>OX123185.2:59507205-62007205 GCA_944739405.2 Euclidia mi
CTCGTGTGCCGATTCCAACTAGCGTGTTGACGGTTGTCAGTGTAGTACTTAGTTGGCGCCGTTGGCGGCGCTGGCGTCGTTCTTATTCTCTCTTGCTCTCGTAGTTAAGATACACAGGATAAACTTTCGTCTCTCTTGCACTCGTAGAGTCAGCTGCCACAGCGCGACTGCCACGCCGCCAAGCGGCAATATAGGTCACAGTTCACATGGTTCACACTGGTCACAGAAAGTTCGTCTACAGAGTACAGAGCGCCCATAAGAAATATGCCTCTATTTAAATATCTATGCTCTATGCCAGTAGTTTCGGCCACAGAGTACCTTTGTATATAGGAGGAGTTTCGGCTGTAGCGTGTCTGTCAGTCAGTCAGTAACGCAAGGATTTTATATATTAAGATTTTAATTCAACGCGATTTGTATACATACACAATTTGATTAAACAGGTCATAATCGTAGTAAGCAACTAATACTTAATACTTTTGTTTATCACCGAAGTTTCGAGCGGATTACAACAGCTGATGTCTGTCAGTAAGTATTTGTATCTTTGTACCGTCCTAATCATAGACTAATGATTGGTCTCGCTCTGCTCTACTAGACGGAGCCCTCATACTTGTAAAACGAGGCAGAAAAAACCATGCCAGCTGGCATGGTTGAGCATGTCACACTGACAGCCGTGTGTCAGGTCAGGTGCATATATCCACCAAATTAATTACGGAAATAATTCGCTGTACAATGCCAATTTGCGCCTTTATCCTGAGTAAAAATTGCTCAGCAAAAAATAATAAGGTCTCTGGTATCACATACTATCTGTAAAATAAGAATAATTTTGAAATTTCAACATAAAATTACAGAAAACCGAAAACGCCATTCAGTGTTGCTGCTAGTACAAGAATCAACTTCCCCACAGTGGAGAGAGATTTTAATTTTCAGAGATTTTTATTATGTGAATCTATCGTTATTGTATTTCGTTATATTTTTCTATTTCTTTTATCTAACCTATTTGTTATATATGTATTTTACCTTTTTCTATGTTATTTTATGTTTATACCTTTACAAATAAGGTGAAAAATGTTAGTTGTTAGAAACTGAACACCTTTCCCAAGAAACACGATTTACCTAATTATATGTGTAATTGTTTTATTCAAAGTAGTTTTCACGACTATTCATGTTAAGGAATTGGCCTACTATACCACGCTGGCCAAACTGGTTAGTATAGGGTTTGTGTCAAGTTTTTCTTCTCTTACAGTGCTGTTCTCTGCATAATAATATATGCTCCCTCTGCCGGCTCTTACGACATCCGTGGGTGGTGACATTCCGTATTCTTAATCCGTCACCACACGGCTATGTTTGCATTTGCTGATTACTGGTTTCTTAATGGTCGATAGTCTGTATCCGTCATCCCGGTTGAGATTTATATTTATTTTTTTATTTCAACCGCTTCGCGTACAATCCTGGAATATTAGTGACCATCGGCAGGTAAGACCTGTGGTTGACGCAATTTTATCCCGAGGTTTGGTCCAGATTCCAGCAAATGATTAGCTATGGCAGAAGATTTACTTAAAGTTGCGATATGTTCCTTTTGGCAACGGTTCGTTTAGTCTGTCCGATATACGAACAACCACCACTGTGTGTTAGGTAACACTTTTCGTGCGCAACAATATCTATCTTATCACGTAAGGATGGCTCCTAAACTCGGATCAATATGTTGTTCTGGTTATGATAAGAAAGGAGAGGGTGGAATATATTAGGCAAGTTGGAGCAGTTATCGTGCGTGATATAGACGGCAATTATTAACAGCTGTTGAGGTAATGTAGAGTGCACCTACAAGTAATGTGCGAAGTCGATTCAGCGGTTATAGCAATATTCCACGTCAAACCGATTCTGTCTTGTATAAAAGACAAAAGTGCTCCGGCGTAAAAACCGCCCAAAAACACCAATTGAACACAAAGTGCGACCAGCTACATATCACTAGAGCCATCTATCGAACGAAGATGACAACCATCACAATGCCATCTAACCAATGGCGACAGTACTACCTCGACACGATACTACGCCACTTAATAACGCGACAAATATTGAAATATTCCTGAACCGCGCAAGCAACTTTCGCGCTGAGACGCATAAATACAAGTTCCAAAGTGTGTCCGTCGGCCTGCAGGCCACCAAGCACGACCACCCAGCTTGGTAAGAGGCGCCTACCTCTATTCTCGTCTCCCTATTCTCTGAGAGGCGCCTCCCTCTATTCTCGTCTCCTCTATTCTCTAGTTCCTCCAGTTGGAGGAACACCACACCTTTCTTCCTCCACAAACGTTTGGGTATTGCTGCTACGCGTCATCTGCCGCCTGACTACATAGTCAAATATCCCGGTTCTGTCAGTTTCCCCACTATGGGAACGGTAAAGGCACAGGTGAATCCTGGCCAATGAACCTAGGCCGGGCCATTTATGTCTCGTTCAGAAAAAGCGTAGCCGGCTGGCCGTGCCATCTAAAGATAATGTTAGGCGGCGTTGTGGTTCAAATACCTATAGTCCGCGGATGCGTTTTGGTTGGGAACAATGACGCCGCTGTCTGACCGATACCACGGCGAGAATCTGCCGCGATGGACTAAGCAATGAGTATTGTATTGTCCTTGGTCTGTGAGGTATAGCGATGGCCGATTCGCCAGACGGTAGGGCACATACCTTCCCAGAAGTAATCGGTTTTGAGGCCACGTAAAGTTGTCGGTCCCGGTTTTTATCTCAGGACAAGAATCGTTAGCTCGTGTCGAAGGCCTTTGGGCGGTCTGAAAACTCCGACACCAAGGTTGGTCACACATCCTCAAGAAAAAAAAGAGAGACGATATAAGGGCTATCAACCCTATATCAAATTCTTTATAGGCAAAATAATAAATTTCTCCAGCAGTTCAAATACAAAACAGTAAGTATAAGCAATTTTAATTGTTTCGCAGAACATTGAAAAAATATTATTCACATTAATTGCATGCCTTATTCGACACGGAAGTAGTATGTACCTATCGCCAAGTCTCTACCATGCCTAACGAGTTATATCTAGGGAATGCAATCTCGATCTCGCGAGATCTCGGCCTTTTTTAGCGAGATTAATCTCGGTCGAAAAAAGGGCGAGATCTCGCGAGATTTACGAGATTGCACTCAAGCATAAAACGTCTTATTCGAAGCGCGAACTGACACAGACGGAGTTGCAATCCGTCGGTATCGGCATTAATAAATAATGAAATGAATTTATGAGAGTCCGGTGGGTCAAAAGGCAAACTTGTGCAGTTCGTGGATGTCTGCCTGAGAACTGCGGTTTCAATAAAGGGTTCAAAGGGAAAGGGCCTTCTCAGCGGCTGGTTATCTGGCCAACAGAAAAGGAAGTCGTTTAGCAGGCGATTCTTTGGACATTTGTGCTTCCGAAGGAGCTACTTTGAAAATAATTCGTAATAATGGCTTGTGATTTGAAATGAACCAACCTTTCTTTTGATTGGTATATTTTGTTAATTAGGATCTGTCATTTCTAATAGTCTGTCTTATTGGTATATTTTGTTAATTAATCCGTAATATCTCAAAGGTCTACTGAGTACCTAGATATAGTTTTATTTTCCTAATTGATAATAATAACTCAGTTTAGTTACATAGATGATGAGTAAGTTAATTTTTTTTGACCTCTCGTTGTGTTGTTTATTATATAATAAATGTTTTATGACTAAAATATTTTTTCACCACAGCAGCTCAAACATGCCGCTTTTGCTGCGAGACAACAGTGAACAAAACGCGATTTTGATTCGAGCGTGAGGCAAAGTAGCTTTTTAATTTTTCAATCTTCAGTGCCACGAATTGACATTGTTCAGCCACAAATTTGAAACATTCGAATTTTACTGTGCTCTGTCTCTTTCACAAGCATATAAAAAGTGAGTGAAAAACAAACCCCTTCGAATTCGAAATTCGATTTTGGAATTCGACCTCAAAGAAAACACCTACGGCAACGCAAAAAAAAAGAATAAAGAAATTACTTTTTTTTATATGTCATTGTTTACATGTTTAATTTATTATTGGATACTATATCATACATAATACATTTTATTTAGAATTACAACAATGATACATTTGAAAAATAAACATCAGGGACGCGGTATTAAAACGCGATTTAAAAAAGTAGCGGGAATAAAAATTTCGCTGATGCTGATACAGTAGGTATAGCGTAACGTGTTAAATTTATATTAATATATAAAATAATCTAAAAAGAGTGAAACTAGCGATGATGACTGTATTTTAACACCAGAAGAGTTAAATCAACAAGTGATTATGCAGAATTCAATCTATTCCTGTTCATTTATATGTCTCCTAAGTAATATGTGTTCTCACTGCTGTGGTGAAAAGTTATGTGTGCTACACGAGAGCAAAGTTTTTTGTATCTCGTGCTGTTGAGTCCCTCACCACGCTCAGGATTCTAACTTTGATTCACTCGCTACGCTCGTGAATCAATCATAGAATCCTTCGCTTGCTCGGGACTCAAAATCAGCACTCGAAACAAAAAACAACTTTGCTCTCTTGTTGCACAAATAACTATTTCACCACAGCAGCTCAAACATGCCGCTTTTGCTGCGAGACAACAGTGAACAAAACGCGATTTTGATTCGAGCGTGAGGCAAAGTAGCTTTTTAATTTTTCAACCTTCAGTGTCACGAATTGACATTGTTCAGCCATAAATTTGAAACATTCGAATTTTACTGTGCTCTGTCTCTTTCACATGCATATAAAAATTGAGTGAAAAAACAAACCCCTTCGAATTCGAAATTCGATTTTGGAATTCGACCACAAAGAAAACACCTACGGCAACGCAAAAAAAAAACCGGCCAAGTGCGTGTCGGGCCACGTGCAATGTAGGGTTCCGTAGTTGCCCATAATGACTTGCTGCAAAGGGTATTAATGTACAACAAATCCGACTGATTATTTTGCTGAAAAAATAATTTTAATAACACTATTATAAGAAGGAACCTAAGTTTTGTTTAGAAAAGTACTAGGTATGTATCCAGTTATGTATTGTAAACATAAAATGTGGTTTCCAAGATATACTAATACTATACATACGTAGTATCGTAGTACATTACATACCAAAGTACGTATATCTTTAAGATTAAGCCAGCGCGCCCAATGTAAACTCACAGATATAGGTATTTATAAGTAAACTGACGATTACTCGTAAACTAGTGATATCTACTTAGCCGTGATAGTTTTCCTTTTAAATTCGTTATATGAACTACATTTGTGATTTTTTCACCTCTTCCAAATTAATAGTTTAGCCGACAGAGGGGGGGGGGGGGACACTTGAGTCTAAAAATTTTTTTCACTTCAAAGCTTGATATTTGACAAACCAATCACTTGATCGAAAAATGATTTGAGTAAACTAATAATATTTTTTTAAAACCTATCCTAAGTCCTATAAAATAAAATTCAACCCCACTATATATGTAGGGGAGACACCCTTAAAAAAAATATTTTCCTAAATTTTATTCTACAGTTTTGTTGCATTATCTTATGTCTATATTCATGTCAAATATCAGCTTTCTAGCACCAGGCGTCTTTGAGCTAGGCTGCGGACGGACAGACGGACGGACATGACGAAACTATAAGGGTTCCTTGTGGACTACGGAACCCTAAAAAAGATATTTGTAATAAAGAAATTACTTTTTTTATATGTTATTGTTTGCGTGTTTAATTTATTATTGGATTTTAATAAAAATAAGTCTAAATTAATAGCATAAAATTAGTATTTAACCAATACATTTTTATTTAGAATTACAAAAATGATACATTTGAAAAATAAACATCAGGGACGCGGTATTAAAACGCGATTTAAAAAAGTAGCGGGGATAAAAATTTCGCTGATGATGATACAGTAGGTATAGCGTAACGTGTTAAATTATATTAATATATAAAATAATCTAAAAAGATGAGTGAAACTAGCGATGTTGACTGTACTTTAACACCAGAAGAGTTAAATCAACAAGTGATTATGCAGAATTCAATCTATTCCTGTTAATTTCTATGTCTCCTAAGTAATATGTGTTCTCACTGCTGTGGTGAAAAGTTATGTGTGCTACACGAGAGCAAAGTTTTTTGTATCTCGTGCTGTTGAGTCCCTCACCACGCTCAGGATTCTAACTTTGATTCACTCGCTACGCTCGTGAATCAATCATAGAATCCTTCGCTTGCTCGGGACTCAAAATCAGCACTCGAAACAAAAAACAACTTTGCTCTCTTGTTGCACAAATAACTATTGTTTGATATTAGAAGCGAAGACTGGTTGTTTCTTTCATTTCTAATTTGACAG
The DNA here is from genome assembly GCA_944739405.2 of Euclidia mi. Taxonomy (NCBI): domain Eukaryota; kingdom Metazoa; phylum Arthropoda; class Insecta; order Lepidoptera; family Erebidae; genus Euclidia; species Euclidia mi. The sequence goes on from OX123185.2 coordinate 59,513,532, forward strand.
ATCCGTCCGTAAAAGTTTACTTCATAAAAGTTCAATGTTTGAAGCATAAAAGGCTATTGAAATATTCGCGAAAAATAATGTTTATCTTATAATACTTAAAATGGTTATTTTTGTTCTAATTGTTTCAAATAATGCGATTATTTCCAAAAGACACTTACAAGACTGCCAATCTCGCGAGATCTCGAAATTGGCGAGATCTCGCGTGATTGGCATCATAATCTCGCGAGATCTCGCTTGAGCCCAAATCTCGCGAGATTTGCATTCCCTAGTTGTATCTAAGAGTTATTTGTATGAAATTTTTGGTGGGTATTACCAAAGTAAGCAACGTCAATATTCTTGGTAATTTCCGAAATTGCCTTTAGGCAGTAATAGGTAACCTAACTTATCATGTAGTGAAATATTGGATCTCGCATTGTGTTACTACAGACTCTCTACAGGACCTGTATGATCAATGCACCCACTCATAAGTCTAATATTTTAAAATACTTAAGAGAAGACTTTTCTGATTCAAATCATGTTTCGGCACACGCGGTGGCCCATCCAAGGGCTGACCTGTGCAAGCGTTGCTTAACTTTGCCCACCTATTAGGTACGAATGCCAAGGCAAGTCACGTTATGAGCGCTACCTCATCAAATAATATACCTAATAACATCATTTACTAGATAATTAATTTACTAACACACTTCCATTATTAAGCTCCTACCGCAGTCATTTACCTAATTTGTAACCATAATTTCATACTTAGGTACATATTGTTGTAGAAACGTTATTAGTGTTGTTAATAGATGTATACTTAGCTAGTAACATAACAGCTTATTCGTTGTGTCTGAATAGACAAATGAGAGCTAAGTGGGTGCAAAAGGTTTTCACATTAATGTTACTATGAAAGAAAATATAAGCCACATAAGTGCCCTCTACCATTAAAAAACCCTTTGAGGATCGGAATGAGTGGCTGTCTACTTATATTTGAAAACAAAAGCAATGAGTCTCAGTCAATTTGAAGAAAGCCGAGTAAAAAGTCTGAAGTACAGTTCACGAGGTTGGAAGTCATTCTTCGCGTCGAAAGGTAAGGATAATAGGCAACAGTTCCAATTAGACGACGAGGGCGTTTGTTAACATTTAATTAACGTCAGGGAGCCATTGTGTCGGCGGCATGGCAGGCACCAGAGTCGGCGAGCTTCGTCGCTATGTCTTGATGAGCTCCAGTCACAACAGTTTTTTTAGAACACATCTTCGCCTTAGTAACCGCACCAACAATGCACGATTGACTCCATTTTTATGCGTTCAAATTGGACCGCGTGCGGCAATAAGATATTATTTCAGCAATTTACTACTTCGTTAATTGGACTTCTTCTTATATTTAATTACTGAACGGTTCCTTCGAATTAACAAATCTTGACCAGTTATAAATACAATCTAAAACATTTAAAAGTAATTTACAGGTATATATTTTACATAGGTATTTATTCTTATATATTTCTTAGAATAGTATTTTAAGATTGTTAAATATTGGTAGGTACGTGTGTATGTACCTGAATAATTTAATATTATGTACATTGTTATTGAAAATAAAAGAAAAAAATACAAGTGATTTTGGCTTTTCTAAATGTTTTAATATGTATCTGTCTCCAAAACGCAAAAATTAGAAAAGAATAACTAGAACAAACATTATATAAATCGCTTTAGGGCAAAATGTTAACTCACGAATATAATTGGAGGGTAATTTTTTACTGGTGGTCGAAGAAATGTTTGTGAATGTAATAGGGATTTTTCTCAGCGACGTAGAAGGTAAAAGATTTGATTTATCGCAGTCGGCTGGTGAGGCGCCGGTCGCTGGGCACTGACCACCCGCGCGGGCCGGCCGCGCGGCCGCTAGCCGCCCGACCGCCCCGCCCGCCCGGACGCGTTATTAAACTTTTCCCCATATTAAACATTCCGGAGACGAATACATTTTATTGTTGCCTCGGACCGACGTCAGAGGCCCCTACAAAGCGAAACTCAAAGACGGCAATTGCGAAATAAATTGAAAGCAATTTGATATTGCGTTGTAAGTAATAGCCGACAGAACCCACAAGTCTGTAAGAGACATTTTGTATGCAATCTAGAAAAATTTCAACGGGTCATTTGCTTGTAACTTTTTGGTCGAAAGTAAGCCTGGAGATTTATGATTTACTGGTAATCGTTTCATGAGATTTGTTATTAATGGGCAAGTTTGTGAACCAAAGTAATAAGAGCTAAAGAAGATAAGCAAACAGTAACGTAATTATAATAAACTCTGTGAATATGTACAATGAGTTGTACGTAGATACAGATAAACCATCCAATTAGACGCTGGCTTTGTTAACTTTTAATTAACGGAGTTGTGTATAGAATATTGTGCTAAAGGTAAATGGCTACGAAGTAACAGGGTTCCTTAGTCATTACAGCTACGGGCTTCACGCTATTTGAATGCCATCGAGGCCATAACTCACTCTTATTAACATATTTCATGTCGTGTTAGTAGATTTAACAACTTTAGAACTTATTAGTAATATTATAGAGAATTATGTAGATGTGTATTAAATAACTTCGTAACTTATAGTGATGTGGGTGGGTATTTTAATTATGAAACTATGTTGTAACGATGCGTATTTAGGTAGGCTAACCCTACTTCTTGATATCTTATGGTTAATTTTTTGTGAAAACTTTCAAGGTATCCAATGCATTAAGTGACGGTCTCAGGGCACTGACGATTTAAAGAACTGACGTAAAACATCATGAGTGCAAAAACGGGTTGAGAACGACTAAATACGGTCTATCTAAGGGATGTAGACAATAAGTCTCTGACTACTACATAATATAGAAAGTTGATGGGGAGTAAAATTTCGGACACAATACTGAGTCAGGTCCGTGTGGTGACGGATTAAGAATACGGATTGTCACCACCCCATGTCATCCCATGGGTGTCCTAAGAGCCGCCAGAAGGAGCATATTATGCAGAGAACTGCACTGTAAGAGAATGAAAACTTGATACAAACCCTATACCAACCCGTTTGGTCAGCGTGGTATAGTAGACCAATTCCTCCTTTCAAAAAAGAGGCCGCCTCGTCCAGCAGTGGACTGTTAAAGGCTGATGATGACTGAGCCTTGCGGCAGCTCTGCTAGCCAAATGGTCAGAACATTGTCTTCATGCCTATGCTAGACAGAAAACGACTTATGGTCATTTTGAAAAAACTCTCGACTTCTATACCTAGTCAAAAATCTCCTTTATATTAACGATGCCAGATTTGTCAAAAGTAAGAAAATCCTCTCTTTTAATAAGGGTTCATGTTCTCAGGCTCCATATAGATATTTCATCAGCGTTATCAGTGTGATCTTCGCAGGCACATCGGGTTGAATGTAAGCCCAATATCCAATGCTTCCAAGCTGTTTTTATTTATTTCGTAATGTAAATAGGCGAACTTAACGCCTTCAGCATTATCTACCAGTTAAACATGGGTAAACTGGAGGTCTTTGATTAGTTATCGTCAACATCTTCCTGGCCCTATCTCTGTTGCACCTGAGTCTTTCGCCTCTTTCGGTTTGAAGTCCCAAGATTTAACAGAATTTTAGTTTGTCCGCAGAGCGATACTAGATGTATGTTTGGTTATGTTCATGGCTTGGCTTAGTGTCAATATATGCGAGGGTACTGACTCCCCATATCGACTGTCAAGAATCTTCATGAATGTCCAAAGGACGAGTAAAGGTAATATTAAAAAAAAATAAAAGTCGGACATAATTTTGAAAAATCTCATGTGTACCCCCTAGGTTAGAACCCGATAACCTCGAAATAGCAATCTGTTGGTATCTCTACTAGATCAACACCACCAACATCATTGTCCTACCGTTACCTCGTTTGCATTCAAACAACCTAACGCCTTGAAGCCTGGGGTCTGCTTATCAGTCTAACCAGATATGACCTTCTCCACAAAGCGGCTGTAGCCTGTTCTCTACGACCCAAGAGATCAAAATTCCATGGTTCAGACCAGAGTCAGGTTATCCCGAGGGTTCCGACTATAACGACTGACATAGATTCGAACCAGATACCGTTTGCATGTATGTTGGTATGTCTACTAGGCTATTGCTGTCTTATTTTCATTCATCACGTCTTACTTTTTTTATATCTTCACAATATTGACCATTCTGTAGAAAAAGACAAAATGAGAAGCATGAGCAAAATGAGACATGCTAGCACATTTTGATCTATGATTTTTATAATCTGGTAAAAGAGAAAACACCGACTTATACTTAAGGGCTAATATCTTTTATTTTTTATTTTTTATAGTCTCACGCCTGTATCCCCGAAGGGGTATGCAGAGGTGTAATATTAGTAATATTACACCCACATTTCGCCATGAATTTTTAGGTTCCACGTAATAGAGGGCGAGCCTATTGCCGTACCGGGCACATTACCAGACTCTGTGCTGCTACTGAGAATTTAATTTCCTAACGGAAAAACCCAATAACACTTTTGCCGATGTGGTAATCGAACCCGAGACCTCCCAATCCCACACGCACATTTATGCCGCGAGACCAACAAGGCCTTCGAGGGCTAATATCTCATTGCTATATTTTTGGCAATAAATATTTAACCACTTTTAAGACAGTGTTCAGTCCATGTATCAAATATCTGTATATCTATGGTCCGATGCAACTGTAGCTCTCTGGAATTAATTGTTTTTTCGCCTTCGACCGTCTTGTAGACGTCTTCATCAGACGCGGTCTAATCCGAAATCTCATTTCCGACGAATAATTGTAGGAAATAGAGCGAGACTTTTCAACGTTGGCGTCGCAACGAAAAAACCCGTTATAGAAACCAAGATTCACGTAATCATACCTCGGTTAAAAATAAATTGAATAATTAATATTGTTACTGATACCTAGAAGAAAGAAGACTTATCATACGTAGTGATTGGGTTTTGATTTTTCGTTGCTGTTGGATAAGTTGAAAGGCACTTATCTGATCCATCCAAAGTAATTTGTTCATCATCTCCCCATACCTCTTCTCGCTATATGAAGGGTACGGCCATATTCCACCACTTAGCAGTTAGCAGACTTAACATGTATATTCAGAACATTCCAGAGAACCTTCAGACATGCAGGTTTCTTTTCTTTATGTTCTTAGAGGATAAATTTTATATAATTATCTTTCAAGTTCTGTTGTGCTCTTTACAGGATTGCCATCTTAGCACTACTTAGCTTCTTGGCAGTGTCACTGCCATTTTATTGCGGCATTGCAACAGCAACAAATATTAATCCATATAATGTCATAGTAATTCAATTTATTTGCGTTGTTCCATAAATTGTGACAGAATCCTGCCACGTGGTCATAGAATTTAAATATGACATCGCCAACGACTCAAATTTTAACCTTGGGTAGATCATTATTACTTTACTAGCTTTCGCCCGCGGCTTCGCCCGCATGAAATTTTGTACTTCCCCAGGTTTCAGACTATCCATATCAAATTTAATTACAAACGGATCTGCACATTAGCCGTGTAGCATAGGGGAGACCAGGGATGAACGTAACAATTTTCAATATTCTTATAATATCTCTAAGATCTTTTTGAATATCAAAATTCTAAATATTACACATGACTAATTGGTTTTTCAGCTATCTTTTGACACCAGTTTAAATGCAACTGATATGACACATTTTAAGGAAAACGATTATATAAAAAAACTGGAAATTGTTACAACCATCCCTACCCCTAGGGTTGGTTGTAACAGTGTAAAGGGATAGTTGTAACATTGTAAATAAAAACAAACTTTACACTAGTATCACAATTTTATTATTATAAAAACTAAACATTTTTATAAAACAAAACAATCTTCTAAAATAATCAATAACAAATAATATATATATCTTATTGATAATCTCGGATTGCGACGCATAAACAATCTCAACCAGTCTTCACCGGCACACTCATTGGACCTCCACGAGCCGGGAATATTATATTTAATATAATATTAATCAATAATTGAAACGCTAGCTTTCGTACTTCTTTGGTCGTTAATCCGTAATTAATTTGAGAACAATGGAGTAAAATATTCGACCAGTATTTTTTCTTCCTCGTCAGTAAAAACTCTTCTTTTTGATACGTAGCCAACATTTCGAAGACTTGTTGAACCTGCTTCAAGCATTTTTTTCTTCTTTTGTACATATCTATATAGGCAGCGATAGCCTAGTGGAGATACCAACAGACTGCCATGCAGAGGGTATCGGGTTCGAATCCACGGCGCGCACCAATGACTTTTCGGAGTTATGTGCGTATTGAATTGTAAATTATCGCTTGTCCCGTGCCTCGGAGAGCACGTTAAGCCGTCGGTCCCGGTTGTCATGAAGATCTTTGACAGTCGTTACAGGGCGTCAGTACCTTCTAAATAAACTGACACTAGTCTAAACCATGGAATATCGCTATCCCTTCGGGTTGCAGAGGTCAGACAGGCAGTCGCTCTGTGGAAAAGCTAATATTCAGCCAAATCCAGTTAGACTAGGAAGCGGGCCCCAGATTGAAACTGGGATAACGCTAAGAGAATGATGATGAGAATGATGATGTACATATCTATATAAATTGACATGGCACAGCTGATATGAATTGGTAGCGTCTCGAAATGGTACTTTTCTTAGCAATACTTCTTCTGCGGCCAAATCCATTATTTCTGCACTAACTAAACCTCTGCTGGTCGGTCGTTTATGTATATTAGGCATTCTGGAATAAACAAATAAATCTATGTTACCCACCTACATAAAAGCATAAAAATCTCAAGCAAAATAAGCTTTTAGTTATCAAGATCATAATCGGGTCGATCATAAATCTTGATTTAAAATTGCCCGAATTTGACAAACACATGCCGATAACCTAAGAAAAATGTTGCAAAAGATACCGTTTCAAACGTAAAATTAGAAAGACGAATAGTCATACTAACTAAGTGATGCTTACAGCCTAAGCTTGAACCTAGCATAATAAAAACAAGCATAGTAAAAAAAAACTGTCAAAACTTACTTTGGAGGTATTTTCGCGGCACCAACTCGCTATGTCCACAACCTGACGTCACAGCGCCGTGAGTGCAACGGAGGTAAGGGGGGTTGGAAATGGTACATATTGGTGACACTGTCATCAGTGCAGCCAACATAATTCGTTCGAAAATTCATTTGTTACGTTCATCCCGTGTTACTTTCATACCTGGTCTCCCCTACATATGTATATTGCAAACAGATAATACTTAAAATATTACTTTTGTTTTTATAATCGTCATACTTCAGATAAAGATTAGTATGTAGTGTATATTATTAAAGTTATTGAAGAGCTTATATACCTACTGAATAGAATTGCAGCAAAAATAAAAACTGAAAGCATTACCACAAAGTACAAAATCAGACCGCCACTCCTCCCCAATGCGCTTCTGCGCGCCAACTCATACTCTCGCGCTTTTAATAACGCTCCGCTTAGGTCAATTATATCGTAAGCTCTATTCTGCCAATCAAGCCCTTTCATTTGATACCCATATTGAGTTATTTGTGGGAAAATGTAATACGCCATTTTATGACGGCAGCCATCTTAGATTTTTCATAGTGAGCCCTATTCTACCAATCAAGCCCTTTCATTAAATACCCATATTGAGGTATTTGTGGAAAATAAGTAATTCACCTTTTTGTGGCGGCGGCCATCTTGGATTTTTCATAATGAGCTCCAATCTACCAATCAAACCCTTTCATTAGATACTCATATTGAGGTATTTGTGGAAATATGTAATCCGCCAGTTTGTGGCGGCAGCCATCTTGGATTTTTCAGAGTGAGCCCTATTCTACCAATCAAGTCCTTTCATTCGATACCCATATTGAGTTATTTGTGGAAAATAAATAAGACGCCATTTTGTGGCAGCGGCCAACTTAGATTTTTCACAGTGAGCTCTATTCTACGAATCAAGCCCTTTCATTTGATACCCATATTGAGGTATTTGTGGAAAAAAAGTAATTCGCCATTTTGTGGCGGCGGCCATCTTGGATTTTTCATAGTGAGCTCCATTCTACCATTCAAACCCTTTCATTTGATACCCATATTGAGGTATTTGTGCAAATATGTAATCCGCCAGTTTCTGGCGGCAGCCATCTTGGATTTTTCATAGTGAGCCCTATTCTACCATTCAAGCCCTTTCATTCGATACCCATATTGAGTTATTTGTGGGAAATATGTAATACGCCATTTTGCGGCGACAGCCATCTTGGATTTTTCATAGTGAACCCTATTCTACCATTCAAGCCCTTTCATTCGATACCCATATTGAGTTATTTGTGGAAAATATGTAATACGCCATTTTGCGGCGACAGCCATCTTGGATTTTTCACAGTGAGATCTATTCTACGAATCAAGCCCTTTCATTTGATACCCATATTGAGGTATTTGTGGAAAATAAGTAATTCGCCATTTTGTGGCAGCGGCCATCTTGGGTTTTTCATAGTGAGCTGCATTCTACCAATCAAACAATTTCATTTGATACCCATATTGAGTTATTTGTGGAAAATAAATAAGACGCCATTTTGTGGCAGCGGCCATCTTAGGTTTTTCACAGTGAGCTCTATTCTACGAATCAAGCCCTTTCATTTGATACCCATATTGAGGTATTTGTGGAAAATAAGTAATTCGCCATTTTGTGGCAGCAGCCATCTTGGGTTTTTCATAGTGAGCTGCATTCTAACAATCAAACCCTTTCATTTGATACCCATATTGAGTTATTTGTGGAAAATAAATAAGACGCCATTTTGTGGCAGCGGCCATCTTAGATTTTTCACAGTGAACTCTATTCTACGAATCAAGCCCTTTCATTTGATACCCATATTGAGGTATTTGTGGAAAATAAGTAATTCGCCATTTTGTGGCAGCGGCCATCTTGGATTTTTCATAGTGAGCTGCATTCTACCAATCAAACCCTTTCATTTGATACCCATATTGAGGTTGTTGTGAAGTAATATGTGATTCGCCAGTTTGTGGCGGCAGCCATCTTGGATTTACAATCATTTAAATATTATCTTTTAATCTCGATGACAATATGAGTGTATACCAAATATCAGATCAATCATCAGGAAGGGGGTAAAATTCCAATTACTAAATTTGACCCAAGCAAACAAATAAAGATAATACAGGATTTTTGCCGACTTAGTTAATACTTTTCCTTATAGTATGGCAACATTATAATTTTTTTTTATAAATTGTAGCCTATGTGTTATTCTGATGTATAAACTATATTACTGTAAAGTTTCATCCAAATCCGTTCAGTAGTTTTTGCGTGAAAGAGTAACAAACATCCATCCATCCATCCATCCATCCATCCATCTATCCATCTATACATACATCTTCACAAACTTTCACATTTATAATATTAGTAGGATTATTAATTTGTGAGCGTTTTCCTGGAAATAATTACAGTATTTATATCAAATAAATACTGTAATGATTTCATGGAAAAAGAAAACGCTCACAAATTAATAATAAAGTAATAATGATCCCGTAGAGCGGTTGCCTGTCTGACCTCCGCAACCTAAAGTGCGAGCGATATTCCAAGGTTTAGACTCGTGTCAGTTTTGTTTATAGGTACCGACACCCTATATCGACTGTCAAAGATCTTCATGATAGCCGGGACCGACGGCTTCACGTGCTCTCCGAGGCACGGGACAAGGGATAATTTATAATTTTGTAGTTATGTGCATAATTCCGAAAAGTCATAGGTGCGCGCGGTGGATTCGAACCCGATACCCTCTGCATGGCAGTCCGTTGGTATCTCCACTAAGCTATTAAAACTACTTATATGTCAGATATACATATATGTAGTTTCTAAACGTATTCCAAGATCTTAGAATATTTCAAAGAGGCTGTTGCTCAGTGTGTTGCATCAGGTTTAATTAATCGTCCATTGTTGCAGTATACAAGTCTGTAGCAAATACAGGAAATTAATCAGACTTATATATATGAATTATGAATCAAGTTCTCACATCAGTATAGCACGTTTACTGTACATAAAGCTAAACGCCTGCAGCCGGCTGGATGCACAGTGTTTCATAAATATTTGGCCATATTTTGATAGGTACCGTGACTATCGCGCGATTGTGCTATTTATGTTGTGGTTAGGTCGAGAGGTAGAGTCATATTTGTAATGCTAATAGACCGGCTCAGTGGCGGATCCAGGTTTTTGTTTCCGTTTTCTAGAGAATAAAGGGTTTGTCAAGGGAAATGCAAAAAGTAATTTTTCTTAGGAAAAAAAATAATTTGGGAGGACTGACTTGACTCCTTTGGTTCTGCGCCTGGGCCGGCTCAATTCACCCTTTCACTGAGGTTAGTAGGAGTATCCATTTCCACTGTTCTATTTGCTCAGTGAGTGGAAGCACCGCAGGTTCAAGTCTTCAAGGAGGTAGAGAAAAATGTAGGGCTCTTTTTGTTGGTGGGAGACATTGGCGTATCTACGGTTATTTTTCATGATGGGCCTGTATTTTCAAAAACAAAGTTGTGAAGTTCGTGAGGTACCTATTCTAGAATTTCGTATTGGTAACCAAACGGGCACTATACCATGCTGGAGTGGGCACGGCCACCCTGCTATATACGCCTATGGTGGGCGATATGAAATATACCTTCCTCTTCGTCTAGTATCTAGTAAGCAACTACGACATCCGTGCCATGGCGTCAATCTTACAAGATATAGGAACCTAAAAATATTTATAAATATTTTACTCATTGGGATATTACATAAGTACACAATACACACGGCTAATCATCAAGCTGGACACTTTGACCTTTGTGCCGTTCTTATGCCGCAGGTAATAAGTATCAAAAGCGTACTGCAACAGTCAAGCTTGACTTGTAACCGTGTGTACAAGTCATCAAGCAGAAAACAAACGTCAAAGATAGAATATAATCTAAGTAATACAACAAACTGTCAACAGCTGAATATTACTGCATCTTATTTTTATAGTCTCACGCCTGTATCCCCGAAGGGGTAAGCAGAGGTAATATTACACCCACATTTCGCCATGAATTTTTAGGTCCCACGTAATAGGGAGCGAGCCTATTGCCATACCGGGCACATTACTAGACTCCGTGCTGCTACTGAGAATTTCCTAACGGAAAAACCCAATAACACTTTGCCCGACCCGGGAATCGAACCCGAGACCTCCCAATCCCACGCGCACATTTATGCCGCGAGATCAACGAGGCAGTCGGATAGAATATATTAGCAAAGTAATACAACAAACCGTCAACAGCTGAATATTAGTGCATCTTTATAATACGAAAGTAACATAAAGTTACCTGATTAGGCTGCAGCAGCCTTATTATGCAACTTACGAACACAAAGAAGGTAATTAAACAAGGACAAAAGTTGTTTAATTTCTACGACGCACGTAAGATAAGGTTTTTATTTGTTTAACATGTTTTAGAGACATTGCAAGGTAATTAATAATTGAAATATCAAGACTACAGCATCTACACTCTACATTCTTCGTATACAACTTTTAAATAAAATAAACCTTAATTCAATTATTAATCAAAAAGATAAAATGTAATGTAACGGGTATTAACTGAAACTTAGTGCTAGACCGATCGTGCGTAAGCTCCGCAAAATATATAAAATAAAAAACGAATTATTAAAAATTACACAAAAACTACATGTCAGATTTTGATCTTTAAATGGAAACCACACGAGAAGCAAATAAAATAATAATGATCAAAACGATCCACCTAGTGAAAAGGTCTGAAGTAACGCATATAAAATAATACTATATTAATTTTGGTATGTTGTTTCAATGCTACGTGTATAGTACTTACCTATAGTATGTTGTTCTCAAATAAATATAAATATCAATACGCATAGTCACTTTAGTGCTAAAGAGAGAACACGAAACACATGGAAATATAGTTAGTTTTTTATATTTGGGTATTAACTTCTAAAAAAATAATAGTTATAACTAATCGTTCTCTTAGCGTTTCCCAGTTTCAATCTGGGGTCCGCTTACTAGTCTAACCGGATTTGGCTGAAAATAAGCTTTTCCACAGAGCGACTGCCTGTCTGACCTCCGCAACCCGAAGGGATAGCGATATTCCATGGTTTAGACTAGTGTCAGTTTATTCAGAAGGTACTGACGCCCTGTAACGACTGTCAAAGATCTTCATGACAACCGGGACCGACGGCTTAACGTGCTCTCCAAGGCACGGGACAAGCGATAATTAACAATTCAATACGCACATAACTCCGAAAAGTCATTGGTGCGGGCCGTGGATTCGAACCCGATACCCTCTGTATGGCAGTCTGTTGGTATATCCACTTGGCTATCGCTGTTAAAGCTAATATTAAAATTTATACTTTAATTCAATAACTTTCAATCAAGCCTTTTTGCAATATATTCCGCGTGTTGGCTTACGAGACAAGAGTCAATGTATGCGCACTTAGTAGGTACAGAAACACCCTACATTGAGGCTTGTAAATTTATACATGAGTATGTAGTTGTATAAGTTAGCAAGGTCCACCTCGCTAAGTGATTGGATCGGTCCATTATCTTCTATCCGCTGATTTCTTCAGAGCACCAACTCTTTTGATTCACTCTAAGCAATGAATGTAAATGTGCGGTATTTATCTATTTTGCGATAGGAAGAGTATAAAAGGCCATCGTGCAAGTTATAATGAAATTGTTTTCTTATCTATTGCTTAAGGGTATGACTATATTGAATACGATGGTATGCCTCGCTGCCTTTGCTGATATTAACATGTTGTACGGCTCGATAACACTGGGCGAGCTTTAAGTAAGTATGTATTTAGTTCTAACGAGCTTCCGCTGAGGCTAAAACTGTTCAAGTTATATTGAGCTATAGTAAAATTATTTATGATTCTCATGTTACTTGTCCATTTCTAGTAACGTTCTTGCCAAACACCTAATTACAGTATTAAGCTGTAATAAATTTGATTTTTCGTTTAGCATAAAACAAATCACATAATATGTATATTATGTCATTCACGAAAGAATAAGACACCGTATAAAATAAAATAAAACAATACAATTCTAAATATCAGTGCTTTGAAAAACATCTCGTCTACTTAGGTACATGACTAAACATCACTAGCTGATTATAACGTGTTGTAACAGACAGGATCTTTGTAAAAACCTAGAGACTCCTCTACCTATAGCTCAGCTTGCCTGCTTTAAATGAAGTCCACACAGTTTCTTTTAAATTGATTTGCTGTAGAGCGAGTTCTCAATTATAGTTATTTTTCACACAATTTTAGGCTTTTCAATAAATAGTTATCTGTCCATATTCAAAATAATGTTCACAAAATTGGTAAAGCGCTTCTGAATAGGATCTTTTGTAGACGGTATACTAACACTCCGTTCTGATCAGTATATAACGCTACCTTGGGATTCGAAGATTTAAGACAGTGCCGACTTAAATCGAGTACTTTAAACGACATCGTCTAACGTATTAATGTTATTAATTCCGGTAAACATTCACACTTCCATATATCATGTTCTTAGTTCAATGGTTAATTTATGTGCACATACATATTTACAACTAACGCAAGTACGTAGAAATATTGTAAGGAGAATCGAGAGAGTTACGAGGTAGACTTATGGCCTCCATTCTGTAGAGGAGAGATAATGCTTGCAGGCAATCACATAAGTGGATCAAATAGCTGTAGTCCATTTGGATAATGAACTAGCGTCTCTGTAGCTCGGCGAGTTCTTTTATTGTGCACTCGTTCATATAACTAATATCGACTATTTATGTCTTAGTCTTCCAGTGTTATATACTTTAATACATTTTGGCGTTTTATTGAAAACAGTGTGGACTGATCAATTTTCTAAACGCGGGCTTTATTGAGCTGTAAATAATTGGTGAATTATCGTTGAATTGCTTTTAAATTTTAGTACTTTATTCAGATTTTATAAGCATTGCGCTAATCAATTCAGAAAAAATGGGTTGAAGTGAACCATACGCTAATTAGGTTAGTTATTTTTTATGAATAATTACGGCAGGTCATGCAGCGATATCCGAGTGGATATACCAACAGACTGCCATGCAGAGGGTATCAGGATCGAATCCACGGCGCGCACCAATGGCTTTTCGGAGTTATGTGCGTATTGAATTGTTAATTATCGCTTGTCCCGTGCCTCGGAGAGCACGTTAAGCCGTCGGTCCCGGTTGTCATGAAGATCTTTGACAGTCGTTACAGGGTGTCAGTACCTTCTAAATAAACTGACACTAGTCTAAACCATGGAATATTGCTATCCCTTCGGGTTGCGGAGGTCAGACAGGCAGTCGCTCTGCGGAAAAGCTAATATTCAGCCAAATCCGGTTAGACTAGTAAGCGGACCCCAGATTGAAACTGGGATAACGCTAAGAGAAAGAAGAATTACGGCAGGTCATATTTATGAGCCTATCCAAAAATACTTTGTCTAATCTTCGCTGCCAAATGTACCAGTTTTGAGTATAAGCCATTCATTAAACTTTACTTTATCTTTATCTGTTTGTGTTTTTCCCCTTTCTATGGTCTGTATCAGGTGAGACATCTGTTCCAGCATGGATAAAGTTCACGAGATCCTTTAAATCATGTAGGTAATAAACTTGATAATTGCTTTAATTTATTACACGTTCGAAAAATCTGATAATAAAATGAAACGAAGAAGTTTGAGAAGTTTCGCTTACATATTATATTTTCCATGTTGCTCTTCGAAGGCTACTTTTGTCTTAATCACAGAAATTAATCTAAATTCTAGAAAGTGCCATAGATAAATGGATAAAGCTCTTACTACTACTTAAACCATATTGAGAATCTCCTTCTTTTATGAAGATTGAAAAGAAGTATATAAACTACTAGGAGAAATTGAATAAGACAACACCGATTTATAAAGTATCATATAGTTTCTCATAGATCGACGAAACTCTCAAGAAATTGTTAGCCACGGCAAATCCGATCAGCTCCGGACACCACATGAACTTCTATCTGAATCCGGACACCACATGAACTTGCAAATGTCGTTAACAGAACCCGTAGAAGAGAATATCTATAGAGAAAATACAAAAATAATTTTCTCTGTTGAGAATTGCGCAATTAAAATAAAATATATGCGTAATGACAAATGGCATAGAATCGGTGTTCGCAAGTTAAATGTATTAGTTTATGAATTAGGTATATTTCGATCGTTAAGTACTCTCGCAATTTTGAGTAAGGAGTAATTAAAATAAAGCCCGTTGTATTAAAAAATAGCCTGTATCCGATTATTCTTTTGATCCATTTATCGACAGGCGAGCAAATGCGACAAGATCTAGCCACGATGTGACATAAATGGACTGTGCAATTATTAAGTACTTGATTGTATTTAAATAAAGTTATATTTAGTAAAAAATGCGGTAATTATTTACCCACGGATTACTGTATTAATATGGTCATAAAACATTTAAAAGTAATTATATTATTAACTGTAAAAATACATTTAACAACCTCGCCTTTTAAAGCATTTTATGTTGTTGTAAGCGACATAATTATAAAGAACCGAAATATTTTATTGTCCTTAATGAGTAAAACCCTGTATTAAACGACACTTTCAAGTTTTGACACAAATGCCCAAACATTAAAAGTGGCAATTAAAAATAAGACTGGTATCGAATTTATACTTTTTTTGGGTATTTTATATAATTTATTCAAAACGAAGTTAATAGTAGAAAGTAATTACTAACCGGACTGTGTTAAAAACATCGCTGGGAATATTAATAAATATCAATTAAATTCATAATAAACAGAGTCCGTGTGGTGACGGATTAAGAATACGGAATGTCACCACCCCATATCATCCCATGGGTCCGGTGTCGTAAGAGCTGACAGAGGGAGCATATTATGCAGAGAACAACACTGTAAGAGAAGGAAAACTTGATACAAACCCTATACCAACCCGTTTGGCCAGCGTGGTATAGTAGTGTGTATAGTGGCGTAGTAGGCCAATTCCTCCTTTCGAAGAGAGGCAGTAGTCCAGCAGTGGACTGTTAAAGGCTGATGATGATGAAACAGAGACGATCTGGAAATCAGTAAAGGCATGTCCAGTTATGAATAATTGCCCGATCCAATCACCGTTTCCGTCCCTATCGTCGTCGCGCATTATGTTCGCCTATTTGGACGGGTCATGATACGCAGTCTTGATACGATATTAGGTATGTGATACGATGCGACCCATGGCCGAGGCGGTTTTTGTGCAAGTGCTTATCTGTACCGGCATATACATATTTTGCATAGATACAATGTATGTAGCTAGTAGTATTTTAGTTTATTTCGAATAAAAGAGACAACTATCAAATCGTACTAAAATTTATTCAGATAAAGACACTCATGCTTACTTTTTAATGGCATGCTCGCACTCATGCTTAATTTTTACACAAATACACAGTACAATCAATAGGTATCGGATGTTATAAATATTGTGGATCGTTCAATATTAAAAGAATAGGGGTCATACAATTTAATGCAATAAATATAATTTACCAAATTACAAACCATAATAATCAATAAACATATGTGCCGTGTGGTGCCGGCCGCATAGAATAGTACCACCCCCTTTGCTCTTCCCGGGGTGTCGTAGAAGGCGACCAATGGGGACATGAGACCAGTTGCATATTTAACAGCACATTTGGTCTCTCAAGCGGTGGCGGGTAAACCACCGACAATAGCATTCCCAAGGTGTCAGGCAGGCGGCCGACTATAAAATCTTGCCAAATCTTTTATGCAGAATGGCTAGAATGAATGATACGATGCGCGATGGGGCTAGGGCGTACCTCATAGGCGACGCGCCGAAGCAGCACCCGGCCGCGGTGAGAAATGGACAAAGGTTGTTGCACCAAGCCAGGTGGGGGCAACGCAAGAAGCTAACCTGGCAAGTGAGAATGAGGTATGCTAGTTGGAATGTTAGGACGATGAGTGGAAGAGCCTGAGAATTAGCAGATGTACTAAAAAGGTGACGGATAAATGTGGCGTGTTTACAGGAAACCAAGTGGAAAGGAACAAAGGCGAGGGAGATTGGTGAGGGATACAAGTTGTACTACAGTGGAAGCGGTGGAAAAAGAAATGGCGTGGGATAATTTTAGATAGTAATCTAAAACAAAATGTGATGGAAGTTAATTGGATAAATGATCGGCTGATGGTGGTGAAAGTTATGTTTGAAAATGTAATGCTGAATGTTATAAGTGTGTATGCCCCACAGGCAGGATGTGATGAAAGGGTGAAAGAGAAGTTTTGGGAGGACTTTGACTCTATTTTAATGAGTATTCCAGGGCACGAGGAAATGTATGTAGGTGGCGATTTTAATGGATATGTAGGAAGGAAGAATTGTGGCTATGAAAGAGTACATGGAGGATGGGGAATTGGTAATTGGAACAATGAGGGCGAAGTCTTGTTACAATCGGTGACGTCATTTGACCTGGCGGTGGCCAACACATGGTTCCAAAAAAAGAGAGACCACTTAATCACCTATAAAAATGCCAACCACACCACCCAAATTGACTACTTCCTCGTCAGACGCAACAATCTCAAACACGTAAAGGACTGCAAAATAATACCAGGAGAAGATGTAGTATCGCAGCACAGGCTCCCTATTATGGAAGTTGCTATAGCAGTTATCCGCAACAGAAACAAAGAACGACCAACCCCTAAAATTAAATGGCACCTGTTGGAAAGGCCAGAATATGTAAGGGAATTTATAAAGCAAGTGGTGGATAAAATGATTGCGATGGATGACATGGAACATAGAAGTGTGAATGAATGTTGGAGTGAAATGGCAGTATGTATCAGGAGTGCAGCGAAAGATATTTTAGGAGAATCAAAGGGAAAAGGTACGATAGATAGAGATACATGGTGGTGGTCGACAGAAGTACAAAAGGTTTTGAAAGAAAAGAAGATGAAATTTAAGGAATGGCAGTGTGTGGAGGAAATGTATGTCAGTTTGAAGCAAGAAGAGAAGAAAAAGTATGATGAGCTTAAGAAAAAAGCAAAGAAAGCCGTTGCTCTAGCAAAAGCAGCAGCCCAGGAGGACTTATACAATAACTTAGAGAGCCCGGTGGGTCAAAAACAACTATACCGGCTCGCTAAAGCGAGAGCGAGGAAAGCAAGGGATGTATGTCACATAAAGTGTATAAGAGATGAAACTGGAGTGGTACTTGTCGCGGATGACAAAATTAAGGATAGATGGAGGAATTACTTTGCGAGACTAATGAATGAAGAGAAAGATTGGAGTGGTGTGCTTGAGAATATACCCGTGAATTAGGAGCTAATAAGAAAGGTAAGTGAGAAGGAAGTGAGAGTAGCAGTAAATGGAATGAAGAATGGAAAAGCAGCAGCAGCACCGGATGGAATACCAGTTGAAGTGTGGAAGATACTGCAGGTAGATGGATGGAAGTGGTTAGCTTTATTCTTCAATAAGTTGTTGGTGGAAGAAGCCATACCTGATGAATGGTGTAGCAGTTCGCTGATACCCATCTATAAAAACAAAGGCGATGTGCTGGACCGAACAACTATAGAGGAATAAAGCTAATTTCACATAGTATGAAAGCTTGGGAGAAAGTGATTGAACGAAGACTGAGAGAAGTGAGTGTAATGTCACAAAACCAATTCGGTTTTATGCCTGGTCGAGGCACAAATATGCCATTTTCGCGATCCGCCAACTATGCGAAAAACACAGAAGTGCACATAAAAACTTGCACATGGTTTTTGTGGATCTCGAAAAGGCATACGATCGGGTACCCCGTGAGGTTTTGTGGTGGGCCCTTAAGAAGAAAAGTGTGCCTGGGAAGTATGTTCAGTTGATCCGAGCGATGTACAATAGATGTCCAACCCAAGTCCGGTCCGCAGTGGGCAACACCGGCAACTTTAATATGGCTGTAGGCTTACACCAAGGGTCAGCACTCAGTCCGTATCTTTTCCTGCTTGTAATGGACGCTCTCACGGCGGACTTGCAGGCAGAGGCTCCCTGGTGTATGCTGTTTGCCGATGACATTGTTTTAATTGACGAGATTGGCCTTGAGGTCCAGAGCAGACTGAAAAAATGGTGGCGAAGACTGGAGAGTGTAGGCCTGAAAGTCAGTAAAAGCAAAACTGAATACATGTTTGCGACTGCGACTTCGGCGGTCTCTCCAGTCCCGTGCCAATATCTCTGGCGGGAGTGCCTATATCAGTCTGCTCCGACTTCCGGTACCTCGGGTCACTCATTCAAGGGGACGCACTGTGGTTCGTCTAGAACATGCTAGCTGGACAAAATTATTTATTGAGGTTTTTTAGTTCGTACGGCTTTATTATGATATTCTAATGGGGTATTAGCGAATATAACACCAAAAAACAGGAGGTAGGGTCACGTGTGCCAACAAAAAAAAATATAATAGCGATTAATCTTTTATTGTCAGACAGGTAAAAAATAACAATGAAAAAAAATAACAATAGTCATAAAATATTGTGCTACTAAGGACTTGGTTTCTAATTACATAATAGGGCATTATTACTACCTACTCAATAACAATTCTTTTTGCTTAAAAAATATGCAGTTAAAAAACAATATGTTGACAACTAATAATAAAGTTAGATAAGGTACACAGCTTAAAAAAACATTAGTAAAATATTATTTACAACTTCTATTTATTCTGCATCACTAAATTCTTCTTCTGAAGAATCATCTACCATATAATCTGACATATTTTGATGAGAACTACAATGACTTACACTAGACCTTACATTTACAGGAGGGGGTATAATTAATTCTAAAACCTCAGAAGGAACTTTACTCGTCGGTTTTTTCGGCACTTCCCTAAGGCCATTTATTACAGGATCAGATGTAATTAGCAACATATTAAGTAAATCCCTATTCGTGGCAATACGTGAATATTTTCGAGTATTGTGCTCCCGGAACCTCCTATAATCCTTATTACGCGCTTCCTGAGCTTCTTCAGAAAGCTGCCCAATAGGTAAAAGAGCCGATCTCACAATTTCTACACTGTGCACAAGAATTTTGTGCACAGTAACAGGCATTTTATACCACGAATAGAGACTAAGATACAATTTTTTTGTGTCCTGTGTAAAAGAATTAAATTTAACAACATCAATATCGTAACCCGAAGCTAAAGTTCTAAGGATAGTGCCAAAATTCTTAATTAGTGTCACATCTACACCTGTAATATCTGAAGCCTGTTCAGGATTCTCAAAAAACCGACGAGCAGTATTCCCATCATTCGTATTACCAAATCCTGGTTTTGGTTTATCTACAATTAAACCCATTTTAACCTTAAACCTTTCTTGGATACGAGCCGAACGTTGCTTCACATTTTCTTTGTCACTTTGACCTCGAAGTTGCCATTTCTTAACTTCAAGACGATAGCTTATGTGAAGCAAACATTCAAAAGACCGGATCCAAGCGTGAAGGGGAGATATACCAAAACCAAGAGTTTCCTTATTTACAACAAATTCCCTAGACTCATCATTCATAAATTTAGGAGTAGCTCCACAAATGTAACATTTAAGTGCTGACGAAGTTTCAGTCATAGCGTTGCACACTTTACCATCAATCATCGTGAACAGTAATTCGTGTTTGACCGATATCTCTTTACCATCTATATTACCTATTGTTGGCACCAATTGGTTTATTTCCTCCAAAATCTTATTGGTTTCTATTACAGTAAAATCTGTTGTTTCTTTGGAGAAAATAAACTTAATCGGTCGACAATACATGGTAGAAGATGGTCGAGGATTCTGCCAAGCAACTCTACCACTATTGTCACGTAACTGAAGTGGCACGAATGAGAACATAAACAAAAACTCATCTGTGTCTTCACTGTTTGAGAATTTTTGTTTGTAAGTGCTATGACCGGAACTTCCATCACAGTGATGAGCCAGAATCTACAGATTTTAAAACTTCAGGCTGTGCACAAATTAGACGTTCAGCTGTTTTATTTAAAACCACCTGAAGTTTAATTTCTGCACGCGTTTCGCTTATAAAAATCTGTTCCTCGGGAGGGTAGCATTCAATTTTTGCCTGCCTAACACTATAAAATGATGGGAATACCTGGTGTCCTGCCTTGATGCTCCATTTCCTCGTTTGTTTATAAGAGTGGCTCGTGGATTTGGCACCCACATAACATGCCAAAGCCTCCTCTTTGGACATACATCTTGGTTATTCGCGTACCTTTTCACCCACATATCTTTTCATTTCTTGGCACTTTTCCGGACTATGGCTTGCTTCTTTAATCACAGTAGCCAAATTCCGATGTCCGGATAATCGTGCCGATATTTCAGCAGCGGCTACTAGCTGGTTTACATCTCGCGTGTGTAGTAGGTCCTCCACGCGTCTCCTTTTCGTTTTTTCACTTGCTTCAGGAAAATCTATTGATGGATGTTCACGAATCGAACTCTTACTTGATGATGATGGTGTTGAGAGGTGGACAGATGCTTTGAATGTAAAATCCCCAGACAATGATTTTGGATGACAATCTTCCAATTGTCATTTTAATTTCCCGCTCAGATGCTTCCGTGATATTAACAAGATCATGTTTCATCACTATAAACTCATACAGTCTACTGTTGCGGTTCTCTTTAGCATGTTTCTGCCATTTATCAAAAAACTCCATTTTCGAGACTGAGAATTCGTATTCTAGAAAACAGACAAAATGACAAAGTTGTACTCAAGTGTGCAGGCTAAGATGACTAAAATTTAAAAGCTAACAGATATGGCTAAGCTATATATAAAATCTAGCCCGGGTACAAGAGGGTACAAGTAGTTTCTAGTCCAATGAATTCAGAAAATCATCAAAATTTGACAAACTTCTTTAAACACGAGCTATTTAAAAAAAATGGGGAACTGTAAACCTATTTTCTTATCTTAATATATAAAATCCTTGCGTTACTGACTGACTGACAGACACGCTACAGCCGAAACTATTGGGCGCAGGAAGCTGAAATTTGGCATGTATGTTCCTTGGGGACCGTAGGGGTGCACTAAGACGGGATTTCCCGAAATTCCCACGGGATCGACCAAAACGGGTAAATTTAAAAAAAATGCAGGCGTAGCTGCTGGCGTCCTCTAGTTAGAAATAAAAAGAACATACCTTTAACTTGAAGATCCATCACTAACACTTTTGAAAAAACTTAAACTCACTGACATAGGATGTTACTTCCGTACACGCAAAATTCAATTAATAAGTGGTTTTCTTACCCTTTCCTTATATACTAACCTCATTACCTTATCAGTAGTTGACACGTGTCCAAAACAATTCTCAGAATTGGGGCACCTGGGTATCTGGTAAAAGGCTCAGGTAATAAATTTCAGGTAATTAGACAATGACTTTTGTCCAGCTAGCATGTTCTAGACGAAACACAGTGGGACGGGGAAATAGACAGCGATGTCACGCACCGGATCAACTCGGGATGGATAAAATGGCGACAGGTCACTGAAACAACGTGTGACCCATGGATGCCCCTTAAATTAAAGGGCAAAATTTACAAATCCATAATAAGACCAGTCGCACTGTATGGATCGGAATGCTGGGCCGTGAAGAATAAGGATGTAAGAAGATTGCATGTAGCAGAGATGAGGATGTTGAGATAGATGTGTGGGGTGACAAGGATGGATAGAGTTAGAAATTAGTATACTAGGAGTAGTTTGAAAGTTGCACCAGTGCAAGAAAAGCTGAAAGGAAATCGTTTGGTGTGGTAATGAGGAGGGATGAAAATCATGTAGCTAGAAAGGTGATGAATATGAGAGTTGAGGGACATAAAGCAAGAGGGAGACCAAAGAAAAGATGGATGGATTCTGTGAAAGATGACATGAATGAAGAGGGAGTGAATGTTCAGATGACATCTAATAGAAGAGAATGGAAGAAAAAGACATTCTGCGCCGACCCCAAATGATATGGGAACAGGGCAGGCAGAAGAAGAAGAATAATCAATAAACATAACTTGCTTTTCTAAAGCATCATCCGCTAGGTGGAGGCTGATTTAGAATAGGAAGCTATCAACTCTCATCAAAGCTCTTGCTTCAAGTCTTTGTTTCTAAACAATTCAATTAGCCACCACTGCCTTTGTTTTCCTTTCGATTTTTTGTCATAACATTGTGAATTTTTTTAGGGTTCCGTACCTAAAAGGAAAAAACGGGACCCTATTACTCTGTCTGTCCGTCTGTCTGTCACCAGGCTGTATCTCATAAACCGTGATAGCTAGAAAGCTGAAATTTTCATAAATTATGTATTTCCGTTGCTGCTATAACAACAAACACTAAAAATAAAAAAAATAAAATATTAAGGGGCGGTCCCATCCAATAAACGTGCTTTTTTCGTATTTTTTGCTCATTATTACTAACGGTAACAGGTAGACGCTAAAAATTTTACCTAAAAACCGAAAATAAAATAAAATATGGAGTTATCGATGTGTGCGTTAGTGTACCGTTTCTACGGATTGATTACTATGTAGGTAACGTATCTACCTCTTTCTTGTAATATCATTGCCTACGATACGTTACAGAGCTACGGTACGGTGATTAGATCGGGCAAATGATACATATCTGGACATGCCTTAATGTTGACTAGAGATAGGAGCGAATAAAACTACAGTTATGTACCTTACTTTTAACAATATTCACATGAATAAAAAAAAATGGACAAATAATTAATTTAAAGCTTAAATCAGGTTCAATTCTACAACAATAAAGCTAATCTGACGTGCACAGTACCTACCTACATTTTCAGTATACAGTAAGTAAACTAATATTATAGGCAGTTTCAAAAAGCTTACTCTATAAGACAATAGGGTAGTTTCCAGGGTCAAAATAATTACATTTTATTTAATCCATATTTTAGATTATAAAAAAATATTGGACACGTATCTTTTTCTTTTTTCGATTAAATAAAAAATAACAAAGATATAGTCCATTAAAGTTACGTGTGACGTCACCTAGTGCGAAATAATGCAGCACGGCGTGACGTTATACGTAACTTTAATGAGCTATATCTTGGTCATTTTTGGTTTAATTTACAAATAAAAAAATACGTATCGCTTATTTTTGAAAAACCTAAAGGACGGACTTATAAATTTTTTTTCGTCAACTAGCCATTTATCATTGTCTACATATACCTACTATTATCATTGTCTACATAAAATGAGGAGTCTGTAATATTGTAAAAGATACCAGCTTTAGTTACCTATGTACTTAAAAAGACAAAACATATCTATGAATAAACTCATGAGCAATTTATTAGGAAACCTTGGGAATATGAATAATGTACAATTTCCAAATAACTAACTCAATTTTTAATCTAACGAATACATTACATAAGACCATTGCAAGCCACTAAAACCTTTGTATCGTGAAATCCGTTGTTGTACTATGTCTACACAACGCAAACATACACATACCTACACAAATAGCAATATAAGTGTATAGTGCTGAAAGTGGTATCTGATCAATCCATTATCCGAGCGGGTACTCTGTCCAGGAGCTGTTAGGCTCGCAAGTTGGCGACACACATTTTCCATTTCCCCCCTTGTCCCAACACCGGCCCAGTTTCGCGTCTTCCATAATTCAATCCATACTGAAGCCATTGTGCTGCGATACACTATTCGATAACACCTATAGCCATTACGGGTACGGATTTGCTTTGTGATCCACTTATTTCTTATTTGAGAGTAGTTCTGTAAGTACTGTAAATATTTTATATGTTAAATTTGATGCAGAAAGGGCAATTGGAAACTTAATTAAATAAGTATATTAGTTTTTAAGCGGCGTGTTTTCGAATATCGGTGAAATTATTTAAAACACACTAGATTAAAAATAGGTGTTCTCTTCTGTGCTACCTATGATGCTTGTACTTATTGTTTGACAAATTCACAATGCGGCAAAATATCATAAGTTGTTCTATTTATTGCGATAGCAATCAATTAGGAATTATAATAATAAAAAATAACTTATTGATAAATTACCTACTATAATGAAAATATATACAGTACACAAAAAATATTTAAAGGGTCATGAAAGTCCTCCACATTGCGATTGGGAGCGTGCTCAGAAGGGTGGCAGCATTGCCACGTTGTATGGCAATGCTAATCTTCGGTGCCAAGTAGACGCCAGCTTTTTGCCACGCGAGGTGTCGACCAGGCTCTTTAGAAGATGTATAAAAAGAGATCTCGGAAATAGATACCTATCTGTCTGCTTTGTCGCATAAACAATCATAAACGCAGTTCTAAGCTCTATATATTTTTAGTTTAGCAGTTCCAGGTATTATTTGGTGTGAATATATTTTACGTCGGGGTAAATCTCGTTTTTAGTTCATCCGGCTCCCGTGTCGCTTCTGATCAACAATAGAGAAATTGGATACTGGCCTCGTTGGAATTTCAAAGCTGGAAGTAAAACACATTCTCTAAATGTGAATTTTATTCATCATCACACAAATTTGCAAATAGTTCGTCTATTTGCAAAACTTAATAATACATTTCAAGATTTGTTTGATGTTATTATAACATTAGCATGTTCAGAATAATCACTTTCATATTGCCAATTTTATAGAGCGCTTTAGATTTTACCCGCGGATTCGTGATCTTAAGATTTCAGGGATTAAGTATCTATAGCCAAGGCCTTACAGTACAATGCGTGTAAGTTCGGACGTACAAACTTGTACCTCTTTAGAACACTAGCTTCGGAACTGACGAAATTTGACCCAAACCTTAATTTCCTATTTAGTTACTGGGTTAAATAAAAATATAAGAAAGGTAATATTTCGTTTTAAGTAAACTGAAGAAGTTTGTTGCAAACTTTCAGCGGCTCCCATCAACCCCACTTGAGGGTTAGATTTCTAAAAATTACTTCTAAGTGCTCACTGATGTTAAACATTTTGAGTTCCTAGACCTATTTGTTACCTACGTCTTCTTGCGTCAAATGTGCGTTGATCCTTGATCCACTCAGGCATACAAACGATTTCCACTCCCATATAGGTTGGATAGATCTAGGTTATTCTGGATCACACGAAGCTCTGTCTCGTGTGATCCTCTTTTCTTGCAGTTTTTATACTAAACCAACATATGTTACTTCTGCTTTCGTCTGGCGCATTCACGCTTCGCCTGCCGGGTATAAAAGCGCCTTAAAAAGGGTGAATGAGGGCATAATCCCAGTTTCATAAAAAGTGGTCGATAGACAGTCTATTGGCCACTATTTTATAAAACTGATCCCACTCCATTTCATCACTATCATCATCAGCCCTGTATATTATGTTCCACTGGGGGGGGGGGGGGGGGGGCGCACCTTCAGGGTGCAGGCCTCTTCTCACTACGACAAGGGTAAGGCCAAAGTCCAGCACGATGGCCAAGTACAGGTTGGCATACTTCACAAGGCTTTCTCACAATATTTGCCGTCACCAAGTAGCATGTGATAATAAAAAATTAATACGCACATAACTTGTGAATTCGAACCCGTTCCTCTGTCGGTCTCTCCACTAGGCTATCGCTATACCTATGCCTGAGATGACCATAGGAATAACTGATCCATCCATCAATTCATCTGATACATCAAACTACACATTTATAATACTTCAGTCGTACTAAATTGTTAGCAATGTTTAAATTGCAAAACAACCTTCATATGAAAACCATTGATAATGGACCTAATTTATTAATTAGCGTTTGAATTGATACGCCGAGTATATTGGATACGCTATTTATATTAGTTATTGATCGAGGTAGCTAACTAACAATGTTATTTGTCAATATTACATACGATAGAACTACGGTTGTTAGCGGATGAGGTTGAGTGATATTTTATCAGCTCCATTTTACGCTAATGATAAAAGTAGTATCAGGCAGTCTGAAAACTCCGACACCAGAGTTTCAGTCACAACATTATCAGATTCTTTGTTTTTTGTCAATTTTCAAATCTAATCTTTGATTTCTTTGTTGACAGAAAATTATTATTAGTGTGCATGTTTTAATGTCAACTCCTTAATAACGAAAAGTTCATATGGTGCGAAGAATATTATACTCCCCTACAAAAAAATTCAGAAGAAACGTATCTACATAGGTTCATCAGATCATACAAGGACCTCCAGATTTGGAACTCTTTCTAGATCGCAGGGCGTTCGACCCCTATGCGAATCAAATATATTTTGTCTGCAAAAATCTGCAGATACCTATCTGTTACTTACTACACTGTTCACCACATGACAGTGAAATATTTTTATGAATGATACGTGGTGGTTGAAAAGACAGCAGGGTTGCCGGGAAAATATGGCCGCAAGTGAAAATTAGTGTTTATGTGCTGATCAGTGTTTTTAGGTTAAAATAAAAGTTTAAAATTGTATTTGAAAAGGCGTTAGAATTTGTGTTACCAAACTAAAGCATAAGCGGACGAAGGTATGGGCAACTGCTAGTAAGTAGGTTTATGATAAGGACATTTAAATATCTTGAATTATTTCACATTATCTTCTATAATATAAAATAAATACACATAAATAGAATCTATATATCTGTGGGGTGCACTAAGATGGTATTACCCGAAATCCCCACGGGATCGGGCAGAAAAAGCTAATATTTAAAAGATAGGTGCGGGCGTCCTCTAGTATTTCATAATATTGATTTATTTATTACATTAAAGTTGTGCTAAATACACACATTAGGCTAATAGTTAAAAAGTTGTGCAAATTAATTTTGACGTGACAACGTCTTATAAATTGGTTTGCCGGGTGACACTTCAAGAAACTGCGTTACGCTCCGCTCACGTTATGCGCTCACAATGAGAGCGAGTGAGAGGCACGCGTCCCGCCTAAGAGCGAGAGAGACAGACATAAAAAGTGAAAGGCACGCGTCTTTCATCCTTCTTCCTACTATACGAATGAATATTCACATTAAAATTATTTTACCACTCAAAGTCGTTGTCACGTAAAACTTTCGCCCGTATACCGACTTTACAGGCAACCAATTTTTTAATCCTTTTATTTTCTTTCATATCTCCGAACATATTACTCAACGTTTTAAACTGGCTGTCTGATTTGCCTATCGTTAATGCACTTAATAAACAAAATGTAGTGAGCAGTAAACAAATATACAAGGTACGTGTTTCGACAGAGTCCACTAATCTATTTTAAGATCGAATGTGTTGGAACACAGATATGCACTTTACTTTGACTGTTTGGCGACCGGACACATATCTAGTGGACTCTACCTATCTATGTTTATGTAGAACCTTAATGTATCATTAATTGGTTGCAATCTTGCTCGTTTCTCGAACAAATTATTGCGATACCGAACTTAAAGATGTTTTACACATGTATTTCTGTATAGATAGTGTTCTAAGTTGCATTTTCTAGTGCTTGCTGATTTCAAAATCTGGGTTTGTAAAAAAAACTCAATCCCCATTTTAGCCACATACAGTTGAAATATCAAAAATGCTTGCTAAAGGGTGTGTACGACATATAAAGGAGTCCTCGTCCTAATTTTGTACTTCTAGATTCAATTTTTCAATAGCTTGAGGGCAGCCGTGACATGTTTTTTTTAAACTATTTGCAGTTCTGCCTCCCTATCTGCGGCCTATAGTTATCTCAGTTTTAATTTCAAATAGGTAGAAACGGTATTTTGAACGCATTTAAAAAAAACGATGAATAGAGATACTTGTTTTATACACACTTTTATCTTCTTTTCTCTCTAACCAAAAATCTTAATTCTATAATATGGGCTTAAAAATGAACCTAGCCTGTAAAGAGTGTATAATGTACCATTTAATGTTTAAGTAACCAGTGTTTTAATACCACCCATACATACCTAAAGATGTACCTACTAAAAAATCCTATGTACATATTATTATGTACTCAGTATTACATAAGTTCTTGTTTTTGTTAATATAATTGGGTAAATGTAATTTATTCATCATAATATAAAATGTTTGTTCGCTTATTTTGCTTTGTGTTAATAGTGGATAAATCATTGGAGTATATCTGTGAATTAAATATATAAATAAACTAGAGAACGCCAGCAGCTACGCCTGCATTTTTTTAAATTTACCTGTTTCGGCCGATCCCGTGGGAATTTCGGGAAATCCCTTCTTAGTGCACCCCTATAGTTCCCAAGGAACATACATACCAAATTTCAGCTTCCTGCACCCAATAGTTTCGGCTGTAGCGTGTCTGTCAGTCAGTCAGTAACGCAAGGATTTTATATATTAAGATTAATGTTCATGTATTGACGCCGAGAGATATAATGACAGTGCTGACTGATATTATATATTTTTACAGCTGGATAACTGAAATTTAGCAATCTTTAGATAAATTGCAAATAATATAGCTACAGGAAGATCTAAAAAAATAAGGCTTTATTCTTTTGTTTTTCGTTTACGATTTATCTGCCGATCGCGAAAGCCACTTCTGGCGCCTTTTTGTAAATCTTTGGTGAGTGCACACAATAAAAGATAGAGCTGTTGCATTATGGCTTAATCTGTGTTGGATGTAACCCTCATGTTAAAAAACTATTTGTTTATTGAGACACAGTTGTAGGTACGTGTAGAACTCAAGAAATATAGTAGTCGAATGCCCGTATCCATTAGATAGTATTGCGCATTCCCGGTGACTGCACTAACGCAGCACCAGTGTTTCCTTGATCCAGTCTATTTCGGCGAGATCCATTACCTCGAGAGGGGCAAGAAGCAATCTCATTGAATGACCGTCTTCACCCCCACATCCCTCCTATTCCGACAGCGTGCCACCCCCACCGATCCACACCAATCGGTAAATATGCGTGTTAAATATGTATGTGCTGTTACATGCTCGTAAGTGTATTAGATTTTGCTTGCTTTTTCATTCTGTCAAGTAACTAAGTGTATACACAGTACTCAATGCACACATATACATCCCCGTTCAATTTGCTTACGCATGCGGTGCACGCACCGATTTATTTCCTCGTGAAAACCCATCCTAGTCCAACCTAAAAGTATTAGCAACCCAAGGTAATTTATCATTGATGCTCAACTTTCAAACGATTGCTCTCAGCTCCAAAAATGTGCTAAATCGCTTGTCGAAACTTTTCTTGTGTTGTACAACCAAACAAAGCACTTAACGATCATATTTATTTAAATAACTGCTCAAATATACTTAGTATACATCCACTTATTTGAATCTATAAGCCGCTGGCTGTGCAAGACTTAAGTAATAACTTCTATCTGGCAAAAGCGAAAACTTGGAATGCACTTCGCACGAAGTGACTAGACTTTTCCATTAGGGGCAATTATCAGGCACAACAGAGGATCCCGTGCTTTCACCAGTCGGCGAGTCGGCGAGTCGGAGCAACCCCATCCCGGCGACGAAACCTGTTAGAGATAACGTCATAAAGTCGCCGATGCACAGAGCCGGACTAACGTCTTTGCTGTTGCGACACCCTCACCTCGGGATAATGGACCGCACTCCTCGACCTCGCTACACCACCCACACCCTACCCGCTGGTTTCAGATACGAATTTGCAATATTTATCATCAGCACCTTCAAAGGGAATAGTTTCAACACATTGCTAGTCTTCGATATTCAATCACAGGTTCCATTACTTTTTTATTTAATGTGTTGATGATGTCATATGTTTGATTATCATGATTTAACGGATCGTTCCGTGCCGATATTCGCAGTTGCTCACTGTTATTGTGATTTACCGCGAGAACCTTAAATTCTACGGACCCATTACAAGTAGCTTAATTTTTCTCAAATGGAGCCAGGTAATAAAAATGTTTAATAAAAATAAAACCTTTATAATAATTACTACATTAAACCTATTTTTAGAGTCAATAGTTGTTGAATATCTATTATACACAAAGCATAAATAAAGTCAAGTACGTGCGTATGTACATAGTTACGTGTGTTTAGGTAACGTCAACACAATATTTGACTCACCTCTTATACAAACAATAATTATCACTAACATGATCCATTAGCTTTTAGAGATGTCCGTGTATAGTGATGTTAAATAATCGGCTCATGACAAGCGTAAGACTGCTAATGAACTAATGGCGTATCAAACATCCCATACTCTCGGCGCGCCCGGCCCATCGCCCGGCAGTCGCTCCCCCGCTCGCTTCGGTCGGCCTCTCTCGGTTAATGGAGCAATGATGGTCCGTCACTCTACATTTGACTAGGCGGCTCTCACTTCGCCACTCAGTACTTACCTAATGCTTGTGAGCCTACACACTACATATACTGACGTCACACATCGAATACAGACACAAAATACGTTCCTGTATAAACATATCGCGAACTAACTATGACGCATGTGAGATATTCCTATTGTTCTCGTTTGTATAGAGTTTCGACAATGGAATGAATACTGCAGACGGCAATTAGCCACATTTGCGAAATATCTTATTGATTTGTAGTTGTTTAGATATTTTCATAATGGAGAGTCATTTGGAGTATAAAAGTTTTGTTGTTACTATAAGAAAGTAATTTAATCGTTAAATACATACTTATCAGAGTAAGTGAAAAGCAAAATGTGTATAACGTTCACACACAAACATAACTTGTTAGTATTAGTATTTACAATTTTCACGTAGCGTGAACATTCACGATTAAAAGGAAAAACATGTTGTAACAATTTTCTTATTTCATGGCATTTTCTTTGATGCGTACATCCGAAAGAATCTCAAATAGTAAAAATCTTTTTAGGCTTATGTCCAGCGTTGAGTGGGTCCACAAATGTCGCTAAAAGGCTGGACGTCATTGTTTATCCGGGCAACATTAGGCGGGTAACCGGACACGCGCGCGCTGAGTGCGCTACAAGTATCCGCTTTCAACTCATTACGGCTCGGACGTGGTGCGTAGGCAGCCAACCCCCTCGCTACCCACTCCCGGCCATCTTTGTCCTTCAATCCCTCTTACAATCTTCGATCCAATTTCGAATACCCATACATCCGTCTAATGTTGGATTCCGCGTTTGATTAGATGACAACATTGGGTGGACCGACGCGACGCTTTCGCCCAACATTGTTTGCGACACTTTTATTTAAAAGTTTCATTCTATTGTTTTCGCATTATCCGTATTGTAGGTACTGTTATTCTTTTATGTTTTCTAGTTTATTACATTTATCACATGTCTATCTCGCTTTGTCTACTTTCCTTGCGCTAACCGACGAATCTTATTTACATGAATGGCTACAATAAAGTTTTATTTTTAGTCACAAATCTGGCGGGCAATATTTGCGCAAACCAATTTCCAGTACGAAAAGTTAATCAAGCAGATTTATACCAAATTAACAATAAAGAAGATTGCGACCTCATGTCAGATGTAATCGCAAAATAAAGTGACACAAGTATCTTAATCAAGTGTCCATTCCCGGGAGTTAGAGGCGGCGGAGCTGTCCGTTATGGGCGATTCCGTATAAAACTGGACTGCCGGCGGGTTGCTCCTCCCTTGCAATAACAGTTTCGACAAATTGAGTCCACTGACATTGAAGCTGTACGACATTGTAACCGGCTATTAATACACTCACATGTCACATTAAATTAACCGTATGCAAATCTTTATAAGAGATAAGGAGCGAGACGTAGTCCCCTTTCAAATTAAAGTGGCTGACACTAATCCATTAGTTTGAACGTCTCACCGTATCGATTAATACGTTCATATTGTGTTACATCAATATTATGTGTCAATTACGGAACGCAAACACTATTAATAAAATAGTTTGGAAAAGTAATTTTATGAGAAAAATCATATAGCGAGTGGCGGGTCGCAGCGAGCTTACCGACCGCTATAACATAACCGTTTGGGCAAATTGTGAGTCGCTCGGGCCGGGATTAGCGGCTTTATGGAACAATTCGCGTATAGAATACCATCTCCAGCTTCCTGATAATTGATATCAATGCGCAACGTCCAACTGAGAAAGGAATTAAGCGCTCATTTATCTGTGTTTCTTTTTATTACATCGCCGCTTGACTCCACGAGGCTAATTGAAGGAAGAATTGGACAGATTGCACGAATGACTAATCAAATTAAAGGACACGAACTGCTTACTTTTATTACTGTTGTGCGGTATTTTTATACGATTTATATTTTTTGTAAGTCTTCGTTAGCCAGAATTTCGTCGGTCGTGGTGTATTTGGCCGTTCACAAATCTTGTTTTGGTTAAGATCTTAACTAATACCTATGACCTAACTAAAATAATAAGATAATACTTTTTGTAAAATTGTTCTAATGTTTTCAAACGTCGTAAATTATTATAATGAAGTGGATTACCCTGCAATCAAACTTCTGTAATAATAAGAAATTCAGTGAACTTTTTTATGTAATCAGCTAATTTCATTTAAATCTCGAATCAGATAAGGAGGTACCTACATCCAAACAGCGAGCGTAAATTAGTTTTTTCTTAACACAAGCCATTCTGAATAGTAAACAAAATGAATGGGCCGCCCTAAGCAAAGTTTAATCCGTTTTTATTACGAAGAAAAGAAGTAATTACTCTACCCTTAACGCTATAGAGGGTTGGAGCCCGAGGTAAAAATTTCCATAGATTTATCATAAGCAAATTAAGTTTATAATTAAAAACAGGAGTTTTGTATAGAAGTAATTTGAATATGTAAATATTATTTAGCATGTTGCTTATAACAAAATTCTGATGCTCCGTCTCTCTTAGACAATGGTGGCGTTCCTTGAAAGATGGTAGCTTATATTGTCGTTTTTTTATGACAGTACGTTGGTGTTGTGTGTGTTTTATGATACGCTGACTAAATTGGTTAGAATGATGATGAGGAAATGTATCGATTTATAAGGAATGTGTCGAAGGACGTATGTAGGAGTGGGTAATTCGTTATGGAGTCGGTGGAGGGGTACGCGCCACCCCCGCAATTATCCTCCTCTCAGCGCCCTAATTATTCCATTAGCTGAGCAAATAATAATAAATCAACTGATTAATAGTTAGTTCAACCAATATTACATCAACTACCGAGATTGTCGTCTAACTAATGTAAATACAAATATTATTGTATAAAGTCTTATAATTAGATATTTTATTAGTTTGTTATTTATTATACTTGTACGTTCATCGTTATCATATCCAATTACATTCTGACAAGAATACGATTGTCGTTTCAGGGTTGTACGTAAGCGAAATGAGGCAAGTTAAAAGTACATGTGTGCACATCGTAATCTAACAAGTGGTTCTGAAAACAGGAGGCGCATTCACAAGTTCGGTATTCAGCAGGCCCATTCGTCGACAGAGTCAACATTCTCATTCCTAGTGACGGTTTTATCACTTCATCAAGATACCAGTGAAATCAATTTAAAGCCCGTAAGGCCGAGCGGACTCACCTAAGAGTCCCTAAAAGTCCCGAAGGCGGGCGTCCCTGCCGCCCGTCTCGTTCGCTCGTGCCCGTTTATAAACGGTTTTATTGCTTTCGGAGCAACCGAACATTATTAAACTTTTCCAATTTCGATTTATCACGTAGCTGTCGGAATTTAATACCGCCCTACCTTCGGCGGAGGCGATCGCCCGCCGCGTGATTACAATACACGTCGTTAATAATACGAGTTGAGTGCGGTGGCGGAGGCGGGCCGCAACACCAGCCCTGCTGACTCCGCACACATCAGTGCGCCATGGCCCCGTGGCCAAACCACCACTGCAGCCTCCCTTCCATCTGCCCCATAGGACCCGACTGCCCCGAATGATTATACCGACTGCCCCTGCAGTCGACACGTCACAACACTGGGGTGTCATGTGCCAATCATAACGTAATTTCAACGTTTTGTAATTTCAACTTGTCGCAACTGTTTTTATATTGCGTTAGAACTCGGAGATTTGCTGCACGATAATTGATATGAATGCGCTGGATTTGATTTACTTAATCAAAGTACAAAATGTTAACAAATTATTAAGGAAATGTCTTGATTGTCTCGATCTCTCGATCGATAAACTTAATTTCATATATGATAATGTTAAGCCTTGATGGAAGAAATTTCAAAAAGGTATTGTATTTTATTGATGTAAAGATCATTCATACATATTAAAAAAAAAAAAAAAAAACTGGTAGATTAAAGTTGAAAATTGAAAAAGTGACAAACCTCTGTCGAAATATAAAATACAATTGTTAGATAATGCAGGTGGGCACATCTGCATTCAATATAAAATAATACAGAACCGTAATCTTGTCGGCTTATAGCGTTCTGCAGAATTCTTTTATTAATAAATCTTTCCAATTTGTATCCAATATCACTTTATATTCAAGCTATTTCATATATCTCGACATGAAATCTCGTACTTAGACGCTAACCCATGTAAATGTGCGTCACGTTTTCAATAACATACAGTTTTAGCTTCATAATTTTAACCCCGGCCGATATTAGAGACTTTATTCAGTTGATATTTGCCAATATTTTAAACATAATATGTACTTATTAATTCAATATGTATGGAAGCTTGTTTTATAAGTAATTTCGAATAGAATCTATATTACCGATTGAGTTCTGATAACAGCAGATAATAGGTATACCTAGACTACAAATGCTTTTTTACACTATATTGGGAAGCCTTCTAAAAATTTTCACATTTATGTTTTGATTATAAAGTTTTGAGTATGAAATGAATCCATCTGTTATGGTGAGATGACAACTCAGAAATTGCAGTTTCATATTTTTGTCTCGATATCGACATTCATTATAGCTTAGCTTCAAAATTACATATGTGTTTACCCCAGCTACCGATCTTACAAGTCAACGAATTGTTTATTTTATTTGCAAGAATTTAAGGATGTTCAACAATAAATATGTATAAAGTAGAGTGTATGCTACGAGCGGCGGCGATCTGCGACCGTGGACCGGCCGGCGCGCGGCGACGCGGTGCGGTGCAATCTACTCACATTCATAGCGCCAATCAAGCACCGACCCACTGCCGTCGCGCCCCTTATCTACACCCTGGCAGGGCGCGTATTCTGGACAACATATCGAATAATAATAAAATATTTTACTAGTATATACGCCCAAACACATTTGCCTTATTATATCAGATTTATAAGGCAAATGTGTATGCGCAAGTCGGTCGCGGCAGACCTTGTTGGACCTTCGTCGACCAAATTGGGGATGTCCTAAAAAACGGCAAAGTCCGATGTACCCGAAACATGTATAAAACGAGTAATGAGTATAGAGGAAGCGCGTGAGGTTTGTACCTAAGGATAGGAGCTAGTGGCGTTCTGTTATCTCTGCCTACCCCGACGGGAAAAAGATCGAAATATACGGCGTACACTCCACCGACAAGAGCAAAGCTCTTAAATTGGGAAGAAAGAATAATCTCTGCTCTGCAAGTTAGGTTATAAAGATAGGTGTATGCTACGAATGAAGACAAACGCAGACGGCGGCCAACGGCGCTGTGCAATGCAGTTTACTTACATTCATAGTATGTCAGGCACACTTCTAAAGGGCTGTTTATCTGCACAGGCCTTGGTTGGAAGAGTATCATAAACAAATATCATCGGCAAATTATGAAGTTACTTGGGATCGCTGCACCGGACCACAGATGGACTGAATATGTATTGTGTACAGGCTCCCTTAAATCTATAACTTCTTGTCAGCATGTTTTGCTTTGATCTGCATTTTTAAAGCATTCCTGAAAAAAAGCTTTCAAAAGACCACCAATTAAGATGAGCGCTGTAAGACTGCATATTTACCAAGCTTAGCTAGCTTTGATATCCACTGATTTTGAAGCTATTCTAAAGCTACGAAAATTTGTTTCGCTCTCTGTGAAGAAATAATGTAACACCTACTTTTATTTACTTTATATCCCACATAGTTACAGAGGATGAAAGTTTAGCGCACTATTATTTAAATTTAGGACGGGCAGATCCGTAGGCAACAGCTAGCTATAACATTAGGTATCAACCGAACCATAGAGATGGAAAACTCAACATCAAACCTATACCAACCCGTCTGGCTAGCATGGTGTACCTAGACATATTTATAGGTCATAGCAGATAAGTCATAAGAAGATAATATTAAAGGAAAAAGTTGAGGAAAACCGTCCCAAGGTATGCCATCCATTCATCAAATGGGTTTCGAAGGCCGCCATTGGAGAGATTAACGTTCTACTGAACTAGATCATCCACCAATTGGTAATCATTAACACCCGAGATAACTGTTTTTTAAGGTAAATTTTCCGTGTGGTGACGGATTAAGGATATGGAATGTCACCACCCCTTATCATCCCATGGGTGTCGTAAGAGCCGACAGAGGGAGTATATTATGCAGAGAACAGCACTGTAAGAGAAGTAAAACTTGATACAAATCCTATACCAACTCGTTTGGCCAGCGTGGTATAGTAGGCAAATTCCTCCTTTCAAAGGAGAGGCCTAGTCCAGCAGTGGACTATTAAAGGCTGATATGATGAGTAAGGACGTTGAACGCTATTCTAAAATAACCTGTTTGAAACTCCAGAACTGTTGTGAGACGCAGAAGTATCCTGACGAACGAGCCATCGGTTGTTAACAATTTAACTTGCGTATAAGGAACTTTGTCATACTTGAGAACAGTTAACTAGGTGGAATAAGTCTAAAGAGTTTTAATAAGAGTGACAGTCTCATTAATATCGGTCGGTTATAACGAGACGCCTTCAACTTTGCTTGTTAGCCTTCAAATGAAAATACGTTAATTGCTATAGCTTACTAAGTTTCAATTACGTTCTATTAAGAATCATTTGATCACGTATTTTCAAGT
This sequence comes from Euclidia mi, assembly GCA_944739405.2. Lineage (NCBI taxonomy): Eukaryota > Metazoa > Arthropoda > Insecta > Lepidoptera > Erebidae > Euclidia > Euclidia mi. The sequence continues at coordinate 59,551,251 of OX123185.2, forward strand.
AATGCCGCTTTATATTTAAACGTACATTGTTAGAGGTGAAATGGGTTTATATTAGATTTAGTGTATGTAGTTAGACAGCGGGCGGACTTGGTTGTTACACAGCAATAGGGTGAAAGTTTGTATTTCTCATCATCAAGAGGAAAAACTAAATGTAAATTTTGTGGTACTTCAGCGTTTGTCGCATAGACCAAAATTATCTACATTTTTTCTAGCATTGGCGACTTTGCGTCGCTGACGCTGTTGTAAGGTTATATGAAGATTGTAGATTGTATCTTCGGTTCATTACAAATCAAAAAAATCCTAGCGAGCATGAGCCCGGTTACGTTCTTCGTCTTGGATTCCAGTTTCTAACTCTCTAGTCTAATAAGATTTGTCAGCGTTTTCCCTTTTCTGGTTATCTCCCGTCCGTCAAAACAAAAAGTAATAGCTCATATACCTTGTGGTTTAGACCGGTGTTGAGACATTTAAGGATGTTAACTGCACGTAACAATAAAATTGTCAAATGTACTAATCATAGGCGGTTGTCTACTGGTCTCCCTATGGAGTACTCGCTTAAACTAGCTGTGACAGGTTTTCAAAAGACCGTACTCCAAAGAAACTTCCATTTGGTATTAATTGATTCATATATTACTTTCAGTTTACTTTAAAATACTTTTAGTAAAAGAAAAAGAAGGGCAGTTTTTAAACATATCTTAAAAAAAAACAATTGTTGAACTAAGTGCTTCAGCAGATTTTAAACAGGTGCAGTATCCGACAAAACGATCCTTCATAAACGTATTTCACCCGTGCTAAAAGGACGTTGCCTAACCTTAGTTGCCCAGTACGTCCCTGTGCTCGGAGCTCACGTACGACCGCTCGTAAGTTCAATGGAGGTGTTGATTAAAAATATTTCCCATGTGCGGGCGGATAAAGCCCAATTGGGCCCGCAATCAACCGCCCGCGCCCCGCTCCGGGCCCGCTCGCCGCTAATCATGCGCGCTACTTGCCCAGCTTATTGCACACAAGCTTTCCTCTGTAGCTCTCTTTATACACATTACGCAGGTGCCGTGAAGACAAAGGAATTGGATATCGGTGAAGCTTGCTTATTCAGATTAAATTGCCTGCATGAATAGTGCTGCCGTTCAGCCGATCATTCTGCTATTGCCAGTGTTGCTACTGAGCGCTGTAGCATTTGCCTAATGATGGAATCATTTTTTGATCCCGAATACCTAGTCGTTTACCATTTACCACTTTTCTTACTATTGCTTGATTAATATTATTTCTTGAGCAGTAGAGCTTTGGGGGCCAAATCTCCTATTTTTATATGACATTGATGTTATATTTTGAATTGACTTAGAAGCGGTATTCTGATAACCTAATGTCATTATCGTATAATTTGAAATAAACAGTTCGTCGTTGACACATATTTTGACACTTGTTTCAATTTGCGATCTCGTTACAACTTCGTTCAAATATCAGATAATTTAGAAGAATACGCTTTTTGTGACGTAAGTATGACACTGACATTATATCGAAACTATATTTATTTAGGAGAATTGGGCCCATCTATTTCAAACAGGTTTGTTTCCTATTCATATCATTTATGTTTTACAGTTCTGTAGGTGTAGCTCAGAAGCGGTACGAATGTCTTCTAGTCCAAAAGAAAATGTGAAACCCTCAGCAATGCTTGATCAAATTTATTTCGATAATTATTTGCCATCTATCGTTGCTTTGTCCAAAGTAATGTAGCTACGTAGAGGAAAAAGATCATGTATTTGTACCTTGTTCATACGTAAGAAAACAACCTCTTAAAAACAGTAAGCAAGTACTTACGTTCGTATGTAGTCTAGCCAATACAGAAGATAAACACACCAGAATTAGATCTTACAATGACGTGATTGGTCTCAAAATATTTAAAACAAAAATGCGTCTAATGAATGGTCGTGTTCAAAGCAGACGAATGTTTGCCGTGCTCAGAAACGTTCGGTAAGAACAAAGCGAGCTTGGGCCTGGCAAAAACAACCGCTTACCATTCTTGGAGCGCATTTAATTGGTGAGCTAACTCAGATGGGTTAGTCTGCTCTCTACGCGTAAGTGTAATTATAGGAATAGGTATTCAAAAGCAGAAATGTTTTCAAGTGTTGGTTTGTATGTAGAACGTATTCTATGGCATTGCTGGCCTGGTAATGTAAATTAACGTAAGTATTGTTAACGAAATTAGTTTATGTATTCACTGGTCAAAGTCTAAAGAAATATGTAGAAGTATACATAAATATATACGAATTAGGCGTTTTAAGGTGATTGATAGTATACACCTACTTAATTGGACATTTACCGCCCACGGGGTCTACACGACGGGTAGCATAAATTGATAATATTTTAGTTGAATTGCAACTAATTGTGTGTAAAGCCACATATATACCACTATATTTAGGTACCTAAAATGATGCATTTTAAGTTAATGCATAATAATTACGTAAACACATAAATAAACTTGCAAATTGTTTAAATTTAGCAACTAATCAAAAACGTAATGGAACATTAGTATGCATTAAATGATCGTATTTAATCATTTCAAAATCAATAGATTTTTTAATATAAAATAGAGGTATATAAAATATCAGCATGAATACGGTTATCCAGTAAAGTTATACAGAGTAATAACATAATTGTGTGCATGAACATAGATGTTTGTCTTGGTCTGGGTGTTTCTATGTATAATATGTATGCATTATGTATGTATCCATAATCTAGTACCCATAGTACAAGCTCTGCTTAGTTTGGGACTAGATGGTGATGTGTAAAAAAAGGAATTACAAAAATATAATAAAATTAGTTCTTTTTGCCCAATAACTAAAATGCAATGCGAAATTTCTTATGTGCCTACCCTACTAAGAAACGTTCATGGATCTTCAGGTCTAATGACGTTAGTAAAAGAATGTTGGATTAAACGTGATGGGTGTTTACACCAAAACATTCAGTGCTATCTAGAGCTGCGTTTCCTTGCCTTAACTACGAGTAGATAGAAACTAACAGTAGTTCCGTACAAGAATGATGATAGGACTGTAAGCTGACGTTTGGCGTTCTAATTGGTTCGCTCGCATGTTTCCACCAATAGCCAGGCAGTAAGTAGTGAACGCGACGTTTGTGGTTGTGTGAGATAAACCCGTGCAAGACCCACTGGATGGCTTTCTTCGTTTTTTTCTCATTGATCTAAATTCATCGGAGAGCGCACACGTTCGCGGCCGTCGCTTGCGCACGAATGTCGCGCGCGGTACGGATGCCGAGCTTTTTGCGCGCCATACTGTCTAACAAGATTGAAATAACTGCTCGCCTTTGAACAGGGGATTTGATTACTTCAAAGAATGAAACAAGATCAAGAATAAAATATGAATTGCGTTAATTGTTATTTTATTTTAGCAAATGTTTTTTTGCTGTCTGTAAGATCAATGCTTTTAAAATAGAATTATTGAGCTTGAACGTTCGTTGTTTCTTTTAAACAATTACGTTTAAGAAAAGACCAGTAAGTAAATAAAATTCCAGAAAAAATGGAGAAATTACCAGACGACAATGTTTGTCAACATTTGTATCCACAAATTTAATGTCGACAAACATTGTCGTCAAAAATAATCATAGCTTATTAAATCTGAATACAAACAGGTCTAAAGAAGTCCAACTTGTATGAACAGATTTCTTATCAACAAGTAACAAGTTCGTTAGAGAACATTCAAGTACAGACATTTTAATTGCTTATAACTAGAAATGAAAATAAATGTAAGCGTATTGCCTTCTTATGCCTTTAGTGTAATCAAGAAGCTAATATGAAGTAGCTGTCAAAGGAGTTATCTTATTTTGCGCTTTTGCGTAACTCAGGTTTCATATCTCTTTTGAATAATATAACATACTTTTGTTTCGGGTATTCGAAATTTCGCTACTATTAGTACAAGCGCCACGTTCCTACTGATAGACAACGTAAAACTTATGTTAATGACTATGATAGCTATAATTCCGACACATGCTCAAGTGCCCTGGTAATTTCACATTCTTACAAATCATCATCATCTTCAGACCTTAATACAAACTGTTCCACTGCTGGGCACGAGCCTCTTCGCACTATGAGAAAGAATCGTCCACCAAGCTGTAGCCCACCAGTACCCACCGCCCAGGCCAAGTATGAGTTGGTAGACTTCACATGTGTTTCAAGAATATTATGAAAGCTGAACTCTTAGCCAAACAGCTTTTCACACAGCGATTTATAGATACATGCAAGCGAATATTTTGCGATTGAAGAGACTCTCATGAATTTTTTTATAATACTATTGTGAAAAGCTCGACTTAAGTAAGGATTGTGATGTAATGTGGTAATGATGTGTGTAAGGATGTAAGGTGTAATCTAGCAAACGCTTGTGCTGTATTTGCATCCTTACGGCGAGCTGGCATTCAATTATGTCTTACCTTTCTGGTTTAGGAGACCTTTCAGGTCATACATTATGATTACGATATTCTGATCAACGAAATGTGACACCAATACGATCTTTGACTTAACATCAAGTATGGTGCTAGAAGTTCAGTTCGTGAAAGCTTGGTTCGCACTAGAGCGGCTGGTTGTTCGGTAACAAGCAGATGCTCAAGTGTGTATTTACGATTTGGCATACAATCTAATGAGTTCTTTGGAATTCTATCTGCCTCTTTCTAAAGTATAGTTAAATAGTGACAAGCTTTTGGAATGGAATTCATGGTATCCGAGCAAAAAATCATCAAACAATTGTGTCGACAAATCCGTAGTCAACACGGATTGGTTTACTCGTTAGTACCTACTGTCACAGTTTACAGTGTGCTCTGTTACTAATACACAAAATGCTGAACAATGGATACTGGATTTTGAGCTGTCTTGCTACCTAATAAATTGAGGTAACCAGCGATGACTTGAAAAATATCTACTTACAAGTTTAATTGGTAAAAGGTGACCAAAAACTTTAGTTGTACGTCAACTCCACAGAATCGCTGTCCGGGAGCGGTCCCCGTTATCCAACAGCCAGCTAGGTAGATATACCTGTTGCAGAGCACAGTTGTCGCGGCCCTACGTGATTAGGAACCGTTTATTTTATTGAAGCACCCACTTATTGTTGATGCCGACGGTTTTTGCCTCTCCATTCCCATCTCGAGTGCGTCCGCGCAGGCGAGCCACGTTTTAACGCGGCATTCAGCGCACTAACGTCCGATTTAATTAGAAACTCCTGCATTTCGACTGCAGCCCACTTTTTTATTGAGTTTGCGACGTTTAAATGGAAACAGCATCGTGAAAATAGTTTCGCATACGTCGTTAAGAGTTGCTTGTATTTTATGTGAAAAATATTTGCAATTATGACATACTTAGGAAAGCAGCATAGCAATGCATCGCAAAGTATATTTTAAAGGGATTGTTTGCAGATCGTGTATGGCGGGGGTTATCTCTAAACATTAAACAGCTTTTATTTATGTGAAATTTCTGTAATGGTTCTGGCCATTACAAAAAATTTAGGCTGGTTGTGAGAAACTCTTTGCTAACATTTGGCACCTCTCTTTCAAAACCTGCCAGAAAGCCGTCACTTTACATAAATGAACGTATTAATACACATTACTTACTTACATGTAAACATACATTATGTTACAGAAACCAGCAATGCTGTTAATATGCTTTTCACGTGCATAAACTTAAAAGCGTCCATGGCATGTAGTGTGTCTACTTTGCAATGTCATTAAGCGGAATATATGTCCATCCTATTGAGGCTGCATTATGAGTTCATGAGGGGATTCCTAAGGGTTCTCACAAGAGTGCGGACGTCGGACGGTCGCCAATAAGCGCTGCAATAATGCATTGGCCACGTAGGTACTAATTAAGTCGCCACTCACATCGCTAAAGTTAATACGTATGTTCATGTTAATTAACATCCTACTATATCGTGAAATAGCGGCAACTGATGGAAATTGTGTGAATTTAATTGTATACTTTTTCCTTGAGACGTGTTGTTCTCTCGTCGCCATATGTGTAGCCAGGTTCAGCATAGAGCATAGATTATGTAAAATTGGTATTCATTGGTAGTAGTGACCATTGAGGGCAACGAGTTTTGACACTCATAAAGTACCGGAGAATGTTAAAATGTTTTGGAGCCCGCAATGATAATTAATAAGATTAAATATCATTGCCTGGCTTGAAGGTCTGCGTTGAGATACATAAGTAAGTTAGCAATTTTTGTAGATAATGGTACAGGTCTCTGTAAAGTAGGTGTCTCAAGCTAACCTGTCACGAAAAGTTCAATTAGGTATAGTGTAATAAAGAGTGTATGTTTGTGTGTAATAGTAATAAAATAGGTCAGCTGTAGATTTCCTTAATTGGAAAAGAGATTGAACTCTAGATGAAGAGTAAGAATTATCCCACTTACTGACTATTAAAGATTAATGAGAGGAATAATATTAATGAAATTTAAACGAAAAATCATAAAATCATGAAACAGGACGCAAGCCTGTGACCTCAAAAACATTATATCATTTTTTAAAGGAGACATTAATTTCTTACATTCCTTATTCTCATCAGTTGTGTATTGCAATTTATTCTCGTGTCTCAATTGCAGGTATGGACATTTTAATTAAGAATTTACTCATAACTACTAATTACAATTACTGAGAACTTGTTTTTTGGACAAGCCAGTTGAATGATACTGATACTTTTATAATTATAAACGATCCTTTTGCTACCTTATTTAAGGTCGAATGTAATTATCGACAACGAAGATTTTGTCATAAGGATTTCCGTGATGAGATGAGGTCTTCCGTGGTCTCAGCCATGACTACGATATCATCAGCAAATCGAAGGTGAGTGATGGATTCGCCGTTGATATTGATGCCGAGTCCCAGAAGCCCAGTCCAGAAGCTTGAAAACGTCTTCCAGCGCAGCGGTGAAGAGTTTCGGAGATATAACAATTCCCTGCCTCACTCCTCGCTGTAGCCGAATAGGTTTTGAGCTCTGGTCCTGGAGGCGGACTGACATGGTGGCGTTTTCGTACAAACACTTTAGCACTTCCACATATCGATTGTCACTTAGGCACCGTCGGAGAGACTGCAGCACTGTCTATGGTACTATAGCCTTAACGGACACCGGCTTGTTTGGGAGGCAGGAAATCGTCTAGCTTGCTCTCGAGGCGATTCGTGATGACCCTAGAAAACAACTTATAAGTAGACGTGACTCAGAAGTGAGATGGGTCTGTATTTCTTCAAAAGGGTTTTGTCGCCCTTCTTGAAGAAAGGCACCACCACACTTCTGTGCCACGCCTGTGGCGTTTTGTCTTCGAGTATGACGGAATTGAATAGCTTCCGAAGTATTTCTATGGCAGGTGCGCCGCTAGCTTTCAGAAGCTCTGTCATTATTCCGTCATAACCCGGTGCCTAGTTGTTTTTTAGTTCTTTAGGCCTACACTAATCTCGTGCATGCTGACGTCCGATTATTACCTAACCAACTTAATATTCAACATTCAATCAATGTCCTAACTTCTATGATAATTTAAGAGTACCGCTTGTCGGGTTTTTTTAACCTTTGCGGTTCACTGAACATGTTTATTAGACAGCAATGTAAAGGGAGCAATTCTGTCGCCATATATGGGATACAATCCAGTCTCAGTCAATTTATTTTATACATTAGTACTCAGACACGAGCAGAATGAATCTGTTGAATGGCAGTTACGGATGGCAGAACAGATTTGAGAGCTTTAAAGATTCAAATAGAATGGTTCTCACACTTAATATGTAAGTACTAATACAAAACCCAATAGGAGAAATAAATCTATAGAAAATATGAGTCGCAAAAGCTTTACAAATCATATAAGTCAGTTAGCAACGATTACATCGTAAAGTATGTAATTTAGACTGCTATGGAACGTAATAGAAAAAAGGCACTTTCGGTGTTAATTTCCTTGAAGAATACAGTATTTTAAATGTTTAACCGATAAACGAAACGTACGGCTACAAACTATAAGTTGTAGCCCACGTTATTGACCACCCAAGTTGCCGCTCAATGCAAACGTATTCTTTAATGTAAGTTCATACGAAATTGCCACAAGCCGGCGACGACGAAAGATAGGTAGTTAAGTATACTTAATACATCCGAGTGGGGACGAATCTAAAATGAGTCCAATCATACCATTAAAAATACATATACAAGGATATTTATTTTTATGACTAATAAATTTTGGCATAAAATAAAAAGATATGGGGAACATTTTCTGAGCTCGTTCTTTCGATTTTAACGATTTCACTTCTGGATCCATAATACAAGTGATTTAATTAACAATAAAAAGTAAAATAATGGCATATTTTATGACAGACAGCGAAAAAGTAATGCTGCATTGAATTATTCATAATTCTGTATTAGCCATTCATTTGATTTGCTTGCGAAGAGGCTACGGTAACGTATAAATAATCGTATCACTTAGTGGTTTACCGTAAGAGCTCATAATTTAAAGATTATCAATTATCTTATATTTTACTATTATTTCTATTTTGTAATAAAAATAAATTGCATATAATAAATAAAGATAAAACTAACATCACATCTGTTCGTTCTCGAGGACAGTTGTAGAGAGATGTGCATAATATTTAAATATTTTTGCTTGGTTATACCTACTATATGTAGCTACATGTACATATTTATAAATATACTCCTGCGTTTCAATAGTTCTAATGATAATGCTATAGCTTTGCTTACCTATTTTCATAGTTTAGGTTACTTGCTATAGCTTTGCTTACCTATTTTCATAGTTTAGGCTCTTAAAACAGCGTCGAAAGTTGCTTTGTCGATACCGACACGAAACAACAGTTTGTGTGACCCACGAATTGTTGCCTTGATTCTAGGTGTTCTTTTGTCATTGTTGCAACATCTGGCTGTACAATATTAGCAAAGAGCTCAGATATTTATATAGAGGCGCATTTCATATGGGCGCTTTGATGACAAACTGTCTGCGACTCAAATTGCCGCCTGGCGGCGTAGCAGTCGCGCTGCGGCAGCTGCCTCTCTCTCCTCCAGTATATCTTAACTACGAGAGCGAGCGCCAACTTCGAACTAAACTGGAGACAGTCCCCACTTGGAATTGGCACACGAAATCCTTAAGCACTGCGCTTCTATGTAAATTTGTATTCATTGGTATTAGTGAGAATGAAGATAAAACTAGTCTGCAAAGTCTGTTTATAAGAAGATTATAAACCAGTACAGTGTTGGTGATAGCAAACTCAAACAAATGATCGAATGGAATAACAAATATTCTTACTAATTATCGTGTAAATGGAACTCATTATGATGAAACCGCGCCACAAAATTCTTTACTGTGTAAAGAGTTTATACACTTACATTTTGTGTCAAATGTAAAGGCTCATGGCGACAACGTGGGCGATTACCACTTTAAGGTTGTATATCCACTAGTAATGAGCGGAGTAGCTGAGCGGTGAGAGCTAAGAACAAATAAAAAAAAACCGGCCAAGTGCGTGGCGGGCCACGCGCAATGTAGGGTTCCGTAGTTGCCCATAATGACTTGCTGCAAAGGGTATTAATGTACAACAAATCCGACTGTTTATTTTGCTGAAAAATAATTTTAATGACACTATTATAAGAACCTAAGTTTTGTTTAGAAAAATACTAGGTATGTATCCAGTTATGTATTGTAAACATAAAATGTGGTTTCCAAGATATACTACTAATATACATACGTAGTACCGTAGTACATTACATACCAAAGTACGTATATCTTTAAGATTAAGCCAGCGCGCCCAATGTAAACTCACAGAAATAGGTATTTATAAGTTAACCGACGATTACTCGTAAACTAGTGATATCTACATAGCCGTGATAGTTTTCCTTTTAAATTCGTTATATGTACTACATTTGTGATTTTTTTCACTTCTTCCAAATTAATAGTTTAGCCGGCAGACGGGGGGGACACTTGAGTCTAACAATTTTTTTCACTTCAAAGCTTCATATTTGACAAACCAATTACTTGATCGAAAAATGATTTGAGCAAACTAATAATATTTTTTTTAAACCTATCCAATGATACCCCACATGATAGGGAACTCAACCAAAAAAAAATTCAATCCCACTATATATGTAGGGGAGATACCCTTAAAAAAAATATTTCCCTAAATTTTATTCTACAGTTTTGTTGCAATATCTTATGTCTATATTCATGTCAAATATCAGCCTTCTAGCACCAGACGTCTTTGAGCTAGGCTGCGGACGGACAGACGGACGGACATGACGAAACTATAAGGGTTCCTTGTGGACTACGGAACCCTAAAAAGGGTATGTTTGATGGTACAGTATGTAAAAGGAAAGACGAAGAAGGAAGACTTCTAGTAAATACACACATTTACGCACACATATGCCACCTATTCGTCAAATGGAAGAGCCTATATACTTAGATACTTTAGTAATACATAAGCAATTGCCTCTCTCGTTTCAGTTGGGCTTTCCTTATTATTGGCTTTACTCATAATGATCTGTAGGTTTAAAAGCAAATATTCCATCAATAGGAAATCAACTCAAGCTAAGGGAACTCCCTCAGACGAGGTGTACTTGATACCTCTGTGTAGTGGCGGATTGAGAATACAGTGTCACTACCCCATTTCAATCCATGAGTGTTGTAAGAGGCGACCAAGGAAAAAACTCGAAACAAATACTGTGCAGTCGTCTCCTGCCCAATATGGGCAGGAGACGACTGCACGGTTGGCATAGTGGTTTAAGCGGCCGGCTCGCCGCTTGACGCTGCACCGAGTGTTGTGGGTTCGATTCCCACACGAGACAACACTTTGTGTGATCCACAAATTGCTGTTTCGAGTCTGGGTGTTTAATTGTGTCCCTTCGTTGTATGTTTGTAACGTCTCCCGTAACACAGGATTTATTCCTAGTGCAGGAGTTGCCTTTTAACAAAAAAAAAGACGGGTAACTCGACATCAAACACCAAGCCGTCCGGCGTGGTATAGTAGGCCAATATATTATTATATTCTCCTATTGGCTTACAAAAATATCAGTTTGTGACGCAAATGAGGGTTCTCCTGAGCTGAGTTAGCTGAACGAACTCCATCGTTCATCTCTGCTGTACACACAGATTAAACAGGCTTATTTACCAATAGGTAATAAAAGTGTATTATAAAGAAGGACAAAGACACTCACTTGTCTATAAACACTACGTTATACCGTGACTTATCAGCTCAGCCATTAGCCATTGTCCAGTAATGTATTATGAACCTGTTATTCTCAAAACCTTTGTGGCAGTTCATAGGTATAATAGGAACGATGTGTTACCTACACAAAGTCTGCCATTAATCGAAATTTTGGTCGTGTCTTTCAAATCGTTGTAGACTTAAGTAGTATGACCCTCTTACACGTTATTTTAAAGTGATGGTTTGAATGGGGCAAAGGATTCTTCATAGTATTCAATGTAGGGTGATGTCGGTTTTACAGTTCTATTTACTGATAATTAGCTCAGTGCTTTCAGTTGCACATTTTCTTTAGGAGTGATCGAGGTTATTAGTGACAAACTTAAATTATAAGGCGTGTGCGGTGGGTGTTGCGCTTTCACTCAAATCCGTATGACCAATGTTTGAATACAATACAACACAAAGAAAACATGCAATCCTGAAAATTTGACAATAATCAGGATATCTGCAAAGTAGAACCTCACCCACCTTCTTACATTCTCTAGTGTGAACAAATATACATTTTTCCTTGTTATTCTTTTTCTGTCGTATTAATCACCTCTTTTTTTCATAATATTAATTATAGAATGTATATTTTAATATCTCTTTGTTAAATAGGTGTATACATAGTATGCTAGCTATGAGAGATGGTACTCCGAGGTCTCCAGTTTAGGTGCCAGAGTTTGAACTGCGTGGTTTTAAGTGAGTGGGGTCAAATCAAGGCTGGGCGAAGTCTCGGTCAACGCGCTCACTCAGTTTCCTTTATAGCGCTCACTCTCTTACGGAAGTGCTTTACGACGATAGTCATGCAGAGGACCTACCCGGCATAACAATATGTAAAAAAATACTAATTGGGGCTGTCGCACTTATTAAGGGTACGAAAACATCCCAAATATCAAAAGAAACTTATAAAAACTACGTTAATTGTTATGGAAGCAATTTCACCTGCGATATTTTAAATATTTAGTTACACTAATACCGTAAATAACTTTAAAAGTAGAATGTTTGTAATGTATGTACTTACTATCGATCCCAACATGTTTGTGGGATCTCCGAGCATGTCAGGTAAAGCCATAATAAAAACGCAAGCTGAAACAAATTGATACAAATCTTCTTCAGTTTTTGTTTGATATTGAAAAAAAATAGTAGATACATACGTAAGCCTCTTTTCTTTACACATGCAGCAAGCATAACGAATATATTATCGACTCGTTATGAGTGTTATGAGTCATAGTTATGACAAAAAAATTCTGTTGCTTCTTGCAAAGTATCTAGAGCCTAATAAAGTACAGTTACGCTATTTAGGAAGAACCCCAGGACAAATCCTAGAATGATAAGCACGACTATTTATTTTGTGTCTGGGTTAAATTATATGTAAGTATTTAAAAATAAAAAGTAACAATATAGAGACTGTCCGTGTGGTGACGGATTAAGAATACGAATTGTCACCACCCCATATCATCCCATGGGTGTCGTAAGAGCCGACAGAGGGACCGTACTATGCAGAGAACAGCACTGTAAGAGAAGGAAAACTTGAAACAAACCCTATACATAGTATTGTTTTATCTATGCCTATACCAACCCGCTTGGCCAGCGTGGTATAGTAGGCCAATTCCTCCTTACAAAGGAGAGGCCTAGTCCAGCAGTGGACTATCAAAGGCTGATAATGATGAATATAGAGACGCTTGGAAGGTTAATAAAATACAGTGCGTTTGTTCGTTTGTTCTTCTTTCACGTAAAAAAATATGATTTTTGTGTGTGGAGACAGTAAGGTGGTTGAAGAGTAACAATGGCTCTTTTTATCGTGATAATCAACCACACAGGCGGAGCCGAGCCGCGGGCAAAGTCTATTGACGATATAATCTAATTTAATCTCTCGCTTTTACATAAAAAAAAATCTAAGAAACTAAAAATTCAAATATAGATTACAATTTTGTATTTGCTTTGAATTAGATCTAGTTTTAGTTTCAGTTCATTCAGTTTCATTGCGTTATAATTATTTCCTGTGATGGCTGAAATTGGAAAACGTGTATTTTTATTTGGTATTGGTTTCAGCTTCATATTTTTTAACGTCATAGTTGAAGTATTGGATTTGTGTTTTAGATTTTTTTTGGCGTTGAAATATTTATTTATTTCGCCATATTGATAACATGTTTTATATAAATATTGCATTATATGCGGGTATTTAATATTGAAGTATATTTGTGTAATATATATGAAGGCATTCGTTGTTAGTTTTCCCCAGTCGTTTGCCGAAGTATTTAGTTTAAAAACTTATACTAAGTATGCCGAACATCACTTAAAAATGGCTGTATTCAAATTTGAAATAAACTTTCATTTTAAATTTCAGCCTCTTTAAGTTGACTTTGGTTCTCTGTCAGATCACTTCATTACGATTTCGATACTTTGAGAATCGGGCTCATTGGCGTTCCATTGGAGAAGACAACATACACCACTATTTTTTAATTAGTACAAAAAATTTAATTGGGCTCTAGGCATCTTTAACTAATCATATTTATGTATGTAAAAAATGAAAACACTTAGTTCCAAAACTGTCCACAAAAATACGTAATGATTGGTAAATACATAACTAAATACTATGTTGTAGTAGTAATTTTACGCGGCACTGCTCCATTGATAAATTTGTGCAAACTCGAAGCTCGCCACCCTCTGTCCCTCTGCGCCCGCACCGCAGCGCTAAATTGAAGGCGGTAGCGAGCGGATCCTTTTTTCGCGGCAATAATTATTGTTTTTTTACGTTTGCCCAACGCGATGGCTTATCAGTTCACATCACGCGAGTGCAGCTGTGCGTTTGTACAAGGAAGTGTTTGGAAGCCAGTGGATCGATCGAGGCGGGTCTGTAGCTTGGCCTCCATGCTCACCACTGTGTACAAAAGTAAGCCGGTTAGTGTCGAACAATTTAAACAGCGCATATTGGACGCTTTTGACGCAGTGAAAAGTTAGAGAAGCGTACTTGTCTCGTTAAAAAACAATTTAATAAAACAAGCCCGTCTGTGTATTGACAATGGTGGAAGACATTTCGAAGAACAATTGAAATATTAAGTAAGTAAACTCAAAATTACCTACAAACTACTACTAGTAAATAATAATTTGATGCGGGCGGCTCAAAATCGGTCTGTGTGGAGAACCTTGAGGTCCTTGAGGGAGGCCTATGTTCAGCAGTGGACATCTCTATGCTGACATGATGATGATGAAATAATAATTCTAAATAGTAGCTGATTCCAACTTCATAAATACGCCAAAATTACTCTTTTCTTTTATTACAGAATACCTTCTTTTATTTTGATATGTGTTTGCTTTCTAATTACATACCTCCGTATTTAATTACTTGTAAAACGGTAAATTTTGTCGGTCCTAAGACAGGATGAAATATGAAGGAGAGGGTAGAATTTAGAAAATTAAAAAGTAACTACCTACACTTATTATTTTGCTTCATTTTATTGTCTAAGGCTACCTACATTATAAATGCGACGGAAAGAATGCGTAAGAGTAGGACGGAAAGTAAGTACTATCAATAAAGTAGTGAATGGATTGTCTATGATTTAGGTGAGATTTTCTACAAAAAACAAATTATTATAACTTTGCTATTTATAGATATTATGAAATTTTTACGTCACATATATGATAATAATGTCTTCGCTAATATGTCCTTAAAGCTTTTGTACTAATTAAAAAATAGTGGTGTATATTCAGGACTAGTTGTTTCCCGCGGTTTCACCCGCGCCCTGAGTGAACTACTTCGAGTACCCGGTTACTAAAAAGCAGTTATTTTAATATTACAAACAGACTCTCCAATTTTATTTATGTGTATAGATTATACTATGGCAGGCTGATGATGCTGATGAAGGGATTGACAAAATTCTGCTAGACTAACGTGGGACTAGGACCCGATAGGTGGACTCACTCGGCTACGAGGTGCCTCGTGACAGTTGAAAATGATAGCGATAACACAAGCCAGTGATGCAGTGCGGTTTTTTTTTTGTTTTTCATTTGAGTGTGAGTGTGGCCAACTCTAGTGTCGGAGTTTTTAGACCGCCCGAAGGCCACCGACATGGCCTAACGATTCTTATTCTGATACAAGAATCGGGACCGACAGCTTTACGTGCCCTCCGAAGCACGGTAGCGCTCAGATGTAAATACCACACGCGGTCACCCACCAGCGGTGGCGACCAGTGCAAGCGTTGCTTAACTTTGCCGATCTGTTACAAACGGCAAACCAAGTCGCGCTATAAGCGCTTTTTTGTGGTCATGGATACTCCTTTGCCTAGCAGTGGAACAGCTTGTCAGGCTAATAAAAGAAGCTTGAATTTCGACAAACTCCATCTTAAATTTAATCAAAGTCGGTTCAGCGGTTTAGCCTTGTAATCGTAACTGACACATTTTCGCAATTACAATATTTATATTATGGATAAACGAAGTATTGATTCACGAGCATTATTTACTTTAAGCTATAAAATATTTTACTGGAGGCGTATCCATACAAATCCAAAATATAGCAGCAATACTTTTAATGGATCTTGTGAGTTTTTGCCTTTATTTATACGTTACGATGTGCGCATAATGGATCAGCAGACGAACACTTAGTAGATATGTGATACTCGTATATTATTGGCATTCTACTCGATTCGCGGAATAAAAACACTCGTAATCAATACAACGTTTTGAGAAACCTACGCTTTGTGTAGTATTATAAAAAGAATTAAGTTTTTACATTACTTCTCCATCCGATAAAAATTTTATTGAATTTCTAAGATGGAATAGGAGTGGAAGTTTTTGCTTCGTTTTATTGGCAGCGTGTAACATTTTTCGTATTATGTTTTGTTTATTGAAGCTGGACTTAAATAATTTATAACTCACAAGATACTGTAACAATCAAGGTTTCATAATTTTGGGTGCCTTTAAGAAATATTGGTCGCTGCTGATTCCTGGTCTAAATAAATCGCTGGATTGTCCCTCAAATTGGAACGATCTCACTGGAGAAGTTGACTCTGTTGTGCACATAGTGGCAGTCGAACAGTCTGGTAGAGCGATATGTGGTGAGTTGTATAAGGGTTTTTTGGCAAAGCACTGTCTATAATGTTTCATGAGGCCATATCCAATGATCATAATCGTACAGGATAATACATACTTCCAAGCTTTGAAGCTCATATTCTGTCGTATCTAGTTAGACTAGAAGGCAGCCCTCGGGCTCCAAGCCGAAAGTGTTAGCTGCAACCGGAATAACGTTAGCTCTATGATGATGACGTATTCCAACACTTTTAGACAGATCGCTTATATAGTAGTACACAAGGCAAGACAAAATAATGATATTACTCACTTCAAAAACCCGTAACGATATACAACCCAAACTACGGACAATCTAGTCCAACCAGCTGCAATTAAAGTAAGTTTGACAATTCCCTTGAGCATGGTCATTTGTAGAATAGTTGTGATGACACGGTGCGGTCGGATAAGTATTCTAAACGCAAGAACGATACATGTCGCGTGTAAAAACAATTAAAGTTGCACAATGAAAGCTACAGAGTGCTAAGCGTCAGCCATTGTGTCGCTCGAGTATTAATCGAATAACTCGGGCGGGTAAGGGCGCGCTCTACCGTCGCATACTGCGCGAATTAATCTATTTCTTACTTTATTTGTAGTAATCGAATATTTGCTCGATAATCATGGACCTAAATTTGAATTGTAGTAAAAATTTAAGGTTAAGTGAGATATATTATTTTGATATATACATACATAGAGTCACGCCTGTTTTCCGAAGCGGTAGGCAGAGACTACGGAACGCCATTTGCAAAGATTCCGACATATAACTCTTGCTTCATTCACTCCCATCATGTTTCTCATGCACGCTCTACTGTTTAGGGACTTCTGACCTGTCCTTTTTTTAGAATATATCTCCAATCTGATCAGAGAACGTCCGCCTAGGTCTCTCACTTCATCCCGTCCCATTCAGACTTGCCTTATAGCCAGTCTGTCAGCCATCCTCTCCATGTGCCCAAACCAGCTTAACATGTTTTTCGTTTATTTTGATATGATTTAAATATCGGATAACGATTAAAACAGCTTTCCTTATCAGTTAGCGTGTGATATTTTATACCAGTGTGAGCAGTAGGCAAACGTATGAAGACTGCTTATATTTTTTCGCAATAAGACCGCTTATAATTATTGGTGTTGAGTACAGAATTACTAAGAATAGTTTATAAATATAGATAGACGCTAGTGTGGATGGCAAATGTGTAGTGTATCGGATGTGGTGTGTTGATACGGAGTCTGAGCGTCGCCCCAGTCGGATAGGTCGGCCCGAGTGAGTTAATTAACTGGGAGCGTGTAAGGCGACGCTCACGGCCGCTCTAATTGCGCGATTATTCCTCCGCGACGCCTAACTGTTGGATGAAATTTAATTAAAGTTTGTTGTTCAAATAGATTTAATTAAAGTAATGTTGTAGCGAGTGGCGCGCCGACGTCGACGCCGCGCGGCTCAATCCGCGTGAGTGCTGCGCAACTTTTCTAATTCATTACTTCTGAAAGCGTTCCCGTGATGCCGAGCACTCTTAATAATTTGTATTGTGTAGTTATAGTCGCTCAGAACAGTCGCGCCGCTGCGCGCTCGCCGTCACCGCCGCCACCGAAGCGCCGGACGACACTTTGATATCTCGCTCGCCCGAGCCTGTCTCAGGACCCACCCAATTACGCTAATGGACAGATACGTACGGTTTCGACATTACACAAATGAAATCGAACTCCGTGATCTAAGCATTACCCCGGCTATCATACACCGCTCCATCGATTGAATTATTCATAAATTAAAATTAAACAACTAGTAGATATTTATCCATTAGCGAGCCGGTAGTGCCGTTGAAAATTACATCGGAATGGTCTCTCGAATACAAATGTATCGTTAAAAGGCACATTAAGATAAAAGCTGTACGCCATAACCGTGATTAATTATTAATAGTATTGTCAATTAAGATGGAATAGCGTTCGGAAGACCTGAAAATAGGGAATGTTTGTCTATCCAAAAATAACAATCGTTGGACGATTCGCGGCGGGTAAGCGAGGAACGATGTTCGCGTCAATTACCGCTAATGGAAAACTTAAATTATGATAAAAGCTAAAGAGCTCGCGGCGGATGCTGCGTGTCGACCGTTCAGCTCCGCGTCTCTTCGACGAGCCTCTAATGATGAGCCCGTGAGCTGCTCTTACCGCGCAGCCTTCAACGCGTTCCATTACACACCTACACACTCTGATTACACTTGCATTCCATTATTGCATTACGTTTTTACTTTTACTCTTAATTGAACGAAGTATTCTACATACTTACGTGCTTTTGTATGTAGGTGATTCTTATTGTCACATGATTGGGAGAACTGAGTACTTGCTTTTGTATGTAAGTAGATGATGCATATTCTCTGTTTTTTTTAAAAAAGCCTGGGCAATGTAGGTAGATGCGGTGATAGTACAAGTGTATGTACTTACCTAATAAACCATTTATAGAAGCACGTTTGATCTTTGTCTAAAGGTGTTGGTATTTAGTTTAATTAATAGCTGTCTAACCTTACCAAGCTATTATATATATCCCAAAGGCCTATGTTTAGTGTGTTTTTTTTATTATTTACCTATATATTTAATTGACACTTTTTAGAACCAATAGAATGTAAAATCAATCGCCGGAGATGGCGTATTTTTTTACATAAATGCGTTGCAACAAAAGATCTCTGTTTATTATAATTAACGCTAGCTTTTTATCGCGGCCCGTGTCGACAAAATTTCTAAATCTACGAATTCATCCTTTATTTCAGGTTGATATCCGAAAAGAAGTAGCCTAAATCAGACTAGGTCTCCAACTATCTCTATTCCAAATTTCCCCAAATCTTTTCAGTGTTAGCTGTGAAACAGACTTCCGTTTTAATAACATTAGTATTAACAGTATGACAATAATTGACAATCAGGCCATCCACCAGGTAAAGCCTAAATGAAAGCCAATCCCGAAGCAAAAAGGATTGTATAAAATAGTAGGGCGAGCGTGTCTAGTGCAGACGAGCGGTACGGCGTGCGGTCCCGTCACCGCCGACCCACAAAAGCTCTCTGTTGCCCTGCTCTGTCGGGCCAGCTTTCAGCCGATTACCCGCGACGCGGCCCCTAATTTGATTGCCGCTCGCCATCAATTACCTCACGACCACCGCGGCTTTTTATTTACCGTACTGCCTATTTGTGCGATCTCTGCGACTTTTATATGTATGTATATAGATTTATTGGTTTGGAAGTGTTGATTTCATTTAGTTACGGCTACTGTTGTTTAGGGATTTTGTAGTTTGATAATGTTAGAAGGAGTAAGGTAATTTTTAACTGACTTAAAAAAGGAAGAGATTTATTGGTATATAAGTGTTGATTTCATTTAGCTACTGAAACTGTTGTTTAGAGATTCTGTAGTTTGTTAAATCTTAAGATTACCAGTAACTTTAACCGACTTGGAAAAAGGGAATAGTGAAATATCGATATCTCTTTGGGATGTGTTGGTCAGAGAGACAGTCGCTTTATTGAAAAGCTAATATTCAGTCAAATCCGGCTAGACCAGGTTCAACCCGAGGTCCGCTTACTAGAAGCGGACCCCGGGTTGAAACTGGTCTAACGCTAGGAGGAAAATTATCTTTATTTCATGAGAGGCAGATTATTGTAATATATCCCATAGGGATGCGTCTAGCCTATGATCGTGGCTCCGATTCCGGCCTAGGAGAATTTTGTGTGATGGGTAGGTACATTTTTTTCTGCGTCTGTCTGGAGTTTATGTATTATGTGAATGTATTTAGTAATACATAGTATTCTTATCAGTTATCTGGTTGTAAAACAAGTTCCGCTTAGTTTGGGATCAGATGACAGTGTGCCAGCTGCTGTAGGATATTATTCTTATTATTGCCACTAATAGATTGGAAGTAATAAACGCCCGTCATCATCCGAGCGCTATCTCAGTTGTGATCCGAGCTTCGCCTTGGAGCCTGAGGTCCGCTTTCAGTAACCCGTCTTATAACTTCAATAATATTTGGATTTCCGAGAAACGACAGCCGTTTGAAATCTAAAAGGATAGCAATATGCTATAGATTTATTAAAGTTTAAATCAGGATGTTTGAAGCTACTGACTCTTTATAACAGGTTCAAAGGGAACCAGCAACACTGATAGTTGCGTATAATATCGGTGAAAGTTTTTTTTTTAATCTAACCCATATGTAAGGTTTCAGATTCGGTCATACTGGTCTTGGCAGATTTGACAGAATAGTAGCTTTTCCACAGATCGACTGACGTCTGACTATAGCGATATTCAATGATTGTTCAAGGTTTGACCGTTGCCAGTATTTTCGGCTTAACGTGCTCTCCGCGGCACGGGTCAATTCAATCAATCGATTTGAGATGTAGGTACTTACACTGTTTAGTTTAAACATTATATAACTGTTATACTAAAATGAGAAAATTCCTATAGAATCGTTTACAAAAAGATATAATTAATGTGGGACAGAGATTTACAAAAATAGTGCAACCGTTTAAACCGGTTATATGTTGTCACCCCATTTCGGAGCAGGCGAAGCAATCGGTGTATGGCGAGCATGATGTAAATAAAGGGTGGATTGCGTCGCGTTGTCTGCCAGTCAATTTCCTTGATGAACTCACAATTACGGAAATTGGAAGCGCCGCCGACTCGCCGCCCGCGCCTCCTCTCGCTCCCGACACCCAACTGACATACTCAATACCACACAACTTTTATGTCACATTTTACACATACATTAAATTATTTAAAGCCTTGCGCTGACTCAATTTACGACGAAAAAAATATCGTGCGACATACCTAAAAATTAATTAAATGTTACAGCCACAACGCACGGTTGACTCGATGTCAATTAAATCCTTACGACAAGGAGCCCATTTCAAAAGCTTTACTAATGAGAAGCATATGGGGTGACGTGACGTCTCGGAACCAGTACATGTCTCGTTCTTTTTGTCAAGGTACATGTGCGAACGCGACGCAGCCGCGTAGTATCCTTATTGAAATCTTTACTGGCCTCATTGTTCTATTCTCAATTTGGGCGTCCTTGCAAGTTTACGCATCTCTTTCACGAGTAAATTGCTCTGCTCCGTCGGAGGAGTCATAAAGAAAATTGCTATACAGTTGATAAATAATTTATCTGAAAGCCCACCCCAGTCACCGAAACGCGCCCGGGGTAGCACTGCGTCTACTGCTACCTAATATTACTTTCCTTTTGTACAATTTTGCAACAGGGCCGTTCGCACGTTCCCTTGCTTTTATGGGCAATAAGTGGAACGCAATTATATTTATGGACAAGAATTGGTTAGAAAACTAATTTTAGCGAGTATTATTTTATGTTACGTAGGTTAATCCATCCAATGATGTGGCAATTATTAAGTAGGCGTGTTTTGTGATCATTACATGAGGTAATTCAAGAAATTACCGAAATTAAATGTGACATTTTGGAAAGGGCAAAAGGGTGTTCAATAAAAAGCCTTAAGCTATGATTAATTAGGCTGAACATTGTCCATTGTAATGGTAATGAAGGCGATGACATGGTACTAATTGGGAAAGTTAGGTATTCAGTATTTGAAGTCGTGGTAGTGGCTAATTAGTGTGCGAGCGGCCTCTCATTACTCGACTCGGCTTTAATTACCCGCGCGAACAAACTTAATATGGCATTTGATTCAACATATCGTCTGATCTGGAAGAAGGTGTTTGTGTTAGCTGGTGATACTTGAGCGAACGTCGCAGCGACTAGATGCAAACAAACAAAACAGAATGAAGTTGTTAGCTTCAGTATGATCATTACTTTTTTTAAAGATTTGGTATGTATGCTTTTATGTAACAGACCTAAAATTATCACTATTTAAATAATAAAACTGTCGAATGATTATTCAAATATCATGAACAGAATATTCAACCGACAGATTTGTAATTCTATGTTATTGCCATTTTAATGTAAACATTTCTTTATTTTACAAATACGTTGGTAACTCTTCTATCTAGCCTGGTTCTATAAATTCTTAAAATCCCTTGATAACTTATATGAACCCCTAAAATTTATATGTGTTAATTTATAAATAATCGTATCGTTTATTATGACAGCCTGTACTAACTGTACACAAAAAAAAACAAATTAATAATATGTTTACAAATATTAAAACAATGGAAGCACAAATTTGTACAATCTGTTTTGATGGCGTCATTACTTCTGGTAAAGGGATTGTTTGTTTCGCAGAACAACTTAAAGTTATCACTACCTGTTTATTGAAGCCCAATCAATAGTTATTAAATCATTCCGTGGGTGTCCTAAGAGGCGATTAAGGAAAATGGGTTCACGAAACAACTGGTATCGTTGCGAAGAGAAGGAAAACTTGACATCAAATCCTGTATGATCAGACGGTTTGGTACATTCTGAATCGAGCCATCGTTGTATTGATTTGGATTTTTCTTACATTTTACGCAAAGACTTTGCGGTAATATATGTACTTATGCAGCTTATATATCAAAATGCCTGTTAGCTCCATTTCCCGAAAGGTTGAAAGACGGAAGATGTCGTCGCTCCGAAAAATCAGGGAGTGGACGGGCATCAAGACCGTAAACAAGAAAAGGGGCCGAGTACCAATCTCAATGATGGAGAGGCACTAAAAGCTGAACAAGATCTGAATAACACATACCTAGCAATTTTTGCCGTGATAACGCCACCAGCTACCCACACAAACGGAGCCGCGGGCTAAAGCTAGTTTCATTATAATACCGCGCTGCGTTCGAACAAAACAACAATTACAATTGTAAGTGTAATTTATAATCTCATTGTAATGTATGTATGAAACTAGTAACGCGACATTAGCAGCTAGAATACAATAAAGGTCTATTACACACAACTATTAACCCCGTGGTTGTTTATTCAGGTGTATTAATGAAGTCAGGTGGATTACAGGGCACACGAAACGTGTACTAATTAGGGAGATGCATGTTTCGCTCGGAGCGAGTGGACATGACGGTAGGGTAACTGAGAGATACCGGTAGTACCTACATGCCTCGATCTACTCTTCATTAATATAATAGTTATATGTTTTGTATTGTCTCTTGTCTATGGTAGATATTTCATTGCAATGGCGCAATGTGTTGCGTTTATCACACTTAATTTTTTGGTTTACGAAGATGGAGACATAAGAAGGCAGTCTTCGCAATGCGATAAAAAGACGAAAAGCGTTAGTATATTCTAGGAATTGTAGACAAATAACTATAAAATTAGTAAGAACCGCATTATGAAAGAAAGAAAATATTGTATTTGCATCTCCATGCCCATATGTCGTAGTCATCTGGTTGAATCTGCTGTTTGATTGGATGACTAGCGTGTTCATTGAATGACGACATTTAATTGAATGACTAGGCCGAACGTCGATTGAACAAGTGTCACTCAACGTCCAACTAGTTAGCGGATTGTAACATAGCCCTTTGAACAAAGCCGACATAAAATCAGTCAGGTGATTCAAATTTAGTTCATCCAACTAAGTATGTCTTTAAAGGTGAAACGGATTTCAGAACCACAAACGATTATATTAATGTGATACTTAATATACGACAACTATTACAAAATATGAATTATACAAACGTAATTCTATGTACGCCAACCTATAAATTTACAAAATATTCTAATATGTTCAATTCTCGAGTGGAGTAATTTAATAATTTGCTCTATCTGGACATCATTACACATGAACATGCATACTTCCTAGATTCTAACAAGAATTTAACATATGACGAAAACATGTTCCGTTATACCACCGAAATTATTAATGAAATTAATTCACGAGATCTGATTATAATATTATTTGTTGAATATTTGCTATAAGTTGACATCACATTCTCAGTTATAATATTATTATTATTATGTTGTTATTATGTACTTATTAATGATAATTTATGTATTTTTATTTTATTTAAAATTATTGCTATGACATTTTAAATTTATATAATTGTTTTGATTATCCATACATTATTACTAATATTTTATTGTTACCACTATGTGATGATTGCTCTCGTTATATCTAAGAATGTTAACCATTAATGAATCAGCTTTAAATTTTGTACACCACTATGGTTAAACATGCAGCTACTTCTCACTACTGTTAACAACTGAAATGTACCTTACTCATGTTTTTACAAAATAAATATCTTCATCTTATCTGCTAAAATGGCGGAGCCCTGCTTCGCAAGGCTCCTATTTTTGGGTACCGGTAAAATAACCTATTAAGTTTCCCGACCGGACGAGACATTTTTGATAAATAAATAGATCGTCATTTTCGAAATAGTGGTCAGCGTCAGTTATGTCAACTTAATAGGTTATGTTAGGTTTTCTTGTTACCATCATTCAATTAAATGTCGTCATTCAATGAACGCGCTAGTCATTCAATCAAATAGTAGATTCAACCAGATCACTGCAACACATAAAAAAATGGGAAAAATATATGAATGCAAATTAACAACAGTGATAAAATCCTAATTGTTTTCTAATTAGGTACAATATTTTTTACTGAATAAATAAAAATATCTGACCTTGAATTTTCTAAGGATATTGTTTTCAACAGTTACTAGCTGGCTAAAACTGTTGAAAAACAACCGAAGTACCACCGTTCTGAGAACTACCGCAGTACCAATGAAAATCGTAGTAGTCTTTTACCGTTAATATGCAATGAATTTTGAAGCTTGATTCAGTTTTAGTAGGCAATATTGATCCTACTCCTCTATTCTCCTAATGAGTGAAGGTCGAGATTCTCTTGTCTGTGCTTGGCGTCGCAAAGAGTGCTTGTGGTCATACAAGTTTACGGGTGTTTTAAGTATACTTACAAATCTCGAAAGTTTAAAGTCGGATATGAGTGGTCCTGTCCCATATCATGGTACGACATCCTCTTGGGAACTTACCATTGACTTTTTCGGTGGCCATAAGCAGGTTTTAGGTGTCATAGTTTCAGAAGAATACACTCTCTACCCGGGTAATATGGCAAAAGAAACAACAAACCTTATTTATAGTGGTGGTAATAGTGTTCTTCTCAGGAAAGGTCAATCGGGTCAACGCTAGCCTATAGCACTATTCATTCATATTTGACAAAAATTATAACCTATTTTCAACATATTTATTTAAGCTAAAAATATTGATACGATATCTGTAAGTGTTTTCAGTCCGTTACTGCAATTACTACAATAATTAATAAAGAAAATTGAGTGTTATAATAATTCCACTGGTAGAGTGCAAGCATTTTTAACGAATCAAATTAATAAAACGTAAATAACCTATTTCCAAGAAAAGTATTTAATAACGTGCTCTTTAACACTGAACCATTTAAATTTCGTAGAACTTTCTGCGATGAAATGGCGGAAATTTTCAACGGAATCATGCACGTAATATTATTTTGTAACCACGTTAAAACCTGTCGGAATTATTAAATCCAACTATCAATATTAATTTTCCATATTAACGAATATTTTGGAGAGGCATACAGGCATAATTATACATTTTAAGTATTGCATAATGTCAATGAAAGGAAAAGTAACCGGTGTCATGTGAAATATCATTTAGTGTTAATGTTATGTATTGCGAAAATCACAATACTATAATATTGTAATCAACAGATACTTTTATATGTTAAGAAAATCGATTTTGTACTTAAGTTGAAGCTGAGCGATATGATCGATAGATTAGAGAATTCTATTCTGGTGTTTCGTGTTTTTGGGCATCAATAAAAGATGATCAAGCATAGGATCGATCCTGTCATAAAATATGCGTATTAATAAAAAGAAGCTTAACCAACAGTACTTTTATTTTCTATTCTAGCATAAGCTATATATTTCTACATTCTAATTTACCTACTTCAGTAGCTTGTTGTCTGCGATGATGTGTCAGTCAGGATAAGTGATTTTATACATAACTAAAGTGTGCCGTATTTTATTTTTCCTGATCCCGTGGAAATTGCAGAACCCAAGAAACATGTATTACATTCCAAATTTCAGCTTCTTGCGTCCAATAGTTTTGGCTGAGCGTTATCTGTCAGTCAGTCAGTAAGGCAAGAATTTTATATACATACAGATTATGATTATTATCCAGTTCGAACAAAACACTAAAATTATTTCATCATGACTACAAGCAGAGCAAACAACATTCAGATTAATTTTATTCACTGTTACTATCAATTATATAAGTGCCAAACTAATTTTAATACACTTATTATTGAAGCGAATAAATAAACCGTTTAGCGTTGTAATAAAATATGTAAATTGGCCCATTTGAAAACAATAAAATTGTTTTTAAATAATGTCATTAAACCTCAACCTGTATTTTAGAATACCGACTTACTTAGAGTGAATCAGAAAACAGTAGTTATTCACTGGACATTTAATTTGATTCTCTGTTATATTGTAAATGTTACTTGACCCCACCTCACTAATTACAAAAGTTTCTACTTAGAGATTAATTAAAACGCATAACGACCCTGAAGCTGTTCAAACTAATCTAATCTGAATGCCTATCTCTGCATCTCTTTCTAATAACACCCATATTAGGGAGACAGCATAATAATATTTTTAGAACTGTCTGATTTGATTTACACTTGGGCGTAAGTAAAGATCTATGACGATAGCTTATGTCATAAAATTTGACAAGAAGTCCAGATTCTCGTATGGGGTTGAACATGACATTAAAATGATGTTGGGTATTTTAAGGCATCTCGTTTTAGTTTAAGTACTCATAAAGTTTCTAAACACTTTATAGCATATATAAGTATTTAAGTGACTAGATTCTGCTAGCGCCTACCCTCGTCAGCATTAGTGACCGCGACGCAAGGTAGCCTAAGCCATTCTGATGTAAAGCTGTATTACATAATCCTTCAGTGAAAGAGTGTCAAATATCCATCCACCAATCATTACAAACATTCGCGTTTTCGAATATAAATATATTTAGAAGTTTCAATCTAGATCTATGATTGAGTGTTTACTTGCCTTTATACCTTTATCATTCTACCACCTTTTCGATTTAATCTACTTCAGAATTTATTACTCTTAAGCATATAAAGCAAACGCAGCATACTTTATTCCATTAATCAGTATGTTAACTAGGTAGTTATGTTGAATACAGTATCACATAGAGACGGCTAGCACGGCTGCATTAATAGTCTATAAACAGAAGTCGCCTGTATCGAGTCAATAACATGTCAGATGACGGCGTACTAGCGAAATCAATTAGGTCCGTTTGCGAACTGCTCCAATAAATACTGCTATCGTTAATTAGAATCAATCGTGGATTGCGTCCGAGACTATTCTGAAATCAGTTTCCTTGGCGTGGGAGGACGAGTTCATGGCGACAGCAATTGGCTTATTAACAATCTAACAAAACGCAATTGCGTTTAGTTATTCGGATTAATCTACTAGCCGTATCGTTGTTTGTTTGTGATTGATTTACTTGTTTGAGTTTGCTAATAGTGTTTGTACAAGTGCCACCAGCTGCTTAACCAGTATTGCGTACCGGCACCTAGTACCCACCTATCTACAGAGCACTATCTGAAGCAGTTCTTTACCAATCGTTTTGGACATATTTTGGTGAGCTAGAATGAATGAGTCTTTTTAAATATCCGTACATAAACAGCGGTCCGTGTGGTGACGGATTAAGAATACGGATAGTCACCACCCCATATTATTCCATGGGTGTCGTAAGAGCCGACAGAGGGAGCATATTATGCAGAGAACAGCACTGTAAGAGAAGGAAAACTTGATACAAACCCTATGCCAACTCGTTTGGCCGGCGTGGTATGGTAGGCCAATTCCTCCTTTCAAAGGAGAGGCCTTTTTTTTACTCATGGTGGAAACCAAACAATTTACGGGCTGACCCCCCAGGCTGGGCCCCTAAAGGGGCTCAGTCTAGGGAGAGTGTGGTGAATCCCCGACGAGAAGCGCCGGGACTACCCACTAAAACCACCATGGTGTTCCTCTATCCGATCCCATTGAATGGCGGGGTCACGGGATCTACGTTAGCATTACTGCCGCGACCCAAAGGAGAGGCCTAGTCCAGCAGTGGACTGTTAAAGGCTGATGATGATGATGACCTAAACAACTATCTATTTTGTTACCCAGATGCTATTAATTATACCATTACAATTGTAGCAGTCGCCTTACGATGCGCCTGCAATGACTACACTTTCATGAACTAGGTTCTGTGCAGTAGACGCCGTTTCTACTAGCCTTTACGTTCCACTAGCTTATGTCCGTGAACTGATAGACCTATAAACTAAATTACTAGAAACTTTCATCAAAGCCGTTCACTAGTTTTTGCGTGTTTCATTTACTAAAACTTGTTTTTCCTTGATATTTAAGCGCTAATATAGATTAAACTAGTTACACATTTCCGTTAACAATGGCAATGACTGTCATGTAAGTATGACAGTCAATGCCATTGTTAAGTAAGTGAGTGAGTGCACATAGATTAAGTCACAAATGATAGAAATGAGCCAATAAACTGTTGGTTTTATTTGTTTCTTGTTCCTAGAGCTACTGTATCCGATTGTCGCTCGTCTATCGTGGCCTGTTTATTATCACAAGAAGTGAAGGTTCGTTATAAACAAGCTGATTAAGTATCAGCGATGAAAAACGTTGATGTATTAAAGAAACTTGAGGTTATAGGTATTATTATGTATTAATAGACACTTATACTTTTAATGACAAAAAGTACGTTTTCAGTGCCTCAAACAGTCAACCTAAAGTTATGTGGTTTTTATTTGCTTGCTTCTAATATAATTTTATGAAATGTAGCGTTGTACTTACGACATAGCAGTTTAATTTGGTATTGATGTTTACCTACGCAAAACGTACTGTTAAAAACGTTTTCCTATAATTGCACAGGTACAATAAGAGACTTCGCATCGCGATCACTGAAAGATCATAAATTCTATAATTATAACTCAATCCGTCCCTAACAACAGTTGCGCATGCGCCCGCTTACTAAATTAACGAGACAGTCTATTAAGAAAATCCACAAAAAAGGAATTAGATTATACTAACAAATATCATGTAATTACTGCCTTACGCGATACACGGTGGTGCAAACGCCGATTAATCTTTCGATTTGCATCGATTTGAATACTGATTGGAATTATAGGTACGAGTAGCGTAGTCGAGTAGAGAAACGAGAGTCGAGTGCAATCGACTAGTCACGCCCGAGGCGTATTTACAACACGTTCTCCGAGACAGCTTTACAACTCCGTCCCGCTTAATATTTAATCTACTAATTAATACGAGTGTAATAAAATATCTAATAAATATTTCTTATATAAATTGGACGCTGTTTTGTTGTAACCGTAATTGCATCATGATTATATTAATTTACAGCTTATTTAAAAGTTTAGTTTCGTAGTATGATTTATTTCACTGTGTTGTGTTTAAATTAAACGGGTCATATTTCTATTTTAATGTAGGTATTTGTTGTGTGAAGAACACGACAACGGGTTTCTGATACGCAAGATATAAAAAACCCGCTGTGAAGTTTTTGCGCTACTTATGGTAAATATCTCCTCTAAAAGAAGATACCTATAGAAGGTATATTTCTACAATTTCTCTTAAAAATGCTGGGTTTTATGGTAAGTACCTACCTGATTCACAATGAAGGTGCATCCAAGGATCGCTCATATTGGTGATATTTGTCTTCTATTCCACATAATACTTTTTGAAGAATTTATTATTTTCGACTTGAACCATGTTAAGACATCCTCTTAATATAGCCTAATGCTTATAATGCTTGCCAAATAACAAAAATCTAAAGCATCTGCGCATACATTTCGAAAAACAGCTCCCGTAAAGCTCGATTTAATACTTAATTATAAGCAAACATGACGGCGTATTTATGGCTAATTTGGCACTAAAATGTTTTATAGCCGTACGTTTATAACATGAGCATGGAAACACTCGCAATGGCCGACAAGTAAACGAGATGAGACGGGATGGGAAAGCCTTCAACGTTATCTGTAATTAGGATCGAGTGCCGGAAGTGTAGTCGAGACACTGGGAACATCCGTCCCGTATTCCCGCGCTCCAGAGTGTAACTCACACTGATAACTAATTAGCCACATATACGAACACGATAATAGATAACGATGCGATCATTCATTTAAATTCAATAAAGATTTATTCCACACTAAAGTAGCTGATAGATTGCACCTGTTCCACGCTCTAACTTAATTTGTTTTTTAATTTATTTACCCGTTTTAGAATTTTAAAGATGGAACACTTTTACTGTATACGTGGTGATGATAAATTTGTAGAAACACAAATGACTAATTAATGCATCTATTTCATTCGAACAAAATGTATAATTAAAGCAAAAAAAATAAAATAAGAATAACTGGTTCTCCCTTATTTGACCGAAAGGAATTTCACAAATTTTCACTTCCCAAAAAATTTTCGCTTAATTTCATTTGCCAAATTATTAACTTAGCAAAAAATCTACTCACAAAAAATTGTAACGCAAACCTTATGTTTGGGCAATGAACGTTTAAACTATAACTTGTTTTACCAACTAGTACTTTTAACATTTTTTATTTAGTCAAATATTTCAGTTGGAATAACAGTTTTTACGCAAAATCAATAATTATCCTAATCTAAATAGTTCAGTTCCGGGTAACCTACTAAAATGGCACTCGCCGACCGCTACCGCGGCACCGCTCGCTTCAGTCGCTCGGCTCGAGCGTAGGAGGTCACAGTTCTAACCTAACCTAAGCATTTTTTATAATAATACTCTAATGACTTACCTAAATAAACTAATCGCACCAAACGTTTATTGTCTGAAGATTGTTTGCTGAAAACACCTAATAAATCATTTGATTAAAGACCAAATGCCATATTGAAATTATACTTGGTAATATTTTTTCAAGTAAAAATTTGACCAAATAAAAATATGCGTACTAAAATCATTCGAAATATTGCAATGGAATAAAAAAAGGTTGCTAAAATTTGTTTAGGTAATGAAATTTTGTCAAAATCTTTTCGCCAAAACGGCAGGATCCTGAATAGAACATGGGTTGGTACCAAAGAAGAAACAAGATGTTCGTTATAGATGCTTATTTCAAATGTATTTTAATTGATTCCATTTTTGAAAATAATTGACACATCGAAGCGTCAATCGGAGCTTGACGTAACTTAAGAGGTTTTTGTTTATGGTCAGTTAAGTTGAGCTACAGGTAACGTAATGATTGGCCCGTGTAAATCTGTGACAGATGTTCATGCACATGTCATTATTAGGAGCGACCGGAGCTGATCGGCTGAGCTTAATCCGGACTTGACCGACAACTTTGTAAATTAAATTGGCTCCGCACTACCCGTCTCGGTGAATTGCATTTCTTATGGCCCCTGTAATCGCCGGCCCTGTATAAATGCTCCATTAAAACTGGCGTCAATTACATTAATTCCTTATATGTATCAAGTTAAATATATAATGTAAGTTCGAGTTCTCTAATTAAATGTCATGTGCATAGCATTTTCCGTATAAATAATGTTGTAGAATGCGATCAACAGTTACGAGAAGCTTGGCGTTAGTTTGAATATTGAACGAAGAAAAACTAGTGGTTAGTTGTTTCACATGGAAATGTGATAGACGATAATAGCATGGTACGTCTATTACAATCTTGTTGGTTATTTTCATTTATATATTTCGCTTTCTCTAGTTAGGTACGCAATTTTTTTGCTATTGTGTTACGGCATTAGTCCCGTTTACGTAGGTATACCGAAGTCTATAGACTTCTTGGCTAAACTAGTTTTATAATCAGCCAAATTACACCAGAAAAAGAAGCAGTAAAGCCATAAATATCTGTTTACTTACTATAAAGTACCACTAGCTGTTTGTTATGAGCTTGTGCTATCTACAAAAAAAATAATTGAGAATTTTCAAAAATGTTATATATACATAACATACATAACGTCACGCCTTTTATCCCCGAAGGGGTAGGCAGAGGTGTATGAATTGCACATTGCGATTAAAAATAAATATTAAATCTACTAGGCGGTGCTTTATATTTATAACGTGTCGCATAATTATGTATAATTAAAGCTTAGCTTAGTAATAAATTTGGATTAACTGTTATTAAACTTAAGTTATATACAATAAATTATAATCGAATCGAATAAGGCTAACAATTAGCATACACAAATTAAAAAACCGTAAATTAACAATAAAGACAACGCACATCGATGTATAGAATAAAAAGCTGTAGACAACATTTTAACCGATGTAAAAAGAAGATCTTAAACAAAGTAGAATCCTATATAAGATAATTTCCATGAAAATGCGTTTCAACTACAAGCAAGAAGTTCATTAAGTAAAACATGAATCTTGATGAAAATTGCTTAATGGTAAGTTGTAAGATTGGCGCCAACGGAACAGAGCGGGGCCCAAGGGGGCGATGGGAGGCCACGCGGGTCCCCGTCCCGGCCTCGAGTGGCAAAACGTGCCCAGTAATAAGGACCGAGTTATTCATTAGTGTTTTGAGAAAAAGTTATTAGTGCCGGCAAGTCATGTGAGCCTCTTATGCGCATGCACTTGCATTTTTCTCCGCATTTTTCTGGATCAAAATGCAGATGTGAAAAATTTACATCCAAGTTCCCAGGCATCGTTACTGACCAATACGTGTTGAATACGCCCTCTGAAAGTCGCTTTTTATAGAACAGGATGATATTTAATCACCTACCTCGCGTGTAAGTAATTAATTATAATACCAGACCTATATTAATTAAACCAGAAGAGATATAAAGCTACTGGGAAACACTGTCATACCGTGAGTGAAATAATTATGATATAACGCTATGTACATAATTAAGAGTAGCCTTAATGATTATACCATAATTCTGTGTTAACGAGACATTTGTTTCTTTTGAATGTTTTAAAGAATATTTAGTATAAATGATGTATCGGGAGGAACTTTATAAATGTTCCAACAATGGTTAAAAAACCAAGCAGAAGAAAAAGGTTTTTGTAGATCGCGTAAAGTTCTGTACCATAGAAGATTGCTTACTAGTATGGACTGACGACGTGCGACATCATAGACTACTACACTCTTCGTACAGTAACATACTATATCTGATGTAGCATGAAAATGTACAATTGTTCTTTCATTCTAGCTGTCCGACAGTCAACATACTATTCAGAAATCCCTTTACAACTGATTAAGTATATCTGAGCATAGGTTTTTTAATACCATAAGTTCTGTTTTGTCTACGGGAGGAACTTTCATAAGGGACTAAGACCATATCATCTTCCAACGAATCTTAATGCAATAATGCGCGTTTAACTCATCAGACAAGCTACATACTTGGGTCAAAATAATAGACAAAACTACAAACTTAACTTTACAACATAAGTAGGGGAGACCGGGAATGGCTGTCACACTGGTTGGTTGTCACAGAGGCCATAACAGACAATTAAACGGCGTGGTAGGAGCCAGGGAGCAGCACATCCATTTGTACCTCATGTCAGCGTACTCCGACATGCCGTTTAATGGACTGATTCGACCACTCGATATTCTATTATGACCTCTGTCAGAACCAACCCGTGTGACCATCATACCCGGTCTCCCATACATACATCGATCTTATATAAGTTTTTATACTTACATATCATCTCCCACCCAAGCTAACCACTAATTAAAAGACACAAAAACTAATAAATAAAATAATAAGAAAGCATATCTTTCATCGCAAGTTGACCGTTTCATTAATTGACAACATGGAAGTGCAACGTTAATTAACGAGGAAAATTGCACGTCTGTAATGAGAGTTTTATGGCCATCGCTGGAAGCGCCTGTGAGGCCAGCCTGCAAGACTCATGGCGCAATTTGCAAGCCATGTTGAGCTTGCATCTTGCAACTAATTAATTAATACCTACGTCGTATATACAAATAATTGTGCTACACACGTGAAGACGTTTATTTAGTGTTTAAGGCTTTGAAATGATGTTATGGAAGCGCTTAAATGGTTTTTATTAAAATAGCTGGTGTTTAATGAGGAGTCTTTGTTAAATTAAAGTCTACTAGGGCAGTTAATGCTAGGGTTTCCACCATACAAAAACTGTTGAAAGTTAGATGGTGTATGCAGGTTTTCTTCTCTTCTCTACATCTTTTTGCAAGGTTTGCGTTGTGGTTTAAGCGGCCGCCTCACCGCTTGACACTGCGCCGAGTGGCTTCGATTCCCACACGAGACAACCCTTTGTGTGATTTATAAATTGTTGTTTCGAGTCTGGGTGTACAATGTGTCCGTTGGTTGTATGTTTGTAAAGTTCCCCGCGACACAGGATTTATTCCTAATGCGGGGAACTTTTTAGTTGTCTTTTGATAGAAAAAAAGAGAATAATCTAGGTGTATTGTTAAATATTGTCCGTCGGTTTTAGCGAGAGGGAGACCGTGAGGGTTTTTGTTAGAGATAGTTTCTGTGACGAGGTTGCCAGTCATCAACATCAATAAAATGATATCAAAGAAAATACAACTAATATCATAAAAGCCTAAGTATGCGAGGACTCCGTCCTCTTGAAGACGATGGGATTTTTTCGGATTTAGCTGAAACAGCAGAAATAACCCTAGCTTATACATCAGAACAACACCATTTACTTTTGATAACCAAACGGAGGAAGCAACGGACAGTATCTGTTGAACGAATTATCAAATTTCGTGCTGCCTCGAATAATCTATGAAACTAACAAAAATAAATCAACTTTGGCATTCCTGCGTAACGTTTGATTTAAGTCACTCCTTAATTTAAATTTCTTGAACAGAATTAACAGCATAAAATAATTTAAGTTAAAAGTATTTAGCATCCTCTTGCACAACGACAAAAACGCTTAGATTTAGTTAAACATTTTATGAGGTCGGTAAAGTAATTTCTACGTTTTGTTTCATGGCATGAAGCCTTTTTGTTACGATTTTAACGATGTTATGCGTATGGTTTCGCATAAAACCTTAGACTATATATACTGGGAGCATAAAACAAAACGCATTGTCGTCGCCTAGCAACGAAATGACAATTGACAAATAATAACTAGCAACTTTTGAGCATTAACCCTAGAACCCTACATGGGGTGCAGGTGCACCCCACACCGATTTGTTTTCTAAATATCTCAATTTCTTTAATATCCACGAATTCGCGCGTCGGAGTATTTTAGTTTGGTGTCAACCGGTCGCGTTACGTCAATACCGTGACGAAGGACCGCGTTGTGTTGTCGCCTGTATAAGTGCTGTGGGGTACGCCAGTACCCCAGTGTAGTAAAATCGTAAGATTATATATTTATTACGATTGATGCATTTATATGTAATAAGTTATTAAATTTGATTATTTATTAAAACAATAGTCTTGTATGAATTAAATACAGATATTTTTAGATATTATGAAGGTAAAATTCAATGAAGTTTATTTATTTTGTTTCGGATGGCTGTCAGAGCTTTGAAATACGAAGAAATAAGCTCTCTTCTAGACCACAAATCTGGCGAGGAAGAAATAGAAGTTGGGACCAGTTGTAATTCCTGGGTTCGTTACAAGTGTTCAAGATCAAATAACAAGCCAAATATAACGTTTCAGCAGACAGTTTTGAAATTAGGTTTGGAACTGATACATGAACATTTGGAGGACCGTCACTGGATGCCAACTTAGTCCATTGCAGTGATCCTCAAAAAAGGACCAAATCCTACAAGCGCTGTTGCTCAAACTACATTTAACTTTGTGTAATAAGGCTGATTAGTGATCTCAAGTTACCGATTCTGTTTAGTAAAACGTATTTTCATGAATTGTTTTTTTTTATTTTAAGGATTACAGTCATTTTAGTATGGGGTGTTCCAGCACCCCAGTGTAGGAATAACAGGTGCGCCAAATAGTGTAGAATTCTAAGGTTAACAATAACACAAGTAGGTACATTGTTATCAGTTATATCATCATCATCATCATGTCAGCCTAGGGACGTCCACTGCTGGACATAGGCCTCCCCCTGCTGCGTCGTCCGGTCCAGTTATATAATTATTGATAATTTTCGTCGCTAATGACAAGATGCCAACATCAGTGTGACAGTTCTTAAATGAAATTAGCCACTAAACAGCCGATTTTCGGTGATTAATTTTGACAGTTCTTAAATCATATTACTCGACAAATATTTCGTTGTGCAAGACGCTAGTGGTGTTTAATATTTTTTTTCTCGTTAAATACATTTTAATTCAATTTAAGAATCGTTGTGCAAGTGGGCCTAACAGTGCTTATAACATACCTATTTCTGTACGTATGATACGTGTTGCGAGCGGCACAAGCGGTCACGCTTACGACTTTGGATTATCGAAGCAGTCACACGCTAATTAGCCATGTAAGGCAGGAGTAAGTAACGAATGTATTTGCAGTACAAATAAGCCTCACACTTGAGCGATTTCTTCGTTTCTTCTGTAACGTGAAAAAATAACACGTTGTTTAAAAGTGTTTACAAAAAGTAAGAAAGTTGGTATACGTATGTATACTATCTTGCGATAGCATAGATTTGTAATGATGAGCTAATATTAAAGTTGAAGGAAAACAGTATTACGTGTGGTTATGAATTAAGAATACAATGTTTTATTCCTCTTTTTAATTTCGTCGTAAAAAGTGACTAAAGAGAATACAAGAAAATGTAAATTTTGCAAGGAAACGGAAAATTCAACAACAAACAGTATACCATTCCGTCTGGAAAGCGTTGTATGGTAGATCAAATCCTATTGTGATGCAATTTAGGAGAGTCCTATCTCCAGCAGTGGAATGCGGAAGCTTATATGATGAGGTGATCAGTTATTTGTTCGACCATATTAAATTAAGGGGGATGAGAACAAAGCAGCGATAGCTAAGTGGAGAGGCCGACAGACTGCTATACAGAGGGTCTCGGGTTCGAATCCTCGGCACGCACCAATGACTTTTCGGAGTTAAGTGCGTATTAAATTGTTAATTATAATCCGCTTGCTAACCGGTGAAGGAAAACATCGTGAGGAAACCTGCATACGTCTGAGAGTTCTCCATAATGTTCTCGAAAGACATGTGAAGTCTGCCAACCCGCACTTGGCCAGCGTGGCGGACTGTGGCCGTGCCCAACAGTGGGACAGTATAAAGGCTGATGATGATGAGAGCAAAGGTTGTCTGTTGCGCGGTGGTTGCTGTGGATGTGAAAAGCGCCTTGCACACCTTCGTGACCACAACGCAGGATGACAGCAGTAGCTGAAGCAGGACAGAAGTTGACTGACGATTTTTTGTTAATTTATCAAAAGGTTTCACTACTAACTTTAAAATACGACTGATTTGAAGCTAGCACTTTGTAGATGTTGGTCACAGATAGTTGCAAAGGTGAGACGTCAAGCGCTCTATGAAAAACCTTATATTCTGACAAATCAGGATAGATCAGAAAGCGGACCCTGAGCTCCAAGTTGAAAGTATTGGATGCAACCAGGATACCGCTAGGACAATGATGAGGTGGGTGTTTAATCTTAATATTTATAAAATCCTTGCGTTACTTACTGACTGTAGGCACGCTACAGCCAAAACTATTGGGCGCAGGAAGCTGAAATTTGGCATGTATCTTCCTTGGGGACCGTAGGGATGCATTAAGAAGGGATTTCACGAAATTCCCGGGATCGGCCAAAACGGGTAAATTTAAAAAAATTGCAGGCGTAGCTGCTGGCGTCCTCTAGTATTTTATAATAGTTCAATATTCATGAAAATTGGTTCAGTAGATTCTAGCTACATAGATAACTAACAGAAAAAGCTTTCCTCATTCATACATTAATACAATGTCATATAAATAGTTTTTGTCACTGACTGCCTCGTTGGTCTCGCGGCATAAATGTGCGCGTGGGATTGGGAGGTGTCGGGTTCGATTCCCGGGTCGGGCAAAGTGTTATTGGGATTTTACCGTTAGAAAATTCTCAGTAGCAGCACGAAGTCTGGTAATGTGCCCGGTAACGGCAATAGGCTCGCCCC
Organism: Euclidia mi; assembly: GCA_944739405.2. Lineage (NCBI taxonomy): Eukaryota > Metazoa > Arthropoda > Insecta > Lepidoptera > Erebidae > Euclidia > Euclidia mi. Next base: position 59,589,484 of record OX123185.2, read on the forward strand.
CTATTTCGTGGGACTTAAAAATTCATGGCGAAATGTGGGTGTAATATTTACACCTCTGCCTACCCCTTTAGGGCTACAGGCATGAGACTATAAATAAATAAAATATAAATAAATAGTTTTTGCTTTCTCTCAATATTTACTGGCAATTTTTGTAATAAAAAGCATAATCGGCTTCCGGAGCCTTAATCAAAGGCAACTTGTCTCTTACATTTAATTAGTACAGTCGTTATCTAACGAATAAAACGCAAAGGGCAACATCACTTGTGTAATTAAATTAACTAATGCACCCAAATAAGGTGCCGACTATCACCATAACCGTACATTAGCTGAATATGCAAGTTTAATGTTTATTTTATTAACCACTTTACGGAGGGTATAATGTTTATAATTTAATGGCGTATTTATTTTGTGCATAAAGGCTATCTATATTAATATTGAAAAGCTGTAGAGCCTGTTTGTTGGTTTCGTCACCCTTATATCTGGAAGTACCCGTTGGATGTGAAATCATTCTTTAATCGCCTTTAACAGTCCATTGCTGGACTAGGCTTCTCCTTTGAAAGGAGGAATTGGCCTATTATACCACGCTGGCCAAACGGGTTGGCATAGGGTTTGTATCAAGCCACCATTTTCCTTCTCTTACAGTGCTGTTATCTGCATAATATGCTCCCTCTGTCGGCTCTTACGACACCCATGGAATGATATGGGGTGGTGACATTCCGTATTCTTAATCCGTCACCACACGGACAATTCTTTAATATGTGAGCGGTATTAATGAGAAAGGCTATATAGGCTATGTAACATCGCGCTCCAACTCTTATGAGCTGAGCAACAAGACAAAGAAACCGAGAAGGATGTAACGACGCGTGATGCTATATGACGGTTCAATGGACAAGATGTGGCGGATGCGATTCGGAGGGACGGCTTATGCCAAAGTCATCGATGAAAAGTGAGCAAGAATAGCACATGGGCTACATTTTGTGACCATACCCGACCTGCACACGGGCAAAAGCTAGTTTGAGATAAAAGAAGCGGTCTGAACAACAAATAGCCATCCGTAACCAATGATCACTTATGGTCCGGTAATAGGGGCGGCGAAATTAATGACCACCCAACACCTGTAGCTCGTCTGATTAACAGCGGCACTGCGGGCTGGAGCGAGCACAAGCTCTCAAATACACATTGGATATACGAGAATCACAAGCCACCCGATCCTATTATTCGGCTAACGAAGCCAAGGGTATCCCTTGATTATTAAAACGAACTTGGAACCACCCACAGCGGCGCCTCCCGAGTGTTAATTGGGCCCCCGTAGACAATACTAATAAGGCCCGTCCGCGCCTCTATCTGTCTAATTAAACGCGAAACTTGAGAGTAGCACCCTCGGCGACGAGGGCCTGTTTGCCGAGCCTCCTGAATACACTGTAATAATACCGGCTAAGCGTGTTTGAGTGGCTCTTTTTCGGATCTCTGTAAACCCGCCTTTAATTAGCAGTATTATGCGTCTGAGTGTCGACTACCGCCTTGTTTAATTAAGCTAAGTCAGTAACAACAATCCATTCTTGTAACAGACAGATGCTTTATTAGATAAACAATTGCTTATTGTTTTTTTACGCTCACCGATTATTGGAATGCGCCGTTTGTATTGAATTTCTAATTATGCCAGTCTACGAATGGCAATTAACTGATTAAGGGGAAACTTAATGGCTTAAGAGAAATGCTGTAGTATGAGACCATAAATGTGTGCTAATATCAACTGTATGTATTCTGAGTACATAAGACCAATGAACCTCTATGGGTATGTAACTATGTAGTCACTCGTTCACCTCAGGCGTAGTGGTATAAGTGGTTGCCTTGTCGCTTAACACTGCGTCAAGAGTTTTGTGTGAGCCACAAATTGTAGTTTTGACTCTGAATGTTCTGTGTGTCCGTTGTTTGAATGTTTGTAAAAACCCTCGCGACACAGGATTCTTTCCAAATTAGGGCATTGTCCTTTAAAAATAATCAATGTTCAAAGGTTATTTCTGAGGATACTACTTCAACCAGTTCAAGGTACTTTTTTTTATAGACTCACGCCTATATCCCCGAAGGGGCAGGCAGAGGTGTAAATATTACACCCACATTTGCCATGAATTTTCAGGTCCCACGTAGAAGGGGGCGAGCCTATTGCCGTGACCAGGCACATCACCAGACTCCGTGTTGCTACTGAGAATTTGCAAAAACCCAGTAACACTTTTGCCCGGCCCAGGTATCGAACCCGGGACCTATGACCAGCAGTCGCATACGCTATCCACTGGACCACGGAGGTGTCAGTTCAAGGTACTACTTTACTCTTAATCCATAACGTTTTGTAGCAGACTAGAACTGGTATAATTCTCCTCCTGTGTCTTAGAGTCACATTATAATTTGCCTTTTTAATGACAGCAGCAACATTATATAAAACACAAGAACTACAAAACTTGAACCATTATAGCGTACTTTTCTAGAATAATATGATTAACCGTTTATATCCCGGATACAATCACTACATAATTATTTTAGGATATGTACCCATTAAGGTGCCGGTGCACATTCTGGTACGTGGTAATGGTAGCGAAAGTATGTGTGGAACTAGTGAGTTAATAACCTAAGTTGGTGGTGCTTTACGTATAAATTCTATCCAACCCTGACACGAGGCCGCTTGTAATTACGCCACATTGTGGTGTGGCTTAAAACTACGGCTCTCATAATAACATCAGTGTCTTAAGTTTTCCAATAACCAGAGCGGTGGAATTTATTTCTTTATAATTTGTTTTAAGTGTCAAGTTATTAACATAAATCTATCTTATAAAGTTCCCTTTTTTTCTGTCTATGTGTACAAAAATCCGTTCTGTAGTTTATTTAAACTACAGAACGGATTTTTGTACTGTTTTCTCTGGTATATAGAATGATTCCTGTGGCATGTTTAAGTGTTTATATACCTAATTCACGCGGGCGGAGCCACAGCTGAAGTCCAGTATAATAATAATTATTAGAATTACATACAGGCTGTATTCTTGGAGAGAAAGGTGTCGCATATATGAATTGAGTTGTTGACTAAACGTTATCATTTTTTTGACCTATATAAAATAAAGTGAAGGCAAACAGAGAAAATATCACAGAAAATGCTTATATGTCATTTTGTTAAAAGTATTTTTTTAATTTTTTGGTGGGGATGGGCCCCTTCAGCTTTGGATGGCAACCCGTCTAGGAGAACGAAATCTCCGAAATTAAACCACTCTCTTTTGGGGGGCATGGGCCTCGTTAGTTTTGGATGGCAACCTGTCTAGGAGAAGAAAATCTCCGAAATTAAACCACTCTCTTTCATGACATGGGCCTCATTAGTTTTGGATGGCAACCTGTCTAGGAGAAGAAAATCTCCGAAATTAAACCACTCTCTTTCATGACATGGGCCTCGTTAGTTTTGGATGGCAACCTGTCTAGGAGAAGAAAATCTCCGAAATTAAACCACTCTCTTTCATGACATGGGCCTCGTTAGCTTTGGATGGCAACCCGTCTAGGAGAAGAAAATCTCCGAAATTAAACCACTCTCTTTCATGACATGGGCCTCGTTAGCTTTGGATGGCAACCCGTCTAGGAGAAGAAAAACTCCGAAATTAAACCACTCTCTTTCGGGGGGATGGGCCTCGTCAGCTTTGGATGGCAACCCGTCTAGGAGAACGAAATCTCCGAAATTAAACCACTCTCTTTTGGGGGGGATGGGCCTCGTTAGTTTTGGATGACAACCCGTCTAGGAGAAGGAAAATTCCGAAATTAAACCACTCTCTTTCGGGGGGATGGGCCTCGTCAGCTTTGGATGGCAACCCGTCTAGGAAAAGGAACACTCCGAAATTAAACCAACATTCAGGGAGCATACCCGAAAACAAACCCCAATCCAAGGTGTCAACCAACCCGTGCCGAAGGATTTGTGGCCAGAGGACAAGCTGGTCGCAAACGGAGGGTGCCTGTGTTGGTGGTCACAGGGCACAGATGGGATTCCACCTTATCTGGGATAAGGTGGTATCCCATCATAAAGGGCTCTGCGGGGACGGACATTTGAAATCCCCAATGCTCGTGGGAACGCCATGGGAACTGAAAATTATATTTCTACAGACGGCGGCGACGCCGTTCGCAACCCATCACGTCTCGTTTCCCGCGAGGGCGAAAAGCGGTCTACGGAAAGTCTCCAACATTAAATGTTGGAGTAGGAATGGATGTAGTAAGTATGCCAGATGATGGATGATAGAAATATTGATGTTCTTTGTGTGAATGAGATAAAAAGGAAAGGTTGTGGCCCCACCAAGCATGACAGCTACAGTTTATTGGTCTGGGGTAGACAGTACCACCAGAGCCTGCAAGGGAGTTGGTTTAATACTGTCTGCGCGAATGAATGAGTGCGTTAAGGAATTTTAATGTGTAAATGCGAGACTATTGTGGATGAGAATAAAAGTAGGACTTACTCGTCTCTTTATTGTAGGGGTTTATGCTCCGGTCAATATAGTAGCGGGTATGTCACAGCGAGAACAAGACGAAAGGCAGGAGTTTTGGGAAAATTTAAAAGAGATTTTGAGGAAGTGTAAGAATAACGAAAGATTGATCTTGTTAGGTGATTTCAATGGATGGGTGGGTGTAAAACGAGATGGATTTGAAAGGGTTTTAGGTGGATTTGATGAGAGTGTGAATGAAAATGGAAAAGTATTGCTTGAGGTTTGTTTAGAGTGGAGCCTTTGTGTGCCAAACACCATATTTGATCACAAAAAGATACACATGTATACGCGTGAGGCTAAAAATGTTAGAAGAAGTATGATTGATTTTGTAATTGTAGATGAACGTTTGAGAAAAAATGTTTTAGATACAAGGGTGTATCGAGAGATCGGCATCCACACGGACCACTTCTTGATGATGAACCGGATAAGTGGGCTCTTTAAAGGATGGCGACACCGAGAACATAACGAAAATAGGGTCTTGGAAAGAATAAAAGTAGAAAATCTGCAAGAGAAAGATGTGAAAGATGAGTATAAGCGAAGACTGATAGCAAGATTTGAGAGATTCGATGGCATAAACGATATATGGCAATCTTTTAAAGAAGAGATAGTATGTGTAGCGACTGAAGTATGTGGTGTGATCAAGAGAAGAAAAATACGAAAGGTGGGACAAAGATGTACAATCAGCCGTGTCAGAGAAGAAGAAAGCTTGGTTAGATTGGTTGGCTGCCAGAGCAAATGAAAGAATTGGAAAGGCAACGAGTGATGACATAGATGAAGCAAGATAGGAGTTTGTTAGGGTAAAAAGAATAGTGAAAGAAGTTGTTAAAAGGAAAAAAGAGGAAAAGAAAGATTTCTGAAGAGAAATATAAAGTTTTTCTGGAAATCCGTTCGTGCAGTTCGAGGAAGAACTCAATCCTCAGAATACACGTCAATCAGAGACAAGAATGGAAAGATACTGAATGGTGAATCACGCGTGCTAAAGAGATGGAAGGAGTATTTTGAAGGTTTATTGGAAAGAACGGCGATAGAGACATCGATCGACTGAAATGAATGGTAATAATAGCAATAATGAAAGCGATATTGGCGTGAATGAGATTGTGAAGGCGCTGGGAAGTAGAAATTAGGTAAAGCTGCAGGATATGATAGGATTACAGTTGAAATGCTGAAGGCTGGACAGGACATCATAGTTGGTCAGGTGCAGCGCTTATTAAACTTGTGCTGTAGCACCGGCTGAGTATCTGATGACTGGGCCACAGTGGTGGTTGTGCCTCTTTATAAGGGAAAAGGCTCGCAACAAGACTGCTAGAACTATAGAGGCTTTAGCCTTCTCAGCATTGTTGGCAAAATGTATGCGAAGGTACTGATTGAAAGAGTTATGGAAGTAACCGACAAGAAAATATGGGATGTACAAGCAGGATTCCGAAAGGGTATGGGGTGCACGGATCGAGTCTTTTCCTTGCGGTGCATAGCAAAAAAATTCTTGGCCAAAGGTGAAAAGGTCTATCGCGCATTCTTGTATTAGGAAAATGAATGTGAGCAAGACGAAAGCTATGGTTTTTGAAAAGGAAAAATGTGTGACGGCTTGTAATGTTACGATCGATGGACAACGTGTGGAGCAAGTGAATGATTTTGTATATTTAGGTACGCTGTTTACTAGGAATGGTAAGAATGAAGAAGATATTGAAAGAAGAGTTAATGCAGGTAATGGGGTGAATGGTGCTTTGAAGGCTTTTATGAACCGTCAAAACGTGTCCAAAAAGGCACGTTTGGCTGTACATAGAGGGGCGTTAGTACCTACACTTATGTATGGTAGTGAAAGTTGGGTATGGCAGAATAGATAGATAGAAAAGTTTTTGACAAATAAATACATCTATCTATCTACCTGGACATGAAAGTAGAATGAATGCCGTAGAAATGAGAGCACTGAGAAGTATGTGTGGAGTGTTTTTGAACGACAGAGTAAAGAATTGTGTGATAAGAGAGTGTTGTGGGGTAAAAGAAGATATAGTGACAACCATTGAGAAAGGTATGCTAAGATGTTTGGACACATGGAGAAGATGGATGACGAAAGATTGACCAAGAAGTTATATAAGTCAAGTGTGAATGGCACAGGAGGAAGGGGAAGACCTAGAAGAACGTTCTCTGACCAGATTGGAGACATCCTACCGAACCCGAGACCTCCCAATCCCACGCGCACATTTATGCCGCGAGACCAACGAGGCAGTGGCAGTATTAAAAGTATGTACTATTTTATTTTAAATGTATTTTTAGCTATTCATATTTACGCTCTCAATGTATGTGCTTGAGTTAGTTCTTCCTTCATTTGTATCTGTAAGCATTACCTTTAAATGGCTACTGGTAACAAAATACGTTTAAAACAAGTATTTCAGTTCATATGTGCCATTCGAAATGTTAATGGAAAATGTAATATACCTAAGTGGACTGAACGCACGCAATTAACATGAACTTTAAAATTAAACGAAAGCGAATAAAGGTGGTATGTTACGACAGATGAAGTCGCGTGTTCTTATTCTGTATACTATTAAGGAAACCGAGTGGCAGACAGGTAATCTAATGAATTGATCTTGTTGACATTTGGTTAAAATGTACGCTTTAATTTTGAAATTGTAGGCAACTATTTGGTATTGTTAATTATGTGAAAATACACTTACAATTAACAATTTTAACACAGTGACAGAATCTTCTATCGATACATAATATTATAAAGCTAAAGAGTTCGTTGGTTTGATTGGACTCAGGAACTACTGGTCTGATTTGAATAAGTAGGTATTTTGGTGTTGGATAGCTCATTTATCAAAAAATTCTATAGGCTATATAACATCACGCTACTATGCCTTATATATGTTGGATCTGGACATTGGTATGGACATGAAACGAAGCGACAGTGCGTCGTCTGCCGCCACATTTTTACCGGACGGTGGTCCAGTACGCGTCACAGAGTCCACTGCTACTGCTAACAGCATAGAGTATTAATCTATTAGAAAGAGAATCATCATATTCATTAGCCCTCTATATAAATTGTCCTACTGCACATAACTCCGAAAAGTCAGTGGTGCGCGCCGTAGATTCAAACCCGACACACTTTTTATGGCAGTATATTGGTATCACCACTAGGCTATAGCTGCTTATCAATAACAAACATCTATTTATTTTAATTTAACTATATTATAACTACTGTTGTACAATTAAAGTAAGTTTGTAGTACAATACTTTATTTAACATTGCAGAGAATGTTAGATAATTTGGTGGACGTACAGAGAAATGACGTCAACTGCGGACGACTAATATTCACATTCATAACAACTACAAACACACAAAGCGAATGGCTAGATGATCGTAAACTACTGCACCATAACTACGATAATTTCAAATCTAGACTAATGTGAAGTGAACAACATAATAGACACAAATATCTGCGTCCGCGTAAATCAAAGCTGGCGATCATTCGTCGAACTACAATGCAACATTTTAGCAAATGTAGGATAGTCATAACAGGACACGTCCCATTTCCCGTTTGTGCTTATACACGGATCTGTAATGTTTTAGCTAAATCGACTCACAGATTACACGTATATTTTTAAACCAGCACTTCGCTTCGGCCATTAGTAGGATTTCGTGAGCTCACCCAATAAAACATTATGGTTTTTACGTCGAAGTGTTTTTAATAGAGTAATGCTGAGAACATAATAAAACTGAGTATCATCTAGCTTGTTGGAGGAGCTAGCAGAGCGAGCTACGTTACTTAAATTCAATGCTTTATAGACTATTTCATAAATAGATTAGACAAGTTCGTGGAGGTTAAGTACATTGTTGTCATGGCCTCATCCTTACAGTTTTGGCACAGGAACTGAACAATGATGGCAAAGTTCATAAATATCATTCCAATATTATCATTAACAATTGTAGCTATGCAATCAATCCATAACTATCTTACCTGCCTGGGCACACGGCAAAGTAGTCTGGCCGCATACTAATGCTTCTTTCAAAGCATAGATAGGTATATTCTGATGTGTTATCTGGATAAATATAGAGGAAATCTAAGCATACAATCAATGAGTTCAGTGGAAACCTTGTTAATATAAGGCACATGATGAATCTACTGCTACTTGTTCTTATTAGTAGCTTGTCAATGACTCCAACGCTGGCTTTGAGGACCTGTCAACTTCTGCAAGTTATAGGAGGTGCCTATCACAGGTGCCTATCCTATCGGGAAGCAATGGCAAAGTTACAGATACACCTAGCTGTAAATCACGTAAAATAAACGAGAAAAAAGAGGGCAGACTAGAGATAGATATTGCCAGGTCGACTCCGGCTGCAACTCCGTCGTCAGCCAACCAGACATTTAAATTCTATCCTTGGAAGACTTCGGTTACCGACTGAAGCCATCGAAGTGATGAATAAGAAGACTATGAAGGAGCGCAGGTAAGGATTATTACAATCGTATGATCTTCCGTGGGGTTCTGTTAAGACTGTTTGGCAGGGCCGTGCCGACCCAATCCAGCGCCTGTGTGCAAAATCTATGGAGCGCCTGTGCAGTGGCGTAGGCTAGCTTGGGTGGCACCCGGAAGTTGGCGGAAGACCTTTTTTTTTAGGCGATACCTAACAATTCCGGGCTAACTCTCGATGTTGTTTGCCGCCCTTTCCTACGCCACTGCGCCTGTGTGCGAAATCTGTGAAGCGCCGTTTTGGCATTTTTTTCGAAAATAACTGTTATAATTAAAGCATATCTCGGCGCGCGGCGCCCCTGTCGCCCTGGCGCCTGTGTGTGCCGCGCACATTGCACATAGGGACGATTTGGCCCTGCTATTTGGTTTTTTTAAGTTGCCTTAAAAACTAGGATTATTTGCTTAGTTCACATATTGAAAATAAATAATAATTTTGCTCGATGTTTTTTGCAAAAACAATGTTTCTATGATTTCTAACATAATTCATCATCATTGTCTTGCCCTGGTCCCAATTTATTTGGGGTCGGCGCAGTATGTCCTTCGCTTCCATACTTCTCTGTCACCAGTCATCCGATCGTTTACCTCTTTCTCTTTCATATCCATCCTCACACAGTCCATCCATCTCTTCCTTGGCCGTCCTCTCTCTTTTCGTCCTTCTTCATGCATATCCATCACTTTTTTACCTACATACATCTCATCTCTCCGCATAACATGTCCATACCAGGCCAATCGACTCCCTTTCACCTTTTCAGCTATGGGCGCCACTTTCATACTACCTCTAACATAATCAGTCCTAATTCTGTCCATTCTTGTCACTCCACACATCCATCGTAACATTCTCATCTCTGCCACATGCAATCGTTTCTCATCCATCTTCTTTGTAGCCCAACACTTAGCTCCATACAGTACGACAGGCCTTATAACCGATTTATACATGCGGCCCTTTAATTTCACAGGCATTTTGTAATCGCATATTGTGCCTGAGACCTGTCGCCATTTCATCAATCCTGCGTTGATTCTTTGCCTAACATCCCGATCAATTTCGAACATAATTAATGCCTATAAATATAAACAGAACTAATCCCCATGGAAGAAGCATTAATTATGTAGATTCCTAATTAATATTGTGATTAACTTGGTACCAATGGTTATTTGTACTTAGTGAGTTCATAAATCATTTATGCCATTTAAAATATAATATTTTTATTCAAATGTTAATCGGGGCTGGTTAATATATTATATACTTAACCAATTTCAACAGCCATCTTTATGGTTGGTCAAAACATAATGCTCGTCATTATAATTATATCGAGCGATTAAATTATGTTCTAAGGTAGGTACCTATTAGCCGATACGCGATGCAGTCTGAACAAGTTGTTAAACTTTTCATTCAAAAACATTAGCAGGAATCTCAGCTCGACAATTCTAAGGGTGCTTTTCCATCAAAAATTTACTACATTGCAATGGGTGCGTTTGATATCCACCAATCAAATTCTTTTGTTCGTATAGATCGGACTGGTGGAAATGGGTTCAACTAAGCTATGTTTTTTATATATGTGAGCTCTAGGTTCGTGCTATGGATGTGTGTAATGGCTGTGTCAATGAATACAGATTTACATAGGCGCAGTTCTTAAGGATTTTGTGTGCCGATTCCAAGTGGGGACTGTCTCCAGTTTAGTTCGTAGTTGGCGCTGTTGGCGGCGCTGCCGTCGTTCTCCGTCTCTCTCGCTCTCGTAGTTAAGATACACTAGAGAAGAGAGAGACAGCTGCCACAGCGCTACTGCCACGCCGCCAGGCGGCAATTTGAGTCGCAGAAAGTTTGTCTTCAAAGCGCGTATGAAATGCGCCTCTACATATGTAAATATCTGAGGTCTTTGGCTGTGTGCTTTAGATTCGTACTGTGGGCCTTCACTAATGTCACAGCTATCTATAAGCGACGCTTCATAGCATCTTTTACTGACCTCACTACATAGCTTAACAAGAAAAAGGTCAAATAAATAGTTTCGTAGTTGAGCTTACGCATCCACGCTGAATAGTAAAACTAATGAAAAACCCTAAAAGCAGTGTGTGTTGTTGAGTCCTAATATTACCATTGAATGGTGCTGAAATATTGAAATACTGCTGAAGTATCTATATTTGTAAAATTATTTTCAAAAATTAATTGAATTATATTCGTAAGGTTTTATATCTCTTGAACATTACAAAAATACCGTGGTGAATATCCTATTATTTCGATAAAAAGTTGTCTTCGCTCGTGTACCGAGGCCTTAGTTAAACCATAAGGCCTTAGCAAATTTCAGTGGGACTTGCATAAAGAAATTATTCTTAAATTGATCCACATTAGCGACGAAGATGTTGGCGAGGATATAAAAATATAACCTACAATAAACGTTAAGGATCTCATTTGTATGCAGCCTATAAAAAATTGAAATTGATAAAAATTGATGTTCCTGAAAATTATGTTCACTACAGAATATGTGTGGGTTCCTAGAAATTGATGTGCCTTATTAGCAGTGACGCGCAAATTGGTGTCAGTATACTTTCTAGACGCTTACAAAATAAAAATTACTAAATTATATTTATATATACAGGGTGATTTGTAATTGCTCGTATTCCCTTCGAGAGTTGATTCTAGGGCCAAAATGGAGTATTTTTACTCCCTACATATGGGGGTCCAAAATGCACCATTTTGGAATAAAACGGTTTTTAGGATTTTTTGAGAAAATTCCAAATTTTTGTTATAAACATCTTGTAAAAAATTATTTTGACTATTCTTGGTAGAAAATTGGGTCTTATTTAATGGACAATGAAATGGCCCATCTTTTCAATTAAAATAAACCTACAAGCTCAACGTGAAATTTGAAAATAGAGCCAATAAACACGCAAAAAATGTTCGAATAAAATAAAATTACGCCACAAAAATGCAATTATTTGAAAAAAATAATATGTGGCATGTTATGTAAAGTGTTGGAATAACTTCCTGGTATTACCTGCTATCTAAAAAAGTATAAAAATCTTAGACAATTGGTGCGAATTTTGAGTAATAGCCACTTTTGTTCAAAAAAAGTGCTTCTGGATGACTCACTCGCCAGAACATTTTTTCATGTGTGAACACCATGTGTTATTCCCGAAGGGAATACGAGCAATTACAAATGACCCTGTATATGATACATTAAACTTTATAAAGTCGTGTATGGCTTACTAAAAAGGGAACTATATTCTTCTATTGTAATCGATTTGTATATTTCTGTTGTAATCATTGCGGTAGATATTTCGTACCACTCCTCTGAAGTGCATTGTTTAATTAAATCGAGACTAAGACTTTCTACCAAAGGAAATTAATATTTTTTTATTACAAGCATTGATACCAGAAAGAATGTCTTCGAAATTGGAACGTTGGTAAATATAAAAGAAGCACATGTAGGGATAATTTAACCTCTTGTATGCCGGAATGCCAGACACAAGGGGTTAATACGTGAATCAAGGCTAATGGTAAGTACTAACAAATACCATCATGTTAATGATATGAGTACGCCGCATATAGGTGTATTTAAAAATAAACAAGGCTTAGCATTTCCCAATTTGTATCTATATAATTCAGCAATACATGATAGAAAATAAGTCTTTAATAATATTACACCTCTGCCTAACCCTCCGGAAACGCACGCGTGAGTCTATAAAACAAATAAGTATATTTTAAAACCATCTTACAATTCAAATGTTTCCGCTTTTAATTGAAGTAGCCAAGTTGGAAGATGCACAAAAGTTTCTAAATAGTCCTCAATTGTTGCGGAACGACGTCAGGCTTGTCTTTGACTAAGTGCTCTAAAAGACCATTACTTTGTCCACAATGTTTGGCTGCGAGTCTGAATAGAGAGCCAGACGTATTTATTCAACATTAGAAAGCTCTCTGTTGATGCGTCACTGACATATCCGTTAATGCTTTTTCCATTTCCCCGACGGCCCCCACCCTCTCGAATACACTCCGTATGATAGTTTGACCGAAAAGCTTTGAGTAATCAGCGTGACATGTTCGATTTAAGCAAATGTTACTCCTAATATTATTTGTAAAAAATGTTATTTAAGAATTATTTGATTTCGTTTTATACTCTTTCTGATGCATTCCTTCATATTAGGTGGGTCCTATTTATAAACGCGAGAGTTTGTGGGCTTAGATGAACTGATGCATAGGTATTTCTTTCTCACTCAACCACAAATTACTAAGCGCGTTTTGATTAAACTGTATCGCAATATACCTATATAAACTAATTTGGGGTTATAAAAAGATATTAACACCAATAATTAAGAAGGTAAATTTAATGCCGCTGATTCTGTGAAATAAGCTTTCAATGACAGACTGCTTGGACATGTAATGTTATTAAATTATAAAAGTTTTAATTAATTCAACGGTTGATGAAAATGTTGTACCTAAAATATTTTTTATTTTGTTTGTAGGTAAACTTCTATAAACTTCACATGTTATGGAAGATCTCTGGCCGATCAAAATTATTAAAGATAGGTATATGGATAAGTATAATCTATTGACAATTTATGTAGTTAAAAACAAATATATGTTACACAAGCTATAATCTTAATTAATGTTATAAATTGGCAAGGCTCTTAGTCTTCATCAAATAAAGAACAATGATTCGGCATGTTTCTAAATAGAACAATGATTTACATTCGCTAATTTAAGATCGATAAACACACATAATGCATATTAATTGTAATGAAATGGTTAGAACAAGTCTTTGTTTTCAAAACACAACCTACAAACAACGAAAGAGGTAGTGCCCATTATGGCAGATCCTAAATTTGTTTCTTCATAATAGAACAAACCTTAAACAAAGAAAAGTGTATCCGTTAAACAATAAATTCGCTCAGAATGGCATCGCTTAGCACCTGCTAATGCTTTGAGCGTAATAACTCAAATGAAAAGTAGTTGTTGTGTGGCAAAGCAATCAAAAGTGTAATTCTCAAAAACGGACAAAGAGAGTATTGAGGGTGGGTTGGTCTCCCTTGTTGCATAGCCCATAGCCCTCTAGTGAACGTCTACCGGTTGCCCGCTGCCCTTTTGATTGCGCATTATTCGCGTGCTTATACAGTTAGATCGCTTTCTAGATTGTTGCTATTGTGATAGCGTTTTTGTTGGCGCGGTTTTCAAGGGGGTTTTAATTAAAAATGTTTGCCCTGAGCCTGGATGGTTTCTTTCGTTTTTTGTAGTTTATTTACAATTATATGAATAAATATTATTTTTGTGTAGCACTATTCTACTTTCAGCTTAATACTCGAATTGGTTTTGTTTATGTTAATAAGCTGCAAGTTAATTAAGTACGTATAAATTATTTAAATTGACGATAGCTGTCAATTATAAAATTTTCCATTATTTGTTTATAATAAGAAACAGTAGGTTTATAAAAGTTTAAAATGGTAACGTCTTGATGGGAATTATTGTATAAAAGTTGCTTAATCTAAAAATTGAGGAGGCTCGCGTATCTCGTCCAGCGGCAGGCCACCCACGACGCCGACCATTCATCTCCCCAGCGCATTTATACATTACTCACGGCTCAAGTATCCGATTATATAACACGCAAAATTTCAATTACAACTTGTAATTAGTTTTTCGAGAGTTTTTCTTTCAGGAAGGGGGATGTGGAGGCGCGGTGCGCGGTGCTCGGCGTGCGAAGGAGACCGACTGTCCGTCCATCTCGCTCTCTCACTGCACTGCAACGCGCTTTGAGTAATGTCCATGCCACTTATTTGATTATTTTTATGCAATCTGCACAGGAAAATGAAGGATTTATTCCCTGCATGCTCTTAATTAATTTTACGAAGTCTGAATTGTTTCGGCCGTGTTTATTAGCTCTTTGACTCCGTTCACGTTTGATTATGATTAAAAAAGTACAAACAAATTTTCTAATACAACTGTCTGCCGAACATTATTGGAAAACTTTAGACGCTTTATTTCTGTGAGCGGGTTTTAATATAAATTTATCGCCAACATTATTTAATCAAATGTACGTACACATATGCGAGTAACTTTTTCAATAACAGGTGTAATTGCTTATCTCAGGAATGCAAGCAAAACGTCCCTATTCTGTTAAAATAGCTCCCGTTCGTTACCCTTTATCTTATATCTCTATTCAAAAGCTAAAATGTAAAATGTGAGACACAGTGCATGTGAGCGAAATAAGTTGTTTTCATCACTTAAGTAAGCGCAAAGAACGTCGGTGTTGTACAAAAGTGACCCTTTTGGTGGATTGGCAGCCTCGTCGCTAGCCGCTAATGCACGGAAGCCGGGCCATGCGAATTAATGGCAAGAATAATGGCGATCCCATTATGGATTGCCGCCAACATACTTTAGCCATGAAAAGAACCGAAAGTTACATTTGCGATACTCTGAATACTGAGCGGTCTCGGACCACCCCACCCCCGCCCTCTCGGGTGGCACAACGATTCAAGTGGAGTGGTATTAATAAACCCAGATATTGTTTGGGTGATTGTACAAATTAAATAAATGTTCCTTATTGTTTGATGAACTTAAATGTTTTGGCGTTTAGGGTTACTCGGCGATTTTATTAAGACAGATAACAAAGACGCAATACGGAAGTGAAAACATTGTTGTCAATTGTTGTTAATAAACGTACAGTTTGTGCCAATCGAACCACATATATCTATTTTATTTCTATTAGATGTGATAGTTTAAGATTCGTCTCTATCACATCCTTGTTCTTTTGTCATAGCTTTTCATGTGAAAGTTTTAGAACGGAAAAGTCTTTTAGAACTACTTTCATGGAAATTAAATGCATTAGTGGTCGTTGTATTTACTAAGACTGTATTAGAAATTATAAGTCATTTTTATTAGCTACGGAAGTTGAGTATTATAACGGATCTTATTTTTATATCGTCACGCCTGTATATGCCTAAGGGACAGGCAGAGATGTAGGTAATATTACACACACATTTCGTCTCATGATTTTTGGGTCTTACGCAATAGTGGGCGAGGCTATAGCCATTACCGGTCATATTGCCAGACTCCATGCTGCCACTGAGAATTTGGAAAAACTTAGTACCTAACACTTTTGCCCAACTCAGGAATTGAACCTCCCTATCAACAGAAGTATACGCTATCCACTGGACAACGGAGGCATTCCACAGATAATATAATACCATACAAGGTATTATATAGTGTAGTTTTGATATAAGATCGTCGAGTGGCCGGGTCGTTGTCGCCCCGTCCCCGTCGCGTACCTCCGGCCCAGGCGCCCAACGCGCCACTAATTGGCAATTTGTTCGATCCTTAGATCTGACATAATGATGTGAGTTCGTTTATTTAAATGATTCGACGGAAACGTCTTGTGCCTCACAATAAACTTACTTGCTCAGTTGCTCCGTTAATAAATCAACGGGTAATGGACCAATCGCAATATACTGCAGAAGACGGTACATTCTAAATTGGTATAGCTCGCGTCTAACTTTATGCTCGTTCTGAAGTTGGAGAGAGCCTTCTCTCTCCTTCTTTTTCCTCTTAGCGTTATCCCAGTTTCAATCTGGGGTCTGCTTAATAGTCTAACCGGATTTGGCAGAATATTAGCTTTTCCACAGAGCGACTGCCTGTCTGACCGCCGCAACCCGAAGGGATATATAGCGATATTCCATGGTTTAGACTAGTGTCAGTTTATTTAGAAGGTACTGACGCCATGTAACGACTGTCAAAGATCTTCATGACAACCGGAACTGACGGCTTAAAGTGCTCTCCGAAGCACGGGACAAGCGATAATTAACAATTCATTCGAAAAGTCATTGGTGCGCGCCGTGGATTCGAACCCGATACTCTCTGCATGGAAGTCTGTTGGTATCTCCACTCAGCTATCGCTGAGAGCCTTCTCTCTCCAACTTCAGATAATAATTTATCTTTATAAGTTTAAAAACTCAAACCCGACTACGTAAAAAAATACGATAAAATTTGTGTAGCCTATGTCACCCGCGCCATTAGGTATTACGAATCTTTTGACACCCCATTTATTAAGATCGGTTCAGTAGTTTAGGCGCTACCGTGGAACATACAAACATAAATACATAGACTGCCAAATACATTACCCTTCCTTTTGGCTTCGCCGTAGTCGGGTAATAATTAAAATTGCGTAACAAGTAACAACATTCAGATCGAGGAAACATTTTGACGTAATCGGATTTTCATTTTAGTAATCGCGGATTTTAGTAATAAAAGTCACGATGACTCGGGTCCAGACATGCTCTCAAGTAATGTAATTTTCTTTACAAATGTCTTATGGTTATATCATATACATATAATTATATAGTCGTTCGTGAGTTCTAATCTTACGAATAATGAAAGTAAAGTACGTAGGCACAACAGCAATAATACTTGTAAAAATAGTTATAATGTAGTACAGAATGACTAGGTTCAATGGGCTGGTGCCATTTGATCTACCACGACTAGTAGGTATAAATTATAAAGCAATAAATTAATTTTATAATTATTATTTATTTATAAACTTATTTTAAATTTATTAACTTTATCAAATATCATCGTAATCATATCAGTCAAAAGACCTCCACTGCTGAACATGGACCAGTCTTGCGCAACCTGTATCCATCTGCTGCCCGCGATCGCAACAAGATCGTCGGTCCACCGGGGGCCTACCTAACCTCTGCTAGGTCACCTGATGCGCGGCCACCACTCCTAGAACTTTTCTGCTCCAACGGCTATGGGTTCTTGTGGCTATGTGCTCTACTCACTGCCACTTAAACTTATTCGGAAAGCTTTGATTGGAGAGCTACTATTCTTGTACGTTTACTCACCTGTGTTGTAATGAGTATTTTACTACCTACTTGCACATGCGACTGTAAACAAAAGTACTGTAGATAAGGTCTCCGCTGAAAATAGCCTTTCACTTGATTCGCAGATTTTGTTCCAAATTTTTTTTGGTGAAATATTTTGAACCGATTTGGTAAAATATTTTTGAAATATTCGCGCGCTGCTGGAAATACTCCTCAGTTGCACCTACAACTGTCATAAAAATAAGCAAGATAGAGAGAGAGAGACGTCCACTGCAGGACATCTGCTTCCGCCAAGGGTCTCCACACAGACCAATGATGAGCTGCTAGAATCCAACCGCTACCCGCGACCTTAACAAGATCGTCGGTCCACCTATATCAGCACTGAAAAAATTATGTCAGGAACTGTTTTCATTATGGCAAAAATAATCAAACTTCAAAAGTAACTATATGCAGGTCGGTATTGGAATACCTATAGTTTTTTAAAAATTTTGGTTTTCCCTTCCTCACACTTCTCAAGCAAGAACCCCAAATCAGAGAAAAGCAATCTTGTACGGGGTCGAATCTACAACTCTCGATCCTAGGTAGAGTCGATGAAACAACCTACACTACTAAACCTACGCTATCCGGTTTGAGATTCAATAATTGATTGGAACATCTAAAAAAGGTACACGACACTATTTTCAAGTTAATCCATAAAAGTACCAATTAAACGCGTTGCAAGAGTATCCTGCTTGCACATGTTTGTTGATCGATCGTAATATCATGCGAAAGTAATGAATCTATAAATAAAACCAATTTATCAAGTGTCGACCAACATTTATTTATAACTTAGACGCCTTAGGCTGGTTTCAACAGCGCGTCTCAACAGCGCGTTTGGCGCGCGGACCACTGTGAAACGAGTTCGCGTTTCTCTTTGCAATGTATGAAGCTTCGGCAGCGCAGCCGGCGCGGCGCGCGCGTCTCACACGCGGCGCGTTTGAACTGCGTGACTATGAAACGCTACTACTAATCTAGTGTCAAACGCGTGACTCTGAAACCAGCCTTAGGACGGATACAGACATTAGGAGCACAATATGCAACGGCACACAAAGGAACGCTCGCATATTGTGTTCGGATGAAACGATAATTTACTTTTGATTGGTATGAAAAAGACCATTTACATGTATGCATCCGTGGATTGTGCATTGAGCAGTAATTGGAAAGAATAACCTATTACACTAGTTGGATGTCGTATCTATTGGTCGTTTTCTTTTCAAGTAGTTGTGTTACGTTACGATAGTATTAGTTGCTACGATAGTGATTTTGTACGTCAAAATCGCTAATTTGTTTCAAAGTCAAAGTCAAAATCATTTATTCATGTAGGTCACAAGGTGACGCTTATGAACGTCAATTTTAAAATTAAATTACTTAATGCTTCTACATTTACATTTACTGCCTCGTTCGCAAAGCAATAGGTAGAACCACGAGAAAGAACGGCCCATAAAACTCGTGTTTGTTTGTTAATAGTAGGTCCCAATCGTAAGCGGCCACCTATAGCACTTACCACGTTCTCTGTACTTCGAGATATTATTTATGAAGAAGCGCAAAGCATCGTGCGTTACTTATCCCCTGTTAAAATTCACATTTGACGTTTTCAAATGTGGGCAGGTCACAAGTAATTGAGAATAATAAAATACATATTATGTATTTTCATACGCCTTAGTATCTATATACCTATGGCAAAATAACTTGAAAACCTGTACTCAAAGCCATCAATGTTAAGGCTATCGTGCTAAAATAAATAGGATATTGTGATGATGACCTTTACTTTGGCCTTTCAATTCATGACTCCTTAAGATCAGGCGGCATGAAGTCAATGTTATAAGCGATGATAAAACAAAATATAAAAACTTTACCTTTTCAACTTACTCGAACTCTTGCTTCAACCCCTTTACATAAGTATTAGTTGGAACATACTAGATACGAAGTATGCCTCATATCTCGTCACATTGCCTTGCCGATGTCTGTGACCAGCCTAACTCACTATGTGATCTTATTATTTCACACGCTTATTTGTATTTACTGGTTTTCATAGCGTTTGATGGCGAAGACAAATTGCATAATTGCAATTATTAGTCTTACCGTTTTCTTATACTAATGAAACTACTAATCAAAATTTTTTTTACTCATCTACTTTATATTACATTATACAGGTTGATTTGTAATTGCTCGTATTCCCTTCGGAAAATGATACTAGGGCCATAATGGAATGCTTCTGGACTAAATCATATATTACTCTAAATTTACGCCACCTGGCTGAGACTTATGTACTTTTTTGGATAGCAGTTAATACCACAAAGTTATTTCAATAATCTACATACCATGCCAAATATATATTTTCCAAATAATTGCATTTTTGTGGGGTTATTTTATTTTATTCGATAATTTTTCTGTTTTTGACTCCGTTTTCAAATTCCAAGCTGAGTTAGTAGCTTTATTTTATTTAAATAGGTGGGTCATTCAACTATCTATCATCCCTACTGACCCTACTTAATATTATAAATTCGAAAGTGTGTATGTATGTATGTATGTTCCGTTTTCACGCTAATACGGCTGAACCGATTTTGTCGAAATTTAATATAGAGATATATTGGACCATGGAGAAGGACAGGCTACCATAAGTTGCAAAAATTAAACTGAGAGGGATTTTAGGGAGGGTAGAAGTTTTTACCTAAGGCAGTTTACCACTTGAAATTAGAACGCATGTGCTATAAGTTGAGTGCTGCGCATGTGCTATCGTATATCTGTCAGTACTGACACATCATACATATTGTCATATTGTGCACGGTGATTACATTATTCGCATAAATAAACTAATAATTATATACTACGCTTAAACAGCTGAAACGATTTTCTCTACTAATATTATAAATTCGAAAGTGTTCATAGATATGTATATATTCGGTATATATAATTGTAGATAATGTCATGGATACTGACCGAATTACTTTGTACTCTATAGAGTTTCTAAACTCTACAGACTAATCAGGAGTGCCTTTACACAACTTGAGAAAATGAAAGTAAATTTATGTTACCCAGACTTCAACGCGCTCGAAGCCGCGGGCAAAAGCTAGATAAGTATATAGATAAGGCCAAATTTGCTGCCTATAAAAGCCAAAATATTTTTTAGAGGCTTATAACAAAACTTTGGAATTTGCTCAAAAAATCTTTAAAACTGTTTTATACCAAAATGGTGCATTTTGGACCCCCATGTGTAGGGGGTAAAAATACTCCATTAGGCCTAAAATCACCCACCGAAGGACATACGAGCAATTACAAATTAGCCTGTATATATGAAATGAATAATAATGATATACATAGTTTCCTCGAGGTCGTCCTCTTCCTCTTCTTCCTTCGATTTTACTCTCCAATATTATGTTGGAAGAGTTGTCGTGTCGAACCAAGTAGCCAATTATCTTCCCTCGCAGGTTTTGCATTGTTCTTAGTCACCATCTCTCCTCTCCGAGGCACGAGGCAAGTGATCATGAACAATTGAATATGCATATTATAACTTCGAAAGGTGCGCGTCGTGTGTTTGAACTCGATACATTAGGATGGCAATCTGTTGGTACCTCCACTAGGCTATCGTTGCCTTGAAAATAAGCTTGTCATAAACGCTTTACCGTGGTAAGTGGGAGAACAACAATAATTAGCAATTTGAATCACATATTAGGTGGTAGACACTTTTTTCTTTCTGATGAAAACGTCCAAGGCCTTTTCAAGATGTGAGTCAGTACTTCTGACAAACCTGCTCCATATGTAATAACATCCAGTGAGTTTGCGCTCATAACTAGAATCCTCATTATAAAATGAAATATTACGTTGTTAATCGCCATCCATGTGCATCATCTTAACGATGCATTATTTTAATTGTATATTATAAATGCTTAATAATTTTATTTGATTGCACACATTACATAAATGCGCTACCTTACTAGAAGAAAACGTAGTTGTACCGGAAAAAATAAAAGGCGTTCAACAAAGTTCCAAACCTGTAGTCAAATATGATTTATGACAGTGCATGTGTAATTTCTCTTCATGTAATATAAGTTTTCAGGGAAAGTGGAAGAAAAAAGACCTAGAGACCGAAGCTGAAAGCAACGGTCAGAGCAGATATCCAAGCAACTGGCGATCCTGGTTAGAGCTGCCCTACACCAGACAACAGAAGCAATCGATTGAGACAGGTAGTTGACGGAGTCAAAAGGAGTCACGATGCACATCAGTTAGAGAAATCAGGGAAATTACTGAAGAGAGACCATAAGTCTCCTTATGAGATCGGATTCGAGTTATTTGACGATGCAAATTTTACATACATTTTCGAAATGTTAGCAATTAGCAGCGGTCAGTAGTGTCCGCCAGATCCATTCGCGTGTAGATTCGGACTAGCGCCCTCGATAGAAGCTGAAGTTTTGTGTGAGAAAGTGAATGTCTTCAATGTCTTGTAAATTGCCAAATTGATAACCATCTAATGCAATTAATGAAATAATTAAATAAGAAAGAACGCTTAAAGGTTCAGGATATAACAAATATAGTAAAACTATTAATTATCACCTTGTTTCTAACTTCGTTACGACATTTTCGTGACATTTATTTAGTGAGAGAACCGCGCTGAGCGCAGTTGCACAACAAATGCTCTATAATGGCGAGGTTTAAATGCTTCGCTAATGTTTTGTTAATTATATTAGAGTTCACAGCATGAACTTTATAATAATCCATCGGTCGGCTTAATAACCGGCCGTGGCGGAGCATTTTCGGTAATTAAAGGCAAACAAAGACGGCTGACTTCACTCTGTTATGATCAAACACATTAGCGGGGATTTGCTCGCACTTATACCTATTTCTTCAAAGCAAATCTTGCTTAAATTCACTCCTTTTGTAATGTATTTACTTAAATGGTAGCTAAATGGCAGTTTTCCTTACTGGTGTTCAATGGCAGAAAAGAATGGGATTGTATATTTATTTTAACACTTTGCATGGACATGATAAATAGGATGAATAGGTACTACTTAAATATATTAAAATGTTGGTGACGTTTGTTTTTATGGTCGTTGTAAAATATGACATGTAGCTTATAATTTTTACCAGATTTCAACAGGTGGCAAACGCAACCGTCTATTCCAATTTATAATTCTTGATATTTCAATATTAAATTTGCTCAAAAAGCTTTTTATTTTCTTAGACTATGACTATTGCTTTTATGTACATTACCTATGTTAGCATTGTATCGAGTGCTGTAGGTTCAATTCTCACACGGGACACAATGTTGTACGATCCACGAAAGTTTGTTTCAAGTCTGAGCGTGCATTGTGTTTATTGCTTGAATGTCTTAAATCTTCAGCAGTGGAGGCTGTATTCCTAGTACCCGCACTAGTCTCTTCTTTTCTTAAATAAGTAATCTTCCTTAGAACTATAGTGAACAAAGCAAAAAGTTCTTCTAAATTCCTGTGTATTAAAAAAAAAATACTAAAATGTAAAAGAGTTGGAGGTGATGGTCAAAGTGCAGCACTCCATAAAAGTCGATCAAGATGGTCATTAGTCTTCGATGCGGAGACTAATTAATAAAACGTTTTGACTAAAGCTTCGGGATAAGATTCCTTACGGTGTCGACGAGAAAAATCCAAAATTTAATTAAAAAAGTTTAAGTGAGTTTTCACGGGCGAACGTACGCCCCGAAGCTCTCAATAATTTAAGCAAATTCTATTCTTTCTGTTGCCAAATTCTTTGGGGATCGCCTATGAACTGTAATTAACCGCTTTTAATCCCGATAATTAAGTTACTTTGTGACATTCATTATCAATTTATCGTTTGAATTCGTTGATGAAATGAATTGGCTGTATTCTGGCAAACCCTTATAACTTCTATATCCACTTTTTAAATGTCAAAAATGAAAAAACACGTGGCATTTTTGTAGTATAAAGCATATAAGAAATGAAGAAAGTGAGGTAATCCTCTTGTCTTCGGCGATAAGTGAGGGAACACAAACATTCGCGGCAGTGTGCAGCGTGGTAATTAGTGCGCCGGCGCGGGCGCGGCCGAGGCGCCGACGTCCGTGAATACTCGGAACCCGTACACATTTTTGTGAGCTCATTAAAATTACATTACAGCTCTTATTTAAACAGCAAACAACTAAACGACGCTCGTTAATGCGTCTCGCCGTTGAGGATTTTATGGACATCCCACCCCGAGCAAACACTAAAACATTAATGTTATGATACACTCGATTAATTGTCTCTCGTGTTGTTCCCAATTCATGTACACCCAAATATTTAATTGTGCTTTTACGAGCGTTTAACCCATTAAATGAGACCAAATTATTTTTCCTTATTAAATAGTTATTATAATAAAATGTACTGATTTATTTTATGACGTTATTCCAGGTCGTTAATGTTTTGCAATAATGGCCAAAGTTGCAACAAATTTATGACATATTATTTGGCAATAAAAACAAACAAAATGTCGTCATTTTCCAGAAACATCCGAAATTAGCGGTATGAGTGGACTGCCAATTTTTTTAGCTAAATTACACTAGTTACTTTTTATCGTTAGGCATATTTTCATAATGAATCATAGGAACATGTGAGCACTGAAAATATCAAAATTCCTAACTGTAGAAACTGAAACTAAACGAATGTAGGTGCAAGTATATTAAACGTAAAAATATGTAGGTTTTTTTTGTTTTTATTTATCCGTAACTTCTCGATACCGTAGGAATTTCTGGTAAAAATCCCTTCTTACCGTGCACCCTTACGGTCCCCAAGGAAAATATATGCCAGATTTCAGCTTCAGGCGGCCAATCGTTTTGAATGCTGCTTGTCTGTCGGACAGTCAGGAACGCAATAATTTTATATATACGCACATAAACCATAATACGCCTTTATAATAGGTAGTCATCATCATCACCTGCCTATAACAGTCCACTGCTGGACTAGGCCTCTCCTTTGAAAGGAGGAATTGGCCTACTAAACCACGCTGGCCAAACGGGTTAGTATTGGGTTTGTATCAAGTTTTCCTTCACTTACAGTGCTGTTCTCTGCGTAATATGCTCCCTCTGTCGGCTCTTACGACACCCATGGGATGATATGGAGTGGTGACATTCCGCATTCTTAATCGGTCACCACACGGACTATAATAATAGAAAGAAGAAAGAAAGAAAAGAATAAAACATTTATTAGACACACCAATAATAAAATAATTTAAAGAAAAACAAAAAACCCGACTGCGTAAAAAATAATTTAAAAAAATACGTGAAAAAAATAAGTTAAGTAAAAACTAAAAAGAAAGAAACAAGACCAGTAGTTTAGAATTCTAATGCAGAACAAAACGATACGAACGGTTTTTGTTTTACTTTAAATTATTTTATTTTATACTTTTTAGTTATTCACTGTTTTTTTTGTTTGTTTATTGTTTTGTTTACCTATACTTGAAGTAAAAATTTAAATCAATAAGTAACAACATTAGCAAGAATGATTGTTTTGTTAAAAAAACTTTAAATCGCTATATATCCTAAACTATTATTTAAAATGAACAATGATAATAATAATAATAATAATAAATGAGTAAGATAATAAATGGAGTGAATAATAATAATATATTAATATATTATAATTATTATTATATATCCTAAACTATTATTTAAAATGAACAATGATAAAAGGAACCTAAAGATGATTTTAAAATACCTATTCAACGACACCCCACTTGACAAAGTTCATCGACATTTTTTTTCATTTTGACAATATGGCGTCAGGTTGTCGCTGTGGTGAATTTTGATTATTGTCATGTCTTTAGTGACACTCGCAAGGTTAAGACGAATCGATTGACGTAAGAATCATCAAAATTAGCCTACGCATTTGGTCTCTAGAACGCCACATAGAAACAAACATACATACATACATACATAGACTGATAAACACATTACCCTCCTTTGCGTCGCGCAGTCGGGTAAAAACACAAGAAAGTCTGGCAGTAAAAACAAAACCAAAATACAAAAAAGAAAAAAAAACAGACAAAGTGAAAAAAAATATTGTGCAGTGTGTCCAAAAGGTCACAGCCTGTGCTACGGATGACCGCAGCGCTGTTTTTCAGCTGAAACCCAAGGGCTGGTCACGGACGATTACCAGAGAAGGTACAGTAAATACTATAAAAGTTAGGCTAGGAAGTATAGGATTACACTAGTGTACATAGACAGATAATTATATAACAGCAGATAATAATACAGTCAATATTTTACATATAATAAATATAATATATAGAATATTTAAACAAGAACAAAAATTACGTGCTGGATTTTTGTTGAGATAAAAATCACTTCTTCAAACTTCTCCTAAAGCTAGCTACGCCACCTAGTTTACACAGTGGAGGCGGCAAGTTATTCCAGCACTTGGTAGCATTATACCGAAAGCCGCCTCTAAATGCAGTAGTATTGTGCCTAGGTATATGCAGTGGTTGCGCTAGTTCTCTGCTAGCATATCTTTTATATTCAGCCATCCAATCCAACTTCTCAAACAAATATTCAGGCACTTTGTCTTTGACAATCCCAAACATAAGAGTGGCCAAGTGAACACCCCTTCTCCACTTCATTTTCAATATATTGCCTGCATTTAAAACTGGTGTTACATGACCACGTCTCGGAATGTCAAAACAGAACCGCGCACATGCGTTCTGCACTCTTTGAATGAGGCTGGAGGTTTTCGCCAATAATCTGGGCTTCACTACGTCGAGGTAATTGAACTTGGAAAGAACACGCGAGTCAGTTAGTTGCACACGAAGATCAGTGCTAAGATATTGTCTTAGTCTATACAATAACTTAGTACGGTAAAAACAATTGCGAACTACATCTGAGACATGTCGCTCAAACCTCAACGCATCATCCATAATAAGTCCAAGATTACGTGCTTCTAGCACTCGTTCTTTTACAGAGTCATTCATAATAATGTAGGGATTTTTCTGACTTACTTTATTTATCTGATCCTTAGATCCCAAAATCATATATTTCGTTTTGGAAGCATTGAGAACCAACGAATTATTAGATGCCCAGTTAAAAATGTTATACAAATCTGCATTAATCCTATCCACAGCTAATTGCGTTTCGTGAGGTTTAAAAGATAAATAAATCTGAACATCGTCCGCATATATATGAAAATTACAATATTTTATCGTATGTATTATGTCCGCACTATAAATATTAAATAAAATTGGTCTTAGCACAGAACCTTGAGCTACGCCCCTATTTAAGGGTTTAGCATTTGACCGAGAAGTCGATCCATCATTATTGCGTACCTCTACGAATTGAAAGCGGTTACTCAGATACGAGTTAAACCATCGTACCGTAGAATGATCAAAACCGTAGTATGACAAATTGGACATTAAAAGTGAAATATTTAAGGCATCAAAGGCTCTCGAAAAGTCGAGTAATACCAGTATCGTGGCTTGTCCTAAATCTTGAGCAGCTATGATGTTATCAGTAACGTCAAGCAATGCTGTAGTCGTACCCCTTTTCTTTCTAAAGCCAGATTGTTTGACTGGCAAAATGCTGTGCGTTTCTAGATAACTAGTAAGCTGTAAACTTACTATTTTCTCAAGTACTTTTAACAGGCAAGGCAAAATGCTGATCGGCCTCAAGTCCTTAACTGAAATTATATTATTAGTCTTTGGTAAAGGTCTAACAATAGCCGTCTTCCATAGTGTTGGAAACTTTGCAGTCTGGATGGATTTATTCACTATAGTAGTGATTAAGTCAAGTCCCTGTGGCAAAATAAAATTAATCATGTCGTTAGACAGACCGTCTATACCTGTAGCAGAAGATCATATCATATCATAACTTAGTACTGAACGCCAGAAAAACCAAATGTGTTAAGTTTGCTTTGCCCAACGTCAGAAACCTTGGTCCTAACATAGTTTTGAATGGTGATGTACTGGAAACAACTGAATCTACATTGTTTCTAGGAATAACACTTGATTCGAAGTTACAATGGGGCGCACACATTACATATCTGTCAGCGAAACTTAGTTCGGCTGCTTATGCCATTAAGAAGGTGCGCAATTTAACAGATGTCGATACGGCTAGATTGGTATATTTTGGCTATTTTCATAGTGTTATGTCTTATAGCATATTACTTTGGGGTAGAGCTGCTGATATCGAAAGTATTTTTATATTGCAAAAAAGGGCAGTTCGGGCCATTTACCAATTACGGACAAGAGTTTCGCTCAAAGAAAGATTCAAGGAAATCGGTATTCTAACAGTAGCGTCTCAGTATATTTATGCTAGTGTTATGCATGTACGTAAAAATATAAATTCATATTCAAAGAATAGTGATATACACTCTATAAATACAAGAAATAGACATAAATTATGTGTTCCGTATTTTCGTTTGTGCAAAACTCATAGTTCTTTTATAGGACTTAGTATACGTATCTACAACAAGATACCGATAAGTATTTTGGACCTGCCTTTTAACGCATTTCAGATAAAGATTAAAAATGACCTAATGCAAAAGGCATATTATAATTTAAATGAATATCTGAATGACAAATGCGCTTGGAAATAATGTTTCATAATTCATATATTATACAGTAAATAGGTAGATGATAAGTTTCTTGACATGTAATTAAATATTATTCCATTCCAATTAAAATCATGTAAATGATAGTTTTTGGAATCGCCACCACATTACTAAATGTCACTCATCTCGTTAGATACTTTTATTTGTTATTTTTTTTATAATGTATTATAATCGTGTAGCCAATCAGTTCGATCGGTGGTTATATTTCAAAAAGTATCATGTCAATCAATCAAATATAGGTACTACATTTGCATTTTGCACGCGTTCCACATATTTATGATAATATTAACGATCTGGAAAATGCAGGTAATTCGTGTTCATGGTCAGTATACCAACAGATTGTTAATTACTGCCGGTTCGTGTACCGTTGTCGTCATGCTCACTAAAATGTCATTTCTTGTGGTGGCGTCGTGTGTCGGGTCATCCCTGTCCCTCTGATATGGCGAGAGGGATGATGGCTGGCCCATGCGTCATACTCGTGAACGGGTGCTACTTGCGATGACTGGTCGATGTCGGTCTTACGGGCTGGTATTACATTTTTAATATTAAACTGTATCATTTCTATCATGGTTCTGAACATTTGCGCGGATTGCCTGCATTGTTAGGTACTTAATGTAAGTGGATGCTCCTGTTTCACCATGTCAATTCTCAGGAGGCTAATTAAATGAACATCAAAATTTTACTACATTATGCTTGAGTATTAAGTAGAGTAAATATATACAAATGACATAGAAGGTGAAACAGTTGCAGCACCTTACAAAATTTAAATTTGTATGTATTATGCAAAACCTGGCGATGAAAAAGAGTGACCTTGAGTTTTATTGCCCGTTCTTTCTCATGGTTCTACCTATTGCTTTGCGAACGTGGCAGTAAATGTAAATGTAGAAGCTTTAAGTAATTATTTTTTTAAATTGACGTTCATAAGTGTCACTTTGTGATTTAAATGAATAAAGGATTTTGACTTTGACTTTGACTTCTTATACCCTGCAATACTTTAAGTACGGCACTTGAGTCAACTGGCTTGAGAGGAAATGTTTTGTCTCCAAAACGATTGAATTCGTAATAACATAGTTGGGATATCGAGTTATACAAATTGCCAGGAATATTTAAGGCGCTGTGTACAGTACACTGAGTTCAGCTGTTGCTGTCACTGTCGGATTGTATACATAAGAAAGAGAAGCGCGATGACGACGGGACGTTCAGAACGAGTTATTTATCATTAAATACATTAATCCTTACAAATATCTTATTCCAATCGATAAATAAAAACAACAGTTCCCTTTATTATTATATATTACATCACTGTTATTAATATTATCAAGATTTGTTTATAAATAATACAGTTACAATTGCTACAATTTCAATTTTAATGGTTATTTTATGTTTTTTTTTTATCGAGAAAATTTACCGAAAACGTGTTTTGAACACAATGGTCCCCCCATAAATATGATCAAGATTAACATATATTTTTTAGCTGCTCTAAAATGTATACATTTGGCTAAAAAACTGTTTTGTGAAGCCTATTTTGACTAGGTACAGCGCCTTAAGAAATTATTATTTATGAGGTTAGATTCGCTTAAATGCATAGAAATTTCCGTCATTGTATGAGATTTCAGCTGGGTTTTAAAAATTTTCCATAAAGCTTTTGGGTTCTTAATATTAGAATTAATATTAAGATGAAAGTAACATTTCTTTTCATTAAAAATCGCCACATCTACTTGTTTTTTAAGGGCCTTATAAAACTGCTTGTGAACGGGATCCCGAGTAATACGCATCCTTTTTAATGCTCTATCTCGCAGTCGTATCCTAAATTTCACATTGTCGGTAAGCCAAGGAGCAGGCAGCTCACGAATAACCCTCGTGGTCATAGGCGCATGTAGATCAAACACAAAATTTACCACTATTGTAAAATCCTCAACAATGTCGTCAATATCGCTCAACAACCCCATTCTGTGCCAGTTGATATTGGCTATATCTTGCTCCAATAGGTCCCAAATAATTTCCTTCAACGGTCTAGAGCATATTATTTTGGGTAAAATTTTAGGTTTGCAAAGAATAAACTCAACTGTTATGAAAGCATGACCATTACTTACGCCTACAGAGTCCACAGATACGCTACGCACAGGAGCGTTTGTACACACTACGTCAATGAGTGTCTCACTAGTATCTGTAAAATGCGTCGAGTCAGATAGATAGATAGATACGCTTTATTGTACACCAACATAACATTGTACAGTACATATTTTGTAAAGTGACTTAAAACTACTATAATGTACAATCGGCGGCCTTATCGTCTGGGGCGATCTCTTCCAGCAGCAACCTTGGGATGGACAGGAATGATATAGGCAAAAATATGAAGCGGTGATGTAGTTGCTTAAGTTTAACATTGAGATAATACGAAAATCTTAGATAAGATATACATATATGTATATGTATGTGTGTATACATACCAATATATATACACACATACATATACATACATACATATATATATATATTATAATTCGATAAATATACGTACATATATAAAAAATATATAAATATAAAATATACATAGGTATACGATATAATAATAGGCAGACAATACAGATGTAGTAAACATGGATGATGTAGCAAGAGAAAAAAAACAATAAAAATTAAATCAGGTAGTGCTTTTTGATCAATGTTTTGAATACGGTTGAGGATTTTGCTTTTCGAATCTCTAGTGGTAAAGCATTCCACAGACTCACAGCTTGAGCAGTGAAGGATTTCGAAAAGTAATTTGTGGAATGCTTTGGCATCTTCAGTGTTAGATCCTCAGACGACCTCAAGGATTTTACATGTGTGTCATGAACGAACACAAAACGGTCTTTAAGATAGGGGGGAGTACTAGGATTAAATAGAACATTGTATAATAATGTTAGAATGTGAGTATTCCTGCGAAGACGAATTGGAAGCCAATTGAGTTTATTGCGAAAATCTGAAACGTGATCATATTTGCGCAGTCCAAATAAAAATCGTATGCAGAAGTTTTGGAGACGCTCAAGTTTATCTAGCTGCTCTTCAGTGAGCTCGAGATAGCTGACGTCAGTCAATAATGTCAATAATGGGCAGAAGCAACAAATTTTTATAAAATCTTATTTAACATAATACGATCTTATTAATGTAATTTTGGCTATGATTTTATTTATAATGTAATTTAATATTCGTATGCCTACTGAAGGCGAGATGTGATGAACAAACTTCATTCTGTAACACCTTTATAACCATGTCTCTAAGCGAATAAATTTTCATTTTTTCATTTTCAAAGATTGAGCAAGCGCAACTTTAGTGGCAGTCGGAAGGAAGTTGCGTAACCTACGCAACGAGCCTGCCGATGCAAATAATTTACGATTCATTTCTTGTAGTTGGGATCTCCAGGACATAGTTTCATCTATGTAAATGCCCAAGTTCTTTACAACATTGCGAAAAGGAACATCTTTTCCATCGAATCTGATTCGCGGTAAATCAACCCAGTTAATTTTTGATACCATTTTGGGCTGCCGATAATAATTAGTTGAGTTTTATCGGGGTTAACTACAAGTCCATATCTCTTGGTCCATTCGCAGATACGTGCTAAGTCTGTGTTAATAGTAACACAGGCTTTTGCCAACTTAGCTTTAGGAGCTTGCGTGTAAATCTGTAAATCATCTGCATAAAGGTGGTAGGAAGAAAGTAGTTGATTTGAGATGGAGTTTATAAATATGGCTAAGAGTAAAGGAGATAGCACGCCACCCTGCGGCACACCGGCATTAGTGTAAGACCAAGAGGAATAAGAGTCTTCTTTGTGTATACGTTGCCGGCGACCAAACAGGTAACTACGAAACCAGCCAATTGCCGATGGAGATACATTAAGAGAGCGTAAAATGCCCAGTAGGATGTGAATATCTACGGTGTTAAAAGCGTTGCTAAAGTCAAGTAAAGTCAGTAACGTTAGATTTCCACAATCCATACCCAGCCGTATGTCGTCAGTTATGCGGACCAGAGCAGTGACAGTACTGTGACCAGGGCGGAAACCAGATTGACAAGGATTTAGGAGCGCATTTTTACCCAGAAAGGAAGTAAGCTGCGAGTGGACTAGGCGCTCAAGGACTTTCGACAGGAAGGGTAGTAAGGATATGGGACGATAATCTGAGAAGGAACTGGGCTTGGGGTTCTTTGGTAAAGGAATTATAAGGGCATCTTTCCAGTCAGATGGAAAAATGCCACGCACAATGGAAAAGTTAAGGACGTGACAAAGAACTGGAAGAATTTCGTCTAGGATGGGAAGAATCATTTTACGACTGATACAGTCACTACCGGCCACGTTGGATGTAACTGCTAGTATACTCTTCTTAACGTCACATGCGATAAATGGCGAGAAGTTAAAAGGAGAATACTCAGGAGTTGGCAAAGATGAAAGATGTTGTAAAGTGGCTCTTTTCATATTACCATCAAAATTGGTAGAAGTAGGATAAAGATACTACCTGTTTTAAACCCATACAATGTAAAAATAAATTAAATGAATTATAAATAGGTAGTACTCTAATAATTTTGGCCTCTCTTCGACAGTAGATCTTGTTCGTTCTTGCATTTTTGAGTATCGTAAAGTCCCTAATTAATGTCAAACGACTTTGATAAATCTGAAATAATAGCAAAGAGGAAAAGACAAGAGCGCGGAAGAAAGCAGAAAACGATGTTCAAACTAAAATAATAATAAGTGAACTATTTCCTAATTACTCATTTCAGTACAAAGTTATAAATAATGAAGGTACAGGTCGGGTCAAACTTCAACGGCTTGAAGTTGCTAAGAGTGAGATATTATACGTAAAGTAATTAAAATAGAGATTGTTAGAACTTTGCCTAGAACAGTGCCGCCCTTGCTTATATATACAATTTACTTATTTGTAGAGTAACAGCTCATAACATAAATACAAATGATATGTTAATACAATAAACAGCCCTATTGCTGACTCATAGGAAAACCTTTAGAAAGCATGTAAGTATTGTTTTATATAGTGCGTCTAAACTAATAAACCGATGATACCTATCACATTGACTGTTGTATAAAAGACTTACAGGGTGTAAAAAACCCTTAACAGAAACTGAAACCCCATGTTGTACCAATCACTACGAACATTTTTTACTTCGGCACCATACCTGGGAAATTACTGGTTCAGGAGATATTAAGGCTCAAAGTTAGTATGGAATTTTTCTAATTAGGTACAAAATCGATGCATTTACCACGCCAATATGTTCTTTAGATGCCCTATAACCCTATGGATAAGTAGGTGTTTCGAGCATTGCACGCGCGCACTTTTAATTGCGGTTTAAAAAATGTGAAAACTTAAAAAAAAATCGGTTCCCTGGTATTATTTTTGGTTGGTATGACTTGGCAAGATGTCCAGAACGAGTAGACTTCGGCTTGGTGATGGGTCTTGTGACACCCTGTATTATCGTTACGCGACATTAGTAATTTAATTTCATAATATATATTTTTTTATACACTGCAGTTACGATTTCAGTGAACTGTCGTATCCATACAACTCTACAGACAATATTTATAATCATCATTTTGTTTGACAGCGTAATGTATTTTTAAACGAATTTAAAAAGATGTTTGTTTCAGTGATAAGGCTGTGTCCAGACGAGTGCGAAACTTAAGACAGACAAGCGTGAGTGTATAATCGAAAAGTTTGTGTGAATAAAGTAAATTTGGGTCTTCTGTTCACCTTTGTATTACTAAACTAACGACCCAGCGAAGTTTTGCATGGGTAGTATTACTAGTATAGTATAAAACTTTCACAAAACCTTTCAAAATGATAGGCAAAATATTGACTTGTGATTCACCCAGTCTATTGATGAAATCAATGAGATACCGTTCAGTAGTTTTTGAGTTTATGCTAGGCAGGCAGACGCGGCTGAACTCTGGTATTTGTTTTGTTATGTGTATGTTATAAACATTACAGATTTATGACAATAATCTCTCAATTGATTCCTGCAGGAGGAGATATAGACTATACATACATAGGTATATTGCTTCTTGACCTGGCTAAATGGAATCTTTAGAAAGATCTTCTCAAATGACAACTATGTGTTTCTAACCTTGCCTTAATGGTTTTTCTTTACCAAAACGTAACTATAATTGGCTATTAAGGGAAGAAAATGAACCAAGATTCTTAACCGACTTTCTTTATTCAGAAGTCAAAATCTAAAACAAGAAGGAATCTCCTTCATCGGTTGTAAAGTAGAACCTCAACAGTTAAATAAATAATCCTTACTTTCTATTACTAGCTTAGAATAAAAAAAATATTTAAAGAAAAACAAAAAACCCGGCTGCATAAAAAATATTAAAAAAAATAACTTAAGTAAAAACTAAAAAGAAAGAAACAAGGCCAGTAGTTTAGAATTCTAATGCAGAACAGAACGACTCAGTCGGGGCCCATTCAAATTTTACCAATCGCATGTTCCCAAGGGGCCCCGACTGAGTCGTTCTGTTCTGCATTAGAATTCTAAACTACTGGCCTTGTTTCTTTCTTTTTAGTTTTTATTTAAGTTATTTTTTTAAAATATTTAAAAAAATTATTATGCAGTCGGGTTTTTTGTTTTTCTTTAAATATTTTTTTTAATTTTATACTTTTTAGTTATTCACTGTTTTTTTTGTTTGTTTATTGTTTATACTTGAAGTAAAAACTTAAATCAATAAGTAACAACATTAGCGAGAATGATTGTTTTGTTAAACAAATTTAAATCGTTATAATATATCCTAAACTATAATTTAAAATGAAAAATGATAAAAGGAACCTAAAGATGATTTTAAAATACCTATTCAACGACACCCCACATGGCATAGTTCATCGTCACTTTTTTTTTTCATTTTGACAATATGGCGTCTGGTTGTCGCTGTGGTGATTTTTGATTACTGTCATGTCTTTAGGGACACTCGCAAGGTTAAGACGAATCGATTGACGTAAGAAGCATCAAAATCGGCCTACGCATTTGATCTCTAGAACGCCACATAGAAACAAACATACATACATACATACATAGACTGATAAACACATTACCCTCCTTTTCGTCGCGCAGTCGGGTAAAAATGCTACCACCGGAAGACAGTTTTCCACTGCTTACTTTTTCTTCTTTATTTTCGTGTGAGTATAGCCCTAACTCTGGTGTTCAAGGCCTTCTTTAGATCGTCTGAAGAACTTTACTTACGACCGACGGCTTAACATCCTGTAATGTAAACGCCTCTAGTGGTGTCACTTTTGAGATTATTTTGAATGCTTTTTAAACATTTTCGTGCTAAATTCTTTATGGTAGGTTGTTTTATATCAGGTTAATTGCTTTGGACTCAACAAGGTAGTACCTATAAAGATATGTATGAATTTATGCTAATGGGATTTATTTAAAAAAGGGAATAACTTTATTAATCCTACTAGGTACTAAATAGCCGAAAGTTTGTCAGTATGAAAGAATAAAGGGACGTTTGTTACTCTTTCACGCAAAACGGACGTAATATGTATTTTTACTAAAATTTGCAGTAACATAGTTTTTACATCAAAATACCACATTGGCTACATGAACTCGCCATAAGGAACATCCACGTGGGCAAAGCCGCAGGCGAGCAGGAGCTAGTAAACTCACATATTTCATTATTCTGTTTAAAATAGAACATGTATTCCTGTAACGATCTAATTAGTACAATATTACACTCGTAGGTATAAGTTGTAGCGTCGAAAACACCTCCGCACTGCGCATGAGAATTGCTCTAAGTGCTTTTCACGAACCATATTTGATCGGCAATCAGCTTAAAAGCTTTTGTAATATAATAATATTAACTTTTTACTGTATTCGTGTGGGTGTTCGTGTAATATTTTATTAACTAGTTTGAAATTAAATTGAAATGGATCGCCGCTTATACTATAATAGATACCTATTATTATTTGTGTTATGACCACTGATCGGAGTAGGTAGATTGAAATGACGTCATTGATCCGAAACGTATATATTAATATAGACATTCCTCCGGAAATGGTTGATTATTAAAAAAAAAACGGAACTTAGGTAGGAATTGTATTCTGCCAGTGTTGCGGAATTTACGAGAAGTTACCGCGGCCCTGAAACGCAAAGGTCACTTGATGGAACACGGGTGGGTTTTAGTCAGTAAGAGTCTGACACTCGGGAAAAAAAGATGTAATATGTACATATTTAACAATAAACAATGTTGATTTTTACTCTTTTTATTTATTCTACCCTTGTAAATTACCATGACCACTATGAAAATATTGAAATTTGTAAAAGTGCAATAATTTATAAAAAGTTGTGGCCGTATAAAGGCTTAAAATAAAAAATATAAAACCTTCGATCGGAATTCGATTGATTTTTTATTATTCAACAGATAAGTAAATAACAAATTATTTTGTTTGATACCTACCTTTAAATTTTGAATTGAGCAGTACCAATAATAACAATATTTAATTGAATCCGGAAATACCGGAATTACTTTTCGGAAAAATGCCTTATCCATGATATTATTTCTGTGTGTATTTATGATACAAGTACCAAAAATCAATCTACCTACTCCGATCATTGGTTATGACTGGCTAGTTAGCCTAGGAAAAGTTGTACTCAAAATAATCACGGAGTATTAACTAAAATTCTTCGTCGGATTGACAATACTGATCTGACTGACCATGAATCAGACCAGGTATGTTTTTCTACAAATTTTGCCTGTGCATGAAATTTTTTGACAATTTGGAGGTAATGGACCTCACGTTTTTCCTTACACTTACCTTTTGCTGATACTGCGGCTGTGGTCTCTAGTCCCGTAAGTCCCGTTGGACAAAGTTATATGCTTTTCGTTGCTGATTAATAATTAGATACGGCCTCTTTTCGTAAAATACAAACCAAAATAAATAATAACTAACGTTGAAGTAAACCGCGGCCCAAATGCGGTTTGCGTTGAACCTTATTAACATTTTGCCTGATTTTGTAGATATAACATTCAATTGTAAACACACACCTAGATTAAAATGAATGTGTATTTTAGCAAACTAATGGTTTTGAATGAAACGATACAATAATTATTAAATAAATATATTTATTTACACGTTAACGGCAAAATGAAATAGTAATTCTGTCGATGTTTATGAAGGTGAAGTCATTGTTACATCGGCTGTACGGTAGTATTTTAGTATTAAAAATTCATGAAACATTTTACATTAGCCAATAGTACTAGGTAACGACAGTTCAATTTTTTTTTACATAAATACATATTTATCGTAGAAATCTTTATTTTACATTAGGTATTCTATCTTAGAAAATTTTAGCATTTATCTACAAATAGAGGTTTTAACTTCTTTATTATTAAACAAAATAAAGACTTTAGCATACCATCAGGTTGTCATATGGTCGTTATAATTTATGCGCGAACAACATTCACTGAAGCTGTGTGGCGGAAAGTAAAACACATGCCACCTCATTGATAAACGCAGCCTGCCAAATTACTACCTGTCCCCGATATTTTACGAAACATCAACCATTAATGATAGCCCTCAGGAGGTACTTAATGCGACAGACCCCGTTTATACCCAAGGTGGACTTTCACGAACATGTTAAACA
The DNA here is from genome assembly GCA_944739405.2 of Euclidia mi. Lineage (NCBI taxonomy): Eukaryota > Metazoa > Arthropoda > Insecta > Lepidoptera > Erebidae > Euclidia > Euclidia mi. Next base: position 59,627,473 of record OX123185.2, read on the forward strand.
GTTAAAAGTATATATCATTTATACAGAAGTACCTAACTAACCATTGCACCACTTCAGAGTACCAAATATATCACTATTAATCTACAATCTTAGCTCATTTGTGTAGACTCTCTTATTTAGATATCCCTTCTACAGAAACTTATCTTTGGTAAAAAATAATAACATTAACATACGTAACCAATCAAAAGTAAATAAAAAGTAAGAAATTATCTTCAATAAAAGTTCATACCTTGTATGATAACAATATTTACGTTTAGTTCATGTACATACATACATACAATCCATAACAATGAGATCGATTTTATCAATTAATATTTTAGCGTCTGGACCTGAATCGTTGTATCACGACAAACAATACATCTGTACAATCAATAAATCCGTTTGCCTGACTACCAACGGTGAATCTATCTGGTACATCGAACGGAATAAATTACCGATAATATTCTACTCCCTAAGTAAAATTCAAAATAACGTATTCAAATAAAGACCTAAGGTTGCGGGTACGTAATGAGCATTTTATCCATTGTGTTATTTATTGGTACGGGGCGTGTCTAAATCGGCTAAGCGCAAGATGTGGTACAGAAGGTACGATAAAGTAGAAGCGAGAGCGAGCGCCCTACCCACGCGCCGCTGCTATCTTAACATGTAAACAAGTGCTCAAATCGTATACATAATGGAAATATCGTGTTCTAACAACGTTATCGTACTCATCCCGGACACTTTGTAAAGTGGCCACATATCCACGAGACCGCCGCCCGCGTGCCGCACACCGTCTAGCCTAATATACGCACGCGCCGCTCACAATATATTCTCGACGTCTTCTTCGTTAGTGTTGGGTACTCAGCACATGTGCTAGCACACTTGTAGTGACTCACTTCGTTGTGGTGAGTTACTCCCTCTTTTTATTTTGACGTGCTAGCACACAGCACAGTTGTGGCACACTTGATGTTGCTTGAGTTAATATTACTTTTGTGCTTTGATAAATGAGATGCAGAAAAAATCTTAAGTAGGTATATTTAAGATATACTCTGTATACTCAAGTTATTATATGAATATAAAAAATCTCAAAACATATTACAGTAAGTTACTCATTTCAAGTAAATCTTATCAAACGGTGAGCCGGCGAATACCGTCAAAATGTGCCGTGTTCTGTGAGCGTGCCAATGTGTGCTGTGTCATTCACGACACACGATGCGATGTCGCCTGAGTGCGGGACACTATGAGCACTCACACACTCACTGTGCCATCAATACCTCGCGGCCTCGTCTCATTCGTGCTAGCACACTTCGGAAAAAGAGTGCCTCGCACGATCCTCATTTTGAAAGAGTGTGCTACTCATCACTATTCTTCGTGTAATTCTGCACTTAGTCGGCTTACAACTCGAATACCTGGCCACCTCACAGTGTTCAATCGTCCATATGCCTTAATATCAATAACATTTTTGAGATTTCAGGTTCGCGAGACTTTATAAACTAAATACAAAAATAAAGCATGACACACTACTCTATTTTCTAGATTAGGTAGGTTTTGTAGGGTGATGGCTAGTTGTATGTGTGGTGAAGGAACGGATCACGCTAGTGTCTATTACTCTCGTGTGAATGAAAGACGTTCATCATTGCCGGGGGTGCTCATCCGAACGTCGAGGATTTGCAGGCTGCCTACGCGCCTCGCCAACACTCAGTGGGGCTTTACCTGAATTGGAAAGGGCACATTAGTTCGTTGAGCCGCTGCATAGATAATAAGCAGTTTTTTTTCTGTGGTTTAAAATTTGAAGCAAGTTATTGTAGTTGAGTGGTTACCGAGGCGAGATGTCGGCGTTGGACCGTCGGTCATCGCGCGGCGTCACACACGTCGGGGTCGGGCGGGCTGCCGTAGCCGCTGGAGGCGTCGTCGGCGCCCGCGCAGCCTCCCGCGTCCTTGTCCACTAGAGGGCCAGCCGGCGCCGCTGCGCCGCATGCGCCAACGTTGCCCACGTAACCACCGCCACCGCCTGTTGGCGACTGTTGAACAATTCATCATGTAGCACATAATTATGTTATGGAAAACTTCGATCGAATGGTTATTGCCAAATTATAAGATTGTTTTTTTTATTTTAGAACTGCTGCCAGTGTGTGCCTGTGTATAAGAAAGCACGTACTGGTCACCTATCTAAGTAATAAGAAATTTAAATTATCCTATAAGTCAAGCTTCGCTTTAAAATTGTCGCACGTGTACTTCTAGTAGTTCAGAAATACATTGACCGAGTAATATGTGTCCGGACTCAAAATCAAAGAAAGCAAAAATCAACTTCGTGACCATGTGGGCTAATATTTGTATAATACCTTTTATAATTCACTTATGTTCCCAACAGTAGACCGTGCAAGCAATCAAAAAGTCGATTAGAAATGTCGCGCGGCTGAATGGGCTCCTCCACTCGCGCGACTCATAAAATGAAATAGATTCCCCCACATTCGCATTCCGACAAGCGTTCGTACGAGAAAGATTAATGATCACAAAAGAAACATAATAAAGTGGAGATAGAATCTCCCACTAACAGTGTCCTTGTGGGAGTTATTTACTCCGCCGACTCGACTTTTTCACGTGCCCTTTATTCCGAAAGGAGACATTCGAAAAAATCTTGTTTAGTTATCCTAAAGTACCAGAATAATGATTCCCACTAGTGGGAAGTAGGAAACGTAACCGCGGAACAGCATGAAATCTCATCGTTTTGGAATAAATTGCACGGCTGTGTAGGCCGAACGTAATAACTGAGTCCGTATTAAATCGATAAACGTGTAATAATGTAAATGGCCGGTTACTCGCCACAATGCGAAGGTTGATAATAGCGTTGGTTTGTGGCGATCAAGTGTAGATACCTATAATAATGTAGTATAAGAACGACAGGCGCGACACTGAGGTTGGCTCCTACTAACCGCACGGGCCCACGTCAGCGCGTTCATCGCGCGATGGCGACGTAGCTCACCCGCCATGAGACACGTCAACAAGTCGCGATGGGAACCAACAACACTCTGTTATTAAATAATTACAGTTATACGCCATCGCAATTGTAGCGATCCACGCTTTCAAAAAGCTAATAAGTCCAATACACCGATTTCCCATGAGCTTCTAAATTGATGTTTTGTATGTATTATCAATGAATGGGGGCAATCAATAACTGGCTAGATGATGAGACTTGAAGATAAATCTGTTGATAATGAAAGCCCGTCTAGACGATCTGAAATAGGTGTTCCATAAATATTCACCTGCAGTCCGCTTACTTGGCGGCGGATGTGGGCAAGTCCGCTGGGATTGGCGGCCATACTGGCGAACACCAGCCTCTCCTCGTAGTCATACTCGCACAGTATCTTATTATCGCACAAATAGAATCTGTCGCCTACGCAGAACCTGGAACAAATTTATCGTCTATGTTTAACTTGTCGATAATAATTTAATCCTTATCATTACAAATTGCATCGCAGTAAAGTAAATCCGAGTTTACGTAATGTTTCCAGCAGTATTAACCTCTAGGTGCTCACCTATGATTGCACTGTTGACAAGCGAAGCATTCTAAGTGGTATACGAAACTCTTTGCTCGCATAACCATTTCGAAGGCGGGAATGACTTTGTTGCACGCCACACAGTTGCCTGTGGCACCGAATAACCTGTTAAAAAATAACAAGGCTATAAACATAAAATACTCACGACTTATTAATACCCAAAGCACTTTATATAAGGGTCGTTTATAGTCGTAAAATGTGATATAAATTAAGTGGTAGGTAAGGGTTAAAGCTCACCTAAGGTAGTCTCTTTTGCAGAGCATGAGATCTGCCTTGTAGTACAGTTTGGAGCCGACTTCTCCGAGGCGGCAGTCACAGCATCCGCACTTGAGGCAGTCCTCGTGCCAGAATCGTTCCATAGCTTTGAGGAGAAATCTCTCGGTGATGACCTTCCCGCACTGAGCGCAGAGCCTCGCGCCGCCCGTGCTGCCGGTGACTGTGCTGCTGAGGCTGTATTTGTTGTCATCCTGTTGACCTGTTAACAAAGAACATGTTTTTATAAATAAGTAGGTAAGCGTTGAATTACGCCAACAGTAATAAATACTTAAGTAAGTACACGAAGAAACGGCATCCAAGAATTTCTATTACATACTAACTACTAACTAGTTCATAAATAAACAATAATGAGACGTAAAGAGGTAAAGAAATGTTCTGATTCAATTATTTTTTTGCGTCCTGGTATCTGTTGATAATTGTGTATGGTACGCGAGTCATTATGGTATTAAGCTAGACTTGGTTGTTTTATACAGTGTAATTGCGTCAATTAATTCGAGCAAAGGCGCGCCGCGTGACACACAGCCATCGCTCGCTGACGTCATTACGATGCGCATACGCATTTTTCTCACACCATAAAAAACTGCAACATTGAAACACGCGGACTCATTATGTGCATTAACAGCACCCAATAAAACTTTATGAAGCATTCACGCCGTAAAAGGCTAAACTACAATTCTTATTTCCTTTTAAACAAATAAACTGTTACGTGAACCCATTCGAGTGACACTTGAGTCGCTTTTAAAACCCACGTTGTGTACGCTGGTATAAATAAACCTTTGGCCATTTAGCAAACAATCAGTTCCAATTTATCGGCATACGGTCCACATAATAATAGTGCGTACGTCAAACCAATCAAGGATCCAATTGAAGGGGTAACTAGGTGGACATAACTCATCGCAATCGATCACTTGCGCATCGTCGCCCGCCGCCGCCGCCGCCGATATGTCTCGTTTATTGGAGCCGACGTCGCGACAATAAACTTAATTGGGTATATTAATGACTGCTCTTTAATAATAAAATAATAAAGATGACGAACGACCTCCCGGAGGCGGTACTTGTTGGCAATTAGTACGACAGCAGGGGACCGCCGTCCCAGATGCAGCTAACTAACCAACCAGTGGATCAAATTATCTTGGTCACGCTACAAAAACAAACTTACTCTACACACACAATGGCATTTTGATTGCATTAAAACACACGTAAGGACAGAATTTTGTCGAATGATGTATGTTGTAAAATATAATCTTAATATATAAAATCCTTGCGTTACTGACTGACTGACAGACACGCTACAGCCGAAACTATTGGGCGCAGGAAGCTGAAATTCGACATGTATGTTCCTTGGGGACCGTAGGGGTGTACTAAGAAGGGATTTCCCGAAATATCCACGGGATCGGTCAAAACAGATAAATTAAAAAAAATGAGCAGGCGTAGCTGCTGGCGGCCTCTAGTCCTTAAAAAGTGGCGCTCTTACGCGTAACGAGCTAATCAATTCATTGTAGTTTTCATTAATATTCTGAGAACGTGTGTAAGATAAGCATTCCTTGATTATACGTGTTGTATGGCTGAATTTTAGAATACAATTTAATTGCTAAGAGAATGTTGTCGTGCGAAGGATTGCCATAAAGAGATAGATTTCTTCAGCTACTTTTAAAATTTATATCCGTGAATTTCAACCAGTATAACCAAAAAACGCTTTCTTCTAACGATTGGACCAACAATATGACATAATAATTATGTTTAAGTCTGATAATTTAAGATTTCCTACAATTTTGAATCTTACTTTACGTATTTAATTTTTAGGGTTCCGTACCTAAAAGGTAAAAAACGGGACCCTATTACTAAGCCTCCACTGTCTATCTGTCTGTCTGTCACCAGGCTGTATCTCATAAACCGTGATAGCTAGAAAGCTGAAATTTTCACAAATTATGTATTTCGGTTGCCGCTATAACAACAAATAAGTACTAAAATAAAAAAATTAAAATATTAAGGGAGGGTCCCATACAATAAACGTGTTTTTTTTTGGTATTATTTGCTCAAAATTACTAACGGTAACAGGTAGACGCTTTAAGTTTTCACAGAATATGTAGTTGTATGATTTTCTTTTATAGATGTTGGTACGGAACCCTTCGTGCACGAGTCCGACTCGCACTTACCCAATTTTTATTTATCTTCTATTTGCTGTAAACGTGGTCATTTATGTTACAACATTGAGATAAACTACATAGAGCTAATAATTATGTTTATTCTTGTAGAAAATTACAGTTACGATTACCTAGTCTCTATATCACTTATTGACAGGTGCTCTTAATCGGTTGGGCTCAGTTTATAGGATAATTACTTTTCACGGTGCTATAGTGATAAGGTTTTGAAAGGCACTTAGGTTTGAGAATCTAGTTGGTAATAATAATATATAGCTTGAGCATGAGAAACTAATAATAACATAAGTAACGACTAGAGGGTACTATAAAAACAACAGGAACGGACTACAGCAATTACTTTCTACAAAATAATGAAAATGCTCAATGAGATCGTCATTAGTACGGTGTATTTTTAAACGGTGTGGTTTCAAATCTCTGTGTTTTTTCTCGGAATGTGCGGTAAGGCGACACTGCGACAGAAAATGTGTTGGTATTGCTTTGTCCATTTCGATTAATGCATGCTGAATATCGCAATTATGGGTGAAGCACATAGCTTTAATAGCTCGATGGAGTTTATTTACCTACTTACTAAGTAAACGTTTATGTTTTGATTCGTATTGTTTAGTTCATAGGTTATAAAGTGGGATGTTTGTGCGGATATTTTCTTAACCGCAAGTGCTTCTCAAAGATTTTCAAGAAATTTATGAAGATTAAAGAATTGATGACTTAGTGTAAGTAGATCTTGCAAATTGATTCAACGTAACAATTATGCTTGTGTTATACTTATAATAGATGATGACAGTTGTCTTACAAAAAACACAAGACAATGACTGACAAATATTAGAGTATATATTGCGAGCTTGTATCGGGGCTAATAACTGATTTTATAGTTGCTAACTTCCTACGTAGCGACATTCATAACAAGACCGATTGATTTGTGATGTTGTTCTAATAGGTTCAAGTGATGCAAAGATTTTATACACATACCTAGAACATAACGTTTGTAAATACTTAGCAGCTTGTATATTTTTAGGGTTCCGTACCTCACAAGGTAAAAAAGGAACCCTTATAAGATCACTTTCTTGTCCGTCTGTCTGTCTGTCTGTCTGTCTGTCTGTCTGTCCGTGTGTCACCACCGATTTTCTCAGGAACGGGTGGACCTAGCAAATTGAAATTTATACCAGATACTGAGGTCTATGGTTCCTATTAGGTGTGTAAAAATCAGGGTCCTGGGTCGACCCGATAAAAAGATATGGTCAAAATTAGATTTTTGCGAAAACTTGTAAGCACCAAAATTAACCTTAATTTTCAACTTTTTTTAATTTTCGGAATTTTTCCTTTACTTGTGCTGTAAGACCTTGGTTTTGACAAAAATTGACAATTCTAGGTCAACCGTAAGTACCCTATAGGTTTTGGGTCGAAAACCTATATGGTAGTTCCCGTTGAACTAGAATCACGAAATTTGGCCAAAAGCAGGGTCCTACAGCACAAATAAAGGAAAAATTCTGAAAATTTTAAAAAGTGGAAAATTAAGGTTAATTTTCGTACTTGTTAAAGCGCCCCTAATGGAGAGAAGCGATCGATAGAGACCGCTAGGGGGCGCATTTAGAAAATGTATGGAAATTGTTCCCGTCGTCTAGGCTATCGTCCACCGTGACGATTGAGTGTAAACTGGTACTAGACCCTCAGATTTAGAAGACTAGCGTAATTAGCACCAACCTCAAATAAGGTAAAATGCGTACGGAACCCTCGGTGCGCGAGTCAGACTCGCACTTGCCCGATTTTTTTTTTATTCACTAAGTGTTCAACTCAAGCGATTCAAGCTACAAATCATCATCCTCTTAGCGTTATCCCAGTTACAATCTGGGGTCCGCTTACTAGTCTAACCGGATTTGACTGAATATTAGCTTTTCCACGGAGCGACTGCCTGTCTGACCTCCGCAACCCGAAGGGATAGCGATATTCCATGGTTTAGACTAGTGTCAGTTTATTTAGAAGGTACTGACGCCCTGTAACGACTGTCAAAGATCTTCATGACAACCGGGACCGACGGCTTAACGTGCTCTCCGAGGCACGGGACAAGCGATAATTAACAATTTAATACGCACATAACTCCGAAAAGTCATTGGTGCGCGCCGTGGATTCGAACCCGATACCCTCTGCATGGCAGTCTGTTGGTATATCCACTCGGCTATCGCCGCCTTTATATCCACTCGGCTATCGCCGCCTTCAAGCTACAAAACAGATTAAAATTAACGATAGTCAAATCTATTCTGAATAGTGTGTATATTTGTGTTGATAGAAGTAGGTTTACAGTCCAACATTCCAAGCCAAGTTAGTGTCCAGGCTAGCTCCCTCCACCTGCCTTTCTCTATCAAAAAACAATAAAAGGCGCGTTAATAACGTGGACTGTACATAAATATCCGGCGGTGGTAACGCGCTTCGTATTATTTTCGTTTTATTACCTTCGGGGTTGAGAATTTGATGGAGACTTGGCTACCGCACTGCCCCACCAGTATAATTTCGCCGACACAGCCGGTAGGCCGACGCCAACGTATTAAGGCGCCGAAATGAAAAGAATCCAGGAAATGGATGTAAAGTAATTTATTTTAACGCGAATGCGACAATGGCTGCTTATATGCTTGTTTTGTAGAAAAGAACCGTTTAATGTCCCGACGAAGTGCACAGCACAAGAGGCACTGAGATGTTCCTCCTCCACATTATTAATTTTGTAATTTCACCCCGAAATTACTTCTAAACACGACATTTAATTGGAATCCGTAATGGACTTTCGTTCACAAAATCCTTTCTTACGAACAAACTCATTTCCGTTTGTTTTGGCCCGTGTAGAATGCAAAGCGTAGGATATTACCAGTTCGTATTTCATGCTAATTTGCCTTGTAATACGTGTCTTAATATCATTTTATAAAGAACATCATGTCTTATCATATCCTCCGGGTTTTGCAGGCATATATCATGTCGGTTCATAGCCAAGTAACTGTCAATAAAAAGAAATGCTTCATAGTGCTTTGCTTTGCTTCTTATTGACTCAGGGCTATCAGCGTTAGGTAAACACCTTCGCAGATCAAATTAAATTGATACCAGGCAGTGATTGGCGAAGATAATTATTACCATCTGTCAAAGATACAGTTTAAGGTTGTGCGATATCTGTTGTTGCAAAAAAACCGTACAACTCTATTTAAGTTGAGATCAAAGAAAATGTGGGTAATGAATGTAATGATGTAGTTTATTGAATAAAATATAATTATGAACATTTTTTCATACATTTCATTCAATAAACTTCTTCCACAATAACAGATTATACATATATTTTATGCAATAAGTCCTTAACAGTGTAAAACAGTCAACGTAAGATGATAAAAGTCAGGTTCTAGTTGCCTGTGAAACAATTATCTACAATAAAGCCTCTTATGCCGCTATCGTCTCAAGGCTTTCACATATTCGTCGAAGTAGAGCTATTCTCATAACTAAAAAACAAACAAACGACCACTAATATGCGTCGCAATATTAATTGCAAAAAAGTACGCAGCCCACCAGCGTACAAGCACACTTGAATTGCAAAATTATGTTAAGTTCATTAACAATGACGTATAAAACATAGAAATTCCTCGGATATAATTAAAAACTACAGTAATAAGCCAGAATCACGAGCGGCAAGTCCATTCCGTGTGCAATTTACAATCGTTGTATGCGTTTAGCAATTAACTCGCCATCCCTATATGTAAACATTACATGCCTTCATTGACTATTCATCATTCAGAGAACATGATTTCTACAAGGTTTTGTTGTAAATGATCGGAATACATATCTTATCAGTTGCCATTTACTATTTCTGCGAATGCGTGTCGAGTTCAACCATGGAATACTTACTGAGAGACAACTCGGCGGTAATGGTGCTAAGCTTCAAGCAAGTGTGAGGTATCAGTTTATTATAACAAGTTCTTGGACATGTATAGCACTTAATACTAAGACCAATAAGGCAACACATCAACATCAGTAATAATTGTTTAAGCGTAAGATTTTCTTTTAAATGTCATGTGTCTGTTATCGCTTACTTTAAGGAAAGGGACCGGATAGTCGTTATTAGTAATCATAATTGGCAAAACTAATAAATAGACAAAATGGAGATACTAACCAAGAATATAGAAATTTAAACTTTCGTGGTCACTATAATTACTTTTTACTGTTCCTACTACATCCGTGAACATGGCGCTTGCAACAGTGCCGAAATATCGGTTACTCAAAACAAAAGTACGTGGTATATATCCCGTAGGAACAGTAAAAAGTAACTAACCAGGAAGTTTCCAAAATTAATAGTAGAAATGGAAGTAAGAGTTCCAAAATTAGTAAAGTAGCTTAATTAGGAATGTTAATAGAAAAAGCTAAAGAAAATCATATAAGAAAATGAAAACGGTCTCACGTAAAGCCAAGAACAAGCATCTTTAGGTAGGTCATGTCGGTGTCTATGCTGTCCTCCCCAACCTAAAGTGCAGTAACTACAAAAACATAATATAAGAATTTCAACTTTAACACGAAACCCGAAAGTTTAAATTCCTATATCATGTTTTTGCTGTTACTGCAGTCTATAAACTCTGACACCAGAGTTCGCCACACACCCCCACGAAAAGTCGAATGTCTTAAATATGTTTCATACTGCATGCAAGTCTTTCTCCAACCTTTCGTGACTTAAACCGTCCAACGTATTTAAACAGAAAAAAACACGAGCATACTACAATCGTTTCTATTATATGACAGTTACGAAGCAGAGACAGGCAAATTGGCCCGCTAACTATAAGATACTTTATTTGAATACTTGGTAGAATGGGCCATTCCAATAGCATTTATATTAATAGGGCTGGCATAGCGACATTTTTCTGCTTGATGAATATTTAAAGACACATTACATACCAGCACAACAATATTATTCACGATTAAATTAAAATGAATGTGTTTTTAAACTGACTCTATGGCCTCGATGTATAAATTTGGGCTAAGTTTTACCGTCTAAAAAGCTGATAAGATAGGAAAGCTGTTGGCCAATTCTCAATGGATAAATGGCATTATAACAATTATTATGTTTCGAATCAGGGTGACCATTCAGTGATGATTCAGATATGTTACAGATACGTGTGTACAGTTGACCGTGGTAAAGGGTTTTCGTACTTACCACGAGAGCGAGTTTAAAGAAGATGCTTCATCATCATCATCATCAACCTGCCATTCCACTGCTGGATATGGGCCTCTCTAACATGGAGGCATTAAACTTGTTATAAGGAAAAACTAGGCCCCCGGCTAGGTGGACCGACGACCTGAAAAAGGTGGCTGGGACAGACTGGATGCGGAAGGCTGAGGACCGTGTACTGTGGCGCGTGTTGGGAGAGGCCTATCTCCAGCAGTGGACTGCGATAGGCTGACTGATTGATTAATCAAAAACAACTTTACAGTCTGTAATTAATATTGAAATGCTGGCAGTTTTATATCTACCCGCATGTGTTATCAGGCATATGACACTATAATACGAGTATAATCTTCAGAACAGGCCACCTGAAAACACGTTCAACTAAACTTATGCCACCTCCCTTTGTTCCTTATTGAAAATAAGTATAAATATTGCTTATCAAGAGGTAACGTAGATATCATATTGGCGTTTTAAATATGTACATAATTTGCAACTACAAGCGGGTGAAAATCGATTTCTTGTGTTACTTAACATAATTATGTAAATAAAATTCAAACTATTAAAAACGTGTTAAGAATATCCTGCAGCCATTCTACGTTTCAAAATATTTTCTTAACAGTAGGTATATAGGTAAAGAATGAAGCAACTGAAGAATTTTTTTTAACAATAGGTATATATACAGGGTGTTTGGCGCATGGACTGACACAATTTTTTAGGGGTTAGGGAAGGGCAGGGGACTCAGTTCGAACAAAATTTGTAACCATAATCAATAAAAACATTTTGAAACCTAAACTATTATTTCATTATTCTGACACTGGCTAGGTAGTCTTTTTTGTATTGTGATTACATATTGAAAGATTTTAAGGTCATGTCGTACATAGTTAGAAAGGGTATTAGGTACAGATTTTTTTTAAGTAATCGAAGTTCAAAAGAGCTTTTAGTTTTTTCTATACTTAATTAATTTTGAATTTCATATTTTGCACTCATTACTTCATTTTTAAGAGTTTTGAAGCTCGACAATCACTTTTTTGCATTTATTCCCAACATTTTATGTTTTTTTAATACATAAGGGAATCCAATAAAAGTTATCTAGTGCAAATATGACTACAAACTTAAAAGTTATATCGTTTTAAATGTGATAATTCAGGAAAAAAATTAAAATGATAAAAAAATCGTATCTCGAGTACAGGTACACTTAGGATCTGGGGTTCTTGGGGTGAAAACTAAGATATCCCCATATATAACCCCCAAAAAATTGTGTCGGACCATGCGCCAAACACCCTGTAGAAGAGATGACATAATAATATCTTTATAGCATTTACTAATTTACCTAAGGATGAGGATCCTTTCCTTCGTCCACGATTGTTGTAAGTCGGTGGAAACGTCGGAGAAAACCAAAGGTATACATACAAGTACATAATTTGTTGACGCGAAGACCCATTAAATAACGATCTATGATGTATACCAATGCTGAAAGTTTATTTTTTTTTTTATAAGCTATAGTGATATTTGAGCTATTTAGAGAAAAGGATTTTCTGAGCGAAACTTCATTACGGATTCCAATCAAATGTCGAGTACAAAAACAGCAAATGCATAAAAAAAACTAGTGAAACGTCACAATTAAGCGTCAAATGCTGGTTGAAACGGCCTGCTCTATTCTGTAGAGCCATGCCAAATAGCATAATAACAACTGCCATAGAAGATGTTTACCCACTATATTACATTAATGCATTTATGCACTAAAATAAACAACCACCTTTTGTTAAACAAACTAATACACGGATAAACTTTCATATACGCAAACGCATTATCATACCCGACCGCTTATTCAATTTAATTACTAAAACAAATATATGATTCTACGTATAATCTAAAGCACTAATGGATTTGTATAATGACTGTGGTTGCAGCTGGTCTAAATGGCCACACAATATATTTAGTTTTAGCCCTCGGTCACTCATTAAACAATAGAGTTGATTACGTACGAGCGATACTATTATACGGGTCGTAATTACATTTAACCAAATGCGGGTTTTGCATTAATAGTGATTAAAATGTAAAAAAATAACAAGCAGGATGTTCGCCCTGAATAACGTTACATTCTCGTGTTACTAAATACCTGAGATACCATCTATTGCATTTGGCCGCTGTAGAAATATATATGTGTTCATCAGAAGACATGCAGAGTTCGCGTTTCGCAGTTGCGAATTGACTTGTTCTGTGACCTGCTGTCTTATTGGTCTAACTACTGTAAGCTTTAGAGTAAATACGACAGGTGGTTGAGGCTATTATAAAGTCCTTCTTTTTGCTGGAATTCGACAAAAACTGCGCTGATATATAGGTCAAATCATTGATGTAGAAATTGAGCAATTTCTTTAATGTAGTCGGATTTGACCATAATTTGCTAAAAAGATATCCTTAGAACGGATTCGCATTACGTCCTATCCGACTCCGATCCGAACCCGTCCAAATACGGTCCAATGTAGTCGTAGAACTATTCTATGGTGCGTTACGCTCTACATCCACTCTTATAAAAAGGTGTTGTTCTCTCTTTCTAGAATTTTCGAAATCATAGAACAAAAAGAGACAGCCTAGCTTCTCGGTCTTGTCTATGTCTGCAGATGGTCAATTTTGTTAAGATCTCACGCTGGCCGTGTCTCTGTGTCTATGGGTTTAATCTTTCTTATTAGTTCATTCTTAATAGTTGATTTTGCTATATTATTAATAGTGTAGACAAAGGAATTGATGTATATTTCCGCTAAGATAATATGGTGCTAATAAAGACAAAGGCCCTCAAAAATATAAAAAGAAGGAACTATCAGCATCATGTATTCTGCTGTGGCCAGAATGACAAAAAGTCGGTGTGAAAGTAAAATATACTTTTCTGTTATCAGGTATATGATATTACGCGTGGGAGTTACCAATTTGCTGATTTCACGCTGGAAAAATCTGTATTCTATTTTAAGGAACAAAATTCTCAAGTGCAACTTGAAAAATAATTTGTTTGAAGAACGGTTCCTTAGCAAATTACGAGCACGCAAGAACGCACGCATGCCTCAATGCATAACATAATTAGTGTATGATAAATAATTGATAACGCAATAATTTATTCATTAAATTCAGTAATAAAAAATATAATTATCAAAGTAATTACAATCGCTCAATTGCATGATTCTTAATAATAAAAGCCATTAAAATGTTTATCTCATTGTAGATGTGGAATTTTTGTTTCAGCTGTGTAATCTATTTAGCGTATTGTTTAAGAGACTAGCATACATGATCAATGTGATAATATTTAAGCAAGTGTAACCCAATTTGGTAGAGTATACTTCCTTATTGACGCAAAATAAAGTTGATCAGCATATTGTCTCGTATTTGTGAAGTAATTCTCTATGTATTTCAATGACAAAACTACTGAAACGGTTACTATGGACAAATACGGTCGGAGATAGCGATCTGCACCAAATTACATCATCTTAAAATGTAGCTATGGCTACTCGAGGTTAAATGAATGCCCAAATTGATCGATATATATTGTGCTTTTTCATGAGAATGCAGCAAGCCTTAAATAATACTGGTGCGATCGACAGATAGAACTAGTGTTTACTTTAGAATTTAGCGTAATCGCAGCGGCACTTACCAACTCGAATTGTAAATCTATGCCCTTTAGGCACTTACTAAATTACATATACTAAAACTGCTTCAAAATCGGTCAAACCGATGGAAACAAAAGAAGTTCAGTAACATACACATGTACAAGATAATTATATAAAGAGGTGCGAAATTGTCTCTACTTTAATTAATTGTATAAATTTGTGTGCATGAACATGGATGTTTGTCTTGGTCTGGGTGTTTCTATGTGTAATATGTAGGTATTTACAAAAAAAAGTATATATGTATGTTTATCGATTACCTAGTACCCATAGTACAAGCTTCTGCTTAGTTTGGGACTAGATGGTGTTGTGTGAATGTGGTAGAATATTATTAAAAAAAAAATGTATCGTGTTCAATTAATTAAAATGTAGTAACATTCGCTCCGTTTGTAAAGGTTAGAACAGTGTCTGATTCTTGTCACTGTTTTGCCGGTGTATAGCAGTATAGGTCAAACGCGTTAGCTTCTCAAGAACAACAGCAAGATAAATGTCTGCGGATGTATTACGTCACACCGTCTTTATAATATACTGAACATATTAAATCGAAGTGCGCAAACCTTTTTAGGGTTCCGTACCTAAAAGGTAAAAAACGGAACCCTATTACTAAGCCTCCGCTGTCTGTCTGTCTGTCTGTCTGTCTGTCTGTCCGTCTGTCTGTCTGTCACCAGGCTGTATCTCATAAACCGTGATAGCTAGAAAGCTGAAATTTTCACAAATTATGTATTTCGGTTGCCGCTATAATAACAAATACTAAAACTAAAGAAATTAAAATATTAAGGGGGGGTCCCATACAATAAACGTGCTTTTTTTCGTATTTTTTGCTCAAGATTACCAACGGTAACAGGTAGACGCTTAAAATTTTCACTGAATATGAAGTTGTATATTTCCTTTCAAAATAAATCATTAAATAAAAAAAAAGTTAATAATAAAGGGGGGCTCCCATACAACAAACGTAATTTTAAGCAATTTGGTACTCGATCTTAATAAACAGGTAGAAACTTAAAAAATATTTAAGTATACATACAACAATCGTGATTTTCTTTTATAGATGATGGTACGGAACCCTTCGTGCGCGACAGCAGCACTCCGACTCGCACTTGCCCAATTTTATTATGAATAAGACCGAGAACATTTTTATCATTAGCGCGACCCACACTATGACGCTATAATATTAATTTTTATAATTCATCTTCCTATACATGTTTAATGTATTTCTGTCACGTTCATATTTACACGGTAATGCTATTAAGCTAATTACTATGGATTGGTCGAGTTATAGGGGCTCCGTGGGCCCTTGCATTCCGGGCCCCTTGTATAACCGCACCTAAGTATAATCCTCACACAAATTAATTTCAGTTGACGTACGAATTATCGTATAATTGTACTGACCGAACTCGTTATGGTAATGAGTCGATTGAACGGTGCTTGAAGAAATGCTGAGAGTGGAGAACATTGAATAACGAGGTGCAAAGGTTAAGGTGCAAATAGGGGCTTATTAAAATTCCAACTGACCTATGACAACTAAACGCACCCTGCAACACTCCCACAAGGGAGTTTCCCCTACCTATTGCCGCCATCGTTAACGTTTCCGTTATTAAAAAAGTACGAGACTTTGTCATCAGAGAAGTTAGTTTTTTTTAATTAAAATTATAAAATTGATATTGCTTTTCGCCGGTGCTCGCTTCCCAGCTCAACCTTGTGAAAGTTTAAATTAATTTTTGAATTAAGCCTAATGGCAGTGGTAAACGATTTCTAAGGAAAGAGTTTTCAGCAATTAAAATTTCAATTATTTGATGGCAGAAAACCGTATCTTAATTGCTTTTCATTACTGAAATAAAAAGAGACGGCTTAAATTTGCAATTTGCGAAGATTAATCAGCATCTACAGGAAATTATTGTATAAACAAACAAATTTGTTATGAGAACAGATGGTTATAAGCTTGTTCAATGTTATTAGATGTTAAACTATCTGGCACGTTTCATTATTGTATAAAGAGTTCTTAGCGCTACAAATTGTACGTTTATTACTTTACATAATATGGAGTAGGTTATTTTGTTTTATATTAATTAAAAGTAATGATATAATACACATTCAAATATCATAACAAATTATAGCAGCAACAGAACCCAATCTCATTTATCTCGTAATATTTATACTTTCGTATAAAATAAACAAGTTCATGTACTTTACAATATACAATATGCAGATTTTACAAAATTATTGTGCAGTGAACTCAATCATGAAGCTTGGTCACTGCCAACTAAGACGGCATGACTACTAAAATTATATTTACACAAAGTTGAATTAATTAGCATAATCAATCAAGCTTTTCATAGTTAGTTGAATAATGTTATTAAGCTAACATTCAATTACGTAAAGGATAACAATAGGTGAGTAATCTAGCCAATATGATCTGTTATCTTAATATATAAAATCCTTGCGTTACTGACTGACTGACAGACACGCTACAGCCGAAACTATTGGGCGCAGGAAGCTGAAATTTGGCATGTATGTTCCTTGGGGACCGTAGGGGTGCACTAAGAAGGGATTTCCCGAAATTCCCACGGGATCGGCCAAAACGGGTAAATTAAAAAAAAATGCAGGCGAAGCTGCTTGCGTCCCCTAGTATGATAATAAATGCTTCCTAGCTTGTAGCCGGCTTAAATCAGTTGATTCGCTCGATGTTTTCCTTTCATTTCCGCTATCAAACGAAGAGGTGAAGCTTCGTTTAGCGTGATTTTCTCAAAGAATGTGTTATGATTTGAGTCGCAATAGTCAAATTTACTTGTGTAGGTAAATTCCGAGGTCGTTCGTTTTGATTCGATTGAATGGTAGAAGTTCGCCCTTTTGTTTGTCTTTGGCTAAATATAGATACCTAATATAGATAATAAATAACAAATCAAGTTGAAAGTGTTTAATCTATGTTTTTATTGCAATACGGTTAAAATTAGTTCAGTAAGATCGAGTGAGATGAACAAAAGAATAAACAAGTGTCTGTTTATCGTTTTAGATAATTAACTTAAAAGATAAATTATCAAAAGTCATAACACAGTGAACGTTATAAATATCGTGTAATAAAAAACGTGTTTGTCTCCGAGCGTGGCGATTTATCATTTTATAAAATAATTGACTGTCAAGCGCTTATCTGATAACCGATAGGTTTTACATAAACATTACAATCGATTAAATTAATTAGAAATTCTGTACGTAATCATCAAATAATATCTTTGTTGTAACATGGTTGTAGGTACGCATTTCAATGAAGCCACACTTAAAGGTTAGATATTCATGCAACTTTCGTCAGCTCTTGTAAATTAAACTGTAATGTAACGCGGTATTAACGCAGATCCGCAGGCCCATCGCTATGATAGATCGTATCCTAAAACGACAATCAAACGTATACAAAGTCGAGACAATCTACGTCATAAATTATTTTCTCAGAGAAAGGCTCCGGGCGAAACTTAAGCCTGACATAAGTGGGCAATAAACTTCAGCCAATTTGGAGATTCGCATCTGGAGGCTCTTATTAAAGCCCGAAAGTTAGTCCTTTTCATCCATCACTCGTAATACGTGTGTGAGTTATTGTATGAAAAATTGAAGAATAAATTGAGTCGCTGCAGCAGCGGCGAGACATAAATCCCAACTGAGCCCTCAATATTGTTTTAAAGGGGAAGTGGCCATAAATTTTATCAGGGCCGCCCAGAGCCGTCGCGGGCACCGCGCGCGTCGCGCTGCCGCCTCGGTCCCGCACCGCATCGCCGCATCGCCGCGTCGCCGCATCGCCGCCGCAACAACACACTGTCGCCGCAATTTTCCGCCACTGCTCCTACTGCATTTGATGCTCATGCTCATGTGAACTTGTTTTGTTATTTCATAAGAAATTGAAATCTTCCTCATGGATAACTACGTTATCCTGAAATATGAGGTAATATCCACGTATATGAAATTGGCCAATGCGCCAATCTTCTACAGTACAGCCGGCAGTCAATTCACAAGCTGTAGCTGCTATATTGTTCACTTATTTTAATAAACAACATCGCAGTAGTTGTCATATTTCAAGAATATGCTCGACAATGTGACTCCTTATTTACTGGTATGTAGGTATAAGAAATATCTTAAAATACATCTCTATTTATTAGCTTTTCTCTCAAGTTCTTGTGTATCGTGATTGTTTATCGCTATTTCCTCTCAAAACTACATATCTGGCGTTATATAAGAACTTATGCCATTGTATATTCCGCTCATGAAATCGTAGACTACAATCAGCAATACTGTAGAAAAACATAGTCGCAGTACAAGTTTGTGGGGCACAATAAAAAATCGCTTATTTTTATCAATACGATCTGGGTGTCGGACATTTCGCATAAATGTGATATTGCAATATCGTTCGTCCCCTTTTTAATATCGCGACGGACGCTGCTGGGCGGTTTATGGCACAACCCTTCCCGAGTTTTATTCGCGACCTGTTTGTCCTAATATTATGAAAAAATTGACGTTGGCAAAACGAAAACGTCTCGGCTGCTTATATTTTTTGTTCCTTGATTTACTTATTGTGTGCTTGGACTTTTAACCTACTACTGTTTTCTTTCTTTTATTTTCCGCGAATGCCTTTTCTCAATTCGCTATAATTTATTTTTTAAGCTCTGTTTGTAAACAAAGGACTGATGAAAACTCATAGCAAAGTCTTAAATTTCTTTTCTAACGCTGAGTAGTAAGTTAGATAATTATTGTTTGATGTTTCTCTGTATTCCTTCATAATATTATGTATCTCATTTCATGTATCCCAGTACAGTTCCAAGGATAGTCGATCTTGCTTACTTATCGAAATAACCGCACGTGGCAAACCTTGGAACTCACAATATAATTTCAAACTATTATTAAAAAATGCACTTTGTATTACCTGGGTATAAAAAAGTTTGGATTAAAAACCGAGATTAGCGTTCAGAGAAACATCGTTGATCATAAGGCCGTATACTTATATTTTTGTTTAACACGAGGCCGATATTCAAGATGACATGTCTCATGAAGCCTGCATATTCTTCAATAATACGGTAGATGGCCTTAATGCATAGCCTGAAAATTGCCGTTGCATGATACATACTAGAAAAATAAACGTGTCTGACAGGACCATTGATAGCTTAGTTGGTAATGCAACAATACTGGTTGTCAGTCCTGGGTCAAAGTCCTGCCTGACTGCTGACATTTTGTCATTTATAGTTAATGCCTGTGAAGTTCCGCTCGCGTACTTGTGACATAAAGTGGCTATGAGGTCAAAATCCATTCAGTAGTTATTGCGAGAAGAGTAAAAATCATCCATCCATCTGTCCGTAGGTACATCCATCCAAACGTCCGTACAGCCATCCAAACGTCCGTGCATACATCCAAATGTCCATCCACACAAACGTTCGCGTTTATAGTAATAGTAGAAGGATTGTATACTCACTGTTCGCGTTGTCAGGTTTGTGCATGGCCGGAGGATCTCGAATCATGGCGGTGTCACTCGCGCATCACACAACAACACTTATGTCCTGCAACAAAAAACACATTACGTCAGAATGTGCTAGTCACGACTACTTTTTGTTTCATTCATTCTATTAAAGAGGATCTAGGTATTAAGTATCTGATAAGCGATAGAGGCCAAAACAAAGGCATTATGTCCCTTGGAGCTATCATACGTATGTAATCATAACTAACGTCACGTAAAAAAAGTTCGTATCCTTTACGTTGATCGATTACTCGATATAGGACAGTCTACACTGATCTCGTCACATAAAGAACCTTACAATGGCCAACTATGGTCGGTCATGCTTCACAAGAGAATCAGGCATCTTCAATTAGACTTCTCCGATCTTGAACTACGATTGTATCTCCGGATAAAAGTCATTTAATTAGATAGCGAACATTTTGCATCATTATATTCCCTGTTAAGCCTCACAATATGTGCTTAGAATTGAACGTCACTTTGAAGTCAACTTGTCCAACTAGTAAGGATGGGTGGTACGTCTTTATTTACAAAGATTTCTATCCAGAGCTGAACGTAATACGCTGAGAAGGCGAGTACGAGGAGCATGCGTCTCGCTACGAAACCTCATTAGAATAAACGATATCCTCTCCTTACGTCCACTCCGCGAGACCTTATTACTCCGACAAACTGCCGTCAAACGGTAGCAGTCAGGCGCACAACAAAACAACTAAAATATACCCTACACTCTACAGCATACGGTGTCTTTTACTGTAGCGATACGTAACTCCAACACTAGATAATCATTTTCTGTCTTAGAAATACGCTGTAGAGTCGAATTTCAATTGTAACATGAATAACAAACGCACTATCCGGCGTATTATTCCGTGAAGGTTGAGACGTCCAAGCAAAGCTGTAAATTGAAACTTGGGGGAGGCACTAATATCTCTCGTGGCTTGTCTCGTGTGCATATTGGATGTCATCAATTTTCTAAGTTCATAAAACGCGGTAACTAGATCATTTGGGCGGTTAGGAATCCTTACAAGTGTTTTTGAATGCTTAAACTTCCACATAACATAGAAGTGACGCCTGAAGGTTGTCTTGTAATTTCTGGCCTATTTAATGAAAAGCTTATTAAAATAAAGATTTATTGCCAATAAAATATGAATCAACATAACATTCTAACTTAGACAACTTACTGATGTTGACACAGCTCGTCTAGTTTATTTTAGCTATTTTCATAGTGTCATGTCCTACGGTATTTTGTTATGGGGCAAAGCTGCGGATATTCAGAATATCTTCGTTCTACAGAAACGAGCGGTACGAGCAATATACATGTTAGGTGCAAAAGATACTCTTAGGGAACGCTTTAAGTCTATAGGGATTATTACAGTAGCCTCGCAATTTTTATTTGCTAATATATTGTATATTAGGCAAAATATAGGTTTATTTACTACAAAAAGTTATGTACATAACATAAATACTCGAAACAGGCATAAGTTATATGCCCCTTATCATCGTTTACATAAAGTTAATAACTCTTTTGTAGGGCTAGGTATTCGTATATACAATAAAATACCAATTAGTCTTTTAGAATTGCCATTTAGTACGTTCAAAAGTAAAATAAAAGACTGCCTTATTAGGAAAGGTTATTATACCATTAATGATTATTTCAGTGATAAGGATAGATGCTGGTCACTTACACTAGCCAACTCTTGATTTTTTAATTTATATAGATACCTAACTTTTCAGTTTTTTTTAATATAATATCTCTAGTTCTATTAATTTAATATTCATGCATTATTAGGTCATTCAACTTACTACATTTACATTTTCATTGATGTTCCACAAATTTTATTAAAATTTGCTACAGTGTTAGATGAAGGTAACTCGTTATCATGGGCTGGATACTAACGTTTTTGTAATTTTCGTGTATTCATATACCGTCACTTTCTGTAACATACTTTTCCACCATAGTTCTGAACATGATCGCGAGTTGCCTACATTATAAAGCGTAAGTGGATGCTCCTGTTACACAAGATTCACATTTGAAGACTACTACAGCACTTAATTTAGTAACTACATATTTGCTTAAGTATTACGTATGTTCTTATTTACTATTTACAAGTAATTAATTACAATGTGAAACAGTTGCAGCTCCTTACAAAAACAAAATATGTACCATAACACTGGCGATTAAAAAGAGTGGCCACGAGTTTTATTGCCCGTTCTTTCTCGTGGTTCTACCTATTGCTTTGCGAATGGGCAGTAAATGTAAATGTAGAAGCATTATTCATTTACTTTAAAATTTTGACGTTCATAAGCGTCACGTTGTGACCTAGATGAATAAATGATTTTTGACTTTTTTGACTATTAATATTTAAAACGAATACGGTAAATTGTGTGTAGATGGTGGAGAAATGAAAAAAGCATTACATTTTATGTTGTTGCAGTTGTAGAGTTCCTGCAATATGTAAATAATTTTCCACTATTGTGTTTTACCAATGGATATGTTTTTGAATTTAGAATCAGAGATATTTGTGCTCGGGGCTTGGTTTAACTGGGATGTATTATGGAAACAGTGACCATTTCGTCGGTCAGTTTTAAGAAGACGCAAAAATGTCACCAATTTCATCAGAAAACGGCACAATAATCGCGACTTGCTTACATGGAAACGGATTATTTATTTGTTTGTCACGATATATTGCAACATAGTAATTACCATTATTTCTGAATATTTGTAGAACAAAAGACAGCGATACTGTAGTGGGGAGACCATCAATAGCTACGCAAAGAACCTCAAATTCAAACAGCGGCGCAAGTTTAAGTTTTAGTTGAATGCGTATTAAGTTGTTTATTCTCGTTTTCTAAACGATAATGGAGATATCGTTAGATAGCCCGCATGTCTCAAAATTTTTCAATGTTCTCGAAATACATGTGAAGTGTGGCAATTATTGCACAGTTTTAGATTTTACACAAAGATTGATATGAATTTTTGAGCCCGTTTCGTCCCAATGTTTGTGGAAGGGTCACCTTACAAATGCAAAATTTAACTATAAAAATACGAAAAGTTGGCTATTTATATTCATAAACTGATAACGCATCGTAGAAGCAAATTTGAAATTGGCAAATGTTGGATACACTATCACTAGCGATTCTTTAACTGGAAGTTTCGACGCTTAATTACGAAATATTGCTGTATAAACTGATTGATTAGTTGATTTTTCATTCAGGATATCATATCACTATAATCCAAGTTTCTAAAACCGCAAAAGACATTTTTAAAATGCATCAAGTAATTCATTTGATGTTTCCCAAAATGAAGCCCACTTTGATGCTTGTTCCATGTAACAATATATTCGTCTAGTACAAAGCGACCACCAAAGAAGAGCAACTCGTAAATAAACTAAACGAAGTAGGAGCATACACAAAGGTCGGAAGCAAACTCTTTATCATCTGGGCCTGTGGTTGCAATGAAGCGATCCATCTTAGGAATACTTTGAAACGATTTATCGGCATCCGCCGGCGCCGGCGCAACTCCTTACTGCCAGTTATGTTTATGTACCCTATTACTAGTGCTAGACAAAGAATCTTAAACTTAGAACGGTTTCTTTTTTTTCAGACTGTTTTGATCTGATCCTCTTTGGAACGTCTAATTCATAAAGGATTTTAAACTTAGAATAGCTTTTTATTGTTTAACCTGTTTTAAATTTATCTTGTTTGGAAAATGTAGGCTATTAGTTTAGATAAAGATTTTTATTATTGCTTATCTCTTCTTGTGTTACTTGTGTA
Source organism: Euclidia mi (assembly GCA_944739405.2). Lineage (NCBI taxonomy): Eukaryota > Metazoa > Arthropoda > Insecta > Lepidoptera > Erebidae > Euclidia > Euclidia mi. Next base: position 59,651,532 of record OX123185.2, read on the forward strand.
ATAAAGAAAGAAAGGCCCATATGCTCATCATTTTGGTAATCAGTCGGCTTCATTAATTTCTTGCACCAATTCCAACTCCCGCACTAGGAATAAACCCCGTGTCGCCGGAGACTTTACACACATACAACCAACAAACACACTGGACACCCAGTTGATCTGTAGATAGGTAATATTTTTTACTTTTTATAGTTAAGTTCGTCGTATTCGATATCACTGTGCTGGCACGCTAATATATTATCGAATTAGGCGCACAGAGTACCTTTATATAGGAGATTAGGCGCCATTGTCCACGACGCATCAATGTTCTCACAAAGTCACGCCAAGATGTCAACAACATCTTGCTATGTCAACTCATCCTTACATCACATCATTAGCAAATCAATAGAAGGTATAAAAAACCCAGTTCCTGTCAAGACCCATAGTTTATTACGAAATCTATTATGAAACGAACTTTCTAGCCTTAACTGATAAACTACTTACATTAATTAATTACAGGTCTGTAACATTAGTTATCTTCATTTACTTAATTATAATGGAATCTTCCTTTATATTATGACGTTAGTGAGATAACATCTTAATTCAGAATTAAAGTATTCAGTTACGACATCTCGATTTCCCTCGCACATGAATAAAATATATTCAAACAAGAGTGTCTTATTTCATAAACACGTAATATTATAAGAATAAAACGTCATCTGTCAAAAATATTAGTAGCTACATAGGCATAAAATAAAACAGAATATGCTATCAAATTCGAGTGGAATGAAAAAAAATTTATAACCGCATCGAAATTCCCATCAGCACCTGTTACAAAGGCGGCTATCAAATTACCCGCGACATACCCGCGGCGCGCGCCGGAGCGAGCGCGCCTCCATCCATAAATACGGTATTCGTTATGCATTTCTCATATTCATGAATCCGTTTTATTGGCCCCAATAAAATATGAACATCTCAGAATGGATATGAGAGAGCGGGCAAATCTAATATGGATTGCTGTGCGCCGGATTCTGTCCGATCGGTGGGTGGGGACGGACATCTGCGCCGCACCAGCCTGCGGCCCGCAACACTAACGCCACCATACTTTATATCTTCTGAGGTATCAGAACTTTAATCACGCGAATCATGAAGACGTTATATTATAAGTACTAGAGGACGCCAGCAGCTACGCCTGCATTTTTTTTTAATTTACCCGATTTGGCTGATCCCGTGGGAATTTCGGGAAATCCCTTCTTAGTGCACCCCTACGGTCCCCAAGAAACATATATGCCAAATTTCAGCTTCCTGCGCCCAACAGTTTCGGCTGTAGCGTGTCTGTCAGTCAGTCAGTAACGCAAGGATTTTATATATTAAGATTATAACATAAGAGACGCGATATCGCCGGCTTACGGCGCAACAATCACACAAAGAACGTACTCGTAACACTCCCCGCACTAATCTGTCGCTACTTGTAGTGTGAGACTGACAAACGATGTCGCCGACAGCACCCACCACATAATGCGAATTTAAAGGACTCGGCCCTACTAAACCACCTGAAGAAAAGGCCAGTACTTGGGCGACGTGTCAAAAATTCAACAGAGTGCCGGGATAAGTGGAATGGATGACGGGCGACGCAGTAACGGATAAAATATTCTACGTCAAATCGTACGTCACCGGCTCTCGACTTGTTCTCGTTGAGAGTACTTCGCGGAAGTCGATTATTTATTCGCTTTTACGTCAGCTATAGTACGCCTCTTTTGTGCCCCTGCCGATATATACCACCATCAGACATTTATAAGATGCTGTGAGCAACCTGCCGTGTGCGTGTACTAATTTTATACACTAATAGCTCAACGAATCCAATACAAATCTGTTTATAAATTATTATGGACGTATGCTAATTTAAAATGAAGTATAAAGGTATCCATTAAATTAAAATGCTAAGTGCAGCGCCATATGTGCACTATAATAAGAGAGGGTACAGTGTAGTTTGTATCGCTAGGTGGCTCCATTATGATTATGTTATCAACGCGATCAATTAAGCAGCATTACGTTAAAATTCACCCCAGCCATCAATTACGTGGCAGCCGGTCGACGCGTCATCAAACATGACGAGAGGCGAAATATGGACCTACCTCAAGTTACCTCCTTCTCACAAAGGTCATTTTAAATTCGATTTCCCACCTACATCACAGATATTTTTAGAGTTGACCCGACACGTCTGAAAGAAATTTTTGCTTAGTAACTATCAGTGTAATATATTCGACGCTCCCTTCGGAGTGTGCACTGATCGAATTCATTATTCACCGGTAGGGAGCAATTAAAGCCCCACTAATCAATCTCAAACTTCAGGCTGAGCTGAACTCTAATCAAGAAAACTCCTATTCTGTGAAAGCTTTTCGAACAAAATTTAACTTAATTAAAAATGTAAATTAAATTCCTAGTCGCTTCTACAAGCATGACGTCGCCGCGCGGTGGCGCCGGGCTCGACGAACCCCGCCCGCGCCGAGCGCTCTGGGCTTTTGATTGCAGCTAAAAGGTTTGGGATTAGTGCGCGAAAGAGCTTTCAGTGCATTTGTAGAGCTTTTAAGTGGGAAGCTTTCGCTTAAGACACTTACATACAATGTAAATTTTATGTAGATACCTATCTCGTGAGTGTATCTTGGCAACTTTTAAAATGTACCGTCTCTACGCTACGGGTGACACTTAGCACCGACTGATGGTTATATAAAGACAAATAATGCAGAAACGGTGTAATCGCTAATTTTGTTTGTTTTACAAGTGTGTATCTGCGGACAAACAGCGCTAAGCGAAGGGGTTGTGGGGTGTCTGGGGAGGCGGCTAAAGGGAGCGTGGCTCTGACCAAGGAAGTTCGGTGTCCGGAAATAAACCGCCCGTAAAATTGTCAATTCCGAGGGAGCGCCGGCGCCTGGGCCCGACAATTTTGAAACGTGCGGTTCCAACCGGCCCGCTGATCTCCGGCCCGATTCAATGTTTAAAAGACTTCGCATGTCAGCACTTTACTCTGATTTCACTGCATCATTATTATTGTGTGGGTTAAGTGCGACTAACACAAAATAGATTCACTCGTTTCGAGAGGCAATATTAAAAAGATGCAAGTAAATAAAACGTGGACTACATATTGCAGCGCACGCTACACGTCAGCAAAATGCGCATTGCCATCTGGGTGTGCGCCAAAACAATCACTGTTATTCAGTACTTAACTGTGCGATACTGTAAATTACACAACATTGTTTCACAGTCATTAATTCAGCGATTTTGTGATTAAAATTTAATTGCTCCGAGCTGTCGGTACACAATATCATCAGACAAGAAGTGTAGATTGAAAAATAGCAAAATGCGTCGCGGAGTGATGTAAAAGAAAATTGGGCGAGATATATCGTGAGTAGCACACGCAGATAACACACGCATAACCCATCCAATCACAAGGAGCAGCGAGCAGAAAGCTTATTATCGGGACGCGGCGTTGCGTCACCGGGTAGACGGGTAATGAGCAGAGCGGGACGGCTCCTCCGTCCTCCGCAGCTCCGGCGAGAGCGCGTCCGGCCCGGACCGGACGGACTGCGGCGGCACTGCACGCGTGCACCCATCCAACCGACCCTCGCGCTTTTACAACTGAGATCATCGCGACGCTCATCCGTGAAATTGATTCTCGAGAAAACGAAAGACTAAAAGATAAATAAAAAGGAAATAGGAAAACACAAGCTAAGATTTGGCGTGAAATTGTTTTTCAGCACCCGGCCGCCGCGCGCCCGCGCGCCGCCGACGCGGCTACGGCGGCCCGTCTCGGGAATTTCCCAATTACTGGGTGTGAATGTATCTACTTGATTACGTAATGGATACTTTACAAAGTCGGCTCTGACTGTTCAGCTATTATAATTTATCCTATATCTGCTTCATAATTACTTAGACTGCCATTCGCTTACAAGTTTCAATTACGACTAGAATAATTATTCATTTTACAGACAGATTACTTTGAGCGATGAAGATGTTTCGTCACGTGGAACGGATTACATGATTAGCGAATAAAAATTCTGTCAAATACAGGCTATTAGCTGTCTGTATATAAGTAGAAAGTAAACTATCTAACGGATCGGTCGAATTGGGATCTTAAAACACTGTGACATCTCATCCACTACGTGATCCATTTGCCGAAGTAAGAAGCAATCTCATTCAATACCGGGCCGCCCCGACCCCACCCGGTGTCTAGGGCTGCTAACAATGCGATACTTTGTGCGCGCCGTATCACAGAACGCAATAAAACTTTACATTCCTCTTTAACTACTTTTCCCGTAGTTATCAGCGTGTGATACGAAATGGGGCATAAATACAGAATTGTTTGTTCTTTGAATCTGTTCAAGTAACTTAATACAATGCCTGAACGTAATTATATTGACAAACAAAGAAACACTATAGATACAGTCATAATGGGCTATTTTAGAAGTTTTAGGATAAATATAGATATGATTAATCAGGAATTTGACTGCTTGAAAGCAAGTATTTCACATTACTTGTCTATTTTTTTATTGCACAATGACAGAAATGATTGCAATAAGTGACATTTTTTGTCTCTACATATTTCGTCACACCTTCGCTAACAGTAAATTTTGCAATTTTTTTAAATGCTGCTGTTTAACGAATGCATTTCCTTTCATAATACACCATTGTTTAGGCACAACGATAAAAAAATCCAAAATGAACATTAACATAATATTCGATCGGATTTAATGAACGTAACGTTGTCAACCCTAACATAGTAGAGAGTATCGCTTTCCCCGATTGTATTAGATTCAGCTGCCCTTTTCATCTACATGTCGTTCTCTCTTTACCTCTCAAGAGGGTCGCGAGACTAGTGGATACGCCGCGGACCTACCTACACTCACTATAACGATCACTACATAACAGATACACTACCACTGCCCTTTATAGATTGCCATAATAAATAAACGTAGTTTACGAGTTAACATTAATATTCACTAAAGCAATTGCCTCATGATTCCGTCATGCCTCAATTACATTACGTACATCCATATTTATAACAAATTCTGTTTTATTGCAATAGTTCCCCAATAAAATCGATCAGGAACCGCGTTAGTACTAACGTAGCTGTCCTCTATTGGTCTGCGCGGGAATTTAGATTAGTATCACCGCTTGAGGTCACCATCGCCGCACAAAAACTATTTTCATCTAAAAACTCATCTATTTTGTCGAAAAACTATGAATATGATTATCCACACCATTCCAAAGGCTATCATCCAATAAACCTGGTAGGTACCAAAGGTATCAAATCTTTTTCGTCCGTAGTGAAATTGAATATTTATCCGGGTAGTATCTCTATTCCGGAACAATTTTTATGTAGGGGGAATACAATCTCAAGATATTTGGGAGGGCCACTCCACGAGGATATTGGCAAATACCTTGCCTACATTACCTTTATTGGCTCGCGACGTTGCGTGCCCGATTTGATCGTATCTACGATTATTTGCGTATTATTCAATGTTTCTAAATGTTATTCGACTTGAACTCTAATTCGTTATTCATGAACCCGATAACAAAGAGTAAGGTTTTAATGCAATATTCATTATTGACGGTAATGCACTACCATTCATGTTTATTGTCCTTCATTTACATTTCTCTATGCCTAATTAAAATTACTTGCTTGAAAAGAATACATTTTCTAGACGTTTGTTTTGAATTTGTTACCCTATATTAATGACTATTGTATGTATTAATACGCTATGAGGTTTATTTTAACGTACTATGCAGTTATTATTACTGCCTACGTATCTACTCGTAACAGTGTATTGTATAAGAGATTTGTCTGCGTTGTCATTCGCTGAAGTTTAGTGTCTGTAATGTATTCTAATAGCGACGCTCTCGGTCGACGATTGCCACACACATTATAAAGCAGCAATTAATGGTGCGAGGTGTACCGAATCGTACGTTCTTTAATCTACCCACGAGTGCACGAGGCGCGAAACCGCCGCTTGAAATGTAATTTGCGCAAATTAACCCAGACAGTGTGCATAATTTAGCACATAAAACTGGTCTCCATATAAGCCGGACACTGGCGGACACTTATAATTGAGTAACCGGACGTAATGGTGTGTTTCACGCCATGAATTTATCCGTAGTACCGACTTGTGTGAACGCTGACATTGATTAGCTTTCATGCTCTAATTTGTTTTCTTGGCTTGCTTTTATATATTTACGAGTTCAAATATATCAAATGATTGATGTATTTCAGTTTTAATAAGCGTATACTGAACTTCCTGAAAAGGTTTTAATGTTTTATATTTTCAACTTATTGTGCCAGGATTGCATATTTCTCAAGGTTGACTCTACTTCAAAAAAAAAAAAATAGTACTCGAACAAAGGTCGCAAAAATAAAACAAAGAACGAGAGCAACTAGGCATACTGCGTTCATAATAAATAATCATTTGCTATCATCCTACAGTGTCTTAAGGAAACATTGTCTTGGAAACTAGTAGGTACTATTGTACGTTGCGCTGACTTCATAGAATTAGACTTCACATCAACGCGATACTCATAGCGCTAGTGAAGCGTACGTCTTTTTCAATACACACACCGTCACCGCTAGAAAAAAAAAACATTAAATATGCCGAGGTTTGAAGAAAAATGTACGTAAAAGAAAAACTGCTCTTGTATCATAATTAATTTAATTGGGCAATTTCCTAGAAGCAACATCGTTAAATACATTAACGTAAGCAAGAACTCTGAATGTAAGCCTTACCGACCTATTCACTTGTGCAATTATATTAAATGTCTCAGACATAAGAAACCATTCAATGAAAATTAATTTAATTTCGTCAGCTAATATTATCAAAAGGTAGCTTTTAATTCAATTTGTATGATAGAACCAGAATTAATCTGGTTTCGTCTGTAACCAGCACAATATTACGTTTAAATATCAATATTCACTTATTAACTGTCAAATTAGGGAATGTTAAACCATCAAGGAGAAGGAAAACCTTAAATACTTTAAAAGGAAGAATCAAAAGATGAGGAAATCAAAAGGTAAAGGGAATAAAAGTAGGAGAAATTGACTGAAAATTATTGGGTTTCTGGCCTTTTAAGTTACTGAACTTAGTGAAAAATTACTGACACTGATACAGCAGACGGCATTCCAAGACGGCTATCGAAAATCCTGATCGAAAAAATGTGGTCTTCTCCATCGTAATCGCATGCGCATAAAAGGAAGTTACGTCCGTCCAGAAGTTCTTTCTTCACTCCTACTCTGCGCAATACTCATGGAAGATCCCAGTGTTCTTCTATTATATCGCCTGCATATTAGTATTAGCACCGTTTGTCTTTTTTTGTAACTGTGTTGGGTTACAATTCTTGGTCACAGTTACTCAGTGGTTCAACGAATTATTTGTGAAATTATTTATTTTATATAACCGCCTTATTAATGATATTCGTATGTAGTTCCTTCGTTAAAAGTCTCTTAAACGATTTAACAAATAATACACGTGCATTTCTTGATTATTTAATTCAGTATGCAATGATGTATTTCGATTTATTGTTTAATTCTGCCAATTATGGCATTACTGCTGCATATAAATATTGTTCACCTTTAAGCACTAGCAGTATGTAGTAGTAAATGTAGTTATGTAGGTATGTCTGTGTAAGAGGGCCCGATCATACGGGCCCCCACAGTTAATTTAAACGCAGGTACTTACACAGTACGTATAATAGAGTATAGATCGCTTGCGGTACGATTCCCCCACATAATTGTCATTGTTACACGTCGCGTAGATTCAGCGATAATGTAGCTAATTAACGAGAGACGAGCGAGGCTGATTGTACGCTGTACATTGACTTAAGCTGCAATAACTTAGCCCCAGTGCAGTAAATAAGTGTTCGTGATCGTCGGCCACTAGGTATTTTAATGAGATTTAATAGCGGCGGTCTGTCAGCCGCCGACCGACCGCCGCACAAGTAACGTTGTCGGCTTTTAAGGCCTTAATTGGTTCCGTACATGTTTAATCCGCTTAATGGTTGTTTTGTCGGACAACATACAATAACAAAATCCGGTTCCACGCCGATAATTCTGATTGATGTGAAACTTTATAGACTTGTCACTTGACATTCTTCTCGTTAGGCAAATTATTTGTGTTAACGAAACGGAAACAGCCGCGGGGTAATATACCGCCTACTCACTAATATATCCCTGAGTATTTATATAATTACGCTTCGCCTGAAACCTCTGAAATAAACGAATAATTTAATGTGTTCATTAGACACGAGGAGTTGGGTGTTAATCGTTATTTATAGACAATAAATTGTTATATTCATAGTGGTCGGAGCGGAAGGCGCATAAATTCGACGAGCGAGTGTCGGGTTGACACCTGTGATTGCATTTACAATGCTAATTCACGGCACAATATCACGTCATCTGCCGCCACAGCTCGCGTTTTCACAACACAGCCGCTAACAACACACACCCACAGGCACCGCACCATGGCATGCCGCCGCGCCCAATTATACAACTAATGCCAACACAACACCACGCCATCCACCATACCCTTTCCATGTTTTTTTACTATATCCGACTTAATCACGTTATTGGCAAAGAACCAAAGCCATGCAAATGGCTCGCGCCCGACAACATAATATCCGATATTGACACAAACCATGGAAATGATTGATGATTTAAATTCATTATTAAAAAGATAAAACGGGGAGTGGGTCGTTACACGTCGAGATAAGCCGGCGGATAAGCGGCCGCAATCCATTATCGAGCAGTTAATTGATAATTACTTTCTTCCATTACGTCGAACGAAAAACGTGGTGATTAACTCAGAATCGCTTTAACGAGCACAATGGGTCGACGTTCAATTAAAAACCCTTGTCGAATGTCGACGGCTTCGCAGAAAAGAGGAATCGACGCTGACTCAATCTCGTATACATGGAATAAGGAATTACTCGCGTGCGGAAAGTTTTTAATTAAATATTCACCCGTTTTGTAATTAAGACGCGATTCAATTGAGCACAATGGAGTTTCGTGCGGCGCTTTCGAAAGAAATCGGAGACAGCTTTAACGTTTTAATTTAATGCTCGCTCGCAAACAGATGTATTTGAATGTTTCATTTAACCTCTTTGGTGATATTAATTAATACATGCATCGAAGCAGAGGCCGTTAATATATTTTTTTGTGGGACGTGTTTGTTGAGTTCACAATTTGTCTTGAGCGGCGAAGTTCTGAATTAATAAGAGGAATAAATGTCAAGCTAATATCTCAGTTGTCGGTTTAAGTGGAAGTGGGTGTTGTTCGAATGTGTTGGTATTAAAAGCTAATCGTGTAGTGTGTCGGTTGGCGCGGCGAGCGTGCCCGTACCGAGCGGCTACACGACTCAACCGGCGCACCGCACAAGCCGCATTTCAGCGTAATTTAAATGCATGCATTACTTGTGAACGACGCTCTAGTCTGCACAATACCTTAATTTATAATAAATAGCTTTATTACATGACCAAACTCATCAAACCGATTTTTTATAAGCACGTGTTGTGTTTTGTAGCGAGTAACGAGGGTGTCTGCAGTATTAATATTTGATTATAGGAATTTACTTTAACACCTTTTATTAATCGAGCTTTATTTGTCCCAATGAACTAATTGTCATTATTTCTTTTAAAATGGCAATGTAGCTATGCAAGAAAGTTACCAAATATTCTTCAAGATAACTCACAACCTTTACCCAATAAGATAGTTAGTTAGTTTAAAGACCTTAAAATCACCCTATTTGATTTATTGATGCAATCAAACTTTGAAATTAGAAAAATTCGTAAACTAAAGCAAACTTCAAAAGTCGAAACCGTCTTTAGAAAGACTGTAAATTATATTTCCTATTAAATGATCTGGTGGACCTGATAAGACATAAATTTAATAAAAGTTTCTCAAAGTAGTTCAATAAACGTCTTAGTTATCTCTGTGTAATCCCCAAACGGCCCAACTGGTAATCTCGCAGACGTTTAATTTCGCCATTTTAAATGAATCGCAGATCTCATATCCCATCCCGAAATCCTCACTGCGATTGGTTCGTTCGTCCGCGCGTATAAATTCTTAAGGAAAATCATCTGCAGAATTCCAATAGCTAGCTGCTGATGTCCAAAATCGTGATATATCGATGCTCACAACGTTTGGGGAACGCCTGTTTATGAGATATTTCATAACGTGCATAATTCTTCGATCATTTATCATCGCTGATTTTATATCGACGGCTAGTCCTTTCTACAGAAAACGCAGAATAAGATATTGAAGCCCGAAACGAGTGCTGCTTGCGTATTTTTTGGAAAACGGGATGATGACGTAAATTGTTTTAAAACACAGCATAATTTTTTGGACGGTGTAAATAACAAATATAACTATAATATTCGTTTACTCCTTAAAAAAATGTCACTTCAAGCTATTACCATGAAATTCGAAAATATTTCTTAAGCATATGCTAATGGGTCATACGAAATGTTGTGATGTCGCTAATGAAACTGTTTCGGCAAAAAGCACCTCTACAAATACGACGTCGCTTTTTGTCAGCTACACGAAAATTGCTAAAAGTATTGTGTCAGTTTCAAATTGGTGTTAACGTTAATTCATGAGTCATGTTTTAGTTCGATTTGACCTCAACGTGCAAAGTTAAAGTGGATGGATGTACATGCGTGGTGATTTGTTTGCGACGACTTTTTTAAATGGTGTTGATATAAACTGGTAATGATGTACGTTGGTGTGTAATGTGTGTGGTGTAATAGGCTAGTTGACAAAAAAAATTATAAGTCCGTCCTTAGGATTATTCAAAAAGAAGCGATACGTATTTTTTTATTTGTAAATTAAACCAAAAATGACCAAGATATAGCTTATTAAAGTTACATATAACGTCACGCCGTGCATTTTTAGCACTAGATGACGTCACACGTAACTTTAATGGGCTATATCTTTGTTATTTTTTATTTAATCGAAAAAATAAAAAATACGTGTCCAATATTTTTTTATCATCTAAAATACGGACTTAATAAAATGTAATTATTTTGACCCTGGAAACTACCCTATTGGTGTATAAGGGCAGAGGCGTGAGGGCGCGAGGCTGGCGTGACGTCGACTTCGCCACGTGATCGGGCGCGTCGGACCCCCAGCTCGCACGGCAGCTCACTAGCTCCATAAACAGGTTTCCGTATTTTTCAATCAGAGAGCTGTCAAAGCGTTCTGACACCCTCATCCCGTCGGCTCGCACTCGCCGAGCACCGAAATTGGTTTTCTACATTCAATCCATACAAAGTTTAATGTTATTCGTTCGCGATATCACCGGGATGCTGCCGATGTTTACCGACGCGCCAAATCATATTGGATTTGCAAACTTTTGTTTGCGGACTTTATTTCATTTCACTGTTAGTTCAGGCCGAGAGAATGTAATTTTAGATATTGTCGTCGTCTATGTTTTGAATAAGTCTCTTATATTTACTTTGTAGGTAGTTGAAGATTTTATTAAAAATGCCCAAGTTCCTTCATCTCATACTTAGAGCGATAGCTTTTCTTGCAAAAAGTGCAGGTTACAAATTAACCGCTTCGGATTTATCCACGAGAGGAGAGCAGCGAACCAATAGACGCGGCTAAAGGCTGAAGTGTGCCCGCAAGCGTTTATAAATTGAAGGGCTGGTACCTGAGGCTTAATACACCGCCGTTTCCGGTTCATTTCCGGGCGGCGCGCGCGGCGCCGGATATTGCTTTTAAGGTTGCGCCGCACGCCATCGCTCCGCACACACACGCGCGCTCCTCGCCACGCTCCCCGCTCTGCTACACGCTTTATTGTCACTATCACTCCTGCTACTTAATTGTTTACCCACTCACACTGTACTTACATATTAAAAGGCACAGTGCCTAAGCCCAGATGCATTCAAAGTACCTACGTTGCTACAAATTAATATTAAAAAGCAATTTTGGTCAGAGTCGAATTTTGCGTTAAATTTAAATGAAGCAAATGGACAGAAGCTTTATAAGCACTGCATTAAAGAACGTCGGCGTAATTACAAATAAAAATACGAGAAACATAATCCCTCTGAGCTGCTCCGGAAATTAAATTTTCCCTTAAGCTTAAAGTTTAATTAAGTAATATCACGCGAGTGCATAGTGGGCAGTGTTGCGGCGGAAAGCGAAGGGCGCGGCAACGGAGAGCGGCGAGCGCTGCGCGGTGCCGGCCCGCATCCCGGCCCGGAGGTTACACGATTTGATGGACAGTCAATTTAAGAGCGAAGCCGAAGCGGTAACAGCGTGCACTTTAATTTATACGCGAATAACGAGCAGAACGTGCGAGCTATGCCTATCGCATGTACTAAGTTGATTGCTTTTTACTGGTTTTTGGACCGAAAAATAACGCATATGGAGATTTTTTTATTTACATTCTGTGCATATATTCACTAAATCCGCCCACTGGCAATATTCAATGCGAATTCCCAACTTGATCCCATTTTTTTATTTGCCCAAGTTTATTGGAATAACGACTTAAATTAAGTTAAAATAACCGTCGCATCTGCAATCTACCATAACGTACCGATGGGAATTGACAACTGGGAGTTTGGGATTTGTTCCTAAAATGCAGGGGTGTACTGATGAATGACGAACATGCACACTGTGATGTATTTTTTTAGATTGTTTGTGTAGGTTGTTAGTGCATGACGTGTCTGCCATATTTTATAAAATTTGTTCGTAGTTCATTTAACCTGAATTTGATGTTCGTGCACCTCACACATAAAATGACTTACAGTTATGACCATCCTTAATTTTGTTTCCTAAATTTATGTTTTCAGCCTTGGGCGCCGATAAGATATATTTACATGTGACAACCCAAATAAAACAAAAATAAAGCTCCACAAACCCACTTACGAAGCGCAAGGTCCTGAGCATGTTGCACTTGCTTCAATATTACACTGTGAACAATTTTGAGTGCAAAAACATTAATCTGGCGTTCATATCAAGCAGGTGGCGACGACGGTCGTCCTCACTTCCTCAGTTCCTGGCACCTCCTCGACCCGCCGCCAGGCGGCGCCACAAGCCCCTTATTAATTAGCTATGTTCTGCTTACCGTCGCCGTCGTACCTTTGTACCGACGACGTTATGAATATTGAATAACGCTAGCATTTACACGTTATTAATTCTATTATTATTACAGACGAATGTCTGCTTGTTTTCTTAGTATATTATATTTTTATTGGATTTCTTTTTTAAGACAAGGTGGTGTACTTGTAAGAGTCAAACTAGATATGCCATTTTGCAAAGGAATAGGGAAGGCGTTTGCACTTTTTTGTCCAAAGACATCGCGATCAGCTGAGACGCCACACTGTGCAGATGAGGTGTTTTATTTTCAAAAGTAAAACTCTAAGACCAAAGTAGGTAACTGAAGAAGACCAAATCGTTCAAACATTTTCTACTATAGCCTGAAATTTCATAAGAAAACATGTTTTCTGCTGTCCGGAAAACCTTGTTCTCTCAGCTACGACGTTGTTCAAGTCATGAGGCAATATGTTTGATATTACAAATATTATGAAAGTCATATGCAGCCTTCAATGTGTAAAAGGGTCGGTGCAACGAAATGAAACTTTCTTAAATTCCCTGCAAGCAACTCATAATGCAAGCTTTAGTTTATTGTTAGTAGTTTTAGTAAAGTGCATAAATATTTTATACAGTCTGAGATTTTTATTTAATCAGTTTTCTTAAGTTAGGTATTTTATTTAAATGTATGTATGTATAATCTCTCGCCTGTATCCCCGAAGGGGTAGGCAGAGGTGTAAATATTACACCCACATTTCGCCATGAATTTTTAGGTCCCACGTAATAGGGAGCGAGCGTATTGCCGTTACCGGGCACATCACCAGACTTCGGGCTGCTACTGAGTATTCTGAAAAACCCAGTAACACTTTTGCCCGACCCGGGAATCGAACCCAGGACCTCCGATCAGCAGTCGCATACGCTATCCACTGGACCACGGAGGAGTTTAAAAGGTGATTGAAACTTATATTTTTTACAACAATTAATTGTTAATATGCACAAGGAAAGAAATCTTATTTTGTTGTTATGGAGCTCCTCTGTTGTTATGGCATAAAGTAACTAACTTATAAAAAAGTTATTACTGTTTATACATTTGGCTCAAAATGCATCTGATTTATTTAATCAAATTAAATAAAACTGTCATAATTATATTATCTTGAATCCTTGTCATCCTTATGATATCTACTTCACACCACGGTCACGAGAATGTGTAGCTACTACTATATCGCTTATTCCACAAGGTAGAGTCGTTGGTAATGGGCACAACTAATCCGATCCTGTATCTATTACATATAAACCGACTACCAAACAATACGGTCCGAACTAGAAGTAAACAGTCATTTTGGGTTGTTGGATGTCTAGTCTAGTTGAAGACAAGTGTTGCTTTTTTTCAAGATGCAGCTGTCTTAATGCCGAAAAGACAGGTTACCATGATAAACGAGCCGGAGGTAAGGAGTTTTTGGCAACTGTACCTTCTTCATCATCATCCTAGCGCTGTCCTGCCTATTTTAGCCTAGGATTCGCTTTACTACTATACCTCGTCCACTTCGTCTGGTGTTCGGCATCCTCGATAGTTTGTCGATTAGCACACATATAATATTATCTTACGACCACAGCTCAGAATTTCTAAGACCTACCCCGTTTACCGGGGCCTGCAGGATGCGGCACGCATCACATCTGTTTCCTAAGTAACACACTTGTTGTCATAAGACGTGGCCATACCAGCGTAGACGACACCAGCAGCTGCAGTAGCGGTTCTAAAAGAATACCTCTCCATGAGCTTCCATTACTGTTTATCATATAGTGAATCTCTAAGCCAGCAGCCAGCTTTAAGCAATGTCAGCCTTACGTAGAACACTCAGACATGTAGGCGTTGTTATAAAGTGGTTTAACACGCAATTCGGTTAATGGGAAGCGTGTTGGTAGGAAGTATTTGCACGCCTACCCTTTCCGAGCTTTGTCAGATTTTACGACTTTGAAATATTATTATTTAGAATAAATGTCTGTGCTATCTGAAAAGGTGGTATGATAAATGAAAAGCGAATTTAGCAACAAGTATTTTAATGTTAGATTATTACGCAATTAATCAAAGAAATTGACGCTACTCTCTCAGTCAGTCCTCTACAAAATTAATCCAACAAATTGTACTAAAATAAACATTGACTTTACTGCAATCCAATAACATTAGCGATATAAAACTCGCCTTGTTTTGCTGCAGGTATATCTTGCCACATTTAACTCTAGGTGCCACATATTACTGCTAAGGCACTAGCTTCTAGCAGCTGTAGCTCAATAAGAAAGTCTCAATTACATTTCGAAGCAACAAGCATTTCGAATCCAAGACCTCATTTACTATCATTCATTTATCATTATACCTTCTGAAATGTAGACTTTAAATTGCAATATTAGCAGTACTCTCTTCATTAAAAATAGTAAGCTTTACCAACCAAACATACTTCAATAGGTAAATTATCTAAAGTTTATAAAGAAATGAGTCACACCACTCAAGTTGTATTTTTTCTTTGGAATGTTGTCGGTCTAATGGAGTCCTATTACAAAAATGTTTAAATAATCAATTACCATCACTCAGCGACTTAAAATATGCACCGTGACGATTTTACATAACACATAGACGAAATCGAACGGCGACGTGTGAATTTAATAAAAATGTCTAATGTATGTTTCATGTTTCGTGTTTTTCCCATCGGTAATGATGACCATATGGTACATTAAAGAGTCGTGTGGTAGACAAAAACGTACAATCCATTATGTGGGACCGGCGAACAAGTAAGCATGCGGTTTCAATTAGACTCGGGTATTACGAAACTTCATATAGTAATTACATTAAAATTTTATTACTAACATTATTTATACAGCCTGTTGTTTTTAAATAATGAGTGTGACGGAACAATACGCGCATATACTTAACTAGAGGATGCACGCAGCTTCACCCGCATATTTTTTTAATTCCCGTGGGAATTTCGGGAAATCCCTTCTTAATGCGGTCTCCTGGGAGTAGGTAAATACATACATGCAAAATTTCAGCTTCTTGTGTCCAATAGTTTTGGCTACACGGGACAACGTACAGCTAAATCTATTCAGTCAGAAGTCTGTTACAGTAACGCAAGAACTTTATATTATATTATATATATATACTAGCCGTTTCCCGCGGTTTCACCCGCGTCCTGAGGGAACTACTTCGCGTACCCGAAAAACCCAAATATCTGGCTTATATACCCCTATTTTTTCTAAAATAAAATATAGCCCATGTTACTCGCAGATAATGTAGCTTTCTAATGGTCAAAGAATTTTTAAAATCGGTCCAGTACTTTTTGAGTTTATCCATTACAAACAAAGAAACAAAAATACTAATTTTTCCTCGTTATAATATTAGTGTAGATAGACAGATTATTTAACCAGCCTGTTGTTTTAAATAATGTGTGTGAATGCGCGCACATACGTAATAAGTAAGTATATTGTATAGGTCGGATATTTTTAATTATTTTTAATTACCACATTCTAGTGAACTCGTTAGTATTTATAAAAAATGTTGAGTTGCCTTATTTAAATTCCCATTACTTTAATTTTAATTTAAAAATATTATAGAAGTCAGCGATTAGAAGAGAAGTTATATTGTAGTATATATATTGCAAAAGCTTTGATTAGGTCCCACTAAAATCGCTAAGGTTATACTTTTAATAAATAAGATTTATTTGTAAGTGTGTAAGTGATATCTTCAGATAATAAATTAGCATAATTATGTTAGGGTAGAACTGGGTAATACCGGTCAGGAGGTAATACCGGTCAATACAAAATCTCCCAAACTACTGTGTTCTGACGCACACACACATACACAGCGAGTGGCGTGATGTTGACGAGCGGCAACGCTTTGGTCCCCGGTTCATTTCGCAGCCGACATATTGGATGAACGCACGTCGATTGTTTTCGCGCGTAGTTGATGTAAAATTTCAAGGTAAAACAATAAGAGGTGAGTGTTTATAATTTTACGTTTCTTACATTGTTACCTAGGATTGTTGCACCATAATTACTTAGCATTCAGAGTGATAATCGTTTTTTAACTTATTTGGTCAGGTTTTCTAACTAGATTTTTTTTTACGGAAATGTTTCTAGTCGGGCAATGCCGGTCATGTTGACCGGTATTAACCGCAAGTAAAATTGGTATACATGACTATTATTTCAGTTAATATTAATGTATTTTTATTATTTTAGAATGCCTATAAGAAGAAGCCAACCAATATCAAAGGCGTCGTGGAGTTAAGAGCAACTACACAGGGGTTTCAGGCTATTGGATGAAGGGAAAACTACAAGAGAAGCAGCTCGATCATGTGGCGTGCCGTTTTCAGTAATTCAGTAATCTTTATTTGCATTCAATATATTTCAACGCTTCAAGAAAGAATCAAGAACAATAACCGTGAAAGGCCACTACTGAGAAGAAATACAGTCTTTACGAGGGAGCAAGAAGACGAAATGGCCTCCCAAGTTTCTTGGTAAAATATTTTACGGGTGCACTTCGCTTCAAATTAGAAAGATGGCATTTGAATACGCTGTAAAAATAATATTAGGCACAACATTAATGATACCTACTTTTGAACTAGCTGGCAAGGATTGGCTCAAAGGCTTCATAAATAGAAATAATTTATCCATCAGGAAAGCTCAAGGCATGAGCTTAAATAGAGCAACTGCTTTTAATAAGAACGAAGTAGGTATATTCTTCAAACTCCTTTCAGAGCTCATGGAAAATATATGGAACGTAGACGAGACCGGAAATACCGGACTGGGTATAGATGTGTGCTGTGTGGTCTCTGGGCATACGCTGAGTGCTCTGGTTATGACTCTCCTGAGGGTTACATTTACGACTTATGCCTGAACAAAGCTTGACCGGCATTAGCAACCTACTGACTGGTTTTACCTGCTAAGGTGTCTAATACCAGTCAAACTAGATTTTTTTTTAAATGCTGATTATGCCAAAGTTTTTTTAATTATTGATCTCAATTACTGTGATTTTGTTAGAAGAATACCTATAGTTTAATTGTTAAACGGATTAATAAAGAAATGTTTATTATTATCTGATTTGTGATTATTTCGCCTTAAGTGACCGGTAATCCCCATTCTTACCCTAATCTTTGTCGCTTCAAGTCAAAACCATTTTAAGAAGCAACAAGAAAACACACTTACGTAGTTCAACATTAGACTGATATAAGCCTCGACATATTTGTCTCTATCTCAAAGAAAATAAAATATTACAATAACACGATGGAACACTTTGAAAATTAATATCTATTTATGAACATTAGTAAGGAAACTGGTCTTATCGCTCGCCCTGATTCGACTGCATTAAATCGTTTCCATTACTTTAAGTAGAATTCGATGTTTATGTCAAACGCGACGACGATAATATCGCAATTTATTTTATTAACACATTCACTCTAATGGGGAGCAGGTAGGTGATGCCATGGATTACTTGCACGGATTATTTTTCACTAGTTGTTGCTGGCGGCTCCACCCGCGTTCGTGTCAGTTATCACGATAAAATAACCTATATGGTATTTTAAATTATAAGCTATATTCATGGGCGCCGCCAAGGAGGGGCAGGGGGCAGCTGCTCCTCCCCCCCTCCCCTAGAGATGCAAAAAACCCTACAATTTGTAATTTTCTCAATACTTTTCTCATTTTCCATATCAACTTGCCCCCCCCCCCCTCCTCTAGGTCATCGGCTGGCGTACTTGCCGCCCCCTAGACAATCGGCTGGCAACGCCCTTGGCTATATTACTAAAAAGTTGCACGAAAATCGATTCAGCCATCTTTGAGTAAAAGAGTAACAAACGTCCAATCATTCAACCTCACTAAAGTTGGCGTTGATAATATTATTTTTCTTAACATTGTGTTTATTTAATTCACCTGTGAATGGAGTGTCTTCGTAATTATGATAATCTGATGTAATATTTTGTGTTTTTTGCCTACGAATATTTTTTGTGTCTAATCTTTTTCTGACGATTTCGGTAAATTCATTCAAACTCGTAAAAAGCAAAGTTAATAGTAGATCATTAGTCTGTAAAAATACTGCACTTTGAAATGTACTTAGACCTACAGATATAACTGCAGATCTAATACTAATTAATAAAGCTGAAGAGTTAGTTTGTTTGGTTGAACGCGCTAATCTCAGGAAACCCTGCTTTGATTTGAAAAATTCTTTCAGTGTTAGTAGCCTATTTATTGAGGAAGGCTAAAGGCTATAAAATATCACGCTATGAGCCACGAGAGCGGTGCAGTAATCTTAAATATCATCTAGTAATATATCAATAAAGTCTCAGAACAATGTCATATACAAAAAAAAATGGACAATTCACACGCAGATCGTATTAAAATCACGGTGCTCATCAAAAAAGGTTTGTACCAGGTGAGGAACAAACTCACACTCGTCGATGTAGCATTCACGGCCGCTAATCAGTACACCAACTGGCGAGTCAGTATAAATTCGTTTCTGTGTCAACCTTTAACAAATTAGCGGCCATCTGTCCAGCGGATCCATTACTTAAATCTGCTAATTCGACAGTTGAACGACGTGAGAATATATTTGTATGGACTCAAATAGACTGGACTCATAATATACCTAATGCTACTAGATTACGCCCGCGGTGGGCTTCGGTGATCGCGACAAAAGTTTCTTTTGTAAAAGCGACGTTACTGCAAAGTTTAATCAATGGCGGTTCAGTAGTTTTTGTGTGAAAGAGTAACAAACAGCCATCCATATCCATCGCACAAAGTTTCGTAAGATTATGAAATTCTGAATCGAATGAAATGCCATTAGTATCTAGTTTAGTACTTCTGTCAGTAACACAAAAAGCCATTTGCGTTCAGTTTAACGGACTCTATAATGTTGTTAAAAGTTTCACCGCATACGTATTTTATAATACATTTACACGAAACAGCAACCCACTCAGCTATAAAACGGATTTAAACAATAAATATCTATAGCTTTGAGTCGGTGCGTTAGTTCTCACGATTAAGCTATAAGGTATAATGTTTCAAATGTCAAATAACTGATAATATCGTGTCGATTTCCTTCGTTAACTAAAGTGGTGTGCCTTACGCGACATCGCTTAAATCGATACTTTAATGTATTAAATTAATGTATTACATAAAACTTATAGTATGTAGTTTTACTTGAGTTACTAACTGGAGAAAAAAATCGATGCTTTTTGGACTTGTCAACATATTTGTTATATATTAAATACCATTTTAATAACTGAGCTTTGTAAAAAATGCAAGTATAAGAAGAATCAGGCACTTAGTTTATGACCATTTCTTTTCAATCACCGAGTAGTGCGTAATTTAGCTAATATTCAGTCAAATCCGGGAATTTCGAGCTACAAATTCATCTCTATCACATTTCTATCTCTATCATATTCACATTTTATTTTGTGTGTCGATTAGGTTTTCAGACACATTTTAATAATATTAAAGGGTACGAATTGACTTCACACACAATACTTTATCATAAAAAATATTATTTTAAGTATTAGAAAAAGGTCTGAAATAATAGAGTCGAAGACAGATCTCCACAGGCAATTCGAAATTATAATTTCGATTTATTTATAATAGGCACGTGACAGTCAGTTTGTGGCGCGATATGGTATTGCCAACTAAAATTGAAACGCATTTCATCATGTCAAGTGTAAGTCGACGAGACAGTTTCTTTCCGAATATACCCTCACGATCCCTTTTAATACGATAATATGCCTCTATCTTTCGTCTGCAGTCACATACGACCCTCGTGTGCTAATTGAATTTAAGGAATAAAATCCAATCGCCCCGATTCTTTATTATTCAAGATCCAATTTGGATAAGGTCTGATCGGTCCGAGGGGTGCGGGCCGCCGCCCGAGAGGGGCAGTCGAGAATAAAATTGGTTTGTCACTCAAAACATAAGGTTATCAGTAGTGATATGAATGTGTAGTATCATTTTGTTGTCATCTAAACCTTCTATTGGACGACGTAGTTTATCTGTTGACCCTCCCACTGTTTACGTTATGTACCTATTCGGTAATTAATTAAACCATACATTATAATACAAGCGAATTCTGTCAAACCTAGTTAAGCTACAAAACAGACGGGGTTGCAAACCGAATGATCTTGGTTGGGACCAGGATAGCTGCAACGTTAAGTTGGCAATGATCTATTATTTTTCTTTATATTCCCTTGCCCAAGATTGGCATAAGCCCTTAACTAACCTACCCCAATTTCTCACGATGTTATTCTTGACATAAGCATTTCATAGTGTCACCCCACACTAACGATGTTAATTTTTTTTAATGTCATTAGTGAGGCGACCGAGGCGCGTGCGTCGATGTCTGGTATCCGATTAGGTGATATCAGGAAAGACACAATGTTATCTCGAGAGCACAGCGACTACCCCTCTATGTCAATGTAGTGGTTGACGCAAATATTTATTTTGTGTAACAGACGAAATATTTTGTTAGTTGGAAATATTGTGGTGAAATTTTGAATTAAATCGATTTCTGTTAATGGTTTAGATTAAAATATGCATATTTTTCATTGGTTTTATTCGCTCTACCAGAGCTATAACTATATTTTGGTAAAATTACATAACACTTTATATGTTCGCAAATTCAGTTATAATTTAATAATGTTATTCCATACCTATAAGTACAATTCACATCTTTAATTTGTGTTCACTGATATGTTTTAATACTCGCTCTGCCTGTGTATCAACCCTACCAAAAATGGATACATTCATTTTAGATATCACATGATACCTACGTAGGTACTTATTGAAATTGAATTAGCATCGGAGTGCTAATCAGATCTATTCTTGTATGCATATCAAATATCATTTTGGGCTAAAACTAAAAGCAATTCGTTGAAATGACACCGATTTTCCTCATTAAGTTTGATGTCACAATACATTATACGCTATTAACTATCTTTTTTAAAAGTTGTTTTGGTCATTAAGGCTTTAAAAAGCTTTAACCAATCTTGTGTCACATTTGAATCGCTAATACGAAAGATAAAATACAGATTTGTTGAGTTGTTCTCAATCTGATTTTAGTGTAAAGGTGAGTTCCAACTTTTGTCAAGTTTTAGTCAATTAGCTAAGGTTATTATTATCTTTTTAGAAACCTAGTCATGATGAAGATTAATTAAGATTCAGAGGTCTATAATAATCAGAATGTCTGTAATAATAAATGCTATGTAATAGTTTACTTTATTCACAGCAGGCAACACTATATGTCCATAGCCTGATTTTATATTTGAATTAGGAACTTGTACTACTTAACGGTTTAAAATTTCAGGAAAAATATATTTAAATTCGGTACGTCTATTTCTTAGAAAACGATAAATAACTAATGGAGTTTCATATTTAATTAGCTACCATTATTTTTGTGTAGCAGTCGATGCGAAGTGCTCGTCAACAAACACACAAGGGTAATACGTACGTGACTGAGTTCACGAAATTAATGGCAAACAAACACTGGCTTGTATTAGTGTGCGACGCACTGATTGCTATCGCACAAGATGGATTGGGGCGAATTCACCCCTCTATGCACCTCCATCGTTACATGCTTCCTTGGTACTTTTGCGGGTAATGCACCTGTATAACTACCATTTTTATTAGGTACTAGCTTCTTTTCATGGACTAGTTTTATTTACCTATCTCAGAGCGGAAGTACTTTCTAAGTGCTAGTTTGCATTGACTGTGAAAATTATCGTAACAAAGAATAGATGACACTTTACATTCATTTAAGCTTGTAAATTAAAAATATAATTTGTATACCATGTTGCGTAAAAAGCTTTGTGTAATACACGCAAAGCTTTATTTTTGACAGCATAAACCGAAACAACGTTCGTTCTAGCCGCTCTGGCCTCCTCTATAGGTGTCCGGGGCATACTCACTAACGGCCATTTTCAATATTCGAACCATACGTGGATTTTGAGATTCGAGATTTGTGTTTGACATATTTTGTATAGATCTTATGTCAAAAACGAATCTAAAATCTACAGATCTATCTATAGTTCGAATATTGAATTCCGTAGTAAAACCACCTCGGTGTCCGTCGGAGTTCCATAATGGCGGACACATGTAATATAGCGGGTAGCATACCTTACCGCGACGCACATAAAGTAGTCAGAACAAATAAATTCAAATACGGATACACAGCAATAACTCACTGGCCAATCGTTAATTCATTTATTCATAACAATTCATTATTGTTATAATAAAACAAAGCTTATTTGAATCATTTGTGCAAACGTTTCTGCGGCAAATCGCTCTACACAATCACAATTTCTATGCGTTAATAATGAATTATTGTTTTCATAAATTATCTATCATATTATTCATATCTATTATAATTTTAATTAGTTTATTCATGAACATTATAACGAGGGTCTTCAACACAATCATATCACGGTGATTAGTTGGAACCAGTACCTACATAAATCATAGAAATATTAACAAGAACTATATTTTTTATTTAATAAACATAACATACCTAATTGAAAGGTTGCTACAAATAGAGTATTCAGACTAGACTCAATCATTGGTCTTTGGTCTCCAATTGAATCTACCTTCGAACTGCCTCGTCACAGCTTTAATAAGGTTATGTACACTTGCACAATAGAAGCATTAAAACGTTTAAGATTTTCATGTGAATGTCAAAAGTTATTATACCTAAATTCATCCTAAGAATTGTGTATTTTTTGTGCTATTTCAATGTACCGGATTATTTTCAAATCTGTGATTACAGGATTAAGTAAACAAAACAGTTCCTAAACACCATTTTTGTAATGGTGCATAAAATGTTTTAACTATCGTATAATTCGTAGACCTGTTACGAAAACCTAGATATAAACTGACAATAAATTACAAAGTATAATCATTATAATCTGCCAACATTTTCTGACTCAAAGTGCTAAAGTTAGATGTGAAGCCGTTGATTTCCTCACGTCCTGAGCAACTGTCCGTTATAAAAGCCGAAACAATGTAATCTGCGTGAACAATCAGAAATAATACAGTCTCAGTAACAGCAAAGACGTTGCGAATGCATTTAATTGCCTAAACAGATCGTCATGCGTACCAAAACGAGCTGGCGTGCACGGAATCAGTCTGCTAAACTGAACAATACCAATTATCAAGCCAATTCATATGAAAATTTTATTTCTACTACTATAGTAATTAAGATTTTAATAGCCTATCAATTTCTTTATAAAGTATTCAGAACTATGAGGAGCTGTAGCGGCAATAACTGAAATTTTACTATTCAATTTGGAAAACGCAAACATTTTCTCAAAAATACTAGCAGTTTATTTTTAAGAAAATATGTGGTGGAGTTGAAGCTCTCTGTTCGTTTTAAGGCCCCAATCAATCATGCACCTTCAATACGTTCACGGGTAAGCTCGGTAGCTGACAAGAGCTATATAGTTGAATATGAAACGATCATTGAAAGCGCGGAAATTAAATAGCCGCTCATATCCGGCCTGTGAAGTGTCATGTCGGGCCCGCGCGGCACCAAGCGCATGTACCTACTTACCAGATATCGAGCTTCACAAAGGACCTAATGATGCTACACTTTTCATACGAAGCATCTAATTACACGGTAAGATGGTCTGGATGTCAGATTTTAGTTTGAAACTCCTTTCTGCATAGATTGTTTACTAAAATATTGTGCAGTAGCTTTGTAATTTATACACCGAACAAGGTGTGTTTAGATTTCCAGTAAAAAATTTTTGTAGATTTTTATATAAACTCTTATACAAGCAGGTTTCCTCGCGATGTTGTCCTTTAGCGTTTAGCAATATGTAGGTAAAATATTATAAGAATAAAAAACAGTCTTTCTGTTTTTATTCAGCAGTTCGTTACTTTGAGTCCGCGTATTCCACGTCTGTTGTCTCACTTCCAAAGTTGCCGCTCTAGGAAATATCCAAAGTGTGAAAGCATATTTCCAAATAAAAAACTTACATGAATTAACGTTTAGTATCACAGGCAAATGACAGTCATCAAGCGATGTGAACGTAAGTGAAAAAAAATGGATACAATAGTTCCTAGTTTTCCACGGCACAGGAAAGATAGCTTGAAGATAGTGATGAGCAAAAAAATTATTCGAATAATCATTACAATGATCCACTCTTTTCAATGTGGATGCGACAAGTAGAAAGCTAATCGTATGAGGAGACCGCATAAGGCGGTGTGATGTCTTATGACTTACGCCAACGTTTTAACACTAGATTAAGGAAACTTTTGTTCAATAAACATCAATTTTAATGACTCAATATTTCGAGGAATTGCAAAAAAATTCAAATTTTATATATAATTGTCGCCTACCCTTTTACCAAACCATCCATCTTCCATCATCAAACCATAAGTATAAACGAGCTAGTATAATGTAAAATTAGTAAGTACTTAATTACCGCTGGCTCTATCCGGTATCGTAAAATATTAATTATGGATTGTTATCATAATAAGCGGTTAGCCGGGCGCGTATTGTGTGTGGCGATTTGTACGCATGCGCAACAACCGTGAGATGCCAATCAACCCACACCAATCAATTCAAACCACACCGTTGCAAACGATCAGGTTAGCTATTATTTTAGGAATCAGTACCTTAAAAGAAAGCTCTGAGTCACAGGTTTCTTTTAATGCATGTTGTTGAATGACTCAATGTCTCAATGATCAGACACGGATTCAGTATAGTCCGTAGTTCCGTACTCTGCATAAAACGTTCCTTTGTAAGAAATGCCCGTTTGGCTCGAAATTTGCCGAATCGGCGGTTTTACTTCATGTTCTTAACCCATATGCTTAGTTGTGGACTGGATCCGCGCTTGGTGGTGTTACCCAATTACCGCGGCTCCGAGACGTGAGATCCAGCCTAAACTCGAGTGATTAGCCTTTCTCGCGCTATTACTTATCAAACGAAGGATAAGTTCCGGTGTCACATTATTTCTAAATGCCCATTTCCAGTAAGAGTAGGTTCATCCAGTTTACAGCACATTCTGGCTAGAACAAGCAAGTATCTACCGATCGCCAGCATTTGTCACCATTGTTTAAATAAGATAAGCTCTAAAGAAGATAGGAGGCAACCAATTCATATCTTGTTCTGTCGTAAAATACAGCCTAAGAATTTATGTTGTCCTGCGGTGAGATAGATTCCAAGGCGCCTCAAGTAGAGAGTATTCAACAAAGCATCAGTGTGATCATGTTTAACTGCATTAGGAATAGAGAAAATTGTTAAATTTTTTCTTTAAATGTAGCTCTCCGCAAATCGTCAAGCAAACATTTTACTTGTTTGCCATCTTGGTATAAACTTCATCACTACACAGTATAAAACAAAGTCTGTCTTCTTTCTGTCTGTCCCTATTATGCTTAAATCTTAAAAACTAAGCAAGGGATTTTAATGCGGTTTATTTTAATAGATAGAATGATTCAAGAGGAAGGTTTATATGTATAATTGACGCAGGCGAAGCCGCTGGCGACGTCTAGTTTGGAGAATCAAATCAAGGTAATGACTCTCGCACTAGCTTGTGCAATTAGCGGTTTTGTGACTGACTTGACAAAGCTTGCAAAGAATATAGTATACAACTTTTTTCCTATGGGAGAATGATCCGACACTCGACAAATTGATTGGAATATAATTATAGCTGTATTAGTAGCTATTATTGTACTGTAACACGAACCTCACGTACGATCAATTATATTTTATAATTGTCCTAATTAACGGTCCTCCTAATTAAAGGTTTAATTAAGGAAAAACGTAAACAATGATAACACAACGTCACTTAGATATAACTTTTTATTATCACATTCATAACAAGCGTAATGACAGTTTTAATATGTATTTTGTCCTAGTTAAACAATTGGTCATTAAATAGATAGAGTTATCGAAATATTGTTTACTTTGATTTAAGGAGAATGTTCATAATAAATATCAATGAATAAAGATAACAGTATGTTTATATTCTAAATATGATTGTGATAACCTTGTGATTCATTCATTAAAGTTTTCGTTATTGTTTGTAATAGTAACGGCCTAGTGGACTTATAGGCTAAATCAGAGGACAACTACCGTTGTATGTCTTACATGATTGGAATACTCCGATTATAATTGGTGATTGATGACGAATAAAAGGGTGATCATTAATACCCGTAGATAGTTTTACGTACATAAAGATACATTTACGCATACAACAAAGTGATGTATTTTCAGCAAAAGATAATATTACAGAAGCTCATGTATACAACACCAGGTAAAGAGAGTGCCTAATTTTTTTACTTAGCTATTAAATGCATACCGTAGTTTGTGGTTCGCGTAAAAACATGAGGAAAAGTTGGTACACTGTGAACTATGGCATTGCCGATAGGCCGTCTTCTTCTGTCAAGAGGTCCGTGAGCAGCAACGGGACAGTTTATAAAACTGGACTAATATCTATATTCATCGGACTTGTTCTCAATCAAGGTAATGGATATATCGCGAAAGCTATTATGCTGACAGCGTGAGCTGACAGATTTATTTAACTAGTTGTGCCTTTACAGATATAACCGTTTGATTTATCGACATCTTCATTTAATCAGTTTTCTTGGTCATTTAAATGTTTTTCACGGATGTTTGCAATAAAAAATTATGGTAAAATTGTGCAGAATATTTTCAATATAATTACACCCAGCAAAGAAGATTTTTAAAATACTAAAGGATGCCCGCAGCTAGGCCCGCATAGGGTAACCACTTCTTAGTGCACTTATTATATCACTTTATTCAATTAGGTACGTTTTTCGTGAGTGGTGATTAAACTGTGACGTCAGTACAACCCTCACTTTGCGTTTTTTAATAAAAGCCCATCTTACACTGCTTAAAAAATATATCTCAGTAAAACTGTCCTTATTCAATGCCGTAACTCATCTGTTATGCTGTTTGTCGTGGAGAAGTTCCGAGAGTTCTCCCCGGAGTCAGTAATCAGATTTGAACCCATCACTCAACTCTTACCTTGCTGTCCTACCTAGAAACATGAATGCCTTAGAAAATATTCAAAGGGAAGTACCGCATTGAATCGCTAAAGAATGAAGTGACAGTTGATCTCGGTAGCAATTCCTTTTCTTTGTTAAACTAAAGAAATTGGCACAGCGTCAGGTGTTTCTGTGGAGTCAGAGCCTATTATACGTAATGACGATGAGTATATATTTTAGAGGAGCTCCTGTTAGTGCGGGCGAGCCAATTAGAAGTGTTATGAGGTGTCGGAGTACCGCGCTCTTCCCCCCTCGCCCCTCGGCTGTCCAATTAAACTCACTCTCGCCGCTGACGACGACGCATTCGCCGACGCCGCCGGAACAGTACCACCTCGTAATTGCGTAAGCCACTTCAAAACAAGCCTCTAGTTTTTTGCACTGACGCTAACAATGGAATCATGTCAGACACCACAAGAACACCCCTCCATTCTTTTCTTCTACTGTGTAACTATTGAGTTGTTAATTAAATTCGCACAACATAATAGGTGGCCGAACAACTCTCGCGACTCCCTATCACCGCAGCATAGAGGTGATTTCGCCTCGAGCCGCAGTTAGCGATCCGTACTGATGCAGCTTCTTGTTTAATTACAACAATAGTGGCCCCTAATGAGAGTTTGCGCTAATAAGCACTGCAGAATGTAATCAACATGCTTCGTCGGTCTAATGAGTCGAGTTCCTGGCAAAAACAAGAACGTCGACATTTCACTGAAGATTAATTAGGCGTTCTGCCTATACGCCGTGTTAGGTATCACCAGTTACGCCGGTAGGCTGTTTCTAACTCATTGCTGGCTGCTTAAGCATTTTTCTCGGAAAGCATAACGTTAAAAAGCAATTGGTCGGATATCACGTTCAGTATGGGCAACGAGCTCGTATTCGTCGTACCGCGAATCAAAGTCGTTTGTGCCGTACTGTATCAGCCCCGGACCGTATGTGACAAACGAACGTGTTCAGTGTCCGCCATTAAATAACTGCTATTGACAACAAAGTACACAGCGCTGGTAAACGTCGTTAACTTAAATAAGTACGTTTGATTACGTCGTAGCTAGCTACCCCATTAAAACTTAACGAGGGGCAACCCCGGGGAAAATAACTAACCCAATTTCCCTTTGCCGGGAAATCATTAAAAGTCTTAAAAGGGTCTTTTCATATATTTTTTACCCTGGAGCGTACGTGCAAATAAACACATTTTTACATACTCGAACAAACAATTCTCCTAACGAGGCGGGAGCGTAACGAGTGCGGTGCGGTGGCGCGGGGCGGTGACCAGCGACTCGCGCGGACCCGGCGCCCGCACCTCGCGCTAATTGGAAGGATACGTCCGGAAATGTGTCTCGTTACAGGCGCCTAGTCGCCTACCTGCCCGCCAGTATTCGCGGCACCCACCGCGCCGCCACCTAACGATAACTCTGATTTATTTCAACCAATACATTCAAATTGACAGCTCAACCTGACGAACCACAATAACAACTGCCACACTGCGTCATCGCCGCCTCTTCCAACAAACGATGCGCATACTAAACTAATATTTCTACACCTAAAACAACTCATACTAATTCGTTAGACATAAACTGCAGAAACCCGTTATTGTTGAGGCGTTGTGACATTAGCGACTTCTTCATTGACGTGGGCGCTGCTTTCTCAATCGCCGCGTAATTCAATGGAGCCATCTGATAGATTGAAATAGATAGCTAATTTTGCTGTTCTATTTTTGTCGCCTTCTGCCTTTTTATATTAATGAGCGTGTCACTGTATAAGGATATTCATGAGACTTAATTATTCAATTAAGCCACAGACGTGTAGTGATCAAGTATGAATAACAATTGGTCGTTTACTGGCTTCGGGTCATTCAACGTTGTGGATTGCGTGATGCACTAATAGGTAATTTAATTAATAGATTTCCCAATTAGTGCTCCCTGTATAATTAATGGATGTGTGGTGTATTAGCGTCGCGTCGGTTACAATCAGATTCGAGACTCGTCGGCAATTACGGCCAGCTACAAAATACGTCGAATTCCGCGTAATTACTGAGAATATTACGGCAGTGAACTTAATTGTTCTCGACTTAATTAATTAAGCTTTTGTTTGAAACTAACAGCAAAGTGTAGACTTGGCAATTCTAAATTGGATCTTGTAATTACCTTACCCTCCCTTTTGCTGAAACTGTACACCTACTTTCAATTATGGGCCAAGCTTTGTTAATGAAATCAATTATAATTGGGACACAATGAAATTAATTGTGTTCTCAACCGTCGGTACAATCGATTATTTGTTATCTAATTTGCTTTTGTTTTATGCAAACAATGGTAAAAATACGAATGTTTTATGATAATAAACAAACGTCTGGCACGTGTTGTTCATTTGATATCTGTGCGGAGTTGAGATGGCTGTCTTCATTACGGGAGCTTGCCACTAGACTGTGAGCGGATCATTACGAATGCCTCTAATGACTACCACTTGTGTACTAATAATATCGAAACGGCATAACCCAGCGACGGCGCCCAACGGGGGCGCTTTCAAAACAAACACCTACTTACTCGCCTTATTGTAAATTGATAATTACATTGCACTTTAAAAACATATTTTGTACACCCAAGTACTTTTAATTGAATGTAAATGTCGATGTTGTAATTGTAAACCAGAATTTAATGTCACTGAAAATTTCCATTATTGACTAAGCAATTATCAACTGTGATTTTAAATGACATAATTATAGTTTTATTTATTTCTATCATCATTATTAATTATTGGTATAATTAGATATTGCCAGGTTATTGATATTCTACTGTTTGTAATTAAAATAGGTAATTAATTTCATAATTGAGTTAGTTATTACCTATTAATACATTGGACATTGTTTAAATACAAGAGAATACAAATATATGTTAAGTACTCTTGTGAATTATGTTCTTTGTCATTTAATACAAGTGGCAAAGCATTTACTTAATGCATATTTATTTGCAATTTAGATTCGATTGTGCAATAATTAATTATTACAACAAATCTCCCTAATAAATATCATTATTTATGTTATTTGTTTTATTTTAAATGTAAATTTGTAGATGTTGACTTGAAAATGTCGTTTTATTATTTAAAGTATATATATGAATTATTCAAAAATTATGTTTGTGTTCAGATATTTTTGTTAACGTTAACATTTATAAGTAACTTGATATCGTTTTTATATTTTATGTAAGTATAAATATTAATAACGTTGATAAAGTGATCATCGTTTGATGTGATAAGTATCTTAATATTTAATGTTAAGGGTATTTATTCCGCTCACCTTCCAACATAAACTTTGAACTTGGTCATTTAACTGTTAATGATGTAAATTACGTGGAAAAGAATAGTACGTTTAAAAAATATGTAAAAGACTTATTGAAAGTTTATCTCTGATTACACACACTAAGTTTTATTTAAATCAGTCGGTTCCTTACCAAAATTTAGGGTATTGACTATTTCATTCTCTCATGAAGATAATTTCATGTTCCGCTGTAAGAAACTAGCTGCTTCAGTAAGCATTACTTATAAAACGGGTTTCAGACAATAATTACCCACAACGTCATTATTATTAAATATATAATATGTATCTATACCTACATATAATAAAACAGTAAAAAAAGTATTTCTGTACATAGAATATATTTACAAAAAAAAATTACAGGGAGGCTAAGAAACATTAATGGAGCAAGAATCTAAAAAAAAATTCTGTTTGTCTGTATGTCTGTTTGTACATCCTAATCTCCGAAGTTACTGGTTGGATTTAAATGAAACTTTTTCGTTATATTTCTATTAGGCCTGCTCAACATATAGGCTATAATTTATTTTGGAAAGTGGTACACCTGATGCAGGACCACAACAGCCCAGCTAAACTATGAGACAATAAAAATTGCGGCTTGGCAAAAAACATTACGCTTGATAAGCATTTTCTGTTGCGAGATTAAAATTCGAAGATCTCGAACATCTGATGTGAAACTCTTACCACCTTATTACAAAACATGGACTAAAAATAAATCAAGGTTTACTCCTAAGTTTTACCGCGTAAAATTGATCATACGTGCACAATTAACACTTTTTTTAAAACTACTGCCACTAAAATTCGTTCTAACAAATGTCAAATTAAAATAAATAACTACTTTTGTCAAAAAGTCCTTTTAAAAATACTCCATCGATACCTAAACCTGGTTTTATATTTAAACCATGTTTTGTAATAAGGCCCTTAGAACCCATCTACACTAAACCATATACAGACTTGACGTCTTAACAAAAGTTGTTCAGTCTGATGAGCATTTTCTGATGACTTAGAAAAATCGAAGATCTGAAACATTTGATGAGGGACCATAAGAGCTACGCTATACAATTAACAGGCCTGGCTTACGAAAAGTTGTTTAGTCTGATGAGCATTTTCTGTTGAATAACTGGAAGGAATAACGGAAGGACAAAGAATAGTTTTTTCGCGATAACCGACATTCACGCGGGCGGAGCCGCGAGCGACAGCTAGTCCTAAATAAGCTTTGGCTTTATCTTGATTCTGATTTTATAATGTATGCAATACTATTCCAAAATATGGCCACGGTTTACGCTTATATAGCTCTTTAAACAACTTTGATGTAAGTTACAAGTATTAAATTGTGTGTCGAGGAGTGCGAGAGAGGGACAGGGATAGGGACTCCACCAACTTTAATTAAGACACAATAATTAAAATAACAAGCGGCGGGCGCACGGCATCAGTATGCGGAGTCGTGGAGACGCATACAACCTTGATAATCCACAGGACGAACAATACAGTCTGCGGTTTAAAATATACGTACCTTAAGTATAGACCCGAAAATGTTCATAGACTAATCTATTAAGACTATTTTGTAATCGGGCAAAACTGTGAAAGATGTTTTAATGCTGGGTGTTGACTCTGTCCGTTACTTGTCTACACTATTAATATTTTATAGAGGAAAAAATTGTATTTTTGTTTGTTTGTAATGAATAAACTCAAAAACTACCGGACCGATTTTAAACATTCTTTCACCATTAGAAAACTACATTATCTGCGAGTAACATAGGCTATATTTTATTTTAGAAAAAATAGGGATCCGTAAGATATTTGGGTTTTTTGGGTACGCGAAGTAGTTCCCTCAGGACGCGGGTGAAACCGCGGGAAACGGCTAGTATGTTATAAAGTCCCCCGCGACACGGGATCTATTCCTAGCGCGACAGTGGTTTAAGATTCAAGGTTTAAGTAAGGAATTCAACCAACGAAAACAAAGAAGACCCGGACTGGAAAACCATGCAAATCACACAAAGCGCTGTTTCGTGTGAGGATCGAACTCGCAACACCAGGCGCAGTGTTGGTCGGCGAGACAACCACTAAGTCATCAGTACAATCCAAAGATTGAATGGTGTGTGAGTACTTTTTTTAAGAGTATGTAGTTTGGAACTGTGCCACGTTGGTGTTTAATTAAGGCAAACATCAGTATGTAAAGGCGTGGTGTTCATACAATACTAATCCTCTTGACACGTATATAGCCTTTGTAAGACTGATTTTGTAGACCTTCAACCCAAAAAAGACTAATTTATTAAGACTACTTTGTAATTGGACAAAAATGGTTAAGATGTTTGAATTATTTTGGATGACGTGTTATTCTTTTATGAAAGAAGGCTTAAATGTTAAATTAGATTGGTCAGTTTTAGTGAAGTTTTTATCTTTCTCAGTTTCCTTGAGTTCTTTGTCTAGAGCTTTAGTTTGCCAGACTTTTATAAAGTCATCTAGGTATAACGCGTGAATAAATTACAGCGACAGTAATCTGTGTAGGTGTATTGGGTAAAATTAAATTTATATTTCTACCCTTTTTATGATTTATTTACCAGATAATTTTATTAAATTGAATATTGCTGAGTGATAGAGGTTCCTCTAGTTTTATAAATCTTTAGGTTATTCATAAAATTATTAATGTACTTAGTGTCCGCGATATGTAATTATATATTTAGGTTTAGCGACAAGTTAATGTCCGGTAGAAAATTACCTACGGAAACTTAGGTCGCTTCCGTTGTTCAATCATTTGGCCGCTAAATCAAATGCTTTTGAATCTATTATATCCCGTGAAATTAATTAGTTAATTATATTAATAAAGAAGGCAATATAAATATTAGGTTTAAACGATTGTATAAAAGCATTTGTCATACAAAAGCTTCACAAACATATAAAATAAAGTAGAGTTGACTATTGTAATAAAACTAAAGAAATCAATTGATAATAAATTCAAACAAGTTTAAGAATCGACTCTACCTAAAGCTCTACGTGACTGAAACTAACATAACATTTTATTACTTAACTAAGAGCCAACAATCATTTAGAGCCGCAAACATATTTTGTACATAACATTATACTCTATCGAATATCACTTTATCGACTCTACCATAATAATAAAAACCATAAAATATTATTGAGCGAGATTTTAAAACGCATATAACATAATGCCAAAGATTATTGTAAACAAAAATATTCAACTCTGCCGTAGACTCTACATAATAATTTTCCTTAAAGTCAGTCCGGTTATTGAATAACAACGTAAAAGCTATCTGTTAGAGCGATCGGCTTTTCCAATTAGTCAATGGACACCCATCAGCTGTCCGAAATACAACTTCGTTAAGTCACATACGCGACGTAAACAGGAAATTAATGAATGAAGCGCCTCCGGCTCTTTCACAACGTACAGTCGGTTATAGAGCAATGAAAGCAATCATGCTAATGGATATAAATAATATAGAATATGTTATTTACATTTAAAATTTAATTTAATTAGAGAAAATGCTGTTCTTCGTCGACTCTACCAAACAATTAATTTCACTGTAGGTCATGATTTTTCAGTGAAATCGCTTGAGATTTAAAACAGAAAACGATCTTTACCACAGTCTCGCAACAATGGACAGAATAAGAAAAACAGAGATTTATAGAGTCAAATAAATATTGTGGGAGTAATGCGGTGCAACAATATAGAGTCGATACAATGTTTATTTACCTTGAAAGCGCGCTTCCCGCTGAAGTCAGCCAACACAACATGTATCTCCAACACCACCGTCTCGAAGCACGTCCAACAAATCCACAGTCAACAAATCGGAACACCAAAATAAAATAATGCAATAAGTTGTCCACTCCAACAATTGTCACTTTCAGAGAGATTTATTACAAATGTCCGCGAAGACAAAGTCCTGTGAGCCCGCGACGCAAGTCAGTGTGCTTACACCGGCGGCCAATTAAAATGATTTATTAAATTTGTAATTAAACGAACGTTTACATGAGCGAGCTCGAGTAAAGTTTGAGTGAGGGAGGAGGCAGGCCGGCACGTGTGGCGGCGAGCACGACTCGCAGAGAAGTGAGGCTGCCGCGCTACTGCCGCGCCGCTCCGCCACCGCGTTGCCACCGCCGCCGCCCGGCCGCCCGGCCGCCCGGCCCGGGGTGGAAACGAACAACACTCTAATATAATGACAGCCTCGGAACACTTTAATACTCTAATTGAAAAAGTATACTCCGACAGCTTTTAACTGTAATTAAGGTTACGCTTCCACATTGCGATTTCGCTCACTCCAATACACACCATCTATTTCTAAAAGCCATCTCGATTGTAATTTGAAATTAATGACTGGTTTAAATGTAATTCGGATGCTTATGCCAATTAAGTAACCAATTACTATTAGATAACAGTATTTATAAGCAAATAAGATCAGATGCAGCTCATAACCGTAAATTTATTGTTATCGCCTATGAACTGCGACAAAAACAAATATTAGTAAGCGGAACGGAAATAATTAAGTAGCCGCGACTAAATGATTGTGTAACAGTTATATCTGCGGGCAATAATATGGTACGCAGATATCATATAAATGTTCCACACAAATCAATACGTAATAAATGTAATCGGCAAGTGCGTCACGTCCCACTATTGCTCCAGAGGTAAGAAATATCACAAACACAAGCTCGCTAGTGAATTCCGGCCTAAATTCAATTCCACCCCTTTTCTCCGCACTCCGTTCGACTAGGAAACCAATCTTCTTTACATTCCCTCGCCGACAAATTTATACAGCGCCATACATCGTGAGTATTGGGTGGATACCTGGAGGCCGCGCCGCGCCGCGTAGTCGCCGGCGCCGCCGTGCCAAGCTACATTATTAAGCGCCGCGGCCGCCGTGACGCCGCTGATGCCGGTGACGCTACTGATGCCGGTGACGCCGCTGACGCCGGTGACCCGCAAAGAAACGGCAAGTGTGTGTCCAGCGGCCGCGCGCCGTCTCTGAGAATTTAATTTCCACGGGCCGCCCGCCCTCGTCGCCATTGTCCGCCCAGTATTTCATTACGGCTCGAGCTTTTCTATTAATAAATCACTCTTCGCCTGCGCCGTTTAATTACGTCCCGGATCCGACCACCGTCTGATTACACTTTCATCGAACATCTAATTAGGAGTGCAGTCGAGCCGAGCCGGCCGGGAACGTGTGTATTCTTTGTTTGAGAGATATTACACTCGGCCTATATTACACCGCGAAGCCTCCACCTAAGTTCGAAATGAACGAACTTTGATTAAAATCGACCGCTTGCACTGCTGCTGAAGTCACTATTTAAATGTCTTTACATTCCTTTCTTATATGGAGTGCTCGAATGTACGTACGAACCGATACAGCCTCGGGATTGATATTAAACTAAAAGTCAATAAAGCTTAATAAAATGCTGTTATCCAATCTCGTTTATATCGGCTTATTTAAAATCGCTGAAAGCAAAATTGCTTTTCACTTAATGTACTTAGTCCTAGAAAGGTTTTCGGTATCTACATAGAGCGTTATTTCGTTGTGAGGGGCAGCTTGAATGTATTGACAACGCGGCAATTGAACGAGAAAAGCGACATGGGTGAATTTACACAGTCAGTAATGAAAGTGAATATTGTAGTGGCAAATCATGCGGTCGCGGTTTAAGACTTTTTTTTAATTTGGAGCGAATGCGGGTGCGGGCGCGGGCGCGGACGCGGGCGCGATCGGCGCGGGCAGCGGCGGCCCGCCCGTTTAACTTATTGCCACG
This sequence comes from Euclidia mi, assembly GCA_944739405.2. Taxonomy (NCBI): domain Eukaryota; kingdom Metazoa; phylum Arthropoda; class Insecta; order Lepidoptera; family Erebidae; genus Euclidia; species Euclidia mi. The sequence goes on from OX123185.2 coordinate 59,688,677, forward strand.
GTTAACGAGAATACGCCGTTGTGTGCCGGCGAAATTGAAGGATTTACTCCGCGTCCCTCCTTTATTAAACGCATTGCACACTCGCGCAGTGGCCGTGTGTGCGTACCCGACTGTACACGCAGTATGCCGAAATTACATTTCACATGAGTCGTAATAACAAGGGCGGCGTAAATCACTAGCATTATTAGTTTCTCTTGTTACTCGTGCCATTTGTCACTTTATATTGATGCGAGAATAACGAAAGAAAACTTCATATACTAACATTAAAGCGCCCCGATCCCGATAACGATATATCAAAGTTGATAATGGAACCAATCGTGCTGTAGGTACGCCTGACTAAACTGAATTTAATGCTGCAAATTCTTTTGCATCTCTCTTTCTAAGTTTCTACAAGTCTCATAAGTTATTCTTAAAATTGTTCTGAATGTCTGATTATTAATAATCTAAATTGTTTTTCTTTTCAAAACTACTCTCAATAGTTCAGTTGTTTTCAAGTGCTATTGTCTTATTCAAATTCGTCAGAATTTGTTTAGTGGTTTAGGTACGTGAACATTTATAGGCACAATAGAAGGTAAGTATGGATGTTCATTAAGGATACTAGCCACCAAACTAATAAGGGTGGGAAGAACGCCGCATTTTCAATGGATATTTCACTGGTCATTTATTCCCCACTGCGCTAACTTGTGGATGCAGTGACTGCCCCGGTCTCGTAATCGATTAAGCAATTTCATATCGTCTACTGAAATTGATTTTAGTCTGTACCAAAGTCACAAAGCCCACGGTAAAGCAACAAGTGAAGACAAAATTTACTTCAAAGCCGAAAATCTTCACAGGTATATGGTTGATATTTTCTGACCATCTTAGCCTGGAAGATACCTACTGATGCCTACTGTTTCAAGACATCATCTTCATCCTTGCGTAGAGTGTGCTTGCTTCGACCATCACAGTGTAGAAGTAAGTCTGTCTTCCCATTCTATCTCTCGAACTAAATGGTTTACAGAGTGCAAGGAATGGTAGTCTGCGTAGCAAAATCTTCTTTTCTATTTTGATAAACTGTCTAAGGTCGACACTTTGCTTCCTCATTTTTTTGTGTTGAATCCAAAGAATATACCCTGAAATATTCTATGAAAAATCTACCAAATCAACTTGGTCAATGCGATAGATAGCTTAATCCTTTTCATTATTGGGCCGTGGCCAACAAGAGAACTGGTTATATACGACCAAAAAGACGTGCAACGAATGCAAAGCTGTAAAATTTTAATGTACCTATATACTTGCGAAATATTAATTACGTCCGCCTGCAGAAATGATTAATCATCTATCCAGTTTTAAATATTACGACGTTGTCTGAATACCCATGCTAGGTTTAATGTCGTCCAACGAATTTAATCAGCGAGCGTAGACGATGGTAAGGCAACAATTGATCGTGCTGAAACAATAGGCGAGCAAGCTGTGGAGCGAAGGGGACGTCCTGCAGAGAGCAGACCGAGGCACAGAACGGCCGCTCGTCACAGGCGCACCCTTGCGCAAGATACTATATCGCCGGACTTCCTCTAAGCTGAGCGTATCGCATCGCTTAAAGTTTCGCAATATACGCGCACCGAGCCCGTCCTTTATTAAAAACTATTCTCACATTTTTAATTAAAACTTGTGTTCCCCCACTAAAACTTTATTTAAGCAATAAAGGCGGCGCAATTAGCGGCTCTGTCCCCGACGGCGACTTCACCTACTTTTCCTTTGCTTTAATGAGTGTTTTTTAATAAAGCCGGAGACTGGTGCAAGTTTATTAATTTAGTTTAACTCGTGTCACGGCAGCGGCCCAGTCGGTATGCCCGCCCTAGCTCGCACGCTATAACCATACTTTTTAATTTACCGCTTCACTACTACATAGCCACTTATATATAGCTCTGTGTACAGTATAGGAGCACATTGAAACACTGTATTGCAGGGTAACAAAAACTGGCGCGGTAATAAAGACGAACAAAAGGTACTTTTTAATAATATACCCACATGTAGACATTTATTGGCTAATCTTCAAGATTAGCCAATACAGAGAGCTTTACGCAATATACAGGACGAATTACAAGAGTTTCCATATAAGTATATTTTCTTTAAACACAACAACGTATCTCATCCGCCAATATCACATAGGGTTGGTTTTATTCATTACATAGCTATTTACTTCTTCCAATCAGGCAATTGGATCGAAATTTAAATGTTCCAATAACGCAATTAAAACGTTCACAAAATTTCGGTACTGAAAATCAGTTTTAGGAAACACATTATGATTGCAAAGTAACGATCGTTGTCGAGCAACGAACTAAAAGCTTGAATGACGTGGAGACCCCGGTGCAAGCCCCTCCCCTCAAGTGTTCCGGCCATAATTACATTTCCGTGTCTAACAAATGGAGAATCGGTGTTGATTTGTGTTTAGCCCAGTCCGTGATCCGCGGCCCGACCGAACGGTACGGCCACGTAACTATATTGAATATACACTACCACGTAGGGCCGGAGTAACTGTGTAATAGGTGCAATAATTTGAGTCTTTGTCTATAAGGTCTTTTTTCTGTTGGCTGAAACTTCAAAAAAAAGGCAGGCTAAACTTAAAATCTTCGTTTGCTCTTCGCTTTCTACCATACCTACTTGAGTAGAGCTAAATGCAAAACATTATTAGTTGCACAGACATATTACAATAGCTGCGTGACAGTGGCCATTCTGTGAGCAAGTTGTATTGTAATATATGTAGCATAATGCTGGAGTTATTCTGGCTGCATCCAAAACATTTGCCTTGAAACCCTCAGTCCGGACCAGATTTGTCAGAATAGGAACTTTTCTAAAGAACGACTACCGTCTGACCTTCGCAGACCAAAGAAATAGCTGTATTATAAGGTTAGGACCAGTTTCTGGCTAACTGAAGGTACTACGTTCCTGCCGATGACGCCTACCAATAATCCTCATAGCAGCCAGAACCTTATCTTCCTCCGAAGCACCGGGATAGCCATACCTAAAAAATTTCATACTTGCATACCTTTGAAAAGGTGGTCCCAAGACTTTCTGCATTGCAGTCCACTGCTCCCCATTGAGTTATCGCTGTGAGTGTAACTGTTACGAGTAGTATCTGTAATGGTCGTTAGTCGTCTCGGTTCATTCTTACTTCTAGAATGAATAAAATTATGATAAAATAATCACGCCGTCTTCACAAACTACACATGTTTAGCAGTGAATGAAGGTATATGCTGTACAATTTCTTATAATTCGTTACTGGACGGCATTACAACACGTCGATTTCCATTTCAGCAGCCCACTTCTGGACATAATGTAATCGAAGAGAGGCCCTCTTCGATTACATTACAATTGAATTGTGCGTCAAAAGGAGGATTTCTTCTACTATAATAACACGCTGGCCAAATGAGTTGGTGTACGGTCTGAAGTTGTGTTTTCCATTGCTTCCCAATGAAACGCTTGCCTTTCTTGTATATTCCTTAGGCGCCTCTTACGACACCAACGGAATGAAATGGGATACTTACACTTTGTATCCTGAATCCATCAACTCAGGGAGTATGTCTGTGAAACATCATGTGGTCAAAAATGAGCACCAAAGAGCTCACCCAGATGGATTTAAATGCACGAGAAAAGCAACAGGCTAACTGACCGTGCACCACGATAATAAGTGTGTATACTTAGTGCACCTACAAACGGGTATGAACTACCATCAGAATTTGTTTCATCCACTTCGAATTATTTGAGTCTAGGAACTCTTTTGTTTGGATAGTCTTTCACGTGATTACAGTACACTGGTATTGGAGTTATCTTTTCAGTTCTGCCTGTGATGCAACCAGAGCCATATTGATGTTTTGTTACCGTACTGGGTGATGACTGTATATATGTTACTATTTCAAGGTTGATTGGTAGTACGTATGACAGATTATGCACTGTTCTCGATAGCAAGTTAAAATACAATCAAAGGAAAATAAGCAATCTGAATATCAAATAACATATTTCAGTTATATTTAATTTTAAGCTCTGTAAACAAGCAACTGATTGTGGCAGTTAGTTTTTTCTCTGATACCAAGTCCTGTACGTGTTTAATGATGGTGACACCAAAAGAGCTTTACAAATGGACTTTTTGGTTTAAAATGCACTAAACGTGTTCTTAAAAATTGCAGTTCGCCAATGTAGCGTGCTTATTCTTATGATCGCATACTTTGTACAGAATTGCGTCGTACATTCGTGGTCACCAGTGATTCAATCACCTGTCACTCCCTTCGGAGCAGTCACACCTCACTGCGAATGAATCTGGTTTATCGTCAAACAACATTGGGTACAGGCAGATATTAATTGACTCTATCTAGCGGCGAACTATATTCGAACAAGAATTCTATCAATGTATCTAGATAGTCATCTAATTATAAATATGAATAACGTACTTTTTATTCATGTATTGTTATTATGAGATTTCTGCATTTGACGTCATACCTAGAATTATACAATGAGTTTATTACCATGTTAATATCAACTGACATTGAACTGTCCCGCCATGTCAAGTAAGTACGGGTATACAATAGCTGTTTTTGAAATGCCTATAATCAAAATAATATATCATTAGTGTTGTGGATTAGGGCCCTACGCAAAACAAAAAATTATGTGATCTGAAATATATATTACTACTAAACGTGTGGTACCTATAATAGGAGTTAATCTGGTAACCAGTTTCCCTGTTCATCTTTGCCCAAATCTCGAACCAAACCCAGTACCAACTCAGTTGGACCCTTACACCAAGGCGATTACTAGACGTATTTTAGAAACCATTTTAATTAAAATCGCAAAGAAAATAAATAAACAGCAACTAACAAAACACATAACACTATAATCTTGTACCACTTTCATATACAGCCAACTAGCGTTATACACAGAAATATGTAACTCATTAAATAGTTTGCGAGGCGAGTGATTGCGCGCACATCGACTAAGTGAAAAACGAAGCTCGCCAGCCTGCCTAAAAGCTTCGCGGTAGATTGCATCAGCACACGGATTTTCCATTACTAGCTAGTTCTTTATTACAAGCTTCGAGAACCAAGTTAAGGTCGATGCTTTAGCAAGCCATTTTAATTAAATAAAAGGACGTAAAGTTTGCCCATTCAAGCTGGCGAAACGACAAACGTTATTTAAAGGTATAGAGAAAGGTTTTGTAATAAGTTGGTGATACAGCATATTATAATATGAAATGTTTCTTGAATATCACGGTGGGAGGATCGGTTGGAGTCGTGGACTCGGCCGGGATCGTTTGTGCAATGGTTCGCAAGCGGGCAAGGAGTCGTTAGGGCGCTCGTATATCCTCGGCTACCCGCGAATATTGGCCGCACTAACAATGTGCGTCTTTATAAGTTTTTAACGAGCTCGGACGATATAAATTATGTGTGCGGCGGGCAGTGGGTCTCGTTATCTCGCTAACGGCGCACTAGCGGAAGCTTAATGTACCGAGAGCTTTATTGTAGCCACTTACGAGCGCACTGCAGCTCCGTCTACTTGTACAACACTATTGTCCCCTCGTTATATTACTTTTACTGCTAAAAATAACAATGTAACTATATTATTTCATTTAAAATGTATACGCCTTTGAAATTTCTTTGTAGAAATTTATTTGTAGAAATTTGTAGAGCTAACAAAGAATTGCGTAATGGTACGTCATCATTACATAAAATTGCACATGTTTATTAGAAACATTAAAACGTGCTAAATAGCATACTCCCACTTCCATCAATATCTATTATAGTCAGGTGGTATAAAGATCATAACTATTCTGCAGAATAGTAACATGGCAGAAGTGCTGGCAACATACGTTTGGTGTTAATCTTCTTAAGAATCTCATTCTGTTCTTCATCTCTCTTCTTAAAAGCCCTATGACTTTTGAAAGACGATGGTGGTCCTGAACTTGTGAAACGCCTCAATTTGGCTTTTTTTTTCAATTTCGGCTTCTCATCTATATTAATTCAATTCCTTACTGCACTTACCCGGCTAAAAACCATATATTCCATTACGTTCGGCAACTAGTTGAATGAAGGAAAAAAAAATGCATCTTGTTATTGAACGTGCTTTTTATACATCAAGTGACTAAGTGATTTTTTTAATACTTACTAGTAATTTGTTTATTAGTAACCAATAAAAAGCATAATTTCCCGAAAATTTATCTATTTTAACAGTTCCGGAATACAAAAAATCGGGAGTTTTTAAGGCACGTTTTGGTAGATCTATTTAGCCAAGTCATATTATTAAATTAGATGACGGTGCTATATTGAGATGAAGCATCCGCATTCACGATGCAATTTTGTTTTGTTAGGTATTGTTTGTAAATGCAGGTGAGTCAGTCAGACTAATAAATATTGCTTAAGTAATTCCTAATGTTATGCGTAGGAGCATAACACTATTCGGGCTTACGTCAAATTTTAAACAACTGAATAAGAATAGATTTTTCACCACAGCAGCTCAAACATGCCGCTTTTGCTGCGAGACAACAGTGAACAAAACGCGATTTTGATTCGAGCGTGAAGCAAAGTAGCTTTTTAATTTTTCAATCTTCAGTGTCACGAATTGACATTGTTCAGCCATAAATTTGAAACATTCGAATTTTACTGTGCTCTGTCTCTTTCACATGCATATAAAAAGTGAGTGAAAAACAAACCCCTTCGAATTCGAAATTCGATTTCGACCTCAAAGAAAACACCTACGGCAACGCAAAAAAGAAAGATATTTGTAATAAAGAAATTACTTTAATTAATTTATTATTGGATTTTAATAAAAATAAGTCTAATTAATAGTATAAAATTAGTATTTAACCAATACATTTTTATTTAGAATTACAACAATGATACATTTGAAAAATAAACATCAGGGACGCGGTATTAAAACGCAATTTAAAAAAGTATCGGGAATAAAATTTCGCTGATGCTGATACAGTAGGTATACCGTAACGTGTTAAATTATATTAATATATAAAATAATCTAAATAGATGAGTGAAACTGGCGATGATGACTGTACTTTAACACCAGAAGAGTTAAATCAACAAGTGATTATGCAGGATTCAATCTATTCCTGTTCATTTCTATGTCTCCTAAGTAATATGTGTTCTCACTGCTGCATGCTGTGGTGAAAAGTTATGTGTGCTACACGAGAGCAAAGTTTTTTGTATCTCGTGCTGTTGAGGCCCTCACCACGCTCAGGATTCTAACTTTGATTCACTCGCTACGCTCGTGAATCAATCATAGAATCCTTCGCTTGCTCGGGACTCAAAATCAGCACTCGAAACAAAAAACAACTTTGCTCTCTTGTTGCACAAATAACTATTATTTTACTTTGAAAAAAATATTTATTGTTTAATATCTTTTAGTAGGTATGACATTATTTCCCCCCCGTGGGATCTCCACCTTGTCGTGGTGGGGGGGCTCAGTAACCGTGGGTTAGAAGCCACCCACGGTGAAGCTAAGCGGGATCCCGGGAGGGGACGCTCCACGTGGGCTTGGTAGAGGCCTGCGTAGGATGCGTCCCATGGTGCGGGTGCGGGGGACAGTTCTGTCTGTCCCTCGCAGTCGGGTGCGGTCGCGGGAGGAGAGGCGTGTGGGTGTTGCGTTGCCCCGCGCCCTATCTCCCGCGACCAAATGGGGGCGCACCATCGTTGCGTCGCGGTGGGGCCGCAGAGGAAGAGGAGATGCGGTGTTGCGTTGCCGTCCTCCCTATCCTCTGCGGCCGCTGGGTGTTTTGGCGGCGGAGCCCAACACCTTCATCCGCCGCCAAGGGGGTTTCGTTCGGGGCCCGCCTGACCATCTGGCGGGCCAATACCCGTCGGGGGGTAGCGAGGAATGCTTTGGTGAAACCCTACCCTCCGACACATGGGTACATGAGGAGCACGGGTTGGTTTTTAGTCAGTAAGAGTCTGACAGTCCCCTTCGTCCTTCCCCCCCGGGGCGGAGGGACTCCATGAGGATTTTCCAACCCGATACCAAAAAAAAAAAAAAAAAAAAAAAAAGGTATGACATTATTTAATATTTTTTGCTAACTTCTAAGGATCTTCGAAATATTGCGACCTACGCAGTATCTTTGTTATTTTTCTTTTAGTCATAAACAATGTTATCAGTTGTGTGGCTATATTTGTGGTATAGTGAGGTATAGGTGATATAGTGAAGTTTTGACTTTGTTTGTGAAGACCCGGCAAAAGTTAAACTGTTTTGGAGTTCGCAACGGATTTTTTAAATTGTATTTTGGTTGATAACTTCTCTAACAAATATATTTTTCACCTTAAATTCGATAGCATTTCTAGCTCTAACTAGTGTGCTTCTATTTCTTTAAAAAGCGCTCAAATTCTGAACAACTGCCACACAAATGTTATTCCATTATCACCTTTCTGGTAGGTGCAACGAGTTTAGCAAACTTGATTGTCAAAAAATTTGAATTTCAGATGTTCACATCGTTTGGTTTTCCCAAGACCATCATTTAAATCTGTACAAATTACAATTTTTCTAATTACCTTATCCAAGACATACTTACTAAATATATGAAATTAACGGAAAAATACTTTGAATTTGGGTTTTATTTGTAAAGTACTAAAGTACTCGATGTAAAAAAAAGATACGTCCAATATTAATACCTTATGACTGATCATAAATTACTGTAACTGTATACGTTAGTAATTAAAACACAGAGAAATTTCCAAACCAACAATTCACTCAAGTTGTAATACGGAACCATTAAGGGTGGTTGAAAGTTAATAAGTAATAAGTACAGTAATTGGTTGACAGGGACGGACTCAACCCGCCTCCAGATACGTTCGTTATAACGAACTCAATGTTTTTATTTGTCATCCAATATGGCCCGATGTTAGACCAGATAAGGCATAATCCGTGTATAATCACGATATAAACGCTACACTGGCGTCGTTAAAAGTATTTCACCATGTAGAGATAGGTGTAAAAAACGTTAGCATATGTCGGATACTTGTCAATCCATGCAAATGTTTAAGTAAATTGGCGAAGTGTGCTATAAAGCTGGCATTTATCGATAATAAACGTAAAGTAAAAAATATTTTGCTTGGACAAGATAGTGATCTCATTGAGTTAATTGACATGAGAATGAATACATGCAGTATAATGTGCACGTAAAGGTTTTGCTGACAGTGATGATGAGAACGTCCTTATGGTAAAGAAATTTAGTCTTGTTCTTGACTCTTATTATGTTTACTTATTTATAAAGGTTATTAGCGAAAATTACTGCATACTGCGCAGAATTTTACCTTTTTCTTTATTTTGATGAGTAATTTAGATTATTATATGTAGTTATTTAAAAATGCCTTTAACACGAATCCCCAATGAATAACTAAGTGTGAAAATTAATGTGAAGAATGTTCACTATTGTACTTTGTACACTTGCATTAATGTCGTAAACAAAGCAATGTTTAAAACAATTATCTAAACATAACTTTTGGCATAAGGCCACAGCCGCGTCTGCGATACTCGTAAATGGAGTTACAAACAGGATATTTTGTTACAAAAGGTAAAAATAACAGTTCTGATTGCGGCCCTGGTGGGTCCCTGGCGGGCTTCACGACGAAATGAAGGTTTCCTACCCTGCAATTAGTGCTTTACGGTATTAATAAAGAAATCCCTTAATTCTTCCTTAATAAAAGAAATTCTTAACGTATTTGGTGCCGGGAAAATTCATTAGCATAACTCAGTTTTCCTTGGCTTGCGTTATTAATATTCGTAGGTAAATGTAAGGACCTAATGTGTACTGTAATAAAATTGTTCGGAAGGTTGTTTTTGTACGTTGAAATTTGTTTTTCATGTCGACATAGCATTTTTGTGTAGCTGAACATCTATCATTGGTGGGTTCGGCAGAGTTGAAATAACTAATATGAGTACACTCATATTAGTTATTTATTCATTTTTGTACAATGTAATAAAATATTTTTTTTATAGTCTCACGCCTGTATCCCCGTATGGGTAGGCAGAGATATGTAATGTAATATTACACCCACATTTCGCCATGAATTTTTAGGTCCCACATAATAGGGGGCGAGCCAATTGCCGTCACCGGGCACATCACCAGACTCCGTGCTGCTACTGAGAATTTCCTAACGGAAAACCCAATAACACTTTTGCACGACCCGGGAATCGAACCCAAGACCTCAGATCAGCAGTGGCATACGCTATCCACTGGACCCTGGACCACTGGACGGAGGCAGCAATGTAACAAAATGCCGGGCTTATATTAGTAAGGAATGTTAAATTCTTTACTTCTGAGCGAATAAAATACTTTTCATTGAAGGCACGTGGAGGAAGTAACTCTTAGCGTAGTATAAGCAGGATAGCTAAATGTGAAAACTTTAATTGGTGTACAGATCTTTTTCTAGATTGTATTATCACTGTTTGCTTTCCAAATAAAATTAATCAGTTTCTTAGCTATTAAGTTTATAGTCTATCCAACTCCCTTTCTTCCTTTTTCTCTTTCGACTGTCATTTGTTTTATGCCACATCGACATCTGGGCGTGAATTATCGGGTAAGAAGATGGTAAGTAAAATAACCGCTGTTCATCGCTTTTGTTGTACGTTAGCGTACTGCTTGACACTGCGCCGAGTGTTGTGGGTTCGATCCCCACACGAGACAACACTCTGTGTGACTCATAAATTGTTGTTTCGAGTCTGGGTGTTCATTGTGTCCGTTAGTTGTATGTTTGTAAATTCCCCCGCGACACAGGATTTAGTCCTAGTGCAGGAGTTGTCTTTAAAAAATAATTACTCATGGTATCATAGAAATCTATTGCAATTTGATAGTATCAGACTACAAGCTTATTTTATAATTATCGTAGCGTTATCCCAGTTGCATCCAAGTCCCTCGCGTTGAAGCTCGTAGTCCACTTACTAACCAGATTTGACAGAAGATTAACCTTTCCAGGGAGCGTGTGCGCCATGGGTTTGTACCATATGGATTCGAACCCGATACCCTCTATATGACAGTCTGTTGGTATCGCCACTAGGCTATCACTGTACGGCGGCAAGGTATAGCGTAGGCGTATTAGTAAGTTAATATCTGCATCATCCTACCGTAGCTTTGTCCACTACCGGATACATACATATAACGTAAACCTCTCCAAAGGCAAGCCACTGAACTCGATTTTCTGCTCTTCGTGTCCAGCCGTTGCCAGCCACTTTGCGTCTATTGTCACTCAACTAACCGCAGGGCTAATATGATTAAATTAAATAGAAAATCGTATTAGGTATGTTTTCAAATAGGGGATAATCTATTGATGTCAAGACGAACGTTGGGTTTTATATCCACTTACAACATTATACAATATTTTAAAGAGTGAATATAATACTATAACTGAATACAAATACATAAAAAAATAAGTCTCTTGAAAGTTAAAAAAAATTTTCGTCATCATACTCTTTGAAAATTAACTCGGTATATTGTCTGCTGCCGCCGCTCAGCTGATCGCCATTGCAGGTCACACACATCCTCCCCGTGGGATCTCCACCTTGTAGTGGTGGTAAGTATTTTGGACACCCGCGGTGAAGCTAAGAGAAATCTTGAGAGTGGACGCTCTGCGTGGGCCTGGAGGGGCCTGCGCAGGACGCGTCCAAAGGTGCGGGTGCGGGGGACAGTTCTGTCTGTCCCTCGCAGTCGGGCGCGGTCGTGGGAGGAGAGGCGTGTCGGTGTTGCGTTGCCGCGCGCCCTATCTCCCGCGACCAAATGGGGGCGCACCATTTGTTGCGTCGCGGTGGGGCCGCAGAGAAAGAGGAGATGCGGTGTTGCGTTGCCGTCCTTCCTGTCCTCTGCTGCCGCTGGGTGTTTTGCCGGCGGAGCCCAACACCTCCATCCGCCGCCAAGGGGGTTTTGTTCGGGGCCCGCCTGCTCATCTGGCGGCCCAATACCCCTCGGAGGGTAAGCGAGGAATGCTTCGGTGATACCCGACCCTCCGACACACGGGTACATGAGGAACACGGGTTGGTTTTTAGTCAGTAAGAGTCTGACAGTCCCCTTCCTCCAGGGCGGAGACACTCCATGAGGATTTTCAAACACCATACCAAAAAAGAAAAAAAAGGTGCCTAACACACATAAGCACACGTACCTACAGTGACTGCGCGATACAGTCTTATTTTGACGATTTAACAATTTATTCTGAATTACTATCTAAGTAACATGTAATGAAAATAGGGTCTTATATCATCGCACACTGTTTGAAATAATTTTAGGTTATTACGTCTATAATGTGTTATTAGAATATTTTGCAATTGCAGATCAACATATTCTTTTATCTAAATGTTTTCAGATTGTATGTGTGAGGTATACCTGACACATACAAACTGAAAACATTTAGACGAGTCCCCATCGCTTGCTTTTAAGGTAAAAAATAAGTATGTCTAGTGCTTTTATTCTGATTAGGAAAAAGTAAGAAATATATTTTTAGATTTTATAACGAAAACAAAATATTCAAGAAACTATCCGTCTAGTAATACTACTGAGCCTCGAAGCACTAATTAGTTTTCTTTATCCTGTTCACTAAGAGGATTAAGGAGTTGTGCTGCTTTTATATTAGGTATTAATTTTTAACATTTAAGTGCCTTTTAAGTACTAAATGTGTTTTTATGTAGGTATACCTAAGTATTCATAAAAAGCCACATTTAGTATTAATAATAATAATTCTTTATTGATTCCAAAAGCTACAGATACATATTATGATTATAGGTAAATGCTAAAAAAGTTACATTAAGTTAGGTAGGAATTACAATAAAAGATTAACATAATACTTTTTGTAGAAATCTGTATAGGTACATGTTTTTGAAACCCTGTCTCTGAAACCAGGATAGGACCTGTATAAGAGACAGTGTTCGGCTATTATTTGTTATGCAAACAATTAGATTTATACAATTTATTAACTGTGTCTAGTGTTAATTATTTCACTTAAAATACAGTAAGTATCTAATTATAATATGTAACTTAAACTACATGCATTCTTAAACGTGTGTGTGTGTGCGTGTGCGTGTAGGTACGTGTGAGTGTGCGTGTGCGTGTGTGTGTGTGTGTGTGTGTGCGTGTGGGTGTGTCCTACAAATAGATCACTAAATGTCAATCTTATTGTGACTGTTGTGGTGTAAAAAATGATGTAGTGACAACCATTGAGAAAGGTATGCTAAGATGGTTTGGACACATGGAGAGGATGGATGACGAAAGACTGACCAAGAAGTTATATAAGTCAAGTGTGAAATTGACAAGAGGAAGGGGAAGACCTAGACGGACGTTCTCAGTCCAGATTGGAGACATCCTAAAAAAGGTCAGGTTAGAAGTATCCTTAACCGAAGAACATGCGTGAGAAAATTGATGGGGGTGAACGAAGCAAGAGAGATATGTCAGGATCGTTGCAAATGGCGTTCCGTAGTCTCTGCCTACCCCTCCGGGAAACAGGCGTGAGTCTATGTATTTAGTGCATATAAATCAGTAGGTACTTTATTAACAAAAGTAGTTTATTTATATTTGTGTCTAACTTTCTGGTATACCTCTCTATCCTGTAAATTGCCCACCTAACCAAGTAAACTACTATGCATTAACTCTCATTGAGCATGCGTATGTGTTTTCCTCGAACGCGCGCTCGGCGTGCACCTGCTCGAAAAACGCGCACACCTAATGTGAGGTCGGCCTAAGCCCTAAGCGTATATAGAAGTATCCATTTTGTAAAGGTTAGTTCTAAATCTGCCTCCGGGGTCCAGTGACTGCCTCCGGGGTCCAGTGAGACTGCCTCCGGGGTTCAGTGGATAGCGTATGCAACTGCTGATCGGAGGACCCGGGTTTGACTCTGACATTTTATTCGGGCAAAAGTGTTACTGGGTTTTTCCGAACTCTCAGTAGCAGCACGGAGTCTGGTGATGTGCTTGGTAACGGCAATAGGCTCGCCCCCTATTACGGGGGACTTAAAAATTCATGGTGAAATGTAGGTGTAATACCTATTACGCGCCTACACCTTCGGGGGTACAGGCGTGAGATATACTTCTAAAATAAATAAGGTCTGGCGGGCCTTGGGTCTTACTTTATTACAGACTAGCCGAACCCGCGGTTACCGCTTTAGCTCAGCCCCTGTGACTCATAGCGTAATGCTATGTGGCCTATAGCCTCTTCGGTAAATGCTAAATGACACAAAAATAATTAACGAAATCGAACTAGTAGGTAGTTCTTGAGTCTACCGCTTTCAGTGAAACCGACAAACAAATTCTTCAGCTTTATAATATTATAAGTATAGAAGCATAGGTTTATAATCTGTGTATAATAATGACTTTACAAATCAGTCTCAAATAAAAATAAGTTTGTTGTAATGTTTTATTTTCATATATAAAACTTCCCTTTTTTGACTGCCTCCGTGGTCCAGTGGATAGCGTATGCGACTGCTGATCGGAGGTCCCGGGTTCGATTCCCGGGTCGGGCAAAAGTGTTACTGGGTTTTTCGAATACTCAGTAGCAGCCCGGAGTCTGGTGATGTGCCCGGTAACGGCAATAGGTTCGCCTCCTATTAGATACGTGGGACCTAAAAATTCATGGCGAAATGTGGGTGTAATATTTACATCTCTGCCTACCCCTTAAGGGATACAGGCGTGAGACTATAAAAAAAATAAAAAAACTTCGCTTGAAATTGAAGCAAAAAGAAAGAAAAGATTATTGGCTGCAATCTTATCACCTCCATTTTTACTTTGCCTAATGACTTATATTTAAGAACGAAGAATTAGCTGAGTGGCATCTAAATACCGCTGTAGAACATCGTGCCGACTGTTCAGAGCTTTGATTAAAAATACCAATTAAGATTACGACCTTTTTATTCCACTTGTAATCAAACAGTTAATTAGGATTTAGCGCGCCCCCCACCCACCCCACTCCCTACCAACAATTCATAATGTTGGAATTAACGCTCAACTACAACTAATTAATTTTATTATCACTTCAAGTACTTATTATATCAGATTTAGAACGTAGTTTCATTCGCTAATTTTGCGTGTCAGTGCTTCTAGGAAATACTCACTAATTTAAATTAATAAATCGTTGATTTAGCAACTTTGATTGTAGGTTTTACAGAGTGGGTACTCTTAGATAGGCTACAGATTGGCCTGGGATAACAAGATACAGTATAGGTTCCCTTTATGCCAAAAACAGTTGTAAGTATAATATAATATATAATAATATTCTACCACATTCACACAACACCATCTAGTCCCAAACTAAGCAGAAGCTTGTACTATGGGTACTAGATAATAGATAAATATACATATATACTTTTTTTGTAAATACATACATATTATACATAGCAACATCCAGACCAAGACAAACATCCATGTTCACGCACACAGATGTTTGACTTGAGCGGGAATTTAAATGACTTATATTTTTTTTACATATATTTAATATATGTAAATCTTATGTAGGTCTATTGCTGTTTTATCACACTTTTTAAATTGCGTGTTATTTGAAATTATTTAAATAGAGGTGTGAAATAAAATATTAAATACATAGATCTACGTATTTTTTTTGCTTTAAATCAACCTTAATAACGAGCCCATCCTTTGGGCCAGATAGGGGGCATGTGTGAGACTGTCATATAAACCAGCGTTCAGGTCCTACCCACTAAAACTACCGTGGAGTCCATTGCCGTCTCGTGGCGGCAGGGCCACGCGAATCGCGGTCAATTTACTTTGTTATGTCACCGCCGGTGTAGGGCCCTACTATACACACGTGAAATTAATTAAGTACGCAACATATTTATAGTCTGCCAGATTCAACCACAAATTTTTCATACGTATATTGTACTGGGTATGACATGCTAAACGTTTCTCTAGATAAATCATTTCTTTATGTGCACAAAGAATAAAATTGTTCACAAACTCTATCAGGGTCAAAAGTGAGGGTGTGATTAGCACATGGAAAATCACGTTCAGAATATCTTATTCATCTTCCTTTGAGTACCTGCCTAAAACTGTTTTGTTGGTTTGGTTACAATTTATTTTGTCCGTTCAAAGTGGCACTCGTACATCAAAGTATTAAAACCCAATCACATACATATCTCATATTCAATTCCGTCATATGTCATAGCATTGTTATGTAAGCCAGAATAAATGGGTCAACTAAGTTACTGGTATTTCCAGCGAGACAATAACTTCTACTTGTTTTAAATATAGGAACGAACATGAAAGCCAAGACATATCTCTCCCATTTTAGGAGCGGCGGAGTAACAAATCAATATTTGGAGTGAGTGCTTTTTCGTGCTATGGAGAAGCTTTTATCTGGACAACGGTCGGATGGCAGGACAAACAGCAAAAGGACAGAAACATTCACTTAAATATAAAATGGTCCGTCGCTCCTCATGTTGCGTAACTCTGATTCGTTTAAATAGTCTTGAGAATCGCATCATTAAGCCTCCAATACTCTCAAAGAAGACCTTAGCGTACTCTTGGATTGGTTCTATTGGTATTTTTTGAATAGCCAAAGTTATACTAAACTTGGCGATTCTCGTACTTCGCGTTTTGTCTACATATGCCATTTTATTGTGACGAACTTGTACTGTATCAAGATGTGTTTTCACACGACGGACGTAAATATTTGTTCAATTAGTAATATACAATTAGTAATATACAATTAGTAATATACAATAAGTAATATGCAATTAGTAATATACAATTAGCAATATAATATATTTTTTACAACTGAACACTCGCAACTACCATTTATTTCCGACCAATAGTATCCATCCAAAGGTTGCCTGGTAGAAATTGCTGTCAGCGATAAGGCCGCCCTTTGTACTTACTTATTCATAAAACTTATTCAAATGTATGTATTAGTGTACAATAAAATATAAAATAAATAAATAATACACATCACTTAGGTCTTGTACACATAACAGTTCACTAAGTTCACAATAGGGCTAAAATTATAAAATATGATTTATGGTATCCTCTACAACAAATTCTTTAGACTTTACTCAAAAATCAGCCGTCCATATTTTTGTCTGCCGTCCATGTAAGTCCGAAGGACTGGAAGATGTTGGTATCGCGGCACTTTGGTTTCAACCAGCTGATGAGAGACGGTGTAGGCTACTTGATTTTACAGAACCAATCACGCTACGAAGCGTCACTATTTCTGTTGATTTCATATTGAGAGAGTATAACAGCAGGCTGCTTATGTCACAAGGTAATGTCTCACTTCAGGTCATTCGTGGTGCGAGTCCTTAAAATTTCTTCATGTAAAGGAGAACCTTTGATCGCAAGATGTAGTGCTCGGTCGCTTTTGCGCACAAGTGTCACAAGAAATTCAAGTGACCATACTATAAGTGAGTTGTTACTCACACTATTTTTAAATGTATTTATGTTAGTGTGCGTCATTATGCGTCTATACCACGCGAAATTAATTATTATCATTGATTCCTCAACACGAATTCATTATTTTCTTCCTTTAGAACTGATCGTAGATCTAAAATGGGACCAACATCAAAACCTGTGCTTTGCGGTTTATTAACCTATGCGACAAGTCATCAATAATTTTATTATACTCATGAAATAAGATGCCAACCCTATTTAGCCTACTACTTGGTGTAAGTAATTGGAATAAAAAGCTTTTTGATTAGAATCAGCTATTTGTTATAATTTAATGTTGAAGCTCTAATTCAACTACTAGTTATTATTATTGATACCTATTCTTTGTGTCGGCTATTTTAATACGTAAAACTCACGCTAATGAACAGCGACTGTATCTACACTTTCTACCTGCTATTCAGTTGGCACCTAGCGAATATTTGAACTGGTATCAGAAAACTTATTGCAGTCAATAGACTTGCACTGCTAGGCCTCATCCAAGGCGCTCCACATTTACTGGTCATAAGCCGCCATCCGTTGCCCGCGAACCCAAAAGAGCGGCCTACCTCCGCGGCGACGACCGGTGCGTGGCCGCCTTCAGAACCTCTCTGTTCCAATGGCCATATGTTCTTCTGGTTATATGCACTGCACACTGCCACTTGCAAAGACTTTGGTTAATAAACCAATGTCTTTGCATGTGGCAGTGTCACTATCAACAAATTAAAGCGGATATAACTTCGAGCACTAAACTTTAAACCTAATGACTTGTGACACCTTCGATTCTGGTTCCCATGATGGTATTTGACAGCCAGTACGGTTCGAAGGTATAATAATGCTGCGGTAACACAGCACACGTCCCTGAGAGAAAAGCTAAATATGATTCCGATAATTACATATTCATGTTATATAAGTTATTAACAGAGTAATGTTCGAAGTCAATGTTTTTATTTAATGTACCTACCTAGGTCACAAAGAACCTAATAACGAATTTTACTGTGAAATAAAGTTTACACTAAGATTCGGATAGACATTCGAATCATGATAAGAACTTGAAAGAATTGCGTGCTCCTCTTCTTAGTCTTTATCTTTTAAATAGTTAAAAATATGTTACCAGGTCGCCGATTTCTGGTAGCAGCTGACTTAGCATTATTAACTTAAACTAAAATTAATAAAAAAAAGCAATTTAAAAAATCATATGTATCGATATTATTCTGAATTGAATTTCCTCTTTAAAGACTAGAAACACAACTAGATACTAAAGCAAAAAAACTAAGGCAAATTGGGTTGTTCGCAAACGGGACAGCTCGAGAAGATAATGACTCTACCTACTTGTGCAATATTTAAGCATGTGTACCTTATTTCTGTAATGTGGCATTTTTTTCCAACGAATGACAATTTACGTCTAAGTGTTTACACGCACTATGCCAAACTTACGCGACCGAAGTTTGGCATGACTACGCCTGCAATGCTAGTTGAATTACTGACGACACACTATACCGAAATTATGTCACGTTATAGCGTACAGCGTAACTTCGGTCGGGCGTAACCGCATAAGTTCGGCGGCAACTTTTCTAGTAGTAGAGCACACATTAGGTATACGCGACCGAAGTTCGGTTCGATTGCCGACGAAAATACTATACAATGTCGCGCAACGGAATTTTTGGCCGCGTAAGTTCGACACCTATTTATGGTGACATCAGCCGAATACGTCGGAACGTAAATTCGGCCGCGAAACTTCGGCCGCGTAAGTTCGGCGTAGTGTATTTAGACACTAAGAATGTTATTAATCAAATAATTTCTCCACCGCGATGGTACACCAAAAAATTACAGGTAGTCGAAACCGTTTTATTTTAGGTAGTTAACTTTCATCAAGATAATTTTTAAGCCGTTCGATTATTGATACTGAATGTATACTGAACATTATTTAAAACATAAACACAGATGGCGCAATTCGACGAAAAACTCAATACCAAAAGTATATTCGTGTGAACTGCGTCTAAAATGTATGTAATATACAAACAATAGTCACGCAAATCCTTAAGTACAATGGAACGGACCTTTTTTAATCCATTATTACTTTGAAAACGTGTTCAACCTTATTAAAACAAATTAAAGGGGGCGGAAAAACATTTAATTAACGTTGCCAATGGTATAGTGAGGTTTAACCAATACAGACTAAGTGGAACTTTACCGCAAGCGTTAATTATTATCTGCGAGGAGTGCTCTTTGTTTAGTTGCTAACTCTAAATTAGTTTTCGAAATGGATCATTCACACCCCGGCAATCTCCCCAATCTCCCAGCCGACCCATCCCCCCTCTTAGTAATTGGAACGTTCTGAGATGACACCACTCGGCAGCCTCTAATCAGTTAACAAGAAACTACACGCCATTGTTGATCTGTAAGCACGTGACACACATCACGCCAAAACAAGATTCTGACAGTGCCACTTGATTATATGCGAAGAACCTCTTCAGCATCACGGGTAAGAGATAATGTCAGGAAACAGGTGGAGTGCTTCCTTCCTCATAATAATATTCAAATTCCATTATGGAGATCGAATGAGTCAACCGGCTTTCATGACATGACGTAGCATGCGTAGCTAATAACACAGCGCGTGGGATGATTGAAGCGTGCACGCCTAGAGTGTACGCAGACACTTTACAAAATTAGAATGTTACTTAGGCACTGAACGTTGTTGTTTTGTTTCAGTGAGTCTGCGAGGGCCGTAAGTAAGCACTTATCTTTACAGTTCCTGCATTAAGTCGTCAACAATTAAGCCTCATTAAATTTCATTAGTGGAGCGGTCCCGCGAGCGGGCCGGGCGGGTGCGCGGGTGCGGGGGCGGTCGGTCGGACGCCGCTTAGACGGATAATCTCCAGCTGTCAGCCGCTAATGCGTTTTAGAGTACGTAATTTGAACCGTCGAGATCGGTGGTAATTAACGGCCGCAATTAAGCTAAGTGATTATTAGTAAGTATGAACGCAAAACGTTAGATGCAGTCATCGAGGCGACTCATTGAAGCCTAATTGGAAGTGCCCGACGGCGATTGAAAGCTCCGCCGGTGCCGTGGCTCCGATCAATTAAACAGTACTCCAATCTCGCAAACTTTCAACATATTTACCGATGGACAAATAACGAGATGGGACTTTTTTGCTGTTACAAGTAAGACGTTTCAGCTTTCCAATAAAATGTAATTTAAGTGAAGATACACATGAGAGCAGAGTGAAGGCTTTACGTCACTTCAATTTTGTGTTAAAAGTAAGTGTGCGCGCCTCAAGTAACCCGGAGGCAGGGGTAATGTATTCCCATATATACATAAGTGAAAACATTTTAAGAAGCTCCACGGACCCACTGCATCACCCCCGGGGTTAGGGCCTAAAAGCACTATCTCGGAGCCAAAGCCTTACAACTCTTCTCAAATTCAACTTACTTTGCTCTGTGTGGAGGTGCCCGTACGGATGTTTTATACCGCACCGAATATTCTTGATACATCAATAATACAAAATACTGAATTACGTTCACGTTTTTAGTGGATTTTAGTACAGTGTTTTTGCTTGTACAGTGTATCAAATTATTGAATTTTCTTTAAATAAATAAAACTTTTCAAAAATATTACGTCAAATCAAAAACTGAGAAATATTAAACCGACGCTACTTGGTTAGACAGGAACAAACTGGGAGACCGTAAAAAACTTTGTAATTCAGCTTAATTAGTCGCCTCTCTACCCATTTGCGCGTTTGTACTAAACCTTAGTCACGTCTTATTTATTTAATTGCGTAATGATTGACTCAGGGAAGTTAATTGGTATACCTATAAGCTGATACAGTCAAAAGTAAAAATAAATAAAAAAAGAAAATGAATAAAACATTGAGAGTATCAAATTGGTTTACAAACACTGAGCAGTACACGGACACGACACACGTAACGAATTCAAGTTTAGTGTCGCGCAGGGTTGAGACCGGGAGCCGTGGTTGCAATTGACCGCCGGATAGACCGCAACTCCACCACGCATGTGACCCGGTCTGGGCTGGATTGCGCACTCAACGGTCCCCGCCATACCCTCACAAACATCCCACATTAACCCTCTTTACTCAAAAAATACCGCAAATCGAACAACACTAAGTTCGCTTTCTCCACGTCACGAATACGCGGCCATGCTCGATTTCATATAAAATAAATTGAAAAGTTTTCGAGTTTAATTCCGTTCCTCAAGCCGCCATCAGTTCGCGCTCGCGGCGGCGTGGCGGAAGCGAATCTCGATGTTTTGTAATGGAGCTTTTTAAAATGGAAGTCGAACTTTTGTCAGACACTTTTAGCCGCGCCGGAGATACATTTAAGCTTTTTAACTTTTCCACTCCGGTAATGTATCCCACACTTTCCTACGTCTGTAGTGGAAATGTCGTATAAGTTTTTTTTAACTGTGTAGATAGATGAAGTAGGCATCTTTTTTATTTATGTGACTCAGCTCGTCCCCAGTCGTTCGCAATAATCCTACCAAAGAGCTTCTCTCTATCCGACTTCGCACTGCTTGTTTTTTTCATGTTCGACGACAGTGTAAACATTTTGCCTACGATCCATTAAGTAAATGCACTCTGGCCGCCACTCGGCACTGCATTAATATTGCATTTCTAACTCCTCCCCGCTGCCCCGAACCCCCACGATTGCGAGCCCTCAATGGACATTTACTTCGGCAGGTTTTCAGAAACAAAGCTAATGGACAATGTTTTACATATGGCACGAAAATGCCAATCGGTAGCTATTTTATAAATGTGCTTCTGTGTACGTAAAAACGAGCGTGCATGACATGGCAGTGTTGTGACTGCCTATGTTAGATTGGCAGGAAATTGCAAATGTTCTTTGAATGAATACCTAACCTATCAAACTTAAATGTCTGATTGGAGATAAGTCAACATAGGCCTCAGAACAACTCAATTCTCAACTCTTTACTCATTTATTAAGCCTCCATAGTCCCTAAGGCAAAATATTTTCTTTCACCTTTTAACTTACCATTACATAGTCACTAACCGTTTTGATAATCTTCTTTGCTATGTTAAGAGAAAAATGTTTTAAATGACTTTAAAAGGTTGGCCGCGATGCTAGGTAAATCTTTTAGAGGGTTTTCAAGCATCGTAGTATCTAGTATTTCTTGGGTTTACGCGAATGTAACAATGAAATCAAACTACCTATTGAAAAAACAAACAACGTAGTGATTTCAATCGTAGCATCTACTTTTTTTATTATATACGTTGGCAATTTCAACTCCGTCGAGAGGATCACAACTTGACTTGCTATCATAAGATTGATTGTATTGACAACGTGACTCAATTATCAAAAATGCTTATACCTGAAAATGAAGCTGCTGTTAATGAAAGAAGTCAAAAAGGATTTTTCAAGAGACACACAATAGCTCTAGATATTGAATACTATTCACATTAACACGTTGGCTGCGGCAAGGAAAATCATAAACCTTCATCTGGTGCGGCGGCAGGTCGAAATGCGCCCCCATCGATTTTTCCGCCAGTGCGTGGCAGGTCTTTTTCGACCTACTAGCTCTAGGGTAGCTTAAAATGCTATAACTTTGCGAAAACATGGTGTATACATTTTTTTTATTCTGTTAGAATAACCTCGAACCCAGCTTCCTTAGGTTTGATTCGCCCGGGAATCTACCAAATAGGAAATGAGATATAAACCAGGGAAAGTGGGAGGCCGATATCGACCTGAACCGCACTAGAAGGTATTTTTAGCAGTGATGGGACATACCAAAATAAAGGAATATCGAAAATAGAACAGAACTATCGTACATAAAAGAAACGAAGATTTTTATTTAATAGTGGCTGTTTTAAAAACATGACACACAAAGATTCATGTTGTATTGCCTGCAATATTTTTTAATTCTTTTTTACTCTTTTTTTTGCTTTGTCGCTACTGAAGGTTCGCCGCAATCTCTCCTAGCACCCTGCACAATTTCGTACGATTGAAAAAAAACAAAATGATTAAAAACGGGACTTTATACTTAATTAACATGTTTTTATTACATAGTAAATTCCATAAAAATGTTATAAAATTCATCATCATCATCAGCATCGTGAACATTTGAAATGGGTACGTCACACTGCTAGCGCGGTCGTGAAGCGTCTGAGAGTAGGTAAGCTGTGCTAAAAAATTTAATTAAGCACAGTTTGATTGGTGCCGTTTTTCGAGCCGCGATCGTGCATCTATTGTATATTTGATCGAAGCTTTTAAATCACCTTTCAAGCAAAAAAAAACTAGATCGAAATCGTTTTAGCACCGCTCTGTTTGCGTCGGGTGTTAAAAAGCGAATATCACTGCACTTTCGCAGGTAACCTTACATTTCCAAATATTATAAGTACTTCTTTTTTTTTTTGGTATCGGGTTGGAAAATCCTCATGGAGTCCCTCCGCCCCGGGGGAGAAGGACGGAGGGGACTGTCAGACTCTTACTGACTAAAAACCAACCCGTGCTCCTCATGTACCCATGTGTCGCATGGTCGGGTTTCACCAAAGCATTCTTCGCTACCCCCCGACGGGTATTGGCCCGCCAGATGGTCAGGCGGGCCCCGAACGAAACCCCCATGGCGGCGGATGAAGGTGTTGGGCTCCGCCGCCAAAACACCCAGCGGCCGCAGAGGATAGGGAGGACGGCAACGCAACACCGCATCTCCTCTTCCTCTGCGGCCCCACCGCGACGCAACGATGGTGCGCCCCCATTTGGTCGCGGGAGATAGGGCGCGGGGCAACGCAACACCCACACGCCTCTCCTCCCGCGACCGCACCCGACTGCGAGGGACAGACAGAACTGTCCCCCGCACCCGCACCATGGGACGCATCCTACGCAGGCCTCTACCAAGCCCACGTGGAGCGTCCCCTCCCGGGATCCCGCTTAGCTTCACCGTGGGTGGCTTCTAACCCACGGTTACTGAGCCCCCCCACCACGACAAGGTGGAGATCCCACGGGGGAGAAATATTATAAGTACTACTATAAATATACGTGTAGGTAGTAAGCAAAACTTACCACTTTTACTTGGTTTTCCATGATGTTTTGTTCCTAAATACTTTTTATTTTAATTAATTGGAAATATTTTATCAGCACTGTCACTATCAGTTATAATTGCAGGGCGAATAAAAATCTTCCAAAATATTTATTATTCTTTTATTGTTTGCCTTCGCCAATTTTATCGACAGAACACAACACTAACTTGCGGCGCGTGCGCTCTGTGCGGTATCAGGTCGCCGGTGGCCTGTTAGGTTGGCGGGCTGAAAAAGACCCACTGCCGCACTGAGCGGATATATTCCACCGCTAGTGCGTGGTAGGTCGAAAAAGGCGCGCCGTGATGTTTTTATGGGGAATACCTAAAATTTTGACTACAAGCCGAAATATATATTTGTCTCTGTCAAAACCTTAAAAACACCTAAGATAATCGTTCCGCACCAGCGAGAGAGACATAGTTTTCTTCGTCCGCACCAGCTGTACGTACAACGGCAGGCCGAAATCAGCCTGTTCCGCAGTGAACGTGTTAATGTTTTCTTCAATATATTTCGAAAAATAGTTACTTCTCCGGCCAAATTAAGATTTACTAGTTGTGTGTTTATTTGATGGCAGCGATAGTATAGTGAAGAAACTGCTACGCAGAGAGGTCTATGTTCTCCAGAGAGCATAGTGGACTTGCCTAACTCTTCTCATAATGAGAAAGGCCTGTACTCAGAGTGTGATAAATTATAAACAACGTTGATGAAGATTATGTTCATTGGCAACTAGCCTTGCCCGAATGCAAAATGTCACAATTTTAGCCGCACAATGTATACCTGTTTACAGCCATTTCCAAATAGATTTGGCATAACAATGTAATGGTTATGACTGACAGCCGTCCGTAATTAAATATAGCACACAGGAAATTATGTCACCTAACACCACATGGCTCATGTTAGCATAGTACCTATGCACTAAACGACCACACTGTTGTACATAAATACATTGTGCCTACCTATAAGAAGAGTTTATATTGCTACAAAATTTATTTTCTATTTGCATTGAAAATAAGGATTGAAATGTTAATGAGGAATATCTTACTCCACTACAGCAGGATACTTTAATGATTTTAAATTGTTAAATATATCTGTGGGGTACCTACTTGTCAGCAAAATTTGGTACAAATCTTAATATATAAAATCCTTGCGTTACTGACTGACTGACAGACACGCTACAGCCGAAACTACTGGTCGTAAGAAGATGAAATTTAGCATGTATGTTCCTTGGGCACCGTAGGGGTGCACTAAGACGGGATTTCCCAAAATTCCCACGAGATCGGGCAAAACGGGAAATTCGAGAATATGTGCGTGCGAAGCCGCTGGCGTCGACTTACTAGTCGACGTAGCAGAAGAACTGCACTGACTTTGAATTATTATCTACTGATAATAATTCAAAGTCAGTGCAGTTCTTCTGCTGATTAGTTTTTCTATGTTAGAAGAACAACACCACCTTAGTGTGAGGATCACCAACAGATTTTCCGCTTTCCTTTGAAAAAAAATCGTTATTAATCATATTGGTTTTACTGCTTCTCTTTACAAACACAGTAGAAAACCAACGATGATACTGATGAATATTTAATAATTATCAAAAGTAAATACTATATGTTTAACTAAAATCGGTACACACTAAAATGTCATTTATATAAAATATATTGAAATATTTTGGACTTATTTATATATAAATATTAGAACTCTAGAATAGGTATGATTTTATTTTAACACTTGATGTTTGTTTACAAGATCATGAAATCAAAAGGTTGATAAGAGAAAAAGTTGGTTCCTCCGAACCACATTTCGACTGCGTTACTCTAAATTGTTTAATTGTACATTGCTTTTGTCTTTCTGGTTCTTTGAAAGATTTTTTTAGACATATAATAAAAGCTTATGGAGATTTAAAACTACTATTATAAATCACTAGAGCAAGCCAGCAGCTACGCCTGCATTTTTTTTTAATTTACTGTTTTGGCGGATCCCGTGGGAATTTCGGGAAATCCCTTCTTAGTGCACCCCTACGGTCCCCAAGGAACATACATGCCAAAGTTCAGCTTCCTGCGTCCAATAGTTTCGGCTGTAGCGTGTCTGTCAGTCAGTCAGTAACGCAAGGATTTTATATATTAAGATTATATATCGTATGATACCGAACCTACAATTATACTCGTCGTGGTGGCAGCAGCACATTAACCACTTGAACAACTACTTACGCAACCCGTAAAGTTTATTGACTTCATTGGTTTCGTAATAGTTTGAACGGTCAACTTACAAAATTGATAATTTTCTCCTTTTTGAGAGATCCTCGAGCCTAGAAAACAAATAGGAATTCCAATTGAAGTCAGCCGACTACAATATTTAAAACATCGCGATCATCTTACTTTGTTGTCTCGATTGCGACCCAAGGCACTCACGCTAGAGCTCTGGTTCCGCTATCCAACTAGTTAGTATAACTAGATTGAACACCGATCATATCAGAATTAAAGCATGCTAAACAATCACGCCCAATAAAAATAATGCAGAACCAATTATAAAAGTCCCTACGCAGCTTATTCGTTTGATAGTTGGCTAACTTGAAATTGTAAATCTGCGCTGTCTCTAACAGTTAGCAATACACAAATCAAATCATTCTATCTTCAAATCACAATATTGGATCGAAGTACTAGCAATATCTACAATAAAATTACAAAGGGAGACAACGCAACTCCGTTAAGAGACGTAGCATCGGTACTTTTCTTACAAATTATATCAATCTCTCAAAATCAATAAGTGTTTGTAGCTAATGTAAGCGCTTAACGAGCCGCGAGCGGGACTTCTGAGCGGATCAGGGATCAGCAAATGGAGTGCCTCATGCATAATGTAGCACAGGCTGAGTGTTGTTTTGAAAAGCGTTCTGAATTTGTTATTTTCGTCACACCAGGTGATGCCCTGGCACCTCATGAAACATTTAACAACATATCGATGTACATTATATTGTTCGGTAAGCGCTACAACAGATTAAACTAGAGTGTAGGCACACTACGACAACATCACTCTGTAATAAAAAGCATTGTAATTTTAAACAAGTGCGAGAGGCAATTCAGTAAGTTGAAAAGTTCATAGGCTGCAGCCGTAATGGGGCACTAAGATATTTTAATATTCTTTGAACACTCTATTCTAACTGGTTTGTCTTGCATAAACTGATGTCTGTGATTGCTCATCTTATTTCGGTGTCATTCAGCGGAGTTCCCCAGAGTCATTGGAATCCACGGCGCATACCACTGACCTTTCGGAGTAAAGTGCGTATTGGATTGTTAATTATCGTTTGCCTTTTGTTAAGCTATCGGTCCCGGCTGTCATGAAGATCTTTGGCAGTCGTTATAGGGAGTCAGTACCTCTAAATGTGACGCTAGTCTAAATCAAGGAATAATATTCCTTTGGGTTGCGGAAGTCAGACAGGCAAACGCTTTGTTTAAAGGCTAATATTTAATCAAATCCTTTTAGACTAGGAAGCGGATCCCAGAATAACGCTAGGAAGATGGATTTTGATGGATAAAATAAGCAAATTTAAAACTAGGACTATTAAAATGCGGGCAACAGTTATTACACTTAAGAAGATGTACGATGTGCGTCTGTGATTAAACTGATAAAATTACGAACAAAAGACAAGATAATAATATGTTGTTAGGCACGCTGTGCAAAGTTTTTTTTTAATTCACTAGACTCGGCACGTATGTCTTTTACTACCTTTTTTTCGCTACCAAGGAACATACATGCGAAATTTCAGCTTCATGGGCATGGTAGACTACCATTGGTAGTTTCGGCTGTGTGTTGTTTGTCAGTCTGGCAGTCAGTCAGTAACGCAAAAAAAAAAATGATTAATTCAATATTGCACTACACGAAGGAAAGTTATATAAACATATTAATAAAATTGCAATACACAAAAGCTTAATTTACAACGCTACAGTTTCAAAAGAGGTTAGGAATAACTTTCTTTTTATGGTAATAGGCGGCAAACGAGTAGACGGATCGCCTGATGGTAAGCAATTACCGCCGTCCATGGACACAAGCAACACCACAGGAGTCACAAGTGCGTTGCCGGCCTTTGGGGTTGGGAAAAGGGATAGGATAAGGAGTGGGATAAGGGAGAAGGAATAGGGGATGCCCTATCCCCTATTCCGTTACTCTCACTCGCCGAATGAAACGCAACAGTTTAGGTACTGTTACTTTACGTCGATTTTCTGTGAGAGGGTAGTACTTCCACGGTCGAGCCGGTCCATTCATGCTGAAATCAGCAAGGCTCTTCTACCTTGAGAACTGTTAACTCCTAAAATTTAATCTACTTGCTACTGAATTTGCTTTTATTTAATGTACTTGGTGCACTAACAAATTGTCTGAATCCAGTAAATTATACGGACCATGACCGAAGAACAATATTATGAAGCCGCGGCGAGTTCTCATTGACCAGTTATTTTATTCAATAGCACTAGGATAGCAACAATGAAAAATTTGTTCTTGTGAGACTAAGAAGGTGATAAGAAGGTGCCTCAATTTCTGTGTTGTTTTACTCCTATCCGGGTTATCCCTGCACATATAGGTTATCTGATATGTTGTTATCTGATCCAAACATATAAAATTTTTGTTCTTTCCATAGCCCCTGTGAAAAAGACAAACTTTCCTGTCTGAAAAGAAAATAAACTGGAAATGAAGTACATAAAACCTTTTGTTTTATATATGTGTAGTTACTTTGTGTCTCTGGAATAGAAGAAGGCTATACTTAAATAATATAATAACTATTGTGATTAGAGAATCACAAGATAACGAGCATTAGTACAGCTTTTAAAGACTTCGTTGATGCTGTCGCATATTGTTGCAGCTAAAGATGGTATTCTACGCTCTATTTTCAGTCTCAACAATATTGTACTCAGCCCGGGTCTGGAAACTAGATGCTACAATTCCTTACTGAGATAGTTGACAGCAGTTTTTAGTCTCATTAGCTATTAATACTGTGACAGTCTACAGCAACGAATATATTTGCAATCCTTGTTGGTCTCCAACCAAAAGCTTCTAATGAATCATGTGATTTCGGATTTGATTTAAAAAAGCAATGTCATATTCTGTCTACAAATCCAATGAACAGTACCTAGCTATCAAATTTCATATTCCCATAACATCAAATCCTTGAGCCAAACCAGATGCATCCAATATGCGAACGTTTAATCGTATACATTATCCAATCGTCACGGTAACACTATACATTCGCGCAAATATTCGATATTATAATTTCATATTGGATCAATTACTTTAAAAGCCGACCTTTAAAAGATTAAATAATATTTGCATATTACTTCTCACACTAGACGCACATCAACTCTTTTATCGGCTTCGCTTGTTTTATTAGAAATGTTTATTCTAATAGCAGTCTCGCAGGACTGTCTTCGTACTATTCGTATATTTGATGATATCCGAGGAGTTGAAGCCCGAGGTGAACGGTATGATAAGGTAAATAATAGTTTAAAAAATTATTTATCAAACTATGTAGTTATTTTTGCTGTTTATGTTTTATAATACCTACTGTGTAGTCATCGGTCTTTGATAAGTGTGCGAAAAAACTTCGATCCGACGCTCTAAAGTTGATTCGTGGATTCAGTTACATAGATACAAACTTAACTAATAAAAATGTGTTAATATCGGTACCTGCCAATCCAACAAATAGTCGCCTAAGGATGACCATATTTTTATTCATATTTTCCAAATTTTTCCTGAGACACGGTTTGAGACGAGTATCATGTTTTTTATAAGAGTAAATATGGATAAAAGTTAAGAATGCTGTTCTTTGATTATTTTGTCAAGCGGAAAATATGAACGGTGAAGAAATTACCTAGTTTAAAAGCATGCTGGAGAGTCACCAGGTCAATACTAAATGAGCTTGAATTGAGAAAGTGATAAGGGTGAATAAGCAAGACCAAATCTACTCTGTTTACTTACAAAAGTTATTTGCTTCCTTCTAGTAATGCCGTTTCACATCCAGGCCCTCAGGAAAATCCAGACAAATAGAAATGGTCCTCTTTGCTTATCAGTTCACAATCCAGGCTAATCTATGGTACGTCGCCGTACACCTTGGAGGTGTAGTAGTTATTCTTCTAACGCTTATAGAAGAGAGTCTATAACCCCTCCCTGTCTGCTTTAAGAAGCGGAATATTTAATACATAAACTCACGATTTAGTTTAAACTCGTCCTGAGAATGGACCATTAACAAATCAATTTGAATAGCGGTACTTAAAGTTAAACTGATTGTTTAATTAAGAATAATCTTTCGTTCTGGTTTTATCGTAACACAAAGTATTAAATCTTTCGCTAGTTGTTGTTTCAATGTTCTCAAAGGCTTTAACCTCTGGAACGCCAGCGGGAATACTTACGTATGCCCCAGGAAAAATTGTTTCGTCCCGTGCTTGCGGGAACACGTATGTCCCGCAACGACAGCGCCATATTTCACTACTTTAAATGACATTAAAATAATTCCACCAATAACATTATGCCCCACTGTTGCAAAATATGAGTGTTGTATTTAATTCTGCATTGCAATTGGTTGCCAGTTTTATAGACCTTTTTTGCAAAAATGACGACTGAAACGGAACTTGTTTACCACAAGTTCGTCTTCGTGCGCACTAGAGTGACGACAGCTCTGCTTTGAAAAACGATTAGCGACGCAATCTCGTAATTTCACCATAATATGGTAATACATATATTCTACAATGGCATCAAGATACAACGCAGCCAATAAATGACATAAGTAAAGAATGGCAGATGAACAATCTTTTTAAACTTAACTGAGATCTGCTGATGCTGCTGCTCCGCAGCAAACCGTTTAATAATGAATTCAGGTAGCTATACAAGTACCTACTTAAAATTATAACCATAAGATAACACTGGTTTGATTATGCTTATTCCAAAAGATACCTATTCCATCGCTGGCCATCGATTTTTAGAGTCGGTAGCCAGATTCTGGTAGACATTACGCGCTCTGCATGACTTAACGGATAAGGCTAGCACACCGCAAGGCACCATCTCTTACTCCAACCTCCTTACTCTCTCTTACCTTTCAATACGGAAACAAGCACGATAATCAAGAGATTTTTGAGAGGCGAGAACGACGATAAGTCGTAGCCACCGTCTTATCCTGGGTTTGTTGCAGTCACTGGAGTTGTTACGTTAAAATGTTCGATTTCAATAAATCAAACTATGAGCGTTAAAGAATCCATCGCAAAATACAATCTCAATTGATGTTGTTGTAAATGTAATAAATACGACTAAGATAGAAGATCTTTTTGCCAATCTAATCACAAAACATGGAATAAAGCAGTTATTTTTCGAAGTGTACAAACTTGAACCATTCCAGCGCTCCAAAACACAAGGATAAATCATAAAACAAATTCGGGAGACTCTGGCACAAACACTAAGCAGAAATCATCTCTTTGCCGTAAAGCGAAATTTCTATATCCTTACGTAACTTTATTAAATGATAACAGGAGATAACCGGCACCTCAGAATTAATTAATCCACTCAGAGATTGCATCTAAAAGCCCCACTGCCCCCGCTCCCCATCCCCCGGGGTCGATCCGTTTCCAGCCACTTAAACTTCACGCGGCGCGCTTCTAGCTTCCGTTTTAATTACAAAATTAATTCAAAATGTAATTAAAGTTAACAATAAGGCAGCAAACAATTGAAGTTATTTATGTTAGTTTATGCTTTATGGCGAGCTTTGGTACGTTGGAAATGCGATTTACTCAAGAGCTGACTTGAATATGCTGACTTCCATTGTTACGTCTTTACCTTTGTAGGCAATGTGAGACGTTATACTTAGGTCCCTACGTACAATAATACAAGTTATACTTTATTGCATAATTTTAACTTACCAGAATATCATTGGCATTACCAGAATTGCCAGCAAACGTAGACCGGATGCATTTTATATTTGCCGGTGTAAATTGATTTAAATCTAATAAGTATTTGGATCTAATTTAAGTTTAAAAAACCAAGCCGGGTCATCAAATAGAAGTTCGAGACCCTGGAGGAATAGCAACTGCGGGGAATGCGAAGCGGACGCAAACGCATGCTGTGGGATTGCGTCTGGTAACATCCAATCTCAGTCAATTATTATAATTTGACGCATGACAAGTGGAAAATATCACATACTTACGAGGCGATCGAAGGATATGTAGGTACGTCGTCTCTCTGACCATTATGGTTGCGGTGGTTAGAGATCGTCACTCTCGCTCTCTAACGCTTAAACCTGCGGTTGGGAAGAGGATTGTAGTGCTCCGCTACGTCATCCCTTGCTGGGCTTTACTGCCATAAAAATGAAGACCTTCTAAACTCCAACTCCGGACCTTGGTTTGAGAGGGCATCTGAACCGACTGCCACTGCCACGTTACGGCGCTGTTTACCTAAGCAAGGCACTCTGCCTAGGTGTGCCTATAGGTGTGTTCGGAATCTTCGCGGCAGTCGCCGCCGTGACGGGTGTCGAGCAGTTCCTCTCGGCCGACCTTGTGTAAGTAGCAGCGAAATTAACCTTGTCCGGTCAACACCCGAGTCAGCTGCAAAATCAACCGTAAGGTGAGAACGTGACGCCTCTCCAGCCACTGCCCTAAACAGAGTTTATATGTTTTGCGCTTCTGACTGACTGACAGACACGCTACTGTCAAAACAATAAGGCGTATCAAGTTGAAATTTGGCATCTATCTTTCTTAGGGATCGTAGAGGTGCACTAAGAAGGGTTTTTTTTAATTTGCACTGATTCATCGGATCGGGCAGTGACGCGAAGCTGTGGCCATCTTCTAGTATTGTATTTGTTTTATATAGCATACCCTGCTATTCATGCTCAAATACCGTAATTAGATATATTTGTCCAGTACTTGGTTAAGCGGTACTTGTTACTCAACAAGCTCGCGACATCACCGGGAGCGTCCACGGGGAGCTTCAGGACGCCGCTGGGAAATCCTCCTTTATGCGTCTCTTATTTGCACTGTAACGGTAACCAACACTACTTAAGTAAGAATATTTAATCGTTATTTGTAGCTATTATTGTTACCATATCTACAAACAAAATCATAATGATCAAATCCTACCTATTCTCACGAACACCTTGAGAGGTTATCAATATTTAAAGATAGATAAATAAAAAACTATCCCTAGAAGAGAAAGATAGTTAAGTTAGTGGCTAGGAAAGAACACAGTCTCTATTTAGTACCTACCCTATCCTGAGTTCTGACGAATTATAGACCAAGAATAACACAAAGAAAGATCACTCTAATTAACACGAGTATTTTAATGAACAGCTTGGAGTGGTGTCAGTTCTAAACACAATTCAAAATGAATGTATTGGTACTTTTTAATAGCTTTGCCTTGTTTGATATAAAAATATGAGAGAATTCGAATGCCTCAAAATAAAGTACATTCGATGAAGGTAAAAGCCGATTTTTTGCTCCACTTGTAATATATCAAATAGTGTTGCTATGTATAACATACATAATACTCAATTCTATGGGTAATAAACGAATTACAAAAAATGTTTGCTCGTCAAGATTTTCAAACTTATTTTGAGACAAACATAATATCTTAGACAGCATAGAAATCATAACAACAGCTTTTATTCCTTACCTATTTGACAATATTTATTAGCGTAAGAAGAAAATACGTGATTAAAACAAAGTTTT
The DNA here is from genome assembly GCA_944739405.2 of Euclidia mi. Taxonomy (NCBI): domain Eukaryota; kingdom Metazoa; phylum Arthropoda; class Insecta; order Lepidoptera; family Erebidae; genus Euclidia; species Euclidia mi. The sequence continues at coordinate 59,722,779 of OX123185.2, forward strand.
ACTCAAGTAAAGTATTAGAAGATGAGCGTAGAGTAGGTCTCGTCCATTCGCCGTCGCTATACAGGCAATAAAGCTCTGTTCAAAACCACTTAACAGGATTGATTCAGACCATTTACCATTCTATAAACAAACACAACCTTTCCATTATGGTAAATTATAAAACCTTTTAGCAAATCGAAATCGAAGAAAAAGGAGCGGTCTGAATTGTAGCTATTGGATATTATTATTTAAATAGGTTGGTTTCTAACGCCGAATTTAATTTGTAAGAAAGACGTTGGCGCGCTAACATTTTAGTGAGCTTTCTGATACTTAGTAGCATTAAAATATGTGATATTATGCAGACTTAGGAATAAAATAATCTTTTATTTGGAAAAAATATGTACTAAGTATTTTAATACTTCGGGCATGGCAAACCACCTAAGGCCCTGCTGAAGGAAAGGGTTTATCGTACATAGTACATTACCGTGCCAAGCATCGTTAGGACGTTGCCAGCCCTTGAAAAAACAGAAGATATCAAAGCTATACTTGCTTTCATATACTTACTAGATTTCAACCTGTGTTATTCTGAAGTTCCTATCTGCTAAATTACTGTAAAGTTAAGTCAAAATCCGTTCAGTTGATATACCTAGCGTTAAAGAAGGACACAATCAAATTTATACACTTGCTCCTTTATAATAATAAGTGTGGATTACTACGTAGCACTAAGTACATTCGGGCAATAGGTAATTTTTAGATGGTTCAATAAATTGTACAGGCCCAGAACTCCTAGATGGCACACTTCATAATATAGTTTAAGTAGGTACCTACCAACCTACTTATTTACGGCAAACGAGTTCAGGTTTTACGGTTCGTCATAATACGTACATCTGTTAACAGTAGCTAGTCAAACATCGCTTGCATAAGAGGGAAGAGTTGTAGGACTATGATGATGGTGTCTCTCTCCTCTCGTGCAAGCGATGTTTCATCCAATAGTTTTCGTATTGGAGCACTGCTTATAAGTGTAACCAGATTTGACAGAATATTTGTTTATCCACAAAGCGACTGCCGTCTGCCCTCCTTTCTCTTAGCGTTATCCCAGTTTCAATCTGGGGTCCGCTTACTAGTCTAACCGGATTTGGCTGAATATTAGCTTTTCCACGGAGCGACTGCCTGTCTGACCTCCGCAACCCGAAAGGATAGCGATATTCCATGGTTTAGACTAGTGTCAGTTTATTTAGAAGGTACTGACGCCCTGTAACGACTGTCAAAGATCTTCATGACAACCAGGACCGACGGCTTAACGTGCTCTCCGAGGCACGGGACAAGCGATATTTAACAATTCAATACGCACATAACTCCAAAAAGTCATTGGTGCGCGCCGTGGATTCGAACCCGATACCCTCTGCATGGCAGTCTGTTGGTATATCCACTTGGCTATGACTGCCGTCAGACCACCACAACCATAAATTGTTGTTTCGAGTCTGGGTGTTAATTGTGTCCATTTGCGTGTTTTTAAGCTCCCGCGACACAGGATTTATTCCTACTGTGGGAGTTTTTGTTTTTAAAAGGAAAAGAAGGTTCTTCACACAGACCGAACTTGATTGAACCGCTACTCGTGTTCTTAACCAGACCCTATGTCCACTTGTAGTTTTCGATCTCAATGGTCGACCTTGCGTTGCGTTTTCTGGTAGGTAAGTGGCTGTCACTGAACAGACAGAGCTCTCCTGCCTCTTCGGCCATCGGTTCTTTGATCCTGCCCTTTAAGTGGCTGTCACTGAACAGACAGAGCTCTCCTGCCTCTTCGGCCATCGGTTCTTTGATCCTGCCCTTTAAGTGGCTGTCACTGAACAGACAGAGCTCTCCTGCCTCTTCGGCCATCGGTTCTTTGATCCTGCCCTTTACCACTTCAGTTCAGTTATAATACTTATACCTAATCAAACAAGAAGAAATTTGAAATATTTCGTTTCAGGGAATATTATCTGCCCAAGTACCTAGGTAGTGACCTATCTTAAAATATAAAATCCTTGCGTTACTGACTGACTGACAGACACGCTACAGCCGAAACTATTGGGCGCAGGAAGCTGAAATTTGGCATGTATGTTCCTTGGGGACCGTAGGGGTGCACTAAGAAGGGATTACCCGAAATTCCCACGGGATCCGCCAAAACGGATAGGTAAATTTAAAAAAATTGCAGGCGTAGCTGCTGGCGTCCTCTAGTCTACAATAGGTAGATAGGTAAGTAACTTCCAAGGTACTTGGGTAGGTTTACCTACCTATACAAGTCTTGGCTATACCTACTTAAATCCCGTTTAGGTGGGTTAAGTACTTTTAATTTTGACTGTGTTCTGGTTTTGAATGTGGCATATAAGTAGGTATAAGTTGAATACATTATCCGAAAGACATTTCGCTATTATTTTATATAGGTGATGGTAGGTAGTTAGGTAAGTACCACAGATAATATAATACTGGTAAGTACCTACAATAGGTCTAAGTATTACACCTAAGCAGATACCTACCTCATAAAATTTCTCAAATTTCTTTCGCCAGTTCAATTAGATATTATACATATAGGTACCTACTTAGGGGAACACGGGGGAATCGGAGCCACGGGGTAATGAGAACTACTTTAGTTTACATATATCTGAACGAGTTAGATCCTATTTTAATATTACATAACATAGAAGGGCGCGGGAGGGGTACGAGTGACTCGCCATATCGTCACTTATTCGACTTTTAGTGTGTAAGCCGACCGCACATCGCTTTTCTAGCCAATTGATGTAATATTTTACGATTTTCAAGGACACATTGTGAGTATTCAAATTATTTTATTATAAGTATGGCTTGTTTTTACTTGTAGCTTTATCATTATTAAATTAGATAAAAATATGAATTTACGTAAATAATAAACTGCATTTTGTGAATTAGAATAAAACCTAAAAATGAGCATTTGGGGTACCTATCTGGTTCTAATTACCCCGTACTCTTGGGTAATGGGAGCTAATGTTATTTTTGTTTTAAATTAGTCTAAATGTCTTTGTATCGTTCATTTTTTTATTTTTGTATTGGTAATATAAACCTGATTAGTGGTCCTATAAAAATAACCAAAAACTTTATTAAAAAGTGATGTTTGTTAAAAGTTAAAGCAGTTTTTCCTTATGTGGCGCCAATTCCCCCGTATTCCCCTACGTCTACGTCTGATGATCAGATTGATCAAAAATGAACCTACCTATGGCCTCATATGCCAATAGCATTGTCAATTGTGGGTGATTAATCAAATATTCAGCTAAGCCTGTGTTACCAATCAAGGTAGTCATTCAACGAATGATGGCAATTACACCTACCTACCTACCTACTCGATAATCTTCTGACCGCAATCACCTAGGACGATCTAGATATATTTTCCAGGGTAGTTATGCTTATGTGTGCTACTTCTTCAACATACCTACAATTGATTTTTAATTGAATTTATTGTAGTTCCTTGATGTTGGACCGAGTCATGTTAAACTGAAAATTTTACTTAATATTATAACACAGACTAATAATAATGAAAACGTTGAATTTAGGAACACTTAGTGACATCTAGCGAGACAGATGAATACATAACTGATGCAAGTTATTACGTATTTTATAAAACAGATGGCGCCCCTAAAAAAGTGAATTTATTCTCATTACAAGTTACAGAATAGTTTACAGCAAACAACTTAGTACTTAATTCTAAAAAACTAAATGCGTTGAATATGCTTTACCTAACGTTAGACAACTGAGACCTAATATTATGCTAGATAGGGAGAAACATGACACAGTTGACTCGACAGTGTTTCTAGGCATTACATTTTACATTAGATAGGTATTAAGTTATAATAGGGTGCACCATAGATTTATTAATAATTCTCTCATCTGTGGGGTGCACATATAGCATGTCTTTCAGGAAAGCTCAGCTCTGCTGCGTATGCTGTCAGAAAAGTTATTACCTATGCGTCCCCAAACCAAAAGTTTCAAATCGCTGTATCCTATCCCACTAATATTATAAATTATACATGGGCCCAATTCCGCTAAATAAATATAGTTTAAATATCATGTCAGTGTCATACTTACGTCACAAAAAGCGTATTCTTCTAAATTATATGATATTTGAATGAAATTGTAACGAGATCGTACGTGTCAACGACGAACTGTTTACTGTTTATTTTAAATTATACGATAATGACATAGGTTATCAGAATACCGCTTATAAATCCATTCAAAATATGATATCAATGTCATATAAAAATAGCAGAATTGGCCCCCAGGTTATAAAGCGCGGGTCTTACTCGCGATAAATCTTATATATACCTCGGTTTTTTGCCAACGTTTCGGCTGACTTGCTTCAGCCGTGGTCGCGGCGGGACTGGTGAGCTCAGCGCCGTCCTTGTGTTGTGCGGGTTTTGGCACCTACCCTCACTGGATTTTTATTTTTGTTTTTAACTGCACTGTCGGTACCTCGACACACTACACTAATGACGTCTACACACTGTTGAGCTGTATCATTGCGGCGGTGTTTACACTTATTGATGACTGGATTCCAAGTTGTTGATAATCTAAATCCATCCTGCCGGTTGAAATTCTTGTGTTTTTTTATTTCAACCGCTTCACGAACTATCCTGAAGTAATAGTGACGTTCGGTGGACAAGACCTGTGGTTGATGTAGTTCTATCCAGTGGTTTGGTCCAGACTCCAATAAATGTTTAGCTATAGCGGACTTATTTACTTGTCGATTTTTCACGGCTGCGATATGTTCCTTGACCCTTTCCGCAATCGTTCGCTTGGTCTGTCCGATATAGGAACTACCACAACTGCAATCGAAAAATCCAAGATGGCCGCCGCCACAAAATGACGGATTACTTATTTTTCACAAACACCTCAATATGGGTATCAAATGAAAGGGCTTGATTCGTAGAATAGAGTTCACTATGAAAAATCGAAGATGGCTGTCGCAGCAAAATGACTGATTACATATTTGCCACAAATACCTCAATATGGGTATCATATGAAAGGGCTTGATTGGTAGAATAGACCTCACTTAGAAAAATCCAAGATGGCCGCCGCCACAAAATGGCGGATTACCTATTTTCAAACTCAAACTCAAACTCAAAATCATTTATTCATTTAGGTCACAAAGTGACGCTTATGAACGTCAAAGATTAAAGTTAATTACTAGATGATTCTACATTTACATTTACTGCCACGTTCGCAATGCAATAGGTAGAACCACGAGAAAGAACGGGCAATAAAACTCGTGGCCACTCTTTTTAACTGCCAGTATAATTCTTTTACATGTTATATTTGTAAGGAGCTGCAACTGTTTCACATTGTGAGTTATCTACTATTGCAAAAGTTAATAGTTATTGATATCATACTCAAGCAATAAATTATGTTCATTTAGTAAGCCTCCCAAAGTGAATATGGTGAAACAGGAGCATCCACTTACGTCTTTTGATGTAAGCAACTCGCGAACATGACTGTTCTGATCTTTGGTGGAACAGTATGTTCCGAAAAGTAATGGTATATGAACCTGCAGCAATTTACAATCTATTAGTTAGCAGTTCATGACCACGAGTTACCCTCACCTTACAAATCCGATAACTTATAATAAAAAGAGTAGAACAAGAATGCAAATGTAGTATAAAAGAGAACACGGTAATTAACTACACTATAAAACTGCCTATTGACCTAATAATAAAAGAAATTGACCTAATAAAATAATATTCATTTCCAAGCGTACTTGTCGTCAAGATACTCATTTAAACTATAATATGCCTTTAGTAAAAGATTATTTTTAACAATTGTCTGAAACGACCTTAAAGGCAAGTCTAAAATATTAGTTGGGATTTTATTAAACATTCTTATACTAAGCCCAATAAAAGAGCTATGCGTTTTGTGTAAACGGAAATATGGTACACATAATTTGTGCCTGTTCCTAGTATTAATATTGTGTATGTCACTATTCATTTTGTAAGAATTTATATGTAGTCGTACATGCATAACACTGGCATAAATATATTGCGATGCTACAGTAAGAATACCAATATTTTTAAATTTTTCTTTAAGTGAGACACTTGTCTTTAACTGGTAAATGGCCCTAACTGCCCGTTTTTGTAATATAAAAATATTTTCGATGTCAGCGACCCTACCCCATAATAATATGCCATATGACATAACACTATGAAAATAGCTAAAATAAACCAATCTAGCCGTATCGACATCAGTCAACCTACGAACCTTCTTAATGGCATAAGCAGCTGAGCTAAGTTTCCCTGAGAGATATGTAACGTGCGCACCCCACTGTAATTTCGAATCAAGTGTTATTCCTAGAAATAATGTAGATTCAGATGTTTCGAGAACATCGTCATTTAGAGCTATACTAGGACCACGGTTTCTGACATTAGGCAGAGCAAATTTAAGACATTTTGTTTTTTTGGCGTTCAGTACTAGATTGTTTACATTAAACCATTTAGTTACTTGAATGAGCGCACTGTTTATTTCGTTAATTCGTTATTTCTATCTACTTTGAATATCAAAGAAGTATCGTCAGCAAACAGTACAACGTCACAAATGTTTTTTTTCCACAAATACTTCAATATGGGTATCGAATGACAGGGTTTGATTGGTAGAAAAGGGCTGTCTATGAAAATAGAACGAGAAGTATCAACTGACAACAAGACTAAAAACTTGAAAATAAAATAAACTAAAAAAACATTTATTTTAATTTTGGTCGTAGCGTATCCAGAATAAACATAGGTAGGTAATGATAGAAATTTCACTTGCCCAACGATTTTCAATTTGTCTGATCAATAGGTACCCCAGATTGATGAGAAGATTGGTGCGATCTGGCAGCTAGGACTTACCGAATTACTTTTTAGCTTTTAGTACATAACCTAACTACATCATTTTTATTGTAATAAAACAGTATAACATAAGAAATATGTATTTACAATGCTCATTCTAGAGAAGTTATCAAATTGTTTTCAAAATTGATAGATTTATAAATTTACTTATTGCTTCAGTACTTACTTATTGTAGATGAACTTTGTCTTTACAGTAAGTGATTTGGACGAATACTTTAAAAGTTATCACGATATAATTGACCTACGCGCAGCGTCATTAAAAGCGCTTTCTATGAGTTGGCGCGCTTATGACAGTCTGATATGTAGGTACTTTGTGGTAGGTAATGCTTTCAGTTTTTATTTTAGCTGCTGTTCTATTCATTAGGTATATAAGCTCTTCATAACTTCAATAATATACCTACTTCCTAATCTTTACCGAAGTTCGACGAATATGAAAACAAAAGTACCTAATTTATAAGTACTATCTGTTAATACATAGGTACATATGTATGCTACACGGCTAATCTGCAGAGCCGTTTGTGATAAAATTTGACATCATTCATCACCAGCCTTTAACAGTCCACTGCTGGACTAGGCCTCTCCTTTGACAGGAGGAATTGGCCTACTATACCACGCTGGCCAAACGGGTTGGTATAGGGTTTGTATCAAGTTTTCCTTCTCTACAGTGCTGTTCTCTGCAAAATATGCTCCCTCTGTCGGCTCTTACGACACCCATGGGATGATATGGGGTGGTGACAATCCGTATTCTTAATCCGTCACCACACGGACGATTTGACATGGATAGTCTGAAACCCGGGGAAGTATATATAGGCTACTCTTTATTAAAATTTCATGCTGCCGAAGCCGCGGGCGAAAGCTAGTAGCATCTATTTCTACGCCGTCAAACGTGACGCTACCCAGTACCCGTCACTTTTTGTGTGCGCACCATACAGACAGCCTGGCGCAAGTTCCTAAGAAAAAACCGAATGTATGAAACGTGCTATCTTTTTAATGGCTACTATTATATGTATAAAAGGTGAAGATAGCATCCTTCACTATGTACCCTTGGAACAGTATTCTTTCAAAGTTAGACGGGTTATACGTACATCACCGCCTTGGCTGTCAATAGAGTCAAATGTCACAACTGTCACATTATTATCCAGATTGAACTTTGCCGCGTTATGTAGTTTGTTTATAAAACGTAAAAAACACTGTAAAAGTGCTTTGTGTATACCAAATAAATGTGATTTTACACTTCTAGTGTTAGTGTTACTATATTTTTTTGATTAGCATTGAAAGGAGCGCAATGAAAACAAGCAAAATAACGTGCGAAATATGGCATACAACAACATGCCGGTCAGGCAATGAAAAAAGGGTAGGTATTTATGGCAAAATGTCCCTAGACAAAGATCAATGAAAATTATAATGTTATATACATACATACATAGTCTCACGCCTGTTTCCCCGAAGGGGTAGGCAGAGGCATATTAAACGCCCACTTTTCGCCAGTGTTTTGATCCCACGTAATAGGTGGCAAGCCTATTGCCGCTTATCGGGATATTTTGTTTGCCAGAGCCTCGTCCGTTGATCGGCAGGTGCACCACTTGCAGGTGAGGTTGGCTTGGGACCCTTAGTTCTTGGTGGGAACCCTATGCACCCTATAATGTTATATAATGTGATATATTTCAATGAAACATGAAAAATAAGGAAATATTCTAAAGTTTCATATCCTAGTACTTTGTAGGTATACAATAGTGCTGCCTGTCAGTTATCGATAATCCGTTATTAGAAATTGGCACATTGGACTAAAAATTATATTCTTTTTTTTTCTTTTTAGATGTAAAAATGGGTAGCTGCAACTGGAAACCAAGACTTGCTTTATGTACCTATTGAAAAATTACATCAGTTGAACTATGTGTGTGGCAAGCATTTTAAGCCGAAAGACTTAAAAAAAAGGGAACTCAAGTCAGAAAAACAGCTGTGCCTTGTATCTATAGACATTTCTTTAAATCCTGTTACAGAAAAAAAGATGAAAACTTTTCCATTACATGTACATACATATATCTTTTAGTTCTGCGTATTTTTCTTCGCTAATCTAGAATAGATTTTATAGAACAGGCTAATTTGTTTGAATAAACACATAAATATTAAATATATCTTTTATTTGTGTTGGAAAAGTATAATTCTAGTCGAAACATAATTATAATTATTTCTTACCGAATATTATCGATATCGATATTTCGTTAATCACTACAGGGTACATCCCTATATTGACAAATATGACAATGCTGACAACATAAAAACGATGTCAATTAGTATCTTAATGTTGGTACGAGTTCTCCCTGCACGTTTCATATTTCATACAAAGCTGAAAGTCTCGCATGATCTATGGCACATCCGCCTCGTCTTACGTAGTATTTGTATACTCTTTGGATAGAGTGGCAGAATCATAGAGATATTAAGAATAGAGTGGCAGAGTGGGGCCTATTCGTGTCCGCCGCCGGTGAGAGAGAGAACGCAACATTAAAGGCAAAGATTAAAGGCCCCCTGCATCTCTCTCTAACAATACATGCACAACATCAACATTACGCAGTGGCGTGCTACCTGTAACTATTATTTAAATAGGTGGGTCCACACAGAGCGAGCAGCCTCGCGAGGCATTTGCCGCGCGAGGAAACAGTCCTCGAACGAGCGAGGCCATAGAATAAAGCTGCGTTCACATTTATCTGACGTGATCTCTCGTGACGGTCTCTGTCGTAATTACTTACCGTTCACATTTGTCTGTCGCCGTCTGTCGCGATCTGACACAATTTTAAATCAGTTCTGTCTTGACTCTCGTGGAGTTCACACTTTCGCAATGTTTTTGATAAATTATCCGATTCAGATTAAGTAGATATCCAATTATATCCATAAATTATTTACATAGGATTATATTATTTCGTATTCAATTAGCTCATCTATAGGTACTGTATACGAATAATATTATAAAAAGGAAGTCAATTAGTTCGTCGTCCATTGCGCACAATTGCAAACGCGCGTCTGACGCTTTACGACAGACAGTGGCGCGTCCACATTAGTCTGACGAGTTGTGTCACGCGAGTTAACTGTACGGAACCCAACAATGTTAGCTTCGTCAGCACATCTCTCCCCACCAAATTATCTAGATAATCCTATTGTCATCTTAGCATTAATTTATTATAAATACCTTTGTAGATCTAACATTAGCGATGACTATTTTATATTTTAAATATACTGTTATAATTAAATTAATGTTTTTTACAATTAATCTGAGTCCAATCCCTTAATTCGCGCTGTACCATCCCCACACCCCTCCCCCCTCTCTGTCGCAGACCGGGACATTGTCTGTCGCGACACGACAGACGACGTCACGACAGATTACATCAGACAAATGTGAACGCGGCCTAGAGCGCGGCAGCCTCGGCACCGTAGGAAAAAACAAAATTGTAGTTGTCATAAAGTTTGAATTCAGAACATGAAAATATACAATAGTTGAAAACTATTATGTATTGCGCATGTATCAAATTGTCGACTTGTGAATTAGAGTGAAATAGTACATTTGCCATCTATCGGTCTACGTATCAATGTGAGATTGTTGGTCTCTCCTCTCTGTTATTTTTAAATTTTGTTTATAAATATAGTACTTGGAAATGGTCATACTGCAATAGGGTTGTGGCATGTGTTTTTACTAGCCGGCTGCATGACTGACGCCAATGGCTATACCTACTTTGGGTACTAGACAATGGTAATAATGGTCCATAATATACATATTTACTTATACTTACTTTTTTTGTAAATATATACATAGAAACACCCAGATCAAGACAAACATTCATGTTCATGCACACAAATGTTTGACATGAGCGGGAATCGAACCCGCGACCTTCGGCGTTGTAGTCGCTTACACTCTCGCTTTGCCAACCGGTCGTCGATTATTGTTATACCTAAAGGATGGAATAGGTAGACATGGAAAAAAATATAGAATGAATTATAGGAAATGAATATCTGTAGGCAAGGATACTGTAACCGAAGCACAGACTGAAGGATTATTATTTGTACAATAAATAGCGTCAAAGATGAGAATGTTATGATGAATGTATCCTCCGTCATTCAGTGACCAGTGGATAGGGTATGCGACTGCTGAGCGGAGGTCCCGGGTTCGATTCCCGGGTCGGGCAAAAGTGTTACTGGGTTTTCCCGAATTCTCAGAAGCAGCATAGAGTCTGCTGATGTGCCCGTTAACGGCAATAGGCTCGTCCCCTTTTACGTGGGACCTAAACATTTCATGGTGAAATGTGGATGTAATAATATTATAACTCTGCCTATCCTTACGCGGATACAGACGTGAGTCTATAAAAAAAATGTCCAACATACAAACACACTTGCGAATTTATATTATTAGTAAGGATTATTATGTTCGAGCGAGGCACGAAACAGCGTACAGACCGCGGCAAAACAAAAATCCAAACTCGATGGCTCGGCCGCTCGGTCGCTCGCCCGCGGCGGCACACGCGCTTGCCTCGGCCGCGGCACGTCAACACAGAGTGCGCAGCCTCGCGCGCCAATTCCTCGCGAGGCTGCGCGCTCTGTGTAGACGTGTCTAATTCGGTAGCTCGGGCGCACGTTAAGCTCGGCCGCGGCGGCACATGCGTTTTCCTCGACCGAGCCACGTCCACACAGACCGAGCAGCCTCGCGAAGCATTTTCCTCGCGAGGCTGCTCGGTCTGTGTGGACCCGCCTAATCAGTTTATTAGTAATCAATAGTTTAAAAGTTGTTTTTATTGATTCACGAAGATAGTTAGAATTAGAGATGGGCGGTGGGTAAATACCCGAAGGGTAAATACCCAGGTATTTTCCCGTTTGGGAATAAGCCGGGTATTTACCCGGGAAAATACCCGAAGCATGGGTATTTTCAGAAAAACATTAAAAAAAGCGCCCGATTCATTGGAACTACAGTCAATAGTCGTTTAAAAGTTCTTATATTTGATCTTGCAACCTGATATACCGTTATATATGTTTCGGTAATATTGAAATAATATAATGTCATCACATGGAATACTTTGAAACGCTTATTCTGTTCCATCACTTCTTTAAAACGCTTAGTATTATTGTAAAGAGACTTACGGCCGGTTTCAACATTCGATCTATCCAGTATCCATAGATTCGAGATACGTGGTTGACATATTTTGTATGGAGCTTATGTCAAAACTGAATCCGGGATCACAAAAAGTTGGATAGATTGAATATTGAATTCAGCGGCTAGAGATCTGTCTATTGAAAAGCCAATATGCTTACATGTCGTCGGAGGAGAGCACTAGCATTTTAGGCCTTTTCTGTTGGCGCTCCGGAGATGGATGGATGGTTTTTGCAGATTTATGGGGCTCAAGAAATTAAGACCCCTTTGTACGGACAGCATTAATTGAACCCGACACTGAAATTGTCCACATCTGCGGACTCACCCAGGTGTTCAATCTGATAGCTATCGAAGTTTTGGATATGAAAGGGTCCTGGTTGGAGCGTAGACTTCGTGAATCTTAGCCGTTTGAGGCTTGTACTAATATTCAATATGTATCTCTTACCAGATGGCAAGAGACCACTCTAAACTAATTGCTCTCAGAGACATCATATAATATTTGCCTCTCCGTCGACATGATAAAGTCAATCTAATTTCTGGTAGAATCGTCTGAACTTATCTAGGTGCACTTGCAGTATTCTCGCATGTTAAATATCAGTATCGCGTTGAAATCGTTTATGACAACGGTGTAATGGATTTTGAAGCTATGTACCTATTACTTCAAGATAAATCTGCATGCATATCTCCACCTCGTCATCGGGTGGGCTCCTCCTTGTGATTTTTGGTCGCACCCGGTTTTTTAAATTTACCGGCATTGAGGACTATTGATCCTCACCCTGTCTTCGGTCCTCAGATAGGCTTATCATATCCCATAGCTTTCATCCCTTATCCTTTTTCTACATCGACAATCTTCTCCTCGGTCTGCAGTGTACGTGTAGTAGTGGCAGCTGGATCTCATGCAAATTAGGAATTTAAACTTTCGTGGTCACTATAATTACATTGTACTGCTCCTACGGGATATATACCACGTACCTTTGTTTTGAGTAACCGATATTTCGGCACTGTTGCAAGCGCCATGTTCACGGATGTACTGAAGTATTGCGGGTGGATGAAAGTTATAAACAAGTGAACCGGTCTACCCGCTTCCTTACTCGTTTATTGCGCGCACAACCACTATCACCGTTTTCACTCTCGCACTGTACTCGATCGCGACACACTGTACTCACTACGTCAGCTCGTGATTTAAGTTTTTCCAGTTTATGGGTTTTGCATAGACGTACCACTGGATGCCAGGTATTCGAAAGTTGAAACCCATCTTCTCTATTGAAGGTTTTATACTTTTTAATTTCAATAGCTTCTTTAACCATTCTAGGTATATAGTGGCGTTCTGTCGAAAGCACCTGAGGGTTAGGTATGTAACTCAATCCAATGGTTCGAACCCGAGTCTAGGAGATCTTGAGCTATTGCCGACTTTTGTGGTTCATTGTTTTTGACTGCCCTGATGTGTTCCTTGATGCGGCAGTAAATGGTGCGTTTCGTTTGTCTTATATAAGAACTCCCACAGCTGCAGTCAATTTTGTATACACCCGGCTTTTCCAAGGGGAAACTGTCCTTTGGCGTTCTTATGTACTGTGACAGTTTCTTCAAAGGAGTGAAGATAGTTTTAACAGATACCTTCTCAAGGATATTAGAGACCTTATCTGTCACTGTCGACACGGCTGGTTTAGTGTATTTTAGCTACATATTTTCATACTTAGTGTCTTGTTCTACGCTACAGCATTTTGTTATGGGGCAAAGCTGCAGATACCTATTCAGAATATTTTTCCACAGAAACGACCGGTAAGAGCAATATACCTACATGTTAGGTGCAAAATATACTCTTAGGGAACGCTTTAAGTCTGTAGGGATTCTTACAGATCTCGTAATGCTATAATGGCAGGTAGTAAAAATTTGCTCCCGCAGTGAACGTGTTAAATCAGTTTTAAAGATAATTTTGTAACGAAGTACATATTTTAGTCTAATCTACGTATATAGTCGTATATATAGTTTATACTGTTTATAGTTCCTTTTGAAAATCCGATTTGGCAACACAACAAACAGGTTTGACAGCATTTTGACAGCAAAAAGTACGCCGCACGGGCACACGGCGCACATGTATGTTGAGTTGAGTTTTCGCTGCGATAAATACGATATTCACAGTTTACCCGCGGCTAAATTCATTGCATTTGTTTTTGTTTATAATCGAAGCATTTTGTAACAGATCTTAGATTAACTTTACAGTCCTTACACACTTTACACGACACTTACTACTTAGTTTTGGTTATTACAATGCGCAACACACGTAAGAAAGTAATCAAAACAGTGTACAAAGATGAGAACAGTGACGAAGAAGAAGGTGGCGACTTTAGCGACTCTGGTTCTGAAGCGAAAATATCTGATGCACCTAGCTCTGAGGAAGAGGAATTGGAATCGGAGCATTCATCTGCGGATGAATTCGATCAGAAATCTAAAAATAAAACTGCCGGTCGTAAATGCCCGCCAAAAAGACCTAAGTTCTCAAAAAGCTTTATTGCAAAAATAAATAAACAAACTAGTAATGAGGAAGAGAATCAAGACCCTCCGCCTTCACTCTTCTCAATAAAAGATCTGACAGAAGCAGATAAATTATTGCCACCTATTTTAAATTTGTCGGAAAGTGGTAAGTTCATATGAATCGTCATTGCACAATATTTTTATAGATAATCTATAAAGACGATTCAGCATGATCATAATTATGTTATCTATAGATAAAACATATAAACAACAAAAATAAACAAAATTGGTACCATAGGTACTTCAATTCAAGTTAACTTTATTTCTATTTCTTTATTCATGTTTGTTTTTTAGATAGCAGTGATGATGAATCTCCTAAAACATCAACCAAAAGTCAGACTACCTCATTTCAAGCCAGCGCGCAGAATGCTGAAAGTGATAGTGAGCTCGCTGCTGAGTATAAAGATGTAAGTACCTAAAAGACTGATATTTGTATAGCTTGTGTATCATTTTTATTTGGTACTAGACGATGCCTGCGGTTACACCCGCCCTATTTAAGGCCACTGCTCCGCTCCCGTCGCTCATAGCGTGATGTTAAATAGCCTATAGCCTTCCTAGATAAATGGGCTATCCAACACTGAGATTAGCGTGTTCAACCAAACAAACAAATAATCAAACAAACAAACTCCTCAGCTTTATATATTAGTATAAGATTTTTTTTGTCTTAATTAACTGTTCCTAATGTGAGCTCTACAGAATCAATGGATAATTTTTTTTTTATTACAAACAAGAATCATGGGTTAATTATTTAAAATAAACTTATAAGTTCCATTGTCTTAAAGCTAGGTAGTAGCTTAGAATCAGGCCTAGATCTTGCACAGTATGAAAAGTAAACATTCTTTGATTAGCAATTGGCCAACTGTTAATTTGGCTGGATCAATTTGATGAGACCCCTAGGTTCTAATAAAATAATAAACAGTATTTAATTTTGTTGAAAAAAGAGAAGTAAAACAGTTTGCAATACTTTGTTTAGAATAGAAAGACCTTGATAATTGGAATAATTTAATGATTTCTTAAAAATATAATTTTATAATATGATTAACAAACTGATAAGATAGTGTAACCTTAAGGACGCGTTTACAAAATTAGTAGGTACAAAAACGCGGCACTACAGCGACACGGCGGCAACAGTACGTACTACGTACGGTAACTTGCGGAAATGTAGTTCAACTAAATAACTTTGAGACTTAGAATTTTTTGTGATATATATACCTTGTATGTGTTATAGGCCTGGCTGTGCGAATTACGAACAAATAAGTTTCTTATTTTTATATACCTAAATGGACATTATTACTTTATTTTTTCCATTATGTTGATTCAGGATATATTTCGGTATTTAGATATTATTTTGTTTCTTGCGTTGAAATCTGGTAAGATTATGTGGACTGATGGTATACCATCCCATACAAGTGTAGCGACTGGAACTCATAAAAGAGTAGACCTAGTTATGCCAGGTTGGGGCTCATTTTATTTGTTTTAGTGAGACCCTACCACTGGTACTAGTGAAGTAACCTTTCAAGGTTATTAGATGAGTCTTATTGGTACTCTTATGTGAGTAGAGCTAGGCATGCCGAGTTTGGGCTCATTTTGTTTGTACATAAGAGACCCTACCACTGGAACTTATGAAGTAACCTTCCAGGATTATTCAATGACTCTTGCTGGTACTCATGTGTGAGTAGAGCTAGGCATGCCGAGTTTGGGCTCATTTTGTTTGTGCATAAGAGACCCTACCACTGGAACTTATGAAGTAACCTTCCAGGGTTATTCGATGACTCTTGCTGGTACTCATATGTGCGTAAAGCAAGGCATGCCGAGTTTGGGCTCATTTTGATTGTACATAAAAGACCCTACCACTGAAACTTATGAAGTAACCTTACAGGGTTATTCGATCACTCTTGCTGGTACTCATATGTGAGAAGAGCTAGGCAAACCGAGTGTGGGCTCATTTTGTATGAATATCAGAGACCCTGAGAGTGGTAGGGTCACTTATGTACAAACAAAATGAGCCCAAACTCGGCATGCCTAGCTCTACTCACATATGAGAACCAGCAAGAGTCATTGAATAACCCTGAAAGGTTACTTCATAAGTTGCAGTGGTTGGGTCTCTTATGTACAAACAAAATGAGCCCAAACTCGGCATGCCTAGCTCTACTCACATATAAGAACCAGCAATAGTCATCGAATAACCCTGGAAGGTTACTTCATAAAATGCAGTGGTTGGGTCTCTTATGTACAAACAAAATGAGCCCAAACTCGGCATGCCTAGCTCTACTCACATATGAGTACCAGCAAGAGTCATCGAATAACCCTGGAAGGTTACTTCATAAGTTCCAGTGGTAGGGTCACTTATGTACAAACAAAATGAACCCAAACTCGGCATGCCTAGCTCTACTGACATATGAGTACCAGTAAGAGTCATTGAATAACCCTGGAAGGTTACTTCATAAGTTCCAGTGGTAGGGTCTCTTATGTACAAACAAAATGTGCCCAAACTCGGCATGCCTCGCTCTACTCACACATGAGTACCAGCAAGAGTCATTGAATAACCCTGGAGGTTTACTTCATAAGTTCCAGTGGTAGGGTCTCTTATGTACAAACTAAATGAGCCCAAACTCGGCATGCCTAGCTCTACTCACACATGAGTACCAGCAAGAGTCATTGAATAACCCTGGAAGTTTACTTCATAAGTTCCAGTGGTAGGGTCTCTTATGTACAAACAAAATGAGCCCAAACTCGGCATGCCTAGCTCTACTCACACATGAGTACCAGCAAGAGTCATTGAATAACCCTGGAAGGTTACTCCATAAGTTCCAGTGGTAGGGTCTCTTATGTACAAACAAAATGAGCCCAAACTCGGCATGCCTAGCTCTACTCACACATGAGTACCAGCAAGAGTCATTGAATAACCCTGGAGGTTTACTTCATAAGTTCCAGTGGTAGGGTCTCTTATGTATAAACAAAATGAGCCCAAACTCGGCATGCCTAGCTCTACTCACACATGAGTACCAGAAAGAGTCATTGAATAACCCTGGAAGGTTACTTCATAAGTTCCAGTGGTAGGGTCTTTTATATACAAACAAAATGAGCCCAAACTCGGCATGCCTAGCTCTACTCACACATGAGTACCAGCAAGAGACATTGAATAACCCTGGAAGGTTACTTCATAAGTTCCAGTGGTAGGGTCTCTTATGTACAAACAAAATGAGCCCAAACTCGGCATGCCTAGCTCTACTCACACATGAGTACCAGCAAGAGTCATCGAATAACCCTGGAAGGTTACTTCATAAGCTCCAGTGGTAGGGTCTCTTATGTACAAACAAAATGAGCCCAAACTCGGCATGCGTAGCTTTACTCACATATGAGTACCAGCAAGACTCATCGAATAACCTTGGAAGGTTACTTCACTAGTACCAGTGGTAGGGTCTCACCAAAACAAATAAAATGAGCCCCACCTGGCATAACTAGGTCTACTCTTTTATGAGTTGCAGTCGCAACACTTGAACGGGATGGTATACCATCAGTCCAGATAATCTTACCAGATTTCAACGCAAGAAACAAAATAATATCTAAATACCGAAATATATCCTGACTCAACATAACGGAGAAAATAAAGTAATAATGTCCATTTATACAAAAGAAATTTACTTGTATTGTACGTAATTCGCACCGAATACGAGAAGTATCAAATTGATTTTAGCGAATATTTTGTATTCGTATATTGCTTTTTTCGTCTTCGGGCTGCAGCGACAAGCGACATAGAGTCCACTCCCGACGGCGCTCAAGCGCAGACTGAGGTCTCATTGCAGAATTTGGATATATAAATCAAGAAAGTGGCTAAATAAAACGAACCTTATTGCCACACATTAAGACACACGTACGCGAGCAAAATAGAAGAAAAATGTAAGATGATTTTTTGCTTTTTTTGAGTCAATTTACAATATTTTGAAAAAAATAATCTAATTGTTTTTGAGTTGACTATATTTACTACACTATTCTTTCTTTGAAAATCTAAATAAATGTAAAAATAGAGAGAAAATTGTACCCAAAAATAGCAGTATATGCCTATTTTTGGTTTAAGAGGCCGTTTCGAATCGATTTTACATTAATATTAATTAAATATTTTTTATTTATTTTCAGATTGATTTATAGATAAAAAAGTAATCAATTTATCGTAATCATTAGTTTTAATAGTAATTATCTAAAATTGTCGTAAAATGTACCGGTATTATGTGGTTTTTTGATACAAGCGTAAACGCGTCCTTAAAGCTGTACCACACGCTCAAATTTGGTTTGAACAGACCACGAATTTGGTTCGCATCTGAACCAAATCTGACCGTCTGTAGAATAGTCCTGCGAACATAATAATTATTAATTGAGTCCGCCTTGGTCCGCTAGGACATTGGATATGGATTCACCTGAAGGCTTACATGAAGCAACTGTCCGATCCGGTGATCTGTAGCGATAACGGATTTAATAGGCGGATTTGGTCCGCCGGGAAATTCGAGTGTGTGTTACAGCTTTTACACATGCCAAGCAAAATAGATTTTAACTCCAGTACATGTTCAGACTAGTCGAAATATGTTGTATCTTAACCTATTGATGCCCAGTATATTGTTATACTTGACCAAAATCATTTACAGGTATGGTCAAATAACCTGCAAGTTCCAGATGATAGCGAGGAGATTGCCAAGAAAACATTTATGGAACTGGAGCAACACAAATCTAAAGTTGAAGAGGCAAAAGCGTCTCTACTAAACTACTCACTGAAAAATAAAGAAAAAGAGTCTGATGTTAAAGATCTGTTGGCACTGGGAGAAGAAATACCAACACCTGAAGTTGAGACTATCATTAAAAAACCTAAGTTCAAGAAGCGTAAGGATGACAGCGATTCTGAAATGGAAGATTGGGAGGAAGTTAAAGGTAATTTATATGTAAGGGTCGTAGCACACATATCAACTCGGAAAAGGATCGTCACCGTATCGCCTTACGCCTCGCTGTCAAACAGGCGTCAACCTGACGTAACCAGATACCGTAACGTAAGCGGATCAGAAGCTCCGGCACGTCAACTCGGCTACGGCTAGGTGTCGCCGTACTTACGGCTCGCCGACCGCTGGTTGACAGCTAGGCGGCACTACTTCAATCATTTTGAATCTGAACGCAGACCGCGGGATGGACGAAGTGGACGAAGAGACGTAAGCTAGGCTACGGAGAGCCGTAAGCTAGGGTGCAGAGAACCGTAAGCGCGGGAATTGCAAGTCGACCACGCACCGCACCGCGGTTCGTGAGCTTGTCTCGAGGCGAGGCGATTACGTTACGATTCCGATTAGTGTGCGTTGCAGTAGGGAAATCCATACAAATAATACTGAACGGCTCCAGTTGATACAGTGCCAATCCCTTTCTGAGTTGATACATGTGCTACGACCCTTAGTCATAAAGAGGTTGCATATTTTGGTGCCACTTTCCAATACTTTTGGATAGATATTTTCGACCTTAGTAAAAGTTATTATAGCCCTAAGCCGATGAAGTCCATTCAGAAATAATACTTTCAAAATTATCAGTTTTACAATACCGAATAATACTTTTGCAAAATATTTTGTTATTATGTGCATAACAATATAATGACTTATTTCATATGAACTGATTTTTATAGATTATATTCCATTTATATATAACCTTGATTCTAAATCCAATTTGATAGAGTGGTAACATGATTATTTAACAAATAATCTCACTAACTCTAATAGTAACAAAAGGTGTGTTAGTTTGCTAGTATAAATACAAAGTGTGGATTTAAATATTATTAATTAAATGTTTAAAATATTATCTCTGTATGTTGATTGTTGGTTATCAGCTAAGGATGATAGCTCAGCAGATAAGGCGAAAAATAACATTAGTATCTGTCTGTAATATGAAACATCTTTGGCCCTAATGCATATGAAAATATAAACAACACTTGCAATAATTAGCTAACGAATATTGTGCTGTTTCATTTGTAAGTAAATATAGTAAACTATCCTAATGACTTCATTAAGTAGAAAATATCCTATAGTATGCATAGTCATCTGATCCCAGGGCCGAGCCGCCCCTAGCACATAGGATGTGCGCGGCGCACATAAGCGCCAGGGTAATAGGGGCACCACGCGCCGGGCGAAATGTGTTAATTATTGAAATTTCTGTCGAAAAAGGCTGACAAAAAGGGGCTTCATAGATTTCGCACACAGGCGCTGGATTGGGTCAGTGCGGCCCTGTCTTATCCAAAATTATGCAGAGCTTGTACTATGGTAACAGGGCAACTTATAAACATACTCATTTATTCCTAAAATACATACATATTAAAGCTAAATTATCATCATCCTCTTAGCGTTATCCCAGTTTCAATCTGGGGTCCGCTTTCTAGTCTAACCGGATTTGGCTGAATATTAGCTTTTCCACGGAGCGACTGCCTGTCTGACCTCCGCAACCCGAAGGGATAGCGATATTCCATGGTTTAGACTAGTGTCAGTTTATTTAGAAGGTACTGACGCCCTGTAACGACTGTCAAAGATCTTCATGACAACCGGGACCGACGGCTTAACGTGCTCTCCGAGGCACGGGACAAGCGATAATTAAAGCTAAATTATACCCAGACAAAAATTGTTATACTCATCACCAAACCACAGCCTTCGGCTTTGGAGTCAGGACTACTAATCACTAGACCAACAGGACTGTAAAAATATAAAATAATATACTTTTATTATTCTTCTACTTATTTTCAGAGACAAAAGCAATACCTCAGCAAGGAATACAACTCTTTGTTGAATTCCCTGATGCTGTTAGCAGAAAGAGTAAAAAGATTGATGTTGAAATGATGATGAGGAGGAAAATTAATAGAGTGAAGAAAGAATATCAGGTCTACATGCACAAAGTACATGTTCTATGTTGGTTAGGTCATGGCAACTACATAAACCGCGTCTTGAACGACCAAGAACTTATGGCAGCAGCTCTCTCATTAGTACCGGCAAAAGAATGCTATCCAGGTGAAAGGGTAGACATGAAATATGTTGAACAAATCACAACATGGTACAAAGATAAACTAACACTGAAACAAGATAAAAATGAAGATAAATTCAAACCAAAAGCGCCTCCTCTTAAAACTATACTGTTAGATCTAATCAAAAAGCGAGTGGTTACAGCTAAAAAGTACTTAGTCTATATATTCGTTGCTATGTTGCGGGCACTTGGTTTGCAATGTCGTGTTATGTTTAACTTTGTAACTCTACCCCTAAAACCACCAGTTTCGGAATTATGTTCACTGTCAACAAAACCTAAAGATGAAAAGGCCGGTAAAAATAAATCAGCAACAGAAACAAAACCAAAAATTGAAACAACAAAATCACCAGCTAACAAAATGAAATCAGCAGCAAAACCAAAAATTGAAACAACAAAATCACCAGCTAACAAAATGAAATCAGCAGCAAAACCAAAAATTGAAACAACAAAATCACCAGCTAACAAAATGAAATCAGCAGCAAAACCAAAAATTGAAACAACAAAATCACCAGCTAACAAAACGAAATCAGCAGCAAAACCAACAATTGAATCAATAAAATCTCCAACTAATACCACAACCAAGAAAACAAACAGTAAGACAGAACCAAAAGCAAGTACAAATAAAACAAACCCGAAAAAACAAAATATTACTCAATTAGATGGCAACTATGATAGTTTTTCTTCAACTGATGATGAAAACATGGAAGTAGATGTGTACAACTATCGTAATTTTTATGATAATTATGAAAACATAATGCAAGTTGATGGGAATGATGATACTCCAACTACGAGAAGAACAAGATCCACGAAAAGACCTAAGGCAACTGAAAAGACGGAAGAAGAGGAAGTGTCGCCACCTAAACTAGCCAGAAAAAGTACAGCCCGAAGATCACCAAAACCACCCGCTAAAACTGACACAGATAAAGATGTAGATGAAGGAAATAAAAGAACACAAAGAGGAAAGAAAGCGATTGATACAAAAGATAAACCTGAAACCAGTGATAATACTTCTATACCTAGTAGTAAAGAACCCACAAAAAGTTTAACTCGCAGTCAAAAGTCCAAACTTGATAAGACTGCAGACAATGAATCTCTAGAAACGAAAAGCGCAGCAAAAAATACTACAACTGCCAGAAGTAGAGCAACCAAAAATAATGCAAAAGCAGATGCTGACGTAGGTGATAATAAAATAAGTGTCCCTAAAATATCTGTAACAGATGAAAATAAGGAAGAGTTTGAAAGCAAATATTTTGAAGACACAAAACCTGCTGCAAAACTTAGTCGATTATCGCGAAAACGATCACACACTGCAAATCCTGGTACTTCAAAAAGTGAAAATAAAGTTGAAGTAAAAGAAACAAATATAAAACCAAAAAGTAGAACGAAAAGCGCTCCTGGTACAGCTGTTGAGAAAAGTAAATATTTTGAAAATGAACAATCTAAACAGACACCGAAAAGGCAAGTGCGAAAAGCAAAAGAACTGTCGGAAGATAAACAAAGAGTCAGCCATAGAGATCTTGCCAAAGTAAACAAAGGAAAGGGTGATGTAACTGGAGATTTAGTGGATATTATCAAGAATAGAATAAAAGAAGCTAAAGCAGATGCGAAAAAAGGACTTGTCAAAGGTAAGCTAAGCCAAATCAAGTTTTACATAGCATAATACGATCTTGCTCAATAGGTATATTATAGGTAAAAAGCTGAACTCTCTATCTATTAGTTTGTGATATAAAATATGACCCACTGGGGAAAAGTCAGCAGTGGTTAGTGGTTAAATGTTTTGGGTACAAAACTAAAATGTATTACGTTATACCAAATAACATTTTTACACACTTTCGAGAGCACTAAAGATCTCTGTAACACTAGATGGTTTCTCTCCTGATAAGTAGATCTTAAAATGAACATGGACAAGACTAAAATAATATCTATTGTATAGACGAACTTTGGTAAGAGCAGGTACTACATGGGTTGTATGTGCTCCTATCCAAGTTGGGACCTCTACACTCGAAATTATCGGCAAGTAGGTATACCTGGAACTTGACCCAATTAGGTAGGTCCAACTTCGAAAAAGATATCAATTGCCCAGCCTGGAATGTAGGTGGCTAAAGCTCCGTCTATGTGTAGAGCATTGGGGGAGGCCTATATTCCAGTGGACCTTTTTTCTGAGATGAAAATAAAATTCACTTTTAGGTAAAATCAAGCAAGAATCCGATGACGACTGTGATTATTTGCCAGTAGAGGACCCAAAACATGATGCAGACAGCGATGATGATTTTAAACCAAACAAAATCAGTCCTAAACCAAGCACAAGCCGTCGCATTGACCGCCGAGTGCTGTCAACACCAACCAGTGAAGAGCCGGCCAAAAAGAACAAAGTAGACATATGGTGTGAAATATTCGTCGAAGAACTCGAGCAATGGATATCTGTTGATGTTATAAGAGGCAAAGTACATTCTATTAATGATATCTATGTGAGTACATTTATATACTATAAAATAATTTATCTGTTTTTGCAAAAAGGTGGAGGTTAGCAGCTGTTGTATTTTTATTTCTATTACCTCCGAACTCCGTCATTTATAAAACGCTTTCTATATTTTGAAATGATTTGCGCGTATTGGAACAAACTTCATGGAATTAAATTTGAAGTCTGTTTTTCTTGTTAAAGTTATATAAATGTCACTGGCAAATAATAAGAACCGCAAATTTTTAAATTTCCTGGGAAATTTATAATCTTTCGTAGGATTCTAAACGGTAGATAAATTGTTTACGCGAACCGAACATTTTCGGCAATTTATAAATCTCCGACGTCTCGTAGTAAATTTATAAACTAACGGATATCCATTCGTAAGATTATAAACGGTTCGGCCAATCACAGAAGAGATTTTAATTTTACGCTTCTTTAAAATACGGCAAATAACTGAAATAACACACTGCTCTCTGATTGGTCGGTCGGTGATAATGAAGGTCGGCATCAGTTCAACTTAATAGTTTATGTTAGGTTTTCTTGAGTAAATGACCAACTCAACAATGCAATTTCTAGAACATGTTTTATCAACATTTAGATGTCCTATGTACTGGCCAATCATTCGTAGTCGTAGGGTGATGTTATCATACGTCAACCGAATGATAAAGATTTTATTACAAAAATTGGCCTGAATTACCTAATATTTATACAAATCTTATCAATTTTAATTTTTTTTCGGCAGAGTAATGCAACGCATCCAGTGTGCTACGTAGTTGGTTGGGACAATTCTAACTATTTGAAGGACCTGACAAGGAAATATGTGCCGCAGTACAATACGGTGACTAGGAAGCTTCGAGCGGAGACATCTTGGTGGGACAAGGCCATTCGACCTTATTTGGGCCCAAAGACCGCTCGCGATAGAGAGGAGGACGAATACTTGGACAGAATGCAGCTCGAAGCGCCTTTACCGAAAAGTATTGCTGAGTGAGTGATTTTTTACCATGCTCAAAAATGGAGAAGGTTTTCAATTCGGTTGTATTTCTTTCTGTAGTCTACCTCAAAACTTAAAAAAATATTATTATAATATCATTTATTAACCAACTTATAAAAATATTTTTTGTATCGTGCTAACTTTTTGTTTGGTCAGATCCAAGTTTGAGGAAATAAATTTGAGGTCAGTTTCTTTTATATAAATTTTAACTTGAATAGGGTGGCAAAGCAATACGCGCAATTTATCAAATCACGTTTTTAGAACAAGGTCTTTTTCTAATGTGAAGTGTGCTTTAGCTTTTTTCTCGCTCGAATTATTTCTAGAGCCGCAGCAGCGGCATTAAAGAGCACTGTCAAAATGTATCAAATCGTTCGTAGCTTTTGCCGCTTTGAGTAGCAAAGAGTAGCAAATCGGCTCAATTGCTCATACTAGTTTCAAAGTGATGTAAAGTAAAACGATATAAAGGCTAGGAGGGCTTCTGCAATTTAAATATAAATCGAAATGTGATGTAATTGTTAAAGATAATCGATTTTTGTATACATAAAGTGGTGCAATGTCTGCTAAACCGAATATGTATGTACCTTTGAAGATGGAATTTCTTACACCGCGAGATAACCGTATCTAGCAGTGAGACAATTAAACAGGGTTGCTCTAGTATGTTTATATTTCCTAAAATCATTTCGCATTTCAGTGCTGTATATAAGCCTACCATAATTTGGGACTGCGAGCCAATGCGAGGATTTGACTAATTCCCGTTTCCTT
Organism: Euclidia mi; assembly: GCA_944739405.2. Classification (NCBI taxonomy): domain Eukaryota; kingdom Metazoa; phylum Arthropoda; class Insecta; order Lepidoptera; family Erebidae; genus Euclidia; species Euclidia mi. Next base: position 59,748,548 of record OX123185.2, read on the forward strand.
TATTTTACTTAGTCACCTCTTATTGCTACCCACAGAATGAAATAGGATAGTGCAATTTTACCTATGTGAACATTTAAGTGCCAGGCAAACATTAATTATTATTAGGTAATTAATTGTTCGATAACATTTTCAAAATGTCCGTCTTATTACAAATCAAATAATTTTACCACAGATGTTGTAGCTGGCTAAGAATACTTTTGTAATCCACAGATACAAAAACCACCCTCTATACGCGTTAAAACGTCACCTGCTAAAGTTCGAGGCCCTCTACCCTCCGGACGCGGCGGTGCTTGGGTTTGTCCGCGGCGAGCCGGTGTACGCGCGTGAGTGCGTGTACACGTGCCGCTCTCGGGACACGTGGCTCAAGGAGGCCAAGGTCGTGAAACTGGGGGAAACGCCCTATAAAGTCGTCAAAGCACGCCCTAAGTGGGATAGGGTGAGACAAAAAAATTCAGATGTTTCCATATCATCATCATCATCCTAGGCATCCAAGATTTTCGCTGCCTGGTGTTAGCGGGAGTAATACATCCATAAATTTCGCGATTTTTTTTGTTTAAAGGTCCTGAAAGTTAATAATAACATTTAATTTTTCCAAACTAAAATTATTTAAGTAATGTTATTTCGGTTTTTGTAAAAGTGTGATTTAAAGCGGTGAGAACGAAAACAAATTAACATAGTCTTTATTATTAGAGTTTAGACTATAATAATTATATGAAGCAATATGATAACATTAATTTGCAAATATCATTGAATATTGCCGAAGGTAGCATTATTGGTAGATTGTAAGGTACCACCCCATACCTCTGAGAAGCCGTTGATCCATGCCAATACGAATGTTTTGCACCATTATCTAATAGCTTATAATTATGTTTTACAGCTCTCGAACAAGCTTATCACAGACAAGCCTTTAGAAGTGTTTGGTATTTGGCAAGTGCAAGACTATGAGCCGCCGGTAGCAGAAAACGGCATCGTGCCTCGCAACGCTTACGGCAATGTTGAGCTGTTCAAAGCGTGCATGCTGCCGAAAGGAACTGTTCATATTAAATGTAAGTAGTAATATGCCTTCGTGGTCCAGTGGGTAACTTAAGCGTCTGCGGATCTGTAGGTCCCGGGTTCGATGTCCAGTGTGTGATGTCTGAGAATGTTTTTCCGAATTCTCAGTAGCAGCACGGAGTCGGGTCCTGTGCTCGATAACGGCTATAGGCTCGCCGGTATTACGTAGGACCTACAAATTCATAAAATGGCGAAATGTAGGTGTAATATTACACCTCTGCCTACCCCTTCGGGGATACAGGCGTGAGTCGATAAAAAAAGTAAATGTGGAATGCAATTAGCAAGAGTGCGTTTTCTTTCTTCTTCATGTGAGTGTGTGTCCAAATTTGGTGTTGGAGTAGTATGAGCGACAAGTCAAGTCACGCTATGAGCGCTCTTTCTCTTAGCGTTATCCCAGTTTCAATCTGGGGTCCGCTTACTAGTCTAACTAGGGGGGCGATTCAGAATCGTTCGATATCTCATTTGACATTCGATTCCGTTAATTGTCAAACGGGCTACCTCATTTTTTGTCAAAACTATCGCATTTCCTATGAATTTTATGCATTCAGTATGAAGTAAATTAATAAATAAACCAAATTCAATAAATATTTGTTCAAAATATCTCTGATAGGCGACTAAAAGACGAAGACAATAATTTGACATATCGTACGATTACTTGTCGTGACATTCTGAATCGGCCTGCAGATTTGGCTGAATATTAGCTTTTACACGGAGCAACTGCCTGTCTGACCTCCGCAACCCGAAGGGATAACGATATTCCATGGTTTAGACTAGTGTCAGTTTATTTAGATGGTACTGACGCCCTGTAACGACTGTCAAAGATCTTCATGACAACCGGGACCGACGGTTTATCGTGCTCTCCGAGGCACGGGACAAGCGATAATTAACATTCAATACGCACTTAACTCCGAAAATCCATTGGTGCGCGCCGTGGATTCGTACCCGATATAAGCATGAAAGTCTGTTAGTATCTACAGTCGGCTATCGCTGCCTCACGCTATTAGCGCTACCGTACCATAAAAAATATTATCATCATCATAATTATCAGCCGATAGACGTCCACTGCTGGACATAGGCCTTCTCCAAGGCTCATAATAATTACATACATAGACTCACGCCTGTTTCCCGGAGGGGTAGGCAGAGACTATGGAACGCCATTTGCAACGATTCTGACATATCTCTTGCTTCATTCAATCTCATCAAATTCCTCATGCATGCTCTTTTGTTCAGTTTACTTCTAACTTGTCCTGTCAGGGTGGTCCAATCTGGTCAAAAAACGTCCGCCTAGGTCTTCCCCTTCGTCCTGTTCCATTCACACTGGCCTTATACAATCTGCTTGGTCAGTCGTTCATCATCCATCTTCTCCACGTGCCCCACTACCTTACCATACCTTTCTCGATTCACTACATCTTCCTTACAACACTCTCTTATCACTCAATTCTTTACTCTGTCAGTCAAAGACACACCTACATATACTTCTGAATGTTCCCATTTCTACAGCATTTATTCTATTTTCAAGTCTCTTCTGCCAGATAGTACTAACGTACAGAAGGATCACTTCGCAAACCAATTTATAGAAATGGCGACTCTTGCTACTAAGCAACAAAGTGCAATTCAGCTCGTATAAGCACTCAGTGCCTAACGCGATATTCACCTAACCGTTCCCGCTCTTTTCTAACACATAATGTTGTCGCTGTCTGGCGCGGAGTGGCGCGCTGGCTGTCGCGCTAGGTTTGTCGACTTGCCGCTGCTACTAATATTTATTCATCGTCTACTTGACCACGTAATAATAAATAATTATCCTATGTTTAATGCGTATGGTTACACAGTAAATATTAAATTAAAACAAACCTAGATATATCCTTGTTTAATGGTTAGTGATATTTTTTGTTAACTTACTTCAAGTTGGCTTGACGAATTCTTAGGAAGTATTTTTCGTCTGTTCGCTCGGTATAAATAAGTAACTGCAACTTACTTACTCAGGCTATTAGTAAATTCTGAGTCTAGGTATGTAACTACTTACTTAAGCAATTATAATTTACTTCAAACTAAAAATCTTCAAGGAATCCAATTTTATGAGTGAACAACATGATAATCTAAAATATGTACAAAGTAAGTGGGTAGGACTAACTTACAACAAAGCATAATGTGTGTGAAATGACCCATTGAAATAAAAATAAGTTCACTACTAGAGGACCCGTGCTGCTCCACAGCATATTTTAATATTATAAAAAAGCTCTTACATATAGGTATGTTGAGTACATTGTAACCTTATCTAATAAGTAAGTATCATCTTACTTCTTAGCAAAAATATATAGGTATATCACTAAACTTCTTTTCTCACAACATTGGTTTTGCGTTGCACCTTAGGTATCGTGAAATTTCCACCTTGGCATTACTGAATGGCTTACCGCGAAATAGGGATATATAATCTAATATATAAAATTCTCGTGTCACAGTTTTCGTTCCCATACTCCTCCGAAACGGCTTGACCGATTTTGATGAAATTTTTTGTGCTTATCCGGTATCTATGAGAATCGGCCAACATCTATTTTTCAAAAAAAAAAAAAAATTTGCAAAACAACGTTTGCCGGGTCAGCTAGTAATATATAATATGTATAACTGAAATAAAGCTCTTAAAAAAGGAGGATATCAATTTGATATGTATGTATGTAATATTATTGGAATTGCGTAAATGAAAAAAAAAATTAATGATCTGTAGGAATAGTAGTTTTGGTAGGATAGTAGTAAGTAACATTGCTACCAAAACTACTATACCTACCGAAAATACTATTCCTATCAAAACTACTATTGGTACCAAAACTACTATTCGTACTAACACTATCATATCTACCATTTTTTCAAAACTACCATTTGTACCAAAACCGCCGGTGCTGTCAAAAGTACCTTTTCTCTCAATACTACTATTCTTACCAAAGCTACAATTTCTACCATAACTACCACTTGTAATATAATTATATGACAATAGTACTATGAACAGCTGTAATATGTATGTTCCACATAAAAAAAATTAACATGCCCGAAGAAAGTCTGTAATTTAAAAACACAAAAATGTTCCTAACATAAAACGTAATTTACCCGTCTGTAGGGTTGATTTTCCCAACATTAGGCGGACATTTACATTTGGGGAAAATTCCTCGGGTCGCGGGTACACTGACGTTGTTACCACGACCCCGTCATGAGGCTCGATAGAGGAACACCGCGGTGTTTTAGTGGGTATCCGAACCGCTAGGGGGGAGAGTCGAGCCACACACCACCCTCCACCTGACCCAAACTCGGTACAGAGTTGGCGGAGGGGTCCCTTTGAGGGACAGTCCGTAACTGGATTTCATCGCGATACAAAAAAAGGGGGAAAATTCCTCAACATCAGAGATCAGTTCACCCAACATTAAGGGTTAACTGGTAACATTCGGGGAATATTACCTGCCATCAGCGATAATTCTCTATAGTGTTAATTTTACCAACTTCAGGTATAATTTTACACACCACCACACTCACACCCGTATGAAATTAAGGCAAGGTCACCTTAAGGAGGCACAACGGTTTTTCCTGGCAGTTACCGCAAGGAACTTATTAGATGCCATAAAAATATTTTTGAATTTAGAACCGTCCATGTAGAGACAAAGCAACGAAATCTTAAGAAATGTATAGGAAAATATTGAAGAATAAGTTCAATGTCCACACCTATCTTCCTTCAAACTTACCCAATTTAAATGAGCATACCATCAAATGAAAGAGCTCTTTTCAGCGCGTGTTTTAGGCCTATAACAAAACGCCTACCTCAATGATAACCAGATATATAGAAGCAGAAAGTCATTGACTACGGCTACGAAAACGTAAAAAATGTATGGGAGAAAACTGTTTTTCCATATAACTTGATGAATGTGCAAGTTAGGTAATTTCTAATGCTTGATGACAAATCTATGCAGCGAGAGCTTTCATTTAAAAAAACAATCATGCGAATCGCTTGGGTAGAACGGGCTGGCGAACTCGTATTATAAAACACAAATTCTTTTAATATATAGATTAAAATTCACGTTATTAGCGCACTCTGCGCGCATGCGGTGACATCACTGACAACCGACTAACGACGCGGGCTTGGAAGCCGCGCGAAAGTGTAGGCACTTATCGCTGTAGGTACGGCCGAGTGAAGGAGGCCTGGCCATACTTAACTTCCACTATCATACATAAGTATGGTAGTAATTATATGTAGTATTTAAAAAAAAACTTCTTTTGCCCAGCGATACGCAACTAACGAGCATATAAACTGTTTATATATAAGGCCATCGAGGAACCGACAGCTGATCTGTATGCTCTATGATTTCAGTGCCGGGCCTGAACAGAGTAGCAAAGAAGTTGAACATAGATTGCGCGCCGGCGATGACAGGCTTCGATTTCAACGGTGGCTGGTCACACCCCGTGTACGACGGGTTCGTGGTGTGCCAGGAGTATGAAGAAATCATCACAGAAGCTTGGACTAAGGTTCGTATGAGTGAAACTGAAAAGTAAATTTTCCCATAGGGACAGTGCATGTCCCTATTGATGGAGATTTGCCAATGGCCTATCATTTTGAATAAAAATACTTTTTGTATAAACTAACTCACATGACACATACAGAAATAAATTTAATACTTTAACCAGTAAAAACAAATCTCCAATAATAGAAGATAGAAGTAACAATATTTATGGCAATACTGTAGTGTCAGTGAATGAATTGTTGACGTACAGTGCCGTGTTGATGCGTGTATTTACTTGAGGTTTTCTTTTTTTGGCTTCACGTCCAATATAGAGCATGCAAATACGGCATTCTTTATTTAAATTGACATTTCGTGTCTCTGCTTAAAATTAACTAAGTAGAAATAACCATTATCATTAATTTATCAGGACCAAGAAGAACAAGAACGGAGAGAAATCGAAAAGACCGAGCTCAGAGTATACGGCAACTGGAAGCGTCTGATCAAAGGCCTTATCATACGTGAGCGCCTCAAACACAAGTACGGCTTCGAAGAACCAACAACTGCGGGCACCTCCAAAGCTAAAACAAAAGGACCCAAGTTGGTTGTTAAGAAAAAGTAAATTTGTTATCTTTTATATTGAGATTCTAGTTTGTAATATTGTTATTGTAATAAGATGCTCTAGTGTAAGAAGCCTATGGCTACCGTTTTAGTAAGGGAAATATGGGCCCTGAACTTCTGTTTTAGGTCAAAACTTTAACCGTTTACGGATGTTATCCTCGACCAATTTATTTAACGGGTTTCTATCACGCTGCAAATTATTTTAAGGTATAATTACCTCGAGTTTTCCTAAACGTATTCGATATATATACCAGCTTACAACGGTCGTATTCGCCGAGAAACTGATGACTATAGATATTATTTTACTTTAGTTAGTAAGTACAACTGCAAATACAGGTAAGGGTAAAAATGATTTCTAGAATACTCTTGTTTTAAATAGTGACAGTAAATTCAATGTAAAACGCAATAAATCCGTAAGCATTAGCCTAGTTACAAAGTATTAAACATTGAAAATGTATTTAATGCTACTATAAGTTTATATAAAGTATATCCTCAATTTGTAGATAATAAGTATGTGCCGCCTAATACTTTAAATATACATACTAATTGCTTAGCTAAGGGTTGTAAGCTTTTAATTGTGTAATTTTGATAATTGCGGAATATAATCTGTCTCATCGCAAATTTAGAAATGCGAACGTGAGTATCGCTATGCCTTTACGGGTTAACTGGGAGTCTTACCATGTCACGAGTGACCTTGATTAGCCAGAGTCAATTTGACAGTCGAGAATTTCTAGGCAAAGAACTCGGTTCTATGTAGGTCTGTGTTCTTGGCCCTAGGTTCGCTGCAACTTAAACGCGTGAAAGCAGAGTCAATCGTAGGAATGTGGTAAAACTCGTGCGAAGTGGATAAGAAAATTTGTCATCTATATCTCGCTAAGGCCCCGCATTTCCTTATTTTATCCGACAGAACTAGCAATAAATTATCATTGCGGATAAGGTAACCTGTAGAAATAAAGTGTATTTTATCAGATAAAATACTAGTGCGCGCTTCGTGAACAAAGTTATAAGAAACTAAAGTGGTCTTATTTTTCAATACTAAAGCGGTAGTACCAGGGCCCTGCGTAAAACGTATTTCAATCGTGTTCAAAATTCTTATATAAGTGATATTTTTAAACTGTTACCACCAATTCAATTGATTATTCTTGCAATTAAGTGTTGTGATATTTTTGCATGTGAAATCACATTAATTACTTTTTAAAAGCATGATTTGGTTAGCTTCAAGCACCATTTTTATTTTGTAGTGATAGTTATTGCTCGATTTTTAATTAGTAGTAATTCGAGTTGCAAGTTACTTTAACTTATAAAGTTAAGTTGGCAAGTCTACTTCAGTTGTATAATGAGTAGAATTTAAACTTAATACTGTTCTTTATTGTATTATTAATTGGACATAATTGTACTATGAAAATACTATCACACCTGCACACGCCAAGGCATACATTTGCATATTTAACCAGCTGTTTAAATCCAACTGAGAATTTCCAACATTTTAGAAAATAGTCTAAAGATATAATGTAATAAGCAAAGATCGGAATCAGGGCCTATATATATATATGCCTAAATTTTAAATGTGTTTCCGGAGATCTAAATTCTGGAAAATTTCGGATTTTTAATTAAGGTGTTTTAAACTGTTGAAAAAATCTTCATTAAAAATCAAGAAACACATTCACAAATTAGGCATATCCATACTTTTGACAATGTTAGCTCCCTTAATTCCGATCTTTGGTAATAAGACTTTTACAATTTCACATATTGTCCACGAAAAACATATCATTTCAATTAGTATTATTTTATTCAACTCACACGAGTTTAATTAATGCTTGTCCAATAGATATTGATTCTTAATAATAATTATGTTCTCGATTTTATTTAAATGTCACCGAATTGAAGCCATTATGATATAAAACCTAATACTCCAAAAGCGAGAATTTCGTTTTATAAACTGTTTACTATAAAGCCAGATATAGGGATATGGTCTCCACGACACCGGCACAAAATTGATCATTCAGTAGACAGAGATCACGCGAGTAATAGAGTATGATATCCTTTTTTGTGTCATGATTCGCAGAACTCAATAAAGTAAGAACGACACCAACTTATAAGAGTATCTCATTCGCACGTTTTTGGGCAGTATTATTTGACAGCTTGCGGGACAAAGACTCAGTTCATGTCTTTTGTATGGTTGTGAACCCGCGAATCATAACTGAATATCTATCAATCTCTATGATCATACATAAAAAATCTCAAGGGCTCAATATATGTTACCACAAAGTTATTGGGAGTCTTCTCGTTCTTCTCTTTATTGCTAGGAAAAAAAATCGCGTAAAAATTGTGTCTTATCAGTCGATAGTCGAGATATTTTAATTTAAAGAGAAATTTTATTTTGTGGGCAATAAAGGCGCAATCAGATGTCATGTATGCATTAAAATATAATCGCTACCTACTTAACATTTAAGGTTTATTAAAGTACCTGTCTGGAGAGTTAGTTTTAGAAGTAAGCACCATAGCTACCTCATGGTTTAATTATAATGTTATTTTTCATAGAATGCTCCATTAATGGAACAATTTTGTGTATTATTATTATTGCCTAATTCGCCTTATTATCCTGCCTAATTATGTACCTATTTCATTTTCATACTTTTATTCTAAGGTTTTTACATTCAAATTTGTTTTTATACACTAATTTGAATAAATATTTTTTATAAAATATTGTTCTTTTTTTACTCCTACCTACCGATGGGTTAAAATTAATAAAACAGTGTTTCAGTATTTCACTTTCACATTCTTAAAGTCATGAGGATTCAAAAATAAAGAACACGGCAACTTGTCGAATATTTATTTATTAAAAATTATAACTTATACAAATTTTGTTTATTATACCATAGTTATGCAATAAGCTGCTTTAAATCTTTACATTAACTTGATTTTACGTGCTTGTTAGATATATAAATATATAATAGCAAAAGCTCAAAAAGCGTAATATACGTAGGTAGTTAGAATTTACCATAGCACAGTTGGAGTGCATTAAGTAAATTACAAAATTATTTACAAAAATCTTTGGTGTATAAAAATATGTATAGACACTTCAGACCTTATACATCAAGATCTGGTCGGTCGAAACGATTACAATTATTTGCAATCTTATCTGCGTTTACAGGATAGTTTTTGCACATACCTTCATATCATATATGATAAATATAAGGTATATGTAATCACAATGCCATCTTTTTTTTTCTTTTTTTTTATATTTTTAATCTTGTAATTTAACAAATTATTTATAACTCTTACATACCTACATTAAGTCTATTTACCTTATGTTCTACAATATTTTATAACGAATATGTAAACTAAGGGCCCAGACACATTCATCACAATTTGTACATTATTATATGAAAGGAATGTAACCTTTAATTTATACTTTCGTAACAAAATATTTGTGCTCAAAGGCTCTGTTACCATTTATACTTTATTAGTTTATGAAATAATTTCGTATCAACCAATATTAAAGCCAGTTTAATAAATGGTATGATAATCTGTCAAGCTAGGTAGCAATACAGAGTAGGTAGATTAGATTCCTTTCATGCTACCATCATTCTAGAATGGTTCTATAAAGACCAGCTTCATAGACTACTTATGCCATGGTCAATGTGCCTGCGCCCATACCGAATCCTACACCCTTAGGACCAAAGTTCCTGCCGTAACAACTTCGGCAATAGATTTCTCCGTTAGGTCCATCGTTTAAGTTTGTAGAATCCTGAAACAATAATTAGTACTTATTAGAGCCTAATTCTTTACACAAACAGAACTATGAAAATCTTTTAACGAGGTACAGTCAGCTGCATAAGTCCATACATATTTACGTGACTTTGTAGGGTTATGTCGTGCAAACAATTATTATTCTGAATATCTTGTAGGTTTTTAGGCAAGTAAAACGTACCTTAATCATAATTTATGAATTTAGAGTTTTATTTCATAAAAGAAACGACAAAGATTTTGCATTATGTAGCGACTTTTTAGTTGACTGTAAAAAAACAAAGGACTGAAAGCCTCATATTCATAAAACTAGCTTATCAAGCGTCAATAAAAAAGCCCAAACGTCAAAGTCGCGTTCCATGTTACAGTGAGGATATTTCAATATCTCAAACATAATATACACCTTCCTTATTTATTCCTACAAAGAAGAAAGAGATGCAGTATCCAAATTTATCAGTGAACAAGCTAAGTATGACGTGTAAAGTGTAGAATTTTATCAAGTTCCAATGAAGTTATTAGTTTTATTGTAAATCAAAATAATTTGTCGGTTTATTTTTATCAAATAAAGTAGTCATGGCACTTAAAATACTTCCTACAGTGTGGCTCGCATGCTTCGCGTTCATTTTTATTCAAGTCACCAAAGCAGAGTTTTCAACAGAAGATTGTACATCTCTCGGATTTATCAAAGCTAATTTGTTGTGTTCCTCCTGTGATCAGTTAAAAGATTTTGGCTTAGAGCAGCTCATGAGCCACTGTAAAGAATGCTGTCATCAAGATGAAACGGCGCCGAAAGAAAAGATATATGCTCGGGCAGTGTTAGAAGTTTGCACTTGTAAGTTCCCGGCATATCCTCAGATTCAAGCATTTGTGAAGAGTGACCGGCCAGCCAAGTTCCCTAACCTACAGATAAAGTATGTAAGAGGCTTAGACCCAATCATCAAATTAATGGATAAAGATGGAATTGTCAAGGATACTGTTGCCATTGAAAAATGGAATACTGATTCAGTAGAAGAATTCTTAAACTCCCATCTTGAAAAGGAACAAGATGACGAGCCTGACTATTTAAAAACTAATAGAATTTAAGTGTAAATAAAGTAATTAATTAAGTAATATGATGTTTTATTGGACAAATAATATACCCCAATACTTACAAGAGATCTATGGCATTCCGCACATGAGAAGCACCGCTTGTGCCATGTGCCATTCTTGGAGTGCATCTGTTCAGCAGCATAGACTGGGAATCCACAGCGAGGGCAGCCTTGGCCCTTAGCTGCTTTTTGGCCAGTGAAGGGCATTTGTTCAGTGCTGCAAAATGAATATTTTTTTTTGTATAGCCCTTGAAAATGTGCAACTACATATTATTATATAGGGCAGCTTTTTCTTGTCATATTGCCTTGGCTAGATAAGCTGAATTAATAAAAAGGCTGTTGCAAGGAAAAAACTTACTATGTAACAGAGGGTTCAGAATCGCAGGAAACAAGGGTAGGGGCATGGCCGTAACCAAATCCCTTGGGCCCGAATAGCTTAGCGTAGCAAGCGCGGCAGTGGATCTCCTTGTCGGGGCCATCGCACGCCAGCATTGAGTCCAAAGGCCGGTGGCATTCCGCACAGTTGAAGCATTTCTTGTGCCACATCTGTAAACAAATGTTATGTTTAATATTCAGTCGCAAGTTCAGGGTTTGTGAAGAATCCAATCCGTCTGTGATTTATACATTTTTTGTTTATTACTTGATACTTACAGTGCCCTTTGCTAATTGTTGTTCAGCAGCAAAGACCATGCCGCCGCAACGTGGGCAGCCCTGGCCCTTGGGCGCCTTGATAGAAGTGGTATCGGGGTTGTAGAACGGACGGCCAGCAGAGATCTCGTCCTCGCTGTAAATAAACAATTATAACCTCAGATTATAGAAGTCTTTATAGTTCTAATGATTTAATTAAGGTAGCAATAGCCGACTGGAGGTACCAACAGACTGCCTTGCCGAGGGTAGCGGGTTGGAATCCACGGCGCGCACCGCTGTCTCTTCGGAGTTATGTGCGTATTGAATTGCTATTTATTAGTTACCCCGTGCTTCGGACAACACGTTAAGCCCTCGGTGCCGGCTATCATGAAAACATTTGATAGTCTATAGAGGAAGTCAGTAGGTACCTCTAGTCTAAATAAACTGATACTAGTTTAAACTCTGGAATATCGCTATTCCTTTGGGTTGTGGAGGTTAGACAGGCGGTAGCTGTGTGAAAAAGCTAATATTCAGTCAAACTCGGTAAGACTAGTAAGCGGACCTCGGGTTGCAATTGGGATAACGCTAGGAGGATTAAGATAAGTAGTTCTAATAATTAAAAAAAAATCTGTTATCCTGAAATACTTACGTCAAGCCGTCGGTCTGGAGGAAACCAGAGCCGCAAGCAAATCCGTAACCGTGAGGTCCCCATTTCTTGCCGTAGCAAGTCTTGCAGTAGACTTCGGAGTTGGGTCCGTCGCAAGCAATGATGGAATCCAAGGTTTTTGTGCAATCACGGCACTTGAAACACTTGCGATGCCATTCACGGCCCTTCGCAAGGACTTGCTCAGCAGCGAACACAACGCCTCCACAACGGGGACATCCTTTACCAGGAGGGGCCTGGATGGCGGCCGTATCAATCACCGTTGTCCTTGGTGCTTGTTCACTGTACAACGATTTAGGAAAGTTAAAATTCTGTGCATATGCTGCCAGGTTATAGAGTTAAAATATTATGAGAATTATATTAGCACAGATCACTAATTTAAATGAAGGGTGAACGGTTTTTGTTATAATGGAAAGACAATAGCCCTATCGTTACCTTTCTATCAAAGTTGGAACTTAGGTAGGTATGCTTTCATTACCTAGGTTACGCTAGGATTTTTCAAGTAAGTAGGAAAATATGCTAGTGGAAAAGTTTGGTAGCCCTTAAGGCGAGAGTAAAAAAAATTGGTGTAGCTGAGTGTAAACGATGGCATTACGTTGATTCTGCTAATACGTTCATCATTCTGTCTGGACACACGTGCATAGCTAATAAATATACGTGCCGTCTTCACAGATGCGCAACCTGTGCAATCCCGAAATAAACAGTCATAATATGCTGTTACCCACGTTGTGTAATGATTGTATCATAATAAGACGTCTATTTTTTGCGCGGCCCATTAAGAAAATTATACGGCAAATCCACATCCATTCGAATACATGTTATAAGCTCAAGAAGCGTGGCTAGTCTCGCCGATATTAAAATTAGTCCGATCGAGAGCGGAGAGCGCGTTCTATTTTCACGTTGGCACGTTGCCATCTCTTGTTTGTATTATAAGCTGTTTTTATGAAAGTGACTATGCGATGGAAATAACCTAAACCTGTCATGTAACCTGAGAAGTATACGTAATACCACTGATGCTACGGGTGAAAAAAGAAAATCGGCAAGTGAAACATGGTGTTAAGCAATGAATGTTACGATGAACTCTACCACACTAGGATAACGTAAAAACTATTTGCTAAAGCAATCTAGAAGCAAATAGGCAATATTAGATGAGTCGGTTAATCGTGATATCTAGGAATAAACAAGTCTTATAGACTGGATCTTTCAGGATCTCGGTGACACACCAATCATGTACCTTTGCCATTCCAAGTCCTTTATATCACACATAAGACCCAGGCTTGACATGCCCCCATGGCCTACACCTCTGGGACCAAATCTTTGTGCGTAGCATCCTACAGCAAAAGCAAAGCGTTATTATTGCACCTGAGGAGTACACAGCGTCGCACACAATCATCGCACACCGTGTCAAATGCTGTGCCCTCGCCAGATGAGTCACACGACCACAAGCGGTTCTTACCCATTGGCGTAAGGTTCACTCTGCAAGACACCAGCTCCCCCTCCGTAACCATATCCCTTAGGACCAAACTTCTTCCCATAACATACTACAGAGAAAAACACTTTATTAAAAACCACGAAAAAGGAAAGGGTATTATCATGCGATTAAGTAAACTGATTGATCACTCACAAAAATTTAAATTATGGCATAATATGTTGTTGTTGCAATATTTGAAGATCTGGATAAATTATTAATAAATAATAATTAGAATGTATAAAACAATGTGAGGATAAGAAACAAACCTTTGCAGTAAATGTCTTTGTCTGGGCCATCGCAACAGTTTGTGGAGTCCAGCTGTTTTGTGCATTCACCGCATTTGAAGCACTCCTTGTGCCACGCCTGGACATACAGTGAACAGTGAGGAAATGTCGGGCATGCAAGGATATTACTAGTCGCTAGGTACACTCGCGTTATCACAATGTTATATGTTGTTATTACACATTTACACAGGGACCATTCATCTGTGTGGTAAACAATTAGTTTATACCTCTACAATATATCTCAAGGTCTGGTCCGTCACAATGCATCATTGAGTCAAGGGTCCTGTTGCAATTTAAGCATTTGAAGCATCGCCTGTGATAACCCTACGGTGTATTAAAAATGGAGTTATTAATAGATAGTAATTATGGCATTTATGTTTACCATACTGGAAGACTATAACTATTTTAAGGTGTAAGTACTAAGTAATCTATGACAATAAAATCGTTACCCAGATAACAATGTAAACTTGCCAAACTTGCAGCAAGTTTAAATAAAGCTTGCTAGTTTCACTGTGACAAACTTGCATGAAGTTGGTTTTTCAAAGGATTTGGATGACGACGAGCACAGGTTGGTAGTCGGTCGACCTCTTAGATATAGCAGGAGGTGCTCGACGACCAGCTGTTGTCGGACCACCAACCTGTGGTCGTCGTCATCCAAATCCTTTGGAAAGAAACTGCATGCAAGTTTGTCACAGTGAAACTAGGAAGTTTGATTTAAACTTGCTGCAAGTTTGTTGTTATCTGGGTAAGCATTTTATCGTCGTATATAGGTACAGGTACCTATGCTGTTTATTGTTACATGAGTGGTACTTAAATAAGTTTATTAAAATTGTAATAACTAATAAGCGTCTGTTAAGCAGCAAAAGCTGTGTTATCTTTTGAGGACAGACCCTAACTAGGTATGCTCCTGCTTAGCAGGTTGATCATTAGTGCCAGTTATGAATAATTGTATTATTATTGAAGTATACGCATTACCTTTCCTCTCGCCAACATCTGCTCGGCAGCGTAAACGTAGCCTCCGCATCGGGGACATCCTTGGCCGGGGGGCGCCTTGGCAATAGAGCGAGATTCCAGACAAGCTCCGTTAGTCCTTACATGCCTGTATAAATGCCGCAAATCAATCAATGTTCAACTATTTTTAAATAAAGCAACGATGACAGAAGAACAGTTAAAAGCCTGTCAGGCATAGGAGAATCCGTCTGCCCCTACGTTCTAGTATCGGCCACACGGATCGCGGCTAAGCAGTTGATGCCGGCGGCGCACCTCCGCCGTAATGGGAGAAGGTAAGGGCTCCCTGCCGCCCGCTCCGCATCGGCCTCGCTATAGTGCTACACATATCGACATAGAGGGCGCTTTCCTTATCCCATCACATATATTTACTATCAGTTAAAGCGAAGTCGGAAGCGTTAGCTGAGTGTTAGACAAAAGGGTAAGTAGCGAGGAAAGTTAACAACATAACATGTGTTCGGTGCATGCCATCTAAGTGCGTCTGGAGCAGCGTTGCTAAGCCAAGGCTTTACATAGTGGTTTCTCACCGTGGCTCCTTCGGGTCGGGTCGCCCCGTTGGGGAGGGAGGGATCGGTAGGCGGGAGCACGTCGGACCGGCGCGCGTCCGCCGCGGCGCCGCGCGTCGGCCGCGCGCCGGTCCCACCGGACTCCGCCTCAAATACAACTAACTCAGGGTTGGTAGTCGACTTTTTATTTGTAGTTTTTTTTATAAATAATAAATAATACCGATGAACAAATTAAATTAAGCGATAGCGAATAATAAACCTAACTAAAGTAATTTAAAGTACAGTATGGCGTGCGTTCGCGAGGCGTCGCTGGTTGGCCGAGATGTGTGTCGGCGACCCGCTTGTGCTGGACGGCTGCTCGCTCAATTCCTGTTGCGACATAAACGGAGACTGGTCATGCACGTGTCAGGCGGCGCGTAATGTACAGCTAGCGCGCGCTTTCTACTTATACGTATGAGTTTTTATGTACACGCGGTTAATGTTGTTACGCACGGGCCCGGAGGCCGGTCGTTGCGACCTTAGATAAGGAAAGACCCTCAGTGGCGCGGGCGGCGGGAGTGCGGAGAGGGCTAGTACTTACGTCTCTGCCTTCAGGTGATCGCCGGTGTCCATGGACAGGCAGCCGGCACCACCACCGAAACCGTAGCCTTTTGGTCCGAATTTACGTGCGTGGCACATTTTGCAGTACAGTTCACCTTCGTGTTCTGAGCAGTTGGTGGAGTCCAGCAACTTCTGGCACAGGCCTGCATAACATTCACATTTAGTATGTTGTTTATATCATTAAAGGGGGTAAAGCTGTCTTGATACAATATCTAAGTAACTTTGTAAGGACGTAGTCTTTACTCCATACAACTACAGGCAAATGTTTATCGCGGCATCCATACTTGTTTACCTCGGTCAATGACAAGGACAGGCAAAACTTCAGTTTTACTGTTTTATTTAAACTCAGTTTCATACCCCCCATTTTATCTAAGTACAAGATATTATAGAATCGGCACCTTTGATCCTTAACTTTATTCAGAGTAATTGTTTATAAATAAGATGATGACCTCATCATTGACAACAGGAACAGCTGTAGTATATATTCGAGATGATAATTTAATTTTATTCCCTTTAATACAGCAGTGACCATGAATTTACACGTGAATCAACATAATTAATTTTACCAATAAGTATGTAGGTACCAATATTTTATATTTTCTACCCATTTCTACTTTCTTACCATGACCCAAGTGGGCAGGCCTAATTTACTTGGGTCATGTGTCTTACGAGGTCATAAAAATATTTACAAACATTCTAGCAGCAACTTAAAGGACACCCAGACTCGAAACAACACTACGTGGTCACAAATTGTAGTCCCGCGTGGGCATCGAACCCACGACACTTGGCGTGGTTTTAAACGGAGGGGTATGTAGTCGCTTAACCCACTACACCATTCGTGCAGTCGAGTTGTAAAATTAATATTTAAAAGCTAATTTAGTTAGCTTTGAAATATATAAGTATTTTCATTTCTCAAATATACTTAGGATGTAACTTCAAAATATTTACTTTTTCGAAATAGGACATTTTGTTCGTGGTCTGTTTCAGTAAAAATAATTAAGTACCAGGTATATGAAAAGTACACCACGATAACCTAATATTTGGTTTCTAGAAAGACTAATTGGTATCAATGTTTAAACGCTATTTTTTTTTTAATGTTCAAG
The DNA here is from genome assembly GCA_944739405.2 of Euclidia mi. Taxonomy (NCBI): domain Eukaryota; kingdom Metazoa; phylum Arthropoda; class Insecta; order Lepidoptera; family Erebidae; genus Euclidia; species Euclidia mi. The sequence continues at coordinate 59,765,798 of OX123185.2, forward strand.
TATATAAAGTAAAGATGACAAGAAGTAATAAGTTAATAACTCACCGCACTTGAAGCACATTTTGTGCCATTTGAGTCCGCCGGCGACTCGCTCCTCAGCTGCGTATACTGATTTGCCGCATTTTGGGCACTTGGGGTTATCTGCTGGTTTGAAAGGCATTGTGCTCGCTTAACTTATCCTGTAACAAAATATTTGAAGTTCAGTGAACGTCACAATTATCAACCGTCTTAACTGTTAACAGGGGCGCGGCGATGTACAGGCGACCTGTAACTTGGCTAAATCACAACTGTTGCTGAAAATTCCAAAGCACTTTAGGAATGCACCGAGTATCCTTAGTTGTCCGTTATGATGCACTGTCACTATATCTTATGAAGTAACACATTTCGTTATCACATCAGAATATTATTTGGATACGTTGTCAAATTTTATTCTAAATGCAACAGTAGTTGGCCGAAATCCAAGTCGCCTGCACCGCTTGAGTCGCATGTGAACTGACACTTTATTGCTCAACAGGCACGTATGTCGGACGAGATATTTGCTGCGCGAGCGTCCTGCGAGTGCAGCGCTGTTAGAGAATATGCGAGTTATGGAAGGTAGGGCGGCAGCGCGTGGGATGTTGCGCTCCTAATTTGGGGCGTTCAGGTAAAGTTACGTGCTGGAGCGTGGTGTTGCATCGCTATTATTAGTTCACATAGGAAGCCGGCGGCGGCTATCACTCGCGCTGTTATACAAGCTGAATATCACTTTCACTGGAGTGCGGACCTGTTCGTCGAAGTCGCTGCGGGATGTATCCCGGACGCGTGTACAGTTCAGGGCTGAGATGCCTAGACTGCGGTGCGCGGTGTTCGAATGATGCGCGAGGGCAGCGTGCGACCGTAGTCTTTGCGCGAGTTGCACACGGCCCCAGTGGAGGGGCGGCCGCCCGCCCTCGCCGCACGCGCCGCCCGCCCTCGCCGCTCGCTACACCACCACCACTACCACCCCCACCCAGCACCAGTCACTAACTCACTACCTACTACCCTTATCACTAATACTTCCTTATACTATTCTATCTCGAGTATAATCCCTATATTCTATCTGTATTAATAAAGATAAATAAAATGTATTAACTTTTTTAAGAAAGGATTATGTCATTTCTAAAAATCGAGTAGAAATAAATAGGCATGTGATGCTATATTTCTGTAAAACTTTTAAAGACTCAAATGCATCGTTGCTAATTAGGTATGTACCTATATTCATAATAAAATTATAATGATTGAAAGCCGTTTAATCCTTGCAACCTAAACGTCTATAGCCATTCTCACGGTTAGACCATTGTGAAATATTTACGGGGTTCTGACAAGTCTTAATGACAGTCGGGACCAACGGCTAAACTTGTTCCTTAAGTTTGAATCCTGACGCACCCTTATGGTCTCTTAGCTGGTTATTTTTTAATCTGTTCCTACCATACTCAACAAAGTATTCTTATTCTTGGTAATTACAGAAATTATTAACTTAATTCAATATTCCGATATCTTTTTGCATTGGCAATAAAATATTATGCATATATTTTAAGTAAGTATAATTTTATTGATGCTTTGTCAATGGGACAGGTTTTCCCCCTCTTGATTTCAGGAGATTTTCCCATTTCATATTTTTCTGTACCTATGAATCTTCGTTAAGTTATTTTCTTGCATAAGTGTTTGAGTGCAAATTAATTTATGTTTTGGCCAAGGAAATTCTAGATTTATTTGAGAATCCATTAGCCTGAAATTTGCCGTAAAGCGAGTCGAACAGGAAACACCTATAAAACTATTAGATTTGTTGTCCTAAGGGATCTCCCGTGGATGTCCACAACTACGTTTGAGTCATCTAATAGCCAAATAAATCAATAGCATCTTGGAATATCTGTCAAGTGATGCTACTATTCACGGGGAAATGTCAACCTTAATATTTGTTATTATGTTTAACAGAGTAACCTTGATGGGCATTATTCCCGTAATTTATGACTGTTTTCCTGGCATAGTTCATGTTATTTAGGTACTTGTTATTTTAGTCTTGTTTGTAAACTGTCCTATCTCGACATGTGCCATACCTTACTTTCCACTAAGCGAAGGGTTGGATGGTAACCCACTAGTTTCTGACTGACTTCTCGTTTTTTGATACCATTATGAGGACCTTTTAGACAAGCAGGGTTCCTCATAATTCAGGGTTGAGAAAAATTTAATGCACTTCAACGGCATTATTTTAAGAATGCACTAGGGACATATTCCACGTTCAGTCGTGGCCTTATCTGAACAAAAGTTATTTTACGTACTTACTAATATGTTTATCGTAATGGTGCATAAATATTTTTTGGAAAGTATCTACTTATCTATCCGTCTCTACTATTCATTAGAATAGATGACGAATGAAACTTAATGACGAACGTCTTGGACTAATGTCCCGTGTTATTCCTTGTTTCGTAATAAGCCCTTTAGATTTTTACACAGTATGGGCGAAATATATTCAAATTACATAATACTTTAGCAAATACGTGCTCTACATGTATTAATGACTACCGAAATTTTGTTTTTTTTGCAATAAAACGACATCTAATTAAGGTAACCTAAGGATGTAATTGTGGGTAAATATTAAATATAGATATTACAGACCATCCGTGTGGTGACGGATTAAGAATACGGATTCTCACCACCCCATATCATCCCATGGGTGTCGTAAGAGCCGACAGAGGGAGTATATTATGCAGAGAACAGCACTGTAAGAGAAGGAAAACTTGATACAAACCCTATACCCATCCGTTTGGCCAGCGTGGTATAGTAGGCCAATTCCTCCTTTAAAAAGAGAGGCCGAGTCCAGCAGTAGACTGTTAATGAGATGATGACGATGATGAGACCACAGTATGTTTTAAGTATTTCTGTCTCATTTGTTAAATTTATATGTATAACATGGAGCAGTATTTGGAGACTGTCATGAAGTAACATGTTGACGAACAGACGTTCATATATTAATCATTGCAATGCAAACATGTGACAAACTTTTATACACACGTGACGTCCAGTCGAAAATACTGGGCCCAAGAAAAAAACTGGGCCAAAGTAAAATTTTGCATGTATGTTCCTTGGGGACTGTAGGCGAGCACTAAGGGCTGGGATTTCCCGAAATGTCCACAAAATCAGTAGGAAACAGTTAAATGAAAATAAAATGTGCAGGCGTAACTGCGGATATCTAACTTTATTAATAATCCCTTCATCAATGATTGACTACTGCATAAAAGGTACCCAAAAATGTTACAAGTGATTTTATTTTCATAAATGATGATGTTTAACTGCTTATTAGTACAGGCAATCCATAACATAATGTACTTTTAGACCAAAAGAGGTATTAATACCTATTTATGTAAATATTTTGCTGACCTGGAAATTCTGAACTGCCTTAGTCATTGTTCCACATAAATCATGTTTAAATAAAATTAAGGATAAATATTATTGTGTATTGAAAACAATTCTTACGAAGTGGTTTATAGAAACATCTGTACCGTTATGGAAATGGCCAATGAACAATTTTGATATTCACATACAGTATATTCCAAAAGACTTGTCATATAAATAGATGTCAACCTCTATTTGCCCTGTAAATAACTTTCAGATGACAATGACAAAAAAATAGATGCAGTTGGCTTTACAAATTATTTCTTAAAATGCAATTGCTTTGATCATGATAAAGAGTGTTAAAATAAAAATAATATTTGGTTCCTCAAATATCTACTTTTTGTCCAACAAAACAACTAAATCTTGAACGTAATGAAATTAATTTAGTCCACTAGTCCACTCCATTAATTATATATTTTGATGTAATATTAAGAGTAAAGTTCATAGACTGACATTTATTAGGTTCAATTGCATACCATTGTTTTGTAAGAGCCGACAGAGGGAGTATATTATGCAGAGAACAGCACTGTAAGAGAAGGAAAACTTGATACAAACCCTATACCCATCCGTTTGGCCAGCGTGGTATAGTAGGCCAATTCCTCCTTTAAAAAGAGAGGCCGAGTCCAGCAGTAGACTGTTAATGAGATGATGACGATGATGAGACCACAGTATGTTTTAAGTATTTCTGTCTCATTTGTTAAATTTATATGTATAACATGGAGCAGTATTTGGAGACTGTCATGAAGTAACATGTTGACGAACAGACGTTCATATATTAATCATTGCAATGCAAACATGTGACAAACTTTTATACACACGTGACGTCCAGTCGAAAATACTGGGCCCAAGAAAAAAACTGGGCCAAAGTAAAATTTTGCATGTATGTTCCTTGGGGACTGTAGGCGAGCACTAAGGGCTGGGATTTCCCGAAATGTCCACAAAATCAGTAGGAAACAGTTAAATGAAAATAAAATGTGCAGGCGTAACTGCGGATATCTAACTTTATTAATAATCCCTTCATCAATGATTGACTACTGCATAAAAGGTACCCAAAAATGTTACAAGTGATTTTATTTTCATAAATGATGATGTTTAACTGCTTATTAGTACAGGCAATCCATAACATAATGTACTTTTAGACCAAAAGAGGTATTAATACCTATTTATGTAAATATTTTGCTGACCTGGAAATTCTGAACTGCCTTAGTCATTGTTCCACATAAATCATGTTTAAATAAAATTAAGGATAAATATTATTGTGTATTGAAAACAATTCTTACGAAGTGGTTTATAGAAACATCTGTACCGTTATGGAAATGGCCAATGAACAATTTTGATATTCACATACAGTATATTCCAAAAGACTTGTCATATAAATAGATGTCAACCTCTATTTGCCCTGTAAATAACTTTCAGATGACAATGACAAAAAAATAGATGCAGTTGGCTTTACAAATTATTTCTTAAAATGCAATTGCTTTGATCATGATAAAGAGTGTTAAAATAAAAATAATATTTGGTTCCTCAAATATCTACTTTTTGTCCAACAAAACAACTAAATCTTGAACGTAATGAAATTAATTTAGTCCACTAGTCCACTCCATTAATTATATATTTTGATGTAATATTAAGAGTAAAGTTCATAGACTGACATTTATTAGGTTCAATTGCATACCATTGTTTTGACAACATTTAGACAATGAATACAGATGGTTCTGAAGAAGTAGGACCTATAGTCTTAAAGATTTTAAGGTCATCTGCGAACATGATTTGTACTCTACTTAGTTATAAGATTTCTAATAATGGTTTTTAATGTGTACAATAAAGTGTAAATAAATAAATTAGAGGTATAACAAAGTAAAAGCAGTCTGGTTGGTAATTATTAAACATATTGAATAGCAATGGTCCTAAGTGTGACCCTTGTGGCATTCCTGAATTTCTGGAGCGAATTGATGATTTGATAACATCATCGCAAAGTCGGAAACTACTGAAGCTAGAAAAAACATGCATTTTGGACAGTGGGTTACTTATAATTAACGTAGGCTAACCACCTAGACCCACTAAGGAATGATTTTTGTTGAAAATGGCAGAGGGCTAGTTAGTAAATAAAGGTGTTTCTACAAAAAATAGTCTAATGACATAGTTACACTTTATTTCTGGCCTTTCGTTTGTACGTCTCATAAATTTTTAATATTGTTTTTTATTTAATTAAGTATGGGATCGTAAATTATAAATTAAAGGGTCACCAATAGCTTTTCTTACCTTTTTCATAAATGGTGTTAAATCCAAGTTGAAAACACATCCAAATACCTCTTCATGGAATGGTTTAAGACTACCTATATTGCTATGCATTCTGTAAGGTCTTCCATTTTTAAATATCCAAGTGAAACCAAGATTCTAGTCACAGTAATCTTTATTAATGATATTATTCTGAGAATAATAAATAAGGTACGTGCTACGTAAACGTAGGTATATGATTATGTGCAATATTTGGCCACTGAGTTTCTATTAGGCATTTAAGGTATAGTGAATGAAAGTGGACTGCTATTGTCTATGCAAAAGGAAATTCAAAGAACCATTGACCTAATCAACATTCTTATTTTGAATCTTAAATGGCACTTAATAGTTGGTTCGTGACTTTATAGTTTCCTTTTTATGGATATTCATTTAGTCATAGTTGTAAATATTTTTATTTTACATTGTCTTTCGGGATATAAACTACATGCCTTTGTTTGGAGTAACCGATATTTCGGCACTGTAGCAAGCGCCATGTTCACGGATGTAATGAACTATTGCATAAACGTATTGCTCATATAGGGCCATATTTTGTAAAAAATATATGGTCTCGCCAGCTCAGTGGGAAGGAGATGTTGGACAAAATGAGAACAGCTTAGCTTATTGGACTGAAGCTCACACAAAAGTCTAACTACCCCAAAATAATTGTCCTGGAGCCATTCAGATCTCCATTTTTTCTGTGTTGCAAGGATAAGTATTTACATTTTTGTGTCATAAAAGCATAAAATTAGTTTGTACTTTGCTAACATAGCCGCTTTATTGCATCTGTTCAGTGTCATGATGCATGATAAAATGATTTTACGTCATGTTAAACAAGTAGTCATAATTAAATTCGTGCAAAATAATTTACAAGTCCGATCTGCACTCTCTTCCTCCAGTGATATTAATACTGCTCTGATGAAATATTTCTTATTATTTTCACAATATATGTAAGTACCTATTTTAGGGTATCGACAACTAAGAGGTTTAGAAACGTGTTCGGTAGGTAATATAGTTTTATGTCGTGCAATATAGTTGGCCAAACACGGTTCCAATATATCTTGATCGCCTTTCAAGGTTATCCTCGTACAAGCATGAATGTATGAGAATACATTTATTTGCTCGTGAGATGTCCACAGACTTTGCACCCCAATAATTAACATATATATGTGATCAACACAACTTAATAGATTAGTGTGTTCTAATTTGCCTCAGTTGAATAAGCTAAGAATTTGCCCCATTCAATTGGCAACTACCAGTTAACATTGCAATACAACTTATGAGGATTCTGTTCCCTTATTGAAAATAAAAAAAATATATGTTTAATTACAGTCCTCGCAATATATCTCTTTCATAAAGTTTCACTTTATATCGACAGTGCCCACGCTTCCGATCCAGACGTAAATTAAAACAAATCAGTAGCATATTTCATGAAGCACTGATGCGTATTTGTCTTATAAATTGGATGAAAATTCCACTAGTGCGAACAAAATTCCCAGCATGCGGATGTCTGGATTCTAAACTGAGAAACTGCATGGCTGCGTATAACTAAAAGATAAAAAGCAAAACACTTCCAAACAGATACGGTCCCAACTTAGACGCGGATAAAAATAAGCGATGCTCTAATGTGTACACGGAAATATCTGCTACACAAATAATTGTACAAGTACATTCCAAATTGGGTATCATTTGACATAAATACAATTCGTGATTCATATTTTTGGCAAGAAGTACACATGTGTCCATAAGTGCATCGGCAATGAGCAAGGGCTCACGTATGAACAAAGTACTAATTTTGAACTGTAAACAGATGGAACATGAACATCTGATTGTGAGACGACGATGCGGTAAGGGTGTGCGTACTCACCGCGACCAAAATAACATCAAAATATACCTGCTGTATATTATTATGTGTTTACAATTAGTCCAGCGCCGTGTCACATTGTGGCATAACAGTGCTCTTGCCAACTTGCACTCGCACCTGCCCATCTATTAATATTTTTTAATAAAAATAACTTCATGCAGCATTAAACTCGTTCACAATGGTTTAATCACTACGTGTATTTGTGTATTAGATGATTACATCGTAAATGTAGAGATAGGTGTAATATAAATAAAGTTATAGTCATTAGGTTTATGTTATCGGTTGGTGTGTGGTCGGTCGGAGGACATACCTGGCCGCGTGGTCTCGGCCAAGAATAGGTCATTCCATCAGTCCGTGTTACTGTAGCAGACGACTAAAGTGTGATTATAAACTAAAACTAACGACCGAACTACGATCACGTGTCCGTCTCAGTTCGTACGACACGTGTTTATAGAAAAACTATCTTCGCACATTTGTTTTGATTTGAGGCATCTAATCAAAGCCCTTAAAACAGCGTTGAATTTATTTCCTAATAAATATATCGTCGACGTTTAAAGACTGTAATATATTATGTATTTTATTGAGAAGAATCTCGTTCCAATTCCAAGGTGGATCTGAAAAATGATGGTGACTCTCTAAAAATAATATTACCTAACTATACGTTGGTTTTGAGGACGATCCAGTTATGAAGCTGAAAATTATTTAAATACAAAGCATCTGGCCCACATTCTGCTAGAATAATGTGAAATAGTAACTACTCGATACAAACATTTATGAATAACTCGGTAGTTAAACAGAAATATTGATTTTCCGGTTCTAATTTCCTCCACTGCTTATAGCTGTGGTGGAGACCTTAAACACGTAATGAACTAGTTAATAGTTGATATTATTTAAGGTGTGAATCTGATAAGTGGCGTCCTTATTTGATGGAAAGCACGTATAATGAGTATCAACAAAGGAGGTCGACAATGACTCGGTCACGGCTCTACCCATATAAGATGTTGGTCAGTGCGTACAGAGCGGCCATATGTTCCGAATTACGTAACACCTCTTAGACTCAACCTCACATGCTACAAAATAGTATAATTCTGTTACCGTACGCCTGCAGAAACTCAGATAAAAAGCTAAATTACGATGTGTGCTCTAATCGCACATCCTACACGAGAAAATATAAAGATTTTATTTGTATGCGGATGATTAGGACTCTTGACGCAGGTAACGGGTTATCTAATATTTCAAACGTGTGTATGAGAGCATCGTTATTTTTGCAACAAATTTTATCACGAGCGACATAAATTTTATGGCCGTGAAATGGTCTCCGAAAAATGTCTTGACGTGAAAATTTTGCGTTGGCAAGTGTTCAAAGCTGTCCATACCTCGATAGCACCCTTTGTGACTGTGATGTTTTATCCAGTGAGGTAAACACCTGTCGAACATAATTACTTCATCATATTCACAATGACAGACAATCATTGCCTTGAAGACACTACGTCTGAGCTTGATTGGATAAATCAAAAGACTATTTAATTTAAATTTACCTACTTCCTTGACGTTGACTCCACAATATCAAGCTAATTCAGTTCGCAAAGATTAAATTAGTAGGTACTTTTCGTACTAATCGCAAATAAACTAAACTTTAATTAACATAATTTAGATGAATATTAGGTCATTCTTCACAAGAAACATAGCGCTAATGGACTTATCAATAAATCATGCTGAGCTTATTAACGTACTGCGTTTAAGACTTAGCCTTTGAATTACTGCGCTTTAAATTAAGCAACCGTAAACAGTTTTCAAAGATGTGTATGAATTCAAATACTAGAATAATTTCATTTTAAGTAGATGTAGGTACTTATATCAACTGCGCCGAATATCGAGTTTGATCGAAATATGCCATCTGTCATATATTTCAAAGCTTCTTATTTATCAAAACAAGTCTCAGTGTAAATTATATCTGAATGATCGAAATAGATTCCTGTAAACTTTGAATTTGAGAAACAAATATCTAGTCTCAATCAATATCTGTCGAAATGAATAAAGTTTGCATTATATCCAATCTAGAACAGTCGTGTAACCGCGCATTCATTCTGTATGAGTCGATGCACTAACACTTGAACATGATGTAGGTGTTATAAATAATGGTAAGTTTTTGTAAGTAGGAATGTTATGAATCTGGGATTGTATAACGTTCAGGTGTTTATGAGTCAATCCGCGGCGGCAGGTGTAGTGGCTCTCCATGGAGTGTGTGTGGGACGATGCTAAAATAAAATGGAAACAGCAAGCGTTACTCACGCAACAGAACTCATCGTTGGCCAGTATTACTCATGTTGTGTGCCGTGGGTAGGCACACACCCACTCCATATCAAAATTTCATAGGTACGAACAGTTTTAGACGAACTTCTGCTGAAACACAATCTCAACAATCAGTCTGCGTGTGCGCCCGCTACGCGCTCAGGACTTATCACAATACGCGTTTTTCATTTTAATTACTCATTAGTATCATTAGTCGAATAATGACATTACACTATTCATTGAAAAGGTCTTGATTAGTTTTCTTTCAATTCATAGTTATCTATATTAATCAATTTTACTTTAAATTTACCTTGATTTCTTACTTCGAGTAGGGCAGTTTAAATATAAAATGAACCTAGTGATCTAAATATTAAAGTTCCATTTCAATGAATCGTGTTTAGTTTAAACAAAACATTCGTTATTGTCAAGTAAGTATGTTTACTTTCGTGTAAGAAATATAAGCGTCTGCCTTACAAATCGAACTCAATATCCAATAGTTAGTTTTAATTTTATTTAACTACTATTTTTAGAGATTACTTTACTGGAAAAATTCCAGTAAAAATACCATAGAAGAACTTACTGAGTCTTGAATTAAAACTGGATTGTTAGTTACATATCGATAGGTATAACTAACCTTTCAATAATGCAGTATTTACAAGTGCGAAACGTCAGAGTGCGCTGTTGCCCGTCCACACAGTTTAAATGGTTTTTCAAATAACAATAAATTTAAAAGAAAGTAAAAGTACCGCCCGAATGCCCATTATTTATTCGATAAATGTATAGACCTACCTATATTAAAGCTAAGTAATTTCATTTAAGGTTATGAAAATATCGTAATATCAGCAAAGGAAAGGCTTAATATTTTTGCAGCGTTTCGTTTCCCTCACCCTTCTAAAACGATTTAAATGCATAGAATATGAACTATTCTAATAGTTACTATTTTCGTTTGTTGGTTTAAGTAAAACAAAACGTATAAAGTCCGCGACCAATAGAACGATTTTTTTCAAGCACACCCGTCTGTGTAGCTGACACTTCGTAGCCCTTAATTTTCGAGCACACCCGTCTGTGCCGTGGACGCGTCAAGGGAGGAACAAAAATGCAACGAACATAAAGAAAAACGAACAGGTTTTTCGGCACTTACTTTCCTTTTTCTCTATTGTGGTTGCCCAAGAAATTGTTAAATTAATATTATATTCTATTTCTATGGATCCGTCTTAAAGCATTTTTCATAAATTTAAATCTATGCTATTTCCTTTTTCCTTAGATATTTCTAATAAACCCTCTTTCAAAATGAAACTTGTTTGAATAAATTGACTGTATTTTTTTATCAGTTAGACAAACGACATCTGTCTTTTGAGTAATTCCAGTTAGTATTTAATTTAATTCAATGGTTTATTGCTCTCCATATGTTTTACGTTTTGTTACATAGGTAAGTAGGTATATAATAGACCAAATTTAATATGGACCCAGACGGGCGTGGCAAAATAAATAAAAAGGAAGGAGTAAACCACTGGCATTATTATTATATATCAATATTTTAACAATAATATGTGTCTAGCCTATATAATTATATTTAATCTTAAAATTTTGTATATAAAATTATTATTAAATATGCCTAATAAAAAAAATAAGTTTGATTTTAGGTAAGTAACAAGGTAATATTTATACACACAATAGACAACATTCGCAGTCTTTCTTCTTAAAAAATTGTGTTTGGCTCATCTTCAGCTCTATATTTCATCTTGGCTCAATTAATCTCTTTGCCACGTCATCAGCGTCCTATCGATATCACGGTGTTACCAACGCTTTCGCTACCAAGCCTAAAATCTGCTTTCTAGACGAAAAGACCTGAATGCAGGATAACGCTACGACTGTGAAATAGGATGAACAATTAAATTGGAGTCATCTTTTTATATAAAACCCGTGAGTACCTACTTGAATTTTAATCAACAGCCACAAAGAATACTCAGACTAGGCAAAGCTAAAAAAAAATGTTATTGTCTTGACAGTCAATATTCTTTTGAGAGAGCTACAAAAAATCAAATAGAAGTAGGTATGTAGAGTGATGACAATAACTAAAATTTCACGTAGGCCCACTTTTGCAGTTTAGCTACTTACCAACTTTTATTCCTGAGAGGGGTGTGTTTTTACTCACATTAACGACTTTGTTTTGGTATAGATGCATATAAATAGAATAATTTGATTTTTGTTTTTCCTCGTTGGTCTCGCGGCATAAATGTGCGCGTGGGATTGGGAGGTCTCGGGTTCGATTCCCGGGTCGGGCAAAGTGTTATTGGGTTTTTCCGCTAGGAAATTCTCAGTAGCAGCACGGAGTCTGGTAATGTGCCCGGTACGGCAATAGGCTCGCCCCCTATTACGTGGGACTAAAATAAATCTGGCGAAATGTGGGTGTAATATTTACGCCTCTGCCTACCCCTTCTGGGATACAGGCGTGAGACTATAAATAAATAATTTTTTTCGTGTGCATCAATAGCATAATGTAACACTTCAGCCTGAATATTTACTTAAATAATAGGTATATCACACATGTCTTCCTGGGATCTACGAATATCCCTACTAATATTATAAATTCGAAAGTGTGTATGTATGTATGTATGCTCCGTTTTCACCCTAAAACGACTGAACCAATTTTGTTGAAATTTAATTCAGAGATATATTGGACCATGGAGACGGACATAGGCTACCATAAGTTGCAAAAATTAAACTGGGAGGGATTGTAGGGAGAATAGAAGTTTGTACGGCAGAAATTTTCCTCTTGGAAGTAAGAACGCATGCGTGAATGATTAAGTGCTGCGCATGTGCTATATCTGTCAGTACTGTCACATCATACATACTTATTGTCATATTGTGCACGGTGATTACATTGTTCGCATATCTAAACTAATCTTAATATATAAAATCCTTGCGTTACTGACTGACTGACAGACACGCTACAGCCGAAACTATTGGGCGCAGGAAGCTGAAATTTGGCACGTATGTTCCCTGGGGACCGTAGGGGTGCACTAAGAAGGAATTTCCCGAAATTCCCACGGGATCGGCCAAAACGGGTAAATTTAAAAAAAATGCATGCGTAGCTGCTGGCGTCCTCTAGTAATTATATACAACGCTCAAAAGGCTGAAACGATTTTCTCTACCTACTAAAATAAAATTATAAATGCGAAAGTGTTTATAGATATATATTGGACATATATTGACTTGCTTTGATATTTGTCATCGATACTGACCGAGTACTTTGTACCCTATAGAGCTTCTGACTCTTTAGAATAATCTGGACACATATCTACTTTCAGTCTCAAGTTGTGTGAAGACATCACACAACTTGAGTCTGAAAGTAGATATGTGTTACCCCGAATATATCGCGCGCGAAGTCGCGGGCAAAAGCTAGTGAAAAATATATAATTTTTTCAACGAAGAATTTTATTTATCACCAGTTGACGAATAAATTTCTTTCAGTGTGCTGTAATAATAACCTACTTGGCAGATGTGAGATGCAGTTGCAGAGAAGCAATACAACATTCACTACTTTCAAGATCAAACATTAGATTAAAAGTTTTTATGTACAAGAGGCCAATCTATTAAGATTTTCGTATGTAGCTGGCACGTGAGATTGGCGCACAATCTTTTAAAATAAGTTCTTATTTACAGCGCACTTTTTAATACTGTCAAAATTAGATATTCTTTTAAATCGCCAAGGTGAATGTGTCGGTGGTTTTATTATCCAGCCAGTAAAAAGTGACTTTATTTTTAAATGTGCCAGTAACAAAAACCATAGATTTATTTTATTAAAAATGTGGGTATAGACATTAATTGCTTACGACAATATTTTTACAGTCGGCATTAATTAGAACGGACACAACTTCAAGAATGTTGTTTATTGTTTACTGTTACTATGTATTAATTGCCAGTTAACCTAAGCCCATCATAATAATTTTCTTTGTATCAAAGCCAGCGAGGCGGTGCTCGTTCGTTGAGAAATTTACCAATAATAAACCGGCTATTTTTGTATAATCACTAGAATAGAATGTGAAAACGTTTCAGCAGCATAACATTTCCTGTTCGTTTTAAGATATATAGGATTACGAGTCTATTTTAATGTCCATTAGGAATTAATTTGTAACATATTTGAACTGATAGAACAAGCGAATATTGTTTAATGTTTTATTTCGCGGGAATGCGGTAACACAATAGCGCAGGCATTAGCTGCGTTGAGAAATGGGGATAAAGAAGAGAAAATAAATGCATGTTTCCTGCGTACGAAGTGAACGGTGCAACAACGGTGGCACCATGAGACAGAGCGGGCTGCTTGCCGACCGACGCTATTTCTGTCCAGAGAATGCGCGGGCGGTGGCCGCCGCTGGAGTCCGATCGTTTCTCGGAAAATCCAGACAGCACCAGTATTCATTTGGTAAGAGTATACACAATTAAAACTACGACAATATTGCTTACATCATAACCGTTTCTCTTTCTTTACCCTTTTTTTTTAATTCGGTACTATTTCTCCCATTTTGCGTTCAATCAACAACACCTAGGGTAAAGTATTTTTAGAAGAGATTCATGTCTGTATTTAAAATCTGTAGATCGTAACCAGAATTAAAACACACCGGTGTAAGCGAAACGGTAAGACTATCCGTTTAACGTCTTAGTTAACCGATCTATTTTCTGAAAACGGATAGAAATAGCCCGTGAAATCTACCTACTTACAGTATACTATGGAATAAATATAGGCGATCGGATAACCCGGAAAATTTCGATATCACATGACGTTTGTCAGAAAGTCGTCATGGAAATTTCTCCTGGTGGTTGCTGACGTCCAGCATTCGCCAGACGAGGTCGTTGACAGCACCTGGATGACGTGCTGGATGCCTGTAGGATGCGTCATCCCTAAAATTCGACACTTAACCATTAGACGAATAGCTCAACTATTTGTATTGGAGAGTGAGCCAACGAAGTCTGGGCAATGATGATTTCATAGTATATTGTTGAAAGACGTAACATGTTATTATATATAACATCATTGCACATTGGTTTCGCAATCGACAATGTTCATACACATGTTATGTTTGTTCTTCATTATCAGAGCAAGGAAGTGAGAGCTTACATCATTTTGTACGTAACGGTTGACTAGCAGCGGTTTTTGCAATGCATTGTGTTCTACATGTTTTGTAAACACTGTCGTTTCGATCAATTAGATATGAGTCAAACGAAATAATATCACAAGCTGCTGCTTCTTATATGCTGATGTACTCCTCAGCAATGAATGGTATTAACATTCTGTATTCTCAGACGATCTTTTTGGGGTGCTGATTAACGGCCAGTTTCAATATTCGATCTAACCATGGATTTTGAGATTGGATATTCGTGTTTGACATATTTTATATGGAACTTATGTCAAAAATGAATCTAAAATCACAATAAAAAATTGATAGATCGGATATTGAATTCAGCGGTAAGTTGATCGCCCACACAATATCACTAAAAAAATTACAGTTATCTACGGATTTAGATCTCATTCAATATAATGTGAATGCAAAAAATATGTGTATTTTTTATATTATATATTGCGGCGGTAGCCCAGTGGTGTACGTAACGGACTGCTGAGACGATGGTCTCGGGTTCGATCCCCAGGTACCCCGGGCACACACCTCTGACTTTTCGAAGTTATGTGTGTATTAAATATGTTAATTATCGCGCGCTGAACAATGCGCCCTATTACATTGGGACCGAAACATAACTGGCGAAGTGTGGGTGTGTAATACACCTCTGCCTACCCCTTCGCGGATAAAAGGCGTGAAGTTATGTTATGTTTTGTTATGTGTTATGTTATTAAACGGCTTGACCACTCATGCGATTTTTGAAAAATTCTTATCTGTAATGCAATTTATTAATTAACTTGAAAAGCTGTTACTGCTTTTGTAGGTATAGGTAGGTGCTTTTACTGTTTTGCTATTGTCTTCCTCGGTTGGACGTAAGTAAATAACGCCCCAACTCCAGTAAAACTTGGCCAAAAACTAGTAGCTACATCATTTGAAGAGAAATGTGTTTACTATTGCCGTGAGCAACATTTGGCACACTTTAATTTTAACACGAGTTGCTAACGTAGTACGTACCGTTGCCCGCGTGGGAAAGAAATTTAAATTAAGAGTATGATTTGTCAAAAATGTCTCCATTTGCGATGTTATGCATAATTAAATTTGCATCAAGATTAGTTTCTGTTATTTATTTTTATTTATAGACTCACGCCTGTATCCCCGAAGGGGTAGGCAGAGGTGTAATATTACACCCACATTTCGCCATGAATCTTTAGGTCCCACGTAATAGAGGGCAAGCCTATTGCCGTACCGGGCACATTACCAGACTCCGTGCTGCTACTGAGAATTTTCTAACGGAAAAACCCAATAACACTTTGCCCGACCCTTTTCCAGTTTCTGTTATATGAAGAGTTTTGTCATAAGATACCTTGTCTTTTATACTTAATTATAAGGGGTACTTAGTATTTAATGAATAGAAGAATATGAAAGTAATTATTTCCATAAATAAATAGATCGTGATTTTGGAAAAAAAGGCCGGCAATATTAAAGTCGCCTTTTCTGTATTTCTAGTCGCTCACCTAGTAGGTAATTTAGTCGGTTAGAATTTTAATTTCTGAAATGGATTAATCACAACCCGCTTTTAGTACGCTCGTTCTAGATTTTATTATTAATCAAGATCGTTAGTTTAGTATTTAAGATGCAAGAACGATGTAACAGATCAATGTGTGGTCTTAAACCAATTGAAAGCTGTATACCTTAGTTTATATCCTTAAAAATACTGACATTGCCATCGTTATATACCTATACTAGAGGTCGCCAGCACCCACGGCTGCAATTTTTTAAATTTACCCGTTTTGGCCGATCCCGAGGGAATTTCGGGAAATCCCTTCTTAGTGCACCCCTAAGGTCCGTAAGGAACATCCATGCCAAATTTCAGCTTCCTGCGCCCAATGGTTTCGGCTGTAGCGTGTCTGTCAGTCAGTCAGTAACGCAAGGATTTTATATATTAAGATTAGAAATTGCATTTAGCACATATGTTAAACTTTTATTGCGTAATAGGTAAAAAACATAGATATACATTGTTATAATTAAATATAAAAGCTAAACCTAAAACTAATATATAATAAGAAAAAAAAAGAACAAAAGAAAAAGAACGAAAACGAAAAAAACTTATATAATAATATATATGCTATACTGCGTCCAAGAATTCTTCCGCAACGCTGTCTACTGGTAGCGTGCCCAGAAGACTGGCAGCATTGCCACGCTGAATGGCAATGCTTATTCTCTCTGCTAAAAATAGGCCAGCCTACTGGTCACGGGAAGCATCAATCAGCGTTTTTGCTATTGCTCTGTATAGAGCACGAGCACTCGGGCCCCATGGCCCAAGCGTTTCGACCAAACGGCTCAAAAACGTAATTCCCAATTTGATTTTGATATTTGCGCCGTTTGAGGGTCTCCGCCGATGCAGCAGCAGCGCCAGCTGAACCAGCTGTGCTTAGGAGATGTGATGGTGCAAGGGTATCGACGCAGGTTGCGTCCCACACCAGAGGCCTACCCATCTTCTAAGGTAATAATGACATACCGTCTTGTCTCTGCCCATCGTCACGTACCAGACCATTAAGTTCAAGATGAGCTGGTACACCGGCGGTGGCCCTACACTTCTGCTGCATGATAGGCCATGGTGGCCAAGGCTGTCGACGGCTTCCCCACAGTTACAACGATGCGGAGAAACACAAACAGCACCCAAGCGAAGGCAAGAGGCGATGCGGAATGTAGTATCGTCCAACATAGTTCCTATATTGGACGATGGAAGCGCTTGAAGCCATAGCCCCGATTCCCACTCTCCCACAGCCAACAAACGGGCGCGCTCTGCAACACCAGAAGCAGTAGTTAATAGATTATGTCTAATCTTGCTGCAGAGCGGCCCGTCCCATTGTCTCTGAAAGAAAAGATTTCGGGGCAAGTCAGAGCTTTTAGTTTAGTTAAGTTTTCGCTTACTCAAATTCATGCCGCTCAAGTTATTAAAACAGTATCTCATCATAAGTCGCTTAATATTTTTTAATTCCCCTATTATAAGTAAGTTCTATGAATAAGTCCCTGCGATGTAATTCTCACAATAAAAATATCAATAAACGAAAAAAGTAAAGACATTTTGTGAGCTGTCACGTTGCTTTAGTTGGTGGTCGTTAAGGTAAATTTAGTCGTCATATTTATTTAAGTAGCACCACTAATTCACCGTCAACATCAAAGTTAAGAAATAATTAGACGATTTCAAATATTCACACACAGAAAAAATACACATTCATGTATATCGTGACATACACCTTGAAGTGACATTCCAAAAATATTGTACGTGTAAGAAGACGTAGGTAAGTGTAGGTGTTTGAGAATGTAGGCAACATTACGCCGGCTTAAGAGCTTATGTCTTCGGTTACCACGAAATATGGCGCCAATATACCTTACCTACTTACAATCATCATCATTTACCGGACTGATTACATGTAGCATATATATGAAATTAGTCCGGTAGACGATTCTTCTTCTTTTTCTAACTTTGATTTTTAAAAGACGACTCAGGCATTTAAAATATATTATGTATTGCGGGAGACTCCACAAACATTCAAGGAACAGAGTACCCAGACTCAAAGTAACAATAAGTATATGGACAAAGTGTTGTCCCTTGTGGGTAGGCTTGTTGAAAAAGTATCGATATATCGATGTATCGATATTTTCAAAACAATATATCGATATTTTTTGGTGATATATTTAAATTCGATATATCGATAAATCGATACAAAATTTGCAATATCGAAAATTGTATAAAAACGATATATTTTTTTTTATGTAACTGAAATCGCTAGAATCCAAAACCCTAAATATAGTAAGAAAGCAAAAATTAACTTTATTGTTTGTAAAAACTGTACTGTTGATTGCATGGCTGAATTCAGGCCGCTAGTCGAACAGCGCCGCTTTATTCAGTGTCTAGGTTTTTAATTGAGCGGCTGATTTAGTTAGTTGTCTGTGACAAATACCTATCTATACATTTTATAAAATAAAGTAAAGTTTATAATTCATGCTGGCTGAGCCAGGGGCAAAGTAGCAGAGCAAAGCAAGTACATACATATTTTCTCTTTCCTTATTGTCTGTCTGTATGAACGCGATGAACTTTGATTACCGCACGGATTAATTCACGGTTTTCAAAAATAAAATATACTGTGACTCCTGAGGAAGGTTTAGATGTATCTATAATTCACTTGGGTAGAGCCGCGTCCGAAGATTTTATGTATAAAAATATCTTTTGATATTATTGACTAGGCCTGAACTAAATACTAAATTATTATTATTATAAAACAGCCATTGGTTTTAAAAATTCACCGATATATCGATGTATCGATATATTTTCCTGGAGATATCGACGCCGATATTGATATTTTTATAAATATCGATACATCGATATATCGATATTTTTGTTCACTTCCGACATCCCTACTTGTGGGGATCAAACCCACGGCACTCGTTCTAACCACTACGACACACGTGCAGTCATTGTTTTGGTACTGTTTGTCTCTTACATGTGGAAGCCTGGAAATTGGCCATGTGTATACTGATATTTGTTTTAGCAGTAAGCTCTACAAATAAAAGCAAACATTCGATGTACCTAACTCTTGCTATGCCCAAACAGGGTCCATAATGAACCAAATTGTATCTTTATATCTATAACACCTGTACAAACATTGTGGAATGGCAATAAATGAATATGAAATATGAAATATGACTTAACCAGGAAATGACAATAGTAAGACGACATACTTATTTTTCTTCTTTAAGAGTTAGTTCGAAAATACTTGATTCTGTCATGCTCTCCTTCCACCATCTCATACGTGTACTCATTGGACATGACACATCAGTATACGACACGTGGCTATTAATTTATTGACATATATTTATGAGCATAAATCAATTAGCTCAGATATGAATCATTATTACTCGATAATGACGTGTTCTCCTCAATGTTTCTGCATTATGTTAGTATTGCATTAAAGTAGGTAACGATGCTTCTATTAATAATGACTTGAGTCGTGTTTATACGCCAGCGTAAACGATCTCGCCTACTTGGCTACCGTCGCTTTCATAAATTACATCTTTGACTTTGTACTGCACTTTTTTGTGTTCAAACACGCAATATGTTGTTCGACAATATATAATAATAGTTCGCAAAACGTGCACCTTCCCGAAGTCACGGAACTGGGGCTCATATTGCATGCAACTGTGCACTCGAAGAATTGACACCATTCAGTGGATAAATTTAAACATTGCTAAGATGCATACTGTGTGTGGAATTGATAATTTGGGTTACGCAGTCTAAAACGGTTTGTTATCAAGAGTATCCTTTATATTATAAAAGCTATATAGTCGTTATATATAAAATGTACTACTTACTGTATAAAGGAATATATTATACCTATAGATTGTTGCCGTGTGTATGTTTTTGATCAAGAGTTCTTTAATCACTTACCTATGTCTTTTCTATGGAGTTTGCCGGTAGTTCCACGTGAAATTTTAAAGCCGCATTGTCATGGACCCCTACTTAGTTTAGTTGATTAATTATTTGCTAACATTTCCAATATGTTGGCTTTCAAGACAGTTTAAACCTCGGGACTTCATGAGTGTCAAAGCTTGGCGGTTTCTACGGTCACCTGGCTACACAAGTGACACAGTGATCAATGTATACAGATTTACATAGAAGCGCAGTTCTTAAGGATTTCGTGTGCCGATTCCAAGTGGAGACTGTCTCCAGTTTAGTTCGTAGTTGGCGCCGTTGGTGGCGCTGGCGTCGTTTTCCGTCTCTCTTGCTCTCGTAGTTAAGGTCAAGGGTTATATAAGGTACACAGGTGACAGGAGAAACGTTCGTCTCTCTTGCTCTCGTAGAGGCAGCTGTCACACAGCGGGACTGCCACGCCGCCAAGCGGCAATTTGGGACACAGAATGTTTGTCTTCAGAGCTTCCATAGGAAATGCGCCTCTATGTAAATATCTCAGCTCTTTGCAGTGATGGTAATGTGGACAGAATTTGATGCATCAATAAAAGTAGGTATGTAGTAGTAAAAAGTAGGTATGTAGTAGTAAAAAGTAGGTATGTCAGAGATATAAACAAGAAATAAGCCAGAGATTATCTAGAATAATCTAGATAGACCGATGTCATTGTCTTATAATCGCTAGTAGATATATCGGATATTTATTTTCAAGAATAGGATTTGTGACTGGAGTACTTTGAAGCTATAAATTAAGTAAGTATTGTTTAGTCATGTCTTAAGCACTTTGGGAAATTTGTTTTGCAATATTTGTTTATTCTGCAATTAACAAATATGCAATATTGGCAATGGCCAATAGGCACAATGATGCCTAGGAATATATGTCTGTAGCCCAATGAACATGGTATAATTATTTGTCCTTAGAAACCAAGTATTGTAATTTACTTATATATTATTACAACATACCAAATTTTAAGTCTCGGTCGAGAGGACAAATGGTCGGACGAAGATGGCGACGAAAATGAAACGAAGATTCCTCGTAGTTTACTACGAGTACGAAACCCTAAAAATCACGACCACAGAAAAAACTAGTGTTCTTCTATAAATAAACATATAAACATTCATCACTTTTGTACACTGATTTACGTTCGCGAAAACCACATCACACTTCTCCACAATAAACTAAGCCATAACTATAACACTTCGAATTACATCATATCTAACCATGGAGTATAAAAGTGTAATCAAATTACACATTTATTCACGTATCGGCTGCATAAACAAGTTACTCAACGGAGCCCAAAATACTTGCATACCTAACATCGCAATGTATACGTACTGCTATAAACGTTCACTGGATCGAAGCCCGAAACAATTCATGAGCAACACAATAACATAGTTGGCCAAATGTCGGCAATTAAAAGAGAAAATACACCTCATTTGTGCTGTTGTTTTATCTGATGCCTTATCTGGCGGTCGAGATTTATGTACTTATAAATTTGATTATTTTTATTTTATTATACGAATTACTT
Organism: Euclidia mi; assembly: GCA_944739405.2. NCBI lineage: Eukaryota > Metazoa > Arthropoda > Insecta > Lepidoptera > Erebidae > Euclidia > Euclidia mi. Next base: position 59,787,751 of record OX123185.2, read on the forward strand.
TTTATTCCTTTTTTTATTTTTGGAATACATATATTGCACCCTGTAACGATTCCCGAGTCTTGAGGACTTTTACAAAAAGGACGATCATGGATATATAGTACTAATGTGTGCTCCCAGAATTGAGGCATAATTTGTGAATCATACAAAATCTTGTCCCGTGTAGAAGTGAGGCCACAACATTTAACAAATACACATCACTCACTGCTCTATGCTCTGAAATGAGTAGTCTACTCTGCTCTCTACTCTTCTCTACTCTGCTGGACACATTAACAGATCACATTGCTCAGAATTTTCTTACATGAACTAACCGATAATGTTATAGAACTACCAACAGAATTATTAACAGATCACATTGCTCAGAATTTTCTTACATAAACTAACCGATAATGTTATCGAACTACCAACAGAATTATTAAAACCTACCCATTTCAGGTAACTAAATGTATGTTGAGTTAAATGTCAGTGGACAGAGGTCTGAAAATACAACAGGTAATCCGTCAGAGTCCTATCTCCTCTTAGACTTTTCTTTACAGATTGGTGGGAGAAACCCAACGGGTGCATACCTACCAGGGATGTTACGGATATGGAATTTCGGATATGGATACAGATACAGATATTGGAAATTTTTTATAACGGTTTCGGTTTCGGATACGGATATGAAATTATTTCGGATTATCCGGTAGTTTCGGATAGTTTCGGTTACGGATATTAGATTTAAGGAATATCAAAAGTAATAAATAAATCTATTACAACACTTATTTTTCAGTTTATCGAACTAAGTAAAAGTAGGTATTCGTAATTTTTCATAAAATAGTTATCTTCACAGAAAGTCAAAGTGCTATTCTTCATATAGCTTCTAGCGTGTCTGGTAGTACAGGTACACCAATCGCGTATAAAATACTGGACATGATGATGAGCGCACAATGCAAGGGGATAACTGTTGCACTGCAATGGGTTCCGTCTCACATAGGGCTATCAGGAAATGAAGAGGCTGACAGACTAGCAAAGAGAGCTATTGCAGATGATAAAGAAGCAAATATTTTGCCTGTTTGGTCCGATTTTTTTGCGAAATATAAATACAAAATAAATGTTATGTCGCTTTCAAGGAATACTTTGACGAGCGGTCTAAGCTCAAAGGAATTTGGTACAAAAGTAGGTATTATTCAATGTGAGCCTCTTCATGTTCCGTGGTTTCTGAATGCAAAATTAAGCAAATTGTCACCGCATTTAGACTGCGTACCGGGCACATTCCTGGTAGAAGCTTTGGGTTCTTAATGAAAAAAGTAAGTTCACCTAATTGTGACGTGTGCAATAAGCGAGATGATGTTTACCATGTACTTATGGAATGTGTACGATATGCTGATAAAGGAGACCAATTATTTAAAAGACTTGATATTGTAGGAAACAATGTGGGTATCTTTCAAAGTACTTTAGCTGAACCAAATCGGATACAGCGAGAATGCTATTTGATTGCAAATTTATGTAACGTTTACTGTCTGCAATTGATTGTTGTTAAAAATTTAGAATAAGGTACCTACGATGGGATTGACATCGTCATTTTTATGTACAAAAATCCCTTAGGTATATCCAATAAAGGTTATAAAAAAAAGATTCGTAATGTAATTAAATTGCTGACTAGTTATGACTTGAACAACAAAAGAAAACAATCAATCCAAAGGACACGCGCGGCGTGTCACTGGGCCGATCAAAAACAAGTTATCGTAATGTGTCTCATTTAGACGCCGCACCTATCCGAAATTATCCGAATCATTTATTTCGGATTCGGTTACGGATATTTTTTTATTTCGGATATCCGATAGTTTCGGATACGGATATGCATATCCTTAACATCCCTGATACCTACATCAGTCTCAGCGAAGGCTAGCGTTGATTGTAAAAAGTCAAAGCAGAAAGTGTTTTCACACGCTTACAGAAACATGGCAGCCTTGGGGGAATAGTCAACACTGCCATAGCCAATCACACTGAAACTGTTCTTGTCCACTTTGTAGCAATCTTTGTTTACTAGCGGCATTAGCAGATTAATGCAATATTCTTCATCTTTTCACATGTTTAAACCACTATTACCCGACCAACCGATATTTAAGAATATACCAATTTAGAAACTAGAAATAATTTCACGACTTCTATAACAACTCTACTAATGAATTCAAAGATTTTTTTTTCTGAGAAGCGTGTTTGTTTACTTATTTGTATTTGATATGGTTGGGTTTCTCTTTCGAAGCATTCAGAGAAACGATTAAGGTTCGGTGTACAATACCTACCGTACCTATGGTTTCTACACGAGCGTTGATTTAAATTAAACGGATCTTGAAATACCTTGTTTCAAAACTCATTGCAAAAGTAGGCTTAAAGTGTCCTCATAAGGACGGATAAGGAGGAAGTCCTGGTGACCAATTAAACATTGTAAGTAGAATCCTGTATTGAAATGAGATGCTAACGATCTGACAGGTTAAGGATCGATTTCAATATTCGATCTATCCATGAATTTAGCTACGTGTGATAGACTGCCTCATTGGTCTCGCGGCATAAATGTGCGCGTGTGATTGGAAGGTCTCGGGTTCGATTCCCGGGTCGGGCAAAGTGTTATTGGGTTTTTCCGTTAGGAAATTCTCAGTAGCAGCACGGAGTCTGGTAATGTGCCCGGTACGGCAATAGCTGGTATTGTCTTATCTGTGGCAATAGGCTCGCCCCCTATTACGTGGGACCTAAAAATTCATAGCGAAATGTGGGTGTAATATTACACCTCTGCCTACCCCTTCGGGGATACAGGCGTGAGTCTATAAATGACAAATATGTGTCTCTGATAGTCAAATCCTTGGATAGTTCGGATATTATAGAAGAAAACCTTGTTGCACGAATAGTAGGTAACGTTAAAGTAGTTTGTTGTATAATTTATATTGTTTGAGCAGTATGCGGGCAGACTTAACACGTTCACTGCGTAACTCGATTATGATAACTTTCAGTGGGTGCGTCACGGGGTCGTTTAGAACCGGTGCATGACTTTTTGCCGGTGCGTTGCAGGGTCGAGAAGATCCGATCTACCTGTGTTCGTTTAACTGCTCTTATCTTTGAAATTATGACGATTTATATATTAAGGGTAATATATTGTGACATAATCAGCCAAGTTATATTTTAAATCGCAGGTAGATTTACTGGCTACTTTGTTTGTAAATAGAAAAATAATATATCGGATCTTCTCGACCCGTTATCCGCACTGATTCGTAAAATTATTGATATGGCAGTAGTGTTGTACCTAGGTTGTAATAATAAAATCGATATCGAAAATAAGTACAATTTTTTATTTAAATTGTATGACTACATACTATTGCACTTGTGAGATCTATTATAAAATTCACGACAATATAGTTGATTGAATCAGGCGTTACTTGGCGGAACTCCATTGTAACGTAATGGAAGGATAGAGGAACCCACCACGCACCCTCGGATTGCCTACCCCAATTATTGCAATAGAAAAAGTTTGACAGTACCGAACTCCTCTAAAGACATAGGATAAAGGATATGTTGAAAAGTGCGGAAATGGGTTCCAGGAAAATACCTGACGTGCAGTACCTATCTTCAGTCTAACTTCAACGGGTCTCCTCTGCTGAATTTTTCGCATACCGGAATAATGACGCACACCAGTCGAGCGACGTAGTCAGCACCTACTTCTGAATAAATCTGAAAACTAATCTAGACCTTCGAATATAGCTATCCCTCTGGGTTGCGGAGGTCCGACGGCAGTCGCTCCGTGGAAAAGCCAATATTCACTTAAATATGATTAGACTAGTAAGTGGACCCCAGGGTTAAACTGGGATAACGGTAGGAGGATGATAATGGTTTAAATGTAATTATAGTGAAACCAATATATCGCGATAAAATCCGTAAGCTGTAGTTTAATTAAAATGTGTTACTTTCGCGTAAACTAAAGACAATATTATAATAACAGTCGACTACTTATCTCGTGGGTTTATAATTGTAGATGATATCAATATTCGCCTCGACACATGCACGGCACTAGATCAAATGGCAAGTAATCTAGTGCGGCTATCGGGTCATCGGGTATCGGGTCGTTGAGATCCGATAAACGCACTAGATGTAAAAAATATTTATCTGGTCGGTAGCGGGTTGATTAGATCCGATACGTTTTTATTACATATATGGTCAACATTCAAAAAGGTCGTTCGAAAACACTAGTTGTCTCTCTTTTATTCATATTAACTCCAAAGATATCTGTCCCGCACCAGCGTAAAGTACAGCAATTTTGACGCCGCACCGCGGGAAAGAACACCATCGGTTCTATTCAACCCGATGCCGCAGCGAACGTGTTAATGGATACACGTGAAACATAGACAGCGTGCCTCGTGATACGTATTTTTAAACCGTATACGAATATTTAGAACTAGTTTATTGCCTCATAGACCTGATTGACTCGGATAGAGGACAATAGACACGTTTCTACTATCATGTGTGTAGTAAGTAGGTATTACCACAGACAATATAATACCGATATACTAATGCTACGAATATGAAAAAGAATATATTTTATCTATGGTAAAGAGCAGCGATAGCTCAGTGGAGAGACCGACAGACTGCTACGCAGAGGGTCTCGGGTTCGCATCCACGACGCGCACCAATGACTTTTCGAAGATATGTGCGTATTAAATTGTTAATTATCGCTTGCTAAACGGTGAAGGAAATCATCGTGAGGAAACCTGCATGTCTGAGAGTTCTCCATAATGTTCTCGAAAAACATGTGAAGTCTGCCAACCCGCACTTGGCCAGCGTGGTGGACTATGGCCTTACCCTTCTCATAAGTGAGAAGAGGCCCGTGCCCAGCAGTGGGACAGTATAAAGGGCTGATGATGATGGTGGTACAGATTGATATTTTGGTTATAAGACTTATTTAAGTTGCTTATATCTTTGTTGAATAAGTATTTGAGTTGACAAATAAAAGCGCATATGATTGGTAAAGATAACATAAAAAATATCTTGTAAGGAAAAATAGAAAGAAGGCGAGGGCGAGGTACACCCAGAAGGAAGTATATAGACCAAGTAAAAAAAACAATATAACGTCGTATCAAGGCAGTGGCGGCGCTAGACCACATGTGGACGTCGGCGACATCCAGTTCGCGAGGCCCTTTTCTATCTATGGCGAGGCCCCGTTTACTTCGTAGTTAAAAAAACCGTTAAAATTAAGTGAGCCATATTATAAAATAATGTATGTATGTAAAAAAAATGACAATTCAAAAATTTTCACCCAACACGGATCTTGTTACGCAGGTGTTGGAAAATAATTACAGTGATTATCATCTGCTTAGCTTTTTCCTGAAATGTTCGGTGTCGGCAACCTAAGCCAGGATGATCGGCGAAAAGAAATTAAGTATGTAACTTGTAAAACATTTTGCGAGGCCCCCTCAGGCGCGAGGCCGTCGGCGGTCGCCGACGTCGCCGACGCCTAGCGCCGCCACTGTATCAAGGTGTCACAGCGCTGGCTGAAGATACGACTACATGAAAGAGGTTCCACCGACAAGAGCTCAGCTCTTAAATTGAAAAAAAAACGAGATCAGAGTAAAGTTAAGGTAATAAAAATTACGGGGTTATGTAGAGTCTGCATTAAATCGTTTGATATGAACATAACACAATATTATTCTGACTACTATGACCTACCTGACTGGACATAAGTCATCATCATCATCCTCCTAGCGTTATCCCAGTTTCAATCCAGGGTCCGCTTTCTAGTCTAACCGGATTTGGCTGAATATTAGCTTTTCCACGGAGCGACTGCCTGTCTGACCTCCGCAACCCGAAGGGATAGCGATATTCCATGGTTAAGACTAGTGTCAGTTTATTTTAGAGGTACTGACGCCCTATAACGACTGCCAAAGATCTTCATGACAGCCGGCACCGACGGCTTAACGTGCTCTCCGAGGCACGGGACAAGCGATAATCAACAATTCAATACGCACATAACTCCGAAAAGTCAGTGGTGCGTGCCGTGGATTCGAACCCGATACCCTCTGCGTGGCAGTCCGTTGGTATTTCCACTAAGCTATCGCTAACTGGGAATAAGTGTTAACAAAAATGGAGTCTCGTTGGAGAAGAACATGAATCGTAAAAGCCATAGAGTCAGTATACGAGACTTTACAGCTCGCCAAATTTTATGTTTTTCTATCTTTTATTCTTTCGTTTCTAATCAAGAGCTTGTCATTTTCAACAGTGTATACTAATTGCCGAGTTCGTTCTTTTGAGCTAGCAACCAGATTAGACGCCTGAGTAGAGCAGTTACCATCGAGATTTTTCCTAAGTTTTCAGTGGCGTCTCTCAGTTTGGAACTATGCCCAACGCGAGACAAAAGGCGTGCCCTGTATTACGTGACTTGTACATAGCTGACATATAAATCTATGAGAGCGTTACACCCTAGGCTAAATATTTGAAAGAAATGAAAAGCGAATTGATGAGTAATACTCAATGGCTAAAACAGAAATTGAATTGTTTGAATATCAATACCTCGTATTGTTTGTAAGAGGCAGCGATATCTCAGTAAAGATAATAACAGTCTGCTATTCTGAGGGTAGTGGGTGTCTACGGCGTGTTCTACTGACTTTTCGAAGTATTGCTAATTATCGCTTACCCAGAGAGGACATATTTAAGCCGTCGGTCCCAGCTGTCATTTTTTTTTATCATAGGGGGCAAACGAGCAGACGGATGGCCAGATGTTAAGCGATTACCGCCGCCCATGGACACCCGCAACACCAGAGGAGTCACAAGTGCGTTGCCAGCCTTTTAAAAAGGAATACGCTCTTTTCTTGAAGATTTGAAGGTCATACCTATTGCTTCATGAAGAGTCAGTCGTTAATTCATTATCCTTGAATATCTTGTCACTAGTCTAAACCATGTTATATCCCTATCGCTATCCCTTAGGGTGATAGGAAGGTCAAATGGCAGTTCCCGGTGTAAAACGTAATATTCAGTCAAAACCGGTTAGACTTAAAAGTGGATCTAGTTCTCTGAGGCAAAATTAACATGATGATTCGAAGTATTGATTGTGTGTATGGTGTTCCTTGTCCGTGTATGTAAAATTGCTTGAATAAATTTATAGTATGGCTGTGGTCAACAACTGATCTTGAAGATGGCAGTCGCTCAAACTAAGCTGCTGTAGTTCAGATCAAGATGTGTATGCACTCGTGACAGTAGGTTTGATAAGATATTAGTAATGAAAGCTATTATGTTGGTATAAAATAAATAAGGGTAGTTTCCAGGGTCAAAATAATTACATTATATTTAGTCCGTATTTTAGATTACAAAAAAATATTGGACACGTATTTTTTCTTTTTTTAATTAAATAAAAAATAACAAAGATATAGCCCATTAAAGTTACGTGTGACGTCATCTAGTGCGAAAAAATTCAGCACGGCGTGACGTTATACGTAACTTTAATGAGCTATATCTTGGTCATTTTTGGTTTAATTTACAAATAAAAAATACGTATCGCTTATTTTTTAATAATCTAAAGGACGGACTTATATTTTTTTTTGTCAACTAGCCTATTGGAACCCCAACGTGTAAGCTAAAATAAATATAAGCACAAAGATTTATTACGAATCATGTTTACTTATTATTTATGTTGGAAACTATCCCATAAGGCACAATTTTTCTTCACACTAAAATGAAAAATATCTGTGATGTTTATTGATGTATAAATGAATTTATAGGATAGTAAAACCTCAAACAAAGGCATAAGGCTCTCATTAGTTGTAAAAATGCCTATTTTATGCGTAATTGCTATCTATTCTATTTTTTTATTGTAAAAGGCGGCAAACGAACAGACGGATCGCCTGATGGTAAGCAATTACCGTCGCCCATGGACACAATCAACACCAGAAGAGTCACATGTGCGTTACCGCCTTGGGGTTGGGAAAAGGGATAGGAGGAGGAGTGGGATAAGGGGGAAGGAATAGGGGATGGGGCCTCCGGCACTCTCACTCACCGAACGAAACGCAACAGTTTAGATACTGTTACTTTACGTCGATTTTCTTTGAGAGGGTTGTACTTCCCCGGTCGAGCCGGCCCGTTCATGCCGAAATCAGCAAGGCTCTACTACCAAAAAACGATCTATCTAGATCTAATGGCTATCTGAAGCCATGTCGCAAAATTGGGAACAAAAAAATTTAGCCCTCGAGCACACAAGAGTCGGAGGCCATTTAATAAGTAAAGAAACAAACCAACTATTGCGAATTTATAATTAGTATGGATATACTCAACTCTACACTTTGCAGTAGTTATATGTGAGTGACGACTCTGTTTCTGGGAGGTAATGCTATTTTGCACAGCGGTCAAAAGGAGAGAAAAACAGAAGCTCTGTTTGAATTTTATTTTCATATCGCTTTGTAATATGATACGAAATCTCACTGGGTTCCAAGGACACAGAAGGACGTTGTTCATAATCATCTAATATATACCTACATTATAAGGTACCTAAGGACAGAAATCAATTGTAAGTATATTTTATGGCGAATTTCTACAGCTGCAAGATTGAATAAAATATAAGAGCCTGTTGGTAGGCAGTACTTTCAACAAGTGTAACACCCAGCACTTGCTTGAAAGATTCACAAAAACTAGAAAGTTGTACCTAATAGGTGAAACCTTTGATCAAAAATGCGCAGGTACATGAAATCGCAACCCATTTAGGTAAGCATAGTAACCTTACCTCATAGACACTACTATGGTTGTGAATAAATACAAAAGAAAAGCCACGGAAATAGACCTAGGCCACTACAGGCTCTATAGAAGAAAAGACTTGGTGTCGGCAAATATTAGATAAGAGGGTGCTGAACAGTTTTTCAGCACTGTCATTGCCCAAGAGACACAGTTGAAACGGAACGAAAAGACGACTCTACTAAGCTGGCCATATGGCGAACAGAGCACGCGCTGAGGGTCTGAAGGCGTTATCCTGAGAGTCGCACGCAGTATTTTTGGGATTCTTTTTTGGTTACATAAGGGGGGCCGAAAAATGATTTCACTAAAACCTAAATTTAGTCTTGGATCGGTACTGGCTGTACTGGTTAGCTATGCTACGAAGCTAGTATACCACCACTCTTGTTTCATTTAATATTTTCAGCTTATGACCCTAACCCTTAATAAAGAAGTTTTGCTTAAAACGTCGCTTAATTTATCTAGAAAACCAGGGCCTTGTTCTTATACCTAACAGAAAATATGAAGCTAGAAAAGAAACTACTCTACCTCATCTACCCATAAGTAGGTACTTTTTTACCTTGCGAGCAGTGCTAATTTGCTGATTTTATATCATCATCATCAGCCTTTAACAGTCCACTGCTGGACTATAGGCCTCTCCTTTTAAAGGAGGAATTGGCCTACCATACCACGCTGGCCAAACGGGTTGGTATAGGGTTTGTATCAAGTTTTCCTTCTCTTACAGTGTTGTTCTCTGCATAATATGCTCCCTCTGTCGGCTCTTACGACACCCATGGGATGATATGGGGTGGTGACATTTCGTATTCTTAATCCGACACCACACGGACAGATTTTTTATATATAAACTACGAATAAATAAAACATTGGCAATTGTTAATAAAGACATGTTTTATAATCAGCTGACTGACGTTCGTAGGTAATTATATAAAAATAGAATTATGCAATGATCTAAATTTTTAGTTACGTAATTGTTTTAAAAAACGATGAGGTCATTATTTGTTTAAATAAACAAAGTAACTATATCTGATGACTGATTGTTTGGTTCATTGTAAACAGCTGAACTACATACTAAACAGATTTGGATGCAATTAAATACGAGGTGGGTTCGAACCCAAAGGGGGAATATAAGCCAAACTACCATAATATACCCACTCGTAATCGAAAAAAACTCTATCTGATTGATACACTATCATGTACCCTAGCACGAGGTATGTAGGTACTCAGTGTTCTCTACTGGTCTGTTGTTGATGAAACCCAAGGAATAACATTGACTACCTAGTAGTTACGTTTGTTTTAAAGCGTGCCTCAAAGACGTAGTAGCAGATTATCTAGCAAAACATAAAATTCAACCGAGTCTCTAAATTGTTAGACTGCTAAAATGATTATCCTTGGATTAAAAATACCTACAAGTAGGTAGCACTACCTAACAGTCACGTTTCTGATTTGTCTCTTCTTTCTCGGATTGTGTACAAACCCCACAATATTCCCGAAAGGACTTTTATTGACACATTTATAACAATCATAGTAATCAATCAAAGTTGATTTACAATAAACTCTAATTTAAATATAGATATTGCTAGATTATAAATAGACTAAAGTGGCCAAGAAAAATTGTGGCTATAGCCAAAAGGCGCGTGCAAAATTAGAACATGTAAAAAATGTACCTAGAGGCACCACAAACACTGACACTGCTGATATTTGAGGAACCCAAGAAAAGCCTATTTTTGTAGAAATCATATTTAGGACAATTGATTCCAGAAACAAAGCGCTATGGGATCCGGATTCAATATTCTGTTAGGAGCAGATGCATCGATAATTCCATATGACTCTACTTTTTGTTGATAGGCAGTACTTTCAACAAGTGTAACACCTAGCACTTGCTTGAAAGATTCACAAAAACTAGAAAGTTGTAATAGGTGAAGTCCAATGCCTTTGATCAAAAATGCGTAGGTACATACATGAAATTGCAACTCATTAGGTAAGCAAAGCTACGATAGCCAATGAAAGGTAACCTTACCTCATTGACACTACTGTGGTCGTGAATAAATACAAAAGAAAAGTCAAGGAAATAGACCTAAGCCACTACAGGCAAAAGAAAAGACTTGGTGTCGGCAAATATTAAATAAGAGGGTGCTGAATAGTTTTCGGCACTGTCATTGCCCAAGAGACACAGATGAAACGAAAAAAAAGACGACTCTACTCAGCTGGCCCGTCCATATGGCGAACAGAGCACGCGCCGAGGGTCTGAAGGCGCTATCCTGAGAGTCGCACGCAGTATTTTTGGGATTCTTTTTTGGTTACATAAGGGGCGCCGAAAAATGATTTCACTAAAACCTAAATTTAGTCTTGGATCGGTACTGGCTCTACTGGTTAGCTATGCTACGAAGCTTGTATACCACCACTCTTGTTTCATTTATTCTTTTCAGATTATGACCCTAACCCTTAATAAAGTAGTTTTGCTTAAAACGTCACTTAATTTATCCAGAAAACCAGGACCTTGTTCTTATACCTAACAGAAAATATAAAGCCAGCAAAGAAACTACTCTACCTCATCTAGCTACCCCTAAGTAGGTACTTTTTTACCCTAAGATCAGTGTTAATTTGCCGATTTTGTGTAAACTAAGAGTAAATAAAACATTGGCAATTTTTAATAAAGACATGTTTTATAATCAGCTGACTGAAAAGCGTAGGCAATTATATGAAAATAGAATTATGCAATGATCTATATTTTTAGTTGCGTAATTGTTTAAAAAAACGATGAGGTCATTATTTGTATAAATAAACAATAGTTATTTGTGCAACAAGAGAGCAAAGTTGTTTTTTGTTTCGAGCGCTGATTTTGAGTCCCGAGCAAGCGAAGGATTCTATGATTGATTCACGAGCGTAGCGAGTGAATCAAAGTTTGAATCCTGAGCGTAGTGAGGGACTCAACAGCACGAGATACAAAAAACTTTGCTCTCGTGTAGCACACATAACTTTTCACCACAGCAGTGAGAACACATATTACTTAGGAGACATAGAAATGAACAGGAATAGATTGAATTCTGTATTAATCACTTGTTGATTTAACTCTTCTGATGTTAAAGTACAGTCATCATCGCTACTTTCACTCATCTTTTTAGATTATTTTATATATTAATATAATTTAACACGTTACGCTATACTGTATCAGCATCAGCGAAATTTTTATTCCCACTACTTTTTTAAATTGCGTTTTAATACCGCGTCCCTGATGTTTATTTTTCAATTAATGTATCATTGTTGTAATTTGAAATGGCGACAGGTCTCGGGCACAATATGCGATCCTAAAATGCCTTTGAAATTCAAGGGACGCATATATAAGGCGGTTATAAGGCCTGTCGTATTGTATGGAGCTGAGTGTTGGGCTACTAAGAAGATGGATGAAAAACGATTACATGTGGCAGAGATGAGAATGTTGCGATGGATGTGTGGAGTTACGAGAATGGATAAGATTAGGAATGAATACGTGAGAGGTAGTCTGAAAGTGGCGCCTATAGACGAGAAAGTGAAAGGAAGTCGTTTGGCTTGGTATGGACATATTATGCGAAGAGATGATATGTATGTAGGTAAGCAAGTGATGAATATGAAGGTAGAGGGATGGAAAGGGAGAGGGAGGCCAAGGAAAAGATGGATGGACTGTGTGAGGATGGATATGAAAGAGAAAGGGGTAAATGATCAGATGACGGGCGACAGAAAAGAATGGAAGCGAAGGACGTACTGCGCCGACCCCAAATAGATTGGGACCAGGGCAAGAAGATGATGATGATGATGTTGTAATTCCAAATAAAAATGTATTGGTTAAATACCAATTTTATACTATTAATTAGACTTAAAATACAATAATAAATTAAACATATAAACAATAACATATAAAAAAGTAAGTTCTTTATTACAAATATCTTTTTTTATTTGCGTTTCCGAAGAGGTCGAATTCCAAAATTGAATTTCGAATTCGAAGGGGTTTGTTTTTTTTCTCACTTTTTATATGCATGTGAAAGAGACAGAACACCGTAAAATTCGAATGTTTCAAATTTATGGCTGAACAATGTCAATTCGTGACACTGAAGATTGAAAAATTAAAAAGCTACTTTTACTCACGCTCGAATCAAAATCGCGTTTTGTTCACTGTTGTCTCGCAGCAAAAGCGGCATGTTTGAGCTGCTGTGGTGAAAAGTAACTTTATCTGATGAGATGACTGATTGTTTGGTTCATTGTAAACAGCTGATCTACATGTTAAACAGATTTGGATGAAATTAAATACGAGGTGGGTTCGAACCCAAAGGGGGAATATAAGCCAAACTACCATAATATACCTACACGTAATCGAAAAAAACTCTATCTGATTGATACACTATCATGTACCCTAGCACGAGGTAGGTAGGTACTCAGTGTTCTCTACTGGCCTGTTGTTGATGAAACCCAAGGAATAACATTGACTAGTTGTACATTACGTTTGTTTTAAAGCGTGCCTCAAAAAGTAGCAGCAGATTATCTAGCAGGAACATAAAATTCAACCGAGTCTTAAAATTATTAGACTGCTAAAATGATTATCCTTGGATTAAAAATACCTACAACCAGCACTGCCTAACAGTCACGTTTGTGATTTGTCTCTTCTTTCTCTGATTGTGTAGGTACAAAATCTCAGAACATTCCCGAAAGGACTTTTATTGACACATTTATAGCAATCATAGTAATCAATTAAAGTTGATTTACAATGAACTCTAATTTAAATATAGATATTGCTAGATTTTTTTATAAATAGACTAAAGTGGCCAAGAAAAATTGTGGCTTTAGCCAAAAGGCACGTGCAAATTTAGAACATGTAAAAAATGTACCTAGAGGCACCACAAACACTGACACTGCTGATATTTGAGGAACCCATTTTTTTATATTCCAAAAAGAAAAGCCTATTTTTTCATATATATATACAATTGATTCCAGAAACAAAGCGCTATGGGATCCGGCTGCAATATTCTGTTAGGAGCAGATGCATCGATAATTCCATATGACTCTACTTTTTGTTGATAGGCAGTACTTTCAACAAGTGTAACACCTAGCACTTGCTTGAAAGATTCACAAAAACTAGAAAGTTGTAATAGGTGAAGTCCAATACCTTTGATCAAAAATGCGTAGGTACATACATGAAATTGCAACTCATTAGGTAAGCATAGCTACGATAGCCAATGAAAGGTAACCTTACCTCATAGACACTACTGTAGTCGTGAATAAATACAAAAGAAAAGTCAAGGAAATAGACCTAAGCCACTACAGGCAAAAGAAAAGACTTGGTGTCGGCAAAAATTAAATAAGAGGGTGCTGAATAGTTTTTCAGCACTGTCATTGTCCAAGAGACAAAGATGAAACGGAAAGAAAAGACGACTCTACTAAGCTGGCCCGTCCATATGGCGAACAGAGCACGCGCTGAGGGTCTGAAGGCGTTATCCTGAGATAAGCACGCAGTATTTTTGGGATTCTTTTTTGGTTACATAAGGGGCGCCGAAAAATGATTTCACTAAAACCTAAATTTAGTCTTGGATCGGTACTGGCTCTACTGGTTAGCTATGCTACGAAGCTAGTATACCACCACTCTTTTTTCATTTATTCTTTTCAGCTTATGACCCTAACCCTTAATAAAGAAGTTTTGCTTAAAACGTCACTTAATTTATGCAGAAAACCAGGCCCTTGTTCTTATAACAGAAAATATGAAGCCAGAAAATAAACTACTCTACCTCATCTACCCATAAGTAGGTAGGTACTTTTTTACTCAAAGATCAGTGTTCATTTGCCGATTTTATATAAACTAAGAGAAAATAAAATATTGGCAATTGTTAATAAAGGCATGTTTTATAATCAGCTGACTGAAGTAATTATATAAAAATAGAATTATGCAATGTTCTATATTTTCAGTTACGTAATTGTTTAAAAAAACGATGAGCTCATTATTTGTATAAATAAACAAAGTAACTTTATCTGATGAGATGACTGATTGTTTGGTTCATTGTAAACAGCTGAACTACATACTAAACAGATTTGGATGCAATTAAATACGAGGTGGGTTCGAACCCAAAGGGGGAATATAAGCCAAACTACCATAATATACCCACTCGTAATCGAAAAAAACTCTATCTGATTGATACACTATCATGTACCCTAGCACGAGGTAGGTAGGTATTCAGTGTTCTCTACTGGTCTGTCGTTGATGAAACCCAAGGAATAACATTGACTAGTTGTTACGTTTGTTTTAAAGCGTGCCTCATAAACGTAGCAGCAGATTATCTAGCAGGTACATAAAATTCAACCAAGTCTTAAAATTATTAGACTGCTAAAATGATTATCCTTGGATTAAAAATACCTACAACCAGCACTGCCTAACAGTCACGTTTGTGATTTGTCTCTTCTTTCTCTGATTGTGTAGGTACAAAATCTCAGAACATTCCCGAAAGGACTTTTATTGACACATTTATAGCAATCATAGTAATCAATCAAAGTTGATTTACAATGAACTCTAATTTAAATATAGATATTGCTAGATTTTTTTATAAATAGACTAAAGTGGCCAAGAAAAATTGTGGCTTTAGCCAAAAGGCACGTGCAAATTTAGAACATGTAAAAAATGTACCTAGAATCACCACAAACACTGATACTGCTGATATTTGATGAACCCAAGAAAAAGCCTGTTTTTATAGAAATCATATTTAGGACAATTGATTCCAGAAACAAAGCGCTATGGGATCCGGCTGCAATATTCTGTTAGGAGCAGATGCATCGATAATTCCATATGACTCTACTTTATAGCTCTACTGAATTGCTAAGTAAATTGTGCATATTAAGGGACACTGTATGTTTTCATGAATATTAAAATGCACTTGTCTTATCATATTTATGGTAAATAAAAGCGAAATTGAAGACCTTGTGAATCGTCTAAAAATAAATAAAGGTACTTACAGTCTTATGATGTAGTAGCTCCATCTGTTGACGATTAGAGGTACTACGTACTTTGCCACAGCCCTACAATTTAAAATGGAACTCCATCTAGCGCAGGTTGGTAAAATTAATTCAATAGTTTGTATTATGTGGCGCCATCTGGGCGACGAGCAGCGATGCAAGAGGCTCCGCTGCCGCCGCCCGACTGAGCGGGCCGAGCCTTCCTAGCCCACATACCGCCCATGTTCTATTATTACACAGCCTATTTTAAGGTTTATCCGCTGCTATCCGTTACACCGCTGGTTGGACGTTATTTTCGTTAGTCGTTAAACGAACGATCTAGGTCGGCCCGGCGCGGCGTTCTCGAACATTGCCAACAGATGGCGATCTATTTTCGTTATAGCGACGCGCCGTCGTTATGGGAAAATGTATTTATAAAATAACGCCGTTAGATGAAAATAGTAGGTAGGTAGATTGTACCGGCAACTTGAAACTACTTATCAGTATTAATAAGAAGCGAAGGTAAAGACAAATAATTTTGTGTATAATAACATAAACTATTTAAAGAATTAAGTAGTTGGTGCCTAGGGTACCTAGGTACAGTCAGGGTCAAAAGTTGATGACCACATTTAGATTTTCAATATCGCTGTACACCATAATATACCTAAATTGCTCAATATGACAAGCGCCAGAAATGAATGATTATCTTAAAAGGGCATAAGTAGGTGACCATGACTTTTCAAAAGTCGCTAAACAAAGTTATGGTAAAAAAAGCATAACACCACGTCACCAGTCATTCGGCCAGTACGGCCAGTGACGTCCGAGAACTAAATAAAGGAGGTCGTTACATTTGATACCAAAACTAATGTGATTAATTATATTATTAAGTATAAAAGTATTTTGAAGTAAATAATTTTATATAATACTATAGTCTTTTAAGCTAATAAAATATTTTATAGATGATAAATAATTGCAACCGCATTGGTTTACATTCGATACAAAGTGATAATTAAGTAGAAATATTATTTTACATTCAAGGGTAAACAGTTTTACAAAGAATTGAATTAATACAGAATTTGTGTGAATTTAAAAAATGAGTCTTATATGTATATAGGGGGTCTACCAAAAGTTTGTTTTTCAAACAAACCACGACTTTTGCACGCGATCGTCACGGAAGTTTTCTGCATGTGAAATAAATTATACAAGTATTTTTATCTAGTGAAACATGTCAAAATAATAGTAGTTTCATTCATCAATTAATGTTAAAACTTAATTTAACATTTTTTTATCGTCAAATTATTGATAATAAGTATTCTACTTGACAGCAAAATACTATGACGTCACTATAACATATTTCATACAAAACCCTTGACAAAGGTCGTTTTTGACATTTAATTAAAAGTGCTTGATTTGACTAGTTGGAATCAACCCTATTTCCACAGATTTTCTAAAAGCGCCCTGGGAATCTGCGTGATTTTTGAAAATAAGTCTTATTGTTTTACGAATAAGGTTACAATTCAATCGAACTAAAAAATCTATAATAACGTTGATGGTATAAATTCAAACTGTGATTCTAAATGTTTTCGGATATTATAACGATCAGCAAATTTTGACAAAACGGTGTTCAGTGACCTTTGACAAGTAGTGTTCAGTTAGTTTTGAACTTTAATGATGTTCATTCAATACTGGCGCCCTTCTTGTTGAGCGATTTATGGGTGATAAAATGTTCATTGATTTTGAAAATCTGAATGTGGTCATCGACTTTTGATGCTGACTGTACTAATCAATTCTATAACTATTATAACATGCTTGAAGTTTAGAGAGAACGATACATAACTGTAGGATAGTTCATAAATAAATAACACACTTCTTTCCTTACCTTGGAATGGTATGTTAGCAGGGGCTTTTTTCGCAATTCCATGTCCTGACGTCTATTTCCCTTACCTTTTAATCATCACCCACACTATCACTTTAAAAACCTCATTTATAAATTTAAATAAAAAATATTCAATTCGAAACGCATTTTCCCTCATCTTGTTCAGTACGTCAATGCACAGACAGACAAATCGTAATTCTAAGATTAGGTAGAGCTAGAAAAAGTATGATAGCCAGTGCGGACGGGGTCAACGACATTAGGTTGGATTTAGAAATGAAGCATAAGAATTTTAAAGAAAGTACTAGAACAAGAAACATAATATCTGTGTAAAATTCTTGTTCTGACTGGCATGTCACCCAGAGCCCTATTGCATAGGTACAAACAATTTGGAGAGTTTCCCTTTATGACGTAGGCAAAGAAAGTACTAGAACAAGAAACAAGATCTTATACCTGTGTAAAATCACGTATACCGACATATCACCCAGAGCCCTAACGCATAGCATAACATAACATATCTTCACGCCTTTTATCCCCGAAGGGGTAGGCAGAGGTGTATAGACAACCACATTTCGCCAGTTATGTTTAGGTCCTTATTGCCATCTACCGGGCACATTATTAAGCCTTAACGCATAGGTACATACAATTTGGACAGTTTCCCTTTAT
Organism: Euclidia mi; assembly: GCA_944739405.2. Lineage (NCBI taxonomy): Eukaryota > Metazoa > Arthropoda > Insecta > Lepidoptera > Erebidae > Euclidia > Euclidia mi. Next base: position 59,805,968 of record OX123185.2, read on the forward strand.
GACGTAGGTACTCAGATAAAAAGAATGTTTATCTAGTTCTATGCCTAAAGGGGTAATAATATGGGTAATGGCAGTCGCATCATCATTATCAGATTTGTAGATAAACTGTCGCCCTACTGGACAGGGGCCTCTTCTCACTATGAGAAGGGTACAGCCATAGTCCACCACGGTGGCCAAACGCGGTTTGATTGGCGAACTGCACATGTATTCCAAGCACTTTAGTTAGCGAAAACTACCAGACATGCAGGTTTCCTCACGATGCACGCTGTTTACCTTCACCGCCATAATTTTATTTGTAATAATTTATTAGGTTCACACGTAACTTCGAAATGAAAAGTACCTACCTAATGCGAGCTGTGGGTTTGAACCGGAGATCCTCTGCGCAGCGGTCAATTAATGTCTTCACTAGGTTGCCGCTGCTTTTCACAGCTAGTAATATTATAACATTAGATATATAATAGGATAATACAAGTCCACAAAGGGTCCAATCATATTCGCTCAATATAATATTCTACCACATTCACACAACGCCATCTAGTCCCAATATTTTTTCCTACTTGTAGTCACTAGGTAGTTACCTACAGTTTTCCACATAAGGACGCGGTCATACCGCGGGCGAGCTAGAGCAGAGGCTTTTAAAGTTATTTCGTCTACTGCCCACTATGAGATTCAATTCAATTATATTTTTCGCGCCCCTACGAATTTACCTTTATGCATATTTAAGCATGTGTCATGAAGTTTGTGATAAGAGTAGGTAAAATTTTCTTATACTTTTACACCCCCGAATTTTCTCTAGATTCTTTCTCCGCGTTTCGCATGGCGTAGATCCCCAGCGTCCACAAAAATGTCCCCGACATTATCACCAACTTTGAGAAGACTGAGCTAGACGTTATAAGCTAGGATAGATGTATAGTGCATGGCGGTTACACTAGATAGATTTGTAAACTTATCTCTCATGTGCTATTTTTTTATTGAGTGAATTAAAAAAGTACCATGACAACTATGTGGTAGCGACCGTATGAATCTATCGATTCACCAATTTAAGCACGCTCGTAACCGTATTTTATGGATGGCTGAACGTTCACAGACAGTCATCCTCCTTTGTGCCCCTTAGAGTACGCAAAGTCCAAATTTCCTGAAGGTCCCGTGTCATAAAGATATAGTCAGTAATCTCAAATAAAACAACAATCTCAAACACTTGTCTAAACAATAGAATTTGTTGGCTGGTTTTTATGGCTTGCCATTTTAGTAAACGGATGTCTGACGAATGCTGCTAGGTGTAGAGGAAGCTAATATTCTGTCAAATAAACTGGAAAGCAGTGATATCGAGGATTCAATCGAGATAACTCTACGATGATTATTCTTCTAGTCAATTGCGAAGCTATGACTGCATCGGGCATTTCAATAGGCCCGCTCTTTAAATTACCTAAATTAATTTGATAAGCTGGATTGGAATCTCAGCAGTTTACCCCATACACAAATATCCATAGGTCGAATTGTACGAAAAAGGTTGCAGTTTATTAACTGCAATCTTTTACCTACTAAGTACGCATACGTTCAGCTCTTATGCTTTATTTTAAGGGAAAATAAATCACTGCTACGTAATAAATATAACATAATCACGTTTATTATCCGTTTCGCTAATACAATGACAGACATTACTTACTGTGTTGTTTATAGACGACATTAGACAATAGTGATCTTTCACAGAGGATGTTGTTGTTGATATTGCCAAGGTTAAGGGCAATGACCTTTTGCTCATTATTTCACACGCCCCTTTCAAATCATCTGTCTTCTTTCCAAAATATTTTTTTGCTTAGTTTTTCTCATAATAAAACTTTTTATTACCAGATTCCAGCCCCGTCAAACGAAAAGCAGTAGTAGGGTACCGGTATCATAGCTGCATCTCGTAGACCTTATTTCGTGTTCTTATTGTAAGAAGGGTTTACAACTCTTTTATTTTAGAACTAGAAAAAAAGACAATTAAGTTAAATTAAAAAGACAACAAAAGACAAAAATATACAGATTAGAATTCTATCAGTATTATCAAATGTAGGTAGTTACCTACATTTTACATTTACAATACAGTTATAGTATACATCAATTGGGATCGTATATTTAAGGATTATCTATGGTTATATGTTTTCATACCACATCATTTTTGCTACTACTGTGATTTTCTGTTTTGTCTCTGAAGATCACTCTTGATAAAATCATTAATTGAACTGATCATCAATTAAACATCAATACCTGGCTCTATACTTTTTTGACTTGAATGTATTCCTAAAATGTATCCAGCAAAGTGTCAATCAAATGCCATCTGTTTAGTGACGGCATATGTTTAAAGAACATAGGTACATAAAGCAAATAATAGCTTTGTGAAGAGCCGGAATACTTTTCACCAGACCCTATACCAATCCGTATTGCCAGCGTGTTATAATAGATAAACTCCTATTGACTCGCAATATGATTGTGACTCAAACTAGATAGGCCTATATCCAGGAATGGAACCCGATAGGCTGTAAGATGATACTACATGGCTGTGTTCTCTAAGTGTAACAGGGCAACGTGAAGAATACACATCCAAGTCACTAGAAAAGGAGTAGAAAAGAAAAGGAGTACATTGTTGAGAAGCAAATGCTGGACCTTCGACATTCTTATTTAGCGATTTCTTTTTAAATACATCTCCTATACTAGGAATATATCCTATATCGCAAGTATAATCCTTTACAAACATACAATCAAGGGCAATGAAAACACAGACCTGAAACAACAACTTGTGGATCACACAATGTGTTGCCTCGTGTGAGGATCGAACCCACGACACTAGGCGCAGTGTCAGGCGGGAACGCGACCGCTTAAACTTCTACAATCTACATCAACCGTGCAGTCAAATTATGATTATCGTATGCATATTTCATGCCGTTAATCTCTGTGAGGGTAGGACTACACAATCGAGCCAAGGCTGTAACCGGCTTTAATTGCTCTACCAAAATAGTAAAAAATAACTTTCAATTAAGAGCTTTTCTTCAATACATTAAATATTTACATGATATAAAGAATATTCTACATGGCACCCATATATGTTCGATAATCATTCATATTTAGAAAAATAATATTTAATAAATGAAAAATAATTAATAATAATGATTCATTTACATATTTTTAAAAATAGCCTGTCTTGACAGTAGTAAAGACTTACGATAGTTTATATTAATCATAGGTACCATGTCTTTCGAGACTCAGTATGATAACGCCATGTACCTGGTCTATACCACTACCGGCTATCCGGAGACTTCCTGTATGCTATTATTTGTTTCATCATCATCAGCCTTTAACAGTCCACTGCTGGACTAGGCCTCTCCTTTGAAAGGAGGAATTGCCCTACTATACCACGCTGGCCAAACGGGTTGGTATAGGGTTTGTATCAAGTTTTCCTTCTCTTACAGTGGTGTTCTCTGCATAATATGCTCCCTCTGTCGGCTCTTACGACACCCGTGAGATGATATGGGGTGGTGACATTCCGTATTCTTAATTCGTCACCACACGGACAATTTGGTCAAACGGCCACACGGTCAAAAACATTATTTGTTTAGTCTGTGAAAACGCATAGGGTTTTCGAATGTATTGTAGTATTGTTCTCGAGTACAAATTAATGTTCATTAATAATAGTCCTCGATACGGCATTTTGCAAGAATCAAACGCGAAGAGTTTACCCAATATACCCAATAGGTGCTGTGTGAATGTGATAGAATATAATATTATAATATTATGCTAGTGCAGTATTTTATTCTAACATGTTCCGTATTTCTAAATAAGCCATATATCTTTAAAGCACCTACAATATTAGGAAAGATTGACTCTAAGCGAAAAAAGAATCGAATGATGAAGGATAAAGAACCAAGCCTGGTCGAATAGTTGTCATACTTATTGTGCAGGAAAACTTAACTCATCCGTTTACCAAATGACTAATTACCTTAAAACTAACCTTGGCGTTTTAGAATTTGGTCAAGGTAAAAATGTTTACCCTCGGCACAGTTTTCGTGACCGTGGATTCAAGTACTGGTTCCTGATGGTCAGTTGCTAAATATAACATAGGTAAGTACATAAAAATATTTAAGAGCCAACTAAAATTTAAGACAATAAAAACAATCATTGTTGTTGTATTTTATTATAAAATTATATAATAAAATGGAAATAAATAAATATAATTATCACTTAATCCTAGGCACTTATGTACAAAATCATTGGCGCTACATGGAGTGTATAACTAGAAAACCCAAGGTATGCAACTCACATCGCTAAGTACTAAGTGTGCTACAGAAGACAAATTACTTTGATATCACGCGTGACAAGATATTCACAAAGCTGGCAGTCTCACATTAGCGTCCATATTCTCTCAGTTTTGTACAATAATATATCTTATTATATAGTATCACTTTGGGGGAAGCTGGTGCTCACTTGCCGAGCAGGATCTTGCGGCCGGCGCCCATGTTCTGTCCCGCCTGGGTGGCGCCCTTGTTGGAGCCCGCCTGGAGACCGATCACGGTCTTACCGGCCTGCAGAACTTCGTCAGAGAACTCGCGCTTGCACTCCTCAGAGGGCTTGGGGCCGAGGTACGGGCCGTTCCACTCGGCGTGCCTGTAGGTCTGCCAACACAATCAAACAAATTAGCAATTATGTACTGACTGTCATATTATCACTTTATTTCTGTGACTGATTGCCATAAACATGTCACGCGCGTCGCTTTTAATTAGAACAAATTGCTAACAGCATTCATGTGGTAAGTCAAAACTAGTGATGGCTGAAGTTCTTTTATTTGGGTGCACCAGAAAACGAATGGGTATCGAATATTTCCCAGTCGGCCTCAGCTAAACACCGCGACCTTGGATATTTATGAAAACTGAGGTAATGTTGCAAGATGCTCGTAAAATTTGGTTGAACTTGGCATCGTGCCAACTCCTTATATTCTAAACGTATCTTAAACCAAACAATCTGCTAACACATTATTTAATTCGACGCTTGGATGGGTTCTAAATTCTGTTTTGTCAGCTTGATTGTTTGTAATAAATGAGGTGTAAAGATATATAATCGCACGTGTTATACTGACGGTGTATTGGCTGCAATAATAATCGCGATGTTTACAAAGATATAGAGGCGATTACGTAATAGCATGTACTATTTTTTGGAGATCGTAAATTGCGGTGGTATGCGCTGAAACATTTGTTCAAGAGGCCGAAGTCTGCCACGCGTTAGCGCATTCGTATTTGAGTAGTGCTATTAGTATTGCAAGGGATTGCGTGCTCACCTCACGGCCGAGAGCGAACAGTGTGTTGGTGACCTGGGCGATGTCTTTCTTCTCCCACAGATCGACGGTCTGGAACACATCGATGTCTGGGACACCGTAAGCTTTAATGGCCGCCTGGAAGCTGGAAAGAACAAAACATACGTTTTTTATTACCCTTCCTCTATCTTAATACCAGGATCAAAACAAAGATCATTAAAATTTATTGAGTGACTTTAATTATGTTAAGAATCTATAATTATTGCCCTGATTTTAATAGATAATTAAAATTGCACTGCTTGCAGAATCTTAGCATTCTTCATACCTCGCTGCTTATGAGCGATAACAGTTTGGTTAAGCGACGTACGAGTAACGTTTGATTGATATGACATCAAGCGAGTAATAACGGCAATATGCGATCTGATCACATTTACAACTGATTCGTCTTAACGGCTTAGAAAAATGAAATTACAAAGGTACTTTGCTTTTATCCAGAAAATCACTAACTATAGAAAATGTTTGTGTCCACTATTTCTGAACAGAGTGACGCAATAATTTATAAGAAAACAGACGTTAACACAAGCAAGCCGCAAAATGCATAGTTATGCACATACATCATTAGGGTTATTTTTAGTCTGTGTTGAATTTGATACTGGTGCAGTTTTTATGTGCATTTTTGGAATCGCTGCCGGTCAAAGACATGGATGCCAGACCCTCCATTGCTAAAAGTCTGACATTTTTGTGTTGCTTGGTATAGTTGGTATTATTGGTGTATTAACTTACTTGGTAATGTTCTCCATCATCTTGAATTGTCCACCAGAGGTGTTAATCTTGTTGACGGAGCCAGGCCTTATCTTGTTGATGAGCTGGCAGAGGACAGTGCCGTCCTTGAGGACATCTTCGAAAGCCTCACCAGGGGGGAACTTAGCGCCAAGGATGGTTTCAATCCATTCCTGAGCTTCCTTCTCCTGCTCGACGTTACGCTTGGAGGCCAACTATAACAGACAAATTGGATAGTAAATATTTTTACAACTTTATTTCGTTCTGACTATTATTTTGCAACTTCATCTTGACTGTTATTTTGGGATGGATATGATTCATTACAATACAATAATTTTGGTATTAGAAAACGTTTCTATTTTTGAGTATTTTTGTTTTATGGGTAATTTGAATCGAATTTTAAGTCAAATTTTGTGTATAACTTGGACTGGCACAAAGATTTCAAAAATTAATTTATACAATTGCGATACCGTGCATAGTACCTAAACAATATTTTAAAGGGGATGTTATAATTTATTGGTTTATGATTTAAAAGTTTTATGGGAATATATTCATTTAAATTTCAAGAGAACCATGACTTATTTTGAGATATAAGAATACATGTATTTAGAGTGTGAGAATGCTAACCTTGGCGCGGACTTGACGTTCCAGAGACATGTTGTGTGTTGTGTGTGTGGCTGACGAGTTGAGTGGAGTTAGTGCGTCGTACAAAGCACCGCTAGACTGAACTCCTGAAAGCTGAGTCCCCGTATTTATAGAGCGCGCGAGCAGGCTGCGCCCTTCTGGAAAACTCGTGCGCAGCGCAACGCCACCCGATGAGCCGCACTTACAAAATAGCAGGCTGACTCAACAACCTTTGTTCATGCTTATGTATGATGATAATCGGCTGGTTAATTGATTAGATTTTACCCTTGTTTGTATAAAATGGGCAAAATGTTCCATCAAGATTTATGGTAAATAACTACGTAGAAATTATTACAATATTTTCTGTATAACCGTAGAAATAAAGTTACGTGTTCTAGTGATAAGCAGAGTGAGTATTTTTCTATAATACTGATTAAGTATGGTTTCTATTGTTTTTGAATCTTCATGTTTGTACCTAAACACTGTAAAATCTGATGTTATAGATCATAGTTTCCGTCCGTTTTGGCCTTCATAAATGTAAATGCATGCAAAACAATGTTTAATGTTTCGGTTACATTATTTTGGTACGAATGTGATTGATATTAAAATAATAATAACAGTTGTGCGAAGCAATCAATCACTCGTGAAAGCTTCGATTTCTCACACGACTTTGATTCAATGCAATATTCAATTCTGTGAGATAATATTTTTCCTTATTGCGTAGACTTTCCTGTTGTATATGTTTTAGCTTAGACTAGAATATGATAGAAGTTCATGAGATATATGTCTGACTTGATAGAATTTTCGATTGTATTGTTTTTCAAAATATGAGTTATTCAAAAATTGTCATTCGAACTTTTTAGGTCTAAAACAGGCCGTCTCAAGTGTAAGCTTCGTCGTGTAAGTATATATATATATACTTACACGACGAAGCTTATATATAGGAAATGAGCTTAGACATTACTTTATAAATGTAGATGTTGCATTTTACACATAGTACTGTGAATGCCTAAATCTTAAAAGCTTGAAATATCCATGGATCGAAATTATCAGAAACAGGTATGTTGATAGAGTTCTTTAACTCTGCAAAACTCTACAGAATAGAACTTCCTCTTACAAAGACCTGCGATTTCGTAGAGTAAAATTACTTCCTTTTAGAGTTAACCATGTTTGTACCTAATTATATCTTTTTTTAATTATAATTATTAAAAGGCCAGGTAGCATTTTTTTACATAGCTTCACAAAGAAAACTCGTGAAACATTTCCAGTTGCCTTTTAAGGTGTTAATGCATCATGTGGGAGTAGGCGCTACGGTGACGGTATGCGCCCACTCTCACGGCATTCCGCCTCTCGCTGAGTTATCATTGTCGCCGATACCCACGCGTGCGACGCATCTCGTCGAAATATATTAAAAAAACACCTTCAGCCTCTACACATTTCGACGAACGACGAATATAAAAAAAAATCTTGAATTTTCCTACAACTGACAACGCCGCCGTGAAAAAAAGGTGTTTGAACATTAAGTCATTAGTGAAATTGTCTTTGTACTGTGTTCCTTTGAATTCTGTTACGAGTAATAGATTTTACTAGAATATAAGAGTGAGACAGACACGGATTTAGAATTAAATGTTGATACGTGAACCTACACCGGTGTATATTATAATAGGATATAGGTAGGTAGCTTAGCTTATCTACCTATTATTGAACGAAAGTTCGAAGACGCCTTAAGTCAGCAAAAAGTACTTAAGTAAAAGCACCTACTGCACAAAAGACATTAAAGGTTAGATTGTAAATACCGTTCACATATTTATAAACGTTTGAAATCTTTAGAAGCCTTTTTTTTAATGTTACGTTCCGATTTCACGACATGATTTTCTCGTTCACTACATGACGCTTATCATCATCAGCCCTTTATACCGTCCCACTGCTGGGCACGGGCCTCATCTCACTATGAGAGGGGTAAGGCCATAGTCCACCACGCTGGCCAAGTGCGGGTTGGTAGACTTCACATGTCTTTCGAGAACATTATGGAGAACTCTCAGACATGCAGGTTTCCTCACGATGTTTTCCTTCACCGATTAGCAAGCGACAATTAACAATTTAATACGCACTTAACTCCGACGAGTCATTGGTGTATATGCCGTGTATTCGAAGTCGAGACCCTCTGCGTAGCAGTCTGTCGGTCTCTCCACTCAGCTATCGCTGCTTGTTATATACTTGTGTATACAGATAAACAATTGTTATTGAGTTTTGGCGTATCAAATTATTAACCTTATCTATTTCATAATATGCGTAAGTGTAAACTAATGCTAGGATTAAAACTCCGATCCGATTAAAAAAAAACTATCCTCAACCAAATCGTTGTATGCACATCTTAAACTTTTATACTATAGACAATATATTACTATATATGGTTAACTGTAAGGAATACGATAACAAAAGTTAAAAAAAAATCCTTTCGGATACTATTTCTTTGCAAATATTTTGACATGGGATTCTATTACTCTAAGAAAATATGAAATACCTACAAAAAGAGTATGAAAGAGCTTGAAAATCTTACATCTCTTGTTATGGTAAATAAGGTTTTCTAAATCATCAAATTACTACTGTGTAACATATTTTTAAGATATACTATGGATATGAAATAAATCTGGCGGAAAGTGGGTGTAGCAATATACCTCTGCCTAACTCTTCGGGGATATAGACGTAAGACTATGTATGTATGAAATAAAAATGATATTCTTAAAATAATAAATATATTTGATGATTAAGCAGCCGTCTCTACATAGCACTACGCAGAATAGGGTGGAGCCGATGTTTACACGGGACAGCGCTTTGTGTGATTCACAAATTGTTGTTCTAAGAGTGCTACTTATTTTTTCCCGTTGAAAGAAAATATGTTAAATCATGTATTACAGAATTTACTCCTATTTAGAAGAGTTAATAATACATCTAACCTTGAAAACGACCTGATAGAGACCGAATGCTTTCAATGTTTATATTAGATGTAAGTTTATCGGCATAACGGATTAGCCGAGATGAATTCGTCCGCATAAAAATATGAATCGCCGATATAACTGTCTGCAGATTTATGATTTATATCGATTACGCAAGTATGGACGATAAAAATATATTATTTTCCGAGTAAATGCTATTTGTTTATATTACCTATATTTAAAAGCTAATTTCCGAGTTGGTACAGGTTTGGTTTCCAGTGTAAACTGCAAGTTAATTACGTAATAAGGTAACTAATACGATTGCCATAAACGTAAATGGCAAAGTGGTTTTATATTTAATTAAGGGTAGTATTTAACTCTTCCGCAATTTATCTTTGATTTCTACAAAAAATATATCTTTATTCCACCAAAAATACCAACAGCACCACAAAATATACGCACACATACACACACATAATAATAAAATAATAATAATAATAAAATATTTCATAACGAACACCTGGTTATTGACTGTTGCAAATCTTTAATAATAAAAATAATCCTTTCAATGAAAGAAGCGTTTAAGGTTTTAGTTTTACTCGCCAACCAAATAATTTTATAAACTAGGTTCACGGAGCCTTGCTTGGCAGGGCACCTATTTTTGGGTGCAGGATCATAAGAAAACCTGACCTAATAAGTTTTCTGAGTGGATAAGTTTCCCGAGCGGACGAGACTTTTCATATTAAAAGATATTTTGTAGAAAGATCGACATATTTGGTGTGCAATTAGAATTTTAGTGACAGAATATAGTTTTTTAGCGCTAGGCACTTCAGTGTGTTACTTAAGATTTTTGATGCACTGTTAAAAATATCCCTTTAATTAATGCTGTATGGCGAAACCAACATATGGAAGACAACACCACTTAGATTCTTTGTTTCAGGCCAAGAATGGTTAGGTGATTTCGGTCAGTCTGAAAACTCCGACACATAAGTTGGCCACAGACACACACACACGCGTAAAAAATTACTGCGTGGATTATTGGCGTGATGGATAAGTGCTTAGATTGGCAATGCGCTGGGTGGTGTCGGTTCGATTCCTGTACGAGATTATTTTGTATAGTTTGGTTATTATTTTTGCCCTTTGAGTGATAATTTGTGAATTCCTCGCATCAGAAGATTTATTCAAAGTGTGGCAATCACAAAAAATTTTGATAATATAAAACTCGTCATTAACTTATTTCGTAACAATTAAATAAGAGGACAATGAGATAGGATACGACTGTAAGAGTACAAACACAATAATTTAATCTTTGAATTGTCATTTCTTAATTTTAAAGTATTATTAATTATAACTTAGAGATGAGAAAAAATGACACAACATTTTTTAAAGAAGCGTTTTAAAGAGAAGCTTTTGAAACATGTGTTGGTAACCCTCGAGGAATTCTCTGTTCCGGAGCCAAGGTTGGCCGTAGAATCAGGTCAAACTGCATTGAATTGGGTCAAAATGAAAATGCATTATCAGCGGAACTAAACACACAAGCGATTTCTATTTCATAGGATAAAAGGCCGTTTCAAGCAAATTTTATTAATATACAGTCATATCTTTCACTTGAAAGCGGACGTCGGTCTTCAATCGAAGTCCTGGATGCAACCGGGATTACTTTAGGAGTGTATGAACATTAGATGGTTTGCATTTATTATGAACTAAGAAAGCACCAGTTATTTTATATGTATTTATACAAAAAAACACAGTTAAAATGATTCTAAAGTATACTTTCTTCTAGAAAAGTAAACAGCGGTATATTTTGCTAATGAAACAATTGGTTTCTTGTTGTGTTTCTTGGCAGTGCTTTTCAGCCACAGCCACGTTCAGATCTGATGGAACGATGGAAAATTATTGTTTAGTATGCACTTAATGAAAGTAACACTAAATAAAGGGACACATTTAATTTCATTTGAGTTAAGAAGTGGGTGCGTTCTAAAATAATTTATTTGCAAGACCGACCAGACACGGAGAGAAAAATAAGGCGGTTCTCAATTCGCCTTTATTTTTTTAAGTTTGATTCCTCTGAGCTCCTTCATTTATTAACAGATTTCGGAAAATTTCTTTTTTTTGTAAAAATTAACTTTCTATTTGGTCACGTTGAAGTTAGTATGAAAGTTTTCATCCTTAATTATTATTATTTACATATAAAATACAGGTATGTTTAATTGTTGAATTTAAACATACCTACCTGTATTTTATATGCTTTTATATTTATAAAATGTGTGTTATACACATTTTATAAACATAAGAAAATAAACATTTTAAAAATTAGTTCAGATAACACGCATTTTATAAATAAACTAAATTAACTAAAAAGTAATTGAGAGCGTTGGACGTATAATTAAGTACGTCGGTAAATAAAAGCTTCACATAAATATACCTATCAGAACGCACCTAAAAATTTACTTTCGAACAAAACCCCCTTGGCAGCGGATGAGAATAAGAATTCCTTTGTAAATAGCGATAGTATGGCGGCAACAGCAATAAAATGTAAACAGAACTTTGTTGATTGTAAAGCACAAACTATCGAATAAAATTATATCGTAAAACGCTTGAGTTAACTTCGGCTTAGTTTGCGTTTGAGCTATTTTAACTAGTATTTTGGGTCATGAATAAAACATAAGTATATATTTCAATCTAGCGGTAATAGGTTCAAAAACGAATTTTAAGCTTTGAACAAAAAAAACGTTAGCATCGTTCAAATTTCGTCAATAATAAGTTACCTGTAAAAACACCTACTTTCTCGGCATTTCCTTTTACAAAAGAAGAAATAGATGTAACACCAATCACCAAACAACCCATGTATTTTCACTATTCAAGATTAAAAAAATCGAATACTTTTATAGATATATCAAAAAATATTTATTTCGATTTGTAATTCTTTTAAATAAATAATGTTTTATTCCAATCCATTTTATTTCATTGGTGCCATAAGAGGCGACTAAGAAAATACACGAAGCTAATAGAATCTCCGTAAAAGACGGAAAACTCGACCACATACCTTGTCAGCTATCAGCCATCACCGTATGGTAGGTTAAATCCGCCTGTTGACTCACTTCATCATCATCATCAGCCTTTAACAGTTCACTGCTGGACTAGGCCTCTTCTTTAAAAGCAGGAATTGGCCTACCATACCACGCTGGCCAGACGGGTTGGTATAGGGTTTGTATCAAGTTTTCCTTCTCTTACAGTGCTGTTCTCTGCATAATATGCTCCCTCGGTCGGCTCTTACGACACCCATGGTATGATATGGGGTGGTGACATTCCGTATTCTTAATCCGTCACCACACGGTTCACTCACAGTGCTACTGTAAAGCAAATTGGGAAATAAGTCTGTCTGTTGTAGAGATAAATATGCTTAACTAAATTTTGCAATAGGCTCTACGTATAAGGCTTACACCTAATAAGAGTAGAAAGGTTCCTCAATTGGGTAATTTCCAGGGTCAAAATAATTACATTTTATTTAGTCCGTATTTTAGATTATAAAAAAATATTGGATACGTATATTTTCTTTTTTCGATTAAATAAAAAATAACAAAGATATAGCCTATTAAAGTTACGCGTGACGTCACCTAGTGCGAAAAAATGCAGCACGGCGTGACGTTATACGTAACTTTAATGAGCTATATCTTGGTCATTTTTGGTTTAATTTACAAATAAAAAAATACGTATCGCTTATTTTTGAATAATTTAAAGAACGGATTTATATATTTTTTTTTTTGTCAACTAGCCTATTAAAAATGTCATTAGAAGTTGGATTACTTTTGAAGAGTTGTGACTATGTATAAGACACAGTTCTTAAAAAAATATCCTAGTAATGCTTGCATTACAAGGATGAAAGTGGCGCCTATAGACGAGAAAGTGAAAGGAAGTCGTTTGGCTTGGTATGGACATATTATGCGAAGAGATGATATGTATGCAGGTAAGCAAGTGATGAATATGAAGGTAGAGGGATGGAAAGGGAGAGGGAGGCCAAGGAAAAGATGGATGGACTGTGTGAGGATGGATATGAAAGAGAAAGGGGTAAATGATCAGATGACGGGCGACAGAAAAGAATGGAAGCAAAGGACGTACTGCGCCGACCCCAAATAGATTGGGACCAGGGCAAGAAGATGATGATGAATGCTTGCATTACAAGTTTTTTTTTAAAGTTGATAATATAGAATCTTTTCTGTGCATCAAGAAAGTGATTAGATATTTTAAGAAAAAAAAACTCTACACATTTTTGAAAAATAAATTGGAGCTAGGTACAATTTAGTATTACTTTTCCACCTTTCAATAGACTCTTTCAACACATATCTACACACTAGCGGAACTTGCAAGAGAATATTACACATTATTAATCACTGCTACTGTATATTATCAACATTATAATGATTGAGATTTCCTTTAGTTTTTGCACATCCACCATTTTATAATGGCTGTCAAAAGTAAGTAGATATCAATAAAATATTGCATCCATTACTACACAATGTCAATCTTAAAAAACGTGATGTCATTAAATAAAATCAAGAAGTGTACAGAATAATGAACAAAAAGCTGTGGTCTAATCTGTACTAACATAATTAAGCTAGAGTTTGATTGTTTGTTTCAGCGTGTTGTTGAATATTGGTTTTGTGTGTGATAGCCACATTCATAAGCGAGGTTATAAGACTGCTAAGGGATACATCCCTAAGTTTGATATAACATCATCACGCTACTACTACCTATAGGGTTGAATAAAATGCGCAATACGATATGACGGTTCAATGAACGAGGTATGGCGGGTGGAACCACGGGGCACAGCTAGTATCCAAGATAAAGGAATGCGCCCAAATTACGCGCAGCATTCATTACAAAGTTTATCAAAACAGTACCTACCGTATGTGATTAATGTTGAATGTACTCTTAAATTACCGGTGAAATACGTCATTTGGATCGCGCGATTTCACTCAGACATTTTTAGATTCGGTTTTCATAGCTATTGGATATCTACAGCGTGTAGCGCAACGTGGTCTGGTCACGTTTGTGGCTGTAACGTGTAAACCGACACTATGCAGAGTCTTGAAAGTTGCCTAGCTTCAGCTAACCCATTATCACTCTCTTTCTCATACACACACAATACACAAAATAATATAGGTAATAATATAATAAATATAATATAAGTACCTATGTAACATTTTTACTTTTGGGCGTAAGATGCTGATATTTGGCATGAATGTCCCTTGGAGATCGTAAGGGCGGCTTACTAAGAAGGGATTTCCTGATAATCTCAAAGAGAAAGTGTGTAATATTTTTAAATACTTACTCTCCAACTGTTTGACTCTAAAACGTTACATTCGACAAAAACTACTTTTAAATGAGGATTTACTTTAATTATTGCAGAACATAGATGATTTGTTGACATATTTTCTACCCTCAGTCTTCTCGTGATTACAGGCAACGATAGCCCAATAGAGATAAGAACTTACTGTTATACAGTATGTATCGGATTGAAATTCCGTGCGTATTAGTTGTTAATTATCGCTTCATCCGTGTCTCGGAGAGCACGTTAAACCTCTTGGCCGCTCCTCGCTCTGTGGAAAAGTTCATATTCTGTCAAATCTGATTCGATTAGGAAACGGATCCTGGGATCCAAGCTGAAAGTCTTGGAAGCAAAAGGGATAACGCTACGATGATAATCATGATGACTTTTTAAGTTGAAATAATGTTCCAATTTTGATTTTTTGCACCGAATATTATTTATTTAGCAATTATCTATGCAATGGTAAGAAGTATATTTAAAATGTAGGTATATTTAAAATTCACATTTATATTACATACCGAGCTTCCGAATCTCTCTTCATGCATCATCATTAGCCTTTAACAGTCCACTGCTGGACTAGGCCTCTCCTTTAAAAGGAGGAATTGGCCTACTATACCACGCTGGCCAAACGGGTTGGTATAGGGTTTGTATCAAGTTTTCCTTCTCTTACAGTGCTGTTCTCTGTATAATATGCTCCCTCTGTCGGCTCTTACGACACTCATGGGATGATACGGGGTGGTGACATTCCGTATTCTTAATCCGTCACCACACGGACGATTGCCTACAAAATAGCAATCTGTGTGAATTGTGAAATGACTCAGTATGCTGACCGTAAACTCGTAAATTAAAAGACAGGATGTTAGTACCCAACTTAAGAACTTTTGGCTACGAGTACAATACATATCCATAAAGCACGACTCGATCAAAGTTAATCTCATTATTTATGAACATGCCACCTAAATTCTTCCGTGACAAAGAAAATTTATCTATTTCTTAAAAAATTCTTAGAATAGTATATTAGCAATATTTAATTAGTCTAAGACCGTGTGCGAATTTATTATCACTTCCGTCAGCTACACAAACCCGCAGCTGTTTCCTAGCTGGATTTATATACTCTTTGCTTCGCACCTAAATTATAGTTAGTACTAAATCACTTATTCCATGATTAGAGCGGGCAGACTACCAAATCTTAGAGTGCATTTATCGTACTATTAGAAGCACAATAAATCAGTAGTACTCTTAAATACGATAAGTCTGTCAACTTTCTGTCACGTGAGATCATGCACCTAGATGTAGCATTTACGTTAGAGCGCTACCGTGTTTCGGAGGGCACGTTAAACCGCCGGTTTCGGTTTTAGTTTCAGGACATGAACCATTGGGCCATTCCGGAGGCTTTCAGGCTGTCTATAGCCAGAGTTGGCCACACACTCATACGAAAAGAAAAATATGCACTTAGGTAGATTTAATTATAACTTTAGTTAAACTACGAGTCTATATTTAACATAACATTACTCTATGTATTATGCTATGAAATATTTTCTCCTGATCAATTTTTTCATGCTTTGAACAGACTATTAATCGATTTTAAACTTTCGGGATTTGTATACATCATACAAAATAATTTAGCGGGTCTTAATCGCTAAATTATTTTGTGTAACAGACTATTTTTCGAGAAATATCGTATATCGTAAACATCAGCTACGAACGATTTAATAAATTTTAACTTGGTTTGAACTTTTTATTGATATATTTGTCCTGTGGAACTAGAAACTAAGATACGAATTAAAGCTCATGATTCAATAAAATTAAGAAGATTTTAGATATGTACAATCATCCTCCTAGCGTTATCCCAGTCTCAACCTGGGGTCCCGCTTCCTAGTCTCACCGGATTTGGCGAATTATTAGCTTTTCCACGGAGCGACTGCCTGTCTGACCTCCGCAACCCGAAGGGATAGCGATATTCCATGGTTTAGACTATGGTCAGTTTATTTTAGAGGTACTGACGCCCTATAACGACTGTCAAAGATCTTCATGACAGCCGGGACCGACGGCTTAACTTGTTCTCCGAGGCACGACACAAGCGATAATTAACAATTCAATACGCACATAACTTCGAAAAGTCAGTGATGCGCGCCGTGGATTCGAACCTGATACCCTCTGCATTGCAGTCCGTTGGTATCTCCACTAGGCTATCGCTGCCTCCACTAGGCTATCGCTGCCTACTTTTGATATGTACAATGATGGAGGGTAATTAAAGGTGAGGTTTATGTTCGTACCGCTAGTTCGATGACTATCATCATATCATGTATTGTTCATCGTCACATATATTACTCTTCTTCCACCATTGCTATCCTTTTCAAAACCCATAGTGCCGTTTTAGTTAACTTTGTTTACCTATATTTAAAAGCCTCATGCTTGTAAACTAACAAGTTTTAGAACCTTAAAGCTTATAGGTTACAGAGAGACTCGCGTATTGCTAAAGAACAAATCATTTGCGTTCTGACTAAACCTAGTGAACAAATAGGTAAGTATACCACTGCAAATAGCAACATTAGAAAATATCTAGTAAGTTACCTTCCTCAAAGCTTGTTCTTAGCGATAAGCGAGTCTTTATTTAGTGTGTAGGTCCTACTCCGTGAATCACTTTGTATATTCTTACACGAATATGAAATCTCACGCATACGTGAAGTTTTATGAGCGATAAAGTGATTTTGCAATACTCACATCTGGTATTGTTATGAAATGTACCGATTGGTTGTATTAGGTAGCTGTTTGTGGGATTCAAACCATGGCTAAGTTATTACCTACTGAATTTAACTTTCAATTTCACAATATTACATAATCTCTTAGGCAAATAGAATGCCTAGCTTTTTATCACTTTTAAAAGAGATGTTTTCATTAAGTAATACGGCTATTGAATGCGCTATGTGAGTCATGCTACCAAACGGCTTAAGCTTATAGAATCTATTCTAGAACGAAACAAGAGTCCTCTAGACTGACTTCTTTCAACCACTGCGACCAGTAGTAACGCAGCTTACTCTTTGCACTCATTATCATAGTCCAATGCAGTCCCATAGCGGCGTTCCGACACTGTAGACACTTGGATGCAGATCCATCGGATCAACGTGCTTTTTGAGGCACGTAGGCACCACCAACATCCTGCGACAAAGCTACTACTGGAGAATTAATGACAGAAATACCCAATTTTGGCTCGATCTGTGTATTAAACCCGAATCCTCATGAACCGCAGTCACTTACACAGCTACTATACCATTGAGTTATGTAGAGCAAAATTGCATTAACGACTATGTTCAAAATATACCATATAACATGAAATCTAAGAATAGCTGGCCACATAGAAGAAATGCTACATTATATAATGCACTTTAAAATAAATCGAGTATTTATGAATGGGAGAATGAACATGTGTCTTCCGTAAAATCCACTTCTTACGACGAGACAATTTTATTTTTATATTCAAAGAATGTGATAGACATTGTAACAATGCTGTCATCGTCTACGACAAAAGACAGAAATAAATGAATCTACGTGGTAATTTTACAGTGTTTTAATCACTGTGGTTCAGTGATTCAATGAGCTATTCTTAGGCTTATAGTGTGGCATTATTATTATACATATCACATGCGTAATCTTCAAAGAATGAGAAGCCATTCAAAATAACCAAACGACATTGCCACAACAGGAACAGCATTTATAGGTATGTACCTATACTTAAATTTTTTTTACCCTTAAATGAAGATCTTTTATATTCTGTTTCTCTCCATTATATTATTGCGCTAACGATATGGTTATTTAAACCTTACAACCAATCATCAGAGTCTGAAAAATGAAGGAGAAAGATGAAGAATACTGATGACAACAATACATGTCTGTATGATATGTGTATTTAGATGACACAGGAAACAGAACAAGGCGACTTGGCTTTAAGGTTTCGGAAGATGTTCCACATCTTCAATGTATTTTTCCACATTGAAATACCATGTTTCTGATGAGCTGGCCCTGATCTTTCATATGACAGGGCGCCTTTTAAATTTTCCTGGAAGTTTACACCGAATAGCACACAGTTGTGTTACGAAAAATTAAATTGCTCGAGACAAATTTATATAGGTACTTTGAAACAGAGTTTTATGCAAATGTGAGATGGATACTTTCATATTTTAGCGAAATGTACTATGAGTTTAGTTATCTGCTTCAGTAACTAGAGCAGTGCAGATACGTTAGAAAACGGTAAAAAGTAAAATAAAATTACAGTAGGATGAGACCAATGGGTTTCATCCTACTGTAATTGGGACATGGGGTAAATTGTAAACCCTTTTTTACCCTTAAAATCGCAACCCCATCCACTTCCCGACCTCAGATCGCCCGTAATTTATTTTTCCTAAAATTTTTGCTATATTCTCTTTCTTTTCCAATGGGTTTCATCCTACTATAATATTCTATCGTTTCAAAAATGATCTACCCTGGTCTAAACAGACAACCAATGTTTCCATCTTTGTAAGATTGGAAAGTGTGATTGTGTGCTTATTTGGTTATAAAATTATTGCATTACTCAAATTTATATATCCAGTAATTCGCTTTGCGGAACCCTAAAATAAAAGCATGTTCGTACACGTGTAGAGTCAAACGCATAAATAGATCATAAACCTATAAATAACTGCATAAATCATTCTGTAATCATTAGAAATTCAAGAAAATATCTTCTCGCGTATTTTTTACATGTTTGTGTACACGTTCCAATATTTTACATAGATGTCTACCTCATCACGGGTAAAAAAACATCAGCAGAGTGCGTCGGCCCTACGACGGACAAGGTCGTACTATACCCAGTCTCAAGGCGGCCATCATTCGCATATGACATGTAGATATATATCTATATCCCTAGTAATTGTGGATCGTCTCTCATCTGTAGCGTGTTGTGATGTGCTTGGTGCGAACAGGTTACTATGACCTTTGGGTATCGGAAGCCAAGGGCGTTTTCTTTATTTGTGTCATTTGTCAAATATGTGTTTTTAGAACAATGACAGTTTTCACGCGCTTGATTGATTATTACATTATTAAGTGGGTGTCCTCTCGAAAAAATTGAGGGGCATGTTAAATCTGATTGTTGAATAGATTTTCGTCACCCATGCTTAGCACAACTGGTCAAATACTACTGCTACTTTATGCTCATTATTATATATTGGTGAATGTTTAGTAATCATTTTAGTATCCCTTTTAATTTTGGTATTAACTTTATACATTTTGAATAAATCCTTCAGAATAGTTCTTTCTCAGAGTGACCAACCATCAATATACTTATCTACACATCATGAACCACTCACTTTTCCATACCCAAATTCTGACTCTCGTCTAAATGTAAGAATGCACTAGTTGCGGCAGTCTACAGCCATCATCATCATCAGCCCTTTATACTGTCCCACTGCTGGGCACGGGCCTCTTCTCAGCAAGAGAAGATTAAAGCCATAGTCCACCACGCTGGCCTAGTGCGGGTTGGCAGACTTCACATGTCTTTCGAGAACATTGTGGAGAACTCTCAGACATGCAGGTTTCCTCACGATGTTTCCTTCACCGTTTAGCAAAAAGGTCTACAGCCGCTATGTAGAAAAGGGTTTTTATCAAACCTGGTCAGAATAGAAAGCAGTACCAACATGAGCTCCAAAACGAAAGTCTTTTATGCAACCGGGATAATGTCCGCACGAAGAAAATCACAAATTCCCTAGTTTTTGTTACAGCTCTTTTGCTTTTGCGCAACTTTACCTACATCTGCTTACTTAACGTCGGGAAACCCATAGACATACATAATTTCTCAAGTTGCAGAGAACCAGTCGTGAGGAGCCCATACTTACCATTAACTAGGTACCTTCAAAGGTATCATTATAATCCTAACGTAATCCCGACTGCATCCAAGCGCCTTGGAGTCCGCGAAGTAGTCTAACCAAATTCAACTATATATTGCCCTTTATCATGGAGCCACACACCGACTGCAGTAACAAAAAGGCACAACAAAAGTCAACAAATGTACCTATGTTGCCCTATATCACAAAGCTACAGTAACATAAAGGCACAGTAATATGCTATGCCCTAGACCGGTATCGGTATATTGAAGCGTACTGACTGCCTATAACGAATGTCAACGACCTTTTTTTTATAGTAATAGGCGGCAAACGAGCAGATGGATCGCCTGATGGTAAGCAATTACCGCCGCCCATGGACACAAGCTACACCACAGGAGACACAAGTGTGTTGCCGCCCTTTGGGTTTGGAAAAGGGGATAGGATGAGGAGTGGGATGAGGTAGAAGGAATAGGGGATAGGGCCTCCGGCACTCTCACTCACCGAACGAAACGCAACAGTTTAGGTACTGTTACTTTACGTCGATTTTCTGTGCGAGGGTAGTACTTCCCCGGTCGAGCCGGCCCATTCATGCTGAAATCAGCAAAGCTCTACTACCGTTAAACCCTTTGTGACAGCCAGTACTCACGACTCAACATGCTCGCTTAAGCTCCTTCGCAGGTATATTTATACATCGGTATATGCTTCAGCAGACCTTCTAAACAGTTGCATCGAAATTGGTCATCGTGGTGTTTGTATTTTATTCAAACTTTCGATGTTTTAAGATTCACAATAAGACTCTGCCAAAGGCACTGTTGTCGAGATACGCGAGTAAAAGCACAGGCACAGCTTCTGTTAATATAGTACAAAGTGAGCTTTCGGAGCATAGCTGCTAAATAATGTAAACTAAACGTATAGGTAATGAGTTGTTGCTATTTGTGATGCGCGGGTCAAGGTCATTACAAACACAAACAGACGATTTATTGTTTGCTTTATTAAAACACCCTCCACAAATTCATCAATAATTACATACACTCGGGTACACCACTATTATCACTAGTATTTACAACATTGTATTTATTACATATTTACAACATCGCATCGGACGCAGTCAACTCGAGATTTTGACTATATCAAACTATTAAACTATGCGCTTACCAATAAATTATCATTTTGTTATAATTTAAAATAAAACTAAGTATTTGGCGACTAGAAAAAATATGAAACTTCAAACTTTACCGCTTGCGGTATACTTTAAAATTCATATGGATTAATACACTTTATATTTCAATTAGGCATCGACGAATAAATACATTATTACTTTATAGGACAACATTTAAAATTAACTTCCTTCATTTACATTATTTCAATTCTTCACAGAATTTGCGAGTATACCTTCGACGTATACAATATTCGGGATGTTATTTACAATCGTATCACACAAAATTTTAATTACAATAAACTATTTAAAACTAAACACCCGTGTACATATACAGGCAACTTGTACGTTTAACCGTTTGTTACAATAAATACATCTAAAATTATTTAGAAAGTTCATTATTGCAGACAATACATTAATGGACACGATTTGGCACTTGGAATGTTAGTCGCGCGATCGAAATCTAAAACGTACTATCATCACTAAAACGGTCACTCGTCACTGGGTATGTAGTCAGGAATGTTCAGAAGATGCAGAGGTGGTTGTGGAGAGCGCTGCGTGACGCTGGGGCGCTCCCGGTGGACTCGTCGCGGCCCCCACGGGGAGTCTACAAGGCGACGTTGTTACGCCCATTAGAAAAGATGGTTATTCGTTTTGGCGAGAGTGCCGAGGTGGTCGGATAGGAGGTAGTTGGGTGGCGCGACACCGAGCAGTGGGAACCCAGAGGGCTGACGCAGCAGTCCGCAGCCGCCGGCCCACTTGCCGCCGCCTCCACTCACCGGCGGCAGGCCCACGTCTCCACCGACGCCGTTCAACTCCTCGCACAGTTTATTCGCTGCAACAAACAAACAAGCTACACCAACTGACTCGTCAACAAACTATTAATAACTGTGCAGTCATTTCTCGGTCATTTCACATTATCGTCGTCGAGGCCATAACATTGAGTGGCTACAAATGTAGTATTCTTACGAGCCGATACTTATGCGCGAGTGAACGAGCAAAACTCGCGCACACAAATCTGCTCAAATATGAAATCAGACTGCAGCTCGACTGGCGAATATGAAATAATCGTGGTAACGCAATTAAGCGCTAATCACCTAATCCTTGCTGCGCGGCTCCGTTGTTTATTCAAGCCTGAGTGACAATCGTGCGCACAATTAGCGCAAATGAGCCGAAGTGAAAATCTGGCGGCGGCAGGCAGCGGCGGCGGCTAATGTGATTAATACGACCACAAGTCCGCATTACCGGCCGCTCAGCCGCTCCGCTGCCGCACCGCTCCACAGGCACCGCCTCTGGTTTAACCTTCCCTTCACGCTTATATGTATGTATACATAATATCCCTCGTTATACTGACACGCCCTACCTTAGCTTCGTCTAAGCTCGAGTCTACTTTCTTTAATGACATCTTTTTGTGTAAAGTTGAAAACTGATAGCTTGTGTCAGCTTCTCACACAATGTGAACTTTAAATATTTTGAACATACCGTACCATAACTGGTAGAGTTCGTAACCTATTTTAATTCTTTCTTAACTATAGTACAAGCCAATCTTATTAAGAAGCCCTCCTTTAATTAAAAGCTGTCTTTTACAAAATGTTGGATAAAATATTTTATGCACAATAAAGCTGTTTTCAAAAACTTCGCTATACGAATAGATACAGTCATCATAAACCTTCATTTGTTCTTCCTCTTAGCGTTATCCCAGTTTCAATCTGGGGTCCGCTTTCTAGTCTAACCGGATTTGGCTGAATATTAGCTTTTCTACAGAGCGACTGCCTGTCTGACCTCCGCAACCCGAAGGGATAGCGATATTCCATGGTTTAGACTAGTGTCAGTTTATCTAGAAGGTACTGACGCCCTGTAACGACTGTCAAAGATCTTCATGACAACCGGGACCGACGGCTTAACGTGCTCTCCGAGGCACGGGACAAGCGATAATTAACAATTTAATACGCACATAACTCCGAAAAGTCATTGGTGCGCGCCGTGGATTCGAACCCGATACCCTCTGCATGGCAGTCTGTTGGTATATCCACTCGGCTATCGCTGCCTTTTCATAATAATTTTATTTTGGTTATTAACAAAATCATAAACCTTCATTTGTTAATAACCAAAATAAACGCATTTTAAAGATAAAATGCTGTGAAGTTCATGGAAACAGGCCTAGTTGTTTATACAATAACACGTGATGATATAACGTGAACCAAAGCTTTAAGAATTATATTAAAATAATAGATTATACAAAACATAAATTAGAATGATATAACAATCCAAGCTGATGTAATAATAAGATCTTTATTGCTAGCAAGTGCTTGTGTGCTAGCAAGTGGGTGTATTCTCACTGTCTACTCGACACTACGAGAGACTTCTCTCGACTAAATGCTTTTTACTGATAAAAAATAAGAGATTTTTAATGCTGCTTTTGTCCAACGAGCCGCCTAATCATCAATGGTAACCACGGCTCATGAATTTTGATAAAATCTGCTATGTGAGGTTTATCTAAAGCTCATTTAAAGAGGTAGGGAAAATGGCATGTTTCTCAATAAAAAATATCGACAAAAATATAAGGACAACAGTTACTCTGTAGGAAAAGAGTAAAACAATAATTGTTCGATTGTTCATATGTAGAATTGACCCGTGAAAGGTAGTTAAATAAGACTGGATGCGAGGTCCAAAAAAAATGTGCTGTCAAACCAAAAATTGGAAAATGACAATGTCGGGCTGGTTGATTGATGGATTAGTTGTAGCGCGTAGAAAACTCTATTCTTGTCTCCCCAAGAAAAATAAGAAGTACTTATTATAATAGAGAAAACATTCTATATTTAAGTATCACTAATTCGAAGAGCCGTATATATTTTGTCGAAAGCAGCCTTGTTATGTTCGCCCACGTAAACATGTGAACTGAAATAGTGCGTACCGTTCGCCCATTGGTCGGCCGCTATGACTCACCCGACTATAATTTCAGCGATCAATGTAACATTGGTAAGATATGATGGCTAAATATACTCTGTGACATCATGATTGGAACGAAAATACCTCGACGGTATGCGAAAAAAGAGTGACAAGCTTTTTCTTTTAGTTTGAAGTACTTTTTGTTAAGGCTATTATAAACATATTATGAAATGAAACCACGACCTTTCTGTCTGACTGTATAAACGCGATAAATTCGAAAAGCAACAAAAGATTTTGCTTACGGATTTCACCATCATCATCATTTCGTATGGCATTCTTTGCGCTGGATCCTATGCGTCTATTTTCAGGTTTATTAGCCAGTCTTTGGCTGCTGCAGAGAGCTGGTGCAACTCTGACATACCGCCAGGGAAGCGGTGGAGCGGACAATCATTCACGACGTGGGCTAGAGTTTGGTTGGGTTTCACCATTAGATAGTGTGAATCCTAAGGAAGGTTTAGGCGTATAGACCACGCGGGCGGAGCTATTTTCGAAGTCTGGTCAATAAAGAAAAACAACTTAAAAACACTAGAAGTTAAAATTATTAATAAGTAGATCGTTCTAAGAAAATATGTCTTTAAACATTTGCTAGATTTTGCAAAATGTATTTTTAAATACTTTTCTCATTAATTTTAATCACACCGACAATTAGTGAAAGAGTTTGACGTGTCGCCATTTTGTCAAAAATAAGGTTAAACAGTACTGCTACGGAAAACATGGATTTTCATTATAAACGTAATATGTTTGCCAAAAGAATTAAACCGAAATAAATACAAGTCACATTGAATACAAAACATGAAATCCGAGGAATGGATTTTACGCAATTGATATTATTAAACCACAGGCAGTACACAAATTTAATGTCAGATAGCAGACGTCAAATAAACTTTGATTAAAATCTTCCTATATAATGACTGTCACTACTCGAGAAACTCGTAACATATGTAATTTTATACTTCTAATAACCGCCTTCATATTAATTTATATGTTTCATAAAAATAATAAATCGCCAATATAATAATATTTCATAAGCAATATTTTATGAGTCTCACATTTAAAATGAGCAAGCAACATTTGCATAATACTCTGCTACAAGATTTTCCCCTGAAATTGAGTCGCAAAAATAAAAATCTATTAAAATATTAAAGAGATCATTCTATAACAATCTAACGCTATTATGTTGAATAGTTTGAAATTTCAATATGTTTTTAATCATTAAACATTTAAAAAAACGTTCCGCTATGAGTACCTACGGAGTAACTAACGCGTTTGAGATTACTAAAAATAAAATTTTAGGTGTCAACATGTCACAAAGCACGAAAACGGTCAAAGTATTTTTGTGTTGTAAAAATAAAATTTAAGAAAAACATACGTCTAAAGTCAATTCGTCTTTATACTAACCATCACATTCGTGTAAATAATAATTTATTTAAAGCAGTTTGGTACTAATAGCCCAAACGTAAATATTATACGAGCTTTGTTCATATTATAACACAAACACAGCTTCGATAAATACCTACCGTAGGAAAATTTTGAGCAGAACATAAATTTATATCAGTAATTTTACAGTGTATGTGTACCTACTCTTATAGAATTTTATTGTAAGCTAAACTGTTATTTCAAATGAATAACAATCAATTCAAATGAAAATGCGGTAAGTTGTTCTTTAATAAATAAACCCTGTTGTTAACGACAAAATTACCTATTATAATACTATACACGTATTAAATTAATATATTTTATTTGTTATTACAGAATTTCAAGCGACACTTAAGAGTTTTATTTTGATTCATAATGAAAAACATAGGATTATAGAATAGGTAATAAGCAGCTAATAATAGTATGTATATTGAAAATTACATAAAACACTTTTAAAATGTCTTAGTGCAGTCTATTCAGGATGGAAAATAGGCAAAACCCCTCCCTAGGAAGTGACTACGTTATCCACGGAATATGCAGAACTTTTCCGGATCAACTGTAGTTGCGTTAGTCGCAATCAATCCGCCAATTTTTTTAAATATCTTTTTACCAGATCTTATGGAGGGTTCGCTAGTTATCACGCCAAAAGGTATCATACGCAAAGTGACACCCAAGTCCGTCTCGTAATCTTTGCGTGATAGTCTACCTAACCAACATCCACCATCACCAGCTTTGACGTTTACAAAAGTAGAATAGGATTAACCTCATTATTTTAGAAATGTAGCAAACAAATTAACTTGAATTGTTTTACTGCATTTTCATCGACTGTCAAAGTTTATATTTGAAAGCCTGTTTATTTATATTTGAGCCATGTTGATACACATGTGATTGAGTGTCAGACATTGAGCACGCAACGCATACTGAGAATTAAGAACAGAGTGAGTCACTGATATATATTTGATCTGTTTAAAACAGTAATTTTATACACTCTTTTCCTCCTTCATATAACAATCTGAGATGAAATTATCATATATCTACACTACGGCCGACGAATCATGGCGGGTCTGAAGCTAGCCTTTGCGAATTACCGCGCATGCATACTCGTGTAAAAAACTGTTATTACCAGACTTTATATACAATTACAGTAGTGGCAGATATTTTAACCGGAACATGCACAATATTAAACTAAGGTCTACAAGCAGCACTGGATACGATGGTATATCAACAAGGCTACTGAAAACCGTGTCTAATAAAATATCAAATCCATTGAGCCACATAATTTTCGGTATTATGCAGGGAGTAGTTCCCATAAAAATGACCATAATAAAACGGCTGTTTAAGAAACATGATAAACATAGTATGACTCGTTACAGACTGATTCCAGTCATATCAAAAATATTTTAGAAGATTATCCATAAGTCTGTTGAACAATCGGAAACCAAAGAAACATAACTGAATGCTGCAGATTTTTTTTTGAAAATTGCTTTGACAAACAAAGATGAACGGATTTTCTTTAGGTAGACACATCTTTTAAATCGCAATTGAGAATGCACGCGTATTGTATTCCAAATAAGTAGGTATTTGGAACATGGCACGCATGGTATGCACCCATGGATAAGTATCCATGGCTGCATGGGACCTCTATAGATCATTATCTAAAAATATATTTTTTATATATTTGCATTATGATAAAAGTTTTATGACTAAAGTTGTAGAGAATTTAATTTGCAACAAAAATCTTGTTCACATATTCTTTGTGCGGCCAATAGTTTACCAGATAATCAAGAAAACTATCTGCATCTGCACTCTTTCCAAGATGGCGGCCGAGGGACAAGAGGTACGTCGCCACAAATTTGAATCAAGCTTTACAATAGCCCTTGCCACACAACTGTAAAATAAAAGTGCATCGTCTGATAAATGCAACCCCAAATGTAACTTTTCAATGGACTATAAATACTTTTTCATCACAGCAGCTCAAACATGCCACTTTTGCTGCGAGACAACAGTGAACAAAACGCGATTTTGATTCGAGCGTGAGTAAAAGTAGCTTTTTAATTTTTCAATCTTCAGTGTCACGAATTGACATTGTTCAGCCATAAATTTGAAACATTCGAATTTTACTGTGCTCTGTCTCTTTCACATGCAATATAAAAAGTGAGTGAAAAAACAAGCTCCTTCGAATTCGAAATTCGATTTTGGAATTCGACCTCAAAGAAAACGCCTTCGGAAACGCAAATAAAAAAAGTATATTGTAATAAAGAAATTACTTTTTTTATATGTTATTGTTTACATGTTTAATTTATTATTGGATTTTAATAAAAATAAGTCTAATTAATAGTATAAAATTGGTTTTTAACCAATACATTTTTATTTCGAATTACAACAATGATACATTTGAAAAATAAACATCAGGGTCGCGGTATTAAAACGCGATTTAAAAAAGTAGCGGGAATAAAAATTGCGCTGATGCTGATACAGTATAGCGTAACGTGTTATATTATATTAATATATAAAATAATCTAAAAAGATGAGTGAAACTAGCGATGATGACTGTACTTTAACACCAGTAGAGTTAAATCAACAAGTGATTAATGCAGAATTCAATCTATTGCTCTTCATTTCTGTCTCCTAAGTAATATGTGTTCTCACTGCTGTGGTGAAAAATTATGTGTGCTACACGAGAGCAAAGTTTTTTGTATCTCGTGCTGTTGAGTCCCTTACTACGCTCAGGATTCTACCTAACTTTGATTCACTCGCTACGCTCGTGAATCAATCATAGAATCCTTCGCTTGCTCGGGACTCAAAATCAGCACTCGAAACAAAAAACAACTTTGCTCTCTTGTTGCACAAATAACTATTGTCATCGTCTGTGCTCAAGACAAAGATAGTAAAACGAATACCTACTAAGGCGTGGCAGAGACACATTATATCGCACCGAAAACTTCAAAACTAAAAAAAAGGATGTCCAATGTACGTGTTTGACGCTCAATTTAATCGATTTTTATTGATATCGATTAAAATCAATTAGCAAAAATATACGTGTATTCAATTACATATAAAGATTTTAAATGTGTTCCAACTCTTTTCATTTAAGTATGTCATCGTTAATAGATAACTGATATAAGTAAATCTGGTCTTTAAACCGAGAAAATAAATTTTATTAGATTTGTTTTTTTACTAAAAACAAAATCTCACTACATATATTGCTCGGTTTAAAAAATCTATTTTATTTTATACCTTATAGTATTTTGATTATTATAACAAAAATAAAGGAATTCAAAACTAATTATTAAACTAATCGATTACAATTTATGTTTGAATAAAGTATTAATTTGTATTTACATAAGGTGCCTCACTGGCATAGACAACCACTCCGCACACCCCGCTTCATGACCCCGCGTAGAGTTCCTAAAAAATTTGCTAAAAAGGATTATTGCATTTATTGCGCAGCCTTTTGTGCGAACTTCCGACCTGCCATCGTAAAACGGCTGTACTGTAGTTAATTCATTATATTATACTATAGCGATAACCTAGTGGCTAGACCGACAGACTGCTACGCAGTCTCGAGTTCGAATCCACGGCGTGCAATTTGATTTATAACGTAGCTTAGGTACAAAGTTCTGCGCGTTATACGTTTGAAGGTAACCTGCATGTCTGTGAGTTCTCAAAAGACAAATTGTCTGCCAACCTGCACTTGGCCGTGGTGTACTATGGCTTACAAGCAGCAAGCAGTGGGACATTATAATACAGGACTGATGAAGATGATCGAATTATCACGTTATCAATCATTTAAAATTTAAAAATAGGGTCCATTATTGTGAACATCTACGTAGATTGTCTAAATACATACCTATATCAGGCAGTATGTACATATGAACATTTTACTGATTCTATTGATATTTAACAGTTGTAAAGTAAAATATTTTGTCCGTACACATAAGATATTATAAGGATAATCTATAGGTAATTTAGGTTCATGAAATAATATTTTACACTAGCTGACCCATCGAACTTTGTAACGCCATTATTTTTATATCTTTTTTTATATAAACCTTCTCCTGACCATAACGAACACATAAAACAAAGATTTATCCAATTTGGTGCAGTCGTTTAGAAGTAACGCGCGTACAAACATTTCGGAGATAAATTTTTATATAAATATAGATTTATATGTCTTTTTATTTAATCATTATTATCTTGCAATGATTTTTTTTTTATTACTGATAGGCTAGCTTTTGACCATTATCTCACCTGATGTTAAGCGATGATATGGTTTAAGATAGAGCACGCTTACCTAGAAGGTACCTATTCACTCGCGACTTGAAAACACCCAGGTTGTACTCATCAGGAAACACAGACTCGGGTAAAGAGTTCGACACCTTGGCGGTACGCATAAGAAAGGAAGAAGCAAAGCGCTTCGTGCGTATAAGCGGGATATCCACCATGTAACGGTGACGCTGACTCGTAAGTCTGGTCATCCGATGGAAGAAAGGGGATGGAGGAATCAGTTTGTGTAACTACATAAACTGATTCCTCCTTCCCCTTTCTTCAGAGGAACTCCTCTGCGCACTCTCCAAAATGTATCCGATAGAATACCGATAGACTGGCGACACTACGGCGATGCTTCAGGCTTTAGAGTCCTGCGTCAACCAATTGGTCACCGCCGATGATTCTTCTAGCTTTTCTCTCAATTGACTCCAATGTATCTAAATGATACTTGGCAGAACCATCCCAGAGGTGCGAACAGTACTCCATGCAAGACCGGACTTGTGCTTTATATAGATTGAGCAATTGTTCCGGCGTGAAGTACTGCCTCACCCTGTGAGGATTCCCAGCTTTTTGCCAGCTAGTTGAGCTTTGGCCTCTATATAGGGGCCACAATTTAGGGTTGAGGTCAACGAGACACCAAATTGTATTGTATTTTACTCTGCGGCTAAACTATTACCTCAACCTATCAAGTCTAAAACGATGATTGTTATCAGTTTTGAAGGAACCTACCTGATGTATGTTTGTTTCTGGTTAAAATAGCACACAAGTAGGTAGATCGTTTGTATTTAGTGCGGAATTTGTATTTATTGTAGTATTAATTTGCTCGCGTTTGTTTATGTCGTTTTGGCCAGTATTTCTATAAGTCTACTTCTTGAATCGTGAATTTGGTTCGAATAATAAATCGTTTTTTTTCGCAAGATAGTAGAGGAAATGTTTATTGCAGCGAAAGATTTATTTAATTCTTATAAATAGCAAATAGTACCTACTGCTATTTCAATTTAAAAATAAATGTTGTATCGCGCTATGATTAAATTTTATGTAATGTGCAGATGTAACATTAGGAACAAAAGTTTATCGTATCGTTAATAGTATTTCTGTCGGCATACCCTACGCGAATAGTTGATCAAATGCGACCTAATGTTGTAACCCGCTAAATCTGGCTATGACGTCTGCCGCCCGACGTAAGGTAAACAATCTTTTGTAAACTGACGCGAACAAAACCGTAACAGTTAAAAAACAAACCTAACAATGTATTTATATTATTTTCATCTTTCGAAAATAAAAATGTTTTGACGTCATATCATTCGCGCGCAACATATTTTTAACGCTATACTTTCAGCCAGTGCCTGACTAGATTATTTTCTCGTTCTAAAACATTATGATCGGTTACATATATTTTATTCTGCATGGATGGCAGTTTGGTTTAAGTGGTTGTATTACAGTTTCGGCTTCGATCCCTGCACGATACAACACTTTTTGTCATTATATTTTAAGTGTACTTAGAGTGTAAGTGTACTTTGTATACGTTGATAGATTGTTTGTAAATTCTCCGCGGTATAGGCTTTATTTAGACTTAATCACATGGGCAATTAGACATCATCTCCTACTCTGCCTTGGAATGGTGCAGAGAGGATAGAAGTTAGTAGGTATAAGGAATGACGACAGAAAAGTTATTGGAACATATTCCTGATATAGAACTTGTCTTTAAAACATAATAATACAAATTCTTTATTACAGCTAAGATTAGACCGAAAAGATCCGTGATAAAGCCAATGTGCAATCTGGGAACCAAAGGCGGGACCTGACGGAGCGCACACATGCGTAGGCAAGAACTAAAAATAAGGAAGATTCGTCTAAATTCAAGCTCTTGGCTTCACTATAGAGTGAGTCAAAAGCACTTACAGTCATTGCATAGAAATGTAAACAGTATTATATTTAACGAAATAATGATGCACAACGGAAGGGGACAAATGTTTTTCGGATGAAACAACAATAAACTAGAATATAAATGGAGTTTAGACTAAAATTATTTTAGAACAGTGACAGTCTCTTCATAACATCTTTTCTGAGAAAGCTAATAAATATTCTCACGGACGATATCTTTACAACCCGTATAAAAATTAAAAATGTTATGTTTTCCTCTCTACATTAGTAAAGAAATAGTCTCAGTAACATAATTATGCTACGTGCATATATGCAAGCCGAAGCGTACATACAGGTAAATATACTGTGTCTTTGTCTAATGCTAAAAGCGCTCTACGCTAACTAAAAATCTAACCTTAGTGACTTTATGCCATAAAAACTTCGTAATGGCCATTACGCAGATATATGGTACCAACTGGGAAATTTTGGATTTTGTCTGATATCTCTTACAGCTAATCTACTGAAATTATTAAAACCTTGACGCTAATATGACAGCTTTAAGTCTAAGTTCCAATACCTCTTAAAAATATCGTAATGTCGGTCTATTAGATATAGGTACGTTCCACCTTCATAGTTAAATCTAATATTATAATTGACTGCATGGCTGGCGTAGTGGTTTAAGCGGCCCCCTCGCCGCTTGACCCTGCGCCGAGTCATGTGGGTTCGATTCCCACACTAAACAACATTTTGTGTGAGCCATAAATTGTTGTTTCTAGTCTGGGTGGTCATTGTGTCCGTTGGTTGTATGTTTGTAAAGTCCCCCGCGGCACAGGATTTATTACTAGTGCGGGAGTTGTCTTCAAAAAAAAATATATATATATGTACATAAGTTTTATTAAACTTAAAGAGTACGTGTGAAGAAGCCTTCGTTTACGCTACATTTCCGACAAGATACAAGAGAGTAGGCCAAGATGCTACGATCACGTGAAAAATAGGCAACCAGGCTATATCGGCAATTTAACACTACAGCTTGACATCCCCGGTCAGAGACCTAGAGGAAGACCCAAGACAAGGTGGAGAAATGTGCTAAAGCGCTAAAGGACAAGAGAGAATGCAACGTTACTGATGATGATGTCGAAGATAGAGCGAAGTGAAGGAGAAAATAAAGAAAGCTGAACCCCCTCCATGCGGGAAACATAGCTCGAAACATAGAGATAACTTTCTGAGACTCTTTGTGTAGATGTGATAGGTATGACACACAGATTACAAAAATATATTCGATGTAGAGTTTCTTGGACGCGGAGTGAGTCCGGGCAAAAAAACGACACCCGAATTACAAATCATCTATAATTAATGCATATTTTATTAATATTTTTTTACTTGGCCATGATACTTGTAGTAATCTGACGTTTCAAATGACAGAAACTCAGCTGAGTACGTGGATTTCGTGAGAATAATACGAGGGTCAAACTGAAAGTTCTTAGAAAATCAAAAACTGATTACATTAGCCAGTTATTAGTTTTATTATATCTTTTCAAAATATTGTCCATTGTCGTCAATACACCGCTGCATGCGATGGAACCACTGGGAAAAGCACTTTGCCCACTCGTCCTTAGGGGTCTCTTCAATGGCATCGCGATACGCAGCCACCGCTTCTTCAGCATTCATAAACCGCTTTCCTTTAAGTTTTTCTTTAATTTTTGGAAATAAATAAAAATCACAAGGCGCGAGGTCGGGGCTATACGGCGGGTGACCCAGTAATTCAACGTTTGATGTCGCCAAATAGTCGATCGTTCGCTTGGCGGTGTGCGACGAGGCGTTGTCGTGGTGAAGGAGGATCCTACTGCGAGGTCGTTTCTCTCGAACTTTTTCCAAGACAAGTGGCAAACAATTGGTAGTGTACCATTCTGCAGAAACTGTTTTTTGATCCTCTAACACAATTGTTGCGAAATTACCTATCCTTCCAAAGAACGAGGCCACCATTTTTTTTCCCGCACTTCGATCTCTCTTCACTTTAGTTGGCAACTCCTCGAAAGGAAACACCCACTGAGCAGATTGTCTTTTGGTTTCAGGATCATAACAGTAAATCCAGCTTTCGTCACCTGTTAGTATGTCGAACACAGCATTTGAGTCACCTCCGTTAAATCTTTCAATCATTTTACGGCACCAATCCACACGATGGAGTTTTTGAGCCTTAGTCAAATTCTGAGGTATCCACCGGGCGCAAAGCTTCCTGACCGCTAAATGTTCGTGGAGGATTTTGTGCACTTGACTCATACCGATGCCTAAGCTAGTCCGAATCTGCTGATAGGTCACTCTTTTGTCAGTCTCTATCATACGCCGCACAACACAGATGTTATTTTCAGTCGTCGCCGTAGAAGGCCGTCCCTCACGTACATCATCAGTGAGATTAGTGCGACCACGTTTAAACTCATTAAACCAGTTGTAAACAGTCGCACGAGATGGGGTTTCATCGTGAAAGGCCAATCGTAGTCTATCATAACTTTCTTGTTGACTTAAATGACATCGAAAGTCATAAAAAATCATTGCACGAAAATTTTCTCGTGTTAAATTCATGTTGACGTGACACAGACAATTTTCAATTTGCCGCCAAATCGTAAAACAAATGACAAATGAATGAAATATATACTCAGTAATATTGGCAAAGAGTTCTATTTTCAAATTTTAGAATATTTTTTTTATTATATTGTTTATAAGTGGCCAGTTCTAAGAACTTTCAGTTTGACCCTCGTAGTAGAGCTTCACTTTGTCAAGCGATGGGTTCTTCTGGTGTACTACACAATTCACTTTCAAATACGTACACAATTCTGTGGTATGAGAATAGGTTGTGGGGTAAGATGTATAAGTACATTTGAGATCACTTAAAAGGTATACCAATCCAGAGTGTGTCATCTAGTTTTTGTCGAAATTTGTATTGGGTTTTGTGCTCAGAAAAAAGTGATAGTATCTAGAAGTTTATATTTGCTAAGATCTTGATATATGTAGGTATAGGTCTAATATATCTCTTCTAACTTTTTAAAGAGGTTTAAGTTTAAGAATGTAAACTCTCGAGCAGCTAGATTAGAATTAGAACATTAATACGCTTCTAAAACTAATGCATAATTATTATCATCATCATCACCATTAAATTTCTTATCTTACTTATGAATATGAATCTTAAATATATGTATCTTAAAATATATAAGAAATAAGAATAATCATAAGATAAGTTCAGCCTGCCTTTCTGATCATTTTTTTTATTACATACAGTTTCACAAGCCATGGTACGGTGAAGTACCAGACTTTCCAAAAAAATAACGGTTGTTAATTGATAACAACCGGGTCAACGATGGCAACGCTGCCCGAACTACTTATACTTGCGCCGGTAACGAAACCATAGCGCGATTCAGCGGACCGGCACAACGCCATCTATCGAGCCTCGATGTAAACTTTTTGCTACTGTTTCGTTTTGGTTCTCTAACAAACCGAAGTATTCCATGTAGGAGAATAAAATTTCAAAGCATACAAGACAAGACACTTGATGAAAAATGTTACCCGAGAGAGCAAACGTTACTGGAAGATAATATAATCAGTCATACGAGCCAATTGCATTTTTATATAGGTACCGTATTTTAGGTAAGTATTGCATAAATTCTGTAATATTTTACTACTTATTGCTATTTTATGGATGGATGTTAGGATGCTGTTACACTTTTAAGCAACAACTACCGCACGGATTTTGACCAAACTTTGCTGCAATGTAGCTTACACATCTGACTAGAACATGTCCTTTCTCTCGATTCCTTTTGTCACGATAGTTGACCCCCACACGACTAGAAGCTTTATAAGAACTGGCTATTAACTAGGTATGAAAGAATACAAGTGTATTTTTTACTAGGATAGAAAAATATCTATTAACAAAATATATTAAAAAATACTAAAAGCCGTTCTGGCATAGGTACTCCTACTTACTCTTTAGATAAAATCACTTGAATTTATCTAAAGAGTAAAGCCAGAACATATTTTTAAATACGGTATTAAGTATCTGTACGTGTCTACTGCTTTAACTAGGTAAATAGATCTTTTTCTATCCTACTTTGTGGGGACGGATTGATATTTGTTTTCTTTTCACAATTTGATGAAACCTCGCAGTACCTAATACAGCTTGTGATCATACATCAGAGCCATTCTGGTGTATTAGCTATACCTATATTACTTCAAGGTATGCTATTTTGTCGCGATACCCGTCACCTACGGGTAGAGCTGCAGGTAGAGTTTTTGAAAAATACAGGTACCTACAGCGGCTATAGAGTTCTTAATATAGTCACAATGCAAGTATTGCAAGAGACCAATAACGTCGTTAGTCACTTACCATCTGGTAGAACGTTTTCTTGTTCGCTACATTCACCAAAACAACCTATATAAAAAACATTAACGATAAGACTTAATTCAATAATAAGTATTCAAAATGTGACTTACGATATTTACCTGCCGAGGTGATAGGCTTAAGATCTGGTGGAGATAAGTGGGGTAAAGCGTGATGCGCGGGTTGAGGCGCGGGCGCAGTGGGCGCGGGGTGCGGCGACGGTGCGGGCGACGTCGGCTTGTCCCGCTTACCCTCCGCTTTCACTGGGGCCTCACCCGCCTTCTGTTGCGCTAGCCGTTCTTGCTTACGGAATTTCGCACGCCGGTTTTGGAACCATACCTGGAAATTGGATTGATACGTTATAAAATAAGAACATACATAGGTAGGCAGAGGCATATAATACGCTCACTTTTCGCCAGTGTTTTGATCCCAC
Organism: Euclidia mi; assembly: GCA_944739405.2. NCBI lineage: Eukaryota > Metazoa > Arthropoda > Insecta > Lepidoptera > Erebidae > Euclidia > Euclidia mi. Next base: position 59,843,228 of record OX123185.2, read on the forward strand.
GTAATAGGTGGCCAGCCTATTGCCGCTTATCGGGATATTTTGTTTGCCAGAGCCTCGTCCGTTGATCGGCAGGTGCACCACTTGCAGGTGAGGTTGGCTTGGGACCCTAAGTTCTTGGTGGGAACCCTATTAAAATAAGAAGTTGCAAAGAAAACACACAATCTGTTTCAAAATTAAGAACGAAAAATTAGCATACTTTGGAGCGAAATAAGGCAATTTGACCAGGTTTCAAACCGATTTCTTACCATTAACGGATAAATTTGGACTAAAGGCCCGTGAAATTAAATTGTTAAATTGCAATACTCCTGGCGCGGGCTTTTCTGAAGTGTTCACTAAATTACAAATTGGTTGGTAAAGAACTTCACCTCACTTGAGACCATCTTCGCTCCAACCTTTAGTCTGCAATTGTTTTCTAGTAATATTGTCCAATTCCTATGTTCCATCAATAATTCCGAAAAACGCTTTTTAGTATCTTAATAGCAACACCTTTCACAAATTCCTAAAATCTGTCTGCATTTAGCAAATTCAAATATTTTTTTCAACTCCGAAAGTTCTATAATTGCTATACAATCATTAACTTAATATAGCTACAGTAAACACTAATAACATATTCAGCTTCCTTAAATTTTATTAGTGAACAACTAGTTATAGTGCCCGGTAACGGCAATAGGCTCGCCCCCTATTACGTGGGACCTAAAAATTCATGGCGAAATTTGGGTGTAATATTTACACCTCTGCCTACCCCTTCGGGGATACAAGCGTGAGTCTATAAATAAATAAATAGTTATAGTTACAAAATGGCTCTAAATGTAAAACTAGAACTTCAGTAACTCTTCTAGCCATAATGCCCACAATCATCCTATGTCGCTGTACTTTTTACTTCATACAGGTATTTATACAGTAAATTAAAATCCCGACTCCAATGAATCGAAAGCATCGTAAACAAAAACGGAATACAACAAAAAATATAATGAAAACGCCAGGAACGGACGTGGGCTCGAATGAGCAAACAAAGTTAGCGCTCGACCCGACTAATGGGAACGCATCCCGTGCATCGAGCGCCAAATTTTAATGCAAACCGTTTTATATTCGTTCGGATGCGCGCAAATCCGAATTGATCATAATTCGATTTGGTGCGAAAGATAATTGCAACTGCCACTGGCGCTGATTGAGCACGGTTCGAATAAAAAATGCTTGTTCCACACACGCGCGGTCCACCCGCTCCCGCGCCCGCGCCCGCTCCGCCCCTCGCGCCGCGCGCACTCGCGACCTACACAATCACACGCTACATTGTTTGTTCATCCCGGTATGTGCTGATGATGTTTGTTCGCCTTTATACATATTTCTTCATTTCACTACCATCATTGAGATCCATGTAGAATTTCAATTAGCCGGTAATGAGAGTGCGAGCTTCATTAGCGACATTATTGTCTACGTAACAAATACGTACAACTATTTACCTATCAGAGCTACCTGTTTGAGCGGTGGGATGTCGACTATCCTATAGCTAGAAATGTAACTTCACAAAGTTCTATTGGTAGAGAGATAACATTTGCAAGATGTATGAAATATTATTAAATTACAATTAGTAAGAGTTTTTAAGTTTTGCACTTGATGTTGCCTTCAGTGAATACGCTTAACTACGAGATATTTATTTGTTCAGACGATTGGCCCGTAAATCTATTATCATATCAGTTATAATAATGCAACTCACCACTAATCCATTCGTCTTTTTGGAACTTGCCAAGAAATGCATTTGATATTTTTGTGCCCTCTGGGTGCCTAAAGATATGTAATTTATTGCCATACATTCATTAATTTAAATGATAAATGTTAACGAGTGCACAAAAATGCTGTTTAAAGAGCTTTGTCACGAAATAGTGTATTCACAAATCTCTACAAGATTTAAAAGTTATTCTCGACAAAGACTCAAGTGTACTAACTAAACGATTTATATACCTAATGTGAGTAACACAAACAAATATTAATTATTACTTGCCGCCTACACGTTCCTACGTAAATTCGCCTTGGCAGTGATCATGACAAACGTTAATGACCTGCTTGTATTCTAGAAATATTCAGATGCTTTATGACTGTTTCACTTAGTAGACATTTGTCGGAACATTTCCAAACTTGGACTGTGATTCTATAAATATGGGTATTATATGTCGCGGCGGTATTAGTATGTACGGAAAGCTGCAGTTGTCTGCGTTACTAAACGTTAAACGTGTTTGCTTGACATTGAAGCTGAAGATATATTGATGCTACTTTTGTTTCATGTAGTCAGTCGTATGTCAGAGCTGGCACAGGTGGAGGCACAGCTGGGTCTGGAGCGGTCTGCATCCGCATGCATATCATCGCTGCGCGACCGCCACTCATATAACGTCACTTTTGACATATGGATGCCCCTTGATCTAGTTATAGTCCACTAATGTGATACGGCTCGCAGACGGCCGTGTTGTGCATTATAATTGTGATTTAGACGATTTTCACGGCAGAGACCACAAGGCTCAGCCCGATCAGAAGATCACAAATTACATGTGATCATCATCCAAGTTACAGTTATTGGTATCTTATTTATAGGCTTGCACTAAAACATCGTGTGTAATAGCATGAATATTATCAAATTGTAATTCATGTTCTGTGGTATCTTTAAAATAGAAGCGTGAATACACCAAGTAATTTCAATAACTTTTTACGATTGTTTATATTATCTTCTACCTACTAAAGATATCGATATTAAACATGTGATCATACATAAAGGTAGGTCCACACACCTATACATTTTGAAAAAACTGTATCCTAAGGCAACAATTTCAATACATTATATTTATTTTTATATTATAAGGCCTGTCGGTTAATAAGGCCTAAGTATCAGAAAAACAACTTAAAATAATCCCCACCGACCGAAGTCACAGTCATAGGTAGCCCATCTTAGATGACACCCCAAACATGGTAATTCTCGCTAACCCTCGTGCTGCGTCTTTCGTCGTGGTCGATGGACGCTCAGCTCGAATTATAATATAACGGTCGAACAAAACGTAAGAAATTTTTAAAATATTACAAGTTTGTACATTATTTTGCAGTTTAATTTTCTATTAGTCCATGCTTTAGAGAGGCCTGCGTTGTACGAATGGTATAAATTAAACCGAACAATGATATTTTAAAATTTGCTTTACAAAGTGGTCGGTGGTAATAAAGCCTATAAAAATGTTGAATATAAATAGTAAAATTATTGCCTGTTGTTTGCGGTCAATTAATCATTTATGGCACCAAGTAAAGTTCCATAACGAAAACAATGTAAGGCAAAGATAACGAATCAAAAGTGAACAAAGATTTCGCGGTAGATTTGTTGAACAAATGAAGTCGAAGATTGGTGAAGTTCATCATTTTGTTGGATCTAAGATAAAATCAGTGCTGCCGGGTGGAAAGGTCCCACGTAGATACGTGCCCGGGTTAACCAAGCGGCAAGCTCGCCAGCGCCGGCGACTAACGAACACACCGCTCGGCTGATTGGCTCGCAGAGTCAGAGCCGCCACGCGCCACGAGTCCGATCGCCCCCAGCACCACGCCTGCCGCATTATTTCCGAATTGGAAAAAATCAAAGCTCCCACGTATGCGGCATCCGCAAACAAACAAATAATACAAAAGCCGCCGCCAATACAAATGAGTACCGATACGACGGCGAGCGGAATGCGAAGTCGAGGTGAAGCCGAGCGTGTGCCCGAGGCAAATAAACGTCCACCGATGTGTTTGTAGGAATTCGTTGCGATGTTTATCGTATGTGATGCGTGCCCGTAATGTCAATACTTTGAAATTTCCAACGATATCGGCAATAAAGTCATTTTGCGAAGGTGATCCCTCGCAGCGAATTAGCGAGTGGAGTTTCATAGTCGTAAATCGAATGGCTTTCGATATATAGTTACACATAAATATACAAACAAACGGCAATAATAAATATCGGGTGGGCAATTAAGCGCGGGGCTGGGACAATTGAGCACAGCATCGAAATGCACTTTGCAAATGAACCGAAATGGCCGGGCAGAGGGCGGGCGCGATGGCGCGATGGCGCGAGGTGGCCGGTGCCCGCGTCGACAAATGTAATGTAATTAATACAAGTGCACACGGGCTGCAGATGCCGCAGCCATAAGACACGTGGTCCCGCTATTGTCTCGTAATTGCAATGAAATCGCTCTTTCAATCACACGATTGATATATAAATTACGATAGTGAATAAATGAGGAGTAGAGTAAATGTAAGTAAAGTCAAATGAAAAGAGCAGTTTCCTAGCACGATTTTTATGTCCTACGCGTTTAAAAAGCGTTTTTTTTAATCCTATAAACAATTGTGACAAATACAAATAAATAATGATTTAACTCTACAAAATGAGTTTTTCCTATACCTATATTATTACGTAGTCACGATACGTAGGTAACGTATCGTTCGTGACTACGAAATAATCAGGTGCCTTATTAAGTCCAGTCAAACACTATTATTGTATAAGTCATAACCGCTCACAAAATTGACTAGTTATGAACAAAATAGTTGTAAAAATATGAACAAAATTTTACCTTACTTAATTTAAGAGTAACTGGTAACATGTGTTAAGTATTTTTAAAATATTTATTAGTAGGGTACGTATTATCCCGAGAGGCGGCGCACGAGTTCCGCGTGCGCCTCTCGTAGCGTTAGTAGACTACGTCGTTCTTTTCCGCTCGTAGTATCAAAGAGGATGTATGAGGACAAGTGTGGTGGATGCAGATGGATGCATGCGAGAGACGGGCCAGCTCTGGCGGGGTCGCGGCAGTAATGCTAACGTAGATCCCGTGACCCCGCCATCCAATGGGATAGGATAGAGGAACACCATGGTGGTTTTAGTGGGTAGTCCCGGCGCTTCTCGTCGGGGAGTCACCACACACTCCCTAGACTGAGCCCCTTTAGGGGCCAGCCTGGGGGAGTCAGCCCGTAAATTCTTTGGTTTCCACCATGAGTCAAAAAAATAAAGAAAAGGGTACGTATTATAATTTATTATTATTTATTTATACCAGATTTGTACCAACAGTGTGGTGCACAAAAAATAATTTTCTTATCTTATCTTATAATATATACGTTTTACATTTTCTCCATTTCCAGAAGATCTGTAAACCTACAACTATGACCTAAGAAATGCAATTTATTTCAGGTAATATGTTGATTGTTGAATGTTTTCACTTTTTTTACTGAACATATTCAGGCTAGTTTATCAACTAAGGCCATTTTTACCTATTATACCTCTTGTAGTGTGTCGTGTAGGTAGATACTTTAACTCGTTATTTAATGATAAAATACAAACAGTACTGCTAAATGTGATTTTTGAGTTTCGGAGAATTTTTCCCTGTTTCATTATAATTCAATTTTTCCAACATAATTATATTCGAATGTTCATTGTTGAACTTAAGAATTGTACCCTACTCCAAACGAGCCATACCTACATGTGTAGACGATGTAGACCATGCCTTATACCTAGGTCAGTACTAACTAAACGAATGATTAATACTGCAGCTAATATAACATGAAATCTAAACCTTGACGAATGACGTACAATTTGTTCACAGTATATAGCTGACAAATAAACTATCAATGTGTTTCAGCACATCCGATAATTTAAACAAATTGCTTCACGTCCAAAACAAATATTAAACCTTTATAAGTACGCAAGCGAGAAACTTGACGTTTTGAATATCACTAAATACATAATTATATTGTCATCCATAAGGTGTTCTTGAGGAAGTTAATAAATTACCAGAATAACCACTAAGTGGGTGGCTCACGAATTTGTTTTCAAATAATTGAAATATCTGGTTTAGTACCTTACACTGAGGTTGTTAGGAAATAAATTTGGCTTTAACTACAATATAAAATATAATACATAAATTGGGTACAGATAGCTTAAAATTATAAGATTGATTTACGATGCAGCAGAGAACGAATTAAAATTTACAACAATATTATGAATTAAAATTTACAACAATATCTACCATTTAGAAGAGGTTAAGTGACGTATTTAGGTGACGAGAAGTTTTCAAGTTGTTTTTCTTCTCTTTCTCTTGAACTTAACTTTACACATTTCAACAGCATTTAAAAAATGTCTAATGTACTTATACGAGTTGGTTTAGTATATTTATATTGGATTATATATTATATAGGTATAAAGTTCTGCCTAATTTGAGTCCCTTAGCGTGTAAACCCATAGGCCTTTCGAGTGCAAATGCGGTCCAGTCTTTTATATTACCACAAGCATCTTCTTAGCGTTATACCAGTTTCAATCTGGGGTCCGCTTTCTAGTCTAACCGGATTTGGCTGAATATTAGCTTTTCCACGGAGCGACTGCCTGTCTGACCTCCGCAACCCGAAGGGATAGCGATATTCCATGGTTTAGACTAGTGTCAGTTTATTTAGAAGGTACTGACGCCCTGTAACGACTGTCAAAGATCTTCATGGCAACCGGGACCGACGGCTTAACGTGCTCTCCGAGGCACGGGACAAGCGATAATTAACAATTCAATACGCACATAACTCCGAAAAGTCATTGGTGCGCGCCGTGGATTCGAACCCGATACCCTCTGCATGGCAGTCTGTTGGTATATCCACTCGGCTATCGCTGCCTTTTTATTTTATATTACCACAAGCATTTCCAATAAAATTACGACACATATTTAAAAAGAAAAGTAAGCTAAACATGTAACAATAGCCAGTCCTTATAAAATAGAACTCATTTAAATCCGTAAGGGTAGTTGAACAGTACCCTTAGTAAATACTGGCAGGCAACAATGGTTGAGTATTAAAATAAACAGACGAACATGTGGCGCTTGGTGGCGAGCAAACAAAACAGGCTAATGTATTCAGAGGTTGCACATACAACTGTACGGTACGGCACCACCTCCGCAATACTCCAACTTCAACTTTGATTTTCTAATTAACGTATGACTTGCATAACTTCACACTGCACTCTCTGTTCAATCAAACACTTACGTCTCTATTGTTCGGATCATTTTTCATGTTGCTAGGGGAAGCAAGAGTCATCTGTTAAGTCAATTATTCACCGCTCAATGTAAAAAATATGAGAGTAAACGTAGTGGAAACTAAAACGATTAAGTGTTTTGGCGTGAAATGTGCTAATCTGCTGAACAAATGCTTCATATGCGATATTTAAATTATTTAGACTGAATCGGTTTGAAGTGAGAGAATATGGAGATGAACAATTTTCTAATGGGTATTGATGGTCGATAAATGGTCATTAAATGTATTGAAAGTAGTTTCGTGTATAATTAACTTTTCCACATAATATATACCTAGTAGGGTATATCTGATAATACTAGGTACATAATTTCATTTCATTAAAAAACTATAAGTTCTACAGAATCAAGCAAGTATTTTACTCTAATTACCTAAATCATAAGATAAATTGATACTTAGTTAAATAAGACATCAAATTACTTTTACATGTAACGCGTTACTATTACCGGCTTCTATATTTCTTTCCTCAAAATTATATGAATATTAATTTTCTTTTAGCAGTTAATGACAATGTCCGGCGAAAATGTCATGTGACATCTGTTCTACCAGTAGACCTTATTACAGATGTGTTAAAGTGCAAAAATACGATGTGAGCAAATCCTGCACTGATCCGAATTCGTTTCTTTAATCGATCTAAATCTACAGCGCAAAAAAGCTAAGATAACTAACTGACACAATGATTTAAGGTATAACAGTATTCTAGCCATAACAAAAACGTCTTCTACATAACCAACCCAAGTTTATACATATAAAAAATACCTGAAACCAAAACAAACAAAATAGGCGTTGGTAATTCGGCGAGCTTTGTGAGTTAAAGGCTCGCGGCTACCACGTCACAGTGCGGTAATGTTTGCGCATTCAACTAACGTTATGTGCAAAGGCTCGGCTCGTCTTTATTTGACACGTTGTCAGGGGCCAGAGGCGTAGGTATGAAAAACGTGAGGCCGCGCGGAATGATCTAATTGTATTCATTAGCCGGGCCGGGGCGCGCAAATATTGACTGAAGCTGGGGACGGGGCGCTAGAAACACCCGGCCGCCTCTCGCTTTGATCATAACCGATACGCCACTGTGTAACTCGGGGATGGCGCCTGAAAACTATGTTACTTACGTTTTATATGTCATCCAAAATTATACATAAGTAAATGGTATTATTAGAAACAGTTTTTCTACGCTTGACTGGTCTGTTTCACGTCTACCGAAGCCTTAAGGGGTGATTTTAATAACTTTGCAAAGCGCGCATTATAACATGGTTGTTAGGAAAACGGTGTTCCCAATGATTACAACAGAAACTGACACATATTTCTCAAACGAAACATTTTTGAGAAGGAATTGAGGTCTCGTAACTTCCAGAAGTGGCAGGCTGATGATGACGATGAAAGTTTAGAATAACCTTTAGTCAATAAATAAATATCCTCCGTGGTCCAGTAGATAGCGTATGCGACTGCTGATCGGAGTTCCATGGTTCGATTTCCAGGTCGGACAAAAGTGTTACTGGGTTTTTCCGAATTCTCAGTAGCAGTACGGAGTCTGGTGATGTGCCCGGTAACGGCAATAAGCCCCCTATTACGTGGAACCTAAAAATTCATGGCGAAATGTGGGTGTAATGTTACACCTCTGCCTACCCCTTCGGGGATACATTCGTGAGTCTAAATTGATTACTTTATTTGCAATAATTACAACATCAACAGGTTCTTTATACATCGATATAATTACGGAACTTTGTAACTCCGAATTTAAAAGGAATTGCTCATAACAAGGAAGGAGTACATAATCGCATTATCATAATATTCCGATAACTGTATTGGGTCATAACTTTGTAAGATCAAATGGAGGCTTACCGCCTTTTTATTGAGCACCACTCCCGTTCCAAGCTCAATGAAATTTATTGTATTTTTTATCTTTCTGAAGCCACACGTATACGGTCACCTTATCTGAGGAGGTTTACTTCTTCAGGAATATACACAAACCTCTTAGAACAGCTAAGATTTACTGAATTACTGCATAATTGCCTATACAATGGACAAATACCATAACATAATATGTAGTTTATATAGTACTTTCCTAGTTCGCAAAACATACATTATTCATTAATGTATATATCTACATCATATAAGGTTGTTAGGTACTACATTCTGTTCTACTTACTTGATGATAACTCCTTATCACACTGGAGGGAGACATTCTTATGTAATTTTTCAACATTATGTTACTTTGTAAATAATATCAATTAAATTAATCGTGAATCCAGTTGTAATCTACTATGTTAATGATTTATTTCACAATACTATAAGTATAAGACACCAATGCTCAAACTTTACCTATACCAAAATATACGAAATTGTAAATAGAAGACACTTAAAAAGGCCTCTGAAATATACCATTTCACCCAATTTACAACCAAAAATAAAGCATAATACTAAAGCGAGCGGCATAAGAGAAAAATAATTAACAATAAACTTGAGCCTGGTAGAGCTAATACAATATAAATCAATCGTGGACGACGCGGTCGAGCGCGACCAAACATCGCGAACACACCCCACTGTTTATACTTAGCGGATGAAAAGGCAACACCGAACGCCCCGGAATAATATTAGCTACCCTCAATAAACCATTGAAATCTATCAACCAGAACTCAACACTCGCAAAACTCAACTCTATTTTAACAGTCATAAACTCGCATTTACATTGATAGCGGTGAGCTGTTGTGAGGTATTGGAAGTACGGTAGTTTTTTTTAGTAACTGGTAACATGTGTTAACATTTGATGATAATCCAGGATTAACACATCATAATAAAGAGATGAATGCATCGTTTATTCAGGCCGTATGTCGGCTATTCGACAGCGTTTAGCGAATGACAGGTGTGCCGACGCAACTTATCTTATTTGATGAGATTGGATTTAATTCCTTGTATAGAGGATTTACATGTAGTTAACGGGTTACTGTTAATAGGCTAATGATGCGATAATTTGACTTGTTTGTAATTTTCGTTGGGATAAGTATTCAAAAGAAACATTTTGTTTAATACAATAAGAAAATATTTTGTAACCAAAGTGACTGTATCCAGTATTACACCAATTCTTGTGAATTTGAAAATTATGTTGTTATGTAATATGGCGATGACACGTGCAACTTCTTATAGACGATTCTCTATTTATAAGTGTGAGTCATCTAAAATATATATTAATACGCGAAAATACACCGCAGACGTGTTTAGCACATAGTACAGACGGAAGAGATTGAAACTTGGCATAGCTACAGTTTGTACAAAAAGGAATTATTCTATAAGATAAAGATAGATATATCATACTATTTACAGTTGCAAACAAAGAGTTTACCATTCCGAATGTTTCAGTAGTCGTAAACCTACTTTCTATCTATACTATCAATACGAACGCGCTAATATCAGTAACTACTGCTTCGATTTGAATAAATATTTTTATGTTGAACAGAACATTAATTGAGGAAGGTTAAAGGCTGTAAAACATCGCGCTATGTGACATAGATGCGGAGCAGTTGCCTTAAATAACGCGGTTGTAACCGCAGGCCAAGCCAGTCTAAAATATATCTACAATCAACGTGTTTAAAATGATTGCGCTTCATTTTTTATAGATTTTATGACCACCTGACGATCTCATAAAAAATCATTCATAAATTCAGCAACATTAACCCCATAGTTCACACCATTCGATAGTATTAACTGCATGTATGAATGTAAATGACGTCACGATGCGTGGCACGACAGATGTGCCCCACACTCGGTCCATTACTCCACGGCCCCTATTATCCGCTGCTTTGTAAATAAACATCCACTATTAACCCAGTACATTCTTAAATAAATGACACGTTAATATACTCTGTCGTACTGGGTGTAGCTGCAAATATTATGGCAAATATGGTTTTATAGGAAAGCGGACGGCGGGCTCCAAGCAAATACTTGATTTTTTTATAACATTTACACAAGGACACCCAATCTCAAACTAAGCAGAGCGACAACTGCCATTTCAACATACATTCATCATAGAACTTAGGCCTATTCTAATTTTTGTCACAAGCATATTGTGAGTCGTTTATTGAGTGAGTTGTGAGTGGATTATTTCGCCTACTATACAAGCAAAAAGTATTTTTGTAAAGAGACAGAAAGTATACGAAGTCGTCTGGCCTGCGTGGATAAGTAGGCCACCGAGACACAAAACTAACCATGCTAATCACACAGACGGGAATCAAACTCATGACTTCCAGCGTAACATTTCTAAACAATAGACCAAGAGGTCAGTTTGTCCTAATTGCAACCGGGACAACGAGCGTTAGGATTATGAAGATCGATGTTCATGCTTTTACATTTATAATAATTCTACATTTACATTACATTTATATTGATTTATTGCAATAATTAAAGTGTTTATTGCTTTTAAAGAGCACATTTGAAGTGAGAATTCTTGGCTACCTTGTTATCATAAATCATCGTTACGGCTCCCGACGAAATATTTGTAATTACAAAAATGGATAACATTTAGCCTTCCATTAATAACAGCCATTTACTTAAAATTATCAATGATGAGAATAGCTAATGAAGCAGTTACTAATAATAGTTCAGGTTATTTATATAGCTTGCCGAAATCGGGCTGAAATGTTATTTATTTTCATAAATATTGCCTAAGGGTGCCGATATTGAACGGAGTGTAAAATGAAGGCTATAGATAGACTGTAGTCATTAATTACAATATTTAGTTTTGAAACATTATTCAACGTTAACAACAAAAATATGTAGTATAAATTAAAATTTCGCTTCTATTTGTTTTGATGTAGTTTTAGTGTCTTAAATTATGTTTCAGTATCCTGTATTAAGAAACATAATTTAAGACACTGTTTTGCGTGTTATTGTACAGTGTAACCGTTAGACATTCAATAGAAAAGAGATGTATTGACCTATAATTTAACAGAAACTGATGCATAAATTAGTATGATGAAGGACAGTTCATACTTTTTGCACATTCGTTTTAAACAGACGTAATATAAATAATAACTGATACTTATGTTGCAATACAAAAATCATCTCAAAATATACATCATCCAACAAATCGAGTTAACAACAAAACAATTAATCATTCGTAATCGATCGACTTCCCTATTCATGCAGTCGCTTCCCTAAAGCTTTTTCAATTAAAAATGTAACAGATTTGAATCAGTTTGACGAATCACCGTGATTGGTCAATACCTTGTGCTTCCGAGGCACAATGCCCGCAATCAGTTAGAGGCACGCGACACGACAAATAGCCGATAGCGATCGGCAGATGTGAGCAGAATTGTCACTGTTTAGTGCATACAGTTGATTATTATTTTCAATATTGATTCCACTGAAAGATTTGTGCTTTAGTCATCAGTTGCTTCACAGTGAGATGAGATTTCAATTCTCGCATTTAAATTCAGGCGTTTGGTAGTTTTACTCGAATACTCGAATTTCGTAACATTCAGTCTTCGTACAACACAACTCAAAAGAGAACATTAAATTACAATATGGTATTTTGAGTGCTGATACTGGCTATTTTTGTATCATGTGAATCAGAACAGTTTTCTTATAATTTTTATATTTTCATTGGAATTAACCATATTTTTGACAAAACATTTATTTAAGCAGTATAAGTGTTCATGATATGACCACCTACTTTTATTAGTCCACAGATATGCGGTTATTTTGCTCAATCAGTAGAATTCCTATTTTAGTGTATGCGGCAATACCTATTTAAAGTGTTGCCACATAAAATTATAACCGTGTCAGGGCATGTTGCCAGTTAAACTAATTAAAACAACAACTAATTTGATCTGTAACTTGGCTAAAAGTACCATTACGTGGCAAACAGATGACTACGTTGACGAATTTAAATCTTATTGTACATTACATTGTCACATTGTTTGCTGTTAACAGAAATAGTATGGTTAGTTTCAAAATAATGATATGACATCCCATAATATTTGTTTGCCGTGTGTGTATTTGTTTGGCAGATAGTAGGTAGATTATAATCTTGACTAATTGTAAGCGCTTATTGTTTACCTACTATGAATATGAGTTTGTAACGCACGATGTGTCAATTTAATGGGAGCCCACATGAACGCATTCCAAATTAATGTACCTACTTAGGTACATCATTGCATGACTTCGCCTATTTGGCCTTTTACACAACATCACATACTTCAGTGGATATTGAGTTAATAAAGCCACAGAGGAGATAACTCATATACTTAAAGACACACTGAAATGTAAATTTATCACACTTCAAACATACGTTACATTAGGTAGAATAAGTGAGGCTAAATACCTACCTTTCTTATTAATTAGCTGTTTCCCGCAGCTTCGCCCGCGGAAAAAAATACATTATATTTTAACTTTCATACAAACACGCAAGATATCTTAGATCATCTTAATCCAGCGCTTCCGAAAGTTCGTTTTAGCGGACACCTACTATGTATGAACTAGTTTTCTGCCAAATTGCATCTTTATACGTCCAGAGATTTCATGATGAGGGACCTTTCGCTTTTATATGCACAGTGTCAAAAGACCAACCACCAAGTCGAAGTCTACTCACTTTGCACATCGTGGCAAGCGATTCTGAGCTAAATATCGATAAGAAAGGAAAAAAAAAAGGCTACACATTTTATAAGCTGCAATGTAAAGTGCGGGCCCTATCCATGGATGCATAGGACATGTATAAGATAAATTAGCGCGAGAAATGTGATATTAGATAATGTGATAATTTAAAAAAAAATGGTGACTTTGAGCCTCAACATCTCCTGAACCAGTAATTGTCTAGGTTTTGTGACGAAGTAAAAAGCGTTCGTAATGATTGGTACAATATTGCCACAGATATCTTTATTGCCTCAGGTCAGACAACTTACAGTTTTTAACATGAGATTTCAATTTTCGTTAAGGGTCTTTTTACACCGTATACCTACATCGATCATAAGCAAAATATCAAAACAATAGGTAGTAAGTCTTTGTCGAGTTTCTCTAATGCCCGAAATTTTTAACGTACGTTATTGCCTTGTGCTTTAGGTCTCTCTAATAGCCTTTTAAGGCCTCTAGTGCACATCAGAAAGATCATTGCTGATTTTCTATAAAGATGTCCCGTCGCCAAAAAGGATAGAGTACTACAAAAGCTTGCCCAATGCCCCCAATGGTTTATGTATCTATGTAGTTTTACTACTATTATAAACGGGAACGTTTGTTAGAAGGGATGGATATTTCATATTTGTTACTCTTTCGGGGAAAAAAATATCAACGGATTCTGACGATACTTTGCAGTAACTTTGTGTATGTAGCAGAATACCCCCCGTGCGCTGCCTTTTGACTCGATAACCGACACTCACGCGTGAAGCATAGTTCCTTACACAAACGCGACAGCGACATGTGTGCTAATGTCACAATAAACTACAAGACTGGCTAAAATAAACGGAGTGATGACTTGCGATTCTCAAATAATAAATGATAAGCAAGGGGCTAGAAAAAATGAATAAAATAAAGTGTAGTTAATGTTCAGACAATATAGTCACTTGTCCCTCTGTAGATGTTAAATGGTCCGTGAGGAACAACGATGTGATGGGACGAGCAAATGTGGGGCGTTCAGCCGCTCGCACTGACCTAACTAACACTATAGATTAACATTGATAGTAACTAGATTTGAAGCTTTCGTTTCGTGAATGGAAATCGCGGCAATTTTAACATGCTTGTTAGTTAGAATATAGTTTAAACAATAGCTTGTTAGGATCAACAGCCAATAGTTCTCATATTTCCTCACAAAAGAACAATTTGCATGAGGCAGCCGCAGATTATAATAAAGTAATAAAGAAATGAATGGTCACACACAGTCTTGTGGCCCTATCTAATAAGCAACGTTTAAAGATTTATAACTTGCTTGATAAGAAATCGATTTGTAATATTTCTGATATTTAATTTAAATTGTCTTTCGGGATTATACCACGACCTTTGTTTGGAGTAACCGATATTTCGGCACTGTTGCAAGCGCCATGTTCAAGTACATCCGTGAACATGGCGCTTGCAACAGTGCCGAAATATCGGTTACTGCAAACAAAGGTACGTGGTATATATCCCGAAAAACAATTTAAATTAGGTTTAAATGACCACGAAAGTTTAAATGCCTATATTTCTGATATTTGATATAATTTTACTCAATTTTATATATTTACTAGAGGACGCCAGCAGCTACGCCTGCATTTTTTTTTTAAATTTACCCGTGAACGGCCTAAGTTCCCGTGGGAATTTTGGGAAATCCCTTCTTAGTGCACCCCTACGGTCCCCAAGGCACATACTTACATTCCAAATTTCAGCTTCCTGCGGCCAATAGTTTCGGCTGTAGCGTGTCTGTCAGTCAGTCAGTAACGCAAGGATTTTATATACATATTAAGATGTTGGTATAGTCTAGAGAAAAAAAATTTAAAATAATGCATGCCGCATCTGGGACTCTGTATTTTTAGATGATACAATGTGTTAACATTTACGACACAATAATTATCAATAATTATACGTATATTCTATCCTTAATATCTTAGATATTTTCTTAATGTTGAACAATTTCTGTCGTATGTGTACTCATGATACACATTGGAGCGCTAAGTATCCAACAATATGTATAAATATAATCCAAACTACGAGACTCCCGGGTATAGACTCCTGATTATATAAAGAGCAATGAAGCAGTTCTAGACAACCTATGCTTACATGTTTCTTTAAGTGGTTATCTCTACTTTGTTCAATTATGTATACTTATTCAACTTACTAATCTACATAGCATAAAGAATATCCAATCCATACATCAATAACGGAACACAATACTGAGAAATAACCTCAGTTTCTCCCCTAAATGACGCAGTACTTCCCGGTCAGGACGTTTCGCAATGGCGCATCGGTTATGATATCCATATATTGTGTTACTCTGGATAGTTTCTGACAGTCCGCCTATGCTCCCCTGCCTAACTTGCACGAGGAATCGGGTAAAAATGAACTTCTCCTTATGATATGTAGTGCTGATATTTTTGGATACTTATTGGATATCTGCTGGCGCTAATGTGTAACTGAATGGTAGATTGATGATGGCATTTGTAGAGGTATAATTACTGCACATAAAATGGGCCTAAAATAGATTAAATATGCGTTAAAAAATAAATTATTTTTTAAAATTTACTTAAAGAGACTTGGTGTATTAATCAGATTAAAAATAAAAGTAATTAGGTACGCAATTCAAGATTAACAAATTGACGCTGTATATACCCAATCCATGGTTTTCTTTTGTAATATTAGTTTTGAAATAATCTGCAGGTCATAATATAAGCGATAAAAATTCACTTAATACTTTGGTTTATGTACAGAGTATGTTTAACTTCATGGTAAAGGTTAACATTAAAATTCGTAGTCATACATTTCTGTTAAATCATCGCTGGCTAGGTTAGCAATCGTTCGGTACTCTGCATTAACTCGGTGAAAATAATTACAAAATTCATAAAATAAATTAGCATAGAAATTATTAGTAAAATAATTTCTACGCCAGGAATATCAATTTACGAAACACAGTTTTATAATTTACTCATGATCATAACACAAGATCATAAAATAAAACATGACAAGTGAATACCAATGCGCGGTGTACCGTGCGAAAATCTAAATTACAAATCCCATGGCATTTCGTCACGTCCCCTTTGCACCATACAACAATTTTTCTCACATTCAAATTGTATTATAATCCAGAGGCGATAGTTTCACTTGATCCCAGCGTCCCAGGAGACACACAACAAGTAGCGAGCTAAATGAAAAATAATTGCGAGACTCGAGCTAAAGGGTGACGTGACAGTGACAGTCATATGAAAACGCAGGGGAGGAAAAGAGATAGATGTATTCTACTAGTGCCGATTGTACATGCACTAACATTTCTGTAATTGTTGGTGGGTAAACTGTGGTACCTTTGGGACGTTTAATGTGAGAACCATGGAAAGAATTACTTTCACACGTTGCTGGATAATATTTGCAATAAAAACAGAAAGTAATAACCGTATTTATTATGGACACAATTTTGGGATACCATTACCAATTCTAGAGATGAAATCTATGGAGCGGGAAGGTTTTCCTGATAGATATGCAGGCAAAACATTTTTAACTAAATGTCTTGTGTTCCAATGCGAATTTTACTACGGACGATTTTTATATTTACGTGACTTTTGGATCAATTGGATAAGTAAAAAACAGTCACATATTACCGTAGGTACGAAGAGCATTCGTTCCAGCCTCTAAGTGTATCCCGTAAAGAATAAGCACACATGAAATTTTGATACCCAAATCATTCTTATTACATTAATATATCACTCATAGTTCTGTTGTTATTATAGATTTTAAAACTCTTGAAACAGTATCATATTTTGAAGTCATTAGAAGTGACCAAGACAGTCGTAGCCCGTAGAACCGCTACACCCTCCGTAGCTCCGTAGCTCGTCTACATACATACAACCTCGGCATTTTTAATCGCTTAAGTGCTTGCTACGATTCCAACACTTATTTATAGTAAATGGCTAAAGAAGAAGAATGGTGTTTTATGTGACAATAATACGATTGTACGTCGCTGAGCAATTCTATTAAGAATCATATTTTAGAAATGATATTAAATTATATGAATATTGTCTAAGTAGATACTGCTGTTTATTTTGGGAATGAATACTATTATAATAGGTACCTTTTAAATAAATTATTTTCAAAACATTTGAATACGAATATATTCTGTATTAGGGATTTGCGAGAATTTATGTAATTTTCATAAATCAGAATACTTTGGATATTCAATCTAGTCTGACGTCGTAAGTGCATAGTAAATCTTCTGAAATATAAGTTATATTGCAGTAAGTACAGTATTTTTTTTATAATTATGGAATACCTACACTGTAACAGGTTCTCGTTGACCGAAACAAATAGTTAAATAAGTACTCACTGGACTGTTTTCATATAGAAATAAACACTAGGACCTCTTTAAGATATATCAATTTATATTTCTGTGTACTCATATTATATACTTAATAATAATTAAACTCCTAAGCAGCCAAACGATTTTGACTATCTTTTAGTTGATGTTAGAGAAAATCATGGATAAGTTAATTTACAACTGGACGTGGTATATGGCGGTGTTGTCGACGTACAGTAAGTCAATTAAACAAATAAAATACATCTCAAATTATCCGGCAATGTCACTTGTTGAAAGAAATCAGATGCTAATATTGTTTCTTAGATCTGGAAATTACTGTAGATAAGTTCTAAAAAATCATTAGTGACACTAATAATGGATATGGCTTTGAATTGAATTAAGTTCTAAAATCGATTGCCCCTTTTCAAAAATTTCCTCTACTCTGTGAATGCCTATAGAACAAAAGTAAACAAATAATTCCCCAATAAAGTCGTGTGAAAATCAAGTCCTTGATGTTAATCAATTAGACGTGCAGATTATCTGTAGATGGTTGTCCGTGGGATTCCCCTGCCACGGTGCGCGCGCGCAATCGTCCGGACTCTTCCCACGGACCACGCTTGTCTATGGCCTGTTGTATGAGCGGTCCCTCCGACGTATCGGGTGTCACGCCCCGATATTAGTACGTCAAATGTTATCTCTTGTTTTGTATTCGATCAGTGATATCTTTGTTAAGTATTTAGGGATATAATAGTGCTGATATTAAGGTGTTATTTGTGTCCGTTGTAAGAGATTTTTAAAAGTTCTGATGCATGATAATTATTATTGATTACTAATGCCTAAATAGCTTTATAACAAATTATGATCCTCCTAGTAGGTATGACAAACATGTTTATTCGAAATTGTAACAAATATACGCGGGACATAGGTTCTTATAGTAAAATTTGTATTCCCTTAAAATTTTACATTTCTAGCAATAACCTGCTTTAATAAAAGATTAAATCGCAGAATGTTCTTCGAAGAGCGTCAAACTTCAGGTATTGGATTGCAAATATCAGGTATTAGTTGAAAATTCTATTAAGAAAACCCAACAGCATTTCGCATCGATAGAACACAAAAACAAAATCTTCACAACTATACCTCTCGAATTACCCCTTACCCCAAACGAACACGTATCATAGATACAAACACATAAGTTCCCTTGCCCCATTGACAACGGGCACGATCGCGCGGTACGGTACGGCACGAATCACTAGACAAGTCCGTCCCGCCACTAAGTGATTACTTAATCTGGTTTTATCGTTCGAGCGACGCAATCAACGCGATTAACTAAGGGTTAACACTAAACCGTACCATTACTTAACGCTCTTCATTTAGATACTAACCGTTTAATGATTATATTATCTAAGTAAATGTATCGGGATCAATGTTAATTAATATTAGTTGTTATGGTTTTATTATTTTACTAGAGAAAGATTCTACTAAAAATACTGTATTGCGAAGGTCCTTATAAATACAAAGGACACGAAAAACTAGTATTAGTTTATAATATATATATGTACCTGTATAATATGTATTTTGGTGTCATCTTACTTATTTTCAGCAAATCAATTAATAAAAAAAGTAATTATTTAACTGTGTGCAAAGATAAATTTCAATTTAACCAAGGATGCCACAGAAGACGAGCAAATAGGATTAAAAGCAAAATATTTCATGGCAAAAGGTTTGATGCTCGAAAAGAGGTTAACTTCAATAAATTTGGAAAGTAATATAGATGATATTAAATATTATTGACGGTATTTGAAATCTATTACCATGATTAGCTCTAGAAGGCAAGAAGAAAAGAAGGAGGAAATAATAAAGTATTATACAGGCAAAACAAACAAACAGTCATGGATATTTCAAATCGAAAACCCTAGATTAATTTTAGTGTATATATTACGTCAACTATCATCCAGTGAACAGGCATTTTTTTTTTGCCGTGGTCATGTCAAGGATCAATTCACAGTTTATTTAGTTTATCAAAGCTTTATCGCATGTTCAGCACTAGATCATAATTTGCTAGACATCGTTACTCCAACAATAATAGTATTATGGTTCTGTCGCACCATAAAGTCATAGTACAAACAGAATAGTAGGATAGCTTCATACAAATCGGCCGCCGCCGCCGCGCTGGTGTGCATGTATGCGTGAGTCGCCGGGGCGGCGTGTACGCACGCACTTTTCACGCACACAATCTCACGAGCGCGGAACGCTCGGCGCGGATTCAGTACGGGATGCGCCGCGCGTCTGATCGCGCGCATGCATTTAGGTACTACACTGCTCGCCCGCAACCATTGTTTATGTACATTCAGTTTTGTAATAAACGTTATTAATATTATACAATGTGTTAAACGACAGTAAATTAAACTTGTTACATTTTTCTCGCTATAAAGGGCATTTAGATAGTTATATAACGCTTAGCTAGTCAGCAGGTATTTGAAAAAAAATATATGCAAGCTTAAATTCTGTAGTATTCAGCGCAATCACTTAAAAAAACGGCGAAATAGCGCGCGCCAACAAAGCCGGCGGCGCCGCGGTGTAAACACGTGACAACCCGTGCGTCATCGCAAGAGTAGGCAATTAACTCGCCGAGCGGCCTTAGCTACCTTACTATTCTGTTTTTACTATGATAAAGTTCAATTGAAGCGGACAATGGCAGTTTTATTCCCCATTTGAAGTGCACTGGGTGATAAACATTTGCGGCAAGTGTGTCCAATCAACGAGCTGTGGGAAAGAGACGACACGTGCGTGGCGCGTGCCTCGCACGTGTCACACACCTGCGCGGGAGCACACTTCGAAGGGCTACTGTTTACATACTCCTTCAAACGATTATCATGCGAATCTGTGTTAAAATAATAACATATGATTTTGTTTGGAGAAGATATTACTCGCGGCTGGCTTAGATAAACACTTATCAAAAAATAGTTCACTCTCCAAAAATTGGGTCAGGGTAAAATATTATCGGGGCAATTAATTTTATTTTGATGTACAAACAAATAAATAATGCTTTGATATATTATGATGATATTTGTGCCTATACTTGCAGATTTTATTTAAGAAATATCTGGATATTCTGGATCGAATAAATAATGTAAGTGACAGGCTATGGCATAATTGAAGTAGATAGACCCAGATAGATTTATAGCGAAACTGATATTTTATTGCTTCTTCATTACTTTTGGTTAGTTTTCTTAATCCTTGATTATTTATTAAAGCAAAAGACGCAAGTAACACTTGAATACCACAACCGTGTGTTAATAAACAAAGACGCACACCTTCATTCAAAAGCGACAGACAGGCACAAAATCAATTACTTGCGAAAGGCTAGCCGGTGCACCGTAGTCCCAGAGGACTGCAGGCGCAAGATCTAAGATCGAGAGCTGGATTGACATTTTGCCGGGGCGTCCCGGGAGGTGCCCCGTCAATCTTTATTGCGGCCTCATGAGCCAGGGCCGGCCGCTGTCACCCGTCACCTGACCACGTTGTAATAACAATGAACCACGGCTACTGTTCCGTATACACGATGCCTTTTAAACATAAAAATGTTCACGTACAAGTTTGGGCCAAATGATTTTGGCTACTGGAATTTAAAAGTTGTGATACCACGTTTAGATAGTTCTTTCGACGCGGAACTATAGCTGCTAAAATATATTTTATTTGGAAAAAGGATTAGACCTATCATTGATGCGATGAAAGCTACCAAAATTTGTTTCTGAACAGTTATATCTTTAAATAACGTTAGTCTTTATGGTTAAAGTAAAGGTGGTCGGCAGACCTTGAATTACCTTGTGTAGTCTCGTACTAATCAAAGCTTTATGATATACTAGCTGACCCGGCGAACTCCGTATCACTTTTTAAGAGTTTTTATTTAATTCCCTTTTTCCAAGCCCCTTTTCCAAAGTTACCATTGACTTAGAGCTTAATCTCTTATCATTTCAGAGTCTATAAATGATGAACAAACAAACATAGATTTTTATAAAATATTGAATTCCCCATTCCTTAAAATATAGGAGACGATACCCATATCGATTTTTTGAATTTTTCCCAACCGCCATCTTTGATTTCCCCTCCGCCTTCTTGAATCACGAAATAGACGTTGTATTTGGATTCCCCATCCCTTTAAAAATCGGAGACGATACCCATATTGATTTTTTTTTAAACCCCGTCCGCCATCTTTGATTTCCTATCCGCCATCTTTGATCACGAAATAGATGTCGTATTTGGATTCACCATCCCTTAAAATATAGACGGCGATACCTATATTGATTTCTAAAATTTTCCCATTCGCCATCTTTGATTTCCCGTCCGCCATCTTGGATCACTAAATCAATTTCATATTATTAATCAGCGTCCCGAAAATCTCCAAAACGATACCCATATAGATTGTATCCTATTCGTTTAGCCTTTTTTTGCCTTTGACCCAACCCTCCCTCTTCTGGTTTGACCATTTTATTATTTTTGTCTGGCCCCTAAAAGTTGTGGCGTAATTTTATATAACCTATAGCCTTTCGGGATAATTGGGCTATCATAGGCAATAACAATTTTTAAAATCCGACTGCTAGTGCCTGAGATTAGCCGACATTATCTTTTAGCCTTTTTAGCCTTTTGCCCGGCCCCAAAGGGTCGAAGCGTTATGTTATATAGCCTATAGCCTTCCGGAATAACTGGGCTATCGTATACAAAAAGAATTTTCCAGATCCGACCGGTAGTTCCTGAGATTAGCGCGTTCAAACAAACAAACAAACTCTTCGGCTTTATTATATTAGTATAGATGGATAGATGTAAAAGCAAAATATGTTTATTGTGGGTTATCCTTGGAAGATAGACATATACCATCGCCAACTTTTTTGTAGATTTATTAAAGAGGTACAATCCCACCATACATTGTTTTGTTATAACTGGCAGCGTTTTCGAGGAAAGCTCCCGATCGGCTCAATTTTTGCCGGCGCGTTGAACTAATATCGTCATAATATCGTCAGCTTGCACAAAACCTAAACTTATTATACACTTAAACCTTCCTCAGGGATCACTCTCGATGTTGTTGAAAACCGTATAAAAATTTGTCCAGTACTTTTCGAGTTTTAAGCGAACAGACAGACAGACACCGCGGCGAGAGACTTTGTTTTATAATATGTATAGACAAGGCTCTACGGTAAAAAATAAATTATTGCATATGGAAATACACATTATATACCTTAGTAAATCTATAAATACGGAATTACCGACGGTTAAAAAGCATTCCAAAATTATTTTAAAATGGTATATCAATCAACATATGGATATAAAACCATTGCTATGTATAATAAAACATACAAATAACCAGACCCTGCATCAATATGCTTACACGTTACATTTTTACGTATTGCCGAATAGAAGTGCATTGTAATAAAACGCACGGGTAAAAGTAATAAAAATGAGGCATTTAAATAATAAACAGAAACAGTCGGGCCGTCTCCCTTGTCTCAACTCGAACTAATCTCTCGCGCCGCACTGGGATAACAATAAAACCAAAATCGTCTGTGATAATATAGAATTTATTGGCTCGGACGCTGCCGTGCAACACCGCTTGATGGATTAAATTGCCCTATCCCTATGACAACGTTGGCACAGAAAAAATACGCTGTGTATTAAAAAGCAGCTGGTCATTTTTCAAGTGATTCCTTTTGCTCTAACAGCAGTTGGCTGACTTTTTGTTTGACGCGGGCGGGAGGCGGGATGGCTTACGCCAAATTGTGCGTTTGCTTAGCGCTTTCGCCGACGAGCACTGTTTGCGCACAGCCTCTGATGAATTTGGGTAGGAGCCGCGTGTTGAATTAGGACATGTCCGCGTCGCTTTTGACGTTTATGTTTCTTTTTTTAATGTAAATTTGTCGTTGACCACAGCCCGTGAAATTGTTGGTTGATATTACAGAACGCGTTCCTTGTAGCTTTTGGTCCTTCGTAAATTTTCCAGACTGTGGATATTCAGGACGATTTAGTCGTACCTATATGTTAAGTTATTCCGAACACACAGGGAATGTGTTACAAAAACGTAACAGTCGAATACCTACTTAAAGAATAAAAATAGCATGAGTATTCCTTTAGTATTAAGTTGAAACATAAAACTTACCACAAAAATTATTATAAATCATCCATATCGTCATGTAAACACGAAATCAATTAAAATGCCGTTGGCTACAGTGGTTGTTTAAATTTAAAATGTGCCGCGGCTGCTTAATTATAGATATAAAACACGCTGCAACATTAAATTGTTATTTGTTTATTTACCGAAAAACAAGCCGCTCGTTGCAGTTATCCGGTTTTAATTGTAATATGTGAATTCATGTTTTCCTGGCGAGTTTTAATTATCAGGAGTCGCGCGCGCCTGAGTTACGCGACCGCCCGCAATATTTATGGCGGCACCCCACCATTCCAATATACTTTTTAACGTAATGAGCGCTCGTTGCGCGGGCACCCTACCCCTGCCACCCGCCTAGGTACACAAACGCGATTGTTTATCCATTACACGGTATATATACTTGAGCCAAACCAACGTTACATTTTGTACCGACCAATCGAACAGAAAATACGAGAGCACGTTTCATAACATAAAAAGAAAGAGATAATGTAGGTTGTGTCTTTGGAACAATAAGAGTCGGTTGCGCCGGGGGCGTCATATCCCGGAATACGTGATCAGGTCGCGAGTCACCGCCGCCGCCGCGCTTATACGTGATCAGATAACTATAAGACAGCGCAGCACTCGTCCGATTCTGAATTGCATTAAACATTCATGAAGAGAAGAGCGCACACGTCACAGATCTGACTCACATAAAAATGAGCGCTTATTATGAAATTAACTAGAGCTAACCGCACGATGTCTGCTCGCTTTTTTTCCGTAGGCACCGCCCGTCAGCCGCGCTCGAATTACTGGACGCTAATTGGACTGCGGAAATGTGACGGACGGCGTAGGTAGCCATTTTTTTTTCAAACCTACCGAGCCTTGTGAGAATAAGCGCCTAAATCCGCATTTTTATCTTTGTTTCGATATCACGAATGTTGAATCAAAGAATAATCTGAATTATCTGGAAATAGGGATCGGTATATTGTGCGATAGAAACTTTTGTAGCATTATTTTTGTATAACACAGACTAAGACAAAGCCGAAAATACTTAAATAACGTAAATTAAATCTGGAATCATTATTAGCCAATATACAATAAATAATAGTATCAGTGTTATCAACATTCTAATACCTCAAAGTTAAAATATGTAGTAGTCTTGAATATCAAACTTTGTGTTTTGGCGTAGGTATATGAAATGACGATAAAACTCAACGTAACATAACCTGAAATAACAGGACTGTGGGTGAGAGAATTCTATATAACCAGTATATAATGAACCGTCAACTCACTTGTACTCTCGCTTCAGTGAGGTCTATCTTCATGGCGATCTCTTCCCTAGTGTAGATGTCTGGGTAGTGCGTTTCTTGGAAGGCCCGCTCGAGTTCCTTGAGTTGCGCGGATGTGAATGTGGTTCTGATCCGACGCTGCTTGCGTTTCTCCGTCAAGGAACCTTCGTGACCGCCGTACACTTTGTAGGGAAGACCAGCTGAAAGAAAAAGCTATTTTTAATACTTTGGTAAACACTAAATTAACACTTGATAAATAAAAGTTTTGGTCGTAAAATTACTTCACGTTCACGTGAAAAGTGGGTAAAAAAATATGTTACGAATTAAGATTCTTAGAAATAAAACTGTGATTTTCGTATAGGTAGATGTTATTTACGAATGTTGTATTGGTTTTTATACAAGTAACAGGTGACGAGTGGCGACTACATGCCGGAGGATTTGGTTACGAGCGCAGGAAGCAGTTGGATGCGGACTGCTCAAGATCGGTCTGTGAGGAGAACCTTGTGGGAGGCCTATATCCAGTAGTGGACGTCTCTAGCCTGACATAATGAACAGCTGATACTAAAGTTATCCTCAGTAAAGAGCGACAGAAAGACATGTTTTTCGTGGTATGTAGTATGCACATGGTATAAGTATATACATCCTTCTCGAATTTATGAGAATCATCAATGTTTTCCCAAATTCATTTACTGAGTTTTCTACTGCAGGCTGAATTCGTTGGACCGTTTAACACAAAACCGAAAAAGATATTGGTCACTATTTGGTTGACCGACTGAGTAATTGGTCGAACGAACCATTAATATTTTCTACATTTGATCGAGTGAACGCTTCGTGGAAAACCAACTTAATTAACATTGACGTCTAATTCATTTCATAAGCTGAGAATGACCAATAGCTTTTTCAATCTTGTGTTAAACGGTTAAATGAAAGCCGGCCTCCAGTACACTTTAATTTACTTACTATTAATACTGTTAAGTAATGATCACCATTATAATACTTTAGCCAACCTTCTGCTTATAAATAATAGAGAAACGAATCATAATCTCCAAAACAGTAAAGCGTGAGTGAGTAAACAGAACGCCAAGAAACGTTAGAACCGACAACTGCGAGTCACGTGGCGCAGTAAACACTGAATTAAAGATCAGCACCGAACGACCAGCTAAACAGGTTGCTAGTTCGTCAGATACTACACGGTACACGCGGATTTTGTATTCGTAAACTCCTTTATTTTGTGTCAAGATTCTAGAATAACAACCTTCGAGGAGACCTGTGTCCAGTAATGGACCTATTTACACTGAAATGTTGCGGTTGTATTCCTTTATCATTAAATTAATTGGAAAATTGATGTGTCCCCTTTTTGTGTGCTCAATGAAGCAATTTTATTTTTTTCTTATCTGTCGAACGTCGGTCAAGAACTGTCCATGTGAGAATTTTAAAGAAACTCTGCGGCTAGTTATGAATGTCGCTCTGTAGAAGTGATGATAAGTTGAACTATTGATGTTTGTCTAAAATAGTCTGTTTAATGCTCAACTATTTTGTATTTATTAGAGTAATTATAGTATTCAAGATTTTGTTACTTTAAATGAATTTATAAATAGCTGTTTGAAGGCAGCGCAAGGCAATAAATGTGTTCTTTTTTATTGTAATGTAATGATGTTCTTAAATGTGGCAAATAGCTTTTCTTATATACTTTCCAGCAGACTTCCACTTGAGAGTGTAAGTATAAGAAAGCTGTCTAATGAACGAAACATTTATAAATTCAAATTGATGTTTTTTAACCCAAAATCTATATTTAATTATTAAATGGCCTTAAAAACAAATAAATAATAGGTAACTTTTACATAAATAGATTAAACTAGAACCAGGCTTCAAACTTTTACTCAGGTTTTGTAATCAGGTTAAGCAACATCATAGATACAATATGCGGAGGTAAGACGCTAAATATCCTTATAAAAAAGTCTTACGAATATGCATCCTTTTAAGTGTTCATCGCAGGGCACGTATTTAGTCAAAACAGACATATTATGTTTTGCTTTCAATTTGAAATACTACTGTAGTAGTATTGCTATTTGAGATCGCTCCACTTAACAGTTTGCTAAATACAGTGGCCGCTTAACACACAAATATTTTACTATTAACGAATTAACTAATAAAACCAAAAATCAAAACAATTTAAAAGCACTTAAAGATATACGTATTACGACATTCTATACTCGCTACAAAATAAAATCCCGTGCGAGCAAGTTACAGATGATATCTTAAGGCGCTGTTATACCTCAGAAGCCGTGAAACTCCTAATTTTTCGTCGCGCATCTAGCCATAACGGTACATATTACAAACTAGCAAAAATTAGAGCTTAAAGTCAAAAGTCTGAACAAAAGACTTTTGAAAGAATTTTTCATGTACGTCAAAAAGAATCACGGTAAAAAAATCACAAAATCGAGGCAGAAAATAATCTTTCGTCTCACTGTTTGCAATATTTTGATCGTAAGCTGTCGTATTTTTTTTGATAATATTGTAGGAAATTTAATGAACTAAAGAATTACCCTATTTATTTTTATATTATACCTGTATATTTTGTAAAATTAAATAAAATCTGCCAAACGTCTATGATTTTGACGCTCGGTAGATCCCATCAATATCAAACGCTTCAGCAATTTAAACCTTATTAGCATTAGCGGTGTACTGAGTGTCAGTTGCTAGTTTACGCCCCGCCCAGACCTCATCATTCGGCTATGAGCCCTGTGAGAGACAGGTCATGTCGCTCGCGTCTCCGCTGCACGAAATTTTACGTAAACCTGTTTGTTATTATAATACGCCGATTTGAGTTCGTAATTTCATGTTTTATGTTATAGACTGAATACTTTGAATCAAATAGGCTTTTCATGTAACTATGGGCACATATAATTAGGACCTAAGTTTATACTCTTGTTGCGTTTAATATGTTATTGTTTCTGTGCTTATAAATATATAATTAGAAGAATAAAATATGGACAATTAGAGAAATGAAGTTCTACGAAGGCTTTGTACAAGAAAGCGTCGTAATAAAATAGAAATTCATCCATGGCCAAGTGATTATGAAATATGTAACATTTTTACACAAATTATTTTCATAAGAGTCTTTTATGACTAACTATGTTACTTATATATTATCGATTATGCATAATATAATTATATAAATTATTCTCACAATACATAGCTGCCACAGTTTTCAATTTTTGAAAGAGTAATAACATAAAATCGAATCATTTTATGTACCTATATATTTCAAATTCATTAGCTTGTCAGAGCGCCTGGAGCGCTAAGATGCCGCCACGACGAACAATAATGATGACAGCGCTAAAATGGCGCTCTGCAATCCGCACACAAGCGGTAACGAATGTTGTATTATTGTGTTTTGAACATAAACCTTTTGAGGTACATCGGGTAAAACTTTGATTATTCATAAACTATTAGGTATGTTTCAGAACATCTAATATCTTTTTAATTTCTAAAATCAATCATTTATAAGTAAGAAGGTGACCTCTCTGTTTGCTATAACACAAGATATAGTATTTTTTTAATAATAAAGTACGTAACTAATTATCATTATTGTAATTACAGTGAAGTTAAAGATAACAGTTCTGCAACGTCTTACACACATTTGACTTCAGTCATTCCTAACACGATCTGTTCAAGAGCTAGCCAAGAAATGCCAAACAATTTTTTTAACAAATTTGACTCAAATTCCGTAGTGATAAGCAAAAATTACAAGAGGGATAGCAGTGACTGGTTCGAATTGCTTAAGAATATTTTGGCAGATAGAAATTTTTGTATAGTGGTAAAAAGAAGAGATAACAGCAGTAAAGCCAACTTAGTAAAAAATATTTTGTACAAATAAAATATTTGCAATGTAAAATCAGTTGCGCATGGAATCTAAAATGAACAACTGGCTTTGCAACATCTGGCGAAGCAAGAAAATGTAACAATCGAGCCTTGTGGATTATTCGATTATTGGTGCCACGCCAGATGGATTAATAGGTCCAAACACGATTGTGGAAATTTAATGTTCTAAAGTTGTATATAAGAATGGCCTGGAGATTAGTATAAGAGCAAATAAAATACAAATATGGAAACATGATAAAAAAGTGAACTGACTAGTCTAAACTAATATTGTAATTGTTATTACCAAATTCAGGGGCAACGCCACGTTACACGCAAACAAAAGTGTTTATTTGCTGTGTTGAGTGGCGAAAGTATACCACTAAAAATAGAAATTATAGAAAGAGATGATGTTTTCTGGGAGAAGCTTGTGGCGTTTTATATGAATTGGCAGTTGCCTGAAATTGTTGATTCTCGTCAAGCTCAAGGAATGGCATTGCGAGATCACGGAGAGGAAAATGTTTCATCAGTGCTTGAAATTTCTACAATACCAAGCCGTAAAAGGAAAGTAAATGAAACTGTGCCTCGTGAGCAACAGCAAATAATAAGTCTTATCACCTCACACACTGCCTTTAACATTCGATGAGAATAAAGAAAACCTGCCGGGTTGTAGCAGACAGCTAACTTTTGATGAGCTGTAAACTCTGTATTTCGTTAATAAATTATAAATGAATATAAATTAATATCTTTTAATATTAATTTTCTTTGAAACAACACATATTTGAAGCGAAAGAATTTTTTTATATTTTTCCATACAAACATGTATGACGACAGCTAACGAAAAAGCAGTAACTCAAATTCTAATTCTATAATTTTCTAAGTGACATAACAGTATCTCGTGAATAAGGTATATCCACATATATTTTTGATGTTTCATCTATTTTGAAAAATAATAATGGGTTGGGTTTCGAAACAAGTCGCCTGAATTTGAGGGTATTGGTAGTGTAGGGGGCTTAAGGAAGTTCGTTTCAATCACCTAATAGTAATTTTGGCTGCCGGAGTTGCATCTAAATATTTTTAAACAATTTCCAAAATTTCATTAATATTTCGGCAATTATGCAAAACGGAACGTAGTTTTAATACTTTAGTACAGTTTTACAAATGTCTATTTTATGTTTTATGTGAAAAACGTGAAACGAAACGCAAAACTGCCATCTTGGAATGATCATATTGACAGCTAATGTCAAATTTGTGCGTCATTGCTTTCGAGTGCCTAGGGTTAGGTGCGACTGTAATAAGTAACTAAATAGGTTATGTTAGGTTCTCTTTTGACCCTTAATCCGAAAATAGGAGCCCTTCGCAGGGCTCCGTCAACCTTAGTTTATTAAACTAGTGTGATGAATGTGGAAGTTGGCAGTGCCATGACACCGATGTTTGGAGATTTTTTTTTTCAGAGGAAACCAAGTATTTCCGGCAAGTGAAAATGGTGAGGGGGGTTTCAAGACCTCCCCTCCTCTCTCTCCAATCACTCACAACCCCTAAAAACGGCGACGTATTTCGAAACCTTTACCATAATAATTATACCTATAATAACAATAAACATCCATAAATAAATAAAAGAAATCAACTTTTACTAAACTTCAATTATCTCGTAACTCGCTTTAGTTGAGATACGGCTTTTGCACTTAGTAGAGCAGTATTGTGTTTTTTAGGGTACCGTAGCCAAAAATTGTAAAAACGGAACCCTTATAGATTCGCAATGTCTGTTTGTCTGTCCGCCCGTATGTCACAGCCAATTTATTGCAAAACAGATT
Organism: Euclidia mi; assembly: GCA_944739405.2. Taxonomy (NCBI): domain Eukaryota; kingdom Metazoa; phylum Arthropoda; class Insecta; order Lepidoptera; family Erebidae; genus Euclidia; species Euclidia mi. Next base: position 59,874,338 of record OX123185.2, read on the forward strand.
TGAAAACTGACAGGAATGGAATTAGATGTAGGTATTCTATGAACTGCTTCACTATTTTTATACAAAAACAAAACAAACATAATAATGGCCTCTCCATACATGGAACTGACTTAATTATTTTGAACATCTTACGGCACGTAGGTATTTACCTACTTTCGTCAACTATTAATACCTATAACGTCTAATGTATACCAGTTTTGCTCATGGCTGCACTGAGAACAAAAATTGCGCTATGCCTATATTGTACAAACAGATTGATGTATGTAATATAAATTTTAATATCAGTATCTCAATTCAATATGCTAAAACGTTTTGCTTGCGATTTTGAAATATTGGAATACGGATGTCGCCAGAATACGGCCGCACACGACGAGAATGAAGGGGGGCGCCCCGCAGTAGACGGAGCTAAGCTCCCTTCACCTCCCCTGCTTCACCCCCTCATTTACCAAAACAGTCGCTTAGCACAGCGCCTTAAGCCGCTAAGCCATCCATACACAAAATTAAACTATCGTAAGTTCACAATCAAAGCGGTAATGACTCCTCATATCAGTTAACAACGCTGTTAATCCGGTTAAAGCCGTGAGTAGGCCATCTCTAACCAAATCAGGTATAATTTAATGTGTAATATAAGTTGCTTGTAAGAGAGAGGTACGGGGTTTGTCGGCCATTTTTGTCTCCCTTGTGAGGAGACGCCCCTCCCCTCTTCCCTCCGCACTCCGTACCTACGATGGGTACGAAACACACTTATACCTATAACTGACTTGCCCCGACTTCGCTCGGGTACGAATTTTTGCTACGACCCTCCTATGTGAAATTGTGGCGTGGTTACAAGCTTACCCAAAACGGTATGAATATTTATCGTATAAAAACATTGGGGATTTTTATACAATTTTGCTTAGGAATGTCAAGATAATTATTCGCAAATAATTTATCATATAATAACAAAAAACATGCTTCATGTTTGTAAGCATTGTATTAATACCCTGTCTTTTAAGAAATTTCATTATATGATGACTAGAATTGATGTATGCTCTTGCTTATTAAACTATGTAAATTTATACCTTGAGATTTCTATAGACCTTTGAACTATCTGTCATACACACACAATTCAACTACATATATACGCACCTGGATTTATAAATAAATAAGGGTCCAATGAAAATCACACTTTACATGTTGTATAAAAATTCTACTAGTGCTCTAATAAATGCATAGATTTTTCAAACAAGTAAATAAGGTAAAAGTTATTAATCCATTGAAAGTAATTGAAATGAAATAAAATTTTAATGAATTCGTGATATGTATACTTATGATATTGTAACGCAAAACCTTTCAAGGTGCAAGCAAAATATATGCAATTTTACAGTTGAATGTAGAATAGATATATTATACAGAAAATATTACTCTATAAGTCTGCTAAACAAATAAACACTTTATCCACAAAAACGCTTGATACTTGAGTTCCAGACTGAGTATAAGAATACGATATAGTTAAGTTGTTACACCAGTAATAAGGAAATCAAATATCATATATATAATCCTACGTTTTCTTTTCTTCTAAAGATACTAAAATTCTCAATAAGGCGAATTCCTTCAGTTTATAAGCAAAAGACCGCAAAAGTATAAACACTATAAATATATAAAGAGAGCGGTAGAAAAACTGTAAACGTTGGTATGTCGCGTGGCATAAGTATCGATCGCAGTTGTAGCTCTGCTACGCCGTAGCACCCTGCTACGTGATGCGATGGACTCCTTTTTATTTCATCTCTTATACAACTTTAAGTAAAGCAAATTAATTTTATATCTTTGATAGAGACGATATATAAAAATAGTGAAATGATCAGCATGTGCTATTAATGTGTAAAGTAACTTTTAGCTGTACTCAAAAGGCTGAATGTTAGAGAAACAATTGTAGATGAGAATGGTAACCGGCGCTCAGTCAACACCTCACAGCGACCATAAAATATAATAGCACGGAGCCATAACCCTAACAGGCTTAGACATTAGATGCGGCAGGCTGCGGCCACAGCAGACCGCAGACCGCACGCGCGCAACGACAATTACCTCAAATGAACCGGAATTAATCGAGACTCGCTTCTTGGCCGAGCTGCGGTCTCATTTGCATTATTAATAGAGGCTGCGGGGGAACGAGAGGCACGGAGCGAGGGAGAGGGGGGTAAACGTCGTGTCACTGCCCCCGCGACCCGCACCCCTCGCAATTTGCGGGACCTAATGAAGAGGATCTTCGCAAGATGTTTCTGTTCATAAGATGTTTAATTTGAGTTTGCAGTTGGGCCGTGGGTCAGGCAGGCGCTCATTGTTATTGCGAACGTTATGTTTTATTGGGCCGGGCGGGCGCGCGGTGAGACGGTTAGCTTTACTGTAAATATTTCCTTACCTTTTTACTTTTTCACATAGGGTACAAACTCACGTTTCTTTATTATACCAAATACTGCATGAACACGGTTGCTAGAATAAAATATGCAACGTATGTTATAGAATTGATCTTTTCATTTAATTAAGAGTCGTGTCACGTGGTCCACGATCGGTACGTTGCGCACGTGGCGTTAATGAATCGTCACGGAGCGATTAATCCGCAGGTGATATGATCCGAGCGCCGAGCGGCAAGGCTCCCGAGACTCTCGGCTGTAATTACGAGACGGCGAGACTGCTTGAAGGGCGCTAAGGACTTTATCTGAAACATGCTCTCGCTTGGGGATTCGTGTTATCTAGAGTGTTCTTTTAAGTTTCGGCGATATTGATGGGCTTAGATAGTTATAGTATATATGCTTTACTTATAGTACATAGTATAATTGCTTGAAGTTATTAAGTTGTTTTCACATGAATCTTAATACGACTGCTATTAAAACTATTACTATTATAAAACTATATAATCGTAATAGTTTTTAATAGGAGTTATTTTAAAGTGTTGATTCAATGTCCAATGAGGACACACCTATGTACTCCCTACCTCCTGTCATCTAATTACGAAAATATTAGGTGTTTGATTAGCAGGGAATATAAATGAATAATAATATAAATAAATAAAAATTTAGCAAGTGATAACGAAAATCATAAATAAAGTTGCTTCAACCGAACATACTATGATGGTCGGTTGAAACAACTTTATTTATGATTTTCGTATTTTCAGTTAAATTTATCATAGAACCGACTACAAATTATTTTCCTCAAACTTGGAAGCGACCAACCGATGAGGCAAAAATATAAAAAAGTTAAACCGAATTGCGATCCACCTTTTTTTAGTCGGTTCAAAACAGATGCAAACTATGTAGTCCCACGGTACGCATCGCGTTCAGGATTGAGTAAATTATATCGCGATCCATCTCTAAGTGAGCGGTGGTTCATTTTTCTCGCGTCACGCGCGAAGTTCGCCAACATCCATAATGCAGGCGATGTCGGCGCGTCATCGCGGCATATTGCGCCAACGGGTAGCCCGCACCCCGCACCCCGCACCCCGCACGCCGCATCGACACCCCGCTCGCCCCCGCACGGCAAGGGTTACAGCTTAGATTAATGAATACTGCCCCGCGACCGTGTTACACGGCTTCCTGAAGCTTTCATGCTTCCATATATCACCCACTCGAGGCCAACTTTTGTTATGTTTTTTTTTTTCTTTTTGTTAAATTGTCTTCGCGAGCTAACGTTTAAAGTTTTTTACGATATTTAAGTCAACGTACCATTTGTAAAGTTATCGAATTGTCGTAACCACGTAGGAAAAACGTGATATACCGATAAACATATCAACTTTTTTGATGGCCAAGAAAGTTGAAACTCCTACAATATTGATTTCACGGTGTTAAGCGATAAATTAATAATGCATTTTTTATAGTGAAGATAACCATGCCAATTAGGTAGGTCTTATAGTGCTTATGTGGTATAACAGATCTCACTTTTAAAAGCCTTGAGAGCCTTAACTTTCATTCGCCTCACACAAATTTCAAAATCTTTACGATAAGAATAATGTAAATACAGAATAGCGACGATAGCCCAGTGGTGTACGTAACGGAATGCTGTGACGATGGTTTCGGGTTCGATCCCCAGGTACCCCGGGCACACACCTCTGACTTTTCGAAGTTATGTGTGTATTAAAAATGTTAATTATCGCTCGCTCAATAATGTGCCCGGTGGATGGCAATAGGCTCGCCCCCTATTACATTGTGACCAAAACATAACTGGCGAAAAGTGGGTGTGTAATACACCTCTGCCTACCCCTTCGGTGATAAAAGGCGTGAAGTTATGTTATGTTAAATACAGAATATGGACGTATCGTTGAAACAGCAATATATTTTATATTACGAATAAACATGTGGGTAAATTTGCGTAATGGAGGCAGTAAAATGAAAACATTTTTGCGAGAAGCAAAATAAAATTGTACTGGTGGTACGTACAGCGGCCTGTGAACGTATAATCGAGCAGTTCCATACTTTATATTGTATATTATTGTAAGGCTTCTTTAATATTTATTGTTTAGATATATATAGTAACAAGAAAATATAGTGCGAATGAATACAGACCAGTCGATAGTAGACTGCAAAACGCTGCATTATAATAAAACATATTATCTACTTTATCAATGTTTACACTTTTTGACTGCCTCCGTGGTCCAGTGGATAGCGTATGCGACTGCTGATCGGTGGTTCCGCGTTCGATTCCCGGGTCGGGCAAAAGTGTTATTGGATTTTGCCGAATTCTCAGTAGCAGGCAATAGGCTCGCCCCCTATTACGTGGGACCTAAAAATTCATGGCGAAATGTGGATGTAATATTAGACCTCTGCCTACCCCTTCGGGGATACAGGCGTATTTATAGTAAAAAAAATAGAAAGCAATGTTTACAAATCTTTATTTCATTCAAAGATCACAAAACGAAACATCCTCAGTCTCTATGGTAAAACGTAGACATAAGTCTATATAACATACATATAAGCATCATGTAGTTATATGTGAGTACTCGTATACCTATGAACATACAGAGTAAGAGAGTTCAGTGACACAGCAACATAAAAGCAATTGATGTATGAGCCAACAAACGCATACATGTATAATATATTCACATTTGTAAGAAAACAATAATTTCTTTTCTAAAAATAAAAGTCAGCTCCCTCGGCGAGTGAGCCGCAGTAACATTGTAGAAGTTACGATCGCGGCTCCCGGCTCAGCTCAACTGTGAGATATTGCCTTTTTTATGACCCACTCTACTATACTATACTATACTGGGACAGAATAGATCACATGATACGATAAAATATTGCCCTCGGTCCTGCCACCAAATCGAATTAACCCGTCCACTTGCATACAAAGGCGATATGAGAATAGAAATGGTGATATCGAGTTAGGATACCGACCTGTTTTCCCTCTACAATGTTCGAACGCACAGTTTTGTGAACGTGGCTCCGACTCAGAACACATAAAATGTTTGCTTTACGACAAGTATTCTGAATTCAGATTTTTAAAATACTGTGTTCCCGTCAACAAGGTTCTTAAACGTGAATATCCTTCTTATGATCATGTGGAGGAGTAACATTTTTCATATTCGTGATCGTAATGTGATATCAGTTGTATCATTTTTACTACTATAACATTAAAAATGAATTATAGAGGTATTTTAAATGTACCATGAAATTTATCACTACTAAAGTAATATAAAACCACCATTAATGTAGATGTAATGTAGACGCTACATAACATGATTACGATTTTTCATCGCTCTATTTAGACTACATTTATGCACCAAAACGAAATTTCTTTAATGTACCTACTTACAAAAACAATTATTATTTTTGAGTTGACTCATTCCAGATTAGTAAAGATTGTGCTATTTTAAAATATACATTTGGGGTCTTCATCTAAGGTTATCCATAAATGAGAAATAACATCGATCGTTTTTATAGCCAAAATAAAAAATAAATTAAGGTGAAGGCAATAAAAAATTCAAGGTCTCTGATGGTTATATATTCACAATGGCAGCCAAGAAAAGACATCGTCTTCTACAAAGATTGATAGCTCTTTCCAGTTTACTAGATACTTTGTACATTCTGTCTTCAACATTTCTTACAACATGTTGTTCCGTCTGTCTCAGTATGAACTATTCTGATCCCAGGTCGTGATGATAGAGCCCGTAAAATACATATTTTATGAGGAGTTTACAGCGTGTTGACATATAATACAATAACACAACACAGTGGCAAGCGAATCACAGTAATCTTAACCGAGTAATTCTTGTAATTGTACTACAATTAATACGCAAACTTGTAATTAATTTCCGCGTGATTAACGGGCATAATCCGGAGTTACTCGAGATTACGTGAGAGTTGCCGCCCGAGGTAAGTTATTGTGTTGCGTGGGCGTCGGCGGGGTGCGGGGAGGCGGCGGCGCGGGGAGGTGCGGGGTAGGTCGGCCACGCAGAGTCAGAGCCGCAAGATGCAGAGAAGACTCGCTCGAGCACGCTGTCCTCCCCTTAAGATTCTCGCGGACGCCGTTGCCAATTAGGGACGCAATCGCTCACGCGGCGAGAAGTCTCCCCTCCCCGCGCCCCGGGCGACCCCACCCTCAAACACTACTCTTTGTTTCGTGACCGACGTCGGCGACGGCGACGCAGCCTCCCATCCCGCCACTTGTTCACCAAATGAAAACGGTTTCACTTTGGTATTACTAAGAGTAAAAGCAATAAAGATAAAGTTTAAGAAAGGTTTTCCACCTTTTTCCGCTTTGGTTTTCAAAGTTTGTTGTGTCTTTTACTCGAACATTTAATAAAACGATAATAGTACAAAGTTAAGATAATGTTATTATTCCGCTGTTACAATGAATGCTAAGTTTCTATGACTTTTAAATCAGTATCAGCTTTATAGTCAACGTTTTGCTGAATAATACGTACTAGGTCGCGCTTTTGGTATCATCCAACAAATTTTGATTGGCTCAACACTTTTGTAGCAATGGAGTAATTTTATATATAACTAGATGAGCCCGCGGTTACACGCGCTTTATTAAAGACTACTGTTCCGCTCCCGTAGCTCATAGCGTGATGTTATATAGCCTTCCTCAATAAATGGGCTATCTAACACTAAAATAATTTTTGAAATCTGTCATGTAATTCCTGAGATTAGCGCGTTCAACCAAACAAAGAAACAAACAAACAAACTCTTCAGCTTTATATATTAGTATAAGATGTTTGTTTCTAGTGATACAACATACTTTATCTTCCTGTCAAACTCTATGCTTTGATAATATACAGTCAAAAAAACACAATCGACAAAAATTATTAAACATTCATATTTCGACTAACGTATGTAATGTACAATATTATACCGCATGTAACTATCTAACCTTCATTGTCTTTTCTTAATTTTCTGACAATATTCTTCCTGCCGTCAGTCCAAGTTTACTGGACTATTAGGATTGATGAGGTATTCCACAAATATAACATTTGAAGTAGACCATAACATAACGAGTTTTGTTTCACCGAGGCATAGATAAATATAATACTACCGAGGTATATTGTGGCAGAAGTTTCTTAAAAAAAATAAACAACTTCGCCCATTTGATTGTTTATAAAATCCGCACTTCTTTATGCTTAAGTACGAGTTCAAATTCAGTTCTATGTAGAAACAAGATAATTATCCCTGAAAGACTGTCAAACTATATAATTTGATTTAATTTATATTATATTTGGCTTCTATTAAAAATTCACAGCCAGACAATTACCAATTTTACTTTTTGATATAAATAGTCCACATGGGTATAATCATCCAAATTGCTTTATATTAAAGCAACTAACAAAGCGAGTTGCTAAATATTATCTATGACCTTCACAGCTAAAATGGCATTAAGACTGAGCCTCAAGGTCAAACCGTCGCAGAATTGTGTTTAACTAGTTATTAGGCTGCACGGGCCACCAAAATGTACTAGTACTAATTCAAGTAAGGCCTCATAAAACAGATCTATTGTTAATCAAATAGTGGATTAGTACTGGCACATATTACACCTCTGTTCTTAGGCATCGTAATGTTACTGAAATTTTCTAATTATGTTCTATTAGAAAACCAATAGTTGTCCTCAAAACACAAACTAATCATTACATAATAGAATTTGGTATTACCATGGCCTCCGTCGTGGTGACCCTGAGAGGATCGTATGATAGTCTCTATGGCATGTTAAATTGATAATTATCGCTTGCTTCTAAGAGCACATGAAGCCATTCGTCTCAGATGTTTTGATGATCTGTGACAGTAGCTATATAGGCATTCGGTACCCTTGAATATACTTTCTGAATCTGTTCGAAACCATGGAACATGGAATGTCGCTATACCTATGGGTTGTAGAAGTCAGACGGCGGTCAGTGAAACATGGAAATATTGTTTTAAAGATATCGCTAGGACGATGATGATGAGTCTCTTTGGTTCTATTTCGAATAGGAGTACAATCAAAGTTGAAATAGAAAGCTGTACAGAGCTACTAAAATGTGACAAAGGTAAAACAAGACATTTTCTTGAACGCTTTGTTGGTCCTTACATTAAGTAAGGATAAAATTATGATATATGTAGGTAGTCTCGTACTGGTTATTTTGAGCGTTATTTTAGTTGTGATCCTTCTTTCAAACTTTAGCTATGGAAAATGTTACTCTTCAATAAGACGATGGACTAAAAGATATACAAAGTTTATGCGACTTTTACTTTGTTTACGTCGGCTAGTAATAATTAAAAAAATGTAGTTCTAGATCATTCGGTTTAAATATAATTTAACTTAAACCAATATATCGCGATAGAATCCGTAAACCGTAGTTTGATTTCAATGTGTAACATTCACGTAAACCCAAGAAAATACTTTGTTTCAATGTGTAACATTCACGTAAACCCAAGAAAATACTTTGTTTACCTTAGGCTATGTTTACTTCCTTTACCTAAAAGTATATGTAGTTTACTTAGCGTTGAAATATATTTTAAATCGCGTTATGGAAGTGAAGTGAGAAACAAAAGGCACAATGGCTGACTTTACACCAATATTCTAGGAGCTCAGCTGATCCTATCCATCCATGGTGGAAAATTAACAAAGATCTTATGCTCACATATCTAATTATTGAGTAATGGGCATAGTCGAAGTTTTATCAAATCTATACCTACACATAAATAAAATTGGAGTGTCTGTTTGTAATATTAAAATAACCGCTTGTTACTTGCATATGGATGTATACACGGTACATATACCGAAATGACATTTTTTTAATTTTTTTTATGCCTGTTTGTTCTCGCTAATCTCTGGAACGGCTGGACCGATTTTGACGGGACCTTCACTGGCGGAGAGCTGATGTACCAAGGAGTAACTTAGGCTATAAATTAACCGGGTACACGAAGTAGTTCCCTCAGGACGCGGGTGAAACCGTGGGAAACAGCACTAGTACTATATAAAATGTGTTAAGTGTAGCAACGTTTTTATATGAGCCGAATCCACCAGGAATTATTGTTACTCACACTCTCAAACGTACGTAAAAATAACAAAGTATCATTAAACACTGTTACAATTTGTCTCAGCAAGTGCTAATATTTAATCACTAATTTGACCTAATTAGATGTTGTCGTTGTCTGAATTCTCGTGTTGACCTCCATACATTATTGTAATGAATATATATCTGTTACACAAATTATTGTACTCAAAGCTTTAAATGCCTTTAGCATGAAGGAGAGACAATTTTATAATTTTGCTCGCGCAATACCTTTGATCGCGGGTGCCATAAAAAAATTGTAAGTATGTATATTAATTTCGCTTGTTTCAATGGATTATTAATACGACTAAACTACTTTTAAGTTGATCAACATCTGATAATTTGTTATAGTTTACTTTGTATGGTGCTTTAATGACATATCTTAATCACCAAGACCTTTAAAATTTTAACTGAACATTACATTCAACCGATTATGTTTAGTTTGTAATGTAAAGATATTTTAGCATAAAATTTACAAAATCTTTATAACTTGCTAGCTGCTTTTTTAACCAACTAGTTTTTCAAACTTCATGTTACGTTCCAATTGGCTTAGAAAGCTACTAAGAAAATCTGAAAATTGGGCAAGTGCGAGGCGGACTCGCGCACGAAGGGTTCCGTACATGTATACTTAAATATTTTTTAAGTTTCTACCTGTTTATTAAGATCGAGTAACAAATTGCTTTAAAATTACTTTTGTTGCACGGGAGTCCTTTATTATGAACATTTTTTTATTTAATTATATATTTTGAAAGGAAATATACCTACAACTTCATATTCTGTGAAAATTTTAAGCGTCTATCTGTTACCGTTAGTAATTTTGAGCAAAAAATATGAAAAGAAATACGTTTATTGTATTGTTTAGCGCTTAATTTTTAGCATGTGTTGTTATAGCGGCAACCGAAATACATAATTTGTGAAAATTTCAGCTTTCTAGCCATCTCGGTTTATGAGATACAGCCTGGTGACAAACAGACAGACAAATGAGGCTCAGTAATTTTTTTTTTACCTTCTAGGTACGGAACCCTAAATTAAATAAGAAACCTCCTTGTAGTTTAGTTCAATAAGTCATCAGCTCCAAATAGATGAATTATACAGAGTGTCACAAGAGCAATTACCAATCCGAAGTCTTCTCTTTTAGGACATCATGCCAAGTCGTCATCGTTTCTCGGGTATAATATTTATTTAGTATGGACTAAATAAAAATTATACCCGAGAAACGATATTTTTTTTAAGCAGACACATTTTTAAACAGAAAATAAAAGTGCGCGCGTGCAATTCCCGAAAAACCTCCTTATAGAACAAATTGGCGGAGTAAATGCATCGATTTTGTACCTAATTAGAAAAATTGCATAGTGACTTTGAACCTCAATATCTCCTGAACTATTGATTTCCCAGGTATGGTGCCGTAGTAAAAAATGTTCATAATGATTGGTACAATATGGAATTTCAGTTTTCGTTGAGGGTCTTTTTACAACCTGTATACCTATGTAGATGATAATGATTAAAAAAATGTATTTATAGGTAATGGATTTGTATATATATAGATCTCAAGATGAAAGTCTTTGCCCAGTGTGTGTATTACCACTGATGGCATATGGATCTCAGACGTGGTGCCTCATAATGGGTCTTCTCAGAAAACTCAAGGTCAATCAGTGGGCGGTATCGAGTGCTTTGCTTGATGTTTCCCTGAGAAATCAAATCTGATATGATGTGATGATGATGAAATGAATGATCCTCAGGAGAACCAAAGATCCTGACAAAATTCTCGAATTGACAAGCTGAAGTGGCAGTAGACCAGGCACATATCTCGAAGAAACGACGGCCGTTGAGGCAGAAATTTTCTGGAATGGCGGCCACGCACCGGGCGTAGTAGCTAAGATAGGTCTTCCGCAAGGTGGACCGACGTTACTGTTGGATTGCGGGAAGCGGTAAGATGCGGACGGCTTAAGTATATGTATCCAGTACTATCAAGAAAGAATTAAACTTATTTTAAAACAGCCTGAAAGTGTTATATATGGTATATATGGTAACTACCAATGTGTGAGAACATAACTGGGAATCAGTCGGAAGGAGTCGTAATTAATTATACACAACAATTAATTTAGGATTAAATAGAAACATCTTTGATAAATGGTTAAATAATAATTCTGTAAACCTTTATTATCTAGTAAGAATGGTAAGCTTCCTTATTATTAGTAATTCATTTAGTAGGTATTCACAATTACTAACGCGGTTTCTAAGCTTGGGCGACGCCGACGCCTGGATTTTTTCACATATCCCATGCCGACCGATTCGAGATATATTCTTATGTTGTATTTTGTATTGAGTGTGAAATGTGTAGTTCTGTTTGTTGTATTTTGAGTTGAGTGTGTAGTGCTGGTAATAAAAAACAGCGATCGCAATTTTAAAGTGGGTGCCATAATTTTTTTTGTCATAGAGTTAGAGCATTTGTCTCTATTTTTTTAATAAAAGACAAGTTTAAGTAGGTACGACTGCCTCCGTGGTCCAGTGGATAACGTAAGCGTCTGCTGATCGCAGGTCCCGGGTTAGATGCCCGGGTCGAGCAGTATTACAGAGTTTTTCCGAATTCTCAGTATAGCAGCTCGGCGTCTGGCACTGTGCCCGGTAACAGCCATAGGCTCGCCCCCTATGACATGGGACCTTAAAAATCTTAGCGAAATGTGGGTGTATATTACACCTCTGCCTACCCTTTCAGGGATACAGGCGTGAGTTTATAAATTAAAAATATAAAATAAATTTAAGTAGGTATATGTTGAATGTGCAATATTACGAAAACCTTCAGTTTTTTATCAGTTAAAAATGCACTTGTTACAAACAGATTTTTAAGAATACTGTCGTTTGCAAACGAAGCGACGGTCATTCTAATAGAAACTAGTAGTATAGACAAAATGTAGTCCAAAAAGTAATATTTTTCGTTTAACTTTTTATCTATATCAATTACATTGCAGATTCTTGTAAAATATTGCAGCAGTAATGTCATACTTATTAACACTTATTCATCGCCTACACAGAGCCCTATGCCTCGTTGGTCACGCGGTAAAGGCTGTGTCTCGGGTTCGATTCCCGGGTCGGGCAAAGTGTTATTAGGTTTTTCCGTTAGGAAATTCTCAGTAGCAGCACGGAGTCTGGGAATGTGCCCAGTACAGCAATAGGCTCGCCCCCTATTACGTGGGACCTAAAAATTTCACGGCGAAATGTGGGTGTAATATTACACCTCTGCCTACCCCTTCGGGAATACAGACGTGAGTCTATTAAAAAAATAAATACAGAGGAATGTTACGTCTACACGTAATAATTTTACTAAAGAAAATAAAAGAAACAAATTATAAAAACAATAATTTATTTTGTAAGGCCATTAAGTGGGTTCGCTACCCTAGTTTTATAACTAGCTTGCACTGATACGGACAGAATCTTACGCTCCTGCTATAAACGTCTTAGCTCGTAGACTCCTCGTAGCCGGTAGTCTGGTTAGCAGCAGAGCGGCTCCAGCCAAGCAGAAAGGGTGAACTTAAAACCCTGAAATCAGGTACGGGTGGACAATGAGTTATTGTCCGAAATTGCTCCGTGACTGCAGAAAGGCGGTAATTGCGAAGCTACTGATTCTGCCGAATTTTAATGTAGGAATCAGTGATCTAAGGTGCGGCAGTCACGGTTTATAGCAAAGCGGAAGGACTCACAATCTATGTACACAGAAAATTCTAGCATAAATTATAAAGCAAAAATGTAGGTACATTGAAAAGTCAAATAAATACGGTGAGATGAATTCTACGTAGATGATTATTATGATACAAATAGCACAATGTATGCAAAAGCACTAGTATAATTTAACAGGCGTAATTACGTTACAATATGTCTACAAAACCACTATATTTGCTTACAATCCGTTATAAAGATGTAAAAGCCAATAAAAGCACAACTTACCCGATCACGGGGTTATAAATCACTTAATATAATTTATTTAGACTTGCAATAGGCACTTTTCACAGAGTGGTAATTATAGCTAGGAGTATTTAGGTAAATACGGTTTTTAAAATCAATATTCGACAGATGATATATTGTCACTGAGCGTGCGTACAGCGGCCGACAGCTCAAGGCAGGAAGTGAAAGGCATTGGCAATCGGCGCGCGCGCCGGGCTGCCGAGCCCCGGCCACTAGACGCGAGTTTATCTATATCAAAAAGAATTATAAGCGGCTGTTTGTTTGTTGAAGTTGACTTTTGTAGTTATTATTGTAATTAATTTTACAAGGTACTACGTTAGGATTTATTGTTTAGGTTTAAGATTAGGTTAGGTTTAAGATGTTATGTTTAGTATCAATTTCATAGAATAATTTAATTTATATATGTAATGATAGGTTCGACTTGTAGATCGTAGCTCATGTGTATTTATAAGTTTTCTAATTACAGCATTGTAACAGTACCCCCCTTCCCAGATAAGGATTTTGCCTAGGTAGAAAAATCCGTAAAAGCTAACACCGAATTACACTATGAGGACTATGAAGACATTAACTTTAACTTTAGGTCTTTTATGTGCCAAGCTCCTATATTGCGACCATTCATGTCCTCCAACACGTAGACGAGTGGTGACCTTTTTTCGGCAACTCTGCACTTTTCGAATTTAGGGGCAAGTTTTTTACTAAAACGTGCACCTTTATCGCTTTGAAAGAAACAGCGCTTCCAAACAACGTCGCCTACGTTAAATTCGACATGTTTACGCCGCAAATTATAACGATCACACGATTTTTGATGATTGTGCCAAAGAGCAGCTTGTACTTTATTAAATATTCCAGCTAAGTGACCTAAATTCTCACCATATACATCACGAGGTAGGAACAAAATCTCATTACTGTTATCATTTTCAACATAATGTGAACCGCAAGTAACTAGCTCTCTTCCATGCACCAAGAAAGTAGGTGTGAAACCTGTAACCTCATTCACTGAATTATTTATAGCGAATTGGATTTTAGGTAAATTAAGGTCCCAACTTCTGTGGTCGTCATTAACGAAAGTCGATATAGATGTGATTATCGTCCTATTGTACCTCTCTACGTTATTAATTTGAGGGGTATATTTGGGAGTGAAATGCACGTTAGGAACCTTATATTTATTTAAGAGTGCTTCCATCTCACGTCCTGCAAATTGTGTTCCATTATCCATAATTATGGTTTGAGGAATCCCGTGTACTAGAAAGACGTTATCCTCAAGATGCTTACAGACAGCAGCAGCGGTAGCTTGTCGCAGTGGGAATATTAGACAGTATTTAGAGAAGCAGCAGTTAACTACAAGAATGAAACTATTCTGCTTCCTGCTAATAGGTAAGGGACCAACAAGGTCTATGGAAAGTGTTTGAAATGGGCGAGAACAGTCTTTAGGACGGCCCATCTTTCCTAGAGTAGTATGAGCTGGATGCTTGTAGGCTAAGCACGTACAACATTCCCCAACAAATCTAACTACATCCGCATACATGCCTGGCCAGTAATATTTTAGAAGAAGGCGTTTATAGGTCTTAAATATTCCTAAATGCGCAGCTGTTGGTTCGGAGTGGTTGTCACTAATAACCCGGTCACGTAACTCCTGTGGGATGACCTCCTTCCAATCGAATTCAGAGGTCAGCCGATTTTTATTTTTCATATATCGATATAAAATATTTCCCTCAACTCTATAGTTAGGATAATTTGATTGGGAGTTAATACATCCGTTGAAGATATTTAGATACCAGGTATCTGTAGTAGTGGTAGGTGCGACTGTTGGAGTTCCCAGGGCATTAACTGGCACACATCTGGACAGGGCATCCGGTATAATATTATCCTTGCCTCGGCGGTGTTTGACTTCGAAGTCGAAAGCGGAAAGTCTCACACCCCAACGAGCGAGGCGACCGGTAGGGTTAGAGAGAGACAAAAACCATTTAAGCGCCGAATGGTCGGTATATACCGTAAAAATCTTACCGTTTTCAAGATAGCAACGCCAATGTTCTAACGCGACAAGCACAGCCAGAGCCTCCCTTTCGGTAACGCTATAATTTCGCTCAGCGCCAGTGAGAGATCTACTCATGTATGCTATCGGATGTTCCTCACCGTTTATTGTTTGCGAGAGCATAGCGCCTACGCCGAAATTACTCGCGTCTGTATGAACATCAAAACTGTAATCAAAGTTAGGACAAGCTAGTACTGGTGCATTTACTAAATATGTCTTTAGGTCGTGAAAAGCTTTATCAGCTTCAGGAGTCCATTCAAAAGGAGGTGCCTTCTTTGCACTAGTGGTCAGTTTATTAAGTGGACCAGCTATCGTACTGAAATTCGGCACAAATCGTCTATACCAAGATGCAGTTCCTAGGAATCTTTTCCTAGGAATGTTACGTCTACACGTAATAATTTTACTAAAGAAAATAAAAGAAACAAATTATAAAAACAATAATTTATTTTGTAAGGCCATTAAGTGGGTTCGCTACCCTAGTTTTATAACTAGCTTGCACTGATACGGACAGAATCTTACGCTCCTGCTATAAACGTCTTAGCTCGTAGACTCCTCGTAGCCGGTAGTCTGGTTAGCAGCAGAGCGGCTCCAGCCAAGCAGAAAGGGTGAACTTAAAACCCTGAAATCAGGTACGGGTGGACAATGAGTTATTGTCCGAAATTGCTCCGTGACTGCAGAAAGGCGGTAATTGCGAAGCTACTGATTCTGCCGAATTTTAATGTAGGAATCAGTGATCTAAGGTGCGGCAGTCACGGTTTATAGCAAAGCGGAAGGACTCACAATCTATGTACACAGAAAATTCTAGCATAAATTATAAAGCAAAAATGTAGGTACATTGAAAAGTCAAATAAATACGGTGAGATGAATTCTACGTAGATGATTATTATGATACAAATAGCACAATGTATGCAAAAGCACTAGTATAATTTAACAGGCGTAATTACGTTACAATATGTCTACAAAACCACTATATTTGCTTACAATCCGTTATAAAGATGTAAAAGCCAATAAAAGCACAACTTACCCGATCACGGGGTTATAAATCACTTAATATAATTTATTTAGACTTGCAATAGGCACTTTTCACAGAGTGGTAATTATAGCTAGGAGTATTTAGGTAAATACGGTTTTTAAAATCAATATTCGACAGATGATATATTGTCACTGAGCGTGCGTACAGCGGCCGACAGCTCAAGGCAGGAAGTGAAAGGCATTGGCGATCGGCGCGCGCGCCGGGCTGCCGAGCCCCGGCCACTAGACGCGAGTTTATCTATATCAAAAAGAATTATAAGCTGCTGTTTGTTTGTTGAAGTTGACTTTTGTAGTTATTATTGTAATTAATTTTACAAGGTACTACGTTAGGATTTATTGTTTAGGTTTAAGATTAGGTTAGGTTTAAGATGTTATGTTTAGTATCAATTTCATAGAATAATTTAATTTATATATGTAATGATAGGTTCGACTTGTAGATCGTAGCTCATGTGTATTTATAAGTTTTCTAATTACAGCATTGTAACAGGAACGGTAAGGCACAGGATAGCCGCCTAGATATGATTATAAAGGATATGTCGACAATATCAAGGGTGTTTCTGCTGCACCCACTGAACGAAAGGTAACAATCCAGCTCCAGCTACGGCAACGTAAGGAGCTAGTATTTCTCCCTACTACCCTCATTCGAACATGCACACTATCCAGCATGGCTCTATTTGTGAGGGGGGCCACTGACTTGACTAAGTTAAGTGCTTGTAGGATTAATAACAATTACCTGCAAAAGACTTAAGGAAATTATCGGGAGAAAGCCTGTGTGTTAAAATTATTTCTCCATTAAGTTTTCAAGCGATTTGTGAAGCCTGTCGGCCTATTTCCTACACTAGATCAGCTTAGTGGACCATAGTCTAACGATTAGACTATTTTCAGATCTCTACTTACTGTGCGATGTGGGTTAGACTCTAACCCATCGCATTATGAGAAGGGACCCGTGCCGCACTGGAAAACTTCATATACTATATTGTAAGGATCTATATTGCAAAGGCTGATATTAAGACTGCATCCGTGGTCCAGTGGATAGCGTATGCGACTGCTGATCGGAGGTCCCGGGTTCGATTCCCGGGTCGGTCAAAGTGTTACTGGGTTTTTCCAAATTCTCAGTAGCAGCACGGAGTCTGGTGATGTGCCCGGTAATAGGCTCGCCCCCTATTACGTGGGACCTAAACATTCATGGCGAAATGTGTGTGTAACATAACACCTCTGCCTTCCCCTTCGGGGATACAGCCGTGAGTCTATAAAAAAATATGATTTTATATTTTAAGGATCTACTGCTATAAAAATCATGATCCAGGTGAGGTTATTGTTATCTGCTAAAATTACAATAGCAAAAGGACGGATAATGCTTTGCTGCTATATTTCACAACCAGCATTATGGTACAAATCAAATTGTATTTCATAGTGTGCATTTTCAGCGCCCTCGTAAAACTCATAATGTGACTTTGTTATACGCGATTTTGACTTCCTAAACTGATATTTTTTGTTTGTGAGGATGAATTAATGTAAGGATGTTTGGTACTCTTTTATGCAAAAAAAAAAACCGGCCAAGTGCGTGTCGGGCCACGCGCAATGTAGGGTTCCGTAGTTGCCCATAATGGTCATTATTGATGATAACTTCTGTTTCACATGGGACTAAAAACGGGCATCTTTAAGATTAAGCCAGCGCTCCCAATATAAACTCACAGAAATAGGTATTTATAAGTTAACCGACGATTACTCATAAACTAGTGATGTCTACTTAGCCGTGATAGTTTTCCTTTTAAATTCGTTATATGTACTACATTTGTGATTTTTTTCACCTCTTCCAAATTAATAGTTTAGTCGGCAGAGAGGGTGGACACTTGAGCGGTGATAAAAGGCGTGAAGTTATGTTATGTTAAATACAGAATATGGACGTATCGTTGAAACAGCAATATATTTTATATTACGAATAAACATGTGGGTAAATTTGCGTAATGGAGGCAGTAAAATGAAAACATTTTTGCGAGAAGCAAAATAAAATTGTACTGGTGGTACGTACAGCGGCCTGTGAACGTATAATCGAGCAGTTCCATACTTTATATTGTATATTATTGTAAGGCTTCTTTAATATTTATTGTTTAGATATATATAGTAACAAGAAAATATAGTGCGAATGAATACAGACCAGTCGATAGTAGACTGCAAAACGCTGCATTATAATAAAACATATTATCTACTTTATCAATGTTTACACTTTTTGACTGCCTCCGTGGTCCAGTGGATAGCGTATGCGACTGCTGATCGGTGGTTCCGCGTTCGATTCCCGGGTCGGGCAAAAGTGTTATTGGATTTTGCCGAATTCTCAGTAGCAGGCAATAGGCTCGCCCCCTATTACGTGGGACCTAAAAATTCATGGCGAAATGTGGATGTAATATTAGACCTCTGCCTACCCCTTCGGGGATACAGGCGTATTTATAGTAAAAAAAATAGAAAGCAATGTTTACAAATCTTTATTTCATTCAAAGATCACAAAACGAAACATCCTCAGTCTCTATGGTAAAACGTAGACATAAGTCTATATAACATACATATAAGCATCATGTAGTTATATGTGAGTACTCGTATACCTATGAACATACAGAGTAAGAGAGTTCAGTGACACAGCAACATAAAAGCAATTGATGTATGAGCCAACAAACGCATACATGTATAATATATTCACATTTGTAAGAAAACAATAATTTCTTTTCTAAAAATAAAAGTCAGCTCCCTCGGCGAGTGAGCCGCAGTAACATTGTAGAAGTTACGATCGCGGCTCCCGGCTCAGCTCAACTGTGAGATATTGCCTTTTTTATGACCCACTCTACTATACTATACTATACTGGGACAGAATAGATCACATGATACGATAAAATATTGCCCTCGGTCCTGCCACCAAATCGAATTAACCCGTCCACTTGCATACAAAGGCGATATGAGAATAGAAATGGTGATATCGAGTTAGGATACCGACCTGTTTTCCCTCTACAATGTTCGAACGCACAGTTTTGTGAACGTGGCTCCGACTCAGAACACATAAAATGTTTGCTTTACGACAAGTATTCTGAATTCAGATTTTTAAAATACTGTGTTCCCGTCAACAAGGTTCTTAAACGTGAATATCCTTCTTATGATCATGTGGAGGAGTAACATTTTTCATATTCGTGATCGTAATGTGATATCAGTTGTATCATTTTTACTACTATAACATTAAAAATGAATTATAGAGGTATTTTAAATGTACCATGAAATTTATCACTACTAAAGTAATATAAAACCACCATTAATGTAGATGTAATGTAGACGCTACATAACATGATTACGATTTTTCATCGCTCTATTTAGACTACATTTATGCACCAAAACGAAATTTCTTTAATGTACCTACTTACAAAAACAATTATTATTTTTGAGTTGACTCATTCCAGATTAGTAAAGATTGTGCTATTTTAAAATATACATTTGGGGTCTTCATCTAAGGTTATCCATAAATGAGAAATAACATCGATCGTTTTTATAGCCAAAATAAAAAATAAATTAAGGTGAAGGCAATAAAAAATTCAAGGTCTCTGATGGTTATATATTCACAATGGCAGCCAAGAAAAGACATCGTCTTCTACAAAGATTGATAGCTCTTTCCAGTTTACTAGATACTTTGTACATTCTGTCTTCAACATTTCTTACAACATGTTGTTCCGTCTGTCTCAGTATGAACTATTCTGATCCCAGGTCGTGATGATAGAGCCCGTAAAATACATATTTTATGAGGAGTTTACAGCGTGTTGACATATAATACAATAACACAACACAGTGGCAAGCGAATCACAGTAATCTTAACCGAGTAATTCTTGTAATTGTACTACAATTAATACGCAAACTTGTAATTAATTTCCGCGTGATTAACGGGCATAATCCGGAGTTACTCGAGATTACGTGAGAGTTGCCGCCCGAGGTAAGTTATTGTGTTGCGTGGGCGTCGGCGGGGTGCGGGGAGGCGGCGGCGCGGGGAGGTGCGGGGTAGGTCGGCCACGCAGAGTCAGAGCCGCAAGATGCAGAGAAGACTCGCTCGAGCACGCTGTCCTCCCCTTAAGATTCTCGCGGACGCCGTTGCCAATTAGGGACGCAATCGCTCACGCGGCGAGAAGTCTCCCCTCCCCGCGCCCCGGGCGACCCCACCCTCAAACACTACTCTTTGTTTCGTGACCGACGTCGGCGACGGCGACGCAGCCTCCCATCCCGCCACTTGTTCACCAAATGAAAACGGTTTCACTTTGGTATTACTAAGAGTAAAAGCAATAAAGATAAAGTTTAAGAAAGGTTTTCCACCTTTTTCCGCTTTGGTTTTCAAAGTTTGTTGTGTCTTTTACTCGAACATTTAATAAAACGATAATAGTACAAAGTTAAGATAATGTTATTATTCCGCTGTTACAATGAATGCTAAGTTTCTATGACTTTTAAATCAGTATCAGCTTTATAGTCAACGTTTTGCTGAATAATACGTACTAGGTCGCGCTTTTGGTATCATCCAACAAATTTTGATTGGCTCAACACTTTTGTAGCAATGGAGTAATTTTATATATAACTAGATGAGCCCGCGGTTACACGCGCTTTATTAAAGACTACTGTTCCGCTCCCGTAGCTCATAGCGTGATGTTATATAGCCTTCCTCAATAAATGGGCTATCTAACACTAAAATAATTTTTGAAATCTGTCATGTAATTCCTGAGATTAGCGCGTTCAACCAAACAAAGAAACAAACAAACAAACTCTTCAGCTTTATATATTAGTATAAGATGTTTGTTTCTAGTGATACAACATACTTTATCTTCCTGTCAAACTCTATGCTTTGATAATATACAGTCAAAAAAACACAATCGACAAAAATTATTAAACATTCATATTTCGACTAACGTATGTAATGTACAATATTATACCGCATGTAACTATCTAACCTTCATTGTCTTTTCTTAATTTTCTGACAATATTCTTCCTGCCGTCAGTCCAAGTTTACTGGACTATTAGGATTGATGAGGTATTCCACAAATATAACATTTGAAGTAGACCATAACATAACGAGTTTTGTTTCACCGAGGCATAGATAAATATAATACTACCGAGGTATATTGTGGCAGAAGTTTCTTAAAAAAAATAAACAACTTCGCCCATTTGATTGTTTATAAAATCCGCACTTCTTTATGCTTAAGTACGAGTTCAAATTCAGTTCTATGTAGAAACAAGATAATTATCCCTGAAAGACTGTCAAACTATATAATTTGATTTAATTTATATTATATTTGGCTTCTATTAAAAATTCACAGCCAGACAATTACCAATTTTACTTTTTGATATAAATAGTCCACATGGGTATAATCATCCAAATTGCTTTATATTAAAGCAACTAACAAAGCGAGTTGCTAAATATTATCTATGACCTTCACAGCTAAAATGGCATTAAGACTGAGCCTCAAGGTCAAACCGTCGCAGAATTGTGTTTAACTAGTTATTAGGCTGCACGGGCCACCAAAATGTACTAGTACTAATTCAAGTAAGGCCTCATAAAACAGATCTATTGTTAATCAAATAGTGGATTAGTACTGGCACATATTACACCTCTGTTCTTAGGCATCGTAATGTTACTGAAATTTTCTAATTATGTTCTATTAGAAAACCAATAGTTGTCCTCAAAACACAAACTAATCATTACATAATAGAATTTGGTATTACCATGGCCTCCGTCGTGGTGACCCTGAGAGGATCGTATGATAGTCTCTATGGCATGTTAAATTGATAATTATCGCTTGCTTCTAAGAGCACATGAAGCCATTCGTCTCAGATGTTTTGATGATCTGTGACAGTAGCTATATAGGCATTCGGTACCCTTGAATATACTTTCTGAATCTGTTCGAAACCATGGAACATGGAATGTCGCTATACCTATGGGTTGTAGAAGTCAGACGGCGGTCAGTGAAACATGGAAATATTGTTTTAAAGATATCGCTAGGACGATGATGATGAGTCTCTTTGGTTCTATTTCGAATAGGAGTACAATCAAAGTTGAAATAGAAAGCTGTACAGAGCTACTAAAATGTGACAAAGGTAAAACAAGACATTTTCTTGAACGCTTTGTTGGTCCTTACATTAAGTAAGGATAAAATTATGATATATGTAGGTAGTCTCGTACTGGTTATTTTGAGCGTTATTTTAGTTGTGATCCTTCTTTCAAACTTTAGCTATGGAAAATGTTACTCTTCAATAAGACGATGGACTAAAAGATATACAAAGTTTATGCGACTTTTACTTTGTTTACGTCGGCTAGTAATAATTAAAAAAATGTAGTTCTAGATCATTCGGTTTAAATATAATTTAACTTAAACCAATATATCGCGATAGAATCCGTAAACCGTAGTTTGATTTCAATGTGTAACATTCACGTAAACCCAAGAAAATACTTTGTTTCAATGTGTAACATTCACGTAAACCCAAGAAAATACTTTGTTTACCTTAGGCTATGTTTACTTCCTTTACCTAAAAGTATATGTAGTTTACTTAGCGTTGAAATATATTTTAAATCGCGTTATGGAAGTGAAGTGAGAAACAAAAGGCACAATGGCTGACTTTACACCAATATTCTAGGAGCTCAGCTGATCCTATCCATCCATGGTGGAAAATTAACAAAGATCTTATGCTCACATATCTAATTATTGAGTAATGGGCATAGTCGAAGTTTTATCAAATCTATACCTACACATAAATAAAATTGGAGTGTCTGTTTGTAATATTAAAATAACCGCTTGTTACTTGCATATGGATGTATACACGGTACATATACCGAAATGACATTTTTTTAATTTTTTTATGCCTGTTTGTTCTCGCTAATCTCTGGAACGGCTGGACCGATTTTGACGGGACCTTCACTGGCGGAGAGCTGATGTACCAAGGAGTAACTTAGGCTATAAATTAACCGGGTACACGAAGTAGTTCCCTCAGGACGCGGGTGAAACCGTGGGAAACAGCACTAGTACTATATAAAATGTGTTAAGTGTAGCAACGTTTTTATATGAGCCGAATTCACCAGGAATTATTGTTACTCACACTCTCAAACGTACGTAAAAATAACAAAGTATCATTAAACACTGTTACAATTTGTCTCAGCAAGTGCTAATATTTAATCACTAATTTGACCTAATTAGATGTTGTCGTTGTCTGAATTCTCGTGTTGACCTCCATACATTATTGTAATGAATATATATCTGTTACACAAATTATTGTACTCAAAGCTTTAAATGCCTTTAGCATGAAGGAGAGACAATTTTATAATTTTGCTCGCGCAATACCTTTGATCGCGGGTGCCATAAAAAAATTGTAAGTATGTATATTAATTTCGCTTGTTTCAATGGATTATTAATACGACTAAACTACTTTTAAGTTGATCAACATCTGATAATTTGTTATAGTTTACTTTGTATGGTGCTTTAATGACATATCTTAATCACCAAGACCTTTAAAATTTTAACTGAACATTACATTCAACCGATTATGTTTAGTTTGTAATGTAAAGATATTTTAGCATAAAATTTACAAAATCTTTATAACTTGCTAGCTGCTTTTTTAACCAACTAGTTTTTCAAACTTCATGTTACGTTCCAATTGGCTTAGAAAGCTACTAAGAAAATCTGAAAATTGGGCAAGTGCGAGGCGGACTCGCGCACGAAGGGTTCCGTACATGTATACTTAAATATTTTTTAAGTTTCTACCTGTTTATTAAGATCGAGTAACAAATTGCTTTAAAATTACTTTTGTTGCACGGGAGTCCTTTATTATGAACATTTTTTTATTTA
This sequence comes from Euclidia mi, assembly GCA_944739405.2. Taxonomy (NCBI): domain Eukaryota; kingdom Metazoa; phylum Arthropoda; class Insecta; order Lepidoptera; family Erebidae; genus Euclidia; species Euclidia mi. The sequence goes on from OX123185.2 coordinate 59,898,705, forward strand.
ATTATATATTTTGAAAGGAAATATACCTACAACTTCATATTCTGTGAAAATTTTAAGCGTCTATCTGTTACCGTTAGTAATTTTGAGCAAAAAATATGAAAAGAAATACGTTTATTGTATTGTTTAGCGCTTAATTTTTAGCATGTGTTGTTATAGCGGCAACCGAAATACATAATTTGTGAAAATTTCAGCTTTCTAGCCATCTCGGTTTATGAGATACAGCCTGGTGACAAACAGACAGACAAATGAGGCTCAGTAATTTTTTTTTTACCTTCTAGGTACGGAACCCTAAATTAAATAAGAAACCTCCTTGTAGTTTAGTTCAATAAGTCATCAGCTCCAAATAGATGAATTATACAGAGTGTCACAAGAGCAATTACCAATCCGAAGTCTTCTCTTTTAGGACATCATGCCAAGTCGTCATCGTTTCTCGGGTATAATATTTATTTAGTATGGACTAAATAAAAATTATACCCGAGAAACGATATTTTTTTTAAGCAGACACATTTTTAAACAGAAAATAAAAGTGCGCGCGTGCAATTCCCGAAAAACCTCCTTATAGAACAAATTGGCGGAGTAAATGCATCGATTTTGTACCTAATTAGAAAAATTGCATAGTGACTTTGAACCTCAATATCTCCTGAACTATTGATTTCCCAGGTATGGTGCCGTAGTAAAAAATGTTCATAATGATTGGTACAATATGGAATTTCAGTTTTCGTTGAGGGTCTTTTTACAACCTGTATACCTATGTAGATGATAATGATTAAAAAAATGTATTTATAGGTAATGGATTTGTATATATATAGATCTCAAGATGAAAGTCTTTGCCCAGTGTGTGTATTACCACTGATGGCATATGGATCTCAGACGTGGTGCCTCATAATGGGTCTTCTCAGAAAACTCAAGGTCAATCAGTGGGCGGTATCGAGTGCTTTGCTTGATGTTTCCCTGAGAAATCAAATCTGATATGATGTGATGATGATGAAATGAATGATCCTCAGGAGAACCAAAGATCCTGACAAAATTCTCGAATTGACAAGCTGAAGTGGCAGTAGACCAGGCACATATCTCGAAGAAACGACGGCCGTTGAGGCAGAAATTTTCTGGAATGGCGGCCACGCACCGGGCGTAGTAGCTAAGATAGGTCTTCCGCAAGGTGGACCGACGTTACTGTTGGATTGCGGGAAGCGGTAAGATGCGGACGGCTTAAGTATATGTATCCAGTACTATCAAGAAAGAATTAAACTTATTTTAAAACAGCCTGAAAGTGTTATATATGGTATATATGGTAACTACCAATGTGTGAGAACATAACTGGGAAATAATATTAATAATTTTAATAAATAATAATATTATGTTCTCACACATTGGTAGTTACCATATATACCATATATAACACTTTCAGGCTGTTTTAAAATAAGTTTAATTCTTTCTTGATAGTACTGGATACATATACTTAAGCCGTCCGCATCTTACCGCTTCCCGCAATCCAACAGTAACGTCGGTCCACCTTGCGGAAGACCTATCTTAGCTACTACGCCCGGTGCGTGGCCGCCATTCCAGAAAATTTCTGCCTCAACGGCCGTCGTTTCTTCGAGATATGTGCCTGGTCTACTGCCACTTCAGCTTGTCAATTCGAGAATTTTGTCAGGATCTTTGGTTCTCCTGAGGATCATTCATTTCATCATCATCACATCATATCAGATTTGATTTCTCAGGGAAACATCAAGCAAAGCACTCGATACCGCCCACTGATTGACCTTGAGTTTTCTGAGAAGACCCATTATGAGGCACCACGTCTGAGATCCATATGCCATCAGTGGTAATACACACACTGGGCAAAGACTTTCATCTTGAGATCTATATATATACAAATCCATTACCTATAAATACATTTTTTTAATCATTATCATCTACATAGGTATACAGGTTGTAAAAAGACCCTCAACGAAAACTGAAATTCCATATTGTACCAATCATTATGAACATTTTTTACTACGGCACCATACCTGGGAAATCAATAGTTCAGGAGATATTGAGGTTCAAAGTCACTATGCAATTTTTCTAATTAGGTACAAAATCGATGCATTTACTCCGCCAATTTGTTCTATAAGGAGGTTTTTCGGGAATTGCACGCGCGCACTTTTATTTTCTGTTTAAAAATGTGTCTGCTTAAAAAAAATATCGTTTCTCGGGTATAATTTTTATTTAGTCCATACTAAATAAATATTATACCCGAGAAACGATGACGACTTGGCATGATGTCCTAAAAGAGAAGACTTCGGATTGGTAATTGCTCTTGTGACACTCTGTATAATTCATCTATTTGGAGCTGATGACTTATTGAACTAAACTACAAGGAGGTTTCTTATTTAATTTAGGGTTCCGTACCTAGAAGGTAAAAAAAAAATTACTGAGCCTCATTTGTCTGTCTGTTTGTCACCAGGCTGTATCTCATAAACCGAGATGGCTAGAAAGCTGAAATTTTCACAAATTATGTATTTCGGTTGCCGCTATAACAACACATGCTAAAAATTAAGCGCTAAACAATACAATAAACGTATTTCTTTTCATATTTTTTGCTCAAAATTACTAACGGTAACAGATAGACGCTTAAAATTTTCACAGAATATGAAGTTGTAGGTATATTTCCTTTCAAAATATATAATTAAATAAAAAAATGTTCATAATAAAGGACTCCCGTGCAACAAAAGTAATTTTAAAGCAATTTGTTACTCGATCTTAATAAACAGGTAGAAACTTAAAAAATATTTAAGTATACATGTACGGAACCCTTCGTGCGCGAGTCCGCCTCGCACTTGCCCAATTTTCAGATTTTCTTAGTAGCTTTCTAAGCCAATTGGAACGTAACATGAAGTTTGAAAAACTAGTTGGTTAAAAAAGCAGCTAGCAAGTTATAAAGATTTTGTAAATTTTATGCTAAAATATCTTTACATTACAAACTAAACATAATCGGTTGAATGTAATGTTCAGTTAAAATTTTAAAGGTCTTGGTGATTAAGATATGTCATTAAAGCACCATACAAAGTAAACTATAACAAATTATCAGATGTTGATCAACTTAAAAGTAGTTTAGTCGTATTAATAATCCATTGAAACAAGCGAAATTAATATACATACTTACAATTTTTTTATGGCACCCGCGATCAAAGGTATTGCGCGAGCAAAATTATAAAATTGTCTCTCCTTCATGCTAAAGGCATTTAAAGCTTTGAGTACAATAATTTGTGTAACAGATATATATTCATTACAATAATGTATGGAGGTCAACACGAGAATTCAGACAACGACAACATCTAATTAGGTCAAATTAGTGATTAAATATTAGCACTTGCTGAGACAAATTGTAACAGTGTTTAATGATACTTTGTTATTTTTACGTACGTTTGAGAGTGTGAGTAACAATAATTCCTGGTGGATTCGGCTCATATAAAAACGTTGCTACACTTAACACATTTTATATAGTACTAGTGCTGTTTCCCACGGTTTCACCCGCGTCCTGAGGGAACTACTTCGTGTACCCGGTTAATTTATAGCCTAAGTTACTCCTTGGTACATCAGCTCTCCGCCAGTGAAGGTCCCGTCAAAATCGGTCCAGCCGTTCCAGAGATTAGCGAGAACAAACAGGCATAAAAAAAATTAAAAAAATGTCATTTCGGTATATGTACCGTGTATACATCCATATGCAAGTAACAAGCGGTTATTTTAATATTACAAACAGACACTCCAATTTTATTTATGTGTAGGTATAGATTTGATAAAACTTCGACTATGCCCATTACTCAATAATTAGATATGTGAGCATAAGATCTTTGTTAATTTTCCACCATGGATGGATAGGATCAGCTGAGCTCCTAGAATATTGGTGTAAAGTCAGCCATTGTGCCTTTTGTTTCTCACTTCACTTCCATAACGCGATTTAAAATATATTTCAACGCTAAGTAAACTACATATACTTTTAGGTAAAGGAAGTAAACATAGCCTAAGGTAAACAAAGTATTTTCTTGGGTTTACGTGAATGTTACACATTGAAACAAAGTATTTTCTTGGGTTTACGTGAATGTTACACATTGAAATCAAACTACGGTTTACGGATTCTATCGCGATATATTGGTTTAAGTTAAATTATATTTAAACCGAATGATCTAGAACTACATTTTTTTAATTATTACTAGCCGACGTAAACAAAGTAAAAGTCGCATAAACTTTGTATATCTTTTAGTCCATCGTCTTATTGAAGAGTAACATTTTCCATAGCTAAAGTTTGAAAGAAGGATCACAACTAAAATAACGCTCAAAATAACCAGTACGAGACTACCTACATATATCATAATTTTATCCTTACTTAATGTAAGGACCAACAAAGCGTTCAAGAAAATGTCTTGTTTTACCTTTGTCACATTTTAGTAGCTCTGTACAGCTTTCTATTTCAACTTTGATTGTACTCCTATTCGAAATAGAACCAAAGAGACTCATCATCATCGTCCTAGCGATATCTTTAAAACAATATTTCCATGTTTCACTGACCGCCGTCTGACTTCTACAACCCATAGGTATAGCGACATTCCATGTTCCATGGTTTCGAACAGATTCAGAAAGTATATTCAAGGGTACCGAATGCCTATATAGCTACTGTCACAGATCATCAAAACATCTGAGACGAATGGCTTCATGTGCTCTTAGAAGCAAGCGATAATTATCAATTTAACATGCCATAGAGACTATCATACGATCCTCTCAGGGTCACCACGACGGAGGCCATGGTAATACCAAATTCTATTATGTAATGATTAGTTTGTGTTTTGAGGACAACTATTGGTTTTCTAATAGAACATAATTAGAAAATTTCAGTAACATTACGATGCCTAAGAACAGAGGTGTAATATGTGCCAGTACTAATCCACTATTTGATTAACAATAGATCTGTTTTATGAGGCCTTACTTGAATTAGTACTAGTACATTTTGGTGGCCCGTGCAGCCTAATAACTAGTTAAACACAATTCTGCGACGGTTTGACCTTGAGGCTCAGTCTTAATGCCATTTTAGCTGTGAAGGTCATAGATAATATTTAGCAACTCGCTTTGTTAGTTGCTTTAATATAAAGCAATTTGGATGATTATACCCATGTGGACTATTTATATCAAAAAGTAAAATTGGTAATTGTCTGGCTGTGAATTTTTAATAGAAGCCAAATATAATATAAATTAAATCAAATTATATAGTTTGACAGTCTTTCAGGGATAATTATCTTGTTTCTACATAGAACTGAATTTGAACTCGTACTTAAGCATAAAGAAGTGCGGATTTTATAAACAATCAAATGGGCGAAGTTGTTTATTTTTTTTAAGAAACTTCTGCCACAATATACCTCGGTAGTATTATATTTATCTATGCCTCGGTGAAACAAAACTCGTTATGTTATGGTCTACTTCAAATGTTATATTTGTGGAATACCTCATCAATCCTAATAGTCCAGTAAACTTGGACTGACGGCAGGAAGAATATTGTCAGAAAATTAAGAAAAGACAATGAAGGTTAGATAGTTACATGCGGTATAATATTGTACATTACATACGTTAGTCGAAATATGAATGTTTAATAATTTTTGTCGATTGTGTTTTTTTGACTGTATATTATCAAAGCATAGAGTTTGACAGGAAGATAAAGTATGTTGTATCACTAGAAACAAACATCTTATACTAATATATAAAGCTGAAGAGTTTGTTTGTTTGTTTCTTTGTTTGGTTGAACGCGCTAATCTCAGGAATTACATGACAGATTTCAAAAATTATTTTAGTGTTAGATAGCCCATTTATTGAGGAAGGCTATATAACATCACGCTATGAGCTACGGGAGCGGAACAGTAGTCTTTAATAAAGCGCGTGTAACCGCGGGCTCATCTAGTTATATATAAAATTACTCCATTGCTACAAAAGTGTTGAGCCAATCAAAATTTGTTGGATGATACCAAAAGCGCGACCTAGTACGTATTATTCAGCAAAACGTTGACTATAAAGCTGATACTGATTTAAAAGTCATAGAAACTTAGCATTCATTGTAACAGCGGAATAATAACATTATCTTAACTTTGTACTATTATCGTTTTATTAAATGTTCGAGTAAAAGACACAACAAACTTTGAAAACCAAAGCGGAAAAAGGTGGAAAACCTTTCTTAAACTTTATCTTTATTGCTTTTACTCTTAGTAATACCAAAGTGAAACCGTTTTCATTTGGTGAACAAGTGGCGGGATGGGAGGCTGCGTCGCCGTCGCCGACGTCGGTCACGAAACAAAGAGTAGTGTTTGAGGGTGGGGTCGCCCGGGGCGCGGGGAGGGGAGACTTCTCGCCGCGTGAGCGATTGCGTCCCTAATTGGCAACGGCGTCCGCGAGAATCTTAAGGGGAGGACAGCGTGCTCGAGCGAGTCTTCTCTGCATCTTGCGGCTCTGACTCTGCGTGGCCGACCTACCCCGCACCTCCCCGCGCCGCCGCCTCCCCGCACCCCGCCGACGCCCACGCAACACAATAACTTACCTCGGGCGGCAACTCTCACGTAATCTCGAGTAACTCCGGATTATGCCCGTTAATCACGCGGAAATTAATTACAAGTTTGCGTATTAATTGTAGTACAATTACAAGAATTACTCGGTTAAGATTACTGTGATTCGCTTGCCACTGTGTTGTGTTATTGTATTATATGTCAACACGCTGTAAACTCCTCATAAAATATGTATTTTACGGGCTCTATCATCACGACCTGGGATCAGAATAGTTCATACTGAGACAGACGGAACAACATGTTGTAAGAAATGTTGAAGACAGAATGTACAAAGTATCTAGTAAACTGGAAAGAGCTATCAATCTTTGTAGAAGACGATGTCTTTTCTTGGCTGCCATTGTGAATATATAACCATCAGAGACCTTGAATTTTTTATTGCCTTCACCTTAATTTATTTTTTATTTTGGCTATAAAAACGATCGATGTTATTTCTCATTTATGGATAACCTTAGATGAAGACCCCAAATGTATATTTTAAAATAGCACAATCTTTACTAATCTGGAATGAGTCAACTCAAAAATAATAATTGTTTTTGTAAGTAGGTACATTAAAGAAATTTCGTTTTGGTGCATAAATGTAGTCTAAATAGAGCGATGAAAAATCGTAATCATGTTATGTAGCGTCTACATTACATCTACATTAATGGTGGTTTTATATTACTTTAGTAGTGATAAATTTCATGGTACATTTAAAATACCTCTATAATTCATTTTTAATGTTATAGTAGTAAAAATGATACAACTGATATCACATTACGATCACGAATATGAAAAATGTTACTCCTCCACATGATCATAAGAAGGATATTCACGTTTAAGAACCTTGTTGACGGGAACACAGTATTTTAAAAATCTGAATTCAGAATACTTGTCGTAAAGCAAACATTTTATGTGTTCTGAGTCGGAGCCACGTTCACAAAACTGTGCGTTCGAACATTGTAGAGGGAAAACAGGTCGGTATCCTAACTCGATATCACCATTTCTATTCTCATATCGCCTTTGTATGCAAGTGGACGGGTTAATTCGATTTGGTGGCAGGACCGAGGGCAATATTTTATCGTATCATGTGATCTATTCTGTCCCAGTATAGTATAGTATAGTAGAGTGGGTCATAAAAAAGGCAATATCTCACAGTTGAGCTGAGCCGGGAGCCGCGATCGTAACTTCTACAATGTTACTGCGGCTCACTCGCCGAGGGAGCTGACTTTTATTTTTAGAAAAGAAATTATTGTTTTCTTACAAATGTGAATATATTATACATGTATGCGTTTGTTGGCTCATACATCAATTGCTTTTATGTTGCTGTGTCACTGAACTCTCTTACTCTGTATGTTCATAGGTATACGAGTACTCACATATAACTACATGATGCTTATATGTATGTGCTGTGATGACAGTCGTAATTAATTATACACAACAATTAATTTAGGATTAAATAGAAACATCTTTGATAAATGGTTAAATAATAATTCTGTAAACCTTTATTATCTAGTAAGAATGGTAAGCTTCCTTATTATTAGTAATTCATTTAGTAGGTATTCACAATTACTAACGCGGTTTCTAAGCTTGGGCGACGCCTGGATTTTTTCACATATCCCATGCCGACCGATTCGAGATATATTCTTATGTTGTATTTTGTATTGAGTGTGAAATGTGTAGTTCTGTTTGTTGTATTTTGAGTTGAGTGTGTAGTGCTGGTAATAAAAAACAGCGATCGCAATTTTAAAGTGGGTGCCATAATTTTTTTTGTCATAGAGTTAGAGCATTTGTCTCTATTTTTTTAATAAAAGACAAGTTTAAGTAGGTACGACTGCCTCCGTGGTCCAGTGGATAACGTAAGCGTCTGCTGATCGCAGGTCCCGGGTTAGATGCCCGGGTCGAGCAGTATTACAGAGTTTTTCCGAATTCTCAGTATAGCAGCTCGGCGTCTGGCACTGTGCCCGGTAACAGCCATAGGCTCGCCCCCTATGACATGGGACCTTAAAAATCTTAGCGAAATGTGGGTGTATATTACACCTCTGCCTACCCTTTCAGGGATACAGGCGTGAGTTTATAAATTAAAAATATAAAATAAATTTAAGTAGGTATATGTTGAATGTGCAATATTACGAAAACCTTCAGTTTTTTATCAGTTAAAAATGCACTTGTTACAAACAGATTTTTAAGAATACTGTCGTTTGCAAACGAAGCGACGGTCATTCTAATAGAAACTAGTAGTATAGACAAAATGTAGTCCAAAAAGTAATATTTTTCGTTTAACTTTTTATCTATATCAATTACATTGCAGATTCTTGTAAAATATTGCAGCAGTAATGTCATACTTATTAACACTTATTCATCGCCTACACAGAGCCCTATGCCTCGTTGGTCACGCGGTAAAGGCTGTGTCTCGGGTTCGATTCCCGGGTCGGGCAAAGTGTTATTAGGTTTTTCCGTTAGGAAATTCTCAGTAGCAGCACGGAGTCTGGGAATGTGCCCAGTACAGCAATAGGCTCGCCCCCTATTACGTGGGACCTAAAAATTTCACGGCGAAATGTGGGTGTAATATTACACCTCTGCCTACCCCTTCGGGAATACAGACGTGAGTCTATTAAAAAAATAAATACAGAGGAATGTTACGTCTACACGTAATAATTTTACTAAAGAAAATAAAAGAAACAAATTATAAAAACAATAATTTATTTTGTAAGGCCATTAAGTGGGTTCGCTACCCTAGTTTTATAACTAGCTTGCACTGATACGGACAGAATCTTACGCTCCTGCTATAAACGTCTTAGCTCGTAGACTCCTCGTAGCCGGTAGTCTGGTTAGCAGCAGAGCGGCTCCAGCCAAGCAGAAAGGGTGAACTTAAAACCCTGAAATCAGGTACGGGTGGACAATGAGTTATTGTCCGAAATTGCTCCGTGACTGCAGAAAGGCGGTAATTGCGAAGCTACTGATTCTGCCGAATTTTAATGTAGGAATCAGTGATCTAAGGTGCGGCAGTCACGGTTTATAGCAAAGCGGAAGGACTCACAATCTATGTACACAGAAAATTCTAGCATAAATTATAAAGCAAAAATGTAGGTACATTGAAAAGTCAAATAAATACGGTGAGATGAATTCTACGTAGATGATTATTATGATACAAATAGCACAATGTATGCAAAAGCACTAGTATAATTTAACAGGCGTAATTACGTTACAATATGTCTACAAAACCACTATATTTGCTTACAATCCGTTATAAAGATGTAAAAGCCAATAAAAGCACAACTTACCCGATCACGGGGTTATAAATCACTTAATATAATTTATTTAGACTTGCAATAGGCACTTTTCACAGAGTGGTAATTATAGCTAGGAGTATTTAGGTAAATACGGTTTTTAAAATCAATATTCGACAGATGATATATTGTCACTGAGCGTGCGTACAGCGGCCGACAGCTCAAGGCAGGAAGTGAAAGGCATTGGCAATCGGCGCGCGCGCCGGGCTGCCGAGCCCCGGCCACTAGACGCGAGTTTATCTATATCAAAAAGAATTATAAGCGGCTGTTTGTTTGTTGAAGTTGACTTTTGTAGTTATTATTGTAATTAATTTTACAAGGTACTACGTTAGGATTTATTGTTTAGGTTTAAGATTAGGTTAGGTTTAAGATGTTATGTTTAGTATCAATTTCATAGAATAATTTAATTTATATATGTAATGATAGGTTCGACTTGTAGATCGTAGCTCATGTGTATTTATAAGTTTTCTAATTACAGCATTGTAACAGTACCCCCCTTCCCAGATAAGGATTTTGCCTAGGTAGAAAAATCCGTAAAAGCTAACACCGAATTACACTATGAGGACTATGAAGACATTAACTTTAACTTTAGGTCTTTTATGTGCCAAGCTCCTATATTGCGACCATTCATGTCCTCCAACACGTAGACGAGTGGTGACCTTTTTTCGGCAACTCTGCACTTTTCGAATTTAGGGGCAAGTTTTTTACTAAAACGTGCACCTTTATCGCTTTGAAAGAAACAGCGCTTCCAAACAACGTCGCCTACGTTAAATTCGACATGTTTACGCCGCAAATTATAACGATCACACGATTTTTGATGATTGTGCCAAAGAGCAGCTTGTACTTTATTAAATATTCCAGCTAAGTGACCTAAATTCTCACCATATACATCACGAGGTAGGAACAAAATCTCATTACTGTTATCATTTTCAACATAATGTGAACCGCAAGTAACTAGCTCTCTTCCATGCACCAAGAAAGTAGGTGTGAAACCTGTAACCTCATTCACTGAATTATTTATAGCGAATTGGATTTTAGGTAAATTAAGGTCCCAACTTCTGTGGTCGTCATTAACGAAAGTCGATATAGATGTGATTATCGTCCTATTGTACCTCTCTACGTTATTAATTTGAGGGGTATATTTGGGAGTGAAATGCACGTTAGGAACCTTATATTTATTTAAGAGTGCTTCCATCTCACGTCCTGCAAATTGTGTTCCATTATCCATAATTATGGTTTGAGGAATCCCGTGTACTAGAAAGACGTTATCCTCAAGATGCTTACAGACAGCAGCAGCGGTAGCTTGTCGCAGTGGGAATATTAGACAGTATTTAGAGAAGCAGCAGTTAACTACAAGAATGAAACTATTCTGCTTCCTGCTAATAGGTAAGGGACCAACAAGGTCTATGGAAAGTGTTTGAAATGGGCGAGAACAGTCTTTAGGACGGCCCATCTTTCCTAGAGTAGTATGAGCTGGATGCTTGTAGGCTAAGCACGTACAACATTCCCCAACAAATCTAACTACATCCGCATACATGCCTGGCCAGTAATATTTTAGAAGAAGGCGTTTATAGGTCTTAAATATTCCTAAATGCGCAGCTGTTGGTTCGGAGTGGTTGTCACTAATAACCCGGTCACGTAACTCCTGTGGGATGACCTCCTTCCAATCGAATTCAGAGGTCAGCCGATTTTTATTTTTCATATATCGATATAAAATATTTCCCTCAACTCTATAGTTAGGATAATTTGATTGGGAGTTAATACATCCGTTGAAGATATTTAGATACCAGGTATCTGTAGTAGTGGTAGGTGCGACTGTTGGAGTTCCCAGGGCATTAACTGGCACACATCTGGACAGGGCATCCGGTATAATATTATCCTTGCCTCGGCGGTGTTTGACTTCGAAGTCGAAAGCGGAAAGTCTCACACCCCAACGAGCGAGGCGACCGGTAGGGTTAGAGAGAGACAAAAACCATTTAAGCGCCGAATGGTCGGTATATACCGTAAAAATCTTACCGTTTTCAAGATAGCAACGCCAATGTTCTAACGCGACAAGCACAGCCAGAGCCTCCCTTTCGGTAACGCTATAATTTCGCTCAGCGCCAGTGAGAGATCTACTCATGTATGCTATCGGATGTTCCTCACCGTTTATTGTTTGCGAGAGCATAGCGCCTACGCCGAAATTACTCGCGTCTGTATGAACATCAAAACTGTAATCAAAGTTAGGACAAGCTAGTACTGGTGCATTTACTAAATATGTCTTTAGGTCGTGAAAAGCTTTATCAGCTTCAGGAGTCCATTCAAAAGGAGGTGCCTTCTTTGCACTAGTGGTCAGTTTATTAAGTGGACCAGCTATCGTACTGAAATTCGGCACAAATCGTCTATACCAAGATGCAGTTCCTAGGAATCTTTTCCTAGGAATGTTACGTCTACACGTAATAATTTTACTAAAGAAAATAAAAGAAACAAATTATAAAAACAATAATTTATTTTGTAAGGCCATTAAGTGGGTTCGCTACCCTAGTTTTATAACTAGCTTGCACTGATACGGACAGAATCTTACGCTCCTGCTATAAACGTCTTAGCTCGTAGACTCCTCGTAGCCGGTAGTCTGGTTAGCAGCAGAGCGGCTCCAGCCAAGCAGAAAGGGTGAACTTAAAACCCTGAAATCAGGTACGGGTGGACAATGAGTTATTGTCCGAAATTGCTCCGTGACTGCAGAAAGGCGGTAATTGCGAAGCTACTGATTCTGCCGAATTTTAATGTAGGAATCAGTGATCTAAGGTGCGGCAGTCACGGTTTATAGCAAAGCGGAAGGACTCACAATCTATGTACACAGAAAATTCTAGCATAAATTATAAAGCAAAAATGTAGGTACATTGAAAAGTCAAATAAATACGGTGAGATGAATTCTACGTAGATGATTATTATGATACAAATAGCACAATGTATGCAAAAGCACTAGTATAATTTAACAGGCGTAATTACGTTACAATATGTCTACAAAACCACTATATTTGCTTACAATCCGTTATAAAGATGTAAAAGCCAATAAAAGCACAACTTACCCGATCACGGGGTTATAAATCACTTAATATAATTTATTTAGACTTGCAATAGGCACTTTTCACAGAGTGGTAATTATAGCTAGGAGTATTTAGGTAAATACGGTTTTTAAAATCAATATTCGACAGATGATATATTGTCACTGAGCGTGCGTACAGCGGCCGACAGCTCAAGGCAGGAAGTGAAAGGCATTGGCGATCGGCGCGCGCGCCGGGCTGCCGAGCCCCGGCCACTAGACGCGAGTTTATCTATATCAAAAAGAATTATAAGCTGCTGTTTGTTTGTTGAAGTTGACTTTTGTAGTTATTATTGTAATTAATTTTACAAGGTACTACGTTAGGATTTATTGTTTAGGTTTAAGATTAGGTTAGGTTTAAGATGTTATGTTTAGTATCAATTTCATAGAATAATTTAATTTATATATGTAATGATAGGTTCGACTTGTAGATCGTAGCTCATGTGTATTTATAAGTTTTCTAATTACAGCATTGTAACAGGAACGGTAAGGCACAGGATAGCCGCCTAGATATGATTATAAAGGATATGTCGACAATATCAAGGGTGTTTCTGCTGCACCCACTGAACGAAAGGTAACAATCCAGCTCCAGCTACGGCAACGTAAGGAGCTAGTATTTCTCCCTACTACCCTCATTCGAACATGCACACTATCCAGCATGGCTCTATTTGTGAGGGGGGCCACTGACTTGACTAAGTTAAGTGCTTGTAGGATTAATAACAATTACCTGCAAAAGACTTAAGGAAATTATCGGGAGAAAGCCTGTGTGTTAAAATTATTTCTCCATTAAGTTTTCAAGCGATTTGTGAAGCCTGTCGGCCTATTTCCTACACTAGATCAGCTTAGTGGACCATAGTCTAACGATTAGACTATTTTCAGATCTCTACTTACTGTGCGATGTGGGTTAGACTCTAACCCATCGCATTATGAGAAGGGACCCGTGCCGCACTGGAAAACTTCATATACTATATTGTAAGGATCTATATTGCAAAGGCTGATATTAAGACTGCATCCGTGGTCCAGTGGATAGCGTATGCGACTGCTGATCGGAGGTCCCGGGTTCGATTCCCGGGTCGGTCAAAGTGTTACTGGGTTTTTCCAAATTCTCAGTAGCAGCACGGAGTCTGGTGATGTGCCCGGTAATAGGCTCGCCCCCTATTACGTGGGACCTAAACATTCATGGCGAAATGTGTGTGTAACATAACACCTCTGCCTTCCCCTTCGGGGATACAGCCGTGAGTCTATAAAAAAATATGATTTTATATTTTAAGGATCTACTGCTATAAAAATCATGATCCAGGTGAGGTTATTGTTATCTGCTAAAATTACAATAGCAAAAGGACGGATAATGCTTTGCTGCTATATTTCACAACCAGCATTATGGTACAAATCAAATTGTATTTCATAGTGTGCATTTTCAGCGCCCTCGTAAAACTCATAATGTGACTTTGTTATACGCGATTTTGACTTCCTAAACTGATATTTTTTGTTTGTGAGGATGAATTAATGTAAGGATGTTTGGTACTCTTTTATGCAAAAAAAAAAACCGGCCAAGTGCGTGTCGGGCCACGCGCAATGTAGGGTTCCGTAGTTGCCCATAATGGTCATTATTGATGATAACTTCTGTTTCACATGGGACTAAAAACGGGCATCTTTAAGATTAAGCCAGCGCTCCCAATATAAACTCACAGAAATAGGTATTTATAAGTTAACCGACGATTACTCATAAACTAGTGATGTCTACTTAGCCGTGATAGTTTTCCTTTTAAATTCGTTATATGTACTACATTTGTGATTTTTTTCACCTCTTCCAAATTAATAGTTTAGTCGGCAGAGAGGGTGGACACTTGAGTCTAACAATTTTTTTCACTTCAAAGCTTGATATTTGACAAACCAATCACTTGATCGAAAAATAATTTGAGCAAACTAATAATAATTTTTAAAACCTATCTAATAATACCCCACACAAAGGGGTACTCAACCAAAAAAAAATTCAACCCCACTATATATGTAGGGGAGATACCCTTAAAAAAAATATTTTCCTGAATTTTATTCTACAGTTTTGTTGCAATATCGTATGTCTATATTCATGTCAAATATCAGCTTTCTAGCACCAGGCGTCTTTGAGCTAGGCTGCGGACGGACAGATGGACTGACATGACGAAAGTATAAAGGTTCCTTGTGGACTACGGAACTCTAACTAGGTAGTGAACAAATTTGGAGAAAACTTTTCAGTCATATAATTTATTCAAAATAGGATAGCACCTACATGGGAAACCCTTTGACCCGATATGACACCCCACGCGGGCGAAGTCGAGGGTAGGAACTAGTATCAAATAAAATTATACAACTCTAGTAATAAAGTTATATTAATAACATGACTTTTTACTACTTCAGTTACACGTATTTTTACTCGATATATTATAAAAAAGTCCCCGCCACATCTTATCAGTATGTATCAAATGAACGCGTTAAATTAAAAAAACTACTGAATGGATTTTGGTGCGGTTTTCGCCAATAGATAGTGGATTCCTGAGGAAGGTTTGATGGCATAATTCACGCGGGTGGAATCACGGGTGTAATCTAGGTATCAAACAAATTTTCATAATAATTGGGTATGTAAACAAAGCAGACCGCATATAATGTATCTTCATAATAATAATCTTAATATATAAAATCCTTGCGTTACTGACTGACTGACAGACGCGCCACAGCCGAAACTATTGATCGCAGGAAGCTGAAATTTGGCATGTATGTTCCTTGGGGACCGTAGGGGTGCACTAAGAAGGGATTTCCCGAAATTACCACGGAATCGGCCAAAACAGGTAAATTTAAAAAAAATGCAGTCGTAGCTGGCGTCCTCTAGTCTGTAATAAGTACCAATAGAATTGCGGAAGGACCGCATTAGGAACTCCCGCATCCGGGGTAGCCTTTATGTCCGTGACATTGCTGACAAACTGCAAGAGTGTCGGCTACGCTGGTGTGGCCACGTCTTACGTCAACCGGCATCTTACGTGGGTCTTCTTTTTATAGTAATAGGCGGCAAACGAGCAGACAGATCGCCTGATGGTAAGTAATTACCGCCGCCCATCGACACAAGCAACACCACAGGAGTCACAAGTGCGTTGCCGCCCCTTGGGATTGGGAAAAGGGATAGGATGAGGAGTGGGATGAGAGAGAAGGAATAGGGGATAGGGCCTCCGGCACTCTCACTCACCGAACGAAACGCAACAGTTTAAGTACTGTTACTTTACGTTGATTTTTTGTGAGAGGGTAGTAGTTCCCCGGTTGAACCCGCCCATGCATGCTGTAATCAGCAAGGCTGAACTACCTTTGTCACAAATGTCTTGCTATGCTACGTCCGCCCGGCCCTGTTAAACGGGGAAGGCCAAAGAAATGCTGGCTTGACGTCGTAAGGTATGATATGCGTGCCAATCAATTAACCACCAGGGATGCTGAAGATCGTGCGAAGTGGAGGAGACATAGCCGGAACGCGGACCTTGGGCTCCAAGGCGTAGGTTTTGGAACGCATCCGGGACAGCGCTAGGATGATGATGAAGTACCAATAGAATTAATTAAACCCTTTACCGGCAAAAACTAGGGAATCACTATTAAGTGTGCCCAAAATAGATTTTCATACTTGTACTTTGCTTGAAGTGTTCTTGTATCTGGTACTTTAAGGTTTAGATTCGGATTAGAGTAGCCCATATTGAACCAAACAACATCCTAACTTTCTATTCAGCATAAATTAGCTTCATTCTCAACTTTTACTAATTACTAAATTCATATTAGCAGAAAAATCTTCTGAAAGTGTTCATTGCATAAAATGCTTTAGATATCTGAGAATAGACCTCGGCTTCGCCGAACTCGGCTAATACGATTTGACCGACCATAAATAATGAGATGTCAAGTGTAAAGGCATATGATCAGAGTGGACAACCAAAACGAGAAAAAAGCAAGTGAAAAATTAAAACACCTACTTTCATCGATTGGGATTGTGAAAAAAAAACATTCTTTAAAATTATGTAAGATACCTAACAAGACCGACGGACAGGAAAAAAGAAGACAATTAAAACATTATTGTACTAACATAAACATCTTTAAATGAGGTACCTCCTGATAAGCTCTAATTACCAAACCTACAACCCATAAAGCCTTCTATTCTCATACAGAAAACAGATCACTTGAATAAACACTTCGACGAAAGGGTTAAAGCGAAACGTACAATAAGTCCGACAATGTTTTGAGTGAATAAACAAAAATATTGTTTACTTCCAGGGCTACGTCGTCGCGTCGACTGTAAATAGACAACACGTCATCATTTATGCACCGTTCTGTACTTGTAATCTTTCAATATGTTACTTTTTTACCTTTCTGCTTTATATGAAACTTGTGCTTACGATTGAAAAATGCTAATAAAGATGAAAACAAATATATTAACAAAAATGTATCTTGGAATAAACGTCAATATTGTATAAAATGAGTTGTCCGTAATAAAGTGATTACAACCGTGTCGTTATGATAAAGGTCTAAACATGTTTTTCAACAAAGGTATACAATTTGATTGTTTACAAAACAGATGTGTTTAACCACGTAGATACGTTTTAAACCGCCTACGATACCTCTACGTGCGGTTGTCGTAGCAATGCCACGCGCTACGTAAGTTTCACGATCTCGTAGCTGTTATGTTACTTGTTACTAAAATACAACATCATTTGGTGTTCTGCCGTCGGGTATCGGACAGAGAGAGTGTGGGTATATAAGAGGTGGTATTACTTACGTTGCAAGTTCATGGATGGTGGGAATATGTGGTGGTTTCTCATGGCAGCGTCCTGTGGCCGCGCGCACTGTGGCGGCGGCGGCTGGTACCGCATGCCCTGGTAGCGGTAGGCCGCCTGCGACATCTGGCCGCACGAGGCCAGCTCGCCCCACGACAGCTCGCCGCCGCCCGAGCCGAGGCAGCCGCCGTCGAAGCCGCCGCCGGCGCCGCTCAGGTACCCGTACTCCATGCTGTCGACGAACACACCGGCTATCTCCGCAGCTCAATCCGTGACATGTGCGACGAGCGATGTCTTAATTAATATTCGCTCTAAAACAATAACAGTGGCGAAACGCCGCGCCACGCGGGGCGCGTGCGTCTTGTGTGCGAGGGCGCCGCGCGAAGGCTCACAGCCACATAATTGGATGAGCCGCGACTATATCGAATTATGCCGATTACAGATGGTATCGGATGGCTGCGATAGTTTTTGCCGGCGCGGAGGACCGCGCGCTCGCCCCACTTGAAATCGAATGATAAGCCTAATTCAATAAGGACGATCCTCGAGGACGGGGCGGGGCGTGCACCCCCGGCCGACGACCAATGGTCGGGGCTGCTGGCGCCGCCGCTGCGCCCCATTGGTCGCTCGCCACCCCCTCTCCGCGCCGCCACTGGGGGTGCGTGTCACGACACTTGTCTACTTTTCTTTTCGCCGACAGTTCCTTTGTCATTGAGGAAAATAAAAAAGTTGTAATTAACGATCCAGGTACGTACCTACTTAACGAACGAGTCTAGTTATTTAATCGATGCCATCTTACCTTTATAATACTTAATTAATTAAACTTCTCGTGGATAAATAATGTTAATTAGTTTTGTCGAACTTAAAATTATGCCGATTCATTGTAAATTGGTAATAATCATAAATGAAGCAACAATACATCCATAAAGTTATTTTGCATAGTAAAAAAGTTACATGAAACTTTTTAAGCGAGTTCACCTTTATCAAAATGGCAAACGTTGTAGGTTCGATATCTGTATGGTGTAAATATTGAGGGACGCTTTAGTTGTAAAATCAGCATTTACTTTGGAAACAAATTTTATTTCAAACCATATTTCTTCAAACTATTTATAAACTATGCAAAAGAGCTGCATGTACAGTCTATACATACGTACATGTGTAGGTATAGACATCTATTATGCGTACCATTTAAGGGCATAGTGGAACTGAACCGTAGGGGACAGAAACCAATTCTCAAAAATGATATTCGTGGGGGTCGAACATTTTAATGACTCCACCGTAGGTCATCATATCAGCCGAAAGACGTCCACTGTCGGACATAGGCCTCCCCCAAGGCTCTACACACGTACCGATAGTGAGCCATATATGGCTATCACTATCACCAGCCATTTGTAGCGGATGAATGCGTATACACATTCATCCGCTGCCCGTAGCTCATTTCTTTAATTTGAATAATTTCATTAATTTGAATTTATTGGTTTAGCAACAACATTTTTCAGTGGCATTGATGCCTGAATAGCAAACAAAATAAACTTAGTCTCATAGTTCTGATATCTACTGGTTATAAAAATCATCAGACTAAGAATTTTGTGGACCTCATAACTCTTTTGAGGTAAGTACCTATTAACCTTAAAAAGTTGCGAGCTCCAGAAAATTCTTAGTCTGATGGTGGAACCCACACACACACACAAACATGTGACGGGTGTGTATAAGAGAAAAGACACGACAGCTAGGTACTAAACCAATCGCATGATAAAAAAAAAATATTTTTACTTAGGTATGACCTGAATGATAAATTAAAATCAAAGACACGTGAACCAAAAGAATTCATATATTTCATCACATTTTTTTTAAATACCTTGGTACTAAGATAAGATCACCGAAAACCTTGAAAAGTTGCAGATATCAAACAAAGTAAGTATAAATAAATACAAAGTAACAACAATCTGTAAGCGAAGACTAATAAAACGGAATGATTTCATTTAGTGGAGCTCTCGCGGGGTAACTCGATAACTGATAAAAGTACTTTATGAGATTCACGGGGCAGCGAACGCCTTAACATTGTGAATAGTTAATAATAATTAACCACGGAAATATTTATTTAGATTTTCTTAACTTGTCTTACGTTTGCGAATGTTTGGCATTGAAATTAAAACATTATTTTCGCTTTTATCACAATTTATAATGGCTGATTGCAAAAAAAAACAATTAAAGATCATGACTATCATATTTCCGAGTTACCTACTTAAAGTTTCCTTTACAGTCTTTCACAGTCCACTGCTAGGCAGCCTCTCTTAAGTTAGTTAACAGTACTACTGTGAGTGAATAGGAGGATTTTGAATACCTACTTTTATACCAGGCTAAACGGGTTGGTATAGAATTTGATGTCGAGTTTTGCATCTCTTCGCAATGATGTTAAGTATTAGCATCGTGTTAAGTCGCGATACGGCACTCACGGAGTGAAAACGGATGCCGATAAAATTGTATATAATAAGTAAAGGCTTATGTTTAACTTACCACCAGATATAGTAACAGACAAAAATAGTAAATGATCACAAAAATGAAACCCACATTTTAATGTAAAATTATAACCAAAGTTTTAACATTTCACTATCCTATTTAAGCAAAATGACTCCAAATAAATCATTGTTAACCCAAAAGTAGTAAATGATCACCAAAATTAAACCAGTATTTTAATGTAAAATTATAACAAAGTTTTTTTGTTAGTTGTATGAAATACCAACACATAAATTGGATTTGGTTACACCACCTTCTTTAATAAACTAAGTTGACGGAGCCCTGCTTCGTAGGGCTCCTATTTTTGCATTAAGGGTCACAAGAGAACCTAACATAACCTATTTATTTGATGATCATTTTCTACATTTGGTGTTCGAATACAATTTGAAGTGCAGTTGTGACTAAAATAGCTAGTACTATTGTAATTTAAGACTTTATTTTTCTGGTGTTAAGTATATATTTTTGAAGCATGAACCCCATAAGTAAATACTGTGAAATAAATTGCATAAAAAACCGTATTTAATTTCTGTAGTTTTTGTGAATGGGAGTCACGCACGTGTTATGTTCCGCAATAGGTATTTATTCCCACGCATTAACATCTCGCTTCAGAGCTTCGTTATAAGTAAGGTCTAATGAAGTACCACTTAGTACATGTTCTAACTGAAACCGGTCCGCTGAAACAGAACATAGAATTAAACATATTCCAAATGTTAGTCGACTATCGAATCTTAAACATAATTTTGTTTAAATAATTTCGTATCTTGTCTTAAATGATATTTGTATAAAATGACAATGGATTTTGCATGCATATAGTCTATTTCTTAAATCTCCGAAAGACAAGTATTATTTCTTGTGCAGGTACAGTACCCGTAATGTAATACTCACTTTTGGAAGCTGGATTGGTTTGCTTCATAAACGAAAAGATATTATTATGCTGTGCTTAGCTTTTCTGATACAAAAACTTTAGCACCACAGTCTCGCATATTAGCCAAATAGAGGTCGATACCTAATACGTATATTGTCATATTATACCTACTTGGCGACAAAGTCTAAGATACACAATTAACTTCTGATTTTTGTGTTACGTTTCACAAACACATAAACAAGCGATATAGTTTGTTTTTTAAAGACAACTCCCTCATTAGGACTAAATCCTGTGTCGAGTGGGACTTTACAAAACATACAACTAACGGACACAATGCACACCCAGACTCGAAACAATAATTTGTGAATCACACATAGTATTGTCTCGTGTGGGAATCGAACCCACAACACTCAGCGCAGTGTCAAGCGGCGAGGCGGTCGCTTAAACCACGTCATGTCATCCAGTCATAATAGTATTTTGTACTTGTGCGTATTAAGTCCAATTATATTATTAAACCTTACGGTTGTTACGAATTTTCGTGTATCGGATTGAAAATATAATTGTGTTAAAAACTGTTTTCAACCTATCTACGTACCTACCTATTCACCAACGTAGATAAAAGTACAACTTTGAATAAACGCCACCACGTCCTCAGATGCTAGTTTCCCTACTGAAAGATGAAGTACTATTGGCTTCAGACACAAAGATAAAATTCTTTGTATACAACTTATTAGAAGAACGGAAATTTAACTTTTTAGGAGATATCGTAACAAGATGGGCAAATTGGAAGTTTGTGAGAAGAAGAAGCGTCTTCTTCTGTGTCGTTTCGCTCTTGCCAGAGCGGTCGTGGTCACGTTGAGGCGTCCACATTGGTGATTGAGGCGGACACAGCTTTTTTACGATCTCCCGCCATCTCTCTCGGTTAGCAGACTGTCTGGCGCAGTCTGACACGCAGTTACCCACTGCGGATTTCACCTGATCGGTCCAGCGCATATGTGATGGGCCGCGCGACCTAGTCCCCTCTACTTTACCTTGTACGACTAGCCGCTCTATTGAGTTCTTATCGCGTCTAGAGATATGGCCAAAGTACTGTAGTATGCGTGTCTGTACTATGGTCGATAGACGCTTTGTGAAGCCGAGCTCCTGAAGTATGGACACATTGGTGCGGAACTCTGTCCACGAAATGCTGAGCATCTTTCTCCAGCACCACATCTCTAGAAGCTGAAGAGAGAATGATAAAGAAAAGTTCCTTGTTTTCTTAACTCTTTCTTTAGGGTTAGTAACATGTATCTTGTTATCACTGACGTTTAAGACCTATGAGATAAGTACTTTCTCGAACCTCATTATTTTATCATGTTGACTGGTAACTTATAGGTAAGACTGATTTGGTATGTAGGTAAGGTATTTCCAACCCTGAGGACAGAAGTTAAAAATCTCGCGAAGTAGGTCTCTGTCGATTTAATATTCATGACTTATTACTCGGCAGAAAGGGTTTTGCCGACATATTTAAAGAGTTAACTGTTATCAAATCACCTTACGATATAATACAACATTTGTATTGATCAGACACTAAGAAAATTTCACATTTTAAATTACTATACATTATCATAAATAAATGCACACTTAGGTAGTTGTTGAATAACAAAAGCAACATTTGTGAATACCCAATATTATTTACAAATCAATAAATCGTATGTTAAGTTATTAGACGTATTTGAGATGTGGAAATGTTTAACAGCACATAAAGATACAAAATTGTTATTTTTATGCGTCCACATAACTATCAATCGTGCCCGCGTTGCGATCCACATATACTGACCACACATTGTTTTGTTACACAATCCGAATTAATTCAATATCGTTTATAGTCCACATCGTCCATTATAAAGTGGATTCGATTTCTGAATTAAGGAAAGATTATTTGAAATTTCTATTAAAAATTTAGTTTTCATTAGGTAACAGAATGTACTATAGTTTTTATTAGCTTTGCTAAACAGGTATGAAAAATGCTTAATAAGCTATATTATTATGGATTTCATCGATCTATCATTTCTGATATTATGCACATTATATACGATAAGGCAGCGATCGTGGTGAGACCGACGGACTGCTACAATTTACAAAGGGGGGTTCGAATCCACGACTCGCGAATGACTTTTAGGAGTTATGTGCGTATTAAATATTATAAGGAAAACATCGTGAGGAAACCTGCATGTCCAAGAATTCTCCATAATGTTCTCAAAAGGCATGTGAAGTCGGCCAACCCGCATTTGGTGGACTATGGCCTTACCGTTCTCATAGTGAGAAGAGGCCCGTGCGCAGCAGTGGGACAGTTTATATACAGGGCCGATGATGATGGTTATGTACAAAACCTGATGTTTCCTAACCTCGCCGAAATAGTGACTGGTAGATAATGGATTAGATTAGACCATTGATTCCGCCTCAGTACACTAATTATTTATGCTCATTTTTTCTGAATAAATTCAATAAATATATACCACGTAGTCATGGCATCGCTTCTTTGAAACAATGTTGCCAAACACTATCGATTGCACCTCTGCCCACCTTGCCCACAATAGTGCAATTTTTATTTAATCGTAAATTGGGCGAAAATATAGCACCTAATACTACAAACGCTGTCAATGCCGAGGAAACATCACATTAGTAAAGAAGAAAGAAAGTTTAGATTTCGACTACTCGCTCAGCGTACAGAACTCTTCTACTACTTATTTTGTAATCATGTTTCATAATTATGATCTCCTATACTATCAATAGACTTAAATTATTTGCTCTAATTCTTTAAACTCGTTACAGTATTGATATGATCATGCACTTATCTCATTATGCTAACTTATATAATATCAAGTCTCAAAGCGTAGTGCACGACATTTTTTTGGTATTTTGCATCTTAAACGTCTTTTATTTAAGCCCAAAAAGCGTGCAGGATTAGGCGTTATTAAAAAGCTATAAGAATTAACAAAAAAGTCTTCTTGAAATATTTCTTGGGATGTCATCGAAACTCCTGGAAGCATAAAAAGAAAAATTATAAGCATTGACGAAACTAATCAAACTTAGTACTGCGGCTCACACGCCATAAATCGCGACAAATAAACCCGGGCATCGTCATACGACAAGTCTACGGTGGACGTGAACAGCGGGTGGCAAACAAGTGCAAGCCACGAGGGTATTCGGCCCGTGTGAGAAAATGACGCGGATAATATTCACAATATTGAAATTACGGGGGATTCCCCCGGGAGAACGCACGCGTCCGCACCCGCGCCCGCTCCGCGCGACACTGCACCCACCACTTTATTTATTATTTATATTAATTACACGATGCTACAATGTATTTTTGTGTTGTTTATTTATTACTTTCCCTTTCTGGTTCACTAGGAAACATATAGAGTGATTTGTTCGTGTCGTACGTATGATTTGTTTGTGACGTTCGATGCTGGATTATTTTTTGTTTTGGAATGGAAAAATAATCGGCGAAA
The DNA here is from genome assembly GCA_944739405.2 of Euclidia mi. Taxonomy (NCBI): domain Eukaryota; kingdom Metazoa; phylum Arthropoda; class Insecta; order Lepidoptera; family Erebidae; genus Euclidia; species Euclidia mi. Next base: position 59,923,288 of record OX123185.2, read on the forward strand.
TAAGTTGATTTGGCAAAACTTCAAAATAAATCATTAAAATACATATACTTAAACCCATCAGGTGATTATGCTGAGACCAAAAATATAAGATGATATAATATATGCGGGTAAGCTAGTATTTTTCAATTTCTTTATACACAGATATTTATTAGCAAGGTGTGTATTACCAAAATAACAATAATTTAATAAGTGCCTTACACAACGTGAGAAAATTAAAAATAAACTTAAATGTGTTACAATGACAAAATTATAAAGGTGCTCGAGTATAGATATTTGTTCTCACGAATGGCTAAATAAGTTTAAATTTTAATATACTAAGTAAGTCGGTTAGAAACGAAGGCCGTCTTTGTCTGATTCTGATATCAGTGGCAGACGAGCAAGCACTCCACTCCAATGGTAGGAAAGTAACAGTGGGTCATAATTATACATTTGCCTGTGTTCTCAATTTAAAAAATTGCGATATAAGTACTAGGTTCGGCAGAGCGTAGCAATTGAGCCTAGCACTTTTACTAAAATAGTAAATCGACAAAACTTTATCATTTTATCATGAATCAACTTCTTGATTCATCATTCTCCTAGCGTTATCCCAGTTTCATCCCTGACTTTCAACTTGGAGATCGGGGTCCGCGCACTAGTCTAGAAAGACTTAGTTGCTATAAAATTAAAGTACGAATATTGATTATTTGTTATGAAACGTCACATGTAAATTATGTGATATGCTATGTAAATATGCTGCAACAAGATAATATTTCCCGGCTATTCGTGGTGACGACTCTACTACTTGAAAAATTTTGTGATACGCGGGGAAATTACTATAATATAAAAATATTAAAAAAAGTACTGAAATTAATATCCACTTAGCTCACATTACAAGAAATACGTTAAGTACCTATCATCTAGATAAGGTACATATTATATCCGGTAAAATTCCATAGTTTGTCGAGCATTTATTAGATATAATATAAATTAGAATAATAATATTATAATAAGCTGTATTTGCTTATAATTAGTTCTGCAATTGGCAAGTAATTGTCTACATTGTAAAACCATGTGATTATCGTAAGATCCTGGTAAATCTAAATGAATAAATAAATAAAAAACGGAAGCCGTTACTATTACTTTCAGTAAGCACACAAAATATGAACAAGCCAAGTGATCATTACAAAAAGCAAAGCTAACAAACGCAAAAGTGGGTAATGTAAATAGCGCGTTTTCTCGGTGTCTCGCGGGATGAAAAACAAGTGTTCTCGCGGTAAAATATGTGATCACTTAGCAACCTGCAATCAAACAACAACTGCCGCTTAGTTTTTCTCCTTCCTTGTCGACGAATGCCCTTTTTTCTATTGCCAACATCTATATAACTAGATGGTGACAATAAATCTCTTTGACAAACATGCTGCTATTGTATTGTGTACGGTAGATCTGATTTTTGTTGTGCGGTTGTAAATATGATATGGTATGGTAAGTATGGTTGGATAATTAGCTACTAAGAGTTTTAGAACAAATTTCATTCTAGTTAAAAACGGACTTCATTATACTCAAAAATACTGTAATTAGTTCTACAGAACTTCATTAGAATTTGTTTTCAATGGGGAGCAATTGGCGAACAAATGAGCTAGACGTATGAGCTACACATCTATATATATAAATAAAATTTGAGTCTCTGTTTGTTATATTGCTAGGGAGTTTGTTGCGCTGCTTCTTCTTCCTAGCGAAAACACATAGGAAGCAGTGAAGGGTTGGGCTTTTTGGGGGACTGTCTATTGTAAAATTTAACGTTCAGAAAGAGCTGTTTACCAGCCAATTTTGAATAAAAGATTTTGATTTTTATATATTAAAATAACCACTTTTTACTAAATGGATATGGATGTACACACAGCACATATACCGAAATGACATTTTTTACAATTTTTGTCTGTCTGTCTGTCTGTTCGTTCTCGCTAATCTCTGGAACGGCTGGACTGATTTTGACGGGACGTTCACTGGAGGATAGCTGATGTACCAAGGAGTAACTTAGGCTATAAATTAACCGGGTACGCGAAGTAGTTCCCTCAGGACGCGGGTGAAACCGCGGGAAACAGCTAGTATTTAAATATAATTTATCAATCTTCGGACTAAGAACTAAACATTCTCATAGTTTGAGAGAAGAGCGTTCCCAACAGTGGGACAGTTTATGAAAACAGCTCTGATATTACTTTGACACACGAATATTCATAAGTTTTCATATTTATGATATAGTGTTTCTCAGTCAATTTAATAAGTTTGTAAGTCGTACTTGGTCGTACTACAATTCCTACGACATCACCATAAAACTGACAGTTGTAATGTCATAAACAAAGTTAAGGTACTTTGAATCTTCTTGCTATTATGTAAGTATTTCAAAATTCATAACTATAAAACTGATATCCTTTAGAATGACCTCTTTATATTCTCATATAATTTTAAGATACTATTCTTTATAATGTTTTAGAAATAAGACTACTGACGAAAGGCGCCAATAGTCTATACATACCTACAATTCGTTATCAGAAACGACAATAATAGATATGTTTATGTACCCAAACGAAGCAAACCATAAGCTATGCATACATCGACCTTGACATCAAATCAGTACAAGACAAACAGAGGCGGCGTGCAGCACGAGTATGCACGTAGCTCGTAAGTCGTAAGTCGCAAGTCGCAGGTCGCAAGTCGCATGCAGGCATGAAGGCATCTAATCCGATAATGCGTGGGTTATGGCCGCCGTGCGTACGCCACTCTCCACTTACCCCCGGCTAATTCGATTTAAGCCCTCCGAGCCACATGCCGGCTGCAATGCCACTGTCCCCATATTCATCGTACTATTTTTAATTAACGTTCTCGCCGAAATATGGAATGAATTTTTAGACTTTTGTTGCTGAATAAACGTTACGTATGAAATTGTCAGTGAGAAAATTATATGTTAAAATTAAAGAGTTTTTTAATTTTTTTTAATCAAATATTTTTACGATTAAATATACATAAAGAGTGCTTTTAATATAATCACAAATTAATTGCTCAATAGTGTGATATAGCCTTAAACTAACGACCTGACCTGAGAGGTACAGGCACAATATAAGAGTTAAAAGAACTTTATACTGTGTAACACTAATTGTATAATTTTTATTAGTTCTCGTGATTAAACTATTGAGAATTTGAGCATAATATGACCGAAATTTTGTATAATTACAAACCATTATTTGTAAATTTACTTTTAACCTGTTGCTAGATAATGGCAAAACCATAGTGTTCAGCTTCGTGAGATCAAGTGATATGACTGATGTTCTCGAGTTCTTGATATTTAGGTACATTGAGGTTGGTTTCAAGCATCTTAAATATTAAGATATCGATATAATCATCGCGTTGAGAACTCAGTTGGTCTATGACTTTATCCTAACCCTAGGCAATGAACAGCGGCAAAATATATAAAATTTATAATTATGTCCATGAAAGGGTAAAAACCTTTTGCAAATCTCCACTGTCGACGATAACTAAATATTACAGACATCAAAATCAATCTCTCAAAGGACTTAAGCTCAAAGATCAAAAGGTTATATCCTATTTCTAATTACCTAACCTTTTAACCATAAATTGTTAAAGTTAACGAAAACTTTTTATTTAAATAATTACTTCCACATTGTTTATAAAAACAAATCTAGTAGCAACCAGAACTTATCTAGAACCTAGCCATGAGCCGCGGTTTCACTCGCCACACTTCGTCCATTCCGTCGTCTTATCGCTTCGCTGACCCGTGTTATCATCCTTCTTGTGTTCTTTTTCTTTTTGTTCAACTAATAAAGCTCGAAGCGTACCTAAAAAGCGTACATAGCCTTCCTTATGAATGTGGCTATCATAAGCATACAAAAATAATTTAAACAAACAAACAAACTTTTCAGATGAATTATATAGATTGAATATTTACTACGATATTGTTTTGTCAATCGGAAATCCTTACAATTTATTAAAACAACTGTCTTCATGACACAGGTGTAAAAATTAACGTCCAATACAACCAAAGCCGGGTTTATCTTCTTACAAATTTCCAATTTACACTCGAAAGTCCGATACGACACCGAGTGGAGGGCAAACAACGTGGCACTGAGGGGGCAGACTGTACAGTGTACAGAGACCCGGGGACCTCGGCAAACCCAGGCGTTTGTAGGAAAAACCCAGGCGAACGCTAGGGGCGTTCGGAGCAAACATAACGTCTCCCGGGATCCGCTCATTAGTTGTTCAAACACGCCGGCGGCCACTTTGACAAGCGACGCGCCACCACTCGCCTCTTGGCTTCGTCGGTTCGTCCTGTCGACGACCGATCTTCCCCTTCACTGATCTAACGCTAACTATAAAGAGCTATCGGGAGTGCAGATAGTAAATACGCGGTTTGTTTTATTAGACAAACGACGGTGTCTTTGCACAGGCGTTTACGTAGACATAGCGGGATTAACTAACCGTTTTGAACCGTTCCTATTTCAATCCTGTTCTATTTTAAACTTATTTCTCATCTGATTTAATTAAACTGTATAGACTAATCAACAACTTAAGGTATAAAGGCTTATAGAATCCTAGTACCAACCTCTAACAAAATTCAATACAACTTGTACCTACTAATTTCACTTTAAGTACCTATAGGAAATTTAAAAACCTATTAAAATCCTTTCTTTTAGTCCAGTAGCCTAATAATTTATGTCTGTATTATGAATACAACCAATAGGACTTGACTTTAAGCTTCTATAGTTTTCATAGTTTTCGTCGGTATACCTAATACATTCGATCTAAGTGAGCTAAGTTATCCTGTTCCATACACGACATTTTAACAACAATTCATAACAACTGATAAAATGGGATAGTAATGTTAATTATATTATCAGCATCAATTTCAAGCTTTCGCGATTTACATCATGTAAAAATATTTAACGGGTGTTTTGTCGCACACAGAAAATACTTACTATATATTAGTTGGTCAACGAGATTAGCATCCAATTAATGACTATAATCATGAATATCATTCGATTTGTTAAAAATATCTTAATATCTGGTTCGAAACTTCATGGACAGACACAGAACTTTGCCACAATTTTTTCTATGTCCATTTCTAGAATGTTTTTCTTTCTTAAATTTCTTCAACATTGGCCCTAATATGGTCGCATTTTTATTGGTTAATTCATATTGAGTAAATAATTTTACTAATTAATATACTCTGCTATATCTCGGTGGCTAGATAACTGCCCTTACCCGTTGCTATCTTTTAGCCTTAGCCTTTTCAAAGAATTACAGGTGCCTCAATCATACCGTTCGTGGAGTAAATGTTGTGCTCTGTTCGAATGAAACCTGAACTCTTCTCAGTAATTAGACGATTTCTATGAATGGAAAACAGAACATAACTCTCATTACCTCCTTGGCAAAATAGCACATCGCCAATTTTAAACCGAGAACGACGCGACCAGTGGCCGGTATCAATATTCGATCTATCCATGGATTTTGAGATTCGAGATTCGTGTTTGACATATTTTGTATAGAGCTTATGTAAAAAACTAATCTTAAATCTCTAAACAACGGATAGATTGAATATTGAATTTAGCGGTAAGTAATTAGATATCAACTATTTCGGCAACGCGTGTCTGCCGGTAGATATACGTGATCTTTGTTAATGGCGTCGCGGCAATCATGGCGATGGCTGAACTGTCATCAATCACGGGCTCAGGTGTTGCTAGTGCCTCGAGCCCTGCCGCCCGCACCCGCGCCCCCCGGGCTCTGCCCTCGTCTGCACTGCAGAGTCAAAAGGCCTCGCGCTCACTCTTCAATTATATCTGTCGCGAATACGCCACTGTTTTGTGAGAGTTAGGGATTCAAATATTAATACATATACATACATAGTCCCACGTCTATAACCCCGAAGAGGTAGGCAGAGGTGTATTTCTACATCCACTTTTCGCCAGATATACTTTAGTCCCACGTAATAAGGGGCGAGCCTATTGCCGTACCGGGTACATTTCCAGACTCCGTGCTGCTACTAAGAATTTCGTGACAAAAAAACCCAATAACACTGCCCGACCCAGGAATCGAAACCGGGACCTCCCGATCCCACGCGCACATTTATGCCGCGAGACCAATGAGGCAGTCGTATAGGGTTTGATGTCGAGTTTTCCGTCTCTACGCAAAGATGGTATTAGCATCGTGTTAATATTTAAAAGTAATATTGGTGAGAGAAGTAAGCTTGGTAAAGGTAGGCCTGCTAAAGCGTAACCTCTCGCAAGTTCTAGATAAACATGAAATAACATTTATGTAAAGACTATGCTTCATTATTTGTACATCATAGTCCTCCAGGTATCATCCGTGCCTTTCATTAAATTCATAATCAATGAAACAGCACTTAATAATTGAAGCATCTAATTGTAAAAGGGCTTTATAAAGAGCTATGAACAAGATAACTGCGCGGATGGAGTAGTGATAGTAAACAACCGCGAAGCCGCTGAACACTGCGCGAACATAATTTTTATTTTGCTATTTTTAAACGACAACTGCCACACTAGGACTAAATCCTGTGGAGCGGGGGAGTTGATAAAAATACAACTAACGCGCACAATGAACACCCAGACTCGAAACAACAATTTATGGAGCACACAAAGTGTTGTCTCGTGTAGGGATCGAACCCACAACACTCGGCGCAGTATCAAGCGGCGAGGTGACCGCTTAAACCACTTCGCCAACCGTGCAGACAATTGGTTCGATGTGATCATTCCACCAAATTTTATTTCGCGTCTGGGTGTTCGTTTTGTCCGTTAGTTGTAAAGTATGCCGCTTTAAAGTATTTTGCCTTAGTACCGGCGTAACTTTGCCAAGAGAACACACCTAGTTGGAGCCTATTAGTCAAAAACGACAACGGTATTCTACTAAATGTTAGCAAAACTAAAGTAATGCACATACATTCACCACATAATCAGATTGCAAAGACTATCGCTAGTTCAGATATTAGTATACGGGGTCACACATACGAGTGCTTGCACGCCACACACCTGAACTGTGACTGTCAAAACTTAGAGTACGTCAAGACATTTAAGTACCTCGGTCTGTGGGTGGATTGTAATGCCAACTGGAAGACGCATGTTGATACGGTGTGCACCAGACTCAGAGCAGTACTTAGTAAGTTTTACACGTTAAAGGCGTCATTAAGTAAAAAAACACTACGCATTGTTTATTTCGCATTAGCCGAGTCCTTAATAGGCTATGGATTAAGTACATATGGTCGAACATTTAAAACGTACTTAGATAACATTAAGTCTCTGCAAGTACGCTTTTTAAAATATCTCATTACGCCAAAGTCAAAACGTACTTGTAAAGGTAATTACGAAAAACTGTTTCTGTTATGTAAAGTTTTGCCTGTACATGAAAGAGTTAAGTACTGTGTGGTTCTTGAACAATTTTACAATGACAATTATAAAATAAAAATAAAAAATACATACAATACAAGACGTGTAAGAGAACAGAAACTGGTGCGTAAACCAATAAAGAATTATTATGGTAAAAGAACCAACAAGTACTTGATTCCTACGTTATATAATAATAATGAATGGCTCAGAAAACATAACAATAAAACCAGTAAACAAACCTTAAAAACTAGGCTAAAAAATGTTCTACTTGCCGAGTACGGCGTGCATATGCATAATTAAGTAGTTACAATATTATTATTATTATCGATTATCAAATTTACTGTTACCTACCTTTTGCTATAATAAATTAATAAGATTGGGCAAACTGCATGTATATATATATATATATATTGGGTATGTATATACATGTAGTTTGTGTTTTTAGTCATTAATTAAAACTTTTGTTACCTAGCTTATATTTTATAATTTATAAATACCAAATGTTTATCGAGCGCTATTCCCGCCGACAAACTGACACTCAGTTTGGTGGGTGTAATTATTTTGTAAAGTGTGTTGAAACCAATAAATGTTTTAATTATTATATTATTATTATTATTAAAAAACCGCCAAGTGATTGGATTTCCATTAGTGTGGGCATAGTTGCTAGTTTTCAATCCTTACTACTTATACTTACATATATTTGAGTTTTATAGAACCGGTGATGTGATACAAACTTTAGTTTACCTTTGTGTTTAAAAAAAGGTAGAGTTTATGACTCTACCTTTTTTTAAACACAAAACTTAAGTCAAGATGTATTGCAACAACAGACTATAACAATACCAAAGAGCTCAGATATTTACATAGAGGCGCATTTCTTAGGCTCATGCTACACCTGTCTTAACGCGTCAATTAGCGCGTTAATTTAGGCGCTATGTAGATGTGGCCAACGTTTTAACGCGTTAAAATACTAATTTCCAATGCGATTTTTTTAACGCGTTAACTAACGCGTTATTGGCCATTGCCATTAACGTTAACGCTAACGCAGCAGTAGCATTATGGACGCTCTGAAGACAAACTTTCTGGGACCCTAAATTGCCGCTTGGCTGCATGGCAGTCGTGATCTTAGTGTAAGAGCAAGAGAGACGGTGTATCTTAACTACGAGAGCAAGAGAGAAGGAAAACGACGGCAGCGCCGTCAACGGCGCCAACTACGAACTAAACTGGAGTCTGTCCCCGCTTGGAATCGGCACACGAAATCCTTAAGAACTGCGGTTCTATGTATAAATCTGTATTCATTGACAAAACGTTCTGCTCCTTTTAATGCAACAGTTTGTTTCTTTCTGTCTTTGACAGATATGGGGAGTCAGTACCCTTGAATATAGGTAGTACCACTGATTTAAACTATGCAATATTGTTTTCCCATTGGGTTGCGGACGTCGCTCTGCTGAAAAGCTAATATTCGGTCAAATCCGGTTGGTTAGACTTTAGTCTGTCGTATCGTTTTCTAATACGGCGTAGAAACCACATACTCTAAACCGACGGTTTTGTATCCAACCGAGATAGCACTAGGACGTTGATGATGATGAGTAGAGCAAATTGTAATAGGAGCCAAATCTGAGGTCGCCTATTGCATCTCACGTTAGGGTACGTACTCAGCGTTCTACGTACTCAGCACTGTCTCATGGGTATAACTGAACTCTAACTTTATGCCTTTTTCTTAATTAACCATCCTCGCAAACTTTCACATTAATAATCACTTTCTCAACACTTGGTAACGTAGTTCTATTAAAAGCCACACAATACTTTTTATAAATTATAAGTAAGAAATGCAAAGACTCGTTGCACTCGTGAGATCTCGACATCGCAAGATCTTGTGCTACTTTGTGAGATCAATCCCAAAGTATAAATTTCAGTTGTAAGCAATTTGAAACTACGTACTGCAGTTGCAAAACTTGAAAGTCTTCGAAAGGGAGCAGACTTTTAATTAACGTAAGTACCTACCCTACTCTGCGTGACCGTCCAATGCCTCTACCATGATAGAGATCCTGCTAAACCCATGGGCTTAGCCACCACACGTCTCTACCCATTTTACTTATAGATACTATTATCAAAATCACTGCTGAAGCTGCTATTTTAAATGAGAGCTTTTATCAATAATTAGCTGTATATATAATATGTCTTTATATTTATCTTCCTGTTTAGAAACATGAGACGTTACCTAAAAACTATTCGTTTTGATTAACTTAAACCCATTAAAAATTGTCTTGTAAAATGTACTCGAAAGTTCCTTAATCTCGCGATTACCAAATTCCCAGCACCATGAGATTTCGAATTAACTATTTCAACCCTAAATTCCATTCCCTATTTCCAAGTGCTAAGACTGTAACCATCAAACTAATACACTTTAGTAAAGTGCCTACTATAGCCATCTGTGAATGGAATTTAAAACTCACTGCAACCAATCCCAACCGGTTCGCAACAAAAAGTCCCGCAAAGCTCTCTTATCCCTGGGGAGCTTTTGTACTTCACGTCACTTTACACAGAGGGTACTAGTGTGCTAAATAAACTTTGGAGAAGCTTTGTGAAAAATGATTAACCATTTTTCAATCAAAAATTTAGTTCAGCTCATATTTATTTAATACTCCTCTATAACGATACTTTAATAATTAAGTTTATAGCATAATAATTAAAACGTATATAATATATATAATACTACGAATGTTTAGAAAACACCACTGTCCATAAATTCATTGGTTTGAGTCCATTTCTCAATTTTCCTATACTTTTAAAAAAACATAGGATTTGCATACAAAAGTAAAAATATTATTTATAAATGCTTGCATCCCTAAATAGCAAGCTTATCTACGTTATATAAATGTACTCGTTCTCCCACGTGGAGAGCACACGTGATTTCTCTCCATTTTATAAAAACGCCATCTATTTATAAATGTATAAAAGTTGTCTCGTTCACGAAAAAAGATCTGTGTGTGTATCGCATTTCGGAGCTTTTACGTTTGGTTGAGCTTTTTGTAAACCACTATTATCGTGGTAGTTTGGTACATTGACTGTACCTACCTACCGTCTTTACCTGCTTAGTTGCTTTTTGTATGGTTTCTTGTTTCTCAAAAGATTTACGCCGGCTTTCTATACTAATTGGCTACCAAGCTATTTATAATATTTAAATGCGGTATATTTAAATACAGGCTTAAGAATTAGTCAATACTAGCTTTTGTTTTATTCATAATCAACGTTAATTAACTATCAAAACAATTTGCACATATAATTTACCTATGAGTAAAAAATGTCTGGTAATTAAAAAATATTATAAGAACAAACTATTTCTGGCTTGCTGTTACTGAGAATTTCCTGTACTTAGTTACTTACTCCTTTAGTGTTAAAGCTGAATATAATAGTTCCGCGGTAAGACATCAATTGACTCAAAGTTTTGCTTATTTGAACATTACTATATTTTTATAATCTGATACCTTCAAGATAATCTGAGTGGTAAAACCGCGCTTATTACAGCACAGGAAGACGTCTTGGCACTAGTTTGACCGAGGTAGTACTACCCTCTCAATAAACAAAGTAAAGTATACCTACTGATACGTTTCGTTAGGTTAGTACGATGTAAGCTCCAGAGGCTCAAGTCCCACATCTATATTTTTTCCCTTTTCGTACGGGAAGGACTGAGTATGAGAGCGGCAATCGGGCTTAGGTGAGAATAGTCTTGCCCTCTTCTTCTTCCCTACGCCTAGAATCGCACAAGTTCTATTCGGAAGGCATCACTGACGTCTAAGTACTCTTACAAATAAATGTGGCGGCTTGACAGAAGTTTGTAAGTCTATTATCGTACTGCATATAAGCTGGCAACGTACACGAAGCCTGCAAAGGGTGCACCGAATCTCAGGTCCAAAAATTATTGTTTCTCTACATATCGTGGGTATAATGGAAGAACTAAATAACTCAACATTTCAAAAGAAATGGAGAACAATTTTACCGTCGGCGATTTTATATGCTTTAAGCATGTTTTCTGTCGATTCTATGCTTGATAAAACTAGCTTTTATCATGAACCAAAAAAATATTAAAAATAAAAAACCAAGTTATCCAATTTTGCCACACCAAGATATTGCAAACATACCGTAGTTAGCTAATTCTATAATGTAGTTATTCAGTTTTCCCACACATTAAATGAATGTGAATACATGAATTTGGGTCAACTAAGTACACTTATTTAGTTTTGAACCTAAAGAAATATTTAAACACGAAAGTTAGGCATGCTTAGTGAAAGTTTATTTGTTAAATTTTATCACTGATTATTGATTTCACATGAAATAAAAACCTGGATTGGAAGTAGTAACATTGTATAAATAAAAAAAATAAACGTAAAATTACAATAAAAAAAATTAACAGAATTAGGTATGACAACAAAATATTATAATTATGTAATAAAATCAACTAAATGGCTTATTATAAATCTTCAAAAATCAACTAAAACAAAAATAACTTGCCTTTGCATTAAAACATACTAGGATGGTCTGAAAAGTTTCCGACCTCAACCTGAAGGAAGCAGCACTCGTCAAAAAAATTGTTGTGGATGTAATTTTACTTCTTGTGGCAGTTAACCACCAACATTTCAGCTATTTTGTAGCAGTAGTTGCTATTTGATAGCCATACGATTAAGTTGATGTGAGTGTGTTTTGTGAAAATGGGAAATGTCGTATCGAGCTGGCATTAAATTCTTGTTTTTAAAAGGCACTACGCCGATGCCATTCAAGTTTGATTAAAGCTCTGTTTATGGGGACTCTCTGCTCCATCATGATCGCGCTAGCCTTATCTCGGTTGCATCTAAGACTTACACATCTTAGAGCCCAAGGTCCGCTAATTGATCTAATCAGGGATGACAGAATATCAACTTTTCCACAGAGCGACAACCGTTTGATCTCCGCAACCCAAAGGGATAGCGATATTCCATGGTTTAGACCAGTATCAGTTTATTTGAGGGTACGGCCCGTAACGACTGTCAAAGATCTTCCAGACAGCCAGGACCGACAGTTTAACGTGCTCCGAGGCACGGGGCAAGCGATAATTAACAATTTAATACGCACTTAAAACATTGAAAAGTCATTGGCCGTGGATTCGAACCCGATACCCCCTGCATGGACAACTATTAGTACCTACACTAGGCTATCGCTGCCTCATTGCTCCATCATTTACTACAATGAAATTTTGGGCAGCTGAATTTAAACCTGGTCGTAAGAGCTAGGGAGCTAAGGTCCAGGACGTCCAAACACTGCAACCACTGAAGATAACCTCGCAAAATTTCACCAAATGGTGCTAGACGACCGCTGAATTGAGTAAGAGATATAGCAGAGGGTATGAAAATTACCAACAAATGAATTAATTACATATTAAATAAAAATTTAAGCATGAGCAAGCTCCCAGCGCGATGGGTGCTGCGTTTGCTCACGTTAAGACCAAAACCGCGTTGACCCGTCGAATGAACATTTATTTAAAGCTCTGTTTGCGTAGTTAAGGCCTAATAAATCCAAGTTTTGGTCCAAATAAAGGCTGTAGATGAAACGTGGATACACCATTATACGCCCAAATAAATAATACATTCCAAAAAGTAAATTGCTAAGGAGGAACCGACTCCAAAGGACAAAGGTCGTTTATTCTGCTGGTAAAGTGATGCTGACTGCTTTTTGAGATGTTCATGGAGAGAGATCTAAAGGGATAACTATTACTGCAGCATACTATGCTTAATTACTAGACAAATTGAAGGAAGAAGTTGAGCAAAAAGGTCTACATTTGTAGAAAAGACTATATTACTGACATAAATCTTCGTATATTTTATATTTATTTCGTCGCTGATTGCCTCCATGGCACAGTAAATAATCTATACGTCTGCTGATCGAGAGGTCTTGGTTTCGATTCCCGGGTTACTGATTGAAGGTAACTGATTTTTCTGAATTCTCAGTAGTAAAACGAAATCTGGCAATGTACCCGGCAACGTCAATAGACCCCCCTTTTACGTAGGACCTAAAAATGCATGATATGGCCAAATGTGGGTGTAATAATTACAACTTCTGTCTACCTTTTCGGAGTATTGGTTTGCCACGTCACGACTTGCTCGCTATCTCGCGACGTATTTTGTCACCTTTAGGCTTTCATAATAGGAAGGGGGCGTATAATGGTCAAACAAGTATATTAACTACTTCTTCTCATTTAGCTCATTTCATCAGCCTATCACTCCTAGAGGTGGGCCTCCCCAGGGTATGCTACAAGACCCATTCTGGCGGCCAACACTACGCTTGCTGAGGCGTGGCCTTAGTTTAAGAACCTGCTTTTTAAACGACTGGCCATAAGTTCCCCCATTCAATTTGCTGTAACTCTGATCTATGTCAGTTTCTTTGGTCTTCTGCTGGATAATCTCGTTCCGGAAATTATCCATCAGCGAAATTCTATTATGCTTTATCCATTGTCCTTTTCATAGCTCTCTGAGAGACATGTAGTGTAGGCAGTGCATTGTAGGACAGCCCAGTTCCAATGGGGTTGGAGGCATTTTCGTAATCCACAAAAGCCAGCCACAGCGGCCGGGTTTACTCTTCGGATTTCTAAATAACCTATGAAAATTATGCTCTGTATGGTTTTGCCCCACGGTACTAACGCCATTAAGAAACCTAGACTGCACCGGTGGCTGGAAGACATCAAATCTTGATGTCAGAAAAAAGTAAGGAGGGGTGTCCACACCGCCCAGTCTTAAAGAGCTGCTCTCTGAGGCACGAGGCAAGCCATAATTAACAATTGAAACACATTACTTCGAAAATTTACTGCCTAGAATTCTAACCCGAGCCCTGTGAATGGCAGTCTGTTGATATCTCCACTAGGCTATCGCTTCCAACCTTAGGAACATAACACGTCTAATAATAGTATATCTGTGTATAATATAATTATCCGATTGTAATAAAACGCCGGTAAAACATAGCATATTGCACGTACTACTACTTTAAGTTGCAGTGAGTTTAGAATCTAAATCGATCATTTTGCTGTATTCTGCTACCTAATGATTTAGTTATATTTAACTAATTTTATTTTAATTGGAGCAAAATTTTCGTGGAGCCTCTAGAGATGCTTCGTGGAGCCCTGGCGCTCCGCGGAGCACACTTTGAGAATGGTTGGTCTATAGGTTTACATTATTTCGCGCTAATTTGTACTATTCAGTAGTACAAATTAGCGCGAAATAATTGCACGATAACTTTGCTTACGTGCGTATACTATAAATAGAAATATTAAATAACTTCACCTATTGACATTTATTTGATTGGAATCTCTTATAAATTTACATTTTCTCGAAGAAGAAATAAATAAAAATACTTATTTAAAAACCGAATGAATGCTCATTAATGCCCGAATTAAATAACTCAAGTTGTTTAGTTTTTCTTCAACTTGACTAGTTTTATTAAAATATTTTCGTGCGCGGAAGAACTAAATAACTCAATTTAGCTAATTTATTTCATACTCAAGTGATCAAAAGTCACAGTTGTTCATTTATTCATAGAGTTAGTCATTTCTTCTACTAACATTTAATGTTCATTTATACTTATCTATTTCTATAATTGAAACACAAAAATGGCTTTATTTTTGGACTGGGTTAAGATATAAGAATGTTTGTTAGACCAAAAGATGCGACACATTTTGGGGTTCATGAAAATGGTAAAAGGTCAATTTGGCCAAAATCTGAGTTATTTAGTTCTTCCATTATACCCACGATATATAGTTGGACTCTTTAAGGAGCCTAACAATCCTGTACTGCCTCTCTTGTAGGTTTTCAGGGAGTAGTCTAATGTTACCGAACCATACCTTTGTTTCTTGACCTTTCAACAACAAACACCACTGAAACACCTTGAAACAGCCAGCATCCATCATTTCATCATCAGCCTTTAACAGTCCACTGCTGGACTAGGCCTCTCCTTTGAAAGGAGGAATTGGCCTACTATACCACGCTGGCCAAACGGGTTGGTATAGGGTTTGTATCAAGTTTTCCTTCTCTTACAGTGCTGTTCTCTGCATAATATGCTCCCTCTGTCGGCTCTTACGACACCCATGGGCTGATATGGGGTGGTGACATTCCGTATTCTTAATCCGTCACCACACGGAAAGCATCCATCACAATAGATAATTATAACATACTAGAGGACGACAGCAGCTACGCCTGCATATTTTTTTTAATTTACCCGTTTTGGCCGATCCCGTGGGAATTTCGGGAAATCCCTTCTTAGTGCACCCCTAAGGTCCCCAAGGAGCATACATGCCAAATTTCAGCTTCCTGCGTCCAATAGTTTCGGGTGTAGCGTGTCTGTCAGTCAGTCAGTAACGCAAGGATTTTATAAATTAAGATTATTATCTAAACCATTTCCACCATAAAGGTGGGTAAAGTTAGATTTTATTTTCCTAGACAAGACATTTTCATCGTTATTCATTGAACCGTTGCGTTGGCTTTTTACAGGGTCGGTTCGACCATGTAGCGCGCTAAGCAGCAGATCCAAGCACCGATGACCGAGGCTTAGAGGGGCGGTAAAGGGTTAACTTCGAGTACAGTTTTTTTTATAGTGCGGCAAACGAGCAGACGGAACGCTGGTATGGACACACCGCAACTGCGTTGCCGCCCCTTGGGGCTGGGAAAAGGGATAGGATGAGGAGTGGGATGAGGAAGAAGGAATAGGGGATAGGGTCTCCGGCACTCTCACTCACCGAACGAAACGCAATAGTTTTGTTTCAGAAGGGCTTTTTTGGTAACATAATGCACGCCGAAAAACGGTTAT
The DNA here is from genome assembly GCA_944739405.2 of Euclidia mi. NCBI lineage: Eukaryota > Metazoa > Arthropoda > Insecta > Lepidoptera > Erebidae > Euclidia > Euclidia mi. The sequence goes on from OX123185.2 coordinate 59,939,499, forward strand.
GCTAGAAACTTGAGCCTGGGACGACACTAGCCTTATAAAAACAGGCAAGAGCCTACTGATTCATCGTTGACTGCTTGTTGAACATCAATTATTGCCCTGGTGATATCGAATCGTGGAGCAGGCTATCACACCACAAATTTCATGACTCGCACACCAAAACCAATTAAAAATATCCTAATTAAAGTTTTACTTAGTGAGTGTATAGGTTTGAAGGATATGCCGTCATTGTAAGGTTTCTGACTGACCATTCCGTTACGGTCGATAAACCTTTTATTACGGTTATTAATAACTGACGGGTACATGAGTATCACAAGCCATAACTTAGTCTAAATATAGTAGAAAGTTAATCGCTTAAAGGTCGTAGTACGTTGCACTGAAGAGGATTTTTGGTTCTCAAGGTAGACAAAGTAAAAGTGTTTAAGTTTACCATAGATTTATATGTATCTCTATGAAGTTTACGCATAAAATTCAAATGACCATGTACTTACCCGAGTTTTCCAGAAATTCAACATATAGGTATACTAGAGTACGTACTTATGTCTCTATAAATATTCTATCAAATCTGGTAAGACTAGAAAGCAGAACCCGACCTCCACGGCGAAAGTCTTGGAAGCAAGCGGGATAAAGCTGTTTTCTTCTTCTTAAAAAGACAACTATCGCATTAGGACTAAATCCTGTGTCGCGGGGGACTTTACAAACATACAACTAACGCGGACAATGAACACCCAGACTCGAAACAACAATTTATGGATCACACAAAGTGTTGTCTCGTGTGGGCATCGAACCCACAACACTCGGCGCAGTGTCAAGCGGCGAGGCGGCCGCTTAAACCATTACGCCAACCGTGCAGTCATTGATAACTTCTCCAAATATAAGTGGTAGGTTGATACAGATTTAGTTCCATTGTGACAATAAAAGACAATTAGGTATACAGCTTTTGGGTATTATCATAATTAGGATGTCTGCCAAATTTCACAATCAAAGAGCACTTTTGATGCTGTCTACTTTCTCTTTTCAAATTTTCAGAAAACTAAATTGTAGAGCCACATCTAAATTATATTTGAGATGAGAGTTAACTATTTTTTTTCGGTTGATGATTTGGTCCTTTCTATGTGACTCAACATAATGATAAAAGAGTACGTTTTCTTGTTTCGGGGGTGTACCTATATCAGTGGACTGAAACAACGAACTGTTGGCGTTTTATATTTATTTTAAAACTATACATTTATATAGTCAACCTATAAAATAGGCTGTACCAAAACACTTTTATACAATAAACAATAGGCATTATAATAGGTATTACCTAATCATGATTGGTCTTTAAAACAAACCTTAAGCTATGAACAACGATTTTTATCGATATTTTTTTGAAATCATACAATATTATACTATAAAGTTTCATAAGAATTTAGAATAATTTCAAATGATAAATCGATTTTCAATAGAACTCGTTTATAAACTTACTATTGGGATTTTAAGGTATAAGTTCATATTTATAAAATGCTCTTGTAACCAAATAATAAAGTATTGTTTCACAGTTAAGTAACAACAAAAATTCACATAAATGGGCATACGCAGGAAACGCAGGATACGATCTCTTGAATTAAAAGCTTACCGCGCTTTCCGACATTCATAAGCTGTCTAATTTCAATTCAAAGTAATTTTAAAAATTACGTGGTTGCAAGAGCATATTTTTAAACTTATGTGAAAGCTCCTTGGGTCGAGACGGCGCGAGGAGAGAAACTTGAAAGCTCGGCCATTAATTTATTACAATTAGTATAATTAACATTGCGTAACGTAACGCTCGTCGGCTCCGCGTCGCTTTATCACTTACGCCGTGTTTATGCAAGCGCCCTCCTCGAGCCTGCCTCCTACCTCCTACCACTCAATAAATACTTACAATTACATACTAATTACACGCGAGGAAATTTAATTTACTATACATTAACTAACAGAAAGAGTGCTACGTCTCGCTGATTGATTCCAACGCCTCCACTACCTACTTGCGAAGCCAACTAAACCATACTAATTACTTAAACGATTATACTTATACCAGTTAATTCTATACATCTAAAACATCAGGTTTGGTCGAAAACAGGAATGTGTAAAACGTTTGACTAGAATTTACTAAAACTTAACATCGACCTAAATAAATATTACATTATTTAACATTTTCACGCGTATCAGCAATACTAAACACACTTGTCTTTACACTAAACGGATAGTCTAAGTTTAGTACAAAATGAGATCTTACAGTTAGTTACACAGGTGACACACAAAACAATAAACACAAAATATACATAACGTTAAGGTCTACTCTTAGATTGATTTAGCTAAATTTGGTTGTACTTAAATCATACGGTACTTACGTGATTTGTCTTGTTGTAAAGTAAAACGGTGACTTGATTTTCGTTCAGTCTTTCAAAACATTTGGAATAAAACGGAGATCAAACAGCACAAAATTCGTTCAAATTTTCAGTCGAACAAATATACGTACGCATGTTACAAATAACTAACATAAATGGATCTATTTTACAATAAATAACATTATTCTACTCTAATGTTAATATTTCACATAAATAATTTGAGATCAATGAACAATAAATTCTGCTACGCAACTTTCATAAAATCGTAAGCTTTGACATCGCTATTTCGAGTTGAAGGTAGTTTTTTCTTCTCGCCGGGTCTTCTGCTATTCTCATCCAGGTGCACGATGTAAAAAATTGTTCGTAACAATACAATCCATACTTTCATAAACATTGAGATCGTTTCATTTGGGTTGTTGATTTTGTGCGTTTTTCTACGCATTAGAACGTAGAATAAACTTTATTTGTGCAAAGGTTCTATGATGGTAAATCAGAAATGTACGTCTTGTACATCAGTGGGTGTGTTGGGGAGTTGCGTCTGTTCTGGCGTGGTCTGCTTGTAGGGGTGCGAGAGCCTGGTGCGGGGCTCTTGCGGCTGTGTCTCCCGGGCCAGCACTCGCTCCACGTGACGCGCCACCAGCTCGGCGGCCGCGGCAGGTGTCCGCGTCAGCGCACACAGCTCGTTCACAGACATGCACACACGTAAGCCTCGAGCGGCCGCCGTAATGCACGCCGCCGCGATCAATGATGGCGGCACCAGAAGGAACTCGGTTTCTGTTGACAAACAAAAATACTTATTTATAATATGGCACTGCAGTCTTTACGCAAATTGAATGCTATCTGCACGTTCTACAAGGTTAATTTTAAAACAGGTTTGTTGTTTACATGTTTTTGTATTGACATTCGTACACGGCCGGCGAGGTCTTTGGCGCAGGTAGAGGTGCGCATCTGTTGCGGGATAATTGCCGCAGAGTGCGGACAGGTGGCTCGGACACCTTGCATCCTATCCCGCGAGCTGAGGTGATCGCATACATTATTTAGGTACATCTTTCAACTCGCTGCCTCACCGAGTTAAAGATTGTTGCGAAGTCAAACGACAAAGCAATAGGTCTCATTTATTTGTAGACGTGTAGATTGAAGTACAAAAAATTGTTTCCATCTTCGTCAACAGGGGTCTAAAAAAACGTCGCGTTACATTTTGCACAATACGTAAACTCCTTTGTTGTTATTTGAGAATAAGGAAGGAGAATCGAACAGCTGCCCGATTTGTGCATTCCGTCCCCGTCTGCATCTTTGTGTGTACCTACTCCGGGACAATAGACGGGGAATAATGGTAATTTACATCTTAAGTCGTCTAGGTAAGGGCGCAGCTGCATTTCGCTACGAAGGAGGGACTCTATTGTGCGATTTTAAATGTAACTTCGATCACAAGTCGACTAATCAATAAATCTACAAACGCTGATAAAATTTGCACAATTGGCTGTCAATATTTATCGTTTCGACCATGTGCAAAAAAATGCAATTGTATAGTCGTTAGGCGATATGGTTGATTTGATAAGCTACTGTCGCAAGTCGTTATCAAATTAGATATTACTAACGGTGCATGCAGTGGAGCGTCACAAGTCGCGGCGATATTAAAGTTTAAGTCGTGTTGGGTGTGCGAGGACGTCAGTCGAAGACGGCAGATGTGAAGACACCTGGCGCGACCCTTCCGCTCGCACCTCCGCAGCGAGCATGGCACAACGTAGGGTCACTGCCCACCTACTACATGCACCCTCCTTCACTCCACGCTGCCCTTATACGTTAATATTTCTTAAGAAAAACAATATCGCTACACGCGAGCGCGTCATAATTTTAATCGGAAAAAGTTCCTCCACGTTAATTAATGTAAGTAAAGCTTACTAGCTCGTGCACGTGTAGGTCAATGTAACCCGACAACGTAGGGTGAACTTAAAGAAAATAGTTCAAATTTATGATAAGTAAAGAATAATGATAATTACTTTACAGCGTCTAAATAAAAAAAATAATATGTTTAATTAATGTAATATACCTACCAATAAACAAGTAAAACAATACAACAGTACGGTAAACCGTTGTTGCGCATGCGTATGTATGAGGCTGCAGGTTATTACAAATCAAAATGTTTCGGGTGTGGTATCAGGTTAGATCTGGTCAGCATGAGCAGCGGTGCGTCACGATCCGTTGCGCGACAGGTTGCCCGTCAGTTGGAGGCGACATCTGCTGACCCGGCGACCTGGCGACCCGGCCACGCGACTACGCGCCCAAGACCTTACACCCCCGCGTCTTACCTCACACCCTTCTAATTACCACAAGTAATGACACGCACCCAACAGACATCGAGAACCGTTAAGTTCCGTTTGAGAAACCTGTCAGTCTCACAGTCCCACCCCAATAGACGAATCCTAACCTAACACAAACAATGCAAAATCGCAGGGGTTGCAAATAGTTCATCTAATTGTGCGTTAAACTGGTTGCGATTAGTTTTATGGCGAATATTATTGTAATGTCTTTTTTAAGAATCAGGTTTGAATGCCGATTTATTTATTGTTAGCACTTGAAGGATTTTATGATCGTTATGCATTTATAGAGCAGAATAGATTAAGTATCCGGTGTTTAAGTTGCGGATCGGATGTATAAATCGGAAGCTTAGATGTTGGAAGATAATACTGGAGGATTGTATGTTGAGGAGATGTACAACGGCTAAGTATCGGGTTAGATAGGGTGGTGTGGAGCCAGGTGCGCGCCGAGACGGCCTCTTTGTCGCGAAGCTTTTGTCGAAGGTTCGAGACAGGGATTCGGGTGCCGAACAATGGCCTCGGGACGTCTTCGTACATTGTCCCCGAGTCAGCTGTCGCGGTCGCTCCCCTATACGCAGACTAGTCTCATAAGTCACCGTAACCATGACACGACGACGCCTTGAAATTAGGTCGGTCAGACAACGCAATCGCGTTTACTGGGAATTGGCTCACTAATAATAATAAAAAATACATCCAACTACGGAATAGATGCTAGTGTGTAGCAACATAAACCAACATTTCGGACGGGCAGAAAATGGAGTAAAAAAATATTGCGAAGAAACAAGCTGCTTACAAACATTTTCTTATTGTAGATAGAGAAAGCTATAGCACTGTGTGACGTCACATCTTCCTACTTTTAAATTACTCAGTGGCTGTCTAATACATAAAAAGGAGAGAACATGCAAATTTTTATATTAATAAAAACGTCGTAACATTTTTAACCGCGTATATATTTTTATTCGGTTTTTAATTATTATTGACGTTTAATAAAACTGTTAAAATGAACGTCTAGTACGTCTACCTACTAGAAAAATATATCTAAGTAATAATTATTAGCTACGTATTATTTTGATACCACGCTACCCTATTCCAAAATTACGTTGCAAATTATTCACTTTTGTGGGAGTTATAATCCGTTGTAAGACGGAGGAAGTTTAGGGGTCAAGTAATGTTATTAACCCTTTCACACTTCGAGTAATGCGCGATCAGTTACCGGCAATTATACCGCTTCCGGCGACGACCCAAACTTGTAACTACACGAAACATTTATGTTTACTATACAATACTAAATAGTTGTAACTGATATTATGCGGCGCAAAAACTTTGACCCGATACGGCCTGTATGCATCTGAATATTAAATATCGCATAGAAGCAATAGAATTGCACTTTGTATTGAATAACAACCATTTTTTTATCTTCTTTCGCTTACAGACAGTTAGGTATTTTTTACTTGTCTAGATCGGTGAAGTATCTTTGTACGGTTATGTCAATAATTTTGTTGGTATGCGTCTATTCATCCGTGCAAATATTATTTTTATATTTAACAATTTATTACTTATTGTTTTTTTTTAGCTGTAACCATGTCTCCGTCCACGATCCGAGTGTTATTTAAGATAACTGTTTATGTAGATTTAAAAACAAATAACATAAGGACGCAATAAAATAATTACCACACGGGTAGTAGAGGCATTAACAATGTATCAACATGGGCAAAAGCGCACGTATAAGCTTGAAGTACCTAACGCATGACAAAATGTAAAAAGCTGCTCTTCTTTGAATACATGCCTAATCTAATATAATACCTAAACACTCTACCTTCGTACCTATAAAATAGATAGGTTATCATTTTTAATTCATGGCTGAACTATTTAATCAACTATGAAAAAAAATCACATGTAAACTTCCCGATTCATATTAATATTGAGGCGCGTATTAACGGTGGTAAAAATTACTGTTTATTATTAAAATTAAATAAATCCAAACAAACAGACACACTCAGAATAAAACGTTGAATATTGAATAATGTTCTGAACATTAAATACGTTTTATTTTGAGAATTACTACAATCGCATTCACGAGATAAGTATATCCTGAATTTCAGCTGAATTAAGAGCTAAGTTCATTTTAAAACAAATCTTTAAATAGAGCACAATATTCCCAACTGGACTGCCTTTTCCGTGCATACCTAATTCATCTATTAAAATAAGAAGTTGAAAAGCCTCTCTGTGATTTCAAAATAGTTATGTTTTCAATTAATTATAGTTATACAGTCCCTTTTTAGGCAATTTTGCCCCGTTCGAACGGCTGAACTGATTTTAATAGCACTTTACTGGAAGATAGAGGCCTTCGTATGGCTTAATATAGGCTATACTTTAATCCGGTAGATGGCCCATTTTTAACAGTAGTTAATATTTTCACCTATTAAACTATACACTTCATTGATCAACAGATGCGTCACGAAGAACTAAAATTTAAAGTCGATGGACCAATGGACGATGGCAGAGGGGAAGCGGCCGGCTATAAATAATTCTTATCGGGATTCATTGTACCATAGGGGCGGACAGGGTTAAGTAACACGAGATTCCTTGACATAATATTTTAGTAAACAATATCAACAGTTATAAAAATAAAACGTAATTACCGTTGTAAACAGATCACAGTTGCATTGAAGAGAGGCTAAACGATCGCAGTTGATGGGTTTATCTGTAAGTTTCAGTAAGTTTATTCAATTTTTAATAAGTTTCGTTTATCGCTATATTCTCACGAACTGCTTGTCCGACCTAAATAATATTTTTGTTTTTGATAGCCTGGTTGTTAATGACTGGTTTAGGCTACCAAACACCACGTTACTAAACTTGGGAGGGTTCGCAAAACCATAAAAATCTATGTGTGTACAAAGTTATCGCGGTGCATGGCTAATTTTACAATACAAAGCTCTATTGAAGCTCTAATTGAAGCTCTGATGTGAAGGAACATACTTACTTAGTTATAATTATATATATAGAATTGCAGGCACCTAGTGTACAATACTTAGTCATGGCTTATAAATTCTTAGAAAAGCTGAGTCCCTGTGTAGTTTCAGCCTGAAATGCCCTATTCATAGCAAAAAGTTACTAACCGTGAAACGAGCAACGAATCAGAATGACATTATACCTAGGTGTTTAGAGCTTTGACCAGGCAAAAAAATGGCAACGTCGCGCGTCGGGAAATATAAACGGAAACGGTATGCAGTACTTCATTTTAAAAAATAATTAAAGTACGTAGGCGTAACAAAGGTCAGGTGCTAAGGGCTTGATATGAATTAGTAATTTCCACTATTTTTTATTGTGTTCAGTGATCGGAAAAGCCAACCCTCATGCGAAGGTAATGTCAAGGGGTTACTGTTGGTCAATGGTTACAACCGACAACGTACATGAACAAGCACTCATGTACAAGTACACTATATAAACTAAACTTTTTCTTTGTTGTGCAACTACCTAACGGATTTTGAAAAAAAAAGATAAAGCTGTCAATTAAGCTACAGGTACTCGTAGTTAGTGGAATGTTCAATCGCAATGCTAATTTTATACAATTATACCATTCAAAGTACCATCACAATTTAATTACTGAAGGGCACATTTAGATTTTACGACTTGGCGTCAATAAAATAAATAGCCAAAGTAACACTCTTCAACATTTTATCGCTGGCCACGTGTACGCATTATTTTTTTTCGGCATATGATTTTAAAAGCAAACAGGTTTAATTCCAAATTTAAAATTTTATGGTGTCATTTGAAATTTAAAAATGTAAGTGAGGTGACCCGAGTGTGTTTACAATGGGAGTGCGAGAGGGTCAGTGGCTGAAGGGGGCGCGAACGCAAGGTGTGCGCGTTATCACTGCGCAAACGGCATGTGCGCGTTCCGATACACGCGTCCACTGCCCTATGCCGCACACCCCATGCGCACCTATCGTTATGTCCAGCCCATGCACACTACAATCACATTCCCAAACAAAGGGACGCTCCCATATAATCATTAAATAAAAACCAAACAAATTAGTGAAAAATAATTGACAGCGCACCGCTTTTATCGATTAATGTTCATTATGATAGCAGGAAGTTACACCCGCATGTTACACAACTTTCAAAGGGAATTTATGGCTGCTGAAATACATAAAGTAAACTTGTACTAGTTATAAAAGAGTTGTACCTACCGGTATAACATACTGAGGTGAGTGTGAGCGCATGCGTCCTGACCAGAGGGTTGGTGCGACCCCACGGCACTCGCGCTAAGAAAGGCTCCACGAAGTCAAACGCCGTTGCAATAGACAACTGCCAGTTCAGTCGTTGAAGTAACATCACTTCCCATTGCTACAACAAAAAAATGCAATATTAACGTTAGGTCGTTTTGCCTTTTGAATACGATTATATCCAAAGGGCACGACCCCATGAGAATAGCAGTAAATTTCTACATTTAACAAATCCTTGTTCTTGTGTCAATGGCAAACGAAGGGATGTACGACCTATTCTTTCTTAACAGTTCGTACGTAACCGTCATACTTGATGAGTTAGGCGGAAACCGCAAAAAGTAGCGAATCACTTTACAATTACTGTAGGAAATGTCATAAGAAAACAGAAGGGACAAAAGAACCCTCGGCCAACAACGATATTTTCACACAGCCACTGATATAATAAGGGCAGCAATTTGATACCGCTTCTTGTTTACATTCAAAACAAAAAGCAATAAATTAGATAAAGACAGAAATAAACACCATGTTCTGCGTGCACCTCTGTAATTTCCAAAGCTATCATAGTTTTAAAGTTCGTTAAACTTCAATAATATTCTTTACACAAATGAGTGGAGCTTATCTCTGTATGTTTAAGATGCGTTTATAACAGTAGCAACGCCATAAAGAATAAACGTTGCGCATCACAATAATAAGTGTAATACTTTCAAAGTAATACTAGTAAAACCAGCGTTACGTAATATGAAGACTTCCTAAACTATGCCAAATATTCTTCTTTAATGAGAACGAAAATTAATGTAATAAATGTGCTTAGTTATTGTAATTAAAACACATTCTGATGTCGTCCAAATTTTAATAGTTCCGTGAGAAATGCGTAGACGCATTTAAATAACAGCCGTCAAGTTGGAGCACCTATGGGAAAGTCGTAGGCTTGACACCCGTACCATATGACGTCATTAGGTATGCGCGATGCACTCGTATCGCGATCATCGCTCGAATTTAATTGCAAGGAATTACGAGCATTCGTTGGTGTCATACGTTCTGAAGGAGCGATGAGACCGTTCTCACGGTACCGTTTTAACTAAACATATGGCACATGCATAATTTGTATTTATTCGGAAGGGGCACTTCCGACTTGAGACAATTGACGAATACGATACAGATACTTTATGGAATTCTACTCAAGTATCACGATTGGCACAACGGTGTGAATGGTCACTTTGCTACTGATCAACACTTCACAACCGGTCGCGTTTTAAAGGTTATCAAGATAGTTATTTATAATACCTATATGGTCCAAAAACTGAGAGCTTAGTATGTTTGAAAGACCGATGAACTTTAAATGATTAAAAATATGTTATCTTGGCTTATCGCTAACACGGCAACTTCTTATTTATTAGTCAGACAGATCCCTACCTAATTACCAGAAGACTTACACTTTGTAACATATTTTCTACACATATGAGCCCTAATAAAATATTGTCGACGTCAACATTACTAGGTACATAAATCGAAATATGTATTATAATTGTCGCTAGAGGCGTGAGAGAAAGGTGACAAAGTCAAAATTGATTACAAAGGGCAACCAACAAACGAATCGCACCTGCCCGTGCGGGTGTGAACAATTATGACAATTTTGTCATTACGGCCACACTGTGGGAAATTGTTCAATACTTCACAATGCTTCGAACAGCCTCACAGTTGAACTGCTTCCGTCACAAACATATCGAGAGCAACAACCTCATCTCATTAAATGACTTAAAATATGAGGACTGCTTAAATTAGTTCTAATTTAACCCTGCCAGTGTAGCGTGTCTTGTAGCCCACATTTCCGTCGGAAGCAAGTGTACAATAATTCGGTGCCTTACTTCGTCACAGCCTGTAGGCTACATAAGAAGGGTGACAAAGTCTTACTAGCCCTTACAAGTGTCTAAGGAAGGTGTAATTGCCGGAAACTCACCATGTTACGAGGAAACGTCGTTTGGGGTGGAGGAGTGACATTTGACTCGACTAATCGAGTTCATTCACAGTACAATCAAAGCAACGATTAACTGATGGCCACCACAGGATATGCTACCGGACGTAAGACGCGATACAGCCACTTGAGTTTTTTTGAAGATATAAACAAGGAAATTATGTCTGTATACAGCATTTTAATTGACTTTTTATATGGTAAGGTGAAACAATAAAATATCGTAGATACATCGACGCAAAGAAAACAAGTGTATTAAGAAAAGCCAAGAATGACTAGTTTTTAGTGGCTCAGAAGCCAGAGAATTTACATCAATCTAGTTAATAGGTCATCTTATCCTGTTTTGAGAGGGTTAGAGTAATCTGATACGTAGACTGAAGCCAAGCGCGAGAGGTTTCATTAATGTAAGTATGATACTAGGTATGTGAGAGTCGGTCCAATGATGCGGGATGCTGTATACTTGCGGTAAGTGACCGCATGGATTTGGAATGCGAGCTATTGTGGACTTTTTGTCTTTGCTTTTGTTTATGAAGTACGAAAATAAACAAAAATGTAAACAAAAAGAAAATATTTTCGCTTCAATCGGCTTTTCATGTTGGTAAGGAATTTTTTTAAATCAAATATGATTTATGATCCAAATTGATGATGAAATATGCAGGCCACTTGATGCTTACGTACATATAGGTACATTTAATAACAATATGCAAAGAAATAATAAGTTGGTAGTCATACTTACTCTGACTTCATGGGGCAGCACAGAGTTGTCAGTGTAAGCGCACAACAGGTCTACGGACAGCGGGTGGCACTGGCGGAACTTCGAAGCGAGGAGCATGGAGGTGACAGCAAGGAGTTGCAGCTGTTGCCGGGATATGGCACGCTGCGCCAAAAACCGGTCCATGTAGCTGACAGCCAAGGGGAACACCTGCTCTTCACATTGCTGTTCCTCGCACACCTGAGATTGTATACCAAATATCAACAAAAACATTCATTCAACGCGCGAGCTTTTCTGAAACTTTCACTTTAATATTCGAAGAGTAATTTCTCGGTGTATGCACCTCTGTACGATAGATTAGGCTCTCACAGCTACGTCACGGACGACGCAGTCATGGGATGAGGTCATTGTCATCGGTGCGTAAATTACTGGCCACCGTGGAGTTTTGACAATAGAAATATTTGACTTGTGTTTTGTTTCAGAATATAGAATAGCTACGGCTGCGAGTACTTTGTACAACATTTGTTAGTAATTTGTATGGAAATATGTAAGGTTCAATGAAACTAATACTGCATCAAGATTATAGATAATTATATCAAGTAACAATATTTTATTATAATCCAAGTACCTGCTCGTCTTAATTGGGTACGCAGGTAGCAAACTTTGTTATATCTACCCGCATTACTTAATGAATGGTAGTAGGTACAAGTTTGATCATTTTATCATACCTATCATACTACTAAATTCACTATTAGTATTTTATCAGCACATAAAATACTACTACATATTATCATGTGACATTTCATGAATTAATAGTACTCACTACTTACTATAAAGTTACTACGTAAATAAGGTCATTCACTCTAATCAGCTGTTAGCGGTAAAACGAGTGTGAAACATCACACCGCGCTAAACGTAGCACACATCGCACGTCATAAAAGATGTTGTCTTACGAGATAAGGAATAACAGTAGAAGCTTTTAAAAAAGTAACTCACTTCCAACATCCAGGTGGTGACCACTTTCCGCATGAATGGCTGGATATCAATCTGCACGTTTTGGAAGTAGTCCGTGTGAAGAGCGTGGGCCCTCTCCAGCGTCAGCAGGTTCATCAGGAGCCGAGGGTCACGGTCCAGAGCGCGGTCTGGTCCAGCGACACACATGTCGACAGTCCTCCCATTGCCACTGTTGCCGGAGTTCTGCATGTTCTCTTCACAGGACAAATCCATTGTAAGCACAAATGTCACTTGGTATCTGCACTGATAGTTCGTAATAAAAGTTCGAAGTAGTGAAGTGAATACGATAAGTCAAGTCCACGTGAAGTAAGTTTGTTTACAAAATGTTCGTAACACGAGGGAGCGAGCGCACGCGCACGGAGCACACAGCCGCTCGACTAGCGGCCTATCGACAGAGTAAATAGGGCTGTATCGGAACGCGACTTCACTCCGCACCTCACCCCACTTTTAATCTCTCTATTGTGGCCCTTTGGTCCTTGAGCGGGTCTGGTTTGTATTCATAGTACGGTACGATACGCTCCACAATTTTGTAAAAAAAGCTTATTCTTTGCTGGAACTAGTAACGCGTACCAATAATATAGTTTCTTTGAAATAATAATACTAACGTTATGACATGCCTTTACTCTTCTTTCACGCTTAATTTTTGTTACCAAACTTTAAAATATGTTTGTTTACTTTTACAAAATTGCGTAACACGCTCATTTTATTCTCATTTAGCTTCAATTTTTATCCAAATATATCTATAAGCATGGATTCAAGAAAGCACCAGGGGTTTGTTCAATATTGTAGACAGATTTGACAGAACAATAGCCTTTATCTATCCCATATAATACCGCCTCACAGACACATCTTTCATAACAAACCATTGCAAAAGAGTCGTCAAGAAAACACCTTAGTCCTAACTTAATATCAGGATCGAAGCAGATGGGTGCAGAATTTTTACCAATACACCCTTATCCCGCACCTCTTCCTGTTCCTATTCTCATTCCTAAGGCCGGCAACGCATTTGTGACGCCTCTGGTGTTGCGAATGTGTCCATTGGCGGCGGTAATCGCGTAGCATCAAGCAAGTCGTCAGCTCATTTGCTACCTCTAACATAAAAAAAGATGACAGCAACATGAAAACCTACTTTACTAGCTCTTATACACATGTGACCGAAGTAATATGCATACTCTTCAGGACTTCCTGAATCTTCTAAACACTGGTTACTGAACTACTAATAATGTCCCTTTGCTGCCAACACAGCACCTCCTAAAGAGGCTTTAAAAGCCTTACATGGTCTTGCTTGCTTTGATAGGACTTCAGTTACTTCTCGAGCGCACTCATCATCCTAGCATTATCCCAGTTACATCCAAGACTCTTCGCATTGGAGCCCAGGGTCCGCTTGCTAGTCAAACCAGATTTGACAGGATATTAGCTTTTCGACAGAGCGACTGCCGTCTGACCTCCGCAACCCAAAGGGACAGGACTGTTAAAGATCTTCATGCCAGCCGAGACCGACGATTTAATGTTAACGTGGTCTCCGAGGCACGGGACAAGCGATAATTCTATTTCTTAGCGTGTCGATAGCAATCTGAATTGTATCAGCCCAGAACTTTGCTAAGAGTATGGCATTTTCAGTACGTCCATAAGTTTCTGTAACGTGCAGGAATTAGGGCACGCAGGACAAGATAGGAAGTGTCCCATTGTTTGTGGAACAGCACCACACTTGCACTCCAGATTGGAATTGTCTATAAAGCCTCACCTAAGCAAATTATCTTTGCTTCGGCCTACCTGTGTCCTAAGTCTATTCAAAAACTTCCAGATCAGCCAAGGTAGCCCGTGTCCAGGCAATTATTAACAACTAGAGGACGCCAGCAGCTACGCCTGCATTTTTTTTTAATTTACCCGTTTTGGCCGATCCCGTGGGAATTTCGGGAAATCCCTTCTTAGTGCACCCCTACGGTCCCCAAGGAACATGCATGCCAAATTTCAGCTTCCTGCGCCCAATAGTTTCGGCTGTAGCGTGTCTGTCAGTCAGTCAGTAACGCAAGGATTTTATATATTAAGATTTAATACGCACAGTACTTCGAAAAGTAAGTTTGCGCGCCGTGGATTCGAACCCCTCACCCTCTGCGTAGCAGTTTGTTTGTATCTCCAATAGGCTACTGCTAACTTCTCAAGCGAACAGATTACTAAGCCTTTTAAAATTAAATCAAGGATTTACGGAGGAGATTTGGGCATGAACCCTGCTCAAAGAAAGAAAATAGTTGTACTTATGCAGTGTTGCCTTCTTTCTCTCCAGGTCGAAGTAATAATTGAAGACATACTACCCATTCGAATATATCTTTTGGAAGTCATCATCATGAGCCCTTTATACTGTCCCACTGCTGGGCACGGGCCTTTTCCCATTATGAGAAGAGTAAGGCCATAGTCCACCACGCTGGCCAAGTGCGGGTTGGCAGACTTCACATGTCTTTCGAGAACATTATGGAGAACTCTCAGACATGCAGGTTTCCTCACGATGTTTTCCTTCACCGTTAAGCAAGCGATAATTAACAATTTAATACGCACATAACTCCGAAAAGTCATCGGTGCGCGCCGTGGATTCGAACCTGGACCCTCTGCATAGCAGTATGTCGGTCTCTCCACTAGGCCATAGTGTAATCTAGGCTATCGCTGCTTTGGAAGTGCGTTCACCTTTATCCCATAAAAAGCCTTTATTTGTCTTTTGCTTCGTAATCTGCGGCTAAAGAACTAACTATCATAAGCCGCCCTCGGATAACTACATAATGGTGTCACATTATTTAACAATCAAGCTCCGTCCAAATCGTTAACATGAGATGTATCTCATGTGTGGATAGTTTATAGTGAAAAAGTGAACTACAGCTGTTCACGTAATTTCTAGATTAGATGATACCCAACATCGTCTTTAAAGTTTTGTTGCAAAATACAAAGTCTTTATGCCAAAGTGGCTCATGGAAGATATTAAAAAAAACTATAGCTGGAAGTATATGTGAAGTAAGATAGCTTTTAATGTCTGGAAAAACGTTTCTGATTTTTCGTTTGTTACCTTCACTCACAGAGTTTCAATCATTTTTAATAAACACTCGTGCAGCCATTCGCAATCGACTGCTATCTATAAAAGCCTCTCTGTAATAATTTGTATCACAATGGCTTTGTGCGACAATTGCAGGACTTGGTCTAAGGCTGGTTTCAGAGTGACGCGCGCGGCACGCGCCGTCGGCCAGCGCGTCTCAACAGCGCGTTTGGCGCGCGGACCACTGTGAAACGAGTTTGCGTTTCTCATTGCAATGTATGAAGCTTCGGCAGCGCGGCCGGCGCGCGCGTCTCACACGCGGCGCGTTTGAACTGCGTGACTATGAAACACTACTACTAATCTAGTGTAATTGTAAGCGCGCGCGTGTGGCCGGCGCCGGTCAAACGCGTGACTCTGAAACCAGCCTGATAGTACGCTGGCCATACATGTTAGTGTTGCGTTTGATGGTGTTTTCTGTCTTTTCCCAAAGATAGGTAGGAGTTGCGTCGTGTATTTTCCTTAGTCGCCTCCTACGACTTCGGAATGAAATGAGGTACCTAGTGAATTTTTGTAATTTTAATCCATATTGGTATCGTGGTCGCGTAGTTTGGCAGGGGGTGAAGCAGACGCGGCGAGGAAAGCGGCGCGCGGGGCGCCCCACCCTGCCGCGCTCCGCCGCCGCGCCGCGCCCGCCAGCCGGCGCAGAATAAGTAGGCGAATGCAACATTCTAATACGCTAGTTTGTGGAAGTTGTGTTTGTAGCAAGTGTTTATAGCGATATATTAATTTATTTTTTCACAATTTGTACGAAATAACGGAAACACAAAATAAATAATAAATATGGTAAATATCCTATTTACCTTAGTAATAGTTTCTACGAAGTACATAATATGTATAGTGCAATAAATAAATTAACCGTACCTACGAGTAAGAATGCCCCTTAGAATAAATAAAAAAAAATGGCCCGGCAGCATGAAGACGGGGTCGCAGTCCCGCCCGCGACCCCGGCAGGCATTAACGTGACCCTGGAACGTAAAGGGTTACTGAAGGACACCGTGGATTTTAGTCAGTACGAGTCTGACAGTATTCCGCCCTGCGCTGGGTTGAGGACTCATTTGATGATTTTACCACGATAAAAAAAGGATCTTTTTGTTTATGTGAATTATTTGTACTTGGTACTTACTTACATTAGGCGCATTCATTAGTGTTTTCATTATTGTTGGATTCACCTATTTACCAGATCGCTGTTTGAAAGGGGTGCCTACAAGTTATTACATCGACAAAACCGGTTTTACCAAAAAACCGGTATTTCCAGAAAGGGCAAGAAAGAAATGACCGGTGTATTAGGTTTTGTAAAATATGTATATTCAATCAACAATAAAATAAGGCTTATTCAATTTTTTTCTGAACCTCTAAGAGGCATCCCACGATTTCTTCTGGAATCTACTAACTCAGGTAGAATGTGCGAGTTGTAAAAGTTGACGAGTTTCAACTCCATTTTATTTTTCCAGAATTCGTCATCTTTCTGGATGTATAGAATTTCCATTTTTGATTCTTCTCCTCCCCATATACCAAAAATACATCGCTGCTTGCCCGTCACCCGAAGCTGTCCTTGCGCCTGATAGTACCAGTTGCTGTTTTTATTTATGGTCACCTCGTTACTCTTTTTATTATATTTTAGAATTTGGACCTTATTATTTTTGATAGCATTTTCTATACCGTTTTTATAAGCAGCTACTGGACATTTGACCTCAATTATGGTATCGTCTCCTACAACACCGTCCGGTGTGGCACCAATATAAGGAAATTCTTGATCTACAAATAGTCCACAGTCTTCGATGAGTAAGTTTTCTTGGCTGCTCAATTGTTGGAGAGCAAATTTTTCATTTTTGAGCCCATGGGCTACCGATGCGACGGATGAAATATTCGATTTATATAATATGTTGTTCACTAGAGCAGAAAAATTTTTTTGCCTCTTTATTATTGCCCCAAAGTTTGATGCTGTTATCATCAACCTTCTTATTTGCAACCATTCAGTGCTTTCGCGTTGCTGTGTGGTTCTGTTTTGTATGCCCTTCCGGTCTTTTACCAGCGTCTCCAAATTTTTCATAAAATCTGTAGACGCTGCGATGTACTCATCGGCAGACAAGTCTGGTGCAGCCACTTGTTTGCCATAATCATTCTGCTTTACAAATAGCTTAGATCTATTTTTTTTTCTTTTCACGGCATTGGCTCGTTTTCTCTGCTGTTCTCTTCTTGCTTCTAGTTTTTTTAAGTTGCCTCTTGGGCTCTTACCCAATATTTTTTTGTGCACAGTGTAAAGAGGTCTTTTTGTATTGTAAGAAACAACAGCAGCCGAGCATCTCGCTTGATAGGAACGACGAGAAGCAAAATTGATTCTTTTGCCCCCAACAAATTTCGCAATTATGCTGTTGAATCTCTCAACTGCATTAGTATCAACGTCTTCAAGAAGACTTCTCGATTTTGCTGCCACCGAATTTAAAATAACTTTTAGCCGGAACCAAAATGTCGAATTTTCAAGCTCTGCCACAGTTGAAGACAAAATTCCTTTATCTTTCGTACAACAATAATCTTTGCAACGTCTGTGGTCCCCGTATGCGTGGTTCAGAGAATTTGTTATGTCTCCATGAATTTGTTTTATGGCAATGTCTCTGGGATTACTTTTATTATGTTTGATTGAAGTCGTGACAACTTTTCTCATGCTCATCACTTTTTCATCGGTCATATATTTTCTGTGAGCTTTTGGATATCTTGTATCTTTGCTTAGTGCACGCAGCTTGTTGCACATATTTCGCAGAACGTGGTTTCGGCATTCTATTTTAGACACTACGTAGTCTGAATAGGGATTTGACGAAAATATTTTGGCATAGGTTGCAGAATCACCATCAGCCACAATGTTGCCATAAATAAGTCCATACATGTTGATGGATTCCTTGAAACCTTCGCATACAATCGTCGCTTCCATTCCGCTGGAGGACCCTTCATAATTTTTATAGCATTTGTGGTTTTTAGGGTTTTCCTGACGTTTCTCTGCCCTTGCACATATTAAACAATATTTATTTTTGACACCAATGAAAAGAACTTCTCCAAATTTTCGGCCCACAATTGCAGCAACACCAGACATTGCTTTATAGTTGTTCCCATAAGAACGTTTGCACCATGCACCATCCGCAAATACGTCAATGACGGGTATGCCATTAACCACACGCCCTTCTTGGATTGCTGCTTCACGTTCAGTAGCAGCAGCTCTTTCCATAGTCTCCAGTGCTGTAGCCTCCCATTCACTAAACATGCTATCCTGAATTTTCGCGTAATATTTTTCACGAAAAATAGGGATGTCCATGGCACTCATAGTTTCCTCGAATTGAGAGTATCCAATCCCAGATGATACTATACCCGAGACTGCTGCAGTATTTATATCTACTCTATTATCACAGCCCAAGTCGTCAGTACACACTTAAAATTTTTTCAGGCATATCCTGCATTTAAAATTAAAATATGAAACCAGACCGACACGTTTTTCTGTTTCTAAAACTAAGCAGCTAAAATCACATTGAAAGAGAGGTTCGTGTTTTTGCTGTTGCAGTTGATTAAAAAAATAAACTATATCAACAATTCTACGACCGGTGATTTCTTTCGTAATCTTTGTCTCACGCTCATGTTCCACAAGATAAGGCAGGTCTTCTTGATCGCTGAAACATTGAAAAAAAAAAGCGAGTAAATGTGATGACCTTAACAAATCTGGGAAACTAGGAAAAACTGGCATATCAGTGTATGATTATTTATAGTCCATACTTAGTCCACCAAATAAAAAAACATTTTGATAAACTCAAAAATATATGCATCTAAAAGCTTATGCAAACCTAAAATTTTACTAGAGGATAAACTTACTCAGCTACACCACATGGCGGTGGTGTGTTTGGCATTGACGGTAATTCTATATTTGCTCCATGAGATAATTCTGGTAGGTTTTGTGAGACTTCTTCTGTTCCAGTAATACCCAACAGTTTTTCAGGGGTACTGAAAATAGGAAATAATTTTAAAAATAATGAATATGTACAGAATGATTTTTTTTTAAATGGGCGTCGTTCGCGGATTTTAGAAACATTGAAATAATCCGGTTTAAACTGGTACCGGTTAAAAATAAAATACCGATTTTTGGTAAAAACCGGTATTCACATACCGGTTTTTATCATAAATTCTTTTATATATGATGGCCGTGTGGTTGACGGCATACAATACAAGTGTCACCACCCCCTATCGTCCCGTGGGTGTCGTAAGAGGCGACTAAGGGATAACACGATGCAAATACCATCTTTGCGTAGAGACGGAAAACTCGACATCTAACCCTATATGACTGCCTCGTTGGTCTCGCGGCATAAATGTGCGCGTAGGATCGGGAGGTCCCGGGTTCGATTCCTGGGTCGGGCAATGTTATTGGGTTTTCTCAGTAGCAGCACGGAGTCTGGAAATGTGCCCGGTACGGCAATAGGCTCGCCCCTTATTACGTGGGACTAAAGTATATCTGGCGAAAAGTGGGTGTAGAATTACACCTCTGCCTACTCCTTCGGGGATAAAAGGCGTGACGATAAGTATGTATGTTCTTTTATATATATAGATTAGTACCCTATTCATGACCTCGTACATAAAAAAAATATTTTCAAAGGTTTTACCTGAAAAACAGGGTCAAGTGAAATGAGATGCCTATCTAACTCACAGATTTATTATGATGAAACACAATGCACATAATTATATATATACAAACGATATACACCCATATCGGAGTCGATGGCGCATTGTGTTCCACGCGCGCCTCAAATAGAGTTAGCTATAATGACGGGGCCGAGCTCTAGAGGGCCGAAGCCTGCCGGGGTCACGGGATTTACCGAATTACTGTGACCTTGGAACGTAAAAGACTAGTGGATTTTAGTCAGTTCGAGTCTGACAGTATGGGTGGGAGGACTCATTTGATGATTTTACCACGATAAACAAAAAGTTGGTATGTAATCGAGCTTACTCAAAAATCATGGCTGATACTGGTTGAAGTTCTACTAGTGTCCCATCAGATGTTTCTGAAAATTGTGGTGGAGTGTCAGTTTCACTCATTCCTTGTGAATCAGTTGGCAACTCCGCAATGTGAGACTCAGTGTTGATACGAGTTCTGTAAATACACAGTAAAATGAATGATGGAAACTCGTGCCGACGACGATCAAATTAGCTCGCTAAAAGTTAGTGCACGTACTTAGAATTTTTGAGATAGATATATTCTAACTTACCTATTCAGGTTCATCAATTTCAATTTCTTGAGCTGAAGTCGTGTTAACTTTTTAATTTTATTTCGTTTATTTACCATTTTTATGACTTAGGTATTACTTGACACTTCAATATTCTCTTTGGTAGTCGGCGACAGCGAGCGCAATAAAGTTGTACACGAGTGCTCTCTAAGACGCGCTGCGGACGACTGACGAAGTGACGAGGCACGGAAGCGGTGATATGACCGGCCCGCGCGCAAATTTATTGCATGCTTTTACAAATCATTTCTTTTTATAATTCTAAAAGCTCTGTTAAATAAAAAAAAACCATAAAGCACTAATGTATTTAATAGTGAACATGTAGACGAAATTATATTAAAATTGGGCTAATTACAATCGAATAAAACTGGTTTTTCTTATCATGGACAAGTATAAAAATGCTAATTTTAGGAGAACTTTGCGAATTTTTTGTATCGAGCCAAATTGTCTCAATCGTGTTTTGACCCTCATAATTCACTAAGGAATATCTTTAAGTTTCAATATAACGAAAAAAAATTTAAAAAAGATGTAGTTTATGAGGCCAAAAAGTGATTTTGCGAGCAGTCGAAATGCGTCAGAATGTGTTTTTTGAGACCCATTTCGCCTTAAACCGTCGGTCCCGGCTGTCATGAAGATCTTTGACCGTCGCGTCGCTCGTTACGTGAAGTGTACCCTCAAATAAACTGATACTGGTCTAAACTATGGAATATCGCTATCACTTTGGGTTGCGGAGGTAAGACGACAGTCGCTCTGTGGAAAAGTTGATATTCTGTCAAATCTAGTTAGACTAGTAAGCGGACCTCGGGCTTCAAGGCGAAAAGTCTTGGAGGCAACAGGGATAACGCTAGAACGTTGATGATGATGATAAGTTTGTACATAATAATAATCAAACGATTCTGAAATTATTTTCGTTTGATTACCTAAAAAGAAAGTGTAATAACTACTATTTGGCTCGACGTGACTACCACTGGTCTAATATCGATGGAAATAAGGTGCTTATATTTCGTTCTGAGAAAGTTGAATAATAGTAGTCAGGTGAAGAGAAAGCTCCTATCGTCACGTTCTTGCTTTTTCAGTACTTTACCGTGGTTGGTAGTGTCATACATTGTTTTGTTACCGTTTGACAATTGATGAATGGGAAATTATAAGAGTATTTATTGTCTGTATGTGATTCCTTCAGGTTCCAGTTCCACCCTTAACGGTTTAGTAACGGTAAACCGTAGTCCTCTAGGACAAGCTGTAACGCTACTTCTACTCTACGGTTCCTCCTTCAAATCAATTTAAATTAAATCACTTTAAAGATCCTAATCAAATTGGTTGTATTCAAGACATCATCATCATCCTTGCCCCTTAACTTATAATTAATTCTGGTTATTTAAAACTTCTCAATTCGACATTGATGTTGTGCTTAATGTTTCATGCTTGTATTAGCAGTGGCTCGTAATAAAATGGATTAGGATCAAAACTACGATATAAAAGGATCTAAAGACTTTAGAAACACGAATTGGTAATAAGTAAAGGTAAAAAGTAATTATAAAAAATAAATATTGTAGAATTGTCGTTGCTATAAGTAGATATTTCTTAAATAAAAATAATAACAGTCTCCAAGTAATTTGTTAATGCGTATAGCAACTCTCTAAATAAACAATAAGAAGTTAAACTGTAACATTCCCTAATTGGCACTTACAAAAACATCTTCTAGTACAAAACATTGTCATTGTCAACAATAACATTCTATGAAGTATTTGTTATCATTGAATAATCCTTATACTTAAAAATAAGTTGTACAATCAGCAAAATAAGTTGATAGCTTGATAGATATTTACGTGATTTCTCTTTCTCTTTTTTAAAAAGGGGTTAAATATAATGACCACCATAAAATGCTTTGATACCCTTAGTTCTTTAACCAAAAATATATATTTAACACCAGAAAAATAAAGTCTAAAATTACAATAGTACTAGCTATTTTAGTCACGACTGCACTTCAAATTGTATTCGAACAGCAAATGTAGTAAATGATCACCAAACTAAAAACTTAAACTGCACATTAGACTTCAGTGACTTCTGTTGCTGACTGCACATACTTCGTTAGGTCTTTTTGCTTATTTACATTTTGTATCTATCTATTTCCACTTAGACAGGCAAATGAGGTGGGTGTAATTCTCCCCTACAGTTAAGCCTTTCAAGGCCTACCCACTAAAACCACCACGGTTTCTGTCGACGACTTATAGCGGATTGACGCAGATCGAGGATTGTGTACTCTGACGCGAATCTTTTTAAGCAGTATGCTCTATGTAATCAGTTTTTCATACGAAATAATTTAGACTCTCTCGTCTTGCACCGGATCGGAGCGTGGTCGCGGACACGGCCTCCGCGACCACGCTCGGTGCAAGACGAGCAAAACGTCGGAAACAAATAGGTATTTATACCTTAAATATGTTACGCGATTAAGACCTAAAGCTGACCTAAGACCGGAGTTTAAAAAGATTATTCAGTTTTTGTTATTAAAATCGTAACTTAGGTACATCTCATCTTCTATTCCAAATATCTTCTAAGTTTATTTGAGACTCTCACAAGAAAAAGTAACTAAGACTACATACATACAACGTACGTTACCTGTATAATTAAAACTTTTATTATGTTTGCAGTAAAACACAAACAATTCAATTTACTAATGACTTTCATGTAATATTAGCCTTATTCTAGAATTATCGCATCGTGCTTATTTATTATTTATAGACTCACGCCTTTATCCCTGAAGGGGTAGGCAGAGGTGTAATATTACACCCACATTTCGCCATGAATTTTTAGGTCGGGCGAGCCTATTGCCGTTACCTGGCACATCACCAGACTCCGTGCTGCTACTGAGAATTCGGAAAAACCCAGTAACACTTTTGCCCGACCCGGGATTCGTACCCGAGACCTCCGACCAGCAGTCGCATATGCTATCCACTGGACCACGGAGGCAGTCAGCAAAGTGTACCTATAGAAAACCCCAGCTAAAGGCATTTGAAGGTATCAATATTACCAGAATTTGTGGGTCCACTCACTAGCAACAGACACCGTCTAGCAACCACAATCTGGCAATTTATACCAACAGGACGCCGAAGGATAACGACATATACGCACAATTCACGGTGCCATTAGTGCCATAAAAACTGCCATTGATATTTACATGACAACACGACGGGTTAACGCAACAAGATTTGGGGACGAGGGGCTTATTTATTATAAATAAATATATGATTACATGCTAACAAGAGCGCTCAAGCTGCTTGCTAAGTAGTAAGCTAAGGGGTAAGGATACGAAAAAGATAAATTATCTTAAAAAGGTAAAAAATATTTAGGATTGGTGTTTTAATCTAAATGTAAGTGCTAATCATAGATTGCGGTAATAACATTTACTGAGGTAATCACTTGGATGGATAAAGACCTGCGTGGTGTCTCAGAGCTTTACATTGCATTGGGGAGCACGTTACATTGCGGTCGCAGGACAAGAATGCAAAAAAAAATCTGGTGGCTTCAGGCGACCTATGGACACCGATACCTAATGGAAGAGAAGTTGGTAGTTCAATAGATCTCTATTCTGTCTCTTGATCGCGAATCTGTACGCTGTGTGAGTGAATTTATTAATTATTTGACAACTAGAGGACGCCAGCAGCTACGCCTGCATTTTTTTTAAATTTACCCGTTTTGGCCGATCCCTTGGGAATTTCGGGAATGCCCTTCTTAGTGCACCCCTACGATCCCTAATGAACATACATGCCAAATTTCAGCTTCCTGCGCCCAATAGTTCCGGCTGTAGCGTGTCTGTCAGTCAGTAAGTAACTCAAGGATTTTATATATTAAGATATTACTATCTAACTAAA
The DNA here is from genome assembly GCA_944739405.2 of Euclidia mi. Taxonomy (NCBI): domain Eukaryota; kingdom Metazoa; phylum Arthropoda; class Insecta; order Lepidoptera; family Erebidae; genus Euclidia; species Euclidia mi. The sequence continues at coordinate 59,964,307 of OX123185.2, forward strand.
GACAAAGGTAGGTAAAGTTTCGATTTTCAATTAATTTTGCATCAAGATGCGTTCACCAATTTTTGCGTTATGCGGGCACAATCAGATCGATAGGCTGACTAAAAATCTTGATAACATTATTTCAGTTTCCTTTATGAAACAAATTATTGATTCTGAATAAATTTCCAATAACAAACTATACCGCAACTCTTACCTACAAGTTTACCTTATATATAAATGCAAAACTGCCTTTCGATGTCTTGTGCCTGATGATATCAATGGTGCGAACGGCACGAGAACGCTTGCATATCAACAATCTGTTCACTCGAGCTTTGAAGAACATCCGCTGATAAGAAGTCACAATACACAAGGTATCTTAAAGGTACCATTAATAAATGTATCAATGCGCCTTATAACTAAAACTCATCATAATGATCGTAGGTTTCCATGATGAACCGAATGGCTAAAATTTTAAGTAGGATCGAACCTTGTAGCCTGATTTTGTCGAGTAATTATATTATCAATCAAAGAGACATATTTAGGCGCTACCTGTTATAAGGAGGCCCTCATGCACCGAACGAATTGCAGCGCTATGAATAGGTAGGTACTGCCACTTTATGTTCATTTTCTGTGAGAGAGCAAAACCTCCCTGGATGATAATTATATAAACTATCGGTTTTATACAGCGTTGCCCGCCCATAGCTTTCAATCCTCAGAACAGAAAATTTTGTCTTCCGTGTTTCAATCCTTATTTTACCCCCTTAGGAGTGTAATATAAAAAAATATAAAAAAATCTGTCCTTAATGGGTGCTTGCTTTAGGAACCCACAGCATAATGACAAGTTTCTAACTTCAGTAGTACCTACCTACCTATATGCTCTGCAATGATAATAATGTAATATTCTAAATGATGCCTGAAACATCTATATTTGGTTAGTGGTAGGCTGTAGGTTTAGCCAGCTAATCTTTTGACATAGGTAGGTATACCTAATACTTATTGCATTTACCGCAGTTGTATGAAAGTACTACTTACTAGACATAACATTTTGAGTAATCAGGCAAATAAATTGTGTAAATTATAAATTTTGTTGGTGGGGACACATTTATTATTATTTTATAAAATAGAGGTACCGCCTGGTGGTATTTAACAATAACATTACAATACAGTATAAAAGAGGTAATGTTTATTCGGAGGGCGCACCTCAGTCAAGGCACGGAGGAGGGCCGACAGCTGCGCGTGCGCGCGCCGGCTGCGCACGATCCGGTTGACATTTTATTACAAATCCGAGCACACCTGATCGCAGAGACCACTCATTATTGTAATTTGGAGATTGTATTTTCCAGATCCATGCCATGTGCATATGCCCCGCGCGTACTGTTGTGTTGCCCTCTGTAAAGTCAAATAATTAGATTTCATAAACAAGTTCTAAAGTTCCAATTCTACGTAGAGCATAACAATTAATACTTACATATAATTACCATCTTGTTATAGTTATTAACTTGCGAGATCTTAATACATTTTATTTTGGTTTTGGTGGAGGATCCTTGAAATGCCGGTTAAAATATGGTATAAATTTGCAAACCGGCTTCCACTCGGTCATGTACAAACCTAATATTAACGTACCCAACCCATAAGAAAGAACGGTCACAGAAAACCCCGTTAATTGTTCGATTTGCTTTTTACCAAAAATCATGGTAATTATATATGAAAACGCACACTACGCCATAAAATGAAAATTTCGTCTTATTTTATTATGACGGGATGTCGCTTTGATTTGACGTCATTCCATTGAAATATTATTTTTCTCTTTGCCATAAATATTACGTAAAATGTATAAGGTCTAATACAATAAGGTCTTACGTTACATCATTTACCTTTATGATGAAATCGTTAGTTATACCTAGGTGTAGTTTCAGTAGGTAGATACAACATGAGGACACCCTTAAATTATCCTAAGTATTTTGAAAGTGGAAGGCATAAAAAATCTCTATAAAATGATATCAAGCAAAATGCTATTAAATTTGGCTGACACGGTGGACCACTTGTTTGTTTTTCGTGTGAGCGTGTGGCCAACTCTGGTGTCGGAGTTTTCAGACCGCCCGAAGGCCTCCGACATGGCCTAACGATCCTTATCCTTGGACAAGAACCGGGACCGACAGCTTTACGTGCCCTCCGAAGCACGGTAGCGCTCAGATGTAAATGCCACACACGGTCACCCATCCAAGTGGTAACCTGTGCAAGCGTTGCTTAACTTTGCCGATCTGTTACGAACGGCAAGCCAAGTCTCGCTACGAGCGCTACCACTTCTACCACACGGTGGACCACTGATACCTACCAAGACTCTACCGTCATCCAAGTCTACTGCCGGACATAGGCCTCGCCTCACAATAGCAATGTGAGTGAGAAGAGTGAGAATAGAAGGATTTGACCTATTCCACGCTAGCCAGATGGATTGGTAGGTATAGGGAAAGGTATATAGACTGTATAAGGCTTTCCCGGTTTTCCGTCTCTTACTAAAAATACTATCATCATCATCAGCCTTTAATAGTCCACTGCTGGACTAGGCCTCTCCTTTGAAAGGAGGAATTCGCCTACTATACCACGCTGGTCAAACGGGTTGGTATAGGGTTTGTATCAAGTTTCCCTTCTCTTACAGTGCTGTTCTCTGCATAATACGCTCCCTCTGTCGGTTCTTACGACACCCATGGGATGATATGGGGTGGTGACATTCCGTATTCTTAATCCGTCACCACACGGACCATAAATACTATATGCATCGTGTATTTTCCATAGTCGCTCATACTCTTACGATACCCACAGTAGTGATATTTTGTGTTCTTAATCATTCAGCAGAAGAAAAATGGCCACAAGAATCTATCCAACCCATTTTATTTTATCTTAGGCAATGTAAAAAGCGATAGCCGAGTGGAAAGACCGCCAGACTGCTACGCAGGGGGTCTCAGGTTAGAATCCTCGGCTCGCACCAATGACTTTTCGAACTTAAGTGCGTATTTAATTGATAGTTATCGCTTTCTAAACGGTGAAGGAAAAACATCGTGATAATGTTCTCGAAAGACTTGTGAAGTCTGCCAAACCGCACTTGGCCAGCGTGGAAGACTACGGCCTTACCCTTCTCATAGTGAGAAGAGGCCTGTGCCCAGCTGTGGGACTGTTTAAAGGGCTGATGATGAATGAAAAAGTATTATAAAAAGCACTGTACAAAACTTGGACTGGGTTTTTACTAAACAAACGACATTTCATACCTTTCGTAAATAAGCTTGCACATAGTCATCTGTGTAAAATGTAATAATTTAGACTAACAGCCCACAATCTCTAGTTATGTAGATAATTTAGATACCTCGATATATTTTATCCTCGATATGTCTCAAAAAGATATTAGGTAGGTACCTTTACTCGCACGTAATAAGCATAGCCTACATATTCAATATTATGCATGTTTTCATAATGTCCGTGTGCACAGCCGGAACAGAACATTTGGTGTTCGTCTGGGATTCTCGGAGTGGACAGTTCCCGCGGTGTTCCACAGCTCATCGCAACACATGCTATAGTCAAATTAGACCACACCGGCCACATCGTAACCACTAATTATAATGTTATCAATTTGTCAACTCGTTCCCATCTTGGGTTTGTAGTTTATGAAATATGATTAAAGACATACAATTATTGTTGTTTTGGTACTTACTTCCTCATTGTATTTTCTGATTTTCCTTTTGCACGTCCTTTATTTCGTACTTAGTCTTACTGAAAGAAAGTAGGTACCTACCTAAATTAAAGGATAAAAAGATAATAAAATACTTGTATTTAGGTATACCATATTTATATTTGGATCCCAATTATATAAACTTTTATCTTATACGTAGGTATAACTACGACCATTCTTCAATTCAAACCCTTTACATAATATACGAGTACAAAATCATAAATAAGGCATAGGTAAATAGCCAGTTCTAAATGCGCCCTATAGTACGTACCTACAATCTTTTAAGGGTGTGCCCGCCTGTGGCGAAGGCCAAAAAGAGGGTTCAGAGATTTTACTAAGTACAACTCTAGGTCCGTGTAAAAGTCACTACTTACCCCATTTCATTCCATAGGTGCCGTAAAAGACAACTAAGGAAAATTAACTAAGCAAATAGTATTAATTATCTTCGAAGAAAACTCGATATCACACCCTTTGCCAAGCCGTGGAGCCAGCATGGTATAGGTACGGCAAAATCCTCCTATTGCTTCACAATGCTACTTAGACGCAAATTAGGAAAGGCTCATGTTTTGCATTGGACTAGGGTTGTTGTCTCGTGCCTCGAAGCCCCGAGATTTTTTGTAAATTTTACTGTCTCGGGTCCCGGGACTTATGAGTCGACACTCGAGACAAGACAGTTGTCGAAATTGTAGGTACTACCTATAATAACTTTTATTTTCAAATTACTGAAAGAACCTATAAATAAGTACTTACATTTGCGTAACCAGCCAATACACAATAAATGAGTTTGCCGTGCCGCTAAGGTTAGCTTAGCCAGTCGCAATTTCATTTTATGAGGTAGCTTGTGTTCTTATTGAGACACAGCGAAATTGTATTGCAAATTGCGTTATGCAACAATTGTTCTTTTCAAATAATTGAATAATCCTAGCGCTGCCTATGATCAGCCGGGGAAGACTTTACAAACATTTGTTCAACAGAAACAAGCTACAACCAGACTGCAAAGATCCAATTGTGGAACACTCAGTGTTGTTTCGTGTTAAGATTAAATCCACAACACTTGGCGCAAACCAAAATGTGCTATGTACTTACAAGGCGTCCCCCTAAACCACTACGATGTAGGTAGGTATATTCAGTAAACAAATACGTGTTAGTTACTATTGCGATACCTATTGAGTGGTAATAGGTGGTGTTCTTTGGATCGGTTGAACGAATATGTATAAAGTCGCCAGGGATACAGGATTTATTAATAATAGTGCGCCTGACCACAGACAATATAATTGCCTAACTGATTTGAAGAGTCAGTCAATATATAACATAATCTTACTCTACGAGTCAGTCTCTCTACGACCACGATCGCTGCAAGACGATCGAAACGTTTTTTGCCGCGATTTCTCTTAATCGCGGCAAAAAACCTTAAATAAGTTAATTTTACGTAATTAAGACAAATAGCGAAAGTTTAAAAACGATTATTCTGGAATGTCGCGAAGTCCCGGGATCCCCCGGAACTTTGAACTTAGGCTGTCTTGTGTAGCGCGACTTTGAAAATATCAAAACGCCGAGACTTCACAAACCCTACACGAGACGTCAGCGGATCTAGGTTGTTCAGACTTCGATAACTAGGTTCCAACCTGAAACAATAGGTTGATGTAAAAACTATACCTACAATTTATTGTGAAGTAGAAGCGCAGTAAATAACTTTGAATTTAGGCCTGGTCAACCTTAAGAAGAAATACCTACTATCGAATAAAAAACCGGTCAGATACAAGTCATATTCGCACATGGAGGGTGCAGTACTATATTGTACAACTTATAACTCTTAGATTTTTATTATTTGTTGTTAAAACAACAATACTAATAAATACACATTGTGTGAATATTTTTTTCTCTAGGTATTTATAGTAGTCCGTAAAAGATACCTACCTACCTCCAGCTAAACCTACTGTGTGACTAGGTAATAGTGTCCCATTGGTAACCTTCGAAAAGAAAACCTAAAGCGAAAGGTTTTATATCCTTCTCCTTCGTTATATTGTCCTTGCTCGACAGCCAACTTGCAGCGGCCTTTGCAGCCATTTTACCAGCCAAATCAACTGGTAGTCATGGTCAGAATACGTACTCGTACCTGCAGTGTGAGGTATCAATATGGCTACGCTATGAGGATAGGTGTGTGGACTATACCTATATTGTAACAGAGTACAAAAAACCATTGATAGGGGACAACGCCTGCCAATAATACGGTCAGAATGTCATGACTGTGTCGACTCGCAAACTCACCAATTGGGCTCTCGATAGAGCCACAGAGTAGGTAAGTACATTGGTATCATTGACATATACTCTAACGATAGACGGAGCATTCCCTATAAATATTTTGTTCAAATTGTCTAATGTATGACGTCTAATCGTACTAGCGCAACACGCAGGCGCAAGCAGTGCCAATGACTTACAGTGTCTAGTTATTATTATAGCCAATCAACAACAACAAGTCCTGGCATCTTACCAATGAGTATCCAATAGTTCTCTAACACTACTGGCTGCTTATTGCCATTAGCAAAGACTATTTACATCACAGAAGAGATGTTTTCTGCCTACGATATTTCATCAACATAATAAGAACAGTTTATTTATGAAAATAAAAGGAATTAATTGCTGGGGGTTTATTTAAGTAAAAAAATAGAATCTATAAACATATTCAGATGTTTTTATTACAAAATAGAAAAATGTATTCGAAGGCGTAAGTTGAAGACCTTGCCTTAGTTGCCTCACGAATAATTCTATTTTTTAAACTTTATATTTATCTTACTATGAGAATTGCTTAAACATATCTTAATATATAAAATCCTTGCGTTACTGACTGACTGACAGACACGCTACAGGCGAAACTATTGGGCGCAGGAAGCTGAAATTTGGCATGTATGTTCCTTGGGGACCGTAGGGGTGCACTAAGAAGGGATTTCCCGAAATTCCCACGGAATCCGCCAAAACGGGTAAATTTAAAAAAATTGTAGGCGTAGCTGCTGCTGGCGTCCTCTAGTCCTAATATATAAGGCAGGATTGTTTGTCATTCTGTAAAGATGCCCTTGCTGACCACTGAGTTCTAAACCTACACATGTGGCAGATGGCACTATGTGCTACCATAAGGAAACCAATAATTAAAAAAAAATCTATGACGAAGTGGCCTGAGTAGCTTAGTCGGTACGGTATCGACGTGGTCGCGGGTTGAAGTCCTGCCTAAAAAAATTATTTTAAATTGCAGATAAATTTATTTCAATAACTATTCAATTGCCACCAAACACAATTAATTTTGTCTATTGGTCGGAAAATGGAAATCTGGATCTGTTTTGGCCTCATGGTTAAATATTATTTTTGCGTGTTTTTCTATAACTGCAAATGTGATACTATGATGAAGTGTTGAAATATTCGTTAATACGGTTATTACGATCAATATACCAAAAAATAAAAAGAACACAGAATTAGTGTTATACAACGTCAAATTGGTTTTATAACATTAATCAAACTAAAAAACTTTTAAAACCAATACCTTCACGAAGTCTGGTCTTAGTCATATATTTTACCTACAATCACTTGCAATGTATTTCTGCATAGTAGTTAGTCTATGATCGTAAATGACGTCACATAAAAATAAAGAAATATATTTTAATGTGGTATTATGATACATTTAACTCTTTTATTTACATAAATCATTAAAAATATTGACTAACGCTACTGCGGATACAAGTTCTGATTCAAATTAATCGATATATCGTCGCCACACAGTCAATAAACGAAGCGGACCCACACTGCAGGCAAGTCAAAGTGACACTAGCAGCCTGGCGCAAGTTCCTAAGAAAAAACCGAATGTATGAAACGTGCTATCTTTTTAATGGCTACTATTATATGTATAAAACGTGAAGATAGCACCCTTCACTATGTACCCTTGGAACAGTATTCTTTCAAAGTTAGACGGGTTATACGTACATCACCGCCTTGGCTGTCAATAGTGTCAAATGTCACAACTGTCACATTATTATCCAGATTGAACTTTGCCGCGTTATGTAGTTTGTTTATAAAACGTAAAAAACATACTGTAAAAGTGCTTTGTGTAAATGTGTATACCAAATAAATGTGATTTTACACTTCTAGTGCTAGTGTTACTATATTTATTTGATTAGCATTGAAAGGAGCGCAATGAAAACAAGCAAAATAACGTGCGAAATATGGCATACAACAACATGCCGGTCAAGCAATGAAAAAGGGTACCTAGGTATTTATGGCAAAATGTCCCTATATAAAAATCAGTGAATATTTATAATGTTATATAATGTGATATATTTCAATGAAACATAAAAAATAAGGAAATATTCTAAAGTTTCATATCCTAGTACTTTGTAGGTAAACAATAGTGCTGCCTGTCAGTTATCGATAATCCGTTATTAGAAATTGGCACGACTAAAAATTCTATTCTTTTTTTTCTTTTTAGATGTAAAAATGGTTAGCTGCAACTGGAAACCAAGACTTGATTTATGTGCCCATTGAAAAATGACATCAGTTGAAATATGTATGTGGCAAGCATTTTAAGCCGAAAGACTTAAAAAAAAAAGGGAACTCAAGTCAGAAAAACAGCTGTGCCTTGTATCTATAGACATTTCTATAAATCCTATTACAGAAGAAATGTTGGAAACCTTTCCATTACATGTACATACATATATCTTTTAGTTCTGCGTATTTTTCTTCGCTAATCTAGAATAGATTTATAGAATATGCTAATTTGTTTGAATAAACACATAAATATTAAATACATCTTTTATTTGTGTTGGAAAAGTATAATTCTAGTCGAAACATAATTATTTCTTACCGAATATTATCAATATCGATATTTCGTTAATCACTAGAGGGTACATCCCTATGGTGACAAATATGACAATGCTGACAACATAATAACGATGTCAATTAGTATCTTTATGTTGGTACGAGTTCTCCCTGCACGTTTCATACAAAGCTGAAAGTCTCGCATGATCTATGGCACATCCGCCTCTTCTTACGTAGTATTTGTATACTCTTTGGACACTAGATTGCTCACGTCCAACCTCTTTGAGATTGCTTTGCCGGTATGTTCATGCAAAGCATTTGAACAAAGCAAAGAGATTGGATATATAAAACAAAGTAAATGTTCTGAATGCTACATCTAGTACTTTAGTACATATATATCGATGATTGGTATATATACGGGATAGAGCCGTCCCAGGCAATGGTTTGCAATTGTCGATAAAACCTACTAAACTACCTACAACGTAGACCCGAAATGGGTTTCCCCGTAATTATATCCTAGAAAATGACATTCTGCATGGCTAGTTCGCCAAGACAAGCGAGTATTGAAAATTCCGCGGGCGCTCTATAACATTATTCACTCAAACCTAGGCTGGTTGGCAAAGACAAGCTGGATAAAAAGTCTTAGACCAAGTCTCAAAGTATTCGGGACCACCACCGTTTATTTATATCTTCCTTTTTATTTTGTTGACGGTGCAAACTCATTAGGAGTCATCTCGACTCCGCCACTCGACCGTATGAGTATAAACGACCGAGTTGGAGGCTGGCAGAGGAGGTGTATGAGACTCTCGCCTAGTGATGTTATTCGGGGTCAACTCACTAAAACCACTGCTGTATCCCCTGATGGCGAATCCACGCGAATCGCAGTTAGCATAGGTACTTTACCGCGCCCACAAGCGGGGCTGGCCGCCGCCTTACCGGCCAAAACAACAAAGGCCGGTTTGGTAACATCTGTAACTTTTAAATTATATTAGTCTCGTGACGAGGTATTGACTGTTCCAGAGTATTTTATTGTTATCTTTATTGATTTATTTATCGTGATCTAATTAAACATTTTAAATAATATCTGCAATGTACATAAAATTCTTGTGTTACTGACAAACAACGCGCAGTGCAAACTGTTGGGTACAGGAAGCTGACATATGGCATGAATTGTTCCTTGGGGACCGTAGGGGTGCAATAAGAAGGGCTTTCTCGAAATACTCACGGGATCGGACAGACACGGATAAATTAAAATGTGCGGGCGTAGCTATGGGCATCCTCTAGTTAATTAGGTATAAAATAGCATAATGAAGACCCACAAGTATAAGAACCAACCTACCGATAGTTAAGGCTCCATAGAAAGGAACCTCCGAAAGATGCGGGTCAGGTCAGGTTCAGCAGTACTTACCGACTGCCTTCTGCACTGTGAGTCAGCGCAGCGCGGCGCCGGCGCCGTGGGGTGCCGTGCAATCGTGACCCTCTGCGAAACATCCTGTTAGTCTCTCCACTAAGAATAACCTATTCTTAAGCAGCGATATCTAAAGTAGAGTAGTTTAAATGTGTTAAGAATATTTAATCAGAAATTAGGAAGCTTCATACATTGTATAAGTAATTCCTGTTTGGCATAATTATACAACCTGATAAATTTAAATCAACTAAATTGCCATACAACGTGGCAATGCTGCCAGCATTCTGGGCACGCTTCCAATTGACGGCGATGTGGAAGTTTTCCATGGCGCTCTTTTCTTTTATTTTATGTGTAAATAGTCACTTATTTATAGTTCGTTTTATAAATCACTAAAAATAAACTAAATTATAAAAGTACACCTAGTCATGCCATGTGCTCGTCCTTTCAAAACATTTATTTTTCTATACTGCTGCATTAACTGTTGTGGAGTTCTCTGTTCATTTGCTATAGAGCTTTCATATCATAAGTAGTTATAGCGACAACTGACAAGCAACCAACGTGCCTACGTTGAATACGCAGAAGGAATACGCACGTTTCGCTACATAATAAGAATTGTCTTATTCACGTTCGGGGCCTCAGAAAATGTAAGAAATCGTAGGTAGATACCGTATCATTGATACGGCGGTGGGTAGTCACTAATTTATAAACTAAGCTAGCGTAGCGCCTATACATATGAAACATTTCCAAAAAGTACAGCAATCTAAAATAATAACCATGTTTATTGAAATGGCCAATTTAAGCTTCCTTTGTATAGCGCTCCTTTGTATGATGTGATACCAAAATACACGATTTCAAGCTTGGAGTAAACTGTCAGAAACATGACAATTTTGCCGTTTTGGCACATTTGACGGATAAACCGATAAATACAAATCCAAACAAAAATTAGAAACCGATCTGGGTCGATCCGTTTGCTGGTTTTGATATAAAATATTTGTATCCATATAAGTATTGTATATATTTAATAAACAGCCATGGCTTCTGAAAAGGATCCCTTAGTGAGTGAGCGTTCCGGAACGGTTCGTGAAGTGGGCAATCATGCTATCTGGAGTTTGTCTTCTTGTAAGCCAGGTTTGTACAACAAAACAATGCCAACTTCTTGTAGTATTTGAATAAATTTAACTTTATATAATTTGACTTTCTAGGCTTTGGTATCGACCAATTGAGAGACGATTGCATGGATACTTATTGGCAGTCTGATGGCCAACTGCCACATTTAGTAAATATTCAATTTCAAAGAAAGACAATGGTTTCCCATATCTACATATACACGGATTACAAATTGGATGAAAGCTACACACCAAGTAGAATATCAATCAGAGCTGGTACTCATTTTAATGATTTGCAAGAAATTGAAGTGATTGAATTGATAGAACCTAGTGGTAAGTGCAGAGACATGTTTCTAATTATTGCAATGTTATGTATATAAATAACAACAACTTAGAAAGCTAGCCAATAACTCATTGTTTAAATTTGACAAAATATATTTAATTGCCTTCCTAATCATAGTATGATTTGTGGTATGATTTGTTTAAACTACCTATATTGGTTTGCCTTTGTTGACAAACTTTATATAATTATATTATATCACTTAATGCTAATAATTGTCCCTTTTTATAGTCATAGTAATAATGTATTTTTGTTTTCTTTATTCCAGGCTGGGAAATGATACCAATCAAAGATATTCACGACAGGCCTATTAGGACCTACATGATACAGATAGCTGTACTAAGCAATCATCAGAATGGAAGAGACACACATATGCGCCAAATTAAAATACATTCCCCATGTGAACCAACATCATTTGATATCAATAAGTTCAGAAACTTTTCAACAGTACAGTTCCAGCAGTATGCAACAATTCGATAAATATTTTCTTACAATTTTTTTACTAAATTTCAAATACTGCTATATTTTTGTGAGTATGCCAAATAAAACCAATCATGTATTATTTAAAATATCTTTTTATTTATTTACAAATTTAAATTATTCAGAATCATCACTTTCTTCACTGGCATCCTGTAGCCAGTCAAAGAATTTTGTAAGAGAAGGCTCCTCTGCAATGGCACTTTCATTCTCTCTTAATTCTTTGTGCCACTCTAGTAGGGAATCTTCATCTACCACATCAGCTTCATAAAGCAAATGGATGACATGACCAGACTTGCCACTTAGCCATTCACATTTGATACAGCTATCCTGAAAAGTAATAACAACATTAGTTATATAATGACTAGTAACATAAAATTATACATGTGGCCATATGCAGCCTCACTCTCTGTTGTCGGATAAAATCAACACATAAAATGGGTTAAGAACAAAACTTTGTTTTCAACATTGATTTGAATTTAATCAATGTTGTAAACAAAGTTTTGTTCTGGCAACATAATGGGTGTAAATATGTGATACTTTTATTAGCTACTAGAGAGAATACCTGCAGCTAGACCACACAATTTTTAATGTAATTTTTGTTTCTGCCTAATCGCCTGGCAACTTCAGGAGATCCCTTCTTGTGCACCCATACACTTCCCAAGTAACATGCATGCCAATTTTTTACTTCTTGCACCCAGTGGTTTCAGCTGTACACTGTCAGTCAGGAAAGCTAGATTTTCATATAGGTACATAGATATTTGAAATGAAATACATAGAAGGAAACTTACTTCAACAGCTCTCAAACAGTCCATAATAGAAGGCTTGGTTTTGATATAGTTCGCTAGAACTGGTCTAAAGAACTTTAATATATCCTTGACAGTACTAAGTACATTCTTGCTGTCAGCCAAAACAGGTATGCTAAGTAAGGCTCTTACAACAAAGAAATTTACTTCATGCAGTTGAATATTGTATGCATATCTTGATGAATTAATTTCCAATATCAAATAATCACATTTCAGCTTTTCTTCATATCCTCTTGCCAAGCTGTCTATAACTTCTTGTAAGAATACTGTAAAAAATAAATATTACATCTTAAAAATAGATGCAGTGTATTTTTGTGCATAATTTTTACAGTTATATTTATACATTTTTATAAATGTTGTGAGCATGTGAGCAAATTTGTATAAGATTTCAATATCACCAAAGTCATCATAGTTAAAGTCACCAAAGATATAATAATTAAAAGTGAGAAAAAGAAAGTTTTGAAAATTCTTAATATTCTTATTTCCTTACTATTTGTGTCGTCTGGTATGGGGGAGTCAGGTAATGAAGATTCAGCACTACTGTCTGATGAGTGATAAGATTCACTATCACTCCAGTTCTTCTCAAAGCCAATGAAGTCATCTCCACCACTACCAGAAGATTCATTCTCCCATTCAGTGCTTTCTGATGTTGACTTCATTAGGACTTTTTCTGTAAAACAAAGATTTTTTAAATTCACCACTATGCCGTTAATTATATACCTTCAATTACCCTTACATAAAAGCATTGTTAATGTTTTGTATTCTATTTGCTATAAGTCATAATCATCCTCTTAGCATTATCCCAGTTTTCAATCTGGGGTCCGCTTACTAGTCTAACCGGATTTGGCTGAATATTAGCTTTTTTACGGACCAACTGCCTGTTTGACCTCCGCAACTCGAAGGGATAGCTATATTCTATAGTTTATTGAGAAGGTATGACGCCCTGTAACGACTGTCAAAGATCTTCATGACAACCGGGACCTCCAATATCTATTAGCTATAAATATTGGAGGTCTAAAGATTTGCTTTGTGCTTTTTATGTGGAATGTTTTATTTATACAAACACAAGACTGCACCACTGTCTTTTTTAAATAGGAATACAAGTATTTAATCATTATTGTCAATTGCTAAATGGTGAAAAATAACATCCGAGGTGATCTATTTCAGAGTTTCTCATAGTGACCCCAAAAGACATGTAAAGTCTGCCAAACTGCACTTGGTCAACATGGTGGACTAGCCATTCCTTTCTCATTGTTTTCAGAAGCCCTCGCCCAGCAGTGGGATAGATCATAATTCATAGGCAATGATCTACACAAAATAAGCTTACCTTGCTCTGTATCAGTACTTTCCAGTATATTTCCTTTCAGTTGACTGCCAGCATCAACTTTAACATTAGACGCAATGATGGTGCCACAATCAATATAACATTTCTCTTCTATAACACAATTCTCATCAATAAAACTGTTAATGACATGACAGTTATCCTTTATGACTACATTGTCCAATATATGACTGCCTGTGATACACACATTGTTACCAATAGTGCAGTTCTTTCCAATTACAGACTTTGATATGACTGTGTTATCATTTATATGTGTTTTGGCACCAATTAACACATCTTCGACTAGAGAACAGGATCTAGAAAATATAACATTAGTATTAGAAAATGTAACATTCAATGTTGTGCTTAGTAATAATTTGAACATTTTTGTTTATATTGTGAAATTAAAATTTGATTACTTATTAATATTTTTGCTGAGATAGTGTTGTGGAATATCAAATCTGAATATATAAAAAATCTTGTGTTAATGACTGATTGATAGACAACCTACAGCCGAAATTGCTGCGTGCAAGAGTCTTTTGAGGAGTGCACTAAGAAGGAATTTTCAAAATCGAGAAAAAGAGGGGCTGTTATATAAAAACTGAGCTTACCTGCTTAGAGTTGATGTCTTTTCCCTGAAAATATGATTGCCCATATACAGGTAGTTATTCTGGTAGAATACACCTGTCTCAATGGTCAGAGGGTATGCCCAATTGTGCAATACATCTCGGCTGTAACAAAAGGAACATGATTCATGACTGCAAAAACTATACTAATAAAAAATATTTTACTGCAATCTTGGGGTAACTTACCTGATAGTCTGATAAGTCTTCCAATTGGTAACAGCAGCAGCATACTGCTTATCGTTCAAAAGTATATAATATAGGGAACTAGCAAGAATTTCTTCATTGATAAGAATACCATGTATGAAATCATCTCTGGATTGGAAGTCAAAATTGTCGGAAAACAGTGGAGGAACTGATGGGGAGCATAATGCAATGTTTGCATCAGCCAAATTATGATGTAACTTCACTTCTGAATGACTTAAAACAATGGGCTGAAAAAGTAAAACATTATTACATGTATTTCTTTTTACTATTTCTATGCATATTAAATTTGATAACTGTATTTCATAACTGTTCTGATAGAATGGCTTCATGAATTTTAGTTTGATTATTACTGGAAGATGGTGAATTAGAAGGGGTTACATAAAGACTAAATTTTATTTTACATTTAGGGTTGCAGCATGTTAAACATCCCTTAAAAATTACATTTGATTATGTCAGTGTAGCTATAGACAAAAGCTAGAGACATGTAAAATTATCCATACCAGAGGTAAGTTGATTGTTCTTTCAGCTGACTTAGGTTTATATTTTTGATGTATTAACACTTTCTGAGTATTTGCATCAGCTGCCAAAAATATTGGTTTGTCAGAACTTATGAGAGGATGCTCCCAAGCCACCTTTTTGTACACCAGTGTCATTGCAGCCCCTTTGTCTTTCTTGCAAACTTGCCTGAAATTAATATGATAATTATTAATACACATACAACTTATGAACATTACATAATCGTCTGACAATCATCATTATCATCCTACATTATCCCAGATGCAAGCTTTTGGTCTCAGACCCAGAGCCTGCTTTCTAGACCAACCAGATGTGACAGAATATTTATTTTTACGGGACTGACAACATTTGTGAATTCATACATGTTTACAAAAATGATTTAAAATTATTTTAGCAATGCGCTAAAACTTGTTTTAATGATTTGGCAAATCTCGCTCCAATCAAGCCATACCAAAAATAATGAACTCACTGTAAAATTATCACCAACTTACTTGTGTTGTTCCAACAAAGAAGCAAAGTTTATATTGGTGATAGTATTGACACCTGCTAGGACAAAGTATCCTCTGATGAGACCAGCTGCATCTATCTCCCTCATCACGTCACCCATGGTCTGGCAAGTATCTGACATCATCACTTGAACATCCATGGTGAATCTCCATATTGCTTTGTCTTCAATACATTTACTGGAATATAAAAAATATGGTTTATTAAATACTAACTTTGTCTGGCAGTTTCACTTGCTACTCCTCCATTGACACACCATGTTCCATTTTGCACGCCAGTCTATTATATCCTATTTGTTTACCAGTAGCTTTTTTTTTACAGAGGTCCTGTCGTGTTGTATTAACTTCTTCAATAATTAAGCAGTAAAATAAAATAAAAATAATGTAATCAATATTTTGTGTGAGTATGCTGATGGTTACCAACACAATACTATATAAATTTGATACAAGCTGTTGCAAAATTTATAGTTTGAATTAAAATGTTGTTTCCATCTGGTGAATGCAATAATATAATTGTTACTTAGGTACTGCCTGTCCTACAAAAAACAAAAAAGTTATCTAGGCTTTGTAACTGAAACGTGAGTGGGTGTCATAATTTTTTTGGAACTTACCGTATATGGTCTTTAATTTTTTGCCCATCTTGACAACAAAACAAAATAGTTTCTCCCACTCCACCCAGCGCCAAAGATTCCAATACGTAATTAATAAGAGGTACTCCAGCGACTGGCAGTAAACCCTGTAAGCATAGCATTTAAGATTCATTATAATCTGCTTTAATTTTAGAGAATGTTATGAAATACAAAGTGTAAAGTAACATACCATAGGTTTGTTATTACAAATGGGATTGAAATGACTGTTGAATGTATCCATTATTACCACCGCCTGTACAACATTTTCTTTATCTATTTCCATTTTGAGCTATAATAATCTTATCCAATTTTATAAGTACCTATTTTACTAGATTTCACACTGATAATATTAGGTACACGAAAACACGAATCTACTTTTTGACAATTGACAACACTTTGACATTTAAATTTGAGGTTATATTTTACTTTTAATAAGTGGGCAAAGGAAAATTGAACTCTGATCGATTTAAAAAGTTCTGAAATAAATATTTGTCTAGAATCAAACTTCAAATCGTTGATTTGTATAGACTGATTACTATCTCAGGTCTAGTGATCTTGATAATAATATTTAATCTAAATTTCTATATATGATCCAAAATTATCTTTACGACATAGCAAATACGAACCCATTAAAATATAAGTAGGTACCTAACTAGCTAAGCCCGCGCGGTTAAACATAAATAATAAATAACACATAAAGGTTTCTCCCACTAGGATGTTTAAGGAATATATTAATTACAATATTGCTGCACTTGGAAGCACACGGAAGACGATATTTTAGCTGTTTAAACATGCTACAAGGTGAATCTTCGACTGGTAGTATATACTGGGGCAGTGGTTCCCAAAGTTGTCTGAGCTCCGACCCATCAAACAAAAATTACAATCTCAAGACCCATTTCTTCGCTGTTTTAGAAAAAATGGGCCGTAAATGGGTAGATAAAGTGTAGAATGCAGGACCGGCCTAAGCCTCAATCTTAGGTCTGGTCCACCAAGCTATTAAAGTTCGACCATCTCTACAATATAATATAAGTCAACTCAGCCAAAATACTGTATACTTACGCCAATGGCTTCCTCCATCACAGCGTTCTTTGCGGTCACACGCACCGCTTGCGCCGCTTTAAAACTGCAACTAAAATCTGCTTTCCAAAGTGCTTATTATATTATAAATTATAAAACAAAAAAGCAATTAATTAGATACTAAACTTAAAGAATGTGGGCTTGTTCATCGTATAACCAAATTAAAAGTAGGTACCAAACTGACCTAGGGCAGATAGATACCTAAGTTACTGTTAATGTTTCATGTAAAAAAAACAATGTTGGTATGCGCCTAGTCGTTATAATTTACCTACTGAATTACTTATTCAACAATTAGTCTAGTAAATTAATGTCCTTTATACGTAGGTATATATTTCGCTGAGGCCGACTAGGTGTGTGTATGTGGACACAATCGGTTACCTAGGTTTTATCGATCGGTTGACATGCGAAAAGCCTACTAAGTCCTAGTTTTAATGTTATAAATAGCTGCCGGTAAACAGACATGGATTACGATTTATCCCGTATAGATTATACAATATGTGGAATAACTTATCCAGATACATTGAAGATATTACCGCCATCTGGACAAAGAAACGATCAAAAGGTTTGTAAGCAGAAAATTATACATATACTTACTGAGCGTGCGAAAGACTTGGAAGAAAAAAAATATAATGATGCTTAACTGATATTTCAGATAGCAATTGGTGACAAAAAGGGAGTATTGCAATGTCTAAGTATAAAAGACGAAGAGCCAGTGATTCAGTTCAAAACACTGCCAGGAAAACCAATTACGTCTGTGCAACTTGCATCTGGAGTCGGTAAATGACTTCTTATAAAATAAATATCAGCAATCGTTATTAGTTTAGAAGATAATATTTATTGTTGAACAGTTTCATCAATTATTGCAGGTACACAAGTGGACAAAATATTTACAGCTTCTGGTAATGAAGTCAAAGGATATACGAGGAAAGGAAAGGTTTTTCTTAACATAGAAACTGCACTTTCGGAGACTATTACATCAATGTAAATCTTTTGTAACAAATTATTAGGTCCTTATTGGTATCCTTTCGATTTTCTATACTATCTTACTTTACTATACTTTTTATTTTACAGGTGTATTCTAGGCAGTGACTTGATATTATGCAGCGGACGAACTGTAACTTATTACAGAGATTTGCGTGAATATCATTCGTATATTTGTGAAGATCGAGTGCTCGACATAGCAGCATTTGCGGTACCTAATGTTAGGATTATTTTATATATCCTTGTTTAACTTAACCATTGATACTTCTACAAATATATTTCTTGCTGTTATACAGAGCCATCGAGTTCGGCTATTGGTTCTGGTTGCCAATAAGGGCGCAATTATTCTGGAGAATGGAAAGCTCATCTCTCGTACAGCAATATCTTCAGGTCCATCTCGTCTCATCGTCCCATTGTCAACGCACGCAACCGACATTCAAGCTTTCTATGGAGCCAGTGATGGGTCGATAGGCCTTATACGATATGTAGAGTAAGTATATCTACATCTACTTGCAACTATTCGTAATCTCAGTCGAGACACATGCACTGCTACACAGACCTCACACAAAGCTCTCCGTATAGACCGATCGTGAGCCGCCCACATCTATCCGCTTTCCGCCATCCCGGTTCACTTAGCGGCCTACCACTACTGCAACGATGACTATAACAATTTCATAAATATTCCTTAAAGACATTTTACAACATTCCTAAACAGGGTTCCGCGGTAGATACACAGGAAAGGTTCTGTGTCAAAATCACTAAACTCACACACTACCTCATAAAATAATTTAATTCCACGTCCTTAGATGAACTAAAAAGAAGTTCTTTTCAGTTCATCTGAGTTCACGTCCTATAAAGTTAAGTAATCTCAGTTTTACTTATGTGATATAGTATGTCTAGTTCGGTAAGTAAGTCATCATCATCATCGTCCTAGCCTTATCCCGGTTGCATCAGACTTACACACGCCTTGGAGCCTGAGGTCCGCTTACTGGTCTAACCAGATATGACAGAATATCAACTTTTCCACAGAGCGACTGCCGTTTGACCTCGGCAACCCAAAGTGATAGCGATATTCCGTGGTTTAAACCAGTATCAGTTTATTTAAGGGTACTCACTCCCCGTAACGACTGTCAATGATCTTCATGACAGCCGGGACCGACGGTTAAACGTGCTCTCCGAGGCACGGGGCAAGCGATAATTAACAATAAAATTTAATGCGCAAATAACTTCGAAAAGTCAATGGTACGCCGTGCGCGCCGTGGATTTGGACCCGATACCTTCTTCATGGCAGTCCGTTGGTATCTCCACTGGGCTATCGCTGCCTTAAGTTAGTTAGGTAAGTAAGTACCTAGCAATAAAATTACCCAATGAAGCAACTTTTACTGACGAGTATTTAATTTGTAACAGGTTACAACTAACAAGTCATTGCTTAGTAGAGGGTAGAGGTTTGGGGTCCGTGGTGTGCCTGGGCTGGTATTTCAATAACGGCAGTGTCCACCTCGCAGTTGGACGTCATGACGGCTCTATTCAGCTGTATCTCATGGATATGGACAACCTCAGTGAAAAACCACGGCTAAAGTATACTTACGTATGTACCAGCGTTTATTTCTTTGTTAGTATCTACTTGTACATAGACATTAGATTTGCAGAAATCGGTCACTAGGTACTATGGTTTTGAATTTAGTGTATGAAGTATTTAAATATCGGCCAAATCCAAGGGCATATTAAAATTATATAGACTTCCATAATTTGGATTAACATAAATATACATACATACAATCATGCATTATAATAGGTCTTTACTTATGAATTTGCCGTTCTGCCGTATTTTCAAATAAAAAAAAAAATTTTTGGCTGATATTCTAATTTCAAATTAATTTTATTTAAATAAGATGGAATTCTTTTTTCTAAAATCGTCATTTATTTAATAGTTAGTGTTACGTTTTCATCGCATTCGAACATTTTGCGTCATCATGGATATAATGTTAAAAAATCGAATAATTATGGACTATGAGTACCGTCGTGGCAGCAAAGCGGCACTAGCGGCACGCAACATTAACGAAGTTTACGGAGCGAACACTACAAACGAACGCACCACCCGTTATTGGTTTGCCCGCTTCCGTTCTGGAAATGTTGACCTGAAAAATGAACCCCGTTGTCGTCCAAAAACTTTGGTCGACAATGACGAATTAAAGACGATTGTGGGAGCTGAATGATACTCAATCTACGGCTGAATTAGCAGCAGCTTTCGACGTTAGCATCAAAACAATATTGGTCCATTTGCGTCAAATTGGCAAGGTAAAAAAGCTTGACAAATGGGTACCCCACGAACTCAATGACCGCCAGCGCAAAGTACGCGTCGAGACGTGCCTCAACAGGCATACAAATGAAGGAATTTTGAACCCTATTGTTACTTGTGACGAGAAATGGATCCTGATCGACAATCTTAAGCGCTCAGCAAGTTGGTTGGACCCTGGTTCAGCACTCAAACAATGCCTTAAACGAAAACTTAACCCTAGAAAAGTGATGGTCACTGTTCGGTGGTCTAACGCCAGTGTAATTCATCACAGCTTCTTACCAAACGAGACGAGCATTACTGCAGATGTGTACTGTGAAAAACTGAACACAATGATGGAGAAGCTCACACGTCTCTAACCAGCTTTGGTCAATCGTTCGGATCCACTACTACTGCACGACAACACGCGACCTCATACTAAGGGCGTTTTTAGTGTCATGCGGATTTGCTCCTTTGGGACGCGTGACCCGCGTGCGTATTCCACGCATTACAATAAATACTTGTATGAAAATGACATTTGCGGGGTTTACGCATGCGGACCAATCCCGCGTGCGTGAGCAAATCCGCATGACACTAAAAACGCCCTAAGGTAAGGTCTCCAAGCTTCAAGAGCTGGGGTTGGAAGTTCTCCGCCATCCACCGTACTCACCAGACCTTGCGCCTACAGACTTCTACTTTTTCCAGAATGTTGATAACTTCTTGGCGGGAAAAAAATTAAATACCGAAGAGGCAATACAAAATGCCTTTGAATAATTTGTAGCCTCCCGTCCAGCTGATTTCTTCAATAAGGTACCAAGGCGTTGGCAAAGATGCATTGATTGCATGGGTGATTTCTTTGATTAATAGAGGTAAAAAATATCGAAAAAAAATTATTTCATGATAAACGGCAATTTCATAAGTAAAGACCTAATAATAGTATTTTTGTACTGAATCTTGAGTTTTGTTACAGTTTTGTGGAGAGCCCGTTACTTCAATAGCAGGTGGATGTGTAGGAACCGAGGAATCTGAGCTGCTAGTAGCAACATTTTCGGGCAGGATTTTTGCTCTAAGATCCAGTCATTTAGTTTCTGGATCCAAGGTCCCACAGGAAGTACTAGCAGCAAGAAGGGCAAAACTCGAGTAAATATTTTTTAATATTGCCCATTTTACATAACATACGAATGCCTTTTCTGATATATGAATGTTGTGTATTTTAATTAGAGCGGAAGTAGCGCGTCTGGAAAAGCAAACTGCTAATGAACGCGAGAAATATCAACGAAGCACACGGTCGATTCAAGGCGGTTTATCAACACCACCACTGCTCGATATCCAACATGAAGTAAGTTCAGTACAAAATCTCTATTTCATCAATTAAAAGTATGTACGGCAAATTACTCACTTATTCAAAATGTTTTAGTTACTAGGAGCAACAAGCGATGGTTGGCAAGAAGTAAGAATAACATCTGCGGTACAGTTGGATATGCTCTTCATTCATTGTAACAAGAAATTGGACGTGCAAACTGACACTGCGGCAGTTTTGAGTATTTCATCAACTCAGGTAAAGGTATTATTTCATCAACAATTATGTTGGGAGGTATAAATGCATAATTAAAGTCATATTTTTTCTACATGAAAACTCTCTTCATTTTCTTATGCAGGAATCACCTTCGGATTTACTTGCGTCAGTAAGATGTCAAGCTGGGACGAGAAGAGTTTGGGTAAAAATGCGATACGTAACAGATTCTTCCTTAGAATCAAGAATGGCCGGCAGACGTGTTTCTATTTACGTTTTACCGGCGGGTGCACCGAGAGTGGCTCGTCTAATTACTCTTAAACTACCCGCATTGCCTTATTATTCTCAACATGAAGAATTAGAAACAAATGATAGTCATGAAAGGTAAATTGCCTGCCTACTTGGCAATAGCCAGATCTTTTGACCTGGTGAAATTGAATAGGTAGCGTTATAAATTTAATTTAAAATATTTTTAAGGACTTGGTGTCAGCTTGAGGTATCTGGAAGCTTTTCTGTAGCGGAAATAACCTCATGGCTAACAGAGGCTTTGCCCGGTGAGCTCCCTCGACCAGCTGCGAATGTATCTTTTGCCCGATCGCACACACTTCTTCAAACGATTCTTATTTGTCAATATCAGTAAGTGATGCCCTAGTAAAAACGCATAAAAATAATTTTATGCTTTAGATGTAGAGCATGATTTAAAGTACGTTATTATTTTACAGGCGTGGTTCGGCCATTATGAAATCTGACAATGTATCTACCATTGCTACAATACGGAACATAGTATCAAATTGTTCAATCGAGAAAAGTATTCGAGTGGAATTGTCCTGCGGTAAAAGATATTCAATTAATATCTTGCACGTATTTAGTTTCAGTTGTTTTAACCTAAGTACTCAAATTATATTTTGAACATGTTACACAGATATTCCAGATGACTGCTGTTTGAAATCGGTGAAGAACTTGGAGAGCAAATTTAAATTGGAGTTTCAGAAAAATAAAGACATAATACTTAAAAACGCCATCAGGTTTGAGCACAATTTCCAAATACATAATTCGTAGATAAATAGGTAGGTACCATGGCTGTAGCCTGGGGGGGAGGCATTGTGGGGCAATGCCCTACCTTGAAACCACAATGCCCTACCTTAAAAATACCAAAAAACTAAGATAAATTATTCTATCCTAGTTTTTGGTATTTTTAAGGTAGGGCATTGATATACATGGTGATTCATTTAGAAGTCCGTGCTTCGGAGCAGATCAATTTTTGATATTTTTTTTTACTTCCGCTCTACCTGTAACCAATGCTGCCCTACCTCAAATTCGACTCTAGCTACATCCCTGGTAGGTACTAAGTAGTAATTATTAATTGGTGCCGAATGTATGAAGATTAATAACTGATTACGATATTTTCCAGTATGCTTGATTTGGATAGTTCAATGAACGAAGAAGGACCAATATTGTGTCAAGACTATGCCCGTGTTTGGGATTCTAGAGATAGTATCAACGAGACACAGTTTCAGGAGCTTGTAGGTAAGACAGATATTTGATAGGTCCATACCTATATAAAGAGAATATAGATAAAATCGATAGGTGTAGTAGAAGATTTTAATGTCTGTATCCTTAAGTTACAGACCACTTAGAGCTCTATCAGACAGAGAGCGGCCACGCGGTCAAGCGTTCATGCGGTCAGTTTTACGTTCTTTGTGTTATTTTACGTTACATAGTGTCCTATCAGACAGAGAGCGGTCACGCGGTCTATGTAACGTAATATAACACAAAGAAAGCAAAACTGACCGCATGAACGCTTGGCCGCGTGACCGCTGTCTGATAGAGCCCGTACAGACATAACATTTTGGCTGTGTGCAATTTTGAATCTCTCAATTTTTTTAATTTTCAGAGACTGTATTCCAGTGGTACGTGGATTGGCGAATATTATCTTTGCAGGGCGATAGCTACAGCAATGACGTTACAAGGCTACGAAGTGCCCTAAATGAGTGCCGATTAGATGATGTTATAAAAATACTTTCTAATAAAATTAAGGGATAAGATAATAATATCAAATTTATTTTTATTTTGAAAAGGTTATTTTATTATTCCTATATTAAGTTGGTATTGATATTTGTTGTTGACCCATAGGCAAGGGTTAGACGGCTTGACTTTTGGTACCTACCTACTAAACATGAAGATGAAGCCAAATATGGAAAGCTCTTATTTGAGCCTTAGGCTTCCCTCTGAATATACGCGATCACAGGATTCACGGGTGGGTGTCCACATAAGTTTAAAAAAGACACTCGTCCTTAGGTATTGTTATCACAGAATAATATTAATCCAGGGGACAATTGCTACCTAGTTGATACCTCAGTAAATTGGCTTATTGACCATGGAATTGAGAAAATACATTTTAGAAATTGAAAGTTTATTCATTTTGGTGCGAAGTGGGATACTTCGTAATAAATCGTTTTGAGCCAATTCGGTCATTCGTCTAAGTCAGTTTGAAGTCAGGTCTTCATCCTGACCAATATTCCTAAACGTCCATAATAGTGACCGGGGCAACACAGAATGTAAACTAAGGAAAATAAAACAGTAAATTGGTAAAATTCCTATGAAATGTAAGAAAGATGATAGAAAACAATAATAGTAATTTGGATCAACAATCATTTATTTACCAAAGAATAGGGAAACATTTTCGCCAGCTTTACGTCATAATAATAGAGAGCTGCTTCACTGCAATTTATTTGCGTTAGTCTTGAGACATGGTTAGACATTTCATGCATCGATTTAATTTGTTCAGTTAAGAATATTGAAGTTAAGAAGTTCACACAATGATAATCCTTCAGTTCTTCTGCCACTTTTATAAACTCTTCTATTTGCTGGTAAACAAACAAAAATGTCAATACATGATGTATTGTAAACCAACCCAACGGTTACATAGATGGACTTAGATATCAGATATGCTTCACCAGATACCTAATAATTATTGTGGGGTGAATGCAGTGTGGTCGACCGGGAAAAATAAATTCTGGAACTTAAAATCAGAGAGAAGACAAAGAGTTAGGAAACTCCCCTTACATGGCTACATGTAGGATGGAAGTCAATTACACTAGACAGATAAAATTCTCACTCTTTGAAAAAATCTTTTCAAACGACTTGATCTATCTGACATGATTTAGATCGGAGAAGTTGATTCAACAACGTAGGTACCTATGCTTACATAAAGATCATCGATGCGATCAAAAACACACGAATGTGTAAATTCGTGAATTTACCTATACCGAATGTAAACAGGTCAATTTAAGGATGATCAGACGAGATTAGGTAGGAGACCTGATATGCATTGTTATCGACATAAATGACACATTATACCTTTGTAACTCGTTTTTCCAGATCAAGACCGCGCTTAAATGCGTCAAGCAATGTTAAATCTTCTATTTTATTAGGTGTATCTAAACCACATATCAAAGGGCGGCCTCCACGCAATAATTGATAGTGTATGAATTCAAGCATATGTTGTATCTCTTCTTTATACATTTTCATGAAGAATCCACCGGCGCCCAATAAGCATTTTGAAGGATGGAGAAAAGAAACTGCAATGTTTAAATACTCCTGTGCTGCTTGCTGCTCAGCTTGAATTTGTTTGTTTACTAATTCTTCAATTTTGTAATTATATTTGTACTGATAATACGTGTACTTTATTTGAGAAGCATATTTAGCAAATTTTTTATTTAAATCTCGGCATTTTATAAAATTTATTACGAACTTCCTCACACAATTTTGCATAACTAAGCCTAATTTACTGACAATTTGAGCAATGGTGTTGTGAAATTAAAGGCAACTTTATCAATATTGTCGCCAATGTTGTTATTCATTAGCCACTGCAGGACGAATGCCGAATTTACCGGCTTTATCGATACTTATCGATAACGACTTTAGCTGACTAGAAATATTATATTGTTTAAATTTTAAAATTAATAGTTCTTTTTCATAGTCTAGATACGCAAACCAACGTTGTGAAAGAGCGAAATCACATCTGAAGAAAACATTAGGTGAGCATAAAAAGGAACAGTATTTAACGTCATCACGCCAAGGCAGCGATAGCCTAGTGGAGATACCAACGGACTGCCATGCAGAGGGTATCGGGTTCGAATCCACGGCGTCTACCACTGACTTTTCGGAGTTATGTGCGTATTGAATTGTTAATTATCGCTTGTCTCGTGCCTCGGAGAGCACGTTAAGACGTCGGTCCCGGCTGTCATGAAGATCTTTGACAGTCGTTATAGGGCGTCAGCGTCAGTACCTCTAAAATAAACTGACACTAGTCTAAACCATGGAATATCGCTATCCCTTCGGGTTGCGGATGTAAGACAGGCAGGCGCTCCGTGGAAAAGCTCATATTCCGCCAAATCCGGTTGGACTAGAAAGCGGACCCCAGGTTAAGACTGGGATAACGCTAGGAGGATGATATTACGTCATCACGCCTAGAGTCCGGCATGAGCTACCGGACAGTAGTAACATTCTTAGCATCTTCGTCTTCATCGTCATCGTTCTAGCGGAGCCCGGGGTTCGCTTTCTTGTCTAACCAGATATGGCAAAATATTACCTTTTAACGGATTTAGCATGTATTTTAGGGATGTGACCAAATAGAGCGCAGCAAACGAGCTCGGCTGCCGCACGAAGCTGACATCGCTCTGTGATTGGATGACTAAAGCGACATACATATCTGGCTCCAATCACAGCTTATGAAGCAGTCTGCCTAGTCTACAATCAAAATCATTATGGTCTGAATATTGTAGTAGACAAACGCCTAGAGTTTCACAAGGGTCTGTCCTAGGGCCAACATAATACCTACCTACTGTATTTTTACATTAGGCCTACACCTCATCAAATGTTTGTTTTATTACTGCTTGTGCCAGAGAAGCTGCCATGCCACTTGGCATTCATGAAGTTTGGTTATGTCAAGGATATGCATACTAAGCTACTTACAGTGAAAGAAATGGATATGGTAAGGTTTTGGATTCCATAGAAAACTATAGAGGACTTAAGTATCAGTATTGCCACCTGTACATAAAAGTTAAAGTTAATGGTATATTCTCAGATATAAGCAGACTTACATAGCATTCCAATCACACCTACAAACTACACACCTCCCTATCACTGTATCGGATTATTTAAGATGATTTTTATAATAGGGATGTTTTCAACTAATCAAATCCTACACTTTTAATTGATTAATGTCTCTGCCATTATTTTGGTATGTATTACTACTACTACTTACTACTACCCAAGAAAATATTATGTATTACTAGATAAAAGAATTTATAACTTTTATTTTACTTCCATGCCATGCATGCCTATTGTATGAGTGTATTATATGAGCATGCCTATTATAAACCCTGCTGGGGCTTTAGCCTACTATGTGATAAAGTCATAATAAAATATTGGTGATTCAGTACTATCTACACTCTACTATCACATAGATTCCTAGACCATCACATCACTTAAGTGTATATATGAATGGAGCCACAGTTACATAACTAGTCTTTTATGCATCTTGTACATATTTAATAAACTTTGAAAATTTTTGTATTGGGCTACTTTTGTACCGCTGATCGTGCCCCGTGGGCACCGCTAGCACAACCTTAGTTATGGCACGGTGGAACTGTATATGTAAATGAGATATTTTTTCCATTTGTCTATTACAACATTTTGCATCTGCTGAATATTCGGCCGAAATAATTATTCCAAAAGTCCAAAAGTGTAATGATGGACCAACACTAATTTTGATTACTATCAATTCAAGTAGGCAAGGAAATGTCTGTTGCACAAACTAAAACACAACACTTTAATATTAACAAACAGTTTAATTTAACTAACAATATAACACTAGGATACAAGCAATCTATTTATAATTTCTAAGTTACTTAATTTATAGTTAACATTTACTTCTGGAAAGGATAGTAATCTAGGCCAGAATTGTATTTAAATTTATATGTAAAGCGGTTTATTTGTGTCTTTCCTACTTCAACCATCTTCTGAACATCCTTACGGTATGCTGGGGGCAATAATTCTTCTTCTAGTGTACATTCATTGGCAGCAGGTGTTTGGGATTTGAATATACGCTGCCTTATAACATCTACATCTCTGCTGTATTCCTCACTTAGATCTGCGACTGCAGCAGTTGCTGTATCCATTTTAATAACAAAATAATTTGCTTCTCTGTGAACTACTCCGTGAGCAGAAGTTTTGTATGGCATCGGTCTGAATCCCAAATTTTCAATATTTCTTATTATGCCGCCTCGGTCGAATATAGCGTGAGATATACGTTTTAGCGTCGTTTTCAGCTCTGGTTTGGGCATAGCCCGAACCATTAAGGCCAGTTCGTAGGTAGGCATCGTAAAAGTTTACTTTAAAAATAATATTTGTTCGAATACTTTGTGTAACTTTTAGGTTAGGACCAATGACTTTAATGACAGTATTGACACTATTGACAGCAAGAGAGCAAACCATAGAGATATAATCTCTATGGAGCAAACACCAGTAGTATTACCACAGTCAAATATATACTTTATACTGTGGTATTACCTAACTCTATGGCCAACACCACCAACTTGCAGAAAGTAATGACAAAACTAGTGAAGCGAGTATAATAAGGTCGATAACAATTTCAATAGCTTTGTATAGTGTCAACTAGCAGTTGTTCGTTATGAAATTCAAATCTAAAATATTTATTGTGTAATATAATTGGTTCGGCGATACACCGAAACCGTAGATTCTAGGCGACTTGGGAAGGATTAATGGAATGGACTATATTCAAAGGATAGCGGGTCTTAGTCGCCTAGGATTGGAATGGGAGAGATGATTGTGAGTGGGTTTAGGATATTCCAAGGATGAAGGGGACTTACCTTGTTCGGCAATCTTCTTCGTCTCAGAAGGGCAGTCTCCTGGTGGTTTCGGGATGAAGCTGCTGGATTCACTTCACTACACAAATCACCTTCACTTGCGATCGGTTTATATAAGCGGTAATAATTATAGCGGGAGCGGCGCGGTGCGATACGGTATGGCGGAAGCGTATTTAGCGAATCGAATGTTCTCGTAAGTTCTGGACTGTCTCTCGCGTCGACGATCGCCGCGACCAATCCGCGAAAGGCATGCCCCTTCTTGGGAATGGGATAGAGAGGGATAGAAATAAAAGGCATCGCTCGCATTGGCCAAGCAGCGACCAACCATTGACGTTGATGGGATTGGTTTCGATGGAAAGGTAGTTGGCGCTACCATATCCCCCCGGCCCTAAAGGGTTGCCTTTAAAGAAATATAATTGAACTTAGCTATGTTGGGTGTACTACCGCATAACCCATCAATAGGCTAAGACAGCGACATGACAATAAAATTAATCTAAACTAACTTTAGCGAAAACTACAAACGCAATAATAGCGAAAACTACTAACTAAATACTTAAACTAAGAGGTAGGTTCAACTTCAGGCTAGATCTCACTGAGTTGGAAGCGGACAGAGACGTACAACAGGGCGCACGTAACTCCCTTTAGCGGTTTTCACGGTAACAACGCGAGTTGTACCGTCCTTGGAAGTATGCAATTTCTCTACGATGGCTAACGGCCATGAAAGCGGCGGAGCATTATCATGTATTATGACGACCAACGTACCCTCCTGTATAGGGGATGCAGGACAATTCCACTTGGATCTAGCCTGAAGCTGGTGTAGATATTCCGCACGCCAGCGCCGCCAGAACGACTGTACGAGTTTATCCAGCAGAGTATGTCTCTGGAGTGGAGCAAGCTTGAAGAGTCTGCTTCAGGAGCCGGAAATGACGATAATGGCACTGTTTTCAGAAAATGTGCAGGGCTTAACGCGGATGGTTCTGCAGGGTCACTACTCAATGCCGTGAGCGGACGCGAGTTGATCAGTGCCTCGACTTGTGCAAGGACAGTTAAAAGCTCTTCGTAAGAGAGGATCTGTTGACCTATAACCTTGAAGAGATGCGTTTTAATTACTTTGACCATGCTTTCCCAACATCCACCGATATGCGGTGATGCTGGTGGAATAAACTTCCAGTCAATATGATTTATGGAAAGTTCTTCCTGAAGACGAGTACGATATTCTTCCCTGTGAAACTTATAAAGGTCGCGTAAATAAGAGCTTGCGCCCACAAAACAAGTGCCGTTATCCGTGTACAAACACTGTATAGGGCCGCGCCGTGAGAGAAATCGTTTAAGGGCTGCCAGGAATGACACCGTGCTTAAATCTGTCGCAACTTCAATATGCGTAGCGCGCGTCGTTAAGCATGTAAAAATACATAGCCAGGCTTTACGGCTTTTAATACCTCGACCACGTACTGGCGTATACTGCAGTGGTCCTGCGTAATCGCAACCGGTGTGTGTAAACGCTTTAGCAACCTGGTTGACGCGCTGGCTAGGGAGATCGGCCATGGGAGGGAAAGTCGGACGCGGACGAAATTTGAAACAGACGTTACATTTATGTATTCTGTGACGAATTATTCGTCGAGCTGCCAAAATCCAATACTTATGCCTAAGTAAGGACATAAGCAACTCTGGACCGGCACTTCTTGTGATAAAAATCAACAAGAAGGTCGACAACATGATCATGTCGCGGCAGAATACAAGGATGTTTGTAGTTATAAGGTTCATCCGAATTGGACAGACGACCCCCAACGTATGACGCCGTGTTCATCGAGAAACGGCTTGAGTCTAAGGATAGCGGGAGAACAAGGTACATTGTCTTTTAAATTTTGAATTTCGTTACTAAAATGAACAGCCTGTACAGCTCGTAGTAACTTACATTCTGCGAATTTGATACCAGTACTTGATACAAAAGTCTCATTAGGTAGGTGCCTAAGAAACCTATAGACATAAACGATGGCGCGGAGTAACTTAGACCACGATGACATGTGTAGTGCGAGTGCATAGATGGGAGACTCCGCAACCTCAGCAATCACGGGATAGGAAACAGACTTCCGTTCGGGTACATCTTCGTCTTCTGCACTGTGGTCAAAGGGTTGCATGGGCCATTCTGACGGATCATGGGAAATCCAAGAAGGTCCACGATGCCACAATGGATGATGCAGAAGATTAAGTGGAGTGACACCACGAGACAAGCAATCTGCGGGGTTCTCGGTACCCGCGACGTGATTGAAACAAGTAGCGGGAACAAGTTCAATCAATTTACTAGCGCGGTTGGCGACAAAAGTCTGCCAGCGATGAGGAGAAGAATGAATCCAAGCGAGCACTACTTTGGAGTCGGAAAATGCGTATAATTTATTAATGGGGTAGTGGGGCAAAACTGTGTCTTGAACCTTGCGGAGCAACTGAGACAGCAGAAGGGCCGCGCACAACTCCAGTCTCGCAACTGAAATGGTTTTAACAGGCGAGACCTTAGACTTGGCACAAACTAACTGCACCGAGTAGTTAGAACCAATGCGGAATTGCAGATATACGACTCCGCCGTAAGCACGCTCGCTGGCGTCAGCGAAACCTATTAAGTTGATGGTACATCCATCTACCAACCCAAGATGACGCGGAATAGTAACTTGATTGAGCGCGGTAAGCTCAATACAAAACTGGCCCCAAGCGGCGACAATATGGTAAGGGGGTGTTTCATCCCACTTACACTTTGATAGCCAAAGCTCTTTGATCAAGAGCTTGGCGTACAAAATTGTAGGAGCCACAAAACCCATTATATCCCATCGTCGAGCCACTGTGGACAGCATAGTGCGTTTGGTGCACTTATCATCTGGTGGTGAGACATCAAACCGAAAACTATCGCAGGATTTGTCCCAGCGTAAACCGAGAACCTTATGCGGTACAGACTTCTCAAACTCAATGTCTGGAGAAGCCTTATGAGAATCTGGTATGCGTGCGAGAACCTCCTTAGAGTTGCTTGTCCATTTGACAAGATCAACCTGGCCTCGCTTGAAAAGCTGAATAAGCTCTTCACAAAGCGAAATTGCTAGCGGAGCGGATATGACACTACAGGCAATGTCATCCATGTACAAAGCGGAAGTGGCAACAGCCGCTGCGGCGGGAAAGTGATCGCCTTCATCAGCGAACAACTCGTAACGCGTGATATGGGCTAGACTTGAGTCCAAAACAAACACGATTGAACTGATAAACAGATAAAGGTTCTTTCTTGTCAAAACGATAAAAGATCCGTTGAAATCTACGGTCAGATTCGCGAACGCCGATATTGAGAACATTTGGCGGCAATCAGCTGACAGAGCGATTTGGAAAAGACGAAACTTTATTATGATGTTAAATAAATCACCCTGTAGATGGGGCCAGCATGCAAAATGTCATTAATCGACTGACCCGATGTAGTCTTACAACTAGCGTCTAAAACCACACGGAGTTTAGTAGAGGTTTTATCTTCGCGAACTACGCCGTGATGCGGGATATAATATGAGGGCAGAGAGTTGCCCTCGTTGTTTACAACTACACTCAAAAAACCTTTATCTATGTAGTCACGAATGACGTCATTATAGGTGCTACGTAACTTAAGTGATGCATCAAGTTTACGTTCCAAACAATGGAAACGTCTGAGCGCAGCAGCATACGAGTCGCCTAACGAATAAGGGTCACCACAGAATGGCAACGCCACAACGTATCTGCCACTGTCGTCACGAACAGTGGTAGCGCGGAAATGCTCTTCACACTCGAGATCTTTACGGCTCATCGAGGGCGGTGCGGTAACCTCTTCCAGCTCCCAAAATCGCTTGAGAAGAGAATCAATATTGTTTTCTTGAAGAACACAACAACAGCAAGACATAACGTATTGAGAAGTATGTAATGTAGGTACGGTACCCATAATCACATACCCAAATACCGTCTCAATAGCGGGCGGTAAGTTATTTTGCTCACTACGTACCACTTTAGTTAGTAGCAAGTGCGGGAATATTGCGGCTCCGATCAAAACATCAATGTCTGCCGGATTCGCAAACTCTGAGTCCGCCAGCGGCAATGACTCGATGTGTGTGAGAAGCGATACGTCCACATTAGCGTTTGGCAATGTGTCCGTAATACGCTCCACGATAAGCGAAGAAATGTTAAAATTAATGTCCCTATCAAAACGCGAATGTATTTTAATATCTACGGAACCCTTGCAATGTTTTTCTGATCCGCCTATCCCTCGGATTATTGAGTTCGTATTTTTAAAGTTATTCCATAATCCGAGGCGTTTGAACAATTCTAACGTTATTAAATTGGTCTGAGATGCGCTATCTAGCAGACAACGTACCATGTGCGGCGACCCATTAACATCATATATGATAACTTGCGCTGTCGCTAACAGAACAGTCTTAGACGCCATACATGGCGGCCTAGCACTGCTCTGATCACTACAAGCGCGCGAAGGCCGTCCGCGCATGCGTGCCGCCCGCGCAATGGATGTCGTACACAACGATATCTCATTCTGAATCGTCGGGGACGCAGTTAACGTAGTCTGCACTTGCGACATAAGTGTGTCAAGGTTAGCGGCTTGGCTTGACAACGTGTTACCTTTATCGAAGTGGAGCAATGAATGATGTTTTTTATTGCATAAGCGACACTTTGTCTTACTAAAACAATTACTTGTTTTATGTTTTATGCTTAAGCAATTAATGCAAGCTTTGTTATCTTTTACGCATTTAAAACGAGCGGTTGCATTCAAATTATCGAAGGCGGGACACTTGTATAGATGGTCGTGCACTATATTACTGCACAGACACTTCTGTGAATTATTACTATTAGATTCTGAGCATGTTACGTAAGATTGTGGATTAGGGACCGAGTTATTATTACTATTTCGTGATTTATTCAACCTTTGTTTGTTGCTGTTAGTGTTAGACGGGCCAGGTGAACCAGACTGCGTATTATGAAATATTCGACACTGATCTTTGATGAACGAAATAAAACTAGTGTAGGTATTTTATTATTGCGTTCCGTCATCTCGAATGCGCGAATTGTATCAGTGTCAAACTTTTTTAAAGCGAGTTGAAGCAACATAAAGTCGGAAAGATCTTCTAATTTTAAGTTCCTAAGAGAATTAACCGCGGTTACGAAGTTATCAATAAACAGCTGGAAATTCGAGACAGACGCGTTGCCGGACAGTTTGTGATTTAAAGCTTGGTCAAAGTAAGTAGCCGCTAGGACGCGCGTGTCCTGATATCTATCAAGTAGTGACTGAAATATGACCTGATAATTCTCAGCACTGGGTGTGACACCTGCAAATACGAACTGGGCCTTCGGTGACTGTTTACCTATTAAATAGTACAACCTGTCAGTATCTGTCAGAGAACCATTATCGTGCACTGTAGACTTAAAACTCGCATAGAATAACGGCCAATTTCGTATATCTCCGTCAAACAACATAATCTCGATTGGCGGTAATCTCGGTTTGCGGGCAACGGGCTCTGCTGAACATCTACCCTCCAATTGCGATTGTATACGCTTAATAATACAATAAAGATCTTCGAATGAGGTGTACGCCTGATAGTTCGGTTTTTCATCAGGATTCATAGAAAGTAATCTTGCGTTATAATCGTCTAACAACTTATGAAAATCTGTTCGAATACTATCTACTGTAATACAATAACTGAGAAATGCTTCGCTAATACTGTCAGAAATAGAAGCGGCTTTTGAACGCTCGTATATGTTTTGAATGCGCTCAAATAAAATATTGCGTTTTGCTTCTAAGATTGTCATCTCTTTGTCTTCCGACACGCGTGACTTCTTTTGTTGTGACATGCTTACGTAAGTATAATCTAATGAGAACGAAACAAAATAAGAATATCTAATGTACCTATTATTTTACCTAAGTAGGCTAAGTAGGCAACACTTTAGAGCTGTGGAATTAAAAGTGGCTCGAAATATGAGATTTACAAAACAACTATGATAGTTCCAGAAATAATAATAATTGAGTAAGTAGGTCTTTATGGCCGCTCCGAACCTAGCCGCATTGCGCTGCGCAGAACACAAAATCAGGTATCAGCGGGACCACAGATATAGATCTACATAGATAACGCAAATGCATGCACTTCGCGTGTCTGAATCCCGACCATATCCCGACCAAGCGTCGAGGTTGGTCGTCACTAACTTCAGTCCCCGCGCGTCCGTTTTACCGTTAAGTAAACTTTATTCACATTACGTTGCCGCGTTTGCTTTGGACGTTTGATCTGACGTTGTGTGTTAGGAGACGATGAATATCGCACAAGCGATACTGTCGCGCATCGCTTCGACTTCGTGATACAGGCAACGTCACAGTAGGTATCAAAAATTCGGCACGCTTGGTTTCAATACAAATCGTGATAATTGCGTTATCTATGTAGATCTATATCTGTGAGCGGGACGTATGCGGGGCGTGGAGGCAGGGCACGCCCGCGCGCGCTGTCTTCCACCCGCTAGCGTCCTCGCCTCCCGCGCGATAGTGTGAGAGCTACGTTCGTACACGACTCACATATTCGTTGAGCTCTGACAGTATCGTCGCGTTCAGAATAGTTTCATAGTGTTACTTCTTCGTTGTTTCTTGTTGCTATCGTTATTGTTTCTTGTTGTTATTTGTACTGATATAGTTACCATTTTCATTGATCATGCCTCGCGGTCGTTTTAATGTTTGAGAATGGAGATTCCGAAATAAGTGAAGAAAGTGACGGAGAAAATTCTTCAGATGAGGAACCTTCTACGAGTATGGAAGATGTTTTTATGGCAGGTGTAGCCCCATTATAAATAAACATAAAAAAAAATGTTTTGTCGTAACCAATGTATTTTTTTGAGTTTTCATTTAGAAGTCCCATCACCTGAATATGTAATTAAACAATAATATAGCTAATCTAACAACGTAACGGAAGATTTTAATTTTCAATAATTACAAATAATTTTTCTTGGTTATGAAATGTCCACCCGACTGTACCATGCGCAAGTTCGTACCGATGGCTACATTCAGAGCGGCCATAAAGATTGGCGAGTACTGTACATAAAAGTTTACCTACTGATGCGGGCGGAAACAACCATGTGACGGTTATGTGAATATATTAGGAGTATAGCTAGGTGCTATAACTGCCTAGGTATAGCGATATAACGTATAAAAATGTAAATGAATCCGGCTCGAAGGACCAAAAAAATGGTTCGGCGATACACCGAAACCGTAGGTTCTAGGCGACTTGGGAAGGATTAATGGAATGGACTGTATTCAAAGGATAGCGGATTTTAGTCGCCTAGGATTGGAATGGGAGAGATGATTGTGAGTGGGTATAGGATATTCCAAGGATGAAGGGGACTTACCTTGTTCGGCAATCTTCTTCATCTCAGAAGGGCAGTCTCCTGGTGGTTTCGGGATGAAGCTGCTGGATTCACTTCACTACACAAATCACCTTCACTTGCGATCGGTTTATATAAGCGGTAATAATTATAGCGGGAGCGGCGCGGTGCGATACGGTATGGCGGAAGCGTATTTAGCGAATCGAATGTTCTCGAAAGTTCTGGACTGTCTCTCGCGTCGACGATCGCCGCGACCAATCCGCGAAAGGCTTGCCCCTTCTTGGGAATGGGATAGAGAGGGATAGAAATAAGAGGCATCGCTCGCATTGGCCAAGCAGCGACCAACCATTGACGTTGATGGGATTAGTTTCGATGGAAAGGTAGGTGGCGCTACCAATAATTATGTACTTAGGTTGGAATGTTTCGGTATAGTTATGTGAACATAAGTTTACAATATATAAGAATATGTTCTACCTATTTTATTTCATGTGAAGTACTAGAAATGTACTTGTGAGATAGGTCTATGAAAAAATTGGTGTAAATGATGCTACTACAGAGCTGTTACGGACTAGTTCAGATTAGATCATTAATCGCTATTCCACGCAAATTCCACTACGCGGAACTCTATGTTCTGCGTAATGGAATCTGAGTGGAATGCTACCATCTATAAAAATATTTGGTTACTGGAAATAAATAGACAAAGATAAGCACGAATCGTAAAAATCTATAATACTTCTTGTAAATGACTGCTTGCTCGTAGTACAAAATTATCTGTAACCTGTGATTATGCTATGTTTCCAGTTATAAATTATAATATATTAGTCCATGTGTAGTGGTAGTCTGATGCTAATGCTATGCATGCGCACAACACTAGCAAATGTCATTTGTCC
Organism: Euclidia mi; assembly: GCA_944739405.2. Lineage (NCBI taxonomy): Eukaryota > Metazoa > Arthropoda > Insecta > Lepidoptera > Erebidae > Euclidia > Euclidia mi. The sequence continues at coordinate 60,001,734 of OX123185.2, forward strand.
AATTTATTTTGCACATTTTGTGCTTTGTGGTGTAGTTCGGCATCCGATAGGAAAAGATAAATAAGCCTAAAATCTAAGAACTTTTGCCGTAGGCAGTTACATGAGCCTTTTAGTTATAAGATTAATAACTAATTTGCTAAATTAAATACATAATTCAAACATTATGGCTTCACCTTTAGAGCAATTCGTAAACAATGTTAGGACTATGTCGGCATCAGGCGAGTATTTTACTATGTTGCTAAGATTGAATGCTCTGTATACAGCAAATTTACTGTTTTTTTATATATGACAGGTTCCTTTCGTGAGCTATGTGAAATCATTGGCAAATCCGATGAAGTATTACAACGCAACGGTGCCCATCTCAACACAGTTTTGGAAACCCTTGATATCCAACAACACTCTTTGGGTGTCCTGGCAGTCCTTGTTGCAAAATTTTCATTGACACAGGTATGGTTGCCTTTTGCTTTAATCACAACCTCAGTTGTATATCTATTTAATACCAGCCAATACTGCAATGCAAACCCATAATGCAATGTTGTCGACATTAAATAAATGTCTTATCCAAAATTTTATCAGTAAAAGTTCATCACATTCAATGATTATAGATTAGCATAATTTTACTTTTGATTCGATACTATAGTTATTATGGGTGTTTACACCATTTATGCTTTTCCAGGGAGCGGCAGATGTAGATAGGTCCACTATGTACCAGCAGATCCATGACTTCATAACTAACTGTAATGGAGAACAAGTGAGATTCACACCTGAATTGTGTAAGTTATTACTATAACTGATAATTTGATCATTTACTATTCCTTCACATACATTTTATGAATACTACTTTTTGAACTGAGAGTAAATTGATATTTTGCTGTACAATATTAAAGTTTATATTATCAATCTATCACTGTATGATACTGTACCAATTATTTTATCAGTTCTAAGTTTTCTTTGAAGTTTTGTACATTATAATGTTTATTGAAATGGGATGATTAAGACTAAAACATTCTTAATAATGATCACTTAAATATTGTTTGTTCAAAAGCTATTTAAAAGTATATGCCACTTCTTATCTAGACCCTCTTAAATAATAAAACCAGTATATGTAGCAATAATTTTATTATATTAGCTAATAAGTTACTTTGATTATGCTATAAACTTTTTTTATACTTACAGATGCTGAACTATGTCACCTGCTCACAAATTATCTAGTAGAAGTAAAACAACCAATAAGAGGTATTGAAATATTAAAGAAGGCAATTAGGAAGATCCAATTGTTTGATTCACAGCTAACATCAATTCATGCAGATCTCTGCCAGCTGTGCTTACTGTCTAAATGTATGAAACCTGCCTTAGAATTCTTGGATACAGATGTCACTGGAATAGGCTCTGAGGTAAATGTCTTTATTAATTTATTAACTACTAAGTTACTCCCATGGCTCCATCCCCATAGAACTCAGTTATTGTCACTCTGCAGTCTCCTATCACCACACATGAATACTGCCATAATATCTCTCCATTATGACGTAAAAAATACAAACAACACACACACTTTCAAAATAATGATGATGGATATAAAAAATAAAAAATATATTTATGCATGCTGATTTCTTAGATAGGTAGAACAGGCCATATTGGACAAATTTCTAAGATACTGCTGCTAGGGGAATCTGTGTACACCACAGTGGTTTTAGTGAATAGGAACACCATGAAAATTATCAGAAACTTTCAGGCTCTAAGCTCAAATCAAAGAATGGCAGAGAGAATGACAGTCAATAGAATTCCATTGCATTGAAAATAGAACAGAATAGAATAATTTAATTTATTTTCATCACTAGGTGATGTTTTATGTAGTATCTACAATAAAATCTATTTAAATCTCTTGTCTCTCATGTTTATTATATTATCAATTTGACCATAATGCACGTATTATTTATTGCAAAAGTTTTTCTTTTTATAGCTTTTGTTTGAAAATCCCAAATAAATGCTCTGATCTTTATCTAATTCCTGTTTCAGCTAGGTGGCAACAATGATTCAAAACATTTTCTCCTGTATTACTATTATGGTGGGATGATCTACACAGCTATGAAGAACTATGACAGAGCTCTGTATTTCTTTGAAGTAGTTGTGACGGTGCCAGCTATGGTTGTCTCTCACATTATGTTAGAAGCTTACAAAAAATATATACTGGTCTCATTTATTTTACATGGAAAGGTATGTATAGCTCATATTATTGTTTTGGTTATGTATCAGCTTTCAAGCATTTTCTTGTCAATGCACAATTGTTCGTATTTATGCAAAAAGGAACCACCCAGCAAAAACGCACTTCTGAGATATCAATGGATTTACAAAAACATGTGCAGCTCTGTTAGATTAAGTAAAATATTACATTTATTTTATATAATTGTAATGATAAATTACTCCTTTAGGTATGTGTATATAAATTTGCTCTGGATACTCTTAATTTTTCGAGATAATTAAGAAAATGTGCATGTGGTTCCTTTTAATATTTACTAACTAATAGCTTTCCTCATATGCAAAAAAGAACCACAACCCATGGGTTTCATGTATATCGGTAAAGCCATGGATTAACATGAATGTATTATCGTAATAAACCTTTGATATGCAGCCTATAGCAACCCACTGCTGGACATAGGCCTCTCCCAACACGCGCCACAGTACATGGTTCTTAGCCTTTCGCATCCATTTCGTCCCAGCCTCGATTTCAGGTCGTCAGTCCACTTAACCGGGTGCCACCCTACCTTACGCTTACCGAGTCGTGGTCTCCACTCTAGGACAAGCTTGGTCTATCGGCCATCAGTACTTATGAAGATATGACCAGTCCACTGCCTTATAAACTTACTTATTCTGTAAGCTATGTCGGTAATTCTGCTTCTTTGTCGGATAACTTCGTTGCGGACTTTATACTCGCTGCGTGACTTTAAGTTTGGGGACTAGTCCCACTGTGAGTGTCCACATCTCGGCACCGTACGTCATAACAGGTAGGACGCATTGGTGGCAGACTTTGGTCTTCAGGCATTGTGGTAGGGGCGAAGAGAAAACTTGACGTAGTTTGCCCAACCCAACTGGACACTACGGTCGATTTCTTTCTCGAAGTTATTGCTACCAAGCTAGACCACAAGCTGTTGCTTATGGTAGTCATACTTTTGAACACATTCAAGCATCCATCCGTGGACATAAACCGATTCTGACATGATGAGTTCGTCTAACATAATCTTGGTTTTGTTCAGTTCATGCCGAGACAAGTTCACGTCGAGAGGCTCCGTTTAGGCTGTGGAGCATCCCGCTCAATTCTTCCAGGGACTCCGCAACGATGACGATATCGTCAGCAATCCGAAGGTGTGAGATGTATTCGAAGTTAATGTTTATGCCCAGTCCAGCATCTTAAAGATGTCTTTGAGTGCGCTGGTGAACAGCTGATTAAAATATTAAGTCTCCCTGCCTCACACCTCGTCGCAATCGCGTCGACGGGGCTGGAGTTGGATGGTCTTAGTGGCCATATCATACAAACATATCAACGCCTCGATGTAGCGCCAATCGGTACGAGACCGCTGCAGAGCAAACAGAACCACCCAGGTTTCGATGGAGTCGAAGGCTTTCTCGTAGTCCACGAAAGCCATACAAAGCGGCTTATTGTACTCATTGGTCTTCTGTATATTTGGCCAAAAAGTATGGATGTGGTCTAGTTCCTATGGTTGGAAATCGTCAAGTTTTTTGGCGAGGCTGTTTGTTAGCACTCTCGAGAACAACTTGTAGAGGTGGCTGAAGAATGAAATGGGTCTATATGTCTTCAGCGAGATTTTGTCACCTTTTTTTGAAGAACAGGACAACCACACTTCCGCTCCACGCCTGAGCTGTAAGGCCCTGATGGATAATGGAATTAAAGAGGCTCACCAGCTCTTTCAGGACTACAGTCCCTCCTGTTTTAAGAGCTCTGTGGTGATTTCGTCATCTTATGGAGACTTGTTGTTCTTAAGTTGCTCGAGACCTTCTCGTACCTCGCCTTGGTTGACATCAGGGATGTTCTCCGTATACTGGCGCGGGAGTTGGGCTCTATACTCATCATTGCCTGGTTTCAAGAGTTTAGACTTACATGATGCGTACAGGTCTTTGTAGAAACTCTCAATTTCAGCTAGAATTTCGAACTTTAAGTTTACGCCTTCCACAGTACAATAAAATCACGTACTTGTGGTTCTGCTGTTTAAAATATTTATTTATACATGATAGAACCGAATGTGTTTGTGGTTCCATTTTGCAAAAAAAAAATGAGTCATTAAAATATGAATTTATTTTACGCATAATGGTACCACAGAAACTTGGTTCCATTTGGTGTATTATAATAATTTTTAATAATAGAAATATTTTTTATGTATGATGGTACCGAGTATCTGTGGATCTGTCTTGTATAAAATGACATGGAATTTATATGGTTTATTTGTTTGATGAACGAGTCCCATGGTGCTATGGTTCGGTTTTGCAATATGTATAATGTGTGTTTTTGCTGTTGGTTCCTTTCTGCTTTTTGTATAACTTGTTTCCAAGGGAAAAATCATGTGGATCTTTTTTGAATAAGAAAATAAACCACTTTAAAATAAGTATTCTTCAAAAAAAATTAAAATCGAAATTTGTCGTGTGGTTCCTTTTTGCATAAATACGGACAATTATAATGACTGCTCTGAAAACTCCGAATTTTCTCCAACTTTTTACTGAGCAAGCATTTTCTTATCTTTTATTACCATTATTGTGAGTCTTAGAGTGCCCAATGCACAATTTCAATGACTCCTCTAATCACACAGATCTTCTCCAACTGCTGACCAAGCACAATATTTTTTAATAGACAACACAAAGAACACGCAGTTTCACAGAACAATTTGCGATTCAAGTAAAGGTGTTGTGTCGTATTGTAATCAAACCCATGATACGCGGGCCAGTTCTGAACGGCGAGCCTGTGCAACCGAGTTTTTAGAATTAACAATAATTTTTCAATCATAATTATTTCTGCCCTTTTCAGATATTACCATTGCCCAAATATACTTCACAAGTAGTATGCCGTTTTCTAAAGCCATTGTCAGTGGCGTATCACGAGCTGGCTACGTCACAACTCGCCGCCATCAAACATCGGGACACCTTCATCAGAGACAAAAACATGGGATTAGTTAACCAGGTAAATAGCATCTTTTTCGATATTGACGAACAAGCATTGTGACATTTTCGTCTAACGTTCTGGCCAAGATCTTGTTACTGTTCATGACTCCGAGAATATCGCTAAGGGCATAGGTGTATATAGCAGGAGTCAAGGGCGTCGCCAGCCAATTGCCTAGGGGGGGGGGGGGGGGGCAAAGACGCCAGCTGATGGCCTAGGCGGGGTGGCGGTGGTCAATTTGAGGCAGGAGGGCCAAATGGCCCGTACCCACCGCAACGCAGAACTTTGGTTACCGATTCGAAAGTCTAGGTTGGACACCTAAAAAACTTCACACTTGTATTTTGAAGATAGGCCCACTGAAAAATAACCCTCAATGCCAATGGCTCTAGCGGACAAATGTATGAAGCAAGTCACGAGTCTGTATGGTGCGGCGAGCCGCATGATTTAAGTTGCCGGATGGCACGGCTATAGTAACATGAAATATTAACGTAAGAAGATCTCAAGGGCATCTCTTCATCGTTATTAAAAAATTGTTTCCTAAATGTAATTTTTTTATTTCGGCATACTATATGTAAGCGATAGCCGAGTGGATATACCAACAGACTACCATGCAGAGGGTATCGGGTTCGAATCCACTGCGCGCACCAATGATTTTTCGGAGTTATGTGCGTATTGATTTATTAATTATCGCTTGTCCCGTGCATCGGAGAGCATGTTAAGCCGTCGGTCCCGGTTGTCATGAAGATCTTTGACAGTCGTTACAGGGCGTCAGTACCTTCTAAATAAACTGACACTAGTCTAAACCATGGAATATCGCTATCCCTTCGGGTTGCGGAGGTCAGACAGGCAGTCGCTCTGTGGAAAAGCTAATATTCAACCAAATCCGGTAAGACTAGTAAGCAGACCCCAGATTGAAACTGGGATAACGCTAAGAGAAAGAAGATATGTATGTATATTTGTTACAGCGACGTATTGTTTGTCTGCAGTTCCTTTTTAATATTAACCGAACAAGTATAGAAATAGGTTTAAAAGACGTGTCGCATCTTCTCAAAAATGCTTTTCTTTGACTTTAGTGTGTGTTCACAGGTACTGAACTCAATGTACAAAAAGAACATTCAGAGGTTGACAAAGACATTCTTGACGCTGTCTCTCAGTGACGTCGCCGCGCGAGTCCAGCTCTCAGGACCGGCGCAAGCTGAAAGTTATATACTCAATATGGTAAGAACATAGGCATATAAGGCAGTAACATACATTCATACAGTCCCTGAGAATGGTCAACACAAAGGCAACATTTTTGTATTTAAAGAACCTCGAAATTTTGAAATTCTTTTATACAGTGCGAAATTTGTCCGATATGTCTTGAAATTGTTAATATGCTATGAAAATTGTAGATTGATTAAACTACACATTAACCTTGTATCACTAAGTGGTCAAAAAATCAAGTGGTCTTATTTGGTATGTTCAGATTGAAGAAGGCGAGATTTACGCGATGATCAACCAGAAGGACGGTATGGTGGTGTTCCTGGACAGCCCCGAGAAGTACGCCTCCCCAGAAACGTTGTGTGTGTTGGAGCAACAGATGGCTGCCTGCACTAAACTGCACCAGTATATACAAGAGATGGACGAACAAATTCAAGTTAACCCTCAGGTAATTATTAGCAAAATAATTTTCAGTCAAACAGTGTTATGAGTTCTAAGCTTTGATCCAATGCCATGTGGTTATTGCTGGGATGTGAGGGGATAATCTTGTAAAAAAAAGCAGTTAGACATGTTTCGAAACTAATGAATTTGTCCCAGCAGATAAGTGTGTGTTAAACTTACCAAGTGACAGCCACTATTTTCAAGCTATTAAATAATCTTGGGTTCCAATATAGGGAAAATACCCTCGAACACCAAACTGCAGTGAAATTTGGGATTACATGCAAACACTCTTCAATCCCAAGATGTATGCATTAACCTTTCAAGTACCGCGCCCTCTAAAACGTCAATTTGGCTATAGTACCGCACCGTACGACATCATCGCGCGCGCGGTATAGGTCGGTTCACGAAAGTTGACCACAAATGGCGGCCGTCGCGCATATGTACATTCGTGCACCAATGGCGTGGCTCCATTCTTGACGCATTTAGGGAATGCGTCAAGAATGGAGCCACGCCATTGGCATTCCACCCGCGCCTCACTCCGCACCTCCACGGGGACCTAAAAAATGATTTCTGCGCAGTCGTCATCTTTCATGAACCGACCTATACTAGACATTGAATGTTATCGCTCTGAGAGGTCTTTGTTTATGTTTTCATGACTTCTACTTATAATTTCTTGAAACCCACTTATATAGCCTATAATAAAAAATTATAATAATAACATTTGAGTGTATATTTAGTTTTATGTAGCTCTCTGTTTTGAATGGATCTTAGAATACCGGTGTTATCGACAATTATAGCGTATTATAATTGAAAATAAAATATTTTTTTGTTTATTTTTATATTCTGTATAGTATGGGTTTTCCAATTAAAACTAAAAATATGCATGTATCCATTATAATAATTCCCCCTTTTCAATAGCAAACATTTGCTAAAATTCTCAGTTTCGCGCGCATTGAAATGAAATGTCCTTTTACTTTTTAATTTGACATCAAATTGGATCAGAAGAAGGTTTCAGAGCTATCTATGATTCGTAAAAATACAATGCTATTTAAAATAATTGATAAAATGTACTAGATTAGTGTAAAAAACGTCATAGATTGAAGGACGGAATCTGGACATGAATGTCATCGGTAAACAAGGGGACTTTTTTGTAGGACATGAATTCATGTCCTCGGTACTCAAAAGGTTAACAAGTAAGAGAAAGTCTGTATCCATTATTCAAATTACAATATTTTGTTCCAGTATGTCAAGAAATCTGTAGGCAGCCATGATGAAGATTTGCCAGCTACGAGTCAGAATTCTAAAACTACTTATTCTATGTAACAGGCAATTTACTCATATTTAATAAATTCGTGTACAATATTATAAACATTATGTAATAAAACAATACATTGTAGTTTCACTACCATTTAATTCCCCATCATGCAACATAACATAGTTTTTTGATCTATTACCAAATATAAAAAATATTTAACAACAATAATTTTCTCAATCCACAGAAATAGAGCTAAAGAATGAAGTATATTCTTTTTTTATGTGTCATGCTATCTTTTTAAAGATGACAACATATTGACCAATGTGGCATTGCATTGCTCGATTTGTCTACACTAAAGAGCACCAAATAATGGACTGAACGGCGCCCCATACTTTGTACTTTTTCGCCCTTAAATCAATTTACGTTGTCTATGCATCAACAATAATATTACTTTAGATTACAGCATCAGTCCTTATATAAAGACGAGCCGGAAAAGGGATAGCTTACTGATCATCTATTTCTAACGAGATTCGCTGGCAATTACGGTAATATCCAATAGAGAATACGCTTTTTTTTATTATTTAAAAAGACAATTCCCGCACTTGGAATAAATCCTGTGTTGCGGGGGACTTTACAGACATACAATCAACGGACACAATGAACACCCAGACTCGAAACAACAAATTAGGGATCACACAAAGTGTTGTCTCGTGTGGGAGTCGAACCCACAATACTCGGCGCAGTGTTAAACGGCGAGGCGACCACTTAAACCACTACGCCAACCGTACAGTCAAAATGATTTTATTTTAGATGAATACTATTATTTTAACTCTACTACTTTTTAGTTTACAGAAATAATTAGCTCCATTCCTGTGGAACAGATAAGTAAATAAATAAAAGTAAAAATATTTAAAAAGCTTCATGAATAGCCTCTGTAAATGCAGTCATGCTCTCGAGTGGAGTTTGTGGCGTGATCCCGTGTCCCAAGTTACAGATATATCTGTGCTTGCCAAACTTATGTGCCATGTCTATGGTCAGCTTTCTTATTTCCTCCTGTAAATTAGGGTAGATAAGAATAATTTTATTAGTTAGATTTAAAAGTTAAGAAAGTGAAGCAGTGTATCAGACAAATGGATGGACAACAAAGTGGCCCTCTATGGGTTCCTATTAAATTAGATAAGTAAAAAATTGCTTGACTGTTGGCCTATGCTCCCATATAAATAGCAAAGATGACTGGGACTGTAAAGGCCTTGCCACACGGCACAATTTTACGTCCAACTTGACTAAATCACTTGATGAAATCGTGACGTGTAGACGCCAGTCGTCCAACTCAAGTTTATCGGGTGGGCGGTACCACCAGATTTTAACCAATCGGGTGGACGGAATGAAAATCAGTGATTTGATTGTGTCGTGTAGACGGGCAAAGCCAATTCGATTGAAAATTTGATCAGTGCAGTGGTAAAATTTTGCCGTGTGGCAAGGCCTTAACAACCATAGGAGCCTATCATAGCGCGGCCACACATTGGATTCAACTTTGCGTCCAAGCTGGACTCAAATTTCAAATGACCAGTATTGAACCCAACTACTGCACCACACATTGGCTTCAATATGTACTTTGTAGCCAAATACTGGAAATAGACCAAACATTGGACATGTCTCAGTTGTAGTCGCAGAGCGACAAGACGATGGACGAAAACTTATTTGCATTAGCCGCTTATTCATATGGTTTAGGTACATATGCCTATTATTTGCATTGTACATGTTCATTTGACCAGTCAATCGACGGCTTTGTCATTTCGAAAATAATTACGTACCTACACAACAAGTAACACGTACGAACAACAGCGCTGATCGCGACGAATGAACAAACCAATGTGTAGCGCGCGAGCGGCATTTTGTCCAAGATGCCCGCGCGCACTCCCCCTTCATACCCCTCGCCTTTGAACTTACTTCAAAAACCGACTCGACACGGGTCGGTGTTGGACATTCGATTGTGATTGGACGCAATGTTCACATTGTATCCAAGACTGATCCACACATTGGTGTGTTGGACCCAATACGTAACATTGGTGCAAATATACCCAATGTGTGGCCGCGCTATCAAACAAACCATTTTCAAGTAGTCTTAAAATTTTTGATAAAATATGAAGGTGATTAGGTGGCGCCATCTATTAAAGAACAATGGAAACTACCATATATCACTGATGTATAAATAAATCTATTTTTAAAAACTGTACCTAGCAGTGAAATATGTACCAGCCGAAAATTCTTTTGCAACTACACACATGCTGCTCGCTTCTCAACTCGTTTCGCTTTTTGATTCGCTGATTGCCGGCGGTGAGACAACTGGCTAATACTGTACAATAATTATTTACATTTCTCCCACTTTGAGATTTAAAGAGAGTACTTACAGGTGTTTTATACAAATCTTGAGGATCGAGGTTCCCCTGCAATGTGATGTTGTCACCGACAATCTTTCTCGCTTCGACTGGGTCAACTGTCCAGTCTAATCCTATAGTTTCATATCCTAATTGAGCTTGTATGTCTAATGAAGATCCTCCTCCTTTTGCGAAAACTGTCTGTAGAATAAGCACATATTTTATTTTAAGAAAAACACAAATAGGTATATTACTAGATTATTATTTTTTACTGTACTGTACCATAGGAACTTGTTCTAATGATTTTGCTTCAATATTCTTCTTAACACCAGCCCTTATATCTTTTAAATATGGAGCTGAGAATTCAATAAACTGTTCTCTTGTTAAGTGATCAGCACTTGATTCGAAAACTTGTAACAACTGTGCACCACTCTCAACCTAAAAGAAAACTTTGTTGTATTACAAAATACTTCCCTTCAGATACAGTAAAGTCTGCACATTGGACAAGCCCATTCCTCGAGTGTGCATTCAGCGTTCATTTAGTAGTACAGAGTGAGCGTACGCCAGGCACTCGAACGAACATGCTCGAAGTGAGGTCAAAATAAGTGATGGTACATTATTATACTTACTTATCCAATAATAACAATTTAAATTTTAAAACAAACTTTTATTAGCAACATGACTCGACAAACAACTAACAACTACATAAATAGATGTAGAATAGCTAGATATACATTAATATACACTGTGTTTTTAAAGACAGTTTTTTTTTACAAATTTTGTAAAATAAATATTATACGTAGGTTCTATATCATAGGCTGAGTACATACTTTTCGGGAAAACACTGACTTAAAAAACAGTGTATAATCATCATCACATAATGCTTTTTAAGCCAACTCTCATTCTAGGAGTAAATCATATGTGGGAGGAAATTCTTCAAAGTGCTCTTTCAGTTATGAGCCAGCTATAAACAAAATATGTAAAATAAACCTATACACTTTACCTGCATGGTCAAATAATCTATGATGACATTAGTCAACAATCTGAGCAGCCTGTGAACATCCTTCGAGTGTTTGTCTAGCCACTCTTTAGTTATAGACATTGTTGGGCTTCCACCACCTTCTATCATGTATCCCATTAGTGTGAACTGAAATAAAGTAAAATAATAAGCAATTATTATGCTAATCAATTAGGTCATTATCAATAGGAAAGATGCACTGATGGCATTACATCACACATAACAAACATTGTAGTAAAACTGATTATCATATTTGTTAACCTTTAGCACTATACTCATGTAAGTTTTACTGTAGGTACCTATCTAATACTACTCGACCAAGCCAACTAGACGAATGTCAACGTGACAAAATTCAACATAATTCAATAATTATAATCCAGAAATTCCTAGTACCGATTGCAGGCGCATTGTACGTTCACACGCCGCGTTCGCACGTTACGATAAATAATTTCTGGATTATAATTGTTGAATTATGTTGAATTTTGTCACGTTGACATTCGTCTAGTTGGCTTGGTCGACTAGTACATACTTAACTCTTTTGCATATATTTCTTGATATACCCATCCATAGACGGATTAAAAGTCACAGATTTTAAAATTTTAGTTTACTTATAAAATATGTTGAGCAGGTGTAGTACAAATTATTTTTTTATTCCCATTCTAATTTGAACACTATTTCAACTCATCACAAATTGATGTTCAAAAACAAGTATATTTTGAATGCTATTAAATGTTAAAAATAAATTTTTATTTAAAAGCAAATGATATTGCCTCATAACTTTTACAAATAATATTGACAATAACAATTACTTAGGATGATAAGTCATCATGATTGCAATACGATGCTTACACAAAAATGTTAATCAGTTCATATATGTAAGAGAACTACCTACCTATACACTCTTAATCACTGACTCGAACCAGTTACATTGTTAAATAACAACATAAGATTTCATTTTCCACCATAAGATTTGAGCCCTTTTAGTTTCAGCTTTTCCAATTCTCCAATAAAAAATATGAATGCCAGTTACAAGTATACATATAGGTAGATAAGTAGGTATTGATATAACCTACCGGAGCTCCAGTGAAACCAATCAAAGGCACCTTTCCTTCAATTTTATGTCGGGTCAATGTAATGGCTTTGCCAACATACAAAAGCCTTGACACAGCACCTTCTTCTTGTAACTGATCAATTTCGGATGGGTCTTGGAGAGGATTTGGAAATACTGGACCCTGAAAAGCATTGAGCATATTATAAAATAACTAAAATGTATACATTCTATACGCTTTGTAATCTTTCTTGAGTAAGGTGTTTTACCTTTCCGGGGTGCATTTCAACTGTCATACCAATCGCTTGCGGTATAACCAGAATATCACTGAATATGATTGAAGCATCCAAATGTGGATATCTTCTAAGAGGCTGCAATGTTACTTCACAGGCCAACTCAGGAGTTCTGCAGACTGTAAAGAAATCGTGTTTTGCCCGAACTGCTTGAAATTCTGGCAAATATCTACCGGCTTGCCGCATCACCCACACCGGTACTTTATCCACTTCTTTACCAAACGCTGCCCGAAGTAACCGGTCATTTTTCAGCTCTGGAAAGTTCTGCAAAACACATTGCATGCAATATCCCTAATTAAAGCACTCGTAAAGAATATTATGAAATAAGTAAGTAATTGAACAAAATTTGCATACCTTCGTAGTGTATTCCATTTTATAAGTTATGTATATCACTCTCTCCTATATAAATTAAAGAGTAGATAGCACTTAGATGAATAGGCTTAGGTTTATTTAATTGCTTATTTTGCACTAAAAACAAATTAAAACTTTGGTTATCCGTATCAGCTGCTGCACAGCACACACACAAATGTCGATTAAATGACTGTCAGTCTGTCATTACTGTCAATTTGACAAAAGTCAAAAGTGAATCCAGTACCTATGTATATCTGTATAATCTATGGTGAATCCTGATAATATTGATATTGATAATACCACTGAATACAGATTTACATAGAAGCGCATTTCTTAAGGATTTCCTCAGATAAACTTTCTTTTTAGTTCGTCTGAGAGGATTTCGTGTGCCGATTCCAAGTGGCGAGTTGGTGACTGTAGTCAGTTTAGTACGTAGTTGGCGCCGTTGGCGGCGCTGGCGTCGTTCTTAAGAAATGAGCTTCTATTATGTAAATCTGTATTTATTGATAGTACCAAGATATTATGATAATGCCCTTAGGGACGTACCTACCTATTTAATTGTAATATCGATAACAGTGGACATTGTAAAACGTGCTAAAGTCTTCTGAGTGTTGCTGTTATTAATACATGATACATTATTCTTTAAAACTCACGAATGTTGTCAGTAATGAGAGAGGTGACTGGGGTCAGTCTAAATAACAAATATATATTTCTAGTATCAGTTCCGCTATACTTGATCGATTCCTGCCTACCGAAGAACCGTGTTCACTTATGAACAATATTTACTTGGGTCTTGTTTTACTTATCTTGCAATTTCAACGAACTACCTTTAATACTTGATCGCAGAACGAGAGATGATTGGAATGCATTCAATTGTGCACAACAATATGCGCTGTCATTGTATTTAATTTCTCTTAAAATATTTTCATGTGAGAATAATGAAAATATTTTGATGTTTCTAATTGCAAGATTGAGTAAAAGCTTTACCATCTAAACTACACATATTTGAATGGCGTCTAGGATGTGGGAGACCTGTGCTTCTTCAAGTTCAAACTGACTTTTTCATTATTTAAAAAAAAATGTTAACGTTGGATACTTTAATTTACAAGAACTTGTTCACAGTTTCACACCACTCGCACAGTATTGACAGAGACATTCGCCCTGTAATGTACGGATAGACCTTAACGTTTCGGTACTTGATTCACTTTAGTCGAAATAGATGGCGCTAGAACGATCATGTCTAAAATACCGTTTCTAACTTTTTATGTTAGCACTGTCAGCAGTTTGAAATAAAAATATATACTTATACAAGAGGATGCCCACGGCTACGCCCGCAATATTTTTTATTTATCCGTTTTGCCCGTTCCCGTGGTTATCTATTTCGGGAAATCCCTTCTTAGTGCACCCCTACGGCATTGAATACAGATTTACATAGAAGCGCATTTCTTAAGCATTTTGTGTGCCGATTCCAAGTGGCAACTGTCGCCAGTGTAGTTCGTAGTTGGCGCCGTTGGCGGCGCTGGCGTCGTTCTCCGTCTCTCTTGCTCTCGTAGTTAAGATACACAGGAGGAACGTTCGTCTCTCTTGCACTCGTAGAGACAGCTGTCACAGCGCGACTGCCACGCCGCCAAGCGGCAATTTAGGTCACGGAAAGTTTGTCTACAGAGCGCCCAGAAGAAATGCGCCACTATGTAAATATTTGACCTCTTTGCCTACGGTCCCCAGGAAATATGCATGCCAAATTTCAGCTTCTTGTGCCCAATAGTTTTGGCTGTAGCTTGTCTGTCAGTCAGTCAGTGACGCAAGGATTTTATATATACAGATTTACTTATATAATTTTATTTTGTTTAAGTATACAGGGTGTCACAAGACCCATCACCAAGCCGCAGTCTACTCGTTGTGGACATCATGCCAAGTCATACCTACTAACCAAAAATAATACCTGGTAAAATATTTTTTTTGAGTTTTCACATTTTTTAAACCGCAATTATAAGCGCGCGCGTGCAATGCTCGAAATACCTACTTATCCATGGGGTCATAGCTAGGACATCTAAAGAACTTATTGGCGGGGTAAATGCATTAATTTTGTACCTAATTAGAAAAATTCCATACTATCTTTGAGGCTCAATATCTCCTGAACCAGTAATTGCCCAGGTATGGTGCCGAAGTAAAAAATGTTCGTAGTTATTGGTACAACATGGGATTTCAGTTTTCGTTAGGTAAGGGTCTTTTTACAAAAAGTTGTATAATTAAAAAAAGTTTCCCACAGCATCTTTATGTATTTACCAACTAAATTAGTAAAAGGCACATGATCTTGACTGCCTCGTTGGTCTCGCGGCATAAGTGAGCGTGGTATTGGGAAGTCTCGGGTTCGATTCCCGGGTCGGGCAAAGTGTTATTGGGTTTTTCCGTTAGGAAATTCTCAGTAGCAGCACAGAGTCTGGTAATGTGCCCGGTACGGCAATAGGCTCGCCCCCTATTACGTGGGGCCTGGAAATTCATGGCGAAATGTGGGTGTGATATTGCACCTCTGCCTACCCCTTCGGGGATACAGGCGTGAGTCTATAAAAAAAGATAAAAAATATCTTCTTTGCAAAGCGTTAATTTGTTAGAGGTAGGTTATCATGAAGATGTAACAAGTGACCTCACTAGGAGCTAATAAGTATTCTCTCTGTATTATTGACAATATAAAACTCATTCAATAAGTATCTATAATTACACAGCTCATTATGAAAAGAATTACCTACAGTAGGTATTGATTTCGCTATTTGCAATAGATTCATAGATTGTCGGTGGGTACATATAGAGCACAGACTAGTAGGTAGACAGCAAATGCTGATTGGCTACATATTTTGTTAAATAGTAAATTTCTATTAACTCGGTAGGTATGATTTTATACTCCAATAGCTAAATCAAATAAGAATAAACAGCAAGTATTTTCTAATTGGTTGTGTAATCAAATAAGAAGTAGATATTTAACTAGTCTCTACAATATTTTTATCTACTTATAAGAAAATAAAATAAACTGTAGTATTTTGTCAAGGGGACCTACCGGACCTAGGTATGGGCTAGGTGCTTTTATTTTTTTAAGTAGGCAAGTAAGATAAGGTGCTAAGCTAAATAAATAAATTAAGACACACTATCTCTAATTAGAATAAAATTATTGTCATTCCAATTCAAAAACGTTGGTACCTCCATAATCTACGTGTAAGCATTCTTTGTGTTTTATCGTTAAAACAGATTTTGATAGTTCGTATGCTCTCTATTTGGTAACATTTATGGCAGGTATTATAATCAAAGATATAAAATTTAAGATAGGTATAGAATCAGAGTCGCTACTCAAGAAATGTTTCTCGAAGTAGCTATGACAAAATTTCATTAGGACGCTATGCGTTACAGAAGTCCCAAAAAAAAAGAATAAAAAAAAAAAAGGTGTGTAAGGTATACCTACGTAAATATGTAGGTAGGTACTTTGATTAGATGAGGCTGTTTCAACACTCTGGAAGCCTAGTAGGTATCTACAAGATTGGGCACTAGTTAAGGCCTGGTAGTAAGTAGTCATAAGTACTGAAAAGTTTTAATTAAATCAATTCAGTATTTTTTCGTGAAGAAATCAGAATGGATGATCGCTTAGTTTTTACAGGTTTTTAATCATGGTGATCATTTATGTACTTGCCTATCTATTGTTAGTCAATATAGCTGGATAAAGTAGGAAACTATACATAGTTAAGCTAGATAATTAATAATATCCAATTAATGCAGCGTTGCCATCTTTATTTATCTTTTAACATTATTCTTTTCCATAGTGAGAAATAAACTTTATTCCCGCATATTCGAGCTTAATCAAACGTAAACACAACTCTCTCGAGACATTAGGCGGTGTATAGAAAATACACAATGTTTGCGAGTCTTCTC
The DNA here is from genome assembly GCA_944739405.2 of Euclidia mi. NCBI lineage: Eukaryota > Metazoa > Arthropoda > Insecta > Lepidoptera > Erebidae > Euclidia > Euclidia mi. The sequence goes on from OX123185.2 coordinate 60,018,797, forward strand.
ATCTACCTGCCTCACACTTCTATCAAAACGTAAAAAAACACAAATGAACGGACGCCTACGATAACGCGATGGTTTTTGTGAAGCGACACAGGGCGACCTCTTACATAGCGTTTTTTGTATCAAACCTTTATCCCACTTTCCCAATAAAGTTTATTCGCCTAACATAAAAACCCGTCTCGATTTTAAAAGGACTTTAAATTTGAAATTCGTGTTTTTCTCTCTGTTTTGTTATTGATCGAGGCGAGATATTTGGTGGAATGAAATTCTATACGATATGTTGATTAGCAAGTTTACTGTTTATACTTCTTACATCTAGTTAAAGTTTATGGTTATACCTTTATTATAGCCAGAATATTATCATAGTAAACGTTAGATATCTGTTTACTGAGTTAGGTTGCAATGTTCAACGACTCTACTGGTTTCTAGCTACTGTACCTATCTGGAAAACGATTTGGTACTCGACTGCAAGGTTTTAAGTTAAGTAAGTTCTTACCAGACTGCCTCCGTGGTCCAGTGGATAGCGTATGCGACTGCTGATCGGAGGTCCCGGGTTCAATTCCCGGGTCGGGCAAAAGTGTTGCTGGGTTATTCCGAATAGGTACTCAGTAGCAGCCCGGAGTCTGGTGATGTGCCCGGTAACGGCAATAGGCTCGCCCCCTATTACGTGGGACCTAAAAATTCATGGCGAAATGTGGGTGTAATATTTACACTTCTGCCTACCCCTTCGGGGATACAGGCGTGAGACTAAAAAAAGTTCTTACCAAAATCTTTTAATATCTACGACTAGAAAAAAGTTGACAGACAATATTATTTTGTTATAAGTCTTTACCTTTATTTGAATCATTGCTATAAAGTATGGCCGTGATCTGTATCTTCTTCACGTAGAGCCATTGTAGAGCTCATTATCAACCTTGTTTTAAAATCTGACCCACGCGCTGGGCATAGGTCTATTTTCATTAAAAGAAAGGAACCAATGTAGAGCTCGTTCGCCAAATATGAAATTGCGTATTCACTAATAAATTTAAATGACACTTGTTGTTTGATTGTATCCCGTGGATCCTTTTTATCGAATCGGCAAGGAACATAGGCACACAGGTGCTGTGACTTGTGCATTCTTTGTGCAACGCCGTGGGACCCTGCACGATCGATTCAAAATATTTATTTTAATTTGCGTGTAACGATCTATATTTTATATTTTAAGAATAGGATCCTATCTGATGACAGTTCAAATAGTGTTACTAAAAGTCGAAGAAGTTCGTCATACTTGGATAAAGTATATTTTTCGATTTTCGGCGTTCAATAAATCAATTTGGGAGGTAAGCTTAGGTAGTTTAAAGATAAAGGCACTTAGCACAACACTTCCAAATCAAATCATAAAATAGTGTGGGAACAAAACTTTTTATAAACGCAAAAACAAAAAACAAAGGCAAAAGATTATACGCAATAATTTAGCCGGTCCCGTTATATCTGAAATGTTTTTTATCGTATAAAAAAGTTAATGGCCAGTGTATCTGCGATTTCTTTCCAAAGAATTGGAGTGTTTTTTGCAATGCGCTATCATTTTGTTTAAGTTCAATGGGCGCAGTGGGATCCGATTGAGAACGTAATATTCTGGGGATGACTTAGATGTTTTAGAGTTATGCACTTTTTTATAGTAAACGGTATTCGAGATTTGGAAGTATACCTAGATACAAAACTCTACATTATAGCAAATTTTTTCTAAAAACTTCCAATTTCGACCGACGCTGAAATATTTAAATAAAGAATTGTGCAACAGTGAGTGTCTTATTTTCGAGGCAAGGTATGTTGAAATAGATCTTACTAATACCTACATTTTGCCCGCAGTTTACCCGCATGGTGGTCGGTTGTCAGAACAAAAGGTAGCTCATGTAGTCATGTGCTATTCCGATGTATGTAACAATATTACTGCAAAGTTTTGACAAAATCTGTTCAGTTTTTACGCGAATGAACAATATTACTGCAAAGGTTTAACAAAAACCGTTCAGATTTTTAACGTGAAACAGTACATATCAAACATCCATCCATCTATCCTTAAAAACTATCGCGTTTATTATAGAAGTTAGCTGTAAGTGTAAAGTATTAAGTAGGTGTATCTGATGGAATGTTTGGTCAGACGAAATTAAGCGTGCATAAATTATGACTAGTAAGCCGATTGAGTTCGTGAGATATTACAGTCTGCAACTCTAGAATAACACTTGACATGGAGTATCAAAGTTCTTATCTGCACTCCACACGCTAAACACACAATATTTGTATACTAACTACTTTTAAAACATAAACCAATCTCTTACATCTCTAGTTAATTAAAACCGAGTGCATTACAAATAAGTACTTACTGTTATTTTTATAAGTTACCATTTTGTTCTGTTTTGGCAAGTTCGGAACGTAAGTACCTACGTACCTAATTATGATTCACTTATTTTTGTCTATTTTTGTTCTAACGTGGTTATTTTTAGGTATTAGGTAAGTGTATGGTAGGAATAATGATGATCACCTACGCTTGTGAGTTTGCCTACTTCTGTGAATTTATCTATAAGATTGAATAATAAGGCTGCACATTCAAAAAAACTTTATTCAATATACTTAGTTAGTTTCAAAACATGCATACCAGTTTCTTTCAAAGCAAGTTTTAGTACTACTATAATCATACAATCGCACTAAATAAGTGATACTTGGTGCAATTGTATGATTATCTCTTTCTACAAAATGTAGAGATGAACATTAGTAGGTATGTCTCTACATCATATTGTTAAGTTTTTTATGCTGGTTATACCTACCAGAAACAGGCTTTAATGGTATTGTGTCTTACTTTTGCGTTAATGTAATCGCGAGGTCTAAGGTTTTAAACCCATGTATGAACAATTACAGTAGCGTAATTTTAGTTTCTGTTTACAGCACTACAGACGTACGACTTAATTACCGACGTAGCCTCAGGTTTTTTTTTATTTATTTATTTGTACACATAATTGTATACAGGTTGACTTAATGCCTTGGGCATTATCTGCCAGTCTACCCTTGAGCGGTGCTGAGAAACGTAGTAGGTGTATTAAATATGACTGTACTTACTATAATTACAAATAATAGACATAATATGTATAATAATATAATACTTAAATAAGTAGGTATACATACATACACTGTACATGTATATAATATCTATATACAATATATATTTGATAAATACGTACAAATACATACTATAATATAATACGAGAACTAAATAAATAAATAATACATAAAGCCGCCTTAAGTAACTACGTAATAATAAATAAATAATGTGAATAGAATTATAGATACAAATCCTATGACACATCCGCTGGTCTTGCCAACAGGAACTCCTTTACTTTCGCCTTAAGGTGTTGCACATCCTGATCTCTAGAGGAAGGGCATTCCAGAGGAGAATAGACTGAACGAGAAAAGAAGAGTGAATAAGAGATGTGTTATGAGAAGGGATAGTAAGAAGAAGATTATTAGACGATCGCAAGTTTAGTGCGACTACATTAAACGAGGCTACTCTTCAACCATTTAGCAGGCAGTAGGCTATGTACAGTCTAGCGCAGTCACGATATGATACATAAACGATGACGTGTTACAGTTTCATTCCCCATAACTCTTAGTGACGTTCAGTGTACTAAGGTGCATTCGGCGCGGCGTCGGCGGCGGCAATAGCGAACAATTGCCACTAATGCAGGCTCAATTTATTTACGAGCCAGTCGCTAGGGGCGAGTGGGAACAGAGACACTGTTCTACGATAGAGTCGCCTCGTAATACAATTTTTGATGATACATTTACGAAATCTTGGTATATCAAACTAACGATAATTAGCAGGGGCGGATGGGTCACTCTCTCCCCGCCAAAGTAGGTACCAGAGTCCTCTCATGAGAAATTACTGTTTAGTGTTTCTCGTGATAAAACCTAGGTCAAGATCCTCAAATGCAAAATACCTACTGATTATGAAATAAAAAGAAAATATGAAATATGATTGTTGAAAATGAATAAGTATGCTACTACCTTTTATTAACACCAAAGTTTGTGAAGGTGGATGTTTATAACTGTTTCACGCAAACGATTTTGGAATAATTCAATGAAACTTTGCAGTAATATATGTAGCTTATGGGTCCGTCAGAATAACACTTATGCTAACTTGATAGCCAACACCATAGAACAGAAAAGAACCCGGCACCCAGGAGGGCGGATCCGTCGACAAAATCTAGTAGGTATTATACATAAGTACCTCATCATCATCAGCACTTTATACTGTCACACTGCTGGGCACGGGCCTCTTCTCACTATGGAAGGGTAAGGCCATAGTCCACCACGCTGGCCAAGTAGGTACGGGTTGGCAGACTTCACATATCTTCTGAGAACATTATGGAGAACTCTCAGAAGGTTTCCTTCTTCTTCTCCTTCACCGATAAGCAAGCGATTAATAACAATTGAATGCGGGTCTCACCTGCTATCGCTGCTTTTTACATAGGTAAGTACCTATTCATATTTTATTAATATACCTATATCGTTTTCGAAAATCAAATGCAGGACACATTAAATAAAGAGGGAAAGATAATCATACATGACAATCATACCTACATACCTATATAGGGTGTTGATGTGCATTTGCAAAATATTTTAATAATAGGTACAATATACACAGTATACTTATTCACCTAAAATTATTGCAAACCGTGTAAGATGGTATATGACCCTATTTTTATTAAATGTTACTTAGATAGGAAATCAGATTAAACTGTTGACTGGTGCAGAATAATGGCACTAACACACGCTCGAACTTGGTCCGAACAGACCACGGATTTGCTCCGCCTCCCGACCAAATCTGCCCGTCTGTAGAGTAGTCCGGCGAACATAATTATTATTAATTGAGTCCGCCTCGGTCCGCTAGTTTGCAGATCGGTCGGATCGGATATGGCTTCAAGAAGCAACTGTCCGATCCCGTCGTCTGTAGCGAGAGCGGATTTGGTCCACCGGACCAACGGGCTTTGTCCGCCGGACAAGTTCGAGCGTGTGTTACGGCTATAAGACTACACGGTAGGCATGTGTGCTTGTGTGTGTTATGTACCTTTTTTTATTTTGGGTGTCGAGTTGGAAAATCCTCATGGAGTCCACCCCGGGGGAAGGGCGAAGGGGACTGTCAGGCTCTTACTGACTAAAAACTAACCCGTGTTCCTCGTGTACCCGTGTGGCGGAGGGTCGGGTATCGCCGAAGCATTCCTTGATACCTCCCGACGGATATTGGCCCGCTAGATGGTCAGGCGGGCCACGAACAAAACCCCCTTGGCGGCGGATGAAGGTGTTAGGCTCCGCCGCCAAAACACCCAGCGGCCGCAGAGGATAGGGAGAACGGCAACGCAATACTGCATCTCCTCTTCCTCTGCGGCCCTACCGCGACGCAACAATGGTGCGCCCTCATTTGGTCGCGGGAGATAGGGCGCGCGGCAAAGCAACACCGACACGCCTCTCCTCCCGCGACCGCGCCCGACTGCGAGGGTCAGAAGAACTGTCCCTCGCACCCGCACCATTGGACGCATACTGCGCAGGCCTGCGTCAAGCCCACGCGGAGCGTCCACTCCCGGGATTTCGCTTAGCTACACCGTGGGTGACCTAACTACGGTTACTGAGTTCCCCCACCACGACAAGGTAAAGGTCCCACGAAGGGGGTGTGTGTTAGGTATCTGAATACGAGCGTGCGGCGATCAGCTGAGCGGTCGCACCGGTCAATACACCCCAAGGTAATTTTATTAAAAATATGATAAAGATTTTATTTTTTTATTTTAGTGAGTTCTTTTTTCATGTATTTGTATTCAGTTATAGTAGTATATTCACCCCTGCAAATATTTTGCAAATGTACATCAACACCCTGTATAATTATTTTTACTTTGTAAAATGTAATCTATTCTTATCATAAGGCTTACGCATGTATGTATGTGATGCATAAATTAAACACTTTTAATGATATTATTATCGTAGTTAATTTAGTTTACAACTTTTTTATAGTTTTCCAATCACTAAATTAAAACTAAAATAGCTAAATGACTATTTACACATAAAATAAAACAATAATTTCTATACTTAAATAACTTAAAATACATTAAAAGAAAAAAAAAAGAAAGGAAAATTAAATTTAGAGGGCGTCATGGAACTCCTCCACATCGCCGTCAATTGGGAGCGTGCCCAGAATGCTGGCAGCATTGCCACGCTGTATGGCAATGCTGATCTTTTGCGCCAAATACAGGCCAGCCTTCTGGTCACGTGAGGCGTCGACCAGTCTCTTTGAGAGATCTCTAAAAAGAGATCGCGCACTTGGACCCCATGGTCCCAACGTTTCGACTCCAAACGGCTCAAATACATAATCTCCTATTAGATTTATGTATTTGCGCCGTTTGAGAGTCTCCGCTGTAGCTGCAGCAGCGCCCGCACAACCCGCTGTGCTAGGAAGATGAGATGGCGCAAGGGTGTCGACACAAGTTGCGTCCCACACCAAAGGCCTACCCAGCTTCCACGGCAGTAAAGACATACCGTCTGATCTTTTGCCATCGTCGCGTGCCAAGCCCTGAGGTTCAAGTTGGGCTGGAACGCCAGCGGTGACAAGAGCCCGGCGAAGTATGTCATTAATCATGTGATCAAGGCTGTCGACAGCCTCTCCACAGTGACAGCGATGCGGAGAGACACATTGCGCACCTAAACGAAGGCAAGAAGCAATACGGAAAGTCGTATCGTCCAACATGGTACCTATGTTGGACGATGGCAGTGCCTGAAGCCAAAGACCCGACTCCCATTTTCCCACAGCCAGCAAACGAGCACGCTCCGCAGCATTGGACGACGTATTTAAGAGATTTTCTCGTACCACGCTGCAAAGCGTCCCGTCCCACTGCCTCTGTGAAGATGGATTTCGGGGTAACTCGGTGCTTGGACAAACCATTCTCCAAGCATTCATGGCATCGATCTTACACGGCACCTCAGGATCGACCAGTGTGGGTGCTAAAATTTTCCTGGTCAATTCTGCAGTGCCGTGGACGGAGGACAGGAATGCTGGTAAACTTACGTCGGAAATTTTGCGAACGCCAAGGCCGCCCAGGCGTACAGGCAAAGACGCCTGTAGCCACACTCGGTCGTTCAGGTCCAGATTTAGAATTTTGCTTAAGGTAATTTGCATAAGATTGTCAATTTGGGCGAGTAGAGATGGGTATTTCCAAAAAGGGGAAGATCGAAGAGCGTGTGTAAATTTAGGCACAAAAAGACAATACTTGATAATAGTAAAAGCCGAATGCATATTAATTTTGAGTAACCGGTCTGAAATATCACTAAAATTTTGAATTTTTTCTTGTATAAATTTCTTTATCACTAAAGATGCTAAAACGCACAGCATAATGATAAGTATAGATGAAAAGGCTATAAAACTGATAGGCTACCTATTAAAAACGTAAATATTGGTTTTATAATTATCTATTTCAGACTGAGCGAAACCCTCCAGAGATCGCTGATAAATACATACTTATAATTATCATATATCACTTTGATAGGGTGTGTTATTTTATTTATTTACATAACATTTCATTTTGTTATTTTTACATTATTATTGAACTTAAATTATTTAAAACTAAAACTTACTTCGTGAAAGATGAGTATAAGCGAAGATTGATAGCAAGATTTGAGAGGTTCGAGGGCATAAATGATATGGAAGAATTATGGCAATATTTTAAAGAAGAGATAGTATGTGTAGCGTCTGAAGTATGTGGTGTGATCAAGAGAAGGAAAATACGAAGGGTTAAGAATACATGGTGGGACAAGGATGTACAATCAGCAGTGTCAGAGAAGAAGAAAGCTTGGTTAGATTGGTTGGCTGTCAGAGCAAATGAAATAATGGGAAAGGCAACAAGTGATGACATAGATGAAGCAAGAAAGGAGTTTGTTAGGTCAAAAAGAATTGTGAAAGGAATTGTTAAAAGGAAAAAAGAGGAAAAGAAAAATGAGTTTGATAGCAGACTATCTGAAGATTTCCGGAGAAACAAAAAGTTTTTTTGGAAATCCGTTCGTGCAGTTCGAGAAAGAACTCAATCCTCAGAATACACGTCAATCAGAGACAAGAATGGAAAGATACTGAATGGTGAATCATGCGTGCTGAAGAGATGGAAGGAGTATTTTGAAGGTTTATTTGAAAGAACGGCGATAGAGACATCGATCGACGAAATGAATGGTAATAATAGCAATGATGAAAGCGATATTGGTGTGGGTGAGATTGTGAAGGCGTTGGGAAGTATGAAATTAGGTAAGTCTGCAGGATATGATAGGATTACAGTTGAAATGCTGAAGGCTGGACAGGGCATCATAGTTGGTCAGCTGCAGCGCTTATTTAACTTGTGCTGGAGCAGCGGCCGAGTACCTGATGACTGGTCCACAGCGGTGGTTGTGCCTCTTTATAAGGGAAAAGGCTCGCAACAAGACTGCAAGAACTATAGAGGCATTAGCCTTCTCAGCATTGTTGGCAAATAGTATGCGAAGGTACTGATTGAAAGAGTTATGGAAGTAACCGACAAGAAAATATGGGATGTACAAGCAGGATTCCGAAAGGGTAGGGGGTGCACGGATCAAGTCTTTTCCTTGCGGTGCATAGCCGAAAAATTCTTGGCCAAAGGTCAAAAGGTCTATTGCGCATTCGAGGATTTGGAAAAGGCTTACGATAAAGTGGTGAGGAATGAAATGTGGTCGGTACAGTCGATGTATGGGGTGAACAGCAGCCTCATACGAGCTCTGAAATCCCTTTATGAAGATTCTAGAGCTTGTGTGAGGATAAATGGGTCGTACACGGATTGGTTTACCATCGAGACAGGTGTTAGACAGGGATGTGTAGCGTCGCCGTGGCTGTTCAACCTCTTCATGGACAGTTGTTTGCAAGATTTGAAAAATAGTGACTGTGGATTAAGGATGAATGAGTTACTTGTCAAATGCCTCCTTTATGCTGAAGATCAGGTTATACTTGCGTCTTCAGCGGAGAAGTTGCAGGAGATGGTAACAGTCATGCATGGTGCGTTAGAGAGGAAAGGAATGAAAGTGAATCTAAGTAAAACGAAAGTTATGGTTTTTGAAAAGGAGGAATGCGTTACGGCTTGTAATGTTATGATCGATGGAGAGCGAGTGGAGCAAGTGAATGAGTTTGTATATTTAGGTACGCTGTTTACAAGAGATGGTAAGAATGTAGAAGATACTGAAAGAAGAGTTAATGCAGGTAATAGAGTGAATGGAGCTCTGAAGGCGTTTATGAATAGCCAAAACGTGTCTAAAAAGGCACGTTTGGCTGTGCATAGAAGGGTGTTAGTACCTACTCTTATGTATGGTAGTGATAGTTGGGTATGCCAGAAGAGTCATAAAAGTAGAATAAATGCTGTAGAAATGATAGCACTGAGAAGTATGTGTGGTGTTTCTTTGACTGACAGAGTAAAGAATTGTGTGATAAGAGTGTTGTGGGGTAAAAGAAGATGTAGTGACAAGCATCGAGAAAGGTATGCTAAGTTGGTTTTCGCACGTGGAGAGGATGGATGACGAAAGACTGACCAAGCAGATATATAAGGCGAGTGTGGAAGGGACAGGATGAAGGGGAAGACCTAGGCGGACGTTGTCTGACCAGATTGGAGACATCCTAAAAACAGGACAGGTTAGAAGTACCCTGAACAGAAGAGCATGCATGAGGAATCTGATGGGAGTGAATGGAGCAAGAGAGATATGTCAGGATCGTTGCAAATGGCGTTCCGTAGTCTCTGCCTAGCCCTCCGGGAAACAGGCGTGAGTCTATGTATGTATGTACTTACTTCGATAGGGTGAGTATACTTACCTATTAAGTAACATAATAAATGCAGAAATGTGAATTGTTTACCCGTTCAAACGGCTTTAATAAAATTCAAAGTTTGTCGCGAATATAAAACTTAAATGAGTTCAAACGTAGGTTTAAAATTGCAACTTAGTGAGGCAATTATATTTTTTTTCGCTTTCATTAATTAGCGAAACCGCGGGTAAAAGCTAGTTGTTCTACGATTCTAAGATTTCAAGCTATCTTTCGCGATAATTCTACAACTAAGTATTTTGAATACATTAAATAAACCGTGTAAATAGAACACCTATTTGTTTCCAGAATACATTTTAATACAATCGGTAGGTATATTGTTATTAACAAGATAATGTGCGGTAGTTAGAGTCGTTTGTAATTGTAATAGCAATTGCGTATTTATTTATGTTCGATGGATGGCAATGATAGATCAATGCCCCCGGTCGCCGTACGTCGGTGTAAATGCGGAAGAGTCGACTCCAAGGTTTTCCTTGTGTATGCACAGGAGGAGGACATTGACTCAAGCAATGTAAACAGTTCCTTATCTCGAGCTTGGTTGCAGCGATGTCGGCGGGCACTCGCAGCTTTTATCTAAAACAGAATTGTAGTTAATGAACTTGTATCAAGAGACCGTCTGCGTTCATTGCCAAGTAGAAAAAGAATACGTACGATGTCGATAAATAAAAAATTACAGTTTCAGTACAGAGCTTTCTATAAAACAGTTAAGATGGGCCACTTACATTTCATAGCATTAAACGTTAGGCGCATACCTTTAAATTATCCTTAGGAATATGTAGTTGTGATCATGGTGTTTGCAACTGAGCCGACATATCAAATACTTGAAACAAAGGAGGGTACATGGGCCGAAAGACAATTTGAATCTAACTTAAGATATAATAAACAATAACCTTCTTATATTGATAAAAGCAGGGTTACTAACTTACCTAAGTACGAAATATGATAGATAAGTACTTACTCCTAAAACTGTATATGAGGTAAAGTCGACAGTAAAATCTAGTTTGTTTCTTACAAAATAAAAACTAGGCTCTTTAGCAGTAGAGTGATGAAAACCAAACATTTTATTTCCGCCAACAAACGGCATTGTGTACACTAAGTTCATTAATTAAATAATGCGCCGTTACATCATATGACTAGCTGAGTAATTTTGTCTTTGTCTAATTATAAATATTAACGCGGTTATAACTTCCTAATTTTTCAAGGCATTTATTTCTGTATCGGTACCATTGTTAATAGTATAAATAGCCAAGTGCCCTAATATTTTATTATCTAAGGTTGTGGAAAGTGCTAATTACTTAATTGAATTGTCGGTTTTTTTAATTGTAAATGTATTGGTTAGATGTAAAGTTCGTGGGAGAATAAGTGAGGCGAAACACAGATTAGGTACTAATAAGTCTCTTCGCAACTCGAAAGATTCGCAACTTGACACATAGCTGAATAAAATGTTCGTTAGATCTTTGAAAGCCAGTGTGAACCTAAATTCTGAACACAATAATGCATGAAACGGTTACAATGGAGTTCGTTAATTCACGTCGAGTTGTGCCAACGTATATTTTATACGGAAGTATGGTTTTGGTTGCGATTATGATCTTAAGTAAGGCGGGTGCACACTAGATAGAAGAGCGGTAGATAGTAATAATTTAGAAAGCAGTTTTTTGCCGCTACGGCCAGCTGGCCACCAATCAAAATGTGCATACTGCAGTTGGGGTTGCTTCGTTAATTGACGGCTCATGACTATCCAATGTTTTGATAAAAGAACGTAGTTGCGCGCTGACCATTCATATTTAAGGTTTGATTCATTGATTCTGTTGGTCAATGAGGCTTCAAAATATTTTGGAGACTGCTTTACGCACCGAGTCCAAGTATTCAAAACTTTAAAAGGGTTAAAATTAGTACTTATAGAATATTTTGGAATATTATGGCAGTCTACCATTATTTGATATCTTATGCTGACGATTAGTTAAAGATAGGTACCGTTTTTGGTACACATAAAAGTCTAGTTATTGCGTAGAGTCTATTGGCCGAGCTGGATGGTTTTCAAGTTAGTAGAGCCTTGCTGATTTCAGCAGGAATGGGCCGGCTTGACCGGGGTAGTACTACCCTCTCACAGAAAATCGACGTAAAGTAACAGTACCTAAACTGTTGCGTTTCGTTCGGTGTATTCCTTCTCCCTCATCCCACTCCTCATCCTATCCCTTTTCCCAACCCCAAGAGGCGGCAACGCACTTGTGACTACTAAGGTGTTGCTTGTGTCCATGGGCGGCGGTAATTGCTATTGCTTACCATCAGGCAATCCGTTTGCTCGTTTGCTGCCTATTAGGTACCATAAAAAAAAGGTCCATATCGTGAGATAAGAAATCAACTATAGAAGTATAAATAATTAGTAATTCAGCGACAAGTACTTAATAGAATAATGGCTAGTTATAAAAGGAATACAAGATAAGTTCAGCCCGCATAAATTCGTTTGTCTATGCAATGGCGTCTGCGTAACACAAATAGAAGGAGCATAGCAAAGAGGGTGGATTCCACTACGATATGCACATCGCACGTGCACTTTACACGATTGTTTTGTATTGTGAATACTGAATACGATCTTGTATTATACTGCATTGTGATATTACATCCGATAGCTATTAATAGCGAAATAAAAGTATATAGCATGTGATAGATGATGGCTGGCAATCCGTTTATTAAAAATAAATTGATAGCTTTATATGGTTTATACCAGCCAGCAGTAGGTAATATGTAATATTTAGTGCTATTTTTAGATGTTTATCGAATCGAAGGTTTATAAAAAAAACTACTGGTTACTACCTATTCGGTAAAGTCAGTTCATTTCTAAATGCTTTTGAAAAGTTTACATACTGAAGAATATAGACCTAATCATCGATGGTTCATACTAAGAAATGTTTTTACACACTTAATAATAAGTATATTCTTATGTAGTTTAGGTACTTACAGTACACGGTTCTTTTATATTTAGATAGGTACCTTGAAATGGCAAAGGATGAGTTTTCATTAAACTAATCACACTGCAAGAAGTCTATGCAAGAAGTATAATGAAAGTAGGCGGTAGATGGCAGTGGGCTCGGCTCTTATTAAGCGATAGAGTAGATGATATTATTGATACAATTAGACTCTTTCATAGAATATCGATGTAGAATAACAGCATACATTTCTCTCCTTCATTTAGTTCATGCTTTATCAGTAAGTCTCTACTAGGATAGTATGGAAGGGTACTCTATATTTCGTACTTTGCCTGGTGAAAGAGTGCTCTATTCGATTGTAGTACCTTTACGTCTTCCTTATAATATGAGAACTATAAGAAAGTTGTGATATATAAGCAGTCTGTGCACAAAATCGCGCTGCGTTGCAATTGGTAGAGCTTTGGTCATAGAATATTTATCTAAGGTTTGGTAAAGTTAAGTAGGCTGGTCGTAGTTAAAGCTAATTATTAATTTCATGTTATTTAAGATGATTGTCGGAACTATCGTCCACTTATACTTATTTGTAAAAATAGAAAACTGTCAAGATAGAAGTTCATTAGCAGGTTCTTTTAGATTTCATTACTAATTAATAACAACTCTAATCTAAAAACCTGCTAGTTATTTTCATCTATCTTTTAATCCCAGAAGCATTAGAGATAGCCAGAATTATGTAGGATATTCATCAATGGACGAACTCCGGCATTGTGTTTATAATTAGGTATTTTAAACTTGTATTAATAAACTTATGTGCAACACTAAAGGTAATATGAATTATAACAATTGTCTTCTATCTTCTATTACTACTTGGATTATTGATTAGACAAACGTATCAAACTGTGGTCTTACCTAATGAATAATATGAATACTTAAAGGATTGACTGCCTCTTTGGTCTCGCGGCATAAATGGCGCGTGGGATTGGGAGGTCTCGGGTTCGATCCCCGGGTCGTGCAAAGTGTTATTGGGTTTTTTCCGTTAGGAAATTCTCAGTAACAGCACGGAGTCTGGTAATGTGCTCGGTATGGCAATAGCTCGCCCCTTATTACGTGGGACTAAAATAAATCTGGCGAAAAATGGGTGTAGCTGTATACCTCTGCCTACCTCTTCAGGGATATAGGCGTGAGACTATGTATGTATGTAATTAAAGGAGTTCAAATTATTTTCATCATAGTGATGCCAATATTCCATAGACAATTCCTTACAAATCTTTATTCAAATGTAACGATATTACAACAACGCTTATGCTATTCTATATTGATTATGTACAAATAATGCACACATCTTTCTTAGAAACTTATTTGCCACAAATCGGATGCCATGTTCGAATTTCAACTAAAAATAGGAAACCTTATTCCCTACTTTCATGCACAAGTATGGCTTGCATTTTATAATGAAGCGGGGAGGAGGGCGGGCCCGCTCGCGGCGCGGCTCACGGCCGCGTAGGCGGCAAACTCGTTGTTTAATACTTTTACCTTTTTTGCCCTTTTGCCTCGCTACCCTTGCCCCGCTCGCCACTCGCTATGTAAGCCGATGCACTTTTTTATTTTCATCTCCTTGTAATGCAGGTATCTAGTGACCCCTATTCTTGCGTTTGTTTTTTAGTGGATTTCGTTGTCTACTGTTTAGATGGCAAGGTTTGCGCTTTTTGTTGAGGGCTGGGCATAGAACATTTATTAAGTGCCCTTCTTGGCCATGTTTAAATCATTGAGACCTGCGTACAGAGTACATCTATCTGACTACTTAATATACCTATGTGCGAATTTAAAACCATTGAAATTGCTTATGGTAGGTACAACAGTTTTGACCAATTCGTGGTCATATAATATGCAATCAGTCGAGCCAATGTGCCCTACGACCAAGCCTTTGTCATAAACATTATAATATGATTGGCTATTTTGATCGCATCAAAATTCCTAAGACGAATAAAAGGTACAACGAGTCACAAACAAATCCCGACAGCGACCGGCGAGCTCACGACTTGCCTAAAAAACTACATAGTCAAATATCCTTTGCCTGCCGCGGTCCGCGTAAACGCACTGCAAGCGGTCGGTGCCACACTAGGCGATTGGTGGGTAGCCGATGTGATTCCTATTAGAAAATGCGTGATGCCGGTTGGAGTTGAGTAGTGTGTCACGGGCCTCGGAATTTGGGTTCGGGGTGAATACCCTCGAGCCGGTAAAAACTATTTTCAAGGTTAGGCTCGGGCTGGAGGGGAACGTCGCGGGTAGTGAGGTGCAGGGCGAATTCGGCGCGGTGCGGGCGAGGGGTGCGGGGCGCGAGGAGCGCGGACGCGCCGAAATGCTGATAGCCCTCCGCCCCGCGCCTCACGCGCCTCCCGCCGCCACTCCTGTCTAGTCGCTGACTCGCTGCACCCTGCTTGTTGCTGTCTAGCTTCATGCTTTGTCGATTGCAATCACTATCGCTTGTTTTGGTGCAAATAGTAGGTATTTGCCTCTTCGCATATTTCTCTGAAGATACCTGCAAAGGTTATCTACTTTCAGAGCTCTGCTTCTTTAATTATGAGGCGTGACATGAACTGATTATCTGAAAGTGTAATCTTTCAGGGATTCTTAAGAATAGGCAAGACTTTTTGATGCCAAATTTAACTTTTTTTTAGCTTACCTTTGAATTAAAATTATGACCAGAATGTGACAGGATTAATTTTATTAATATCCGTTAAAATAACAAGATCAGACCAAGTAGAACCAGATGGATAAGTTGAAAAGGCTTACAAGAAACTAATAATGGTACTAAAACAATCTAATAAGTAAATACAACTCAATTTTTTCTGAGACCACGTGTGGAAAAACATATTGGTGTTGTTGTTGTGAACCACGTGAAAATGCTAGAAAACTTAACAACAACAGCGCGTTGCCGGTCGAAAAGTCATGGGCTATCGTTCCCCTTCGTGTAATTCGCCATTAGTCGCCGTTTGCACTCGGCTTTTTACCTTAATGAGCCCCCCCTGTGCTTCTCGCAACACGCACACGCCACCAATACGCATATTTGTGCACTACCCCAAACAACATGAAAAATGCCAACGATAGAACGTACGCACGGAAAAAAATGTTGCAAATGGGTAACGGACGGCCCAAGTTTTGAGTAAAAAGTAATATATTAATAATCCTGGATAGCCGAGGGGACATTAGCGGCCAAGGGTGACACATCCGCGGCACTGATGGTCTTCGTACTTCCGGCGACTTCGTACTAAGTCGCTATGATGTTTGAGTTTTGGGTTGATAAAACTACGCACTTTCAAGATCGAATATAAGTAGATACGTCCAACAAACTTGTAATGCGAATCTAGAATCAATTGTTAGTACTAGTAACCTTTCTAATGATATGCAAAGATCATCGATCTGATCAATCCTGATATAATTTTATTGTAAACGCGAAGGTTTGCGAGGATGGATGGATGTTTATTACTCTGTCACGCAAAGTTTTCACAGATTTTGCAATAAATATCAATAGCAATGTGCTTAATTACAACGCAATAGCCGACATTAGCGGACGGACCCGTGAGCAAAATCTAGTAGGTAGGTACTTCATATTTTTGTCTTTGAAAAAATCGATTAATCTAATTACTTATAAAATCCAAAATTGGAGATTGGTATCGTTTTATCCAGACGAAAATATTGGTCAGCGCAGATTTAAATTTAACGTCCACAGTCGACTACTAGTAGAATACTAATGATTAGACCACGTGTCAAATCTAATAATAAAACAATTAAAATCATATTAAAAACTTATGTAAGGTAATTGATTAGATGCATCTTTTGTTGTTCTGCAAATAAAGATTCGGATGTAAGTGTTAGTTAACACACGTTAGAGGAAATACGTATAATATTTTATATGTGTTGCTCATATTCATGTGAATAATGTAGGTATATTCAATATTAAATTTAAGCTTTATTTCATACTAGTCGACGCCAGTGGCTTCGCACGCACATATTTTCGAATTTCCCGTTTTGCCCGATCCCGTGGGAATTTGGGGAAATCGCGTCTTAGTGCACCCCAACGGTCCCCAATGAACATACATGCTAAATTTCAGCTTCATGCGCCGAGTAGTTTCGGCTGTAGCTTGTCTGTCAGTCAGTCAGTAATGCAAGGATTTTATATAAACAGATAACATGCTCTAAGTTATAACGTTACAAGTAGGTACTTATTATAAAGAGAAAACAGCAATTTAAAAGGCTCTATATTTTATATTTAAAAAAAATGCATTAGGTATACAGGTCAGGAAAACAGATGGCTTTTTGAAATTATGTACTGTAAGTTCTATATTATTACTAGCTGACCCGGCAAACGTTGTTTTGCAATTATTTTTTTTTCAAATAGATGTTGGCCGATTCTCATAGATACCGGATAAGCACAAAAAATTTCATCAAAATCGGTCAAGCCGTTTCGGAGGAGTATGGGAACGAAAGCTGTGACACGAGAATTTTATATATTAGATATAAAATTGCCTTTATTGCGATGATTAATAAAATAACATACCTATGTACCTACGTGTAAACTCTTTTAAAAGAGGCTTTACATGCTCCATAATATTCTATATTGTAGATTTTACGACTTGATGCTTGCACACAAAAAAAATAATTTTTAGACTTATATTTTAGTATAAAAACAAATCATAACTTTCCAAATGTTTGCCACCATATCCGAACCCATATATAGCAGGCATCGATCGCTTTACCAGCAATATTTATATGTTTGTTTTGCGGCCATAATATGAAAATAAACATAGTTAGACTTATCACTATTGAATATCCTATTTCCTTTCGCACACAGTATTAATATGACGGCATACGCAAACTTCAGTATACTACTGCACTCTTTTATCATCTTATTTTCATATAATTAGCGACTCCTAGGTTATTTTATATTATGTAGGTACACTAGCGACCTCCCCGGCTTCGAAGTACAATTTATAACACAAAACCTTCGAAAATTATATACTTTAGGTATAAAATTTTCGAAGGTTACTTCCTCATGAAAAGCGTATGAAAATCCGTTTAGCTGTTTTCGAACTTATCGCAAAGAGACAGACCGACGCGGTGTGGTCTTTGTTTTACAATATGTAGTGATTACATACGAGGCTGGTAGGATGTCTGCATACATATTTAAAGGGGTAGTGAGAGTTTTTGCTGTCATTTTTGTGAGAGAACAGGTTGCTACGCAGTCACCTGTCGAGTCGTCTCGTCTGTATGTGTGTGTAATTTTATGTGAATTTATGTTATTCGGTCCCTTTGGTAGGTATATGTCGAGCCGAGAAACATAGACGGTGATCGCTTATGTAACAGTGTATGAAAGGTGACATAACCAGATTATGCAGGCATACCTACACGTAAGGGAGACAGATTTAATCGATAATATACCGCGACGTTTGTCCAAAATTGAAGTGCCATGAAAATCTTGGTATCGGCATAAAATTTAAATATATTTTTATATACGAATCGGCGTAGGTAGGTATATGTAATTCTCTATAATTGCTAAGAAAAAACTTACAGTTACAGCTGTCACATATTGCTATCTTTTTCTTATGTCATTTTCGTACCCATTGCATTTGGTGGGCGTATTCTTTACCAGTGTATTTTTTTTTTTAGTTTTATCTAGTAAGACCGCTATAAAGATACATCTTATTTGATTTATGTTCAGTCCTCTAATTGAGCGATTAGTTTACTGTAATGTGGTTGAACCTAATTGCGCCTCGTTCAGCTACTAATTAATACACGTATGGAGCAATGCGACATAGTTCTAGAGCTAGGTCGTTCACTTTGGTTGCCATTTTTTAACGTTTCAGTTAAAGTTCACTTTATTTTTGTCCGAAAATGTTTCGAGAGGGCGAAATTTTATGTAGGCTTCGCGTCATACATAACAATTAAGTGGCTAGCTTTAGGATAGTGCGTGCATTGGGTGCGTGCGATAGCGATCTCCGCGCGCCCCTCGGGCCCTGCCGCCCGCACCCCGCTCTCCTACAAAACAACATTCTAAGTATTTGTGAAGCAGAGGGTTTTTTGCGCGAAGCCCGAGGGTGGCGGAGCGCAATCGCCCGCCACCGCACAAAAAACACTATAAAATAACTCAA
The DNA here is from genome assembly GCA_944739405.2 of Euclidia mi. Taxonomy (NCBI): domain Eukaryota; kingdom Metazoa; phylum Arthropoda; class Insecta; order Lepidoptera; family Erebidae; genus Euclidia; species Euclidia mi. The sequence continues at coordinate 60,037,741 of OX123185.2, forward strand.
CAGAACCGCGGGGCGGATTCGTGATCGTGATACCGCTCAAATTATAATACCTACGGTTTAATTAACGCTAGCGACAAAATTTTTACATGTTTCCATACTATATAGCGGGGACTGTATGAACTTACGATTTGCCGTGCGATTAAACTATGCCAATTAAAAATTCGAGACCTGACGTTTATGGTCGAATGTTTTACTGTGCTTGTATATATTCGATATCTTAAAAACAATTGCGGGTATAATGAAAAAGCAGTTCGCATGTAAATGAATGTGGCGATGTACAGATACGGTCCCAGTTCGTCTCTGTCAACCTGCTCGTATGCAGACGATGAAAAAACGCGATAAAAAGTCGCGCCGCATTGGATGCTACAGCAGCGAGATTTCCCGCCAACTCGTATGTGATTTACGAATAAAATTAAAAAGTAAATACTGGCTTCGGTCACAATCCGGTCAGCAGGTAGATTATTTTGATAAAGTCATCCATTGCGTTCTTGATATGGCAGCAGAAAATTTGTGACAAATGTTCTTATTGGAGTTGTAATTTAATAACCTCTAATGTGTTGGATTATCTGAATTTATGTCATTTTATATTTGCTATTCACATAAATGTTATATCAGAATGTATAATGATCATGTTACAGCAATGTTCTTTAGAGATAATGTTACAAAAATCTATAAAAGCGCTTCTTTTAAGTACCTACTTGTTGCATATTGACAAGATCTTGAAATATTCGATACAAGCTACGAAAGTACCTAAGCATGTTATGTTCAAATAAATTCATAAGCGTATTAACCATAATCGTTTGATTTTTTATCGATAACACGTGGGGAGAACTATGCCGTACCTAATGTAAAGGTTGAGTTAAATGTTATGATGTTTGTACACATTGAGGCCGATTTTTTTATTCGTTTAAAGAAAGTTTAGGCAAGTAACTATCCTGACGAGTGTTTGACAATAGGTACTGATTGCCTAAGTAGATCTTATTCCACCTTATTACAAAACATGGACTAAAAATAAATCGAGGTTGACACCTAAGTTTTACTGCGTAAAATTGATCTTACGTGCACAATTAATCCTTTTTTGTAAAACTATTGCCACTAAAATTCGTTCTAACAAATGTCAAATTAAAATAAATAACTATCTTCGTCAAAAAGTCCTTTTAAAAATTCTCCATCGATACCTAAACCTGGTTTTATATTTAAGCCATGTTTTGTAATAAAGCCCATTAAGTTTACCCTTAGTTTAAGTAAAGTTTCGCATAATTTTCAGGACAATCAGCCTATTGCAGTTCACTGCTGGACATAGGCCTCTCCCACCACGCGCCACAGTAAACGGTCCTCAGCCCCGTCGGTCCAACTAGCCGGAGGCTGCCCTACCGAGTCGTGGTCTCCACTCTAGGGCACGCTTGCTCCATCGGCCATCAGTCCTTCTGCAGATATGACCAGCTCAATGTCACTTAACCTTACTTATTCTGTGAGCTATGTCGGTAATTCTGGTTCTTTTTCAGAGCTCTTTGGTCTGGGGCCCAATTCTGCTATTTTAGATGACATCGACATCATATTTTGAATGGAATGAGATTATATTTTGAATTGACTCAAAATCGGTATTCTGCTACACAATGTCATTCTATTCTAATTTCGATATATTCAATTTAATGTCAAATATCCTGACATGAGTAGGTATTGCCGTTAATGAAATAATTAACTTTATTGCTGGTAATTTGATGTTACAGCGTTGCCTATGATTTGTTTTTTATGTAATATGCCCGCAAGTACGCTCTCACATTTTATTTCAATTTAACAGTTCCTTACGATCTGGTAGATGTTTCGGGAAATCTCTTCTTAGTCAGGGACCGTAAGGGTGCAGCATACGGTCCTCGAGGAACGTACATGCCAATTTTTAGCATCTTGTGCCCAGTAGATTCGGCTGTGTATTGCTGTTAGTCAGGCAATTGTGAATGAATTTTATATATATAGATGATACTACCTAGCAGTGCAATATGGCAGTCTATAATACTAACCAGTACCATTTTAGAAAATGAATTTATTCGTTGGATTGTGAGAGATTTTTTGATACATAATCAATAATGTTACGTACGATTTGAAATCGAACATTTAAAATATGGGTGTTTTGAATATGTGTATTTACAGTTTGACGTTTGTCTTTGTACAAACATATATTTAGCAGAATACCGTTTATGTATTGTTCAACTCTCAATATATTCGCAATATCATTACAATGTCTCTTAATTTAGGAGAATACCATTATGACGTAAATATGACACTGACATCATATAGAAACTGCATTTTGAACAAATATAATTAGCAGAATTGGGCCCCTGTTTATCATATGGCATGTTATTGTGATCACCTGATTAAGCACTGGGGATTATTGACTTTGTGCCTATGCTTGCCAAATTAGGTGTCTCTACGTAAAAAAATATTCTGTTTGTTTCTGTTTTTAAAAAGGCTGATGCCGCTCTGGGAATAAATAAAGAAGCGAATTTACATATATTCAATCAACGGACAATATATACACCCGGATTCGAAAGGACAATATGTGAATTTTGATGTAATTGTTTTTTGGTATAGAAATCGAATCCACAACACTCAGCGCGGTTCTAAACAGCGAGGCAGACGTTCAAACCACTACGCCATATATACTTAGTCTCCGTTGGTATAAATATTATATTACAGTCATCAAATCTTGTATGCGATATTTCTCCAGCTACTGTTCATATCTAAATTCGAATATCATGATAAATTTGCTCTTAGCAATTCAACAGTAGGTACTTTCTCCATTAAAAAAGGTTGAAAAGCATATCTAATCGTGAGATGTGTTTATTGATCAATTATTTCGATTCCACTAGCTGGGAGATCAGAATTTACCTATTTGCATAAACTACTCTTAAACTTATGTCCTGTGATTCATAGACTGCCAAAATCATTAGCCTGCCTTTTGGCTTCACCGTAGTCAGGTATAAATGCTCCATAAATCATTGCACTATTACTTGTAAATTACCTAGACAATGAATAGGAGAAAAATACAGTCGAAAAGCATTAATTGGGCAAACTATTGGGGATGCAAAGATTATCCGCGCGCCTCTAGTGTCGAATTTGGAAGCTGTCCGGGTACGACACTTTTGACAGCTTTCAATACAACTTTGCTTCGAGGTTATAGCAATGAATACAGATTACATAAGAAGCGTATTTCTTAAGGATGTCGTGTGCCGATTAAAGTTGGCGTATTGACGGTTGTCAGTGTAGTTAAACTACACTGACAACCGTCAATGTTTAGTAAGTTGGCGTATTGACGGTTGTCAGTGTAGTTAAACTACACTGACAACCGTCAATACGCCAACTTTAATCGGCACACGACATCCTTAAGAAATACGCTTCTATTATTAAAATTTGTATTCATTGGTTATAGTGGTAATTGTATTGAGCTGTCAAAAGTGTCGTACCCGGACAACTTTGCAAATTCGCCGCTAGAGTCACTAGTTAGAATGTTAGTACCGCCAATATGGTTATTTTCTATCTGCACTTTATACCATGCATTTGAATTGAATCTTAAAAACGGAATAAAAATATTACTGCTAAAAGTGGCAGTTAATTAATATAATACAGTTTGTGTTTTACCATTTCATTTTCGCTGCCTATTTGTTTGGGTATGCATTATATTTATTTCAGTAAGGAAATGTGCGTTCCCACATTTTTGTGTTAAAACTTTTCGTCCACCTTAACACGCAAGATTGACCGCGATTAGTTACTTATAAACCTTATTTGTCACCTATTTTTGTAACGTGCCTTTTCTCTATAATTTTGAATAGGTGTTTATATTCAAGAAAAATTGTGAATAAATAACATTAATGTAAGGAAAACATTTCTATTTTTATAGTTCATATTACTGCAATGCCTTTTTGAAACGTCGTCAAAGTTCAATTTGACAACTACACTGCCTTACTTTATGATTTCTTCAGATTGCGTTTAAATCTGGGTATTGCCAATCATCAAAGCATGACTGTTAATTTAGCATTTAGAATTTATTAATTGGGGATGTCATCAACGTGTTGTGAAGTAGGACTCTACTTACTCGTTCATCAACATTAACAATCCCGTGGTTTTGTTCGACACGCTTAGGCAATTGAGATCTTTAAATTTACAAAATATTCGTCGTGACGTCCAGATATATCGCGATACGTAATTTTTATTCTGGCGCAACGCTGGTTTCAGAAGTAATCTCCTTAAATTAATCCCTAGCAATGCACAAGTATATCACAGACCCACGTTCAACTTACTTATAACATCGAGCTGTTTGATTCCATCTACAATAGCGATATCTATACCCAGGCTGCCGCTGAATAACTACATTTCTGTTATGATGTAAAATGTTACAAGCACAATAGAGAGTATCCCTATTTCTATTAAAAGTAAAAGCTGGGTAGGTTTTCGTAAAGCTTAAACGTCACTCCAAAATCCCATTAAGAGGAATGTTATTTTAGTAATGATATGATAGCAAAACCAACGCATGTGTCAGTCGGGTTCTTTCGACACCTTGGCAACAAGCCGTGTCAAATGTAATGGTTTGAAGTTCATAAATCACTCAATTATATGTTTGTGAGTAAACAAAAAATATCGCAAATCCCGCTTAAGTAACCGACATCATTAATCACTGAGTACGGCTCCAGCCAGACCGACTACGGTAAATTATTCGGTAGCTAATGATTGAAGGATGCGAGTGATAGGTTTGTTGAGGGCATCTTAAATTGTTTCTTGAGCAAAGTAAAGTAGGAAAAGTAGAAATAAAACTCTAAAAAGCTGCCAAATTCGTACAAACCAGGAAAGTTTTGCAAGGGATTTGAAGTCAGAAATATGTTACAAGCTTCAGTGTTAATGATGTTCAATTTTGAAGCCATATTCTTAGTTTTCGTGAAACATCTCTTATTAGCTAAACTAACTGCGAAATTGGAGATTTTCCAATTTCGCAGTCCGAAACGAAGTATTAAAAATTGTTCTCGTAGGTCGACTAACATTGGATTGTGTTCAGGATTATTTATAAAACGTTAAAGCATTTAAATAAATTGGTAATATTATTGTTATATTATTATAATTGAAAAGAAAAGTTTCCCTATTTTCCCGTGGATATTTTCGCGTGGACGACGCGGTAAGTATTACCACAGTTTACCATAGATACCGTAGTCCATTTATATACACAGAGTTAGCCCTATTGACTGACGACTTGACGAGTTGTATTGTTCATTGAACTGTAGAAAGCACGTAGGTAAGGCACGCCACTTACCGTGATTATCTCATTTATAATGTATCGCGTCAACGTCTCTTGGACAGGCAGAACAGCATGCTTCCTTTGCCTCGGTTCACGGAACCGCTGTCAACTGCACTCATTGGTAATTTACGATTCGCGCTCTTCTATTACACTAGGAATCGTTGCGGTTTACTTTACTACACTATTAACTATTATTAGTACCTAAATAGACCTACTTAAATTGTTGAGCGCTTACAACGTCAATTGTTGTAAGTATTGTCTAAAGTACCCAACAAAGGCGTTGAAATACATACATGGTAAAATGCTTTCGACTCTACATTTTGTTAATATTAGGTACATATTCTTATATACTTACTTAAATGTAAGTACCTATATAGTTGGAACACAACTAAGTGGTAGACTTTCATTCTAAGAAGACAAATGTAATTAATCATTGGAAATGGCTAAGGTGTACCTATTTAGTTATCAGGATTTAAGGTTATTATTATCGTTCGTGCCATAGAGCCAGTACTTAAGTACCCACCATCAAAATTATAAATATTTATAGTTTAAATTTACTTGCTCTCCGAAATCCCTGCCAAACTCTGACCATACTTTCTACTGCAAGTCTAGGACTAAAGTAGTTATCCGATGAATCTGCGAATGGTTAAGGTGGTTGCTCTATCATTATCTGTGTTGTAGATTGCGATTTTAAATATATCCTATAAAAATGTGATTAAAAGTTATTTAAATTAGGAGTTATCACTATCGGGTTTTTTTGTAGATTCTTGATTATTAGAAAAATACCAATACTTTTGACGTATGCCATTTCACAATTTTTGTCATTGATTGCAAATTTTGGATCGAAATATGATAGAGTCTTCCTCTATCCTAAAAAAATGACAAATTCAATTTTTCTCTTGGATGGAGGATGGATTGATATCCATCCTGCAACCTCTGTATATTTTTTAAGCGGTACCTATTATTTTCGTTTAAAGTTGGATGCAGTAATGGCTACAATGCTCGTCGTACGTAGTCAAGTACTTGAAAGATGTGCGTCACATGCGTGTAACTAGGTCAAAAGGAAATCGCTCAATCGTCGTAACATTTTCCTGTCATAATATATACTTATTTTATTTGAGGATTTGGTATTGTACGATCGTGATAATATCAGCATTCGTGTTTTTGTTTCGTGTGTTCATTACAATGGCGTTCTTTACATTATTTCGCAACGTGAGTGACCTTTCGTGCGAGCGGGCGGCAAATCGCGCGAAAATATCGATTATGCTTATCTTATCGCCGGCTATCGGTGGCGTGTCGCCACGAATAAATGGGAATCAAAACGCACGCATCGGGTGCTCAGCTTAAACAGTGTATCCGTGATAGCGCATGCGTCTTGCACGCCCTTGCATTGGATGTCGCGGACTCCGCCTCCGATGTCACTATTCGCAATTTGCGTTGCAAATCCGATTACCGTTGGCTTCCTTAAGCATATAAGCGAATTATCAGTCCGCGTAGGTACTCGTGATACGACTATCTGCTTAGTTTTGTAGCGTTATCATTCGTAGTAAACGATTAAACCGCTTCAATTTCTGATCGCCTGGTACACCAAAGGAATAAGCGTGAATGATATGACTACTAAAAATATTATTTAACGAGCATTTATGATTTGTTAATATGTACAAAATATTAACATCCAATATCATCATAATCAACAAATTCAGTATTGGGACTGAAATATAATAGACATAATGTATACTTAATTGATATTTATAGTTAATAAAATCATCAAACTTATGTGCTTCTGTCAAGAGCCGGCCATTTCAGAAATTTGCATTGAATATTTTACCTCGTATATTTTATATAAATTGCGTGCTATGTGTTTATGTATTCAGAGGCATGTGAAAGCAGTTATTTAAACTCGTTTACGGCACAATCCACCTGCTATATAATCCGCGCTGTTTCGCAACTCGCCTGGTATCTATGTCATAGCGATGCGAGACGGAAATAGAGACTTGGCGCGCGAGTGAGCGAGATGTTTACACGACACCGGATTCTGCGAGGACGGAGGACGGAGGGGCTTCGCTATACATACCTACTCCGTTATCTGTTCGCGAATATATTGTTGCGCAACGTACACCAGCTCAAATAAGTTCCTTCTTCACTCCAACAATTTACGTATTTCAAACGTTCTAATCAATAGAGTGACCATCGATTAGGGTCAAATTTTCCTTCGATTCCGATGTACATCATTGATTGTCCAGAGTTGTGCTACAAATCGCCTTGAAAACCGGCTTAATCGATGCGACACGAATTATTAAATTACATGTTTGACTCACTGTAAGCGGCGGTGGAAATTTCGATAATTTTGGAGTTTTCGCGTCATTTAGCGGGGTAATGCAAGCGTTTCTTACTTTAGGAGTAACAAGACACACATTTTGCGCATATTTGAATCTTATCGTGTCGGTCAAAGATATTTTCAGAATACCTAAAAATCTCTTTGAGATTGGAACAATAACTCATGTCGCTCGTCGTTTGAAGGTTTTTACGATTGGATGGGCTTGTGCTGTTTGCGCTTCTGTACAAAATAGAAGATTTATAATTTTGGATTCGGCACTCTAAATATTTCTATGCACCTATAGGATACGTTTTAAGCTCAGAAAAATCCTTTATCGAAAACTTCTTATTGACTCTACATATCTTATAGTTAATACAAAAATGTGATGTTCTTTTCTAATTGTCCAGTGATACGTCTCACTGAACGGAAGTAACAGAAAAATGCAGAGTATCTAGAAGATTTAATCGGCGAGCAGCTATTTGAATACAATTTCAAGTAATTAATAGGCTCTTAAAACCTACATTTTACTCGCACACTGCGATCCTTGTTTATGATAAATGTAACTCAATATTTAAGCATGTGCCTAATAAACATAATATCTCGATGTACTTACCTATAAAACGAGTGTAGATATTAAATAAAATATTTTCAGAATCGGTTCTGAGATTTACCTACAATATGACTGTGTTTATTTAGGTTTCAGCAGGCTATAGGATTTGTTATAAGTACCTACATGTACCTACGGGAAAATTGCCAGCATTTTGTTTATTTTGATAGGTAGGTAATAGGTAAGTACCAAATCTAAAGATACCTAACAGTGTTTAGTAGCTCTAGCTCGATTTAAGGTGGGTGGATATCTATTCCGCATTCGTGTTGCATATACATATTATGTAGGTTTGTTCAAAAGGCCCTGTTCCAGAATGAGACGTGTATTTAGCAGTCTGTTATCAATAAAATGGCGACGGCTTCGGCGTCGTTGAGGCGTAAACACGTGATTACGACATGGCGCGGAACAGAAGTCGGTGGATTCGCGCTCCAGTACCGCGGGCGCGCGACTCGCGGCTCGCCAACATGGCGGCCACGAGTCAATGGCCTCCAACGTGCGCTTGCGCAACTGCACGCGCGAATCTCAACAGCAAAACAAAGTCTTCGGCCAACATACGTGTATGTGTACGACACACACACACCAACCTCTATGTCGTTTCTGCGCTAGTTTTCCGTCTGTGTGCGTATAGGTATTTGTTAGAATATGTTGTAGGTACGTGTTTTGTGTGTGTGAAGGGCTTCAACTGTATAGCAGTTGACCGCAATGCTGATTAATTTGATGATAAATAGTTGTTTGCTTTGAATTTTCCTTAATTGATGCGATGAAGGATTTTGGTTCGTTCGTTTCGGATTAGTACTTTTTTGTTAACTGACTGACGTAGTAGGTATTTTACTAATTGTTAATTTATAACATGTGTATGGTTTTCTTTGGATTTTCATTTGCGGAATGGAAATAAAAATCCAAGAAATCCAATACTCTCCAAGAACAAGATTGTTTTGCCTCATGTCTTCTATTTCCTAAAATGTACTTCATTTAGAAATATTCTTTACAGGTAGGATCACCTATAATTTTTTTCTTAAATAAGCTGTAAAAATATACTGCTTAAAATTCAAGCGTATTCCTACGTAAACAGCACCTGTAAAAGAAAGATTAGAAAGTAAAGTAAATAAATTCGTGATTTTTCCATTGGCGATTTACGACGAACTCAAAGCAGATCACGTTGCAGAACCACTGGTTGTGCCACAAATGTGAAATGGTCCCGTTATTTTGCCGTGCAGTGTAAACTTACGAAGCCCACGGCGACATGACATTGGCAGACCTCAATAAACTTGAGGCCACCGTAAGGCCAAGACCCAATACGATCACTAATGGAATGCGAGAAACGTTTTTTTGTAGATTGTCCAGAAATTAATGACTGATAAATATTCAGTATTCGTTAATGGATAAACAAACGGCGGTTGTATAAGAGTTTAAAAAGTTCGAGCGACCCGAATACGTTCGTACGAATTATAAGTATTTACGACATTAACACGTCGCAGTTGTATCGACATTTATGTTTTTTGAAATATAATGAGGATAGAGTGTATTTATTTACATTTACAGTTTACAGAGACAAGAAGTATCAGGAACTAGTACACTTTAACAGCAGCAGTTTTAGTCCAAATCAATCTACTATTAAGGAGCTAAGTTTATTATTATTCCTGTACGGGCCTCTCCTTAGAAACAGTTAAGTAAGTAAGTTATCGAACCTGCAGACTAAAATACTTATTCAGTTTTCTTCAGTTAATAAAAACTTGCCAAACAATAATTTTAGCAACTAGATTATTAGTCAAAATAACTAACCCATTTTCTTCTTGGGAAAAGACAAAAAATATAATTCGGAATCAGTAGCTTCTCTGCTTAACCCATCGAAAAATACTGTCGATGTGTTATACTGAAGGTTTTATAACAACTATCGAAATAAATAGGTAAGTATGTATGTGTGCAAACCAACGCAGTACGTGTACTTATTATATCGTCCTTATTTTTTATCTGCCAACCTCGAGCAGCAAGATCATGCATTGAGGAAGTACACAGACTTTTGCTTGTATGTAGTATCATTATGCTAAGTACCTACATACTTCGCTTTTATTATAATTAGATATACGGCTATGAGCGACGGTGGGTAGGGCCGCGAATATTCTATGTATGGTCAAAATCTTGTGACACTCTTGAATTTAAAGATCTGGTCCTGAAAATATCTGCATTGGTTAACTTTACAAACGGCCGATGCACGTAATTTGAAAGAGTTTATGAAGTTAGATGTTGAATAGCTAGAAACACGACTCTACATGAGATGTAAAAACATGTTGACAGTTCCGACCATATGGTCTCGTCATGGCAAAAATTTCAAGAAGATTTTACTTTTAGTAGAATTCACTTTTTACTTGTGCGTACAACTGAAAACTAGCCCCTGAAAAAGTACTAATCACACGTACTCACACTACAGTCTATGACTAAAGATCATTTGAAAGTTTTATGCAATTTTCAAATGATCATAGTCATAGAGGATGGAAACAATGATCTATGATAGTTATGATATAAAAAGTCCGTGGCTAACAGAAGACCAGAGCGCTGCGAGAATGTGGGTCAAGCCACTTGAATTTGCATGCGCACCAATAAAGCCCTTCGCTTCCAACAGGGATGGCGATAACACACCTCGTTATATATAATATACGACATTTTATCTCGCTTTATATAAAATCAAGTTTGGCAACATTGTTTAACCTAGTTGCATATTTACCGTTTTGTTACGTTTCGGGCCAAACAGAGAGATTTCGGCTCATTTCAGAGAGCAAGAGAAAATAAAAATTTGGTAGGAAGATAGTAAAACTTACATCAAAGTTGATAATATCTTCCTAGCGTTATCCCAGTTGCCACCGGGGGTCCACTTATTAGTCTAACCAGATTTGACTGAAAGGAACGAATGCCTGTCTGACCTGCGTACGAAAAGGGATAGCAATATTCCATGGTTGAGACGAGTGTCAGTTTAGGAGGTACTAACTCCCTATAACGACTGATGTCAAAGATCTTTAAGACAGCTAGTACTGACGCCTCCATCTGCTTTAATACGCGCTTATCTTCGAAAAGTTTGTGGAGCACGCCGTGAATCCGAAGGCGATAGCTTTTCCAAAGCTGTCTGTTGGTATCATCTCTAGGCTATCGCTGCTTTTACATAAACTTTTAATAATGTGAAGTGTAGATTACATCTAGTGTCTAATACTAATAGCTATATAATAATACTAATAGCTACGTGTGTAGAGAGCTACCTATCCATCTTGGCACTGAAGTTAGTTTACGTTTCTCAGGCAAAAAAGAAAGTAGGTAGGTAATCAAATATGAAAGAGAATAATAATTGTAACAATTTGAAACATTAAAATTAAATTTTTTGTTGTTGTTATTTGAGTATTTAAAAGAAAAATCTTCTCAGATAAAAAAAAAATGAAAGAGTATAAACTGACATCAAGTTGGGAAGTAAAGACCATGCTATGAACATACGAGTTCCACTACAAATTCGCATGATAACCTAATAAATTAATAAGGTGTCTAGTTGAAATATTGTTAGCTTTTTGATATCAACGAAAGATACGATTGCTTTTACAATAGTAAGTATAATCATGTTCAATATAATAAAATGGACATATAAGTAGGTATATATAGTAGCCATAGAGCGCACAATTTACCTTAATTCATCGATCGATGGCCTGTGAAGGACGTTTTCAGTGTCTATATTTGGATGGAAGGTTCTAGTTGGTGTTATAGCAAATGGTGTACGCAATAATGATAATGTCAACCCACTTTATCAAATATTCAATTGCTAAGTGAGAGCCATTCGCAGTAGAATAACAGAACGTCACAACAAAAGAGAATTCTCGGAGCTCAGATATGTTTCCTTACAAGCTGCCACGCTATTTCCTTCAATGTAAAAGCTTTTCATGAAGTGTTTAGTACCTACTCGCTGACTTTCAGCATCAGTAGAGAATACTATAATAATAAATTGGTATGAAGTAGGAGCCTATCCATTGATTAATTATCGTAGACCTGACATTTGCTCGATTACCGTCAAAGTCCCTGATTTCAGATACCAAGATTAAATTCAGAAGACTCTGAGTAGGTACATGACTATCTACTAACGTGACTAAGTTAAAACACTGCGTCGAGAACAAAAAAATATTCACTTATTTGCCTCTTAATATTAGGGTTTAAATTATGACATTGCCGATTTGTACTGAAAATCTTTAACGTAGTTTTTTTTTTAATTTTTAACATATTTATTTAATCAAAATAGTTACCATTATTATCTATACATTGCTGCCATCTAATAGGAAGGTCATTTATGCATTTGCGATAGAACTCTGTGGATCTAGACTGCACAAACTAGAACTAAAGTGAAAGCATTTTGTACTACCTCCTGGGAAGAAAACTTCTTGTCACGTACCTAGATAATTGTCCAAATCACGAAAAAAATGGTAGTCCATTGAAGCAAGGTCTGGCGAATACGGAGGATGATGAATGGTTTCTAACTGCAGTTCCTGAAGTGTCAAAACGGTTTCTCGTGCTGTATGAGGTCTCGCGTTGTCATGGAGCAATAATGGTAAAGATCGATTCATGGGTCGGGGCTGTTTTACTGCTAGTTTTGCCAACATTGTTCGGAGTTCGGTACAATAGACATATGCTGTTATTGCTTGACCAGATCGGAGAAAACTATAGAAAATAACACCATGCTAAGACCACCAAACAGTTACCATTACCTTTTTATTGGTAAGCTTTGTTTTAGGACACTGTTGTGGCGATTGACCTGGGGTCAGCCATTGCATTTTTCTTTTACGGTTATCATAAAGTATCCACTTTTCATCACATGTCACAATTCGATCCAATATTCCTTCATTTCTGTACCGATTCAACAAGGCAACACAAGTTTCAACACGCGTTTCTTTCTGCAGATCAGTCAAATCATGAGGCACCCATTTTTCGTATTTTTTTTATTTTATTGATTTGACGCAAATGAGTCAATATTGTGGGTAAGGTAACGTTAAACCATGCCGCATGCCTGGGTAGTTTGACCAGGATCGGCTTCCACCATCTCTCTTAATTCATCGTCATTCACCTGTGTTGGCGGTCTTCCTCGTGGCTCGTTCTTCAAGTCGAAGTTTCCATCGCGAAAGCGTTTAAACCAAAATCGCACGGTGCGTTCATTAGCAGACCCCTCTCCAAACGCAACATTGATATTGCGAGCTGTTTCTGCCGCGTTACTTCCGCGTCGGAACTCGTATAAAAAAATCACTCGAATTTTCGCAGTATCCATCTTTCTTGTCTAAGTCGAATAACAAAAACAATTGAAAGTCGATATTCAAATGTTTCATATTTTTAAAAGAAGAACATCAGAGAAACCACGTGGAAAAGGTTCATTCAAAAACCTCAAACCATGAAGATTCTATGTCAATTCAAAGTACCCATTACAATAAAACGGCAATTTCATACTTTAATAACCCCTATTATACTTCAACTTATGTGGATATAAACTACATACATAGCTACTTATATATTAATCTCCTAAAACACGTATCTACCTACTTGACCTTTTGAGGATAACCTACTTTAACACTGCAATATGTTTTTCATTTCTACATATATAGCGTTTTTAGTAGTTTATTCATAATCTCGTCTTGGCAATGATTGCTGGTAGGCTGGATTCTCTCCACATGAATCATTGTTCTTGCATTCACGTAGAGAGGAACTAGCAGCTTATAATAATATGATGTTTTATTTTATATTCTTATGTTTAGCGTATACTAAAATTAATTAATAACAATGTAACATATACTAACATTTTTGTATGGGTGCATGTTGTCTGAATAGATAAATAAATTATTAACATAACATAACATAACATATCTTCACGCCTTTTATCCCCGAAGGGGTAGGCAGAGGTGCATTACACACCCACACTTCGCCAGATATGTTTCGGTCCCAATGTAATAGGGGGCGAGCCTATTGCCATCTACCGGGCACATTTTTAAGCGAGCGATAATTAATATTTTTATTTTAATACACACATAACTTCGAAAAGTCATAGGTGTGTGCCCGGGGTAACCTGGGATCGAACCCGAGACCATCGTCTCGGCAGTCCGTTACGTGCACCACTGGGCTATCGCCGCCTTAAATTATTATTATTATAATAATACATATAATGATAAAAAACATATAACCCAAACAATGTCGTAAAATAAAGGCGCATTATAAATAATATAATTATTCTTATAGCACAACCTCGAGTTTCCGTATGATGATCACCTTCGGCTTTCAAAATATTCAAGTCGTTGTTGTGCATGCGAATCGGAAGTGTTCGGAAGAGGTCGTCGAGCTGAGCGACACGTGTAACTCTGCTTGCGTAATACAACCTTGCAGTCGCGAATAATATGGAGCCGGACAGCCAGGATAATGTGGACATGACCCGCTTTTTAAACACACATTTATGTATATAGCAACCATTTGGTACATATGGGCCACCTACACAGTCAACAGTCATTATAGTTGCAACAAGCAAAGACATTTTGTTCTAGATCATAAAAGATGTTGATTATGTAAGGTAAAATAGGCTTGTTTTAAAAATAGGTTCTGTTGTTCCTAAAAGTTCAGATAACATCTTTGAAATTATATCTATTCACTAGCTATGTTTAATTCAATCTAAACTATAACTATACATTCAAGTGCAATATATTATTTTCTCGAAACTTTCATTAATTTTCCAGAATATATACAATTTAATCTATCTGTTGATATGTTACTGTTCAAGCTTTTACAGTAACGTCAACACATTGTGTGGATATGTTATGAAAACTGAATAACTATGATAAAGTAAAATCATACAATTGTTAGCATTGAATCGTAAATATAAACCGATAGCGTTTCAAAATTTCAGACGTAAACACATGCGACGAAGGTTACTCTCTGCAAGATAACTGTGAAATATATAAAAATACGACAATACATATCGTTTATATGCTCTATATTTTATGGGATAGTGTATATATAGCGCAACATTTAAAATAGCGTCATAGAAGTTAGTCAGGTTGTAATAAAAAAATCTGTTTGAAACTAAGAACAATAAGTAATAAAGGTTTTGTTAATGTGCTCTACTTTCTCACATAAGAATTTCAAAAAGAGGAAAAGCTTTGAAATTGAAAATCAGGCTCTGAAATAGTAGATATGTAAATCATATCTACTATTTGAGAGCCTGATTTTCAAGTCTCCGATAAGTTACGGATAAATTAATTGGCAGATGATTTCTTACAATTTTTGTCCTGCTTTTAAATCTATCAGACAGACAGATCATGACTATTCAGAGGCTTAGGATAAAAGTATAATAATAATGACGAAAACTTGAGGCTGCGTGTATCAGGAAAAGCTTAGCTTATCCAACACCCTCGTTTTTCATGATCATTAAATGAGGTGAGAGGACTTTTGTGTTGTATTTGCTAAATGGGGCTAGTCTGAGCTCTTTGCCGATTTAATACTATACCTAATTTGCAGGATTATTAAGCATTTTATTGCAATCAATAAATGCAAGTAACCTATGAGTATTTTGAGTATTTTCGCAGTAATTGCAGGAGCTCATTCATTCAAATTCCAAATTCAAATTGTTGAATTCTGCTTGTTTTAATGCACGGAACCGTTACCGTTTTTTGGATAGCAATACCGTTTTGCTGGTCAGAGGACCAGAAAACGGTATTGCTATCCAAAAAATCGGCAATAATAATGAGAAGACGATAATATCGTCGATGTTGCCAGAACTTGTTCAGGGGCATCTGTATAGTAAACTATAATCTGTTCGTGATAATGTCTCGCCTTGATCGTTTAGTTGTACTCGTACATATTCATATCTTTGTGCCATGGTCTAACCTGTGTGTTCATTTATTTTATTTGTTCTTGTGATTACGTAAACTAATATTTTATTATACTTAGTGTTAAAGACGGCTCGCATAAAAGATTGCGAATATATTTTAGGAAATATTTTTTTTATACATTAAATAGGTACATTGTCTCACATTTTTATACTTGGTTTTGGTCTTAACCTTCAGTTAGATTTAACTTTCCGGCTCCATTTCAATAATCCTTTTCTTCTCATTATCATTGTTCCTGACATTATTAATACCTGAACTGTATTGCAAAGCTACCATATTGTAGATATGAATTAATTGACTTACCTATCACCATCCAGTCTAATTTCAGTTTCGGCAATATATTTGCTATACATAATGTTCTCGTTGGTCTCGCGGCATAAAATGTGCGCGT
This sequence comes from Euclidia mi, assembly GCA_944739405.2. NCBI lineage: Eukaryota > Metazoa > Arthropoda > Insecta > Lepidoptera > Erebidae > Euclidia > Euclidia mi. The sequence continues at coordinate 60,054,220 of OX123185.2, forward strand.
GGGATTGGGAGTCTCGGGTTCGATTCCCGGGTCGGGCAAAGTGTTATTCGGTTTTCCGTTAGGAAATTCTCAGTAGCATCACGGAGTCTGGTAATGTGCCCGGTACGGCAGTAGGCTCGCCCCCTATTACGTGGGACCTTTAAATTCATGGCGAAATGTGAGTGTAATATTACACCTCTGCATACCCCTTCGGGGATACAGGCGTGAGTCTATAAAAACAAAGGCGTATCCCATTTTTCTTTACTTTTTTATCCCGTTAAGAATTTCAATTGCAAAATTTATTCCATGTCTTTTTTATGTCAATATCTTTGAAAAATATTGAGCTATTTCCACAATGATAATTTAATTTTATCCCAGCGCTAAGTGGCGTCATGGCGAATCAAAGGGCCTCGCTGCGGCGGCGGAAGGTCGCTGAGACCTTCTGTCCATTGCCCACGGCAGTTAGCATTGACAGCGGCCCTTATGCAAATCGTCTTTGCGCGTGCTTACCTTACCTACACTACCGGTACGATACTTAATACCCAGCGCCCTCTACTTTATTATATGCAATCATACCTCTCTCAATGAACCTTCAATTCGGACGCTCAATCCGTGACTATCAGCCGTTCGGAAATGATTTCCTGGTCGCAGCCTCGTCGACATAGGTAAAGACACCAGCTTGACTACAGCCCTATGTTGGGTGAATATTTTATCACTTGTTCGTATTCAAATTGTATCGTGAATTAATATTACGAAGCCTAGTTTAAGGTCAGACGACTTCAAAATCACGAATTTATTTGCGAAAATCTGGAGTCGTTGATTTAATGAGGTTCTGGCAAAACAGCGAAAAATGAATGTTGAAAGGTTTTTTTTGGGAATGTTGTTTGCTGATGTTATATCATGTTACGAACGATCACAATTAGCGTTCAGCTACATTGCACGACCTCGTGAATTTGGCTGATGACGTTAAACGAAACCTTTCATAAAATTTACGTTGCCAAAGAATTCTTGGAAAACGGTACTTTAGAATGTTCGAATCAGCAGTTGAGAAAATGAGCAAATCGTTCCGTGATACGACTAAAACATTCGATAATTTTGTGAAACCTACACACTGCATACAAATCAAAGGAAAATGTCGCTTTACATAAAAAATAAAAATTAATACGGTTCGTTATAAATATTAAATTTAATAATAAACATAAATTCAAGGTAAGTATTTTCCTATCTATTTTATCATACATTTTGTACACCATTGTTAGGGTTTTGATATATTTCGTCCAAATATTAATTAATTCTTTTGTCCGACATGATCCTGAAAGAACCCTACAACATTTAGCATATTTTAATGGTAAAAAGCTGATGGCCTCATTAAGTCTACAGTGACGGATTAAGAATACGAAATGTCACCACCCCATATCATCCCATGGGTGTCGTAAGAGCCGTCAGAGGGAGCATATTATGCAGAGAAGAGCACTGTAAGAGAAGGAAAACTTGATACAAACCCTATACCAACGCATTTGGCCAGCGTGGTATAGTAGGCCAATTCCTCCTTCCAAAGGAGAGGCCTAGTCCAGCAGTGGACTGTAAAAGGCTGATGATGATGATTGCCTAATATGGAGAGTAATGGTGGACAGGAGAGCGAATTCTGCCACGTGGCTTACGCGTTGTGAAGTAAAATGCTCAAGACATTGAGAGTGCGTGTAGAGCAGCCAAAAGAACAGGAAGTCTGGTAGTGACATCGTGTTATGGCTTATTTAGTTGAATCTAACGCAAGGGAATAAAAGACAGATAGCTCACAATAAGTGTCAGTAACGTAGAATATCAAGGTAACACAAACGACCAAACAAATTAAAAAAGCGTGTAAAAATGGCGGATGTTGTCTCGTTCGGTGGCCTAGACTCGGATTTATTTTTATTTTTAGCAGAAAATCGAGCGCAAATTAATAGAGTCAAGCTGGCAGTATTAGTGGGACGGTTCAAGGCGAGCCCTACGCTCGCAAAGGGCCGCGTCAGCGTCACGCGCCGCCATTGACCCACTTACACATACCTACGCTGCGTGTGCGCACCGCGTACACTCGCCGATGAAAGCCCTTTGCAACTATCGTAGTCACGTACACTGCCTTCATTTTATATTTCTGTTGTTTTCGCCAGAAATTCACTTAAAACTTACTATATATTACTTGGATTAGCTTAAATTCACAAATAGTGCTTTTTTGAAGGACACTTTTACGTCAAATACTACTAGAAGTTTTCAAGGGCTGCCTGATATGCCTAGATTTCTAGAATGGGTACGCACATAAATATACTTTCAGCCTATCGCTAACTTAATCATCTTCAACGCCACCAGTCGGCAACTTTCTGCTGTACTACGACCGCCGAACATCGTTGATACCAAAAAGACCGAAGCACAGAAGGGCTGCGATCTTCTTGACGATGTTGGTACTTTCAGTTGGTGCTCTATTCACTTATAAGTAGCTGTTTAAGTCAAATGCCAATCTTATATCCTATAATCTACACCTTACAGGTACTCATACTTTTGTAGCGTGGTATCAAAAATACGCTGGTTGGAAGCACTTGTATGCTCGAGTGTAGCATTTCAGCGGAGCTTGTTCGCTACAGTTGTTTGTGCGCGCATCTCAAGGCGACTGGCCCTCCGCCGCAAATAATTCTGCTATTGTGAAACACCAGTCTTATCATCCGCCAGACCTTGGCTTCCCTACATCACACGAATTACGGTCAAGTTGACGATTTCACGATTAATATTTGTGTTACATGATAAATATTATATTCAAAATGTATAAGTAACTTTAGTTTTATATATGTACTTGTATAAGGAATTAATGTAGAGGAAGCGCATGAGGTTTGTAAGGATAGAAGCAAGTGGCGTTTTGTTATTTCAGGCTACCTATATGTATGTATGTGCATTTTTATAAGGACTAATATTTATTATATTCGCTGTTTGTAAACAGATAATTATGAAGGAGTTGTTTTCGAAGACTTGATTTTCTGCGCAGAATTTGTAGACGTTCAAGGCTATGACGGCGGAATTTTCCTATTTTCCTAGCGAAAATACACGTCGACGCTTGTTTATTCGTTGTAGAGTTTGATTCCTCTTCGTTGCACTTAAAACTTCTATTGACTATTGCTGAGATCATAAGATGACTAACCAAAAACAATTTAGCATGCCTAAAAATTTGAATTCTTGGTAATCGATTTATTATTCTGCTCTTTTTATTTCTCATCAGACAAAAATACTGTACTTAGCCCTAATGTCCCGACGAAAACACTGTACTGAAAGTCCTTAATGTATTTCAAATATTATGATTGTGCATCAAGTTTATCACATAGTATGATACCAAACCCTCTAAATTTAAATAATTATCGTACAAACAAATAAGTTTGTATTTAGGCACCTACATATTTATTTTATTTTATAGGCGCTATGTTCAGACTATACTTAACTTGATAAAAGCAATGTTTTTGACCTTCAAGCACGTTTATGTAGACAGTCAGAAATACACATGTGTTATTCATCAGTCTGAGGGCATGTTCTAAACATTATCTTTGAAGAGGCATGCCAGTGATAAGTGCGTCGGGAGCGGGCGTCAATGCACTCGGCTGCATGCCCGTAGGTCAGTTCCCTGTGACTCAGACACGACTGCACCGTTACACACACAGCGCATCGCGATCAACACCTCTATTACTACGCATCCACAAAACGCCCAAAAAGAACTTTATCAACTTACGTCGACGCTTTCCAATCCATCTCGAACAATCTTGCCTCACAAATACAGCAGTGTACCCCAAAGAAAGTTCTGGGTCGACGCTCCTACGATCTTGTAGTAGGGTATCCAAAATAGACAGGCTAGTTGCGGCACGAATGTAACAATCGTTACCCGGTGCTCCAGTGACTACAATAATATAAATCTGTTGCTTTCTTTATGACTTTCGGTTTCAATTATTGAGTAACGCATTTAATTTTCAATTGTTGAACTTAGATGTAATGATAAAGACAATTTCAAAATCAAAACTGGAGTTCATAGTTTATTATTCATTGACTCGTTTGCCGAAGGGAATATAATATGATATTGATTGACCGTTGCGTTCGCAAACAATACTTGTACAATTGTGGTCGAAATCAATTCACTCCCATTTGAATACGATAGCTGTTGATTATGTAATTGTAGCCGCGAACATCTGCTTGTTTGCCTCCTCAGCAATCGAGGGTTGAGATAAATAACCCTTCCCGCGGCCACCGGCCATCATTGGCCATAGCTTTTTATCGAACGTCAAACAACCCGCTTTAATGAGAAATATCGGTTACGGAAACACTCTACTGCATATAGTATTGTCAAATATTTGTTTATGCCCTTTAGTTGTATTTTAAACATACAGTAGGTAATCTTTTTCTGCTTTGATGTTATCTCGGCCTTCATTTCAGGGTTCATATATATCAGCGCAGATATGTGGGTACAATGTGTATATTATTTTGTGTTGATTATAACGATATGGCACTTCGCTTGTGCAATTAGGACAGCAACTGGTAACAAATAATCACAATGTACTTAAAACTGTTTACATCCTGGTCATAGAATGCCATTAGTTGTTTATGTAATGAAAATTTAGTTGACCTTTCGCACTTGGTAATCATTTTTGTACCGCGTTGGCTTATGAAGCTATTAAATCATGCACCTAGTTATAGTGGAACTGTATTTTGTTATAAGTTTTAAATTTGCGATTTGTACCTATGGTATCTGGTATTATATTTTTGTTTAAAACATAGTTCTGTTGCAGCCCAATATACTATGCCAATATCCTAATAACTGTTTTCTGATTTTTAGATACCTAAATGCTTTAAATACTTCCCCCTAAACATCTCGTTATATTATGAATACATTTTTGTACTTATGTAGTCACTTGCATAGCTTTTTATTACGTTTTGCTCCTATAGCACGGTTGTAGAGCTTTAGCTTTTTTACCTGCAGGAAGACATCGTCCATTCTCAATCTACCTAAATACTTAAATATACGAAGAACTGACTCTAGAAAATCGAAGCACTATTGCAACAAGCAGTTAAAGTAAATGATGTAAATTATATTCAAGTAGGTACTTAGTTCGAGGGAACTGCTGACGTTTAGGTACTGTCAGTACAAACAGCAGTTTTCAGTTTAACAACCGTTTGAATGCGACTAGTCGATAATAAGCGCATTATCGTGTCTATTTCTAGTTTTCTACAGTGATTTCTTTTAGCAGAATGGGGCATTTTTCTATAAAGGTAGGAAGGTAATAATTGCTTATAGGTAACTAAGTGATGGTAGCTACTAATTCGAATTATTATTCTGTAGTGAGGATAAACAAAAGAGATGAAGAAGTTTTCAAGATCTGTAGTGCTTCATAATTTTCTTGCAGAAAAATTAGCACCAAACCTTCCTATAAACCTTCTGAAGCCAGATTCCTAACATCGAGAAAACACCTTTCAGTAACAAGACTTTTATGAAATCGTTTCAGCAGTTGTAGAGATCGACATACATTGTTTCACCGAAACGTATTTGCTCTCGGGCCGTGATTCATTCACAGAGGAGCGGGCACATTAGGTACCATTTGCAATAACGCAATCGTTTACTGAGTCAGTTTGTCGTAGTTTGTAGGTAACCGTATAAATACATAATAACGTGCTCACCACCTACAACTGCGTACATCGTTGTGATTGTGACCTATTTCATACAGCTCTTGATTTTGATTCGTGGATCGCTTGTGTTTGTAGCGAGAAGGAAAAATCCTACTGCTTGAAATGGTAAAGTTTGTGAGGATATATGGATTGTTTTTGATGAACTTTAGAAGTGATTTAGTTTATACATCAGAATAATACATATCTACTTTGAGCCTTCCTTTCGGCGCAATGATCGACAGCTATGCAGGCAGAGCCTCGGTCAAAATAAAAGACATTGATAATCTTACGTCTGATATATGACCGAGTTTAAACTGCAGACGAAATTGACATTTTGTCATGGTGAACACTGTTTTACTGTCACTTCAAACGACGAGCTACCTAAATTGAAACGCGAATAATTTTTACAATTGTAATTTTAATTATTTATTAAAACGTTGAAGGTTATTCAGGTCCCATCATATGATTTCATTAAGAGTACCGTTGCCTTAAACGTTTAAAAACCACCATGATAAAATATTATTCTATTGGTCCAAATATGGAAATGAGTTCAACTGAATTAAGTGCTTTATATGTAGTATACTAATATTTAATTTTACAATGATGTACAGCTACAATAGCGTGTGATATTTACTAATGTAGAGTCAAACTACAAAGGCTTTTTTAATATAATGATTGCACATTACACCAATTCAAACTTCCAAATATGTTTTCGATAAACCGGCAAAACATGCAAACTTATCGATAATTAGCTACTCTATTCTTTGTAGGGTTGGGCAATAAATATCGATAAGTAATTACAGAGTGTAGGTGAGGCAGATGTGTATTAAACAGACGTTATATCGACTTGATCTGCAACGTATGCAGCTTGTGACTACCAGCCAATAGGGACGGAGTACGCACGTCGAATTAATTCACCACTGTACCTGGATCAAGGGGATGCTAATGCCAAGGTTAAGGGGAGTTCACCAAGTTTAAGTTTATTAAATAAAACAGAAGTTAATAATGGCACCGTATTTGTTGGTTCTTTAAATTAGCGGGTTAAGAAAGTAATTGCACATGTGAAAAGAGTAGCGCATGTTTCATTTTGTATTGAGGTTTTCAGTCACTCATACGTATAGGTAGGTACGTATATGAAAGTGAGATGTTCACTGGATAAATAGAGTAACTCTTTGCATATTTCATACTTATCATACCAACATTCCTCTTTTCATACACCTCTCAACATGCCACAAATAGTTGCACTGCAGAAAATATCGAAAAAACTACCAAAAATAACCGATAAGAAGTTTAGAAGGACTTTGGAGTATCTTTAATATATAATTTTAATAAAGACCGCTATAATAATACTCATAAAGCATTCTAATAACATCCTTTAAAACCATGCAAGCCAGTTATGAAATATACGGAACGATGTGCTGTTGTCCAGAGTAGGTCAGAACCTTTACCGATTCCGTGGACAAATTAATACTCCGCGTAATTACAACCGTGACGTACATATGTAAGTACTTAAATGTCACAATTATATAACATCGTAAAACAACAGCTATATTTCCAATTCAAATGTTGAATTAAAAAACGGAACGGACGGGACACTCGTTTGAACGGAAATGTTCCGTAAATTCAGTAGGGTTGCGATTTATTGCGGGGAACAGCCGGTGTCCTTTCTACCTTTAATTGGCTACAAAACACATCCCATTTACAAAAACAGACTGAGATAACGGGATGGAGATTTTTTTTTCATAATTGCTCCTGCAACCCTACTCTACGATTTATGTGTAAGGTAATTCGAAATGCAAAATTTTTATTGTTTTTATTTTTGTATGTCAAAGTATTTTAATTGTTTACATAGGTCGCGGCAAAATATAAACCTTCTGACAGTAAACTATACCTAACTGGACAATACTTACATAGCTAAGTTTGTTCTTTTCGTTGTTACTTACTTTATATTGAGAATATATTGGGTACTTTCCTTATCTTATAGAAGAAAACTGACCGATTCGTGCACTTTTTACTATCCAAGTTTGCCCACTTTTTGTACTGTGCGCAAAGATATATTTCAATTTTGAAGTGCAAGAGACGATATAAAAAAAAAAACATTTATTAATTTAGGCCACAACGTGACGCTTATGAACGTCAAAAAATTAAGTTATGTACTAGATGATTCTACATTGACTGCCACGTTCAAAATGCAATAGGTAGAGATGAGAAAGAACGGGCAATAAAGGTCTATCAAATACATATTATATTTGTAATATAATAACCACATGGCACATATTGGTAATATACATGTATTCGCTCATTAGGTACATACAGACTTTAATCACGAGCGAGCTCATGTTGATAGTCTTACTTCTTAGTTCAAAATCAATCCAATAAGAAACTGCCTTTTCTTTAAAAACCAAATTTATATAGCAGGCATTCAAGATATCTTTTTTATCAACAGAACTGCACATACTTAGTCTGAATAAAAGCAAAAAATATGGAGAGGATTGCATTATATCCACAATAAATCTAATGACACGACAGCCTCTATAAATCGGAACAGGTAGAATTTGGAACTAATGACTGTCGTATGTTGAAAAGATATATGTCCAGCGCTTTTGATAAAAGAATTTGAGCTTAATGTTTGTACAGGAACGGTTCAATTTTGTAGATTTGTTTGTGTTAGGAGTTTTTATGCAGTTTTTGCGGGACGCGTCGAGGGGCGGGGGCGGCGTGAAGCGAGAGGTCGGTTGCTGAAAGGGTTGTGTGGGAACGGAGGGCACCTGCGACTGCACATGGTGCTCCACCAGTCAGTTTTTTATACATTCGCGCACACATATCTGTCTAATGCAGTTTTTTACTTATTATATGTATGCATGCATCTACATGTGAAACTAACAGACGGTTCAACGTGTGGTGAACGCAACGCAAAACCAACAATGATGTTATCAAGTATCGATAAACTGCCGATAAAACCATGATTGTTTAATGAGCCCTTGCCCAGAAAGGGGCGGTTGCGAACTGTCGATTGCAACTATTTGCTATGGCATTATCGTGTCAGCGATTCTCATTACTAATGCTTTGTTTCGCGTCGTAATTCAAACGCCAGTGTTACTAGAGCTCTTTGGCCGTTTCTTTTAGTGGAAGTTCGGGGTTTAAGACGAAAGTGGTACGATTGGCTGCATTATTGAGTTGGCTTGGTCGTTACCCAGCGAACTGGCCCTGTTTCTCGCCAGTATTTATTCATTTTGCAACACATCGCCTGTCGGCCTTTTCACCCTCCCCTGTCGACTGGCACGTTCTCGTCAATGAATAGTTAATGAAGCACCTTCGTTAAAGGCCGCCAAATTCACGAAACCCCATGCTGTTGAGGCGTTAACTAAACTACAGACACGCACACCGTTTCCTATACGGCAATTTATTTATTATTCGCTTTACAGTGAAAGTCGATGTAATCGAGCGTCAAAAAGTAACGAAATAAAAGTTATTTTTTATAAATATCTGCAATTGCGTCACTGTTGTTTTAGCGAAAGTTGATATTCAGTTAGACACGATTACGTGCATACATGCAGCGGATATTATGTCAACCTTTTTGAAACCTTTTGAGTACGTTTCCAAATATAAATATTTATTTTAGTAGCCAGTTGTGGTCGCCTAAGCGTAAAAGTGGTCACACGAGACAACGTGGCAGACTGGGAAGGTAAATACCAGATCAATGTAGTATGATTGCAAGTTAAAATAAAAAAATATTATGTCATGTGTACCTAATTGTGTATATCTGCAATTTAGTCATAGGCCGATACAGATTCTTCAAAAAAAATAAAGAGCTGAATACTGACGAAAAGAGCGCGAATACTGTGTGACCACGAGACTTTATGAAACACGAAGAAAGTTCAGTGGTGCCCTGGTTTTATCACAATTTGACATGGCTAGACGATAATGCAAAAAAAAAAGGAATGATGATGAATGATGCAATTTGCAAGCAGATCTGCACAGGAAATCAAATATAACATATTCATATCTACTTTAAATCACTATTTAACATAAAACTCAGTACGACTCACACACGTTAAGATTTATACGAGATAAATCTATTAACGAATCAACACGTAAGTTTATAAAACGCTTAATCGTATTTGAGTGTTAATCGGATAGTATAATGTATTTTTTGCATAAGCGGATAACCCTTTCGCATCTACCTGCATCAACAATACAAGTATTGTGCGCACTCCTGCGCAAGTAGGGTGAGTGTAAAGCGGCGAAGGGTAGGACAAGTAGTCCGTTGTTATTTGTTTGTAAACACTGTTTATAAATGCAGATCTCTTATCTACAAACCTGTGAGCTGCTTTTTGTTATTTAAATTGTTTGGTTTACACGATTTATTTAAGGACATTTGATGTCCATTTTATTTATTTTTATTGCTTTAGGAATGCAGTGGACACAATTATTATATTATATTTATAATCTTTTTTGTAATCTACAAATATTATGCATTAATAACAAAAAGAGAAAATTAAATTCATTAAGACAATTAAAAGCAGTGTGTTTATAAGCGGCACTTGTGTTTCTCTTACAGCTCATCATCATTCTGGGTATAATTTCGTAAACCTACGAACGAGCAGTAAAGTATATCTTAATAAGCTAATGGCCCATATCACACACATATAGTTCTCTAGTCTTTATCTTTAAGACTAGAACATATACTTACACAACCGAAAGCCTGGTCACCGCACAAATCAAACACATTCTCTGATAACAACAATGAGAATAATGAGCAAAAAATGCAAAAGAAAACACAGATTTTTTACACAATTTAATATAGGTCAGGTGCATACGCAACCCTTTCATAGCGTGGGAGTTTAGATTTTTTTGCCCATCGTACTTTGTGCAACACGTTTTTTGCGCATCACCGAAGTGTTTGCGATAATTTGTTCCCACAATTCGTCGAGATCAGGGAAGTGATGACAGCTAGAGATCGCTCTATCGATATTTTCCCGTTACGGTTTACGCGCAATTGTATTGTAGTACGGTATTTGCACAAGGTGCACAATTTTTTTCAGTATTGCAATGCGGTAGTTGCGTTCAGGAGTAACGGGTTAGCATTGCTCAGGTTTTTTGGCGTCAGTGCGATTTAAATGTTTAGGTAAAGGGTAAGGCTGTATTCTTCACCTTTTAAACTGTTAATATGCTGAAGTGCCTTACAGAGCTAGACCAATATGGAGTGACAGGGTATATTAGGTAATACGATAGAAGGTTTTAGACTAATGCAAGTTTAATCCGTATTGTAAGTGGATTGAAATCGACGTTATCTTTTAATTTGTGTTTTACGTCTCAAGGCTAAACTAAATCTATAAGATATATTAATTTTATTTCTTCTGTAGGTAATTAAGTTTAGCAGCAGGCTTCAAAAGGCTTTAAAAAATATATTTTTTCAAATCTGTCTGTTAACGTAACGCTAGGACGATGATGTAGAATAGTAGGGAAGAGACTCGAACCCCCAAATCTATTACATGATCGGTCGGCGAGGCTAAGGGTAGTCTCGCTTTCGGTAAAATGAGTAACTACTTCAATCAGAAACCACAACTGGCCCAGCACAATCAAATGTACTAAAGAGTTAGAACCCCACTGTTCTTTGTCCATAACTTTCAGCTCATAATTATTAACGTATTAGTAATTTTTTAATCCACCTTGTGGCGTCAATCTAGCGTCATGTGGCCTCACATTCACCCTTTAATGATCAATAATGATGGAATGATTATGGCGGGTTCACGTTTATCATTTGCGACGTCCGCCCGGCAAGTAAAGGGTAGTCAAAACATGTTTGCTGAAAGAATAATGTGAGTTCGCGGCGGGGGCGGGCCGGATATCAAGCATTCGCAGTGAAACTACTTCCTTTAGCGACACATGCTAACGTTATTATATTATGTCTTGCATTAAGAAGCTATGGGCAGGTAGTTTCTTTATCATGGACCATATTAGTCTAACAATAAATATGTTTTGCGTGTATTGTCTCTAGCTTTTCAGTTCTGAATATATGAATGTAGAGACGTTTGCTCATTCGCCCCTCACAGGTATATAATATTGTGCACATGTTGCTTAAGTGGAGCGGAGGAATCCCTGTCTGCCTCAGTACCCTAATAAGCTTATTATTACTAAACTAGGTATGTGAGGAAAGAAATACCCCATTCGCTATCAACAGGAGGTACGAATCTACTAGGTATTTAGCGATACCGAATATTTCATTATAATTACTATGAGCGTAATGGACATTGCATGAATTGATGCCAAAAATTATTATAAGAATCTCCTGCTGTACATGTGACCATTTGTGCTCTTTAAAAACGATAAAGCAGGGTAAGTTCAAACAGTTCATTATTGCCTTCTACGGACCCTCTTGTGATGCGAAATAAATGAGCTAACGTCTTCAGCGGGTTTCTCTTTATCTTTAATTTTCAAAGTTTATTTCAATGGCAGTAAAAATATAGATATAATAGATCTATAAAGATTTTAGTAGCCGATCCTTAAATAATTGTTTCATCTTCATGAAGGTATAATGCGTGACGTATGAATGTGCGACATATAGATAAACTGTCTGTCGCAACGTTCATTGCTAAATTCATATCAGTAAGATAATCACACCACTCATGTGTGGTGCACTATCAATACAAGTCCTTGTTAAATGAATTGCCTTGAAACGTCAGTTTGTATAGGATTTAGTCGCTGTTTACATAAAATTTAACATAAACGTGTACATTTTAACACATTTATTTATAAAAAAACAGCTCCTGCAGGCACTGGGGACGCTTTATACACATAAAAATTCTCGATACTAAAGTAGGTAGTACATGCTGATTTTCAACTAAATTGGATGATTACATTATGTATGGTGTTCGGTGTTCGAAGTGGCCCTTCAATATTTAAAAAGTACCTAAGACAAGGGTTGCACGCGACTTCGAACGCGTGACAGTGTGATTGAAAGAGTCTATTAGAACAAAAATACAAAGTTTAGGTATATCATTTAGGGACTGCTGACACACAGGGCTAACTTATAGTTATAGGTTTTAAATAGGATGGAGATACGTTAAACGTAAGTAAGTAACAGGTAGTAAGGTACTTGCAACAATGACATTCTAATTTGACAGTTTTAGGATTAATTTTATTCTGGAACATGTATGATGTAGGTAATACTCAACGCTATAGGTACTGAGATTTCTCTCGAGCAATGGTATTAATTTGTATTGCGTCGAAAAGGATGCATTTGCCCAAATGCATCGTTTTCGTCATTAGACTGACGTTTTGCTAACGGTCAACAATGGAGCACTCTGATCTAAGTACCTACCTATTCACCAGCCACTATAGTTTTCATAAGGTTAAAAACTGCACATTTGAATGTAACGCCGCCATATATTTAAAACTGCAGCAAGATGTACTTATGTATGTAGGTAGATAGGCACGATAGTTTGGCAAGTTTTTACCGGTGTCAGAGTTCAGTGCCGGCGTGAGAACGCAGCCGCCATCGCTACACTGAAAGCGCGGGGGAGTTTTTGTTCAGGACCGAGAGGGTTCAACGACTCAAACACTACGCAAATGGTTAGCGTTACTCCGGCTTCACCCGTCGACGAAGCATTTTTGTTAATACGAATGTATTGGTACCATGTGTTGGCATTGCGATTTTAATATGTTGCATTCCTTGGAGCTTTAGCGAATTGACAGCGGATGGTAAAAGTTTATTTTATTTTAAAATAAGAGCGTTCGTTTTGCTTCGCGATCATGTGTAAGCCAAAAGCTGAAGAATAAATGCATGCGAGGATAGTTAAGTGGGAAGCACAACTCCTGTTTTGCTTTCAGAACAAAAAGTATAATATACCTAAGCATAGTAAGCTAAAAGTATTTGGATTCAAAACAAGCAAGTGATCCTTGTTTCGCGACACCAATAAAAGTACATTGACGTATAAATTATGACCGTTTAGATTTGAAAGTAAAATGTTTCAAACTATTTTTAACGAAAAACTCACAAAACAGTTAAGCCGATATAGCAGTGATCTCCATTTCAAAATAAACTTATCACGTTACCAACCTTACGCGAGCAGATTTTGGTTTTTGTTTGCAGTTTTTGCACAAAATTCTTTTTAACAAAAACGATTCTGGCATTTTTAGCCGCGGTGGAATTGTTTACTTATATGATAAAAGTAAACTTCACGACGTTTTTGAAGGTAAGGACTCGTGACGATGAATATAAGGTCGCCAATTAATATTCTGGTTAAGGTTTTGTCCACTGTTGACAAACAGGAAAATATACCCTATGAAGTAAAAAAATCACCGAATTTGACGAAGTCCAAACTTTGAATATATTTCTCTACGGTTCCGAAGGCTGGACTCTGAAGGCAGGCGAGAGAAAAAGGATAGACCCTTTCGAGATGTGGTGCTGGCGCAGAATGCTTCGCATCCCCTGGACGGCGCGACGCACCAATATCTCGATTTTAAAAGAGCTTAAGCTAGACAAACAACATTGGTTTTCGACTGTCTGCCTCCACAGGATATTGCAATACTTCGGCCACATAGCGCGCCGAGGCACAGATAACCTCGAAAAGCTCATCATAACTGGCAAAGTGGATGGCAAGCGACAGAGAGGACGAAGCCCGAAAAGATGGTCTGACCAGGTGTCCGAAGAACTTCAGATGCCGGTGTCTCAGGCCATGTAGCACAAGATCGTAGCAAATGGCGAATCCTGCTGCAGCGTTTCCGTCGGAGCCACGATCCTCAGCAGTGAGGGACCGACTTGATGAGGAGGAGGAAACTTTGAATATTAATGTATTATTACGATAATTTTTACATATCCTGTATTTGTAGAGATATTATAAATATGTAAGTAAGTGCTTTCTTTGGTAGATATGGTTATGTTTATATGTTTTGGTAAGCACCCAATATACAAGTGTTCATAATTAATGCATACTTTGCGATAATGCTCTTTCTAATTAGGTAAATTGTACAAAAGGTCACTTTACAGTGATTTATTTCTTAATCTTTGAAATACCTACTAAAACATCATACTTATAGACTTATGACGACAAGTTTAAATGTGTATAGTATAAAAAATGATGCACACTACAAGCCGAATATCATTTGTAATCAGACAGAAGATTTATGTTCCGGATCGAGCCGACCCGGTGTCTTGCAGAGTACAGTTATGATTCCACGACCCGTCCCACGCTTTTGCACAATTTCCACACAAAAAACATTAAGTTTATAAAAGTTCGCCTACCTGCTCGTGTGGCTTGCAGAATTTTGATACTTCTTTGTTCGTTTTTTTGCCTTAATTTGTGACAATTATACCGGTATATGACTTTTTACCTGCGACTTTTTTGTTCCCGATTTCGGATTCTATCGGATCTGACATTTTGCACGACCGTTTGTTTTGGTGAACATATCGCCAGATTTGGGTTAACTGTTAGCTCCAAAGAAAAAATAAATGTTGACGGAGGCCTAAGTTCTTTGGAGTTTGAGTGTTTTTTAAATTCCCGGTGAAAGGTTTCTCATGTTACCACCGTTGGCAATATTTTAAAAAGAAACCGTCCAAGAACGGTTTGATAAACCATGCTATCAAATTTATCCTATAAGAGAATGTTACACTCTAAATCTGAATACACCTTTGTCAAGCTCTAATCGATTAAGGATGATCTATTAAAAAGAAAGACAACGCATAGTCCAGGTAGGCTGATGATATTGCGTTTTAGTGAAATATCTTGGTGTGCCTAAAAAACACCCTCTTACTGCATGTGCCATTTAAAAAGGAATGAACAAAAAATGATTTGTTAGGCAAAGAATGGCTGCCACCACCGCGGGAAGGGTTAAAACGTATGCGAGAGCGAGCAAAAAACGTGATAAAATGCTCGCGTGTTAGGTATAGTGCTGGTCCTCAATATTGGCGATGACAAATTCATTATAGTATTATAATACGACAACGTGAACGTGGAACAATGATTTTTAAATGTT
Organism: Euclidia mi; assembly: GCA_944739405.2. Classification (NCBI taxonomy): domain Eukaryota; kingdom Metazoa; phylum Arthropoda; class Insecta; order Lepidoptera; family Erebidae; genus Euclidia; species Euclidia mi. Next base: position 60,069,844 of record OX123185.2, read on the forward strand.
TTATTTAAGTATCTCCAGAAAACAGATTGTGAATATAAATAGCTAAATGAGCTGGCAGGAAAACACGAAGACATAATGATGTACTTACTTTACACCCTGTATAGTTACTAAATTATTATTGCGATTATTTTTTTGATGTAGTCGCTTACGACATAGATACCTGTGCGGTTCCGGCATGTGACAGATGAGAACCACCTAATTCCATTCTAATTCGGCCGCTAACTAACCAGCCTACCAACGTCAGCAATATATGTATTGGAAAGTTGCATTGAATTGCTAATGTGATCTATAAACTAAACCGAACATAATTATTGTTAACATTGCCTTATTGAATTTACTAATAAGACTGTCTTTATTATCTGAGGTTTAAAGATAAATGTAAACTAAAGCGGTGCCATTTATTTTGCCATTTGCAAATCGTCCCCTAACGTCTGTGGTAATCTTAACAAACGCAAAAAATACAAATGATGTCTCTCATCATTTTGGTATTCAGTCATCTCTCACTCACTAGCCAATCTAAAGGAACCCCACTACCTGACCTCAAGGGTACAAATTGCAGGCAATAATCAAAGTTTTTTTTCTCGTGTGGAAACAAAGCGCGATAAGGGGATATTTTTACCCCGCTTTCACAACATGTGCAATGTACTATCTGACCTACTTACCTACACACTTCCTTTGCATTAAAGGGTTAAATGGAATATCCGCGTGTTTGATCGGCAAAAAATCAACCGAGATTTGTTTTTTATGAAGGAGAAATCTCAATCGCAAGCTACCGTTAAACTGTACTTCGAGAAAAAACGAATTTCCTCTGCGTCATTCATAGGGTGCAATTAAAATATTTTTTAACGATGTACATATTACAACCCAGAAGTAAAGCACGTAATAACTATTAAAACGGTCTTAATTAAGCATTGCCATCTCTTTTCTTCATTTCAATTCTTCTTCGTCTTATCCTAACGCCTATGTTCTTGAATTTCAAATTAAAAATTCGAATGTCAAATTTAGTAAAATAAAGCCAAAGGGAAAGCTTTTAACTTTGGCATATTCATATTCAAACATTTTAGCCACAGCGTTACGTAAATACAGAAAGTTCTTTCATTCTATGACAAGGAGATCTTTGATGACCCTTAGGATGCTTTGTTTTGCAGTCTAGGCACCAGTAATTACCTCCTTTTCAAACCAAATTGCGACAGCACAAAATTGCACATATGAACTGTGCAATTTTATGACAATAAGGCAACGTTCACAGTGTCGCAATATTCTTCAAAATGTATCACTACCTTTTTACGATACTGTCTAATTATAAACACCAAGGGGAAGGGGTAGAGATTGCAACGCTCTCAAAAATAATACGAGTGTAGTTGACAAACTGACAGCTAATTGATATACGCCCATGTGCAAGCATGGTAAGAGTTTTTGCTTAGCGACACGGAGGGCTAATCTCGTTTTTTTTGCCACAAATATGAAGGGTTACCCCACAACATTGCCGGTTGGCATCTCGTAATTGTTTCAACATTGGTTAATGTGACATTCTTCTACTTGGTTTCTGCTAAGAATAGCTCGACCACCTCAATGCATTCTTTATTGTTTAAGATGAAAATGGATTCATATCAGGTGGATTGCTTTGTTGGGTACGCTTTGAGATTTTGTATTGCATTTATTCCTCAGATCAAAGTTTGATCTATGATTTATTCAAAAAGTAGCATGCTTTTATTACTTAAACTAGATAATGTTATGCTTTATCGCAGCCTTATATCGAGAAACAATAAGGTACCTAGCATAGATCAAAGTAGTAATGCACTCATGGTTAGGCACTAGTGAATACGGATTTTACATAGGTAAAGTTTTTCTTTATTTATCCTGTTAAATATATGTAGGTAAGTATTATTGGTATATAAGTTTTATACAAAAGAAATCAATTATACTTATTCGTTATGAATATATTTTCCGTTTATGAAAATTATAATTATATTTCGAGTATAGTAATTATATGGGTAGGTACTTATCGGCAACACGCATTATCAATTTAAGTTTTATATAATGTAAATAAAAGGGAGAAGTATATTGCAACTTTTATTCAAATAATTATTTAAACGACTCATAGTTAAAGTTTACTCACGAATGGCAACTTTATATTTGTCACAAAGTTGTCAAATACCGCTTTCTACTTAATTCATTTGCATTTGTTTGAAGTAAAACGGTGTAGTTTTTTAGCTAGATAATTTACTACAGAGGCAGTCGATACTTTATCCCGCTCCCGTCTCAAGGGATCAGTGTTCTCTCGAACACGTGTTTTAAAGCGCTTAAATTGAGATATTTTACACGAGGAAGGGTTGCTGCATTGCTTTGCTAAACATAGTCCGCATAGCCCTTCGCGTTTTAGAATCTCATTAGAAGTAATCCACCCAATTCTTAATAGAATTCACCCCTCGCCTTTTGTTTTTGTGTTTCCGGTACGGTATTGAGTGATCTTTGACGTCTTGACATAAACTATTGTTCGGCACAGCTGAGTAGAAAACTTTGCGTTCGCGTTGCGCTACCAAGGCCGCATAATACGGAAGAGGTCTCGCACAGAACTACGTCATCCGTGAGGTAGGCAACTCACTGTTTATATAAAGGTTATGTATTCATTGAACCTTTATTCAACCAATGAGATATCAGGAAATTGCTAATACATAAAGATATATAAAGATATCCACATTGTAGATGATATAGTATACGATAATGTGTAGTATATAAGAACCGGATTGTAGTTGTGCTAATATATTCGCGATATCAGCACGACTCGATACGGAGTTCGCTCGCGACGAGACGTCCTGCGATTGGCTGGCGGCGCGGGAGGGCGATCCTCCTTCCTCTCGTCTGATGTGATTCGCGAACTCGCCGCGTCCTGCGCAAATACCTACACACACACATACACAACTGTCTATACAATTATACTGTTTTAGTTTATCTTTTGTATGTGTGCCATGTATTAAAAAATGCGGTAGAGATATCAGGCGCGCATAACATACTATGTATTAAGGAGTTATTTGTTTACTATACATTTGTCTTAACAAAGAACGCAGCCCCAAATCAGTGTTTACACGCGTTTAATCTAAAAATATGTTAATACCGCGGCGCCTATGCGGTTTTACTGCGATTCTATTATGCTATTAAATTTGTGAGGAGAACGTTTTATGATCGATAGATTCACACGGATTTTTATGTTAAAAGTAAGAACCAGTCTTTGCACAATTGCTCAACGGCAGAACGGACGCATCGGAGGTGAGAGGTCACAGCGGGCCGGCCCACTGTGCATCGCCACAGTGGTCACTAGAACATGCATGCAGTTTACCTATTGTTGTTGTGTACTTCTGAATAAAATATAGGATATAAGTTCTTGGAGTAACGCACGGAAATTATGTCATGGTCCCCGCATATAAAATAGTTCAGCAATATTAAATGCGAAGGGTTTGTTAACCTATCGTCACAGGAAAATAGAGCATTGCCTACGACTCTATTGACAATCTAAGTCTGGTCTTGACATTATTAAAATCAGTGTAGCCATTACATCAATTATTTTAAATTAATTTTTATACTTACCTAGTTGTTATAGGTATTTGACAATGTGCATTATGTTGTGATTTACCTAAATAGTCACCTCGCTAGTAGTGCATTGTGTTGTATGCATACATACATAGACTCACGCCTGTTTCCCCGAAGGGGTAGACAGAGGCAAATTAAACGCCCACTTTTCGCCAGTGTTTTGTGCCACTTTGTGTTGTATGCTGGGTACGATGTCCTCACCAGACAATATTTATTGATTCAATAAATGTTGTTCAGTGCCTAGCTGAACTTTGTGTTCTTTGTTCAAATGCTCCTAAAATCAAAACAACACTCGAACTATTCCTTAAGTTTGATGTAGGTATTTTACTTAAATAAAATAATTTAGATGATAATCCATTTCAGTATACCTATTTATTATTTGCCTTTCTAAACTTGCAAGTAATAACATACAATTAATCACAGCTAACGGTCGAAGGATATCTGTGAGAAAACTCACGGTGTGGTCAGTGCGAAACTGCCCACTGGGCTAATGATCGGCTAAACAAAACGGCGAACAATACGTTAGGGCCGGAACACAAAGGTGCCAACGAGGAACAAAAATATTTTGCACAATGCACCGGTATTAATTACCCTCAAGAATACTCACAATGGGTTTAATAAGCTTAGTAAATAAAAGAGTGGAATACTGACCGATGTCCAGTGTGCACTGGCCGAAACTTGTCAGGCGAAGTATTGCAATTTGATGTGACGTTTATTATTAAATAAATGAATACGTACCTTTTGTTGTAGATAAACGAAATGTTAGATTAATAGAGCAGACCTATTATGCACCAATCAAGGTTTTCTTCAATAGGAATGTTTTATATTTTAGTTATTATCTGAACTGTATTCGTTGCCTTTTTATTGTTTGTAAGATGTCTTATGTTTAAAATGACCACAAAGTCCAGCAATGTCTTATGCCTGATGAAATACTTACCTTCCTAAAACTTTGCTGACTTCTACTAGGAAGAAATACCTATTAGGTAGTAGAGATTTTGCCGGTGTAACAATATTATGTAGATATCTAGTATACCTATAGAAAACTTTAAAAGCGTCTAACTTTTTTTGCCAAAATATTTGCAAATGAAGAAATTATTCAAAAACGAGTTCAAAGCCAACACTGGTCGATTCTGAGGTGCCGTGTAAGACCGATGCCACGAATGCTTGGAGAAGAGCTTGTCCAAGCACTGAGTTACCCCGAAACCTATCCTCTCAGAGGCAGTGGGATGGGCCGTTTTGCAGCAGAATACGAGAAAACCTTCTTAGCACATCGTCTAAGGCTGCACAGCGTGCTCGCCTACTGGCTGTGGGAGAGTGGGAGTCGGGCCTCTGGCTTCAAGCACTGCCAACGTCCAACATCGGTACCATGCTGGACGATACGACCTTCCGCATCGCGTCTTGCCTCCGTTTAGGCGCGCCATGTGTTACTCCACATCGCTGTCACTGTGGAGAGGCTGTCGACAGCCTTGGTCACCATGGCCTATCATGCAGCAGGAGCGCAGGTCGTATTTCACGACACGGCAACCTTAATGACATTCTCCGTCGGGCTCTTGTCTCCGCTGGTGTTCCAGCCCACCTTGAACCTCAGGGCCTGGTACGCAACGACGGCAAAAGACCAGACGGTATGTCTTTACTGCCATGGAAGTTGGGTAGGCCTTTGGTATGGGACGCAACGTGTGTCGATACCCTCGCGCCATCACATCTTCCTAGCACAGCCGGTTGTGCGGGCGCTGCTGCTGCTACAGCGGAGACCCTCAAACGGCGCAAATACGTAAACCTAGTAGGGGATTACGTATTTGAGCCGTTTGGGGTCGAAACGTTGGGGCCATGGGGTCCAAGTGCGAGATCTCTTTTTAGAGACATCGCAAAGAGACTTGTCGACGCCTCGCGTGACCAGAAGACTGGGTTGTATTTGGCCCAGAAGGTAAGTATCGCCATACAACGTGGCAACGCTGCCAGCGTTCTGGGCACGCTGCCAGTTGACGGCGATGTGGATGAATTTCATGACGCGCTCTAAAATTTTTTTTTTTCTTTTTCTGTATATATTTTTTTGTATATTCTGTATATATTTCTTTGTATAGTATTTTAAGACTTAGTTACGTTTAAAATAATAATAATAATAAAAGTCAAAGTAAAATTAACACTTACCTGACTACCTGTTACAGGACCCCGTCATTAAGAGTATTGTACATTCCTCAGAATTTAATTGTATACTTACCTACTTACGTACATAACATACCTACATGTTAGTAAGCACAAATAAATACCATGTATTGGTCGAATATTCGTAACTGCGGATATGAAATTCATTTCACATTCATTTCACAGGAAAACATTCCTGATTTATTTGGAATACCCCCCTCGCTATTGAAATACTATTATTACAATAGTATTATTTTTGTTATTTAATATTGGCGATAGGTACCCCAAGAGTCAAAATTTCGTCTCGGGGGTGTCTGAACGCAGCTAGATATATATGTACCTACTAAAACCGATTTTGATAAAAATTTTATAAAAATAAATAAGTAATGTAGCTATTGAATTGCATCTTCCATTAGACACATTGTTTTTACCCGCAACATTGGTTGTTTTGGTAGCCGACTAAAGGTTAATTTGTGATAAAAGCAAGGTTTGTTAATGTCTGAATTGCTACTTCCTAAAACTATTATTGTAGAAAAGATAACGCTTATCAGTACGAAAACTAGACGGAACTAAGCCGTCTCTATACTAAAATAACAATGAATATTATTTTTATTAAAATTTTGTAACAAAATCTCAATATCAAGGCTATGTGAACTTGCTAATATGAAAGATTGGCGGAGCGTCTTGGGGACGCACCGGTCAAGCGCGGGTCATAGGTGACGAACGGACGAAACAGACCCGGTTTTATAATCAACGAACATTCCATCCCTCCTTTATTCTACAATTATTATTCACTTTACAAAGAAACTAGCATCTTTTTAAACATTTTTTGGAAAGAGCTATAGGTACTACTAGCATGTTAAAATTCTTAGCAATGAGGTGTAGAAAACAGAATGTATTCGGACATCCATTGTTTACTTTTGTTTGCAATTCCTGGATCACTAAAAAGGTTTATCTCGCATACCGCCATTAGCGTTCATAATGTTTTGCTAAAAGCGTATCCTCATACCTATTGCTAACATAATGCTAAAAATATTTGCGAATGGTGATAACGCATCGCAAAAGAGCGGAAAAGGTGCTATTGTGTTGTTACAATGGTATTTTTTCACAGGTGCGGGGTTGCGTGTGCAGTGCGAAGGGATTAGCGAACCCATTCGGACAGTGAATTCGCCATCCGTTGGTCACCTCTGACCGCTGACCACTGACCTCATGGGACTGAGAACTTGAACTCAATCCGTCCACTGACATTGAACTTTGCGAATATGAATCATAACTGCACTCGTAAACAATGCGAGGATTGTTGAGTCGGCAGTTAAGTTATGCAATGATTGGTAATGCTGCGTTTACAAGTAAACTGTCTGTTCGTGATGTTTTATTGTTATGTAATTTGCTTTCATTGACAGAATATTTGGTTCCTAAGCAAAAGTAAGAATGCATTTAGCAGTTATAGTGGTAGTAATTGTATGTGCGTTAAAATGTCTACACTAATATTATAAAGAGGAAAAAATTGTATTTTTGTTTGTAATGGATAAACTGAAAAACTACTGAACCGATTTTAAAAATTCTTTCACCATTAGAAAGCTACATTATCTGCGAGTAACATAGGCTATAATATTTTTAGACAAAATAGGGGTCCGTAAGATATTTGGGGTTTTCGGGTACGCGAAGTAGATCCCTCAGGACACGGGTGAAACCGCGGCAAACGGCTAGTTATTAATAAAAACGATGTGATTTAACCCACTATAGCAGTTTTATATCTCTAATTTTTACAGTTCTTTCACGACAAGGCATTTTATCAAGTTTTTACAAACATTGAAGCCTTTTGGTTACCACAATTACCTTTCCAAAACCAGCATATCGTGTAAAACTATGAAAAAGGCAAGCGATTTTGCCCATTTGACCCGAATAATTTATATGTGCGTGCGTTTTACAGCAACATTTTTAATTCATTACGTATGTATCTAGGTATACATTTATTCGGCGATATTTACTTACGTTCTTTAATCACGAACGTGAAAGAAAAACGTAGTAAAAGAAATAAACGTCTTAACAAGGGCTTAGTTTTTTTTGTCATGGTCAAATAGTTTTATTCGCAACCCCTTGGCCGTTGGTCACCCCTGACCGGTGACCTCATGGGATCCTCAACTTGTTGTGCCTTACGATATCTCGCTGTGACATTGAACTCTACAGTACGTTTCATGTTTTTATTACTAGTCACGTAGTTTGAATAGTTTTACTATTTTAGTACTTTAAGATATGTTGTTGATTATTGAAAATGTTGCTAATGGTTTATAACTTTTTTTATGAATAGCACGGCTCTTGCTATTCAATGGATGTGGTTCCAGTGTTTTTCTGTTACATTATTGATTGATTGAATATTGAAAAAGTGACTCTACATTAAGTATGCTGTACGAGAATCTAGCCAATTTCTACATTTACTAGAGATATATTCTAACATCCTAGAGATATATTCGTGCGGAAGTCCGTTGCTAGAATTTTATAGGGAGGATTGATGCTTCGACCAGCTAACCTATCTTCATATGCATAGTCAGTCGCTCAGATTATTTTAATTGTACTTTGGTATAATCCAATATTGTTTGTATCCGGCATTATTAATGAATGACCCATTTACCTTTTGTTTTTTATGCCGTTGTTGAGTTTAAAGGCATATCTTTGGTGTGATGATTATAACTAGGTACGCCAGACGGGTTTTATACGAGATAAGTATACGTTTAGATTGAAAATAGCAAATATATAGGTAGGTAGGTACGTGTGTTTACGGATCGTGAAGATATTGTGCAGGTATGCCTGAATATTATTCCTACTCTACCAATGAACGCAGCATGAAACTCTTTTTGCATTCTGACTTTCTGGCTGTATCTGCTTAAGTACAATCAATTTAAAAGCTACTTTTTTATATTAATAGGCGGCAAACGAGCAGACGGATTGCCTGATGGGAAGCAATTGCCGTCGCCTATGGACACAAGCAACACTACAGGAGTCACAAGTGCGTTGCCGCCCCTTGGGGTTAGGAAAAGGGATAGGATGAGGAGTGGGATGAGGGGGAAGGAATAGGGGATAGGGCCTCCGGCACTCTCACTCACCGAACGAAACGCAACAGTTTAGGTGCTGTTACTTTACGTCGGTTTTCTGTGAGAGGGTAGGTACTTCCCCGGTCGAGCCGGCTCACTCATGCTGAAAGCAGCAAGGCTCTACTTCTGTTACGTCTAGTACTTACTGACTGACGGTTTTGCACAGCTTAAACTAATGAACTTAAGAAGCTGTGGCAAGTATGCTCCTTGGAGAGTGTAGAGTAGCATTAAGACAAGATTTTTGGAAATTCCATTCCTAAGGGGTAGAACGTAGGTGAGACTTTGTCTAGCTTTATATGTCTATAATGGATACATTTGTTACTTTATACAAAGCAGGCGAGGCCTAGTTCAGCAAAAAGCAAATCACTCTCTTTTTTTAATCTTAGCGCCTTTTTCGTTGGCATGTGTTTGCAGGTTGACCAGGGATCCAAGTGTCAGAAAAGCATTGTAGTGGTAAGTCGATGAGACGAACTGCATTTTGTGGAGAAGTCAAAGGCTCAATGTCCGTTCTAATACGTCTTTTCAGTTTCGTTACATTTTATATACTCCTATTGTATATAAAATATAATTAAACTGCAACGTAAAAACCGAGTGGACAACAGCGCAGTGCAGTTCAAAATAGAGTCTAGTATTGAATACCACTCCTGAATTACCTACCTGTATTATTCTTACTCATCTATCTACTAGCCATATACCTCCTCGCGATTATCTCAATAGACACAAAACTCTTTCATGCCCACCTTTGTTATTATAATAAGAAACGGCGAGAGCATAGTGTCCTGTCCAGTTGAATGCAATTGCGAAAGGGTGCAGGGTCCGCACTGGACGTTGGTCACCTCTGACCCGCCAACGACTTCGCCCGTCCCTATACGTTGGATTTATGAAGATACCATTATTTATTGCTTTTTTATCTACGCTTGTCAGATTAGCAGGTGTTCAGGCTATGCTTCGAGGTAAGCGTTATTGAAGACAGCCGTTTTATTTGTTGGTATCGCGAATAATCAAGGGTTATATACCAAGAATACCTTCTTTTGACTCTCTTGGAGTCTTGATAGTTTTGCACGCAGTCGGTACTTTGAAAACTTGAAAGAACTTCCCAAACAACAGATATTCAGAAAACTACCGTAGTCACCTTCTGAGATGCAGCAATGCTAAGAAATGAGGCGGCCATAAAGGCAAGGGAGCCTCATACTCCTCTACCAAACCGACGCGCGAGTTCTAGAGTCTGAAATTTCGTTACGATCTCCGGCCACCTAGCTAACTGGATACTATGTTCTTTATAAACATACTACGCGATAGAAGCATTACCTATCTTATTTGCAGTATTATCTAAGGTGCAACCTATTCGCACGATATGCCCGAACATACCTACACTTTGATGTTTATGAAGTTATCTAACGCTCTACATAATCTCTACTGTAACACAAGCGTCCCTTAAAGCCTTACTTACCCTCTTTCTTTTACCTATTTCGTATTGATATGTTTCACTTAATTATCATATATTTGAATTAGTGGAATTAAAACACTAACTGATTAATGAAATTCGCAATTTATAAGCAGGTGAATATGTTAATAGAGTTTTGCAATGCACAACAATAAGGTTCATTGATCGAGTTGACATTTAGCGTCCGGTGAGGTGTCATTGGCCAGACTGATACCATGCAGTATATTTTTAAGTATTGACTTTAACGTGCAGGTATTGTTTTTTTTTGTGATTACTTAATTTATAAGGCAATTATAAAATAAGCAGCTTAATTATTCGATCTACTAGAAGCAACTTTAAAAAGGCGGCGATATCCTAGTGGAGATACCAACGGACTGCCATGCAGAGGGTATCGGATTCGAATCCACGGCGCGCACCAATGACTTTTCGAAGTTCAGTGCGTTTTGAATTCTAAATTATTATCGCTTGCTCCATGTCTCGGAGAGCACGTTAAACCGTCGCGTCAGTCCCGACTGTCATGACAATCTTTGACAGTCGTAACGCAGAGTCAGTTAAATAAACTGATACTGGTGTAAACCATGCAATCTAGCCCTTTGGGCTTTTGGGCTTTTGCGGCGGTCAGACGGCAGTCGGAAAACAGTTGATATTCTGTTATATCTGGTTAGACCAGTAAGCGGGGCTCGGGCTCCAAGGCATGAAGGTCTTGTATGCAACCGGGATAACGCTAGGGCGATGGTGATGACTAGAAGTAACTGTGGGAGCCAAATTCACCAACTCTAGATTAGCAAGAAAACCTTAAGTTAGAATGAACTTTGGCCTCAAACTGGCTTTGAATTACCACCAGAATAAAATTATTTTTAAATAAAAAAGAACCGACCTCAAAAACACTTAAGAACTAAAAAGCAAAAAATAATTGGTTATGGAGCAAAACTTTTTGGAGTCAGTGCCAAGCCAAGTATTTCTGATCTGACTATAAAACCTCTACACATTTTTATATAACTTTCGTTGTTGTTAGAATAGATAGTTTGTAATTTAGTAGCTTTTTGCGTAAGGGCTAGGCACCGACTCCAAAAAGTTATGCTCCATAACCAATTATTTTTTGCTTTTTAGTTCTTAAGTGTTTTTGAAGTCGGTTCTTTTTTATTTAAAAATAATTTTATTTTTTGCTTTTTAGTGGTATACTAATAAAAACATAGTAATAGGTGGTAAGTAGGTCACATAGAATAGTGTAGGTGGTACATCATGGGGCGGCCTTTCTTACTTGCCTCAATTCTGAAATGTAGACCTGTAACTTCCTGGCAATTTCAAGTATTTTTTTTTGTTTTCAACTAGCCTAAACACGTTCGTTTCAGTTCCATCATCAGATCCCGAAAATCATCCAGTACCAAAGTGTTTACCAAGACAAAACAAACGAGCCTAAACTCGATGAGATTGCGTTATTGTATTACAAAGATCCCATGGCCACCTTTCTGCTCTATCATCAGACTTTGGAAAACATTCAGCACTAAAGTCCGTGTAAAGACCAATGAAACGAGTCCAAACTCAATGGGATTGCGTAGTTCTATTATAAATATCCCATGGCTACCATCCTGCTCCATCATCAGAGTTTGGTAAGCATTCAGCACTAAGTCCATGTAAAGACAAATCAAACGACCCCAAGCTCAATGGGATTGCGTCTTTTTATTACAAAGATCCCATGTATCCAGTAGATGGAAATAGGGTCGCGCCCCATTACATTAGGACCTGAACATAACTGGGGAAATGTGGGTGTGTATACACCTCTGTTTACCCCTTCGGGGATAAAAGGCGTGGAGTTATGTTATGTTAAATATCCCATGGCCACATTCCTGCTCCATCATCAGACCCTGGAAAATATCCAGTATCAAAGTCCATGTAAAGACGAATCAAGCGACCCTAAACTCGATAAGATTGGGTTGTTGTATCACAAAGATATCATGGCTACCTTCCAGCTCTATCATCAGACCATGTAAATCATCCAGCATCAAAGTCTAGGTAATAAATAACGACTCAAACGAGCCCAAACTCGACGGCACTGGGTTGTTATCCTCAAATAGCTTCAAGTGTGCTTATAAAATTTGATGAGTTCCTTCGATTTTTTCAGGATTCCATGATCAGATCCTGACCTGATGATCATGGGACCAACTGGAAAGTATACTCTTTAAATCCAAACAAGATTTTTTGAAATCGGTCCAGGCGTCTAAGAGAAATCGGGGAACATACATAAAAAAACAAAGATTCCGACGAATTGAGAACCTCCTCCTTTTTTTGAAGTCGGTTAAAAAAAAACATCGAATACGTACGTAAAGTGCTACATATGAAAACACAATTTCAAGTTCCAAAAGAGGTAGATAACAGGTAAGTTTTAGCCTCATTAATGTATGTACAATTCACTTTGTTAACATTTAAATTTAATTAATTGGCAAGGTATTGACCGCTGTTTCTTTTTAAATAACCTTTGCGGATGTAGGTACAGACGAGGTGGAGTACCCGCACTTATGACTCCGATTTTACACAAACATACTTGATGAATATTTTAGCATAACAATATACCTAGAATATAAACCTAAACTTATTTTAAATGATTTTAACTTTCGCGATTAGTATACATTTTACAAGGATATTTAGCGCGTCTTACGCGCGATACATAAGATATTTAAGGCATAAATACCTCGGTATTTGCCAACGTTTCGGCTGACTTGTTTCGATCATGGTCGCGGCAGGACTCTCCTGGCGAGATGTCTTAAATATCTTATTTATCACGAGTAAGACACTAAGATAATGTAAACTTATTTGGTCAGGTTTTGTTTCAATTTACCAGATTTGATTAGAATTAAGAGGTCATATTTCGTGAATAGCAGGACATACAGTCATTTGCATAAGCAATTTCTGCTACATGAATAAAGACATAGTCTAATCTGGATCTACTTCGTAAATACAAAATTATATCAAGATCGAGCCGACTGCACGAGTCAGGATAAGGATAAAGTTATTTTTCAGATTCGAAAGTAATGAATTAGAAAACGATATATTTGGCCATCTGCTAGGAAAGGGATCTATAACGCAACTGCGTACGCATATCTCGGAATTTGAATTATTTTAAATTCTAGAAAGAATGGCACTCGAACCGACATTAAAAGATCTTTCTAGTACAAACACGTTACTAATACAGCCGTTATAGTGCTCAACATAGATATTAATAGTTTTCCAATGTTATGCTCCATAAATAAATGAATGGGTAATATAACACGTGATCAATTAATCGTGGCTGATGCGGCGCTGCCACAAATAGCGGCCAGGTCTTCGTGTTTCTACACAGCCGGAACTGCGATGTCTCTTATATTATTTTACGTACCTACATACGTACGTAGACTTTGGAATATTTAGAGCTGACTAACCTAGGAACTTAGGAATGCTACGTCACACGGCGAATAATAGACTGCTACGCCGATGGCCGCGGGTTCGATTCCCGCTCAAGTCAAACATTTGTGTGCATGGATGGATGTTTGTCTTGGTCTGGGTGTTTCTATGTATAATATGTATGTATTTACAAAAAAAAAGTTACTATATTTATCAATTACCTAGTACCCATAGTACAAGCTCTGCTTAGTTTGGGACTAGATGGTGATGTGTGTATGTGGTAGAATATTATTATTATTATTAATAACGTAGTCGAGGTACATATCTGTTTATATCTAGGTCAAAATGGAAATATGCCCAATGCCGATGACTTTGAGTCAATGCTTCGAGGGATGAACTAAATAATAGAGGCATAAAAATTTTCAGGCATTATTTTCCATCAAAATTGGCGCTGAGGGTTAATCATAAATAGATATGGGACAGTCAAAATTATTTTCACATTTATAATATATTATGGCGATCATTTGATCCCACTAATTATTCGTCAATCATTTTCGATTTAATATCCGATCATTCTCTCTAATGACTACCTACTGTCGCTGTCACAGTTTGTTCATTTTAATTTCATTTTATACCTATTAACATTTGTTTCGTCACCCTGAGTCATCATGCGTCACTGCAAATGGTAAATAAAACTGGTTGAACTTAAAAAAACCGATCGAGTCAGTCACTAACCCAGTATACTCTTAAACATTGTACCATTTAATACGCAGCGTGCATGTAAATTACGTTGAGGACATAAATCTGGCCATGAAGCAGGACTTTAACCTGCGACCTCGAGAATTGAATGGATACTTTTGCCAGCTAAGACTTCTTCATGGCTCTGCGTAGTGCGTAAGATGCTAAAATCCTGCACTGCAAGACTTTAGAGCGCTATAGTTCTGCCAAAATAATCCTTCAGGGTGGACAAAGTGGCTAGACTTACGATGTCCATTCAAATATATGGCTATTGTTCCTAAATCTCCCTCCTATAACTTTTCTATATTCTACAAAAAAAATCTTTTAAGTGGAAAATCAGAAAAGTGTATCGACTTGCAGAACACTAGTGGAGAACTTTTTGCAATTAAATACCAGTCCAAAAATGCATTATTTTTATTCTACGTTTACTCCTGTTTGTACTTAGGTAAGTTTCCTAAGTCTGTATCAGTAAATACGATTTGATATTTATTTAATAATAAGGCAGATCGCACACATGTCTCGCAAGCGTACAACCCCACGTGGGAAGTAGGAAGCAACTATCCTTTTATTGGGGGCTGTAATTAAGGAAACTTGCCCTGTAATTACAGGGGCCATTGCTAAATATAATTGAACTCTTTTCTTTTTGATTGTACAAAGCTTCATCCGTTCATTCCGTGGGGACGTAGGTTTATAAATTCTTAATGTACCTATATATAGAACGGGAATAAAAATGTGGAGTATATAATAACAAATTCAAAAATATATAGAGGAAATTCAAACCCTTTTAGATCGAAACTAGAATTGGTTGAAGTAATAATCTAACATTAGCAAAACATTGTCTTTAGAAGAGTGTTCACTATTCTTCTACTTATAATGTTTTACGTCATACGTTAACGTTCAATCCCACAGTGCACATCACTGACTATTCGACGTTAAGTGCCTATTAAATTGTTAATTATCATACGTTAAACAATGACTAAAAACATCATGATCAAGTCGTGACAATATTTCTGAGTTCTTCATATCAATCTTGAAATATATGTCATGTCCTAATATTTCTCGCAATGTAAAGAGGTCAGTGTCCAACAGTAGAACATTTAAAAAAGGGTTAATATTTATATTGCCTAAGATTAAGTCTTTCAGATTTTAAGAGAACTTGACTATTAATAGGTAAGTCTAATAACTATCCAACAGTGTATACTATAAGAGTTTTCGTTCTTGGCGACCTACCCATCTTCCTTGCCCTAATTGTCCACATTTTAAGAACAACCATATAGTCATCAAAATATTGACACACGTAAAGCCTATTAGTTATATCTTTACACATACGTATAAAAAGAACATTCGTGCAACACGTAGTTACAAATTTCTAAACTAAATAGAAAATAAGTACATGTAAAAACAAATAATTATATTATTGTAATGGTCTGACGGCCCTATTTCCTTTGTGTCGTTATCATTGTTTGAGTGCACTACAATTAGCGATTTGGCTATGCAGCGACAATTTGCATTCACTGATAGCACTATCACTGCTGTACAAATATGAATTAATCGGAACACTGTTGTCGTAGGCCCAACTCTAATTAAATGTACAAATTGTTAGCTAATGATAAATTATTATGAAGTAGTGGTTATGTTGTTTGGAAAGATTTGTACGTGAACTGGGTTACTTTTGCGGAGATTGTACTAAGAGATGTTTTGTAGCTAAGATCTTCTTTAAAGGTCTAAGTTTCTAGGTCAATAGTTTTGTCAAATATTGAGATAATATGCCTAGATAGAGGTCTATTGCTTACTCGTTCTGTTTTGCTCAATTGTTCCTTTTAATGTTTTTCAACTTCGGTTTACTTGTAACCCTTGGATTCCGAAATCATGCGAAATAGCATATAATAGCAATGAGATATTTCGACCATAAAGTCTATTAAACAGGTTTTACCTGCGTTTAATATAAGCATAATTAATACTAGTTACATCGGTCGTAGTCCATCGCAAGTAAAATTAGAAATAAAAATGGGAATTGCAATACCGAAAAAAAAGCGAAAATTTCGGAGACATAAAAATGTTGTTTTTTGTTGAATCACAACCATTTTTGTCAAAGGGACGTTTGAACCCGCTTGTCGTATTTAATGGATTGAAAATAGTGATAACGATTCTGTATTTTCCAATAAAGCACAAGGGTTTTCTTGCCATTTTAAAATAGGCGGTTCGACTGGTATTCTGTCAAGTAGCAATTACTACGGAGTTAATTAGTAGCTAGCATTTCGCAGACAAAGAGAATGGATAATGAGGGTAAGTACGCTTTCCTTCTAGGTAATCTACAGTCAATATTTGAATATCGTTATTGCTTATATTTTGATTCGTATTCCATTTCGTTCTTAATAAGTCACGTTGTCAGGTACCACAACAAAAATTACAGCTATGGTTTTAATTTGAGTGTTTTGCAACTAGCATTTTTTTTAATATCTTGTAATAGGCGGCTAACGAGCAAACGGATCGCCTGGTGGTAAGCAATTACCGCCGCCTATGGACACAAGCAACATCAAAGGAGTCACAAGTGCGTTGCCGGCCCTTAGGGTTGGAAAAAGGGATAGGATAAGGAGTGGGATGAGGGAGAAGGAATAGGGCCTCTGGCCCTCTCACTCACCGAACGAAACGCAACAGTTTAGGTACTGTTACTTTACGTCGATTTTCTATGAGAGGGTAGTAGGTACTTCCCCGGTCGAGTCGGCCCATTCATGCTGAAATCAGCAAGGCTCTACTACCGTGAATCGTACCTATAAGTGGCTGTAATATGGAATATTTGTTATCTGATTTTACATATAGGGAGGTTCCCTATATGTAAAATCAGTTTTATCGCGAACCACTTACGATGCGAGCGAAACCGTAGCCAAAAGATCGGATGTAAAGTCTCTTTGCCTCTATCCGGGTATTGATTTGAAAAATAAAATATATCCTGCTAGCCTAAAGGTGAGATTGATTCAGATCGCCTACTATTATTTTATACGATCACTAGCCTCACAGCGTTGAGTCAGGCAGCGCTCATAACACGGAGATATTAATAACTAGACAAAACAGAGCTCGGGTGGGTTATACACTGCACAGACAACTTCAATCAGCTGGGAGAGTCTCTCACGGTAAACTAAACGAGGCACAATACTAATACTGGTGCCTTGTTTACAACAATGGCTTCCTTTTACCTTTTACTAACATCTGCTTTTACGGGATTGGTCTCTCGTTTTATTTACTTTTGTTTTTAGATTGAACTAGGCCACTTCGGTGTCCTCGTTAATATTTAAAAGAAGTATTGCTCAAATTGGGACAGCCAGTTGGCTAGAACTATGTCATTGTAAAGATGTGAGTGAAGTAGGTAATTTTGTGTTATGTTGCTGCGGTGATCTAAGCTTTTTTATTAATGTGACGTTGTACTGACGCCGATTGATAGTGCAATTTTGTATTAAATCCAGCGATAGTATAGTGGCGAGACTAATAGTCTGCTGCGTTAAGGGTCTCAGGTCTAAACCAATGCCACGCCTAGTACTATTGAACCAAAATGTAATGTGATGATGTTCAGAAAAAAACATTTAGTAATCTAAGTCGTGCAAAACTTAAAAGTACCAAGGCAAAATATGTTAACACCCCAACAGATCCATTTCAAAAGGAGACTTGTCACAACGTTTCATGAATTTGCAATGTGATTTCACCTACTTCCGTGTTTTCCATAAAACATCACCTGATGGCCTACGTGAGAAAAAGCATGTGATTTCATACGATTTTATGTGCAATCAAGGACGTTTAGCAACTAGTAAACAGGAAAACGTTATCTATTTTTCCTAACCTATTCCTTTGGTATAGGTAAACTAGAGTTGTTGTTCTATACTTTCTTAGGGCCATACAAGGTTGCACAATATTGAAACCTTGAAGACAGCTTTGGGTTACTCTGTCAAGCAGTTCTCAATAAGAGCACGAAATCTGGCATTATAACCGGCAGTTATTCGATAATGCTGCTCATAAGGTGGCCCATACCTACACTTCACCCATGTCCAATATTCAGAAAAATAATCAATTCAATAGTATGTCTTACGATTCTTTGAAACAGACTTGTTTATTAAAGAAATAGATAATGACAGCGTTTATTCTGTTGGTGAATATTCTTGTGAAACTCTGACCTCTATTTAAGGCAAATACTGAATTAATAAACTGAAAGAGATTATAAAACATATGATCTCTCGATAGTTCAGCGCTCGATACACGTACGATTGCTTTGCTTGTCGATGACAGGATCGACTGTAAGCCCAGTGTCATATGTTTCGACCAAATTTGGCTTCACACCAACCACGGTACATGTAAAGCCAAAAGCTCCCGTACATATAAAGTTCGGGGCTATTCAGGAAGTTCTACGTCACGCGCATGGTCGCAGGCGCATCTACGCGCCGCGTGTTGAGGCAGGCCGGCCACCGCCCCCGCGCCGCATCGCTCGCGCAGACAGATACGTACCGACAGCATAACACTGTTCACGTCGGAAAATATTTTGGAAAATATTTGTCGCGTTTTAGTCACCGTTTAATTATACTTGGCATCTCAAAAACGCATGACAATATCCGATATATGTATCCGAATTTGTAAAGCAAAAAGATGGTGAGTGATTCATGACGGTTTTAAGACCTGTGATCGCATTATTTTAGTAATCTTAATATATAAAATCCTTGCGTTACTGACTGACTGACAGACACGCTACAGCCGAAACTTTTGGGCGCAGGAAACTGAAATTTGGCATGTATGTTCCTTGGGGACCGTAGTGGTGCACTAAGAAGGGATTTCCCGAAATTCCTACGGGATCCGCCAAAACGGGTAAATTTAAAAAAATTGCAGGCGTAGCTGCTGGCGTCCTCTAGTTATTGTATAATGCAGTAAAAAAGAAAACAGGGAGCAAGAGGATTATGGCCTCTAAACATAGTTTAGACTTTAAAACTACGCGAGTCTGATAATATGAGTTTAAAAAATAAATGTTGTACATCCTTCTGTTTGGTGTTCTGAAATTGTTTTTAGGTACATTGAACGTTTTGTGTCTACGGCTATAAGAAGCTAATACAAGTTAAAATATCACGGTCTTATACAATATGTGATAGGTAAGAATACTGGCCGGTATAAGCTAAGCTGCCCTGTCCGACAGTACAATTACAAGGCAGCTGTATGTAGTTACATAGCAAGTAACGGGAAGCGATGCGCCTGGCCCGACGGTGCAGCCAATGCGACGCGACGCTCTGATGCAATCCTCTCATTCAATCTTACATACTTGCTTTGATTGAGACCCATATTGATAAGCATCTGTTAACTATTCATCTTTCTAGTAAGTGGAGAGCTCTTGTTTGATTGACTTGTGTGGAAGATTTGCGAGCACGTTTTGATTCTAGAGACATAATTTAAATCTGGCATAAATAGAGTCTGATATGGTTATTTGTGTGTATTAAGTCGGAGTAAAACTTTCTATGAATATGATGTTATACTTAATTCTCATTATACAATGTTTACATTAATTGCAGTGTAGAGCAAAACTAAAATAAAATACATTTGCATTAAGATGCAACTGGTAAAAAATTTGGATTGGAACAAAGTTAACTGAAACACTATGTCTCAAAAAAGGAATGTCGAGTCTGATAAGTATTCATACCCTCTCAAGATGAATGTTGTTATCCTAATTGACCCAGTTTTCTTTCTTATTCCAAAAATGAATACCGCTACGAATTTAATAGATCGAAATGAATATAGTTCTATTCTTTAAAAGTTCATTAGACAAGTGTGTAAAATCAACAACAATCGATAAGGTCCAAACCTAATTATTATTTATTTTCATACAGTTCATATTAATTAAAATCGATTTGTATGTAGACGTATCCTAGACATCGTATTCCAAATTTATTCTGAAGTAATTTGTGTCCGAAACACAAACATCCCAAAAGCAAGTGACTAAACACTCAAATCCGGTCGGCAGCAACTATGGTTAGCGAGTTTCGGCAGGGCCCGTGGGGGGAAGGACCACAGGGCCGAGGGAGGAGGGGCTGAAGTGCAATGTCCTCGCCAACCGACGCCTTGATCTCTTCTTGCGCTAGAAACTTCGACGTTTTCAAACAAAAATGTTTGAACGATTGGCCAAGTTTAGATCAAAGCTGCACTTGATATTGTAAAGGAAGCCATTGCTTTAACAATGATTATTGGTCGGTAATTGAGCATTATCGATTCGAGGTAGATAGTTTTGCTATAGATTGTTGATAAATTTAGTAAATAGGTGCTGCTGCCAAATTTTATCTGGTCTAAAATAAAGATCATTTTGATTATGATGGCTTATGAAATAAACAAATACAGTCCTTTGGATCTAGTTAAATTCTGCCAATATAACCGATAGACTGATCAAACTATGTAGTACTCGGTTCAATGGATGTAGTAATTTACTCAGAGCCTAAATAACTAGACATTTCTTGCCTTTTGAAGAATCCTTAACAGTTTCGAATAAACATTAATATTACTCATAATACAATATATGCAGCACTGCTTGATGTTTAAAAACCTATCATATAATAAATATGTACACTTTATAATAAATATGTACTTAGTTCAATAGAGTTGTCTTAGCTCTACAACATACCAAGGAGCCTGCAGTTTAGCATATTCAACATATTGCAAGTACAATTTACTTGAGCTGCATAGGTGGAAGTAATTAGGGGTATATAGCAGTCACCCCAACACTTCGGTATCGATGACTAAACCTTATAGGGAAGCTGAAGCCATACCAGTGACTGAACATGAGGGTGAATCCTGTTATTATTTACGTCGGTCAATCGCTACTCCAGCAAATTATTATGGTATATACTTTGAACTTTCCACTTCACCTACATTGCTTGAGAAATCTGACGCCTATTTTCTAACACAAGAACATCCATTTTGCAAAAACGTTTCATTGTTATTACTTATTGTAATTTAAAATCAATTAAGCTGTAGGTAGTTCTGAATGATGCTGGTGAACATTAAGTAGATTAGTTACTAAACTGTTTCATTTTATCGTAAGTTATATACATATATTTTTAATTATGTTGTGTGACTAGGAATAAGCGCACGTATTAATGCGAATTGTTATCACTGAAGCAGAAATGTAAGATACATGTTGCTAAATGCAATGGATGCAAGGAAACTGCCTCTTTTACTTGTGCAATATTGGCGTTTATCGCAAGCTTAGGTCGTCTAATGATATACTACGCACTGCGCTGTTTTATCTCACAACTTTTAATTGACAATTCGCAATTAAGAATCCATTAAAATATCGTCGGGTCACGTTCAGCAACATTCGTTTTGATAACAAATGAATCATTATTTTGTTCATCACCTCTATGTTTGGCATTCGCAATAAACAACTGTAGTAGACGGTATAAAGATTATAACGATGCTATCGCGATGGTTACTTGAGGCATTAAAGTGGACCCGGTAACCGAATTTCGTATAAAGAATATAGCCAGGCGTGACTGTTGAGGCGTTTACATTAATGTGCATAGACGCGGCGGTCGGGAGGTGCAGGCGGTGGGGGGTGTGAGGTGTCGGAGCTGCAGAGACTTGACCTTGGGGCAGGATCGAGCCGATACTCGCGGTCCCTGACCTGACTATTTCGAGTGGCAAGTGCGGCGACTGAGGCCGGCGCGCCGCATGCAATGTGCATACCGAAATAACCGCTGTGTCGCCCCGCCCGCACCCACGCCGCCTCCGCGCGCCAGGATGTACTCGCCTTATAGCCATGCACGGCACGCCTATCACGCACCACCGACACACCGCCACAGCTAGGGGAAGCAGCTCTGTTACTTGTTACTTTGTAAACAACGAACCCTTTTACATTCAAACTAACTTTGTTGCACACTCGGGATTAGTTCCAAAGTCGCATCAAAACATTGAAAATAATTAAAAATGCCGGCAAATATAGCATTTGTCTATATAGCTTAAATTATTTCGTAGCAAATACTCGTAGCTAAAGCTAAAACTTTCAACTGCGAAATGTCTGTTACAAGAAGTTTGTAAGTCGGGTGTCAAAGTCGGGTAGGTATAAGTGCCCGTTGCGCGATAAATGTCGTTCGATAGCCTAATGCACGGTGTAATGTTAAGCAGCGGGCTCGATAGCCCGGTCGCCCCGTTTGATGGACGAGGGAAAGGCTCCGCTCAAGGCTGCAGCCGATGCACTTTCACAAGATGTGGCACACCATTATTATGCATCCATTATGCGTCGACGTCGTCGGCTGTCTTTTCTCCTGTCAAAACGCCTACGCCACTGGCATTTTTCTAACCATACCTAGATAATATGCGGTAAATTACTGTATAGTTAAAATCTTGTATAATTTAGGAATGTTTTTAAATGGGTATTTTATGAACGATTGTTTGTGGTGGAGTACAATTAATATTTCCCAGCGAGCATGTTTCTTTGCGTATCTGTTTCAAATGGTTATTTCCTTCCTCGTGAGTGTTATGATAACCGCATGGATGTAGCTATTATATGGATTTAAAAGGCACGCAGGCCTCACCCTAGCATATGATGCTTGTGCACACACGTAAAGCGGTGTGTAGTCGCAATGGGGTGGTGCGTGTGTGTGTCGTGTGTGCCTGACTAATCTATTGCGCGGGCGCAGCGCAGGCCGCACCACTCAAGGTCACTGGCCAGCAGTGACGCGACGCACCACCGAGTTTAACTTCTTATTACTATCCATTAGTCTAGGACTCGTACTTGACTAACTTGACACATTCTTTGGCAAATATAGGTAGGCATATATGTACAATCGCAACGTGATCTTAGAATTGTAGAGTGCTGTGTATGTAGGTATGCATTCGGACAATGCTTTTTCTGCAATTTAGGAACGATGCATGGTGAATAATATTGCAGGACATTCAATTAATAAAAATCCTGGCAGCTATATCGCGCATTTACTTAGAAGTAATGAAACCAGACTGTCCTTTAATAATGTAGAGTTAGGAAATACGAAAGACAATTGCTTGCGACTCTACAAACTACTTTCCAAAACAAATATGCATTATAATAATTATTAATTACATTATCTTGCCTAAACACAAACGAAATAGTGCGTACCAATCAAACAAGTAATCATTACGTAAATCCTAATATGTAACTATTCATATCGTGATGATAAAATTATGAAGTAAAAGCAAAGAATTTGTACGCAAAGATGTGACAGTGGAGACGATTAAATGATTGTGAGGGCGCGCGGGCGAGGGTGGCCGGCGACGGGTTCTGCCGAATGACTCCGTAACGTCCGGGAGCGGCCATCGACCTGCCCAATCTCCGCCGCATTAGCATAGCGAGCAATATTCGTGTCTAGCCAATCCCTTGTGTGCGTATAGATGCAGGACACCCTACCACAACAACTCTACTCACTCAAACCAACATCATCAACAATCGAATGACTATCCAAAATCTCACGACTAAATCACTCCTGACGTGTCCTCTTCAGTTTTGGACTCATGGTAGGAGACAGTGTTGTCTACGATAGTTGTATCTGTGTGGGTGAAAGTGCCTGCATCGTCTTGAAGCAGTTTCATGCGTGTGTTTGTGCATGCTGATAGATTAAATGCTGTCTCACACCATTGCCGGCTGCGCATACGCAGTATTGGCGTAGTCTGTTATATTATTCATTCATTTAAAGATGAATTCATGGTTTTTGTTTTGACGAAACGTTTTTAAGAGACGTAGTAGACAGCTGTTGTAGAAATTTGTTGTTGCCTTTCCTTTTATATGCCTGCTTGCTGTAACAGCAAACTATAACTATTTAGACTTACATGTACGATTTAGGATATTATTTATCAACAGAGCAATTTCGTCAATAAACATATTAGTCTAGGAACTTACCATATACGTATTAAGTATGTTCTGCATGTGTGCACGTCTGTTATGTTAATATTGTGAAGGGAGCATGTATGTGTGCGTGTGTGAGAGCGCGGAATGCGGCGACGACGCTGATATAATTTTTGGGTTCGTAGAGTCGTCCGTAGCCACATTTGATAAAAAGATCAAGTTCAAAAGGGGCAAGCATCGCGCTCTTGATATGGTTTTTAGAAGTGTTTCTGTGAAAGATGTCATGAACGTTTATCATACAGGATACGAAATTGAAATATATGTTTGTATATAGTGACTGCTTCGTTAGGTCAGTAGGTAAATATGACCGCTTTAGTTTAGTCTCAACCAATGTCGGTTCTCGGGCAACAGACCGAGTTGCTCATGGGTTTTAAGTTGTCATACTGCGGTAGAATCGTTTTGCATCAAGGTTTACGTGGGATGAGAAATTAGAAGCTTTCCCGTTTTAGCGATTTAAAACGATAAATATAAGAGAAGCGTAACGACACTAGCAGCGTAAGATACGGAGACTTGGTTCTGTTGACAGTTTAGTGTGTACTAATTGGACAGAAATGAAAAAGAAAGACATGTGCTATTTGATTGTGTTGATACGAATGCTTACTTTCTCTTTTGCTCGACCCCTTTGAAACTGCACTCAATACTAGATCTAATCACAGCTCTTCAAACCTAAGCTATACCCTAAACGCTAAATAGGTACAAATACTACGATACCAAAGCGAATATCTGTATAATTCGTCGCCTTCGTTCACAAGGTGACTTACGGGAATCAATAATGCGTTTACAATATTCATAATTGAATTCGGTAGCCCACGAGCGGTCGCACAAAGACCTCATTGTGACTCTGAAAGAAGCGTTGTAAAAACATTTGCATCTATTTGCATACACTATCATTGTGTCAGCCAATGACACTTGTATTCGCATTGCGGACCACTTTTTGTGAGCTTGCGAGTCCAACAAAACGCCCAACAATGGGACCCTTTGCGTACCTGCGAAGTTTTTTCACCAACAATAAACCTCGTCATTGCGTAATTTTTCCGCATTGTCGTAAAACCCTTTCCGTTTGTTTTTATTATACATCTTTATTTAAACTATCAATGTTTTCTGTCGGCATCTTTTGCAGAGGTTCTGCAACGTTTGAGTCGAGTTGTAAAGCAATAAAAATTGCGCTATTATATGCACAAAACGCGCGCAAAAGGGTTTAATGTTGTGGGCTAGGGTTTCTCTTTTATTTCGATCCATAACGGTACTAGTTTTGGAAAGCATTTCTCTCGGGACTAATGGAAGGAGTTATATTATGGAGAGATAACTTAAAAGTTTCATGGGAGTAATATTTATCATATACGTATGGTGTCTACGTTGAAACATTTTAAAAGTGTGTTATGGTAAGTGTATGAGTAAAAGCCTCCGCGACAATGTTTTTCGTAGATATCTAGTCGAAAGCCATTAAGAGCCATAGACGTGGTGGTTGGATACTCAAATACCTACATAATAATTGACATAGAAATAATTATTAGAATAATTACCTTGAATCAAATAATAAAGAGATCTGTTTATTACAATTCTCAATAGTTTAGATAAAACTCTATTTTGGCACGCCTCATAAAGCTAGGTATATATTTTCATGTTCTTACATTTTAGCACTATGCCTTTCGATCTCTATCAAGCCTCGACAGTCTTGATATAGCTGGCAGCTACACAAAGACCGTAAATAGTGACATTGAAAATAAACTTATAATTTTGGCTAACTGTGTCTTTAATAAGACCTAGAAGTTGAAATTCTCATCTTAATTTTGAATTTGATTCTCCATTTGGTAGCGCCCAATGTCAGCTAAGTACGATTTTCTAAGACCTCAACTGGTATATGGTATTGTATAATATGGTATTAAACCAAAAATATATTCTTAAAGATCTCTCATAATTATGGTGAGGTAAAAATTGAAATATAAGTATGTACGTAAGTACATTGACACGCCGTAGTTTGTCGCTATACGCAAGTCTCTCCAGCAGCCTATCGATTCTGAATCCAGTTAAAACGAAGTATTGAACTCTACAAAAGCAAAACGGTTTTATTCAAAATACCTAATAGTCCTTCATTGTTTCCAATCCTTTCATACATAAAAAAGGTTTCGTTTAACAACCTTTCTCTCAACATTCTTTTCGTATATTGCTAATTCTTAAAGCGGGATACAAAAGGGGCTAACTGTTTTTTAAATAAAACTTTCTTTTTGAAAAAAGTTATCTGCATTGGCGCTTGTGAACAAAGATGCCGCAATTTTATATCATCGCTTGCAAAGGTGCCGACTTTATGGCGATTCTAAAATTTCGCCGACCACCCACCACATTTGCGCAATGTTACGCAAGTGTTCTTATCTCTCAGGTTTCCGCATAGCGGTCTCAACACCTCCATACAATAGACTAAGTACCTGGCGCTTTATGTACAACCAAATCCCTTAGGCAACCTATTCAAAATTGGATGAACCTTCATACAGTTCAAGGCATGTTTACTTTGTTCGAAACATGTTTAGATTCTGGCGTGACGTGGCCCACATGTAAATATGTAATACATAGGTATTGTCTATCGTGGTCATTATTATCGTATCATCGATCGCAAACAAATACGTGAAAATTACAGAAAGCCACCGAATAATCCATCATGTGAATAAAGAAAACAACGACTTCGCCTCCATCAGCGTGCCAATCAGATATGGAGGTTTCAAAAAATATTTATATACTCCAATCAATCGGTAGTCCATTACGTTTCGACCCACCACAATTTGTGAAGAAAGCATAAAAAACATTTTACTGTTTGACATGGCCGAGGCAAATGACAAAAGTCAATCTACACATCAATCGCCAAACATTGGAAATTCGGGAGGCAACACGCGACTATTCAATAATGCACGAAATATCGATGTAGGGCATCACCACCACTGACCACAGTGCGTGGTGCCGCCACATCTTTGACCACCTTGTGGCGTACATTATTGTATCTCTAATTAGTCCGGTAATTATCTCTCATACCCCTTGCCTTGCCGTATCTAACCACTCCCAATTTTCTACAATTTGAAATTACTACATCATTTTGAATTTGTTATGGGTATGTTTATGTACGATTTGGTCGCATCTTTATGTAATGATTGTACGTGCTACAAGACCAATGCCTATACCAATTAAGTATATCAAGATATCAGTAAGAGATATTTGAGTAGGTTTGCTAAAGAGGTTTACGCTCTACCTAGGAGCTGTAAGCATAACGTTAAGTGACCTTTTTGTATGGTAATGTTAAAGGCATGACACGTAGTTAAATACTGGAGCGTGGGTATGTTAAGCTGGGTGTCACAGGGGGGAGGAGGGCCGTTGCCAAATGACACGTATCTATTATTCACACTAATTTCCCCGCCACATTTGCGTGTGGAAGACAAATAGATGGCCGAGCCTGCTAGCCGAATCTTTCTATATAATTACCGATAGACGAGGGTATCGTCAATAATTTCGTGTGTAAATTCTCTACTTGGCTTTGTTTTGGTGACGTGGTTGTCTGATGGCAGTGCGTGCTAGTAAATGTGTCGCCGAGACTGTTTATTACTTGATTTTTTTATCAAACTTTATCATCATATTAGACAGACAGATAGAGACTTGTTTGTTTTAAGATATCGCAGGGTTTTATACGACACATATGGTCTGTAGTAGACTCGCAAATCTAAAATAGACGTAACTATTCATTATCATCGGTATCAAGTGAATCATTGTAAATATTATTACCAAAATTTGCTATTTGTGGTTTAGATAAGGTTAAAAATAAATAACAAGATATGGTTATTGCCAATAGTTACTTGTGCGATAAAATAGATACCTACTCGAATTCACCATTTAGCTGTATTTGTCAACAAGCGGGTATAAAATTGAATGAGCAAAGATAGAAGAGCCTGACAACTTTCAGCCAGTGACATCCATTAATGAAGGGACTATAAATATAGTTATTTTAAAATATGAACTTAAAATGATATTTAAAAAAATATTTAGTGCCAGAAAGCTAGTACTAGATTAGCCAGAGTTGTGGATAAGGTGCTGGCATAGAATTATGTATATTTTCTGCAGTCTCTATAAGTTTTTGTGGACGTTTTTTTTCCTGGCAAGCAAATAAGTCGACTATTATTCGTGCGTACGTTTACCATGTGAAATCATCAATAATTTGCGGCATATTGTAATGAACCGATAAAAACTGAAAGTCCAGTGGGGTGGAGGGAGTCAGCGGTGGAGGTGCCCTATGCTTCAATTATTCAGAGCGCGTATTTTGGTCACGAGGACGTGCGGACGCCGCGGCCTACACGACCGGCCCTATACCCAACTATCAATACATACCCTACTCAAGGGTTGACTTACCAAATTAATGAATTGAAAACATTCATACCAACGCTCTACCTCCGAGGTCATTATAACCATTCCTAAATAACCTCTAGTTAAAATGACAAAATTATCATTAATTTTAAGCACAGTTTACATATTATTTAACTTTAAAATGAATGTTACCAGTTTTTCAACCTTTCAAAATACAAAATACCTATATATATTTTATCTTACATAAAAATATCTACATATTAGCAGTCGAGCCTTGGCCTCAAATGTGAGTAACCTCGACGACGTGTTGTTCAACAATCTGTTTAAGTTAAAAATATCGCAACGGAGTTGATAAAAAACATTAATGCTATTTAAACGTATACAGAGTATTTCATTTCCTTCTAAGTTTTCACAATCATTGAAAAATAATATGTTTTTAATATTTGGAATGTTCGGGAATAAAGATATCATCTGAATATCGATTTTATCGGCCAATAACTGAGCCGTAAAATGTAGGTATTTAAGGTACCAGGACATCAGAACTCTTATCACATAGCCCTGTCTGTGTGCGAATATGTTAGTGTGAGATAGCGAATTGGCAACGCCTCCTCGCGTACCGATGCCAAAATGAGTCATGGTCATCGCTCTACTCGGCAGATACCTATTCTTTTTTTGTATAACTGATTACGGCTTATGTATTACATAGGCATGACAAACACTTCTCGGTTGTATCTCTTGATACTTGTTGCTGTCCTAGTACAAATTTGTTCTCATATTTAGTAGTTTCAAAAGAAATTGAGATATTGTCTACACAAGCGTCGCACGTAGCGCTTTTGATTCAAATAACTTTTATTCAGTGACCACGTGTTTAAATTAGAGTAATTTTGTACCAATTTTCTTTTAATATTTGTGATTAGGTACTAAGTATGTATTTTAATTTATTGATATAATTTTAATGATAATAAAAATCAAAGGTTTTTGAAATATTTTTGTAAGACGTGATCGAAACGTAGCTTCTAAAAGGATGACGTGGCCATATGACCCTCATACATAATATCTTCCAATTTATGTTTTCCCAGTATAAATACGCGAATCTTAACTAGGATTTACATTATTTCAAATGAAATTGGTTCACGTCTAATTTAGTCTACTAATTTGTTGTGACAGCGTTTACCACTATTTATTGTACCAACGTAAAAACAGGTAACTAATCGTTGGCTGCAGTTGGGTATAACCAATGATCAGTGACGCAGTTATGTAAAAGTGTGAAACTAAATATTCTCTATCTGTATATAACAAAACCAATTAATATAGGTAGGTGCGTTTACAAAAACCTGTCCGCACGCAATGTAATTAATTTGATTATATATGTACCTAATTAGTATTCATTTAATATAAACTATAATGTAAATAACAAAGGAAAAACAATAACCTCTAAAAATCAAGCACCGGCGAGCAATACTGTGCAAATTTTTTGCAAACGTTTGTTGCCAAAACAAAAAAACCTCTTGTAAAATCATAATCTCCTGGTACAATTGTGCGAAATTGACGTAATTTCACGCCCGCCTACAACAAAAAGAAACAGATTTTTTTGCAAGCACGCGCCCGAAATTCATCATTGTTATGTCATCATTACGGTGAGTGCACCTCAAAAGTGGACCGTGCGGTTATTAAGCGGACTTGCATTCACTGTAGGTCGGGGATACCCCCTGATTCACAAACTGCGAATCTCTCTAGACGGCCTCTTTGTCCTTGTAACACGCGAATGTTAAGTATGTGTGTATCATGTATTCGCATGTGTGAATATGAATAAATTATTCGGTTTTTCGTCTACACGAGTGTTTGAATAGCTTAAGCACTGCTAGTCCAGACATCATGATAACGTAATGTGTTCGTAAATTGATTAATTTTGAATAGAATCTACGTAGATAAGGCGGGTAAAAGTCCAGCGGAGTGTTGGTGTGAGCAAATTTGTATGCAGTATCGACACGGACAGTGTGTTATCGCGGCAGGGCCCGCGTTATCGGCCGTACGCACTGTATCTGCGCGTACGAATATCGTGCGTGAGCGTTGCGTTTCGCGCGATACGCACTCCGCGTCGCCACACGTACCCAACTATGCACGTTGCATAAAAATACCACTTTCGCAAACGAATTACCAATTTTTTATAGAATTCACAATACGTGAGATTGATTGTGAAATGTGTGCGTTACGCACATATAGAGCTGTGATGATAGGGACATAGTTGCACGTTGACCAATAACATTAGATATTGAACAGAACATGTTGTTTTTAATAATACACTTTAATAGTATAATTATAGGTGAGGGAAATATAACAATCTAGAAATATGAGCAATTCCAATTGAAATAACCTTGTCTTGTGAAATACGATGATAAATATAATTAATTTATTGTTATTAAGTCGTTGTAGATTGCAACTATTAAAGCATAGACTAATAGCGCATTTTAATAGATATAACCAAATAATGATTACCATATTAATGTAACATATGCATAGCAAGCCTGGGTAAACGGGGTATCGAGAAATCTTTTTAGGAAGAACTTAGTAACGTTTACTTACGTAAATGGAAACATACCTACAACGACTCCGGATTTCGGCAACGAGATTTCACTCCCTTGCAATCCTAACATACCTCTTTGGTTTTAATTACTTCCATTGCATTCTTCATCTACGCACTTCATTAACACTAATCGCGTCACATGCCTGCCTATCCCAATGCCTAAAAGAAGCATAGAGGTATTACATACATTTTGATGTCTTAATACTTCGCTTGCAAGATTGTGAGCTTCTTGTCTTAAACTAATCATACTTTCTGTGCTGCTTACTATTTTCTCAAATAAACTCTTCATCAATCCATACTCACATTAGACCATTGCGCAAACATGCATTATAATTACACCACAGACTACAGAGTCATTAACACAGTCACGTTTCAAGACTAAGAAGAATCAACAAAATGATATTTTAAATGCTTTATTAATATAACATTAATTTATAATCAATTCGTTCAAGTACAAAAGCACCGAAATTTCTTTCCCATACTCCACGATTCCACTGTAAAAGTTTATTTAAAAAAGGATAAAAATAAAATCTGCATTCTACATAATATTATGTCGAGACTTGTTTCTGTAATCACGTTGGGCGAATTCTAGTGAGAGATAACACTATCTATACTCAGAAACTAATGCATTGCGATAGCAGATGATAACGAAATGACAAATTGCAATATCGATGGTGAAATTGGTACACGGACGACGTACGAATGTGATTTACTGTCGGTTTTATCTGATTCCCTTTGAATGAACCGAGCTATAAGTACATACTGTTGAATAGGTATTACAATTCGTTTTACAATTTTAAGAGATAGTTTGTGGTCAAGTGTCAAACCAATAACCACGTCAATAAAAGGATAATTATTATTCTTGGAAAGGCCATTTTCCTGTGACCGAAAATTATATAAAAATATACAAAGAAAACCATGGTCTTATTAATTCGAAAGTATCATTATTGCTGCACCGCTGAACCGCTTCTAATAAATTTAAGGAAGAACAAAGGTCGTGAGCTGCTTTTACGTCATATTATGTAAACCACTTGTTAGTTAATGATAGCTCATAAAAGTATAAATATAA
This sequence comes from Euclidia mi, assembly GCA_944739405.2. NCBI lineage: Eukaryota > Metazoa > Arthropoda > Insecta > Lepidoptera > Erebidae > Euclidia > Euclidia mi. Next base: position 60,102,109 of record OX123185.2, read on the forward strand.
ATCTAAGTATATTAACAAAACGCTTAATTTACGCACAAGAAAATCTGTCCAAAACAGATGTTTATGATTATTCTACAGAATACTGATAACTTGCTTTTCTGGAAAAACGTCTCTATGGATGGGTTGCAAATTCACGAAAATAGAGTACCTAAGAAACGATTGGTGTAATTAATCTAATTGTATGCGGTATAATATTATTATCTATGGGTTGCAATTATTATAATCTGAATCGTCATCCTCTTAGCTATATCCTAGTTTCAATCTGGGGTCCGCTTAGAAGTCTAACCGGATTTCTTATAATCTAATATTATTTATTATAATCTGAATAAAGAACCTATTCTATTTAAAAAAAATGCAAGTAATAAACGTCAAGTTGGAAGGGGCTGTGTTTTATAAAAAAATAGGTTTTCTTGTAATACTTATTATAAGTAATAGCGGCAGTTTTTGGAAGAACATTTTCAATTGGATTATGAATTTATTAAAAAAATAACAAATACCTATCAATCTCGTAGTATTTCCACTGCATTGACTCTCTTTACTCTAAAACAAAAAAAAAACATTAATTATGCACTGATTTAGACCAAAAGATATCTGGATTAATGGTACACTTTACTTAATCGATCGCCTAGAGCTGCTTCTATGATATAAGATGTAAAGGGCTGAGAATTATTTGAGTAATTTCGAAAATATGGTGGTATTGTGTTTTGTTTGCAATTATGACTGTTAATCAGTAATAGACTCCCTCTATTTACTGTTACTAAAAGTATTAAAAAAAAGTGATATTTGCCGTGCCAGCCATTCCTGTCCTTCGGAGTCATATTAAGTATAAAAATAGCATAAAATAGCGATTGCGTCGAATAGTTGTTCAAGTCCCCTTATTTGTAACAAATCAACCAAGCTTTCCAGCAGTAGTGTACAGCGATTATGAGGCTTTGGGTTCGATACCGGATCGGACTGAGGCTGATGTTGTTTTATTCTATTAGAAATATCTAATAGAAGTTTCTAGTCAGGCAGATGGCAGGGTTATATACCTAGTACCTTGCTAATGCACGTCTAGTCTTTGAGCCTGCGCCCAATTTCTCTCCGATCGTTTAAGACCATGACAATAAGAGTGAGGAATATTTAGTTCGGAACTCTTTTTAAGAAATTAAGATGGCGAAGATTCACTCTTCGCTATCTTAATTTCTTAAAAAGATTTCCGAATTCATGCTGAAACAAAACAAACAAAACATAAACAAAAGTAAAATAACTCATCACAATCACGAATAAATCTTAATTGAGTAGATACATATTACTTAAGATGTAGCATGATTATTACTTCCAAGATGTGCTGTGATCAAAAGAAATTGCCCATAGGCACCGTTTATGACAATCTTATTTTATATTAAGTAGTATTTTACCACCAACATTTAGATTCGACACGAATAGTTTTGTAACGGACAATAGGGATCAAGTCATATTTGCCAACAAAATAGTCATGGGCAATCTTTTCGTGATATAAAAATGAGAAAAAGGGTTTATACTAAGCCTTTTGATGCGGGTCGAATTGAGTATGGACAGGCGGACGTATTCGCTTTTTTTGCTATTATTTGAATTGTTAAACTGTCACTTTTATCTTACGCATAAATGATATTTATTTTTATGTTTTCCTATTTTGTATTTTTGCTGCGCGGGCGTGATAGATGTGACTACGCACGCTGCTTATAGTACTTACTTATACAGACGAGTAAGTACGCTCTATACGCTCAATAGTTTTAAGTACGAATATACCAAAGAGAACCTAAATATGTAGTATGTATAAACTGTTGTGGTTGACGTGTGGTTGACGGCATAGAATACAAGTGTTACCACCCCCTATCTTCCCGTGGGTGTCGTAAGAGGCGACTAAGGGATAACACGATGCAAATACCATCTTTGCGTAGAGACGGAAAACTCGACATCAAACCCTATACGACTGCCTCGTTGGTCTCGCGGCATAAATGTGCGCGTGGGATCGGGAGGTCCCGGGTTCGATTCCTGGGTCGGGCAGTGTTATAGGGTTTTTCTGTCACGAAATTCTCAGTAGCAGCACGGAGTCTGGAAATGTGCCCGGTACGGCAATAGGCTCGCCCCTTATTACGTGGGACTAAAGTATATCTGGCGAAAAGTGGGTGTAGAAATACACCTCTGCCTACCCCTTCGGGGATAAAAGGCGTGACGATATGTATGTATAAACTGTTAAGGAAATAAATATATCAAGCGTGAATACGAATAAAAAACGATAAACTCAAATCAGAAGTGATATAGATTTCTAGCTTTTTGGAAATTACTGTTAACACTTTTTAAGGATTTAAAGAATGGACAATTTGGCATAGAGCACTAGAGACAGGCAGGCTATCTTTTAACAAAACACGAACAAGGTCGCAGGTAAAACCAGCGCATAATAAAACGTGCTTTTTAAACCGTCGCAATATTAATATTCGTAGATAATTACATGGTATCTTTACAGGTTCTAGTTTGTAATACACAAGGTGTACTACAATGTTTACCCTAGCGGCCGGGCTCTCAATAAAGTGGAGCAATTATAATAAAAATACAATTTTGACCACAACCCCATAGCAACCAGCCGAGGGGTGTTCGCGAATAAAGCGAGCATAAACCCCTAAACATTATAGGGGTTTGTATTGACATACGGTATTGACGCTTGATAGGTATTCCGATACAAATGCCACTTTTTATGTCGATATTCAGAATCCAATATGTTTATGGTAATCGTATATTGTTGCTCAAATGGGATGATTGATTCCTCGGAATAAAAAAAAAAGTCATTGAGATTATGTAGCTATTTTATTTCTCTTTGTGTGGAAGAGTATCACAGGTTGCCGCACTATTTGGCTGGTTGAAATTAGTGCCTAAATATTTGATAGCCTAGTTCTTATGCTACTCATTTGATTGGCCTCGTTTACGTCGACCATACCTTTCTCCGTTTACCTCTATCTCCTATGTTTTCCTACAGGCGGGATTCTATAACTTCGATGGGCTAAATAAATAGCATTTTTATTTACCTTAGCGTTATCAACTGATCATCTAACACCCCGTGATACTTTTCCATGACTTGACTTATTATATAATTATTCTAATTAATTCCTTGTTTAGAATAACGAGTGTCAAATGCGAGTTTGATTCGTTATGTTCATTCAGTGAATACGATACATGTCAGTGGTCTGTGACTGCCCATAATCACAGATATATCGATAAACACTTGCAGTTTTTGGCGTATCTGTGGATAGAGTATTTTAAGGAGCTGGGCGTCTACGTGCTCCGCCAGACACGTAAACAACAGCTGGTATTTGGGTTATGTGTCATCAAACAATATGCATCAGACAATTTATGTAGGTACCTATTTAGATAGTATTTTTGCCACTAATGTTTGACGAACTGCAGATAAAAACAGAGACCCCATCCTCTTGCAACAGAAGTAACAGGACTGTCGTGACCCTCTCACTACCCCTTGAATCTTAGACTTTACCTGGACAATTGATCTAGAATATTATCGTTAGTTCACAATATTTAATAAGTACCTATACTAAGTTTGAGTAGACTCACTAATTATGAATCAAAGTCATTGGATGGTATTGTCTTTGGAATACGACAGCATATTTGCTTCTCTTTTAAAATATGGTCGCTTATTTGCAACTCCTATTAACCGGGGGATAATTACATTGTAACGACCGAAATCGCCAAATCGATAATGCAAAATCATTAGCAAGTAAAGAACACAAAATTCAAAACAAACAATCCGTAAGAACCCTATGCAAACATCATAACGGTACCATTTTGCGGTGAACTGAGTCATCAATTGGTCGTGGTATTCCGGCGCACCGTTGCACAGGGTGTACCAGTTTATTGCAAATGATACCCGTAATTAGAGCCCGGGGCGTATCGCAGTGTCCATCTATTCGCACCGTACGTGGTCACACAGTACACTGCAATTACAAGCGCGCATGGAAATAACGTATGGTCGCCACTATTGATTTTGCTAAAACATTTCTACCCTATCGGTGATAAAGTTGGTTAAATGAGGGTGAGCTTTGAAAGGATTTTAATAGTAGCCTGTTTTGATGTTATACTGAAGCTTCTCATTACGTATCTCTGAATCTTCTTCTTAGTTCATCACACAATGTTACAAATCCACGGTAGTTCAATGGCGGCACAGACATCTCAAATTTTACTGTACACATAACGGGGAGATATTCAAGTTGCAATGTTATGTTTTTCTTCTACTCGAATGAAGACATGACTATTGACTATGACGACTGGTGTATGGCTACCATGCCAGTTCATATCCCTGCATTGAAAGTGTATCCCTGCATTGTAAGTTCGATCGACACGTGGCAATACTTTGTGTGATCAACAATTTATTTTAGAAACTGATTAACCGTTGTTTTCAACTTATTTATGGGCGGTTCTCTAAGAAAAATCATCATATTTCGGTTTAAACTACCAACAGTGCACGAGGTAGTTGAAGGTTAATATAATAACCAACGATTATTTCGCACACTATTCTTCTTTTTTTTTCACTACAATTATTTCATCAAATGCTTGTCAAAATATTACCATGCTTTCTTAGCATGTCGATGGCAATCTAAATAGTATCAGCCCACAACTTAGGTACGAGTATGGCATTTTCAGTAGCGTCCATAAGTTCCTGTAACGAGCAGAGGCCCAATTCTCCTAAATAAATTTGTTCAAAATGCAGTTTCGATCTAATGTCAGTGTCATACTTATGTCCCAAATGGTATTCTCCTATATTACCTGATATTTGAATGATATCGCGACTAGATGGTAAATTGAAAAATGTGTCAACATATGTGTCAACCACGAACTATTTAAGTCAAATTATACGATAATGTCATTATGTTAGCAGAATACCAATTGTGAGTCAATTCAAAATATAATCTCATTTCGTTCAAAATATAGTTTCGATGTCAGATAAAATACGAGAACTAGCCTTCTGGTTTCCCACTGATATCTGAAAGCTATAATTTTGCAAAAGCTCTGCCGTTTTTATGAAGCACTTCTAGCGCTAAAATGTCTGCCAGTTGTGTTTTGAGGTTTAAATCGCTATAAAAGCAGTTCATCTCCTAAATTTAATGTTGCTTATAGGTATTTTCTTTTACGTATTTGTAATGTCTGTATGGTTGGTGGTAGGCGGCAGCATGCAACGAGCCACATACGGCTTACGACCGCTCCTGGTGGAAGCAAATATGTGGTCGCGATCCTCAGCAGTGAGGGACCGAGGAAGAAGAAGAATGTTTGTATATCAATGTACTAGCCTATAAAAGGTATGATTCTTAAATGTAGTTATTGCGATATCAGCGTTGCATTAAGGGATTTTTCATTGCATTAAACCGTAGCAAAGTGACACGCCTTTTCGAAATAATTGTTTCCTATTTCTTTTGTTTTAGTGAAGCTTTAATGGTCCACAATGATTAACGTATTTCTGCGTAAAAGTATTTTAACAAAGTGTGTTGCGAAAGTTGTTTTTAAAATAGTAGCTAGCCTACCCATATGATGGGAGTTTCGTTTTCCGTTACGACACTGAGGCGGTTTTTTTCAACATTTAGCGACATCGTACGGTCGTAAATCCAAAGGCAAACACATTTTGGCTCATTAGTGATGGGCGCGATAAACTAAACAAAATGCAAACTGCTCTACCCTATTACAAAACAACTGTTTGAGTTTTTTAGTGCGGTCCAATTTAGTTTTAACGAACTAAATACGCTGCAGCTAGATGCAGAATGTATCTGTCCCGTTGAGCTTCCTCTCGTTATAAGATAAGGCCTAGATTAAACTGACCGTACTGGCCAATATTTTATCAGAAATAAATACATGCAACAAAATGGTACAACTCTTGTTTATGAATTGACACAGATATGGATTTATGCGTAAGGGAAGCCCAAAAATAAGAAAAGCTCTATGGCCAGCATCAGCAATGCATATCCAAAGGCTGTCTCGTTTGAACTATGTATTTCCACGCACGGGTATTTCGTACTAGCTACAAACAGTTTTAAAGTAGTCTAGAAGGCTATTGCATGATTTTCTTTTGCACAAGTTTGATAAAAAGAATATTTTAAAAGGTATATTTTGAAATACAAATGTAGAGTCACACAACTTATTATAATTCTACGATATTTCTGCAACCGTATCTATGACGAAAGTTTGTAGTTCATTAAAAGAATAACTACATAGATTTCGTTACTCAAATAAAAGTCACTTTAAATACTCAGTAAACTTTAATAGTCCCACAACTGCTCCAGTGAGTAGTGTAACATTATATAGACAAACAGCGCTCGATAATGAAGCAAATGTTTTAAAAAAATATCACCAGAAGTTTTCTACTTTCCAATGCATTTTAAAAGTATAGTTTCGGTGCAACGACCAGTCGGCGCGATGGGACGATCTCTCGGCTAGCAGATCGAGTCCGCCCAAGGACGTCCACTCCGCTACAGCCTCCGGGAACCTACCAACCTTAAAGCTTAGAACATAAAGGATATTTTCGTATGAGATATATCTTAGATAATCCCTTCGGTCGAGTCGGCAAGAAAAATGATCCTGTATAAAAAAAGTCAAAAAGCGGCGAGCTCGCGGTGGTTTTATTTTATCGAGGTACGGTTGGAGGCAACATGGCCGCGAGTTGGGAAGCGAATTATCTCTGGATATACTTTATAAGATGCTTATCACGGTGTCGGATAAACGGAGCTTAAGTATCGTAAAACTTTAGATAGCTAAAGCTTGATGTTGAGCGCGTCTAATTGAATACACGCATGCTGGTGTAAATTATGTAATATCTTCACACTTAATACCTATAATTAGTTGATTAAAGTACTATTATTGATTTATTTATTATGTTAGCAGATGTGCTCTCAACTAAGTTCGCGCTGACTATTGGTGTCTTGGTTGACTATTGTATTGTCTCTGCTAATCTTTAATACCTGGCTCTTGGTAAGTTTCCACGTGGTAAGTTTGTAATGGAGTTTATTTTCTAAGTGTCACAGCAGTAACTCAATGTTTGAAAATATGGCAATATGGAGAACACAAATATTGTCAATTTCTCTGATAAATAAATAATAATTATGATGGCTCTATATTCTAACATTCTTGTTACACGAGCCTCTATCAATCTATAGATTGAAAAAGCTCTTTGTAAATATACTGTATGGTTGTTATAATTAATATAATTGTATTATACTGCAGTAGGTATACGTATATCTGGACAAAAATACAACAGCATAGTAGTTAGTTTTTTAGTATGTAAAAATATATAAATGTAAGGTATGTTAAAATATGAAATTCATTAGGTAATACAATCTATCGTGAATTCTATGCAAAATATTGTAAGTCACCGGTGAATATCGGTTATCTCCAAAAATTATTGTGTGGTATTATTATCTAAATATAATAGATTCGTAAGTTCGTTACGCGCCGCTCAGTCTGCGAGGCAGGTGCTCGCCGATATTTTGACAACGATACTTAGCAGAACCGCCCAGTTTTTTAATTTAATACCTTTTTTCTATACCCACTTGATCCGTTTTTATACCCGCCGATGTTATTCGAAATAAAAAAAATGACACATTCGTTATTACAAACTGAATTATGTCCATTATTTTTGGGGTTGCTTTAATTAGATTATATCTATTTTAATGCAATAAATAAATAATGATAACAGTAAAATAGGACAATAATAGGTCCTATACTTGATAGTTTTAGTCATTATCAAGTGTGAAATTTTCTTCATAGAATATGAGTAATATGTATTTTAAAATTAATTTCGCATTTTAACATGTATACGCGTTAATGTATAAAGTATGAATGGTTATTAAACAATAGAAGGAAAGAGTGTATTGTTTCGTTGGGTTTGTTCGGGGCGCCCGGTCCGGGGAGTTACGCTACAATGAACCGCATCCGGGGTCGGGCGTGGACGAGTCCTGCCCAAAGTGAACACAGAATATATTAGGTATGCCATCGTTCCTCTGATACCATCGCGCACTTCACCATGACATACCTATTCTTACTCATGCTCGCATTGTACCTCATCTACATCTTTAATTGTGATATATAATGTAGTTTATATCATATTTTATTTTCCTTTTTTACATTTTTATTGCGCAACGAAATAAGTTAACATTGGTTTTCGGCTATCAGGAATGTACCAATTAAAATGTTAGAATAAAGAAAATACGTGTTGAAGAAATTACTGTAGTATCTAAAACGGGGATCAGATTTGTATATTTAATTGCCTCATAAGTACTACTCATACCTAAACATTAGCGAGAGAAAACCTAGAACTGGTAAGAGACAGACTAAACAGACATGTGTCTTGTGTAACTATTCGAATTCGGAATATGTACTCAGTGTACGGTATTGGACACATCGAAGACAGCGTTTTCGAACACTCTATATTGTAATAAAATACTAGTATCAACGTATCAACTAATATTATAGCACTAATATTAGAAATTATCAAGTTTGTCAGTCTTTGTTGAAACTGATAAATATGCGTGATGATAGTTGAAGAACTGGAGCCATTTTTGTTTGAATTCACCTGCACGGGCACAGAATAAAGAATAGTACTAACGTACAGAAAATTCACTTGTCAAACCAATTTATTGAATTTGCGACTCTTGCTACTAAGCAACAAAGTGCAATTCAACTCGCATAAGCACTCAGTGCCTAATGCGATATTAACCTAACCGTTCCCTTTCTTTTCTAACACATAACGCTGTCACTGTCTGGCGCGGAGTGGCGCGCTAGGGTTGTTGACTTGCCGCTGCAACTATAATATTTATTCATCGTCTATCTACCTACTTGACCACGTGCCTAATAATAAATAATTATCATATAAGTATAGCAAATACCACAAAAATTCTGGTTGTTTACATTTTTACTATACTGATTCTTAGTTATTTCCTAAACGCGTGGACCGATTTACATGATTCAAACAGATAAAATGGTTTTTGAACTAGATCTTTAATTTGACACCATAATCGTTAAGATATCTCAACAAACAAAAAATCAAATTTTCAAGTTGCTCTCGTAATATAAATAAAATAAAATCAAATTTTCAAGTCGTTTTCGACACACAGTTAATTGAGCAATACTTTGCATTAGACTTGTGATGATACATTTTCGTTGTCAAAGGCCTTTAGGTATATAATTTGAACAGTGTATGAACACGGCGCGTGAGAATACGGAGCGGTCGCACTCGTTGCGTTGCGTGACGTCTAATGTGAGCGGCGCGCGGCAACCCACTAAATCCAACCACGTCGACGTGGTCGGCCGAGGTACTTGTAAGTTTGTACCTAAAATGCGAAGTGCGCCAGGCCTGGCACGGGGCAAAATTGGGCATAGGTATACCTACACAATCGTTTTTTATCTGGGTGACCAAATATTGTATAAACTACTTGTCATCAAACCATGCGAGCAAAGCTACGGGCTTAAGCTAGTTTTCTATAAGAAGACCCAAGGAAGCAAATCCAATATAGTTCGAATAGATATAAATTCACACATTAACAATGCGCTACTAAAGCCACCATTAATATTGGCGCTCATTAAATCTAACTTGACAATAATTACAAAACTAAGTATCAACAATGAAGTGTGCCAAATCGTTACTACGCACTCTATTATTTAATATCTCTTTAGTTAATATTGTAGATAAGGGTAGGACCCTAGATAATATAAAATAATAAATACAAAAGGGCGCGTGGCAGGATGCTGGTGACAAATGACGTGGTCGCGTGAAATTACAATTATCTCTTTATACTGGCCAACCCTTTGCTCATTATGCAAAGTTGGTAACATTAATACACTCTCATGTTAATTTTCATATTATATCTATACTATATAATAAGGCTGAAGAGTTTGTTTGACACCGGTACCTTTTGAAGCCAGCAAACAGATTAAAAACAAAATAAGTGTTTGGCGCTTATCTCCGATTATGCCAGTTGGATTTTGAAAATTCTCTATAACTGTATTTGGCGTTAATTTCGGACACTACCCGATAGATTTTAAGAATGTTCTACGTATTTGATGACATATTTAGGAGGAAGGGGAAGACCTAGACGGACGTTCTCTAACCAGATTGGACACATCCTGAAAAAAGTTCAGGTTAGAAGTACTCTTAACCGAAGAGCATGCATGAGACATTTTATGGGAGTGAATGAAGCAAGAGAGATATGTCAGGATCGTTGCAAATGGCGTTCCGTAGTCTCTGCCTACCCCTTTGGGAAACAGGCGTGAATCTATGTATGTATATGTATGTATGTATTTAGGAGGAAGGCTTATAGACTATAGCATCACGCTACGCTCCTTAGAGGCTAAACAAAAAGCAGAAGAATGGGAGAAGGATGTAATAGCACGCGCGATGACGATACGATGATTCAATGGGCGAAAAATGCCAGGAAGAGCCGCGGGGTAAGCATAATTCAAAATACTCTTTAAGCTGTAAGTCAGAGCAAGCCTATTATATTTATAAATATCTAAGGTACGTGACCTTTTGAGAACTGCGAATGTGCGTATCGCAAATTGCTAGGCAATACCTGCCGATGGTGAAATATTTTTTATTTATTATCATTTTTTCTTTCAACCGTCAGTGTTTATGTAGCATTTCTATAGTATAATATTACAGCCTAGCCTGGCCTGCCTAGTTGGATGTTGATCCACTTTGTTACTTTTATAGACAGTTTTCAGGTAGCAGTAGTATTGCGTAAGTAGCACACTTACGCAATTAAAAAACTCATTATTGTACTTTTAATATGCGTAGTATCATGTGGCGGTACTGTAAATAAACAAAAAACAAAGGTTCTAACTGCTAGCAGGATGAGTTTCATACTTCTGTTGCTAAGGATTAGTAACAGCTATGTACTTACGAGAGTTGAAAACCTTAATATTAAATACATTTTACCTATGCTGTACCTAAACGTAATAATTTCAATTAATTTCCCTGACAATTCCGTTTAAATGCAAGACAATTCTTTGAATTACATATAGAAACACGTGCAGCCTAGTTGGTTAGTCAAAACTGTGGCTTTCCTCATACTAAGATCCTGCAACTTTTACGTCATTAGTAATTTCCCTGAGATGATACAAAACATAAAAAATAGTAAACAAATTGTATATTCTTCATGGAAAGATACAAAGAATAAAAATATAATTGTGTTTAATTGGCGTTGTACATGACGAGTTGTTTATCTTATACATCAGTTCGCTCCCTTACTGTCGCTTCATCAGTTTCGTCAATTTTAGATCAACAAGCTACCATGCGGGATCGCATTATTGCTTTTTTATTAGCCTTTTTCTCCCCCGTCCTCGCAGTTTTTGTTGCGCGTGCGTCCGTGGGATAGGTCGCGATGAATTTTTGTTTATGCTGGTATTAGCATAATGCGTTTTTATCCATATTGTTTACCAATTGTCGCCTGCGTGTATTGTGTCAGTATTAAGTACGAGCGCATGTTTCATACAAAGAGATTGTAAATTCACAGATTTTCGCATAGAGCAAATCGTTCTCATGTTTCTTTTTGCAGTATCTATCCTGTTCATGGGCGTTAAGAGACAAACAAAGGTATATCACACTAAAGATTGTAGATTGTGCTGCTGTTCACTGTATCACAAATAATGTATCAAACGTTTTATTGCATTAGATTCATGGCATAACTAGGTAATACTAGGAAAATTTTGAAGTCATTATATTACTTTAGACACAAAGTAGTAAACCTCAGAGAGGATATGTCCTAGGAACTCATTGTGAGGACAATTTGTATGCACTTATTACACCTTTTTCCTACAATACTTACGTAAGTATATAGAAGACTAACTTCACGATCAATAGGGATTAAAATATTAAATCAAATTTAGGCTAGTGGTGGGCATCTAACATCGAGCTTCCCTCCCACAAATTGGGGTTGTGAGAGCGAGTGCGAGAGACTCCCCTGGAAGCCTAGGAAAGGCCAGCACTTTGGGTAGGTTACTCACTTAAACCACCGCAGTATTTCTCTATCCAGCCATTGTAGGATCACGAAGACAAACATAGTATGGCATATCCGTGATCCAGTATATTAGAACATGGCCTTACAAATATTAAAAAATGCAATAACATTAATTCACCAAGTAAAAGTTTTTGCATTACTTAAACATTCGCTACCTTATTAAAAAGTAATGATTTGCAAACGATTCGACTTGAAAGTTGATTAGCCTCGTCAATAATTTAATGAATGCGGGAGCTGTTCTGCGAATCGATGGGCTAATTATCAAGCGAGTACGGAATCAAAGGTTATAACTGTTTAGTTTTGACAATGGTACATTTGCATTCGTGTTTCCGGCGCAATAGCCAAATTATCGAGAATTTTTTAACGGTCATGTGGTTGACCGCCGCTGTTACAAATGTTTTATACATTTAATTGCGCCTTTGTGCGCAAAATGTACGTGCTATAAATAACTGCTAATTTACAAACTCGATAATCACCGTTCCCTTTCTTGTTTCCGGACGTTTGGTTGCGAAGTTTCTTAGTAATGTGATGTTTTTTTATACTCTGAACTGTTTTCTTAATAGTGTAGTCAGTTGATTGGCAGACGCATAATCTAAAGCTGAAGTTTAAAAGTCTATTAATGAATAAATAATTATATTTTTTTCTGCCTCCGTGGTCCAGAGGATAGCGTATGCGACTGCTGATCGGGGGTCGCGGGTTCGATTCCCGGGTCGGGCAAAAGTGTTACTGGGTTTTTCAGAATTCTCAGTAGCAGCACGGAGTCTGGTGATGTGCCCGGTTACGGCAATAGGCTCGACCCCATTACGTGGGACCTAAAAATTCATGGCGAAATGTGGGTGTAATATTACATCTCTGCCTGCTCTGCCGAAGGGGTCTTCGGGGATATAGGTGTCATCATCATCATCATCATCAGCCTTTAACAGTCCACTGCTGGACTAGGCCTCTCCTTTGAAAGGAGGAATTGGCCTACTAAACCACGCTGGCCAAACGGGTTGGTATAGGGTTTGTATCAAGTTTTCCTTCTCTTACAGTGCTGTTCTCTGCATAATGTGCTCCCTCTGTCGGCTCTTACGACACCCACGGGATGATATGGGGTGGTGACGTTTGTATCAAGTTTTCCTTCTCTTACAGTGCTGTTCTCTGCATAATGTGCTCCCTCTGTCGGCTCTTACGACACCCACGGGATGATATGGGGTGGTGACATTCCGTATTCTTAATCCGTCACCACACGGACGTGTGAGACTATAAAAAAATAAAAAAATAAATATTTTTTTACGCTTGGATTTCGAACTCAAAATCTTTTACTAAGACAATCACTTAATCTATTTTATGTGACTCTATAAATAGCAGCTAATTCTTATGAGTAGAAAATAATAGGAAAGGAAAACTTATTACTTAATTACTAACACACTTAGGTACACATTTTCCTTCTTAATTTCCTTATGTTATTAGTTACGCGGTTCATCAAATTAATATGAAATTATATTATTAATAAAAAAAAATGTTAGTGGTATCGAAGTTTTAATCATTTGGTAAGAACGGTTCTCTTTAATAAAAATCAATATTATATAATTAATAAGTTTTTATGTATATCTTAATTATCATCATATTTATATTTGGAACTAGCTATTTATTTAGGTAAGCTTATTTTGGTTATAATTATTCTCTTTTTCCAAAGGTTGTCCTGATACATATATATAGATGGGGGCACCCATCTCACAATAGGATCAGTATCAGGTCAGATATTACGATCGCTAAATTTTTATATTAAACTAGAGGACGCCAGCAGCTACGCCTGCAATTTTTTTTAATTTGCCCGTTTTGGACGATCCCGTGGGAATTTCGGGCAATCCCTTCTTAGTGCACCCCTACGGTCCCCAAGGAACATACGTGCCAAATTTCATCTTCCTGCGCCCAATAGTTTCGGCTGTAGCGTGTCTGTCAGTCAGTCAGTAACGCAAGGATTTTATATAGAAGAAGATATCTTACTACTAGCATTTACATAGAGTCTCGAATAAAAAAGAGAAGGGCTTCACATAGTCTCTACATGTGCGACACATATCTAGTAAGTAATTCATACATATATCTTAGCAGCATGCAAAATATCAAGCCACCTATCAGATCTCTGACAGTTAAACCTTACACTGAAAATATAGTAAAAAGCCATCCCCATATTCAAAGATCGTAACGTATTTACTAGTAATCAACGCAAACCACAAATTTTTACACGTTCTTTTACAGACATTTTGTGTTGCACTACTTTCTTCAGTATTTATTATAAGGAAACTTTCAATTCTATGAACTCTATCACAGTTGACGGAAATTCCATGAAATGTTTTATGATTTAAATAACTAACATCTTAAGATCATACTTATTACGAATCGTATGACACATTATCCCATCGGGTATTTATATACATGCTCTGTAATTTAAAGACTGCTACTGCCACACGCAAGATAGCTAGCAATGCTAGGTTTTACCAATCTCGTAGCCAAGTCCATATTGAAACTGATCATAAGAAAGCGGCAACTTATGGATTATGTAGACGATGGAGTACCATAACGATTCCATCATTGCAGTTTACCGTAAAAAGGTCAGAAGCACTACACTACTGGAAAAGTCTTGCAGATCTCAGCATAGCTTTCGTCTCTATTTAGTAAACTCCCTACTAATTGCCTATAAGCAACTATTATAAAAGGCATTTCAAACTCCTCGCGTCCTATTACGTGAGATTAAAAAAAAAAAAACATGGCGAAATGTGGGTGTAATATTAAACCTCTGCCTACCCCTTCGGGGATACAGGCGTGAACCTATAAAAAAAAATTTTTCTAACTCTTATGCCAAACACAAATCATTTCCCACATTCGCAGTAATCGTATTGAATGGTACTCAACTCATAGGTGGATACCGATATGCAAATGGTTGTTAAGAGCCATCAAGTGTACTCGACTCTTCGTCATCGATACGAGAGAATTGCTCTGACATTTACTGCCTTTGTTTCGCCCATGGAATTCGGTTTTGCATGTCCGTGAGAAATTTTATAGAACTCTACCTAATGAAGTATTATTAGTGGTCGCACCAAACCTTTTGTGGGTATCGCTTCGAAGTGCGCAAGTATCCTTTCTTGCTATTGTAAGTTAATGATGAATATTATGCAAAATTGCACTCTAGTAAATAAGCTTAGGTACCATAACTACAAGTTGAATATATTGGTTTAGGAAGGAGGGGTGCCAAACGATTTTTTAATCTCTGCAAAACACAAACATACCTAAATGTGGTGCATTGGGATAAACAAAGCATATCACAACATAATATACATCATTTCTAGAAGTTGTAAAAAAGATAAAATATAAAGAAATATATCTTATTTACCCACCTATGAGTAATTCCGATGTGTAAATTCTTTTACTGCAAAATGCATAGCTTTTTGTGAAATAGTAACAAACATCCCTCCAAACCGTCAATCTTTCGCATTTACAATACAAGTACGATATTGAATAAAAAAATAAAAAATAATAATAAATAATCATATTTTGTATGATAAAGTACACAGCCTCCATTATCGCGTCCCTCCAAATTTGTGATCACAATGATAGCGAGAGCACTCGTGTCCCGTATCATCTTGATTGCTGTTCTGTTAACCCCGATCATGAAGATTGACGTTTTATTCGTATAATGTTGATGCTGAATTTAGCGTTCACACAATGAGACATTATTTATTGATAGTGCTACGAATTATGATAACATTTTCCAAGACTCTCCATGAAAAATATTTTTTTAATGCCGAGTATTTTTCAATAATTTATCAGACATAAAAAGGCGCTATTAAATAGGACACCTTAATACGAAATTTAAATTTTATTTAAGGAGCAACAGGCTGTTGCATATAATTTCGTAATGCTACCTAATTGATATCTTCTTTATTTTGTCCATGGTATTTACCTTAACGTAGAGGACGAGGAGGTAAAAAATATGACGTAAATAGTAAACCAATTTAACATACCTAAGGTTCATTTTAAATGCTTATTAAAGTAATATAAATGTGTTTCCGTAGAATTTTTCATAAGAATGTTTCTTACCTTATACAGATATAGGTATTAATATTTCCCCGTCTGTGGCTTTGAATATCTCTAAATTAGACAATTTCGTTGTTTAAAAACAATATTGAAGGAAAAATATAATAAAGACTCATTTAATTACACCCTGGCTTTATACAATAAAATAAGTATAATTAATAATAATGCTGCCTTATTTGTTTTGCTAACGTTTTTAATATTGGGATCTGTGGTACCTATGTCTGTTGAAGATGGATACGAATTTCAAAAATAAACAGTATCAAGAATTCCCCCAAGTTTGGCGGAAGCCAAGGTTCGCTTAACAAAAAATATTGCACACACAACTTGATCTATTTTTGAGTGCATTTTGCGCTATTTTGGCGTTCCCTACGCAAGCAATGTGTCAATGACCTCGTTTGTCGACGTTGTTCACGCACTTTTGGGAATTTTTGGTACGGCCGTATTATAGACAAGTTTATGCTAATGGCGAGAAATTAATAATGTACGGTTTATTTAAGTTCACTCATTCGTATGACTACTTGGGCATAGCGTACTGTTTTCGCAGTGGGTGTTTTTTGTATTGAAGTGCAAAAGATAGAGTTGAGCTTTTAATAGCACTGGAGGTTAGCATTAGCTTAAAAAGTGTAGAATAACAATATTAAATAAAGCTATAAAAAACATACCTAACCTTAGAAATAATATTCATAAATTAACATTGTTAAATGTCATTTATTACACGTAATAATGCATAGTAACATGTCGTGTAAATATGATAGAGACTGCTTAATTTTATAGCCATGAGCCGCAGTTGAGGTCGATGCAACAACCGAATTTCCTATTTCAAAGTTTCGATGCGAAGTTCAACGTTAGCATACAAAGGGCCAGTGAGGGGCGGCTTTAATTTTTTTATAAGCTGATTTCGGCTTTATTTTATCGTGTTGACGCGGCTCGGCGGCGCGCGTTGGCGCGGCCAGCAAAGCGGCTTCGCGATGCACACAGGGATAATAGCTGTGTATATGCGCGTGCGCACTCACGCACACAGAGGCGTGCGCCCTCCTCAGCGCGCTGCAATTCGTCGGGCGGGCCTCTCCCCGCGCCCTCTCGCCCGCACGCAATTGCACTGCACTCCGGCACGCTGCGCTGCGTGCGTAAAAAGCGCACACAAGAGGTGCGGGGCGCGGCGCGGTGGCGAGGCCTGCCGCGACCGGCCGCCTTCCTCCGACAGACAGTCACTGCCAGACGCTCGCGGGAGCACGCCGCCCCCACACGCAGGGCGTACTCACACTGGTATTCGTACAACCGCGCGAAACAACCCCCAACGTGCTACGAACTTTGTAAAGTGCAGTGCCCAACTATTCACATGAGTTTTAATGAACATAAACATAGTAAAAAACAATTCCGTTGACGTGCAGTTTCCGGATTACTTTGAAAGAGGTAAGTTATTTTCAAAATTGCAACCATTATTTTTTATTTACGTAGAGGTGCTACGGTTTCGTAGACGCTGGTCAAACAGGACGTAAGATTGTATCTTAGGTTTGTATTTAGATAGTAAGCGCCACAGTTTTGCTAATCCACTTTGCGTATAAAGTTGTAAAAAATAAAGGTGAAAATACGAAAGCCGCTATTATGCAAATTTATGGGGACTATAGCAGGAGGGAATCCGGCGTAACTGCTTTCATCGGTCCCCTAAGTTTGATTATACCTGCCGAATAAAAGGTAAAAAGTCAATTTGGCAGTGTGGAAGGGCTACTGAGCGTAATATGTAAATGGGGAAGGGCGGTGCAGTCGAGCAGTCGCGCTGGTCGGCGACATACGTGGTCCTCAGTCGCACTCACAGCTAGTCGCGGCACGGTGCGCATCGTGTCGACAATTGTTGTGTACGCAAGGATTTTCAGTTGTCAGACTTGTGCGTGATACCAACATTTTTCCACGATGTATCCCGCGTCCACGTACGAGGGTGTCATTCCAGGTATTATTTATAAACACTTGCTTTTCTCTACATCGATAGGTTTATTTGAATTAATTAATAATTTATGTATGTACAAAACTCAACTCTACATCTTCGTAATAACTTATAAAAAGTAGAGTTCTGATTACTTTTTATCTTTATAACTGGAGGACTACACTTGTCTAATATTAAGTGATATTATCCGTGTAAACTGTTGTGTATGTGTATATTATTTGCTGGCAATCCTCAATATATAAAATAAAATACTTACATCCGTATATTTAAGTGTAAATTTCAGCAGTGAATCGCATTGTTTGTTATTGTTTGACTCTATGCATAAATTTAATGTAGTTAAAATCAATTGTCATTAAATTATCAATAATTAATAAAACAAGTTCTTATTAATAGCTTGTCCACTTATAATGGTGTTGTTTGCATACTATCTGTAATTGTTTTCTCTAATGACATTGGCAAAAATAGATAGGTACGGGTTGTGTACAATTTGAAATATTTTTAAATTAACTTTAAATAAGTAGAGTTATAGATTTTCTCGTTTTCATTTATGTACCTATGTAGCAATTAAAGACTAATTATTTTATCCGTATTTAATTATTTGTTGATAAATTCTATTGTTTGTCAACATTATACAATATTTTTTCCTTTGCTTTCAGAATCACATCTGAGAAAGATGGGGAGCCAAGAAGGTCA
Organism: Euclidia mi; assembly: GCA_944739405.2. Classification (NCBI taxonomy): domain Eukaryota; kingdom Metazoa; phylum Arthropoda; class Insecta; order Lepidoptera; family Erebidae; genus Euclidia; species Euclidia mi. The sequence goes on from OX123185.2 coordinate 60,120,847, forward strand.
ACAAACTTTTTGTTTAAAATGGAACCACCACAAAACAAACTTGGTGGAAATTTTAGAAGCATTGATCAAAGGGGAGACTTATGTGGACTGTACATTGGTGGTCGACGACCAGGTGACGTTCAAGGCTCACCGGGTGGTGCTGGCCGCCAATTCCCCTTACTTTCAATCAATACTAGCAGACGTCCCGATGGACCACTGCAGCATCCTGTTCCCTGGCGTGAAGGACTTCGAGATGCGCGCGCTGCTCGAGTACATGTACACGGGTGAGGTGAACGTGACGCAGGCGCACATCCCGCACATCATGAAGGTGGCGGAGCAGCTGGAGGTGAAGGGGCTGTTCGACATGACGGAGCTGCGGCGGCGGCCGGGCAGCACGGAGCGCGCGCCGGCCGCGTCGCCCCCGCGCGTGGTGCCCGCCGCGCCCTCCAGCGTGTCGCCGCCGGCGCCCGCGCCCCCCTCGCGCTGGCCGCCGCCACCCGCCGCGCCCGCTCTCTCCGCCGCCTACGACTCCGCTGATATGAACCCGCTCAAGCGTAAGAAACTCTCCAGTATGCTAGCCACCCGGGACACACCCATTTTAAGGAATGTTCTCGCTCAGACCTCTCCCGTCGACTCGTCCCAGCCCATGTCCCTAGTGTGCCACCCCGTCAACCAGCACGCACCGCCTCGTCTGCATTCCAATGGATCGGCGCATGAATCTGAACGTGCTACGAGCCCGCATCGCGCTTTTGACTACCGCCCTCGTAGGCTTTCCTCGCGAGCCTCTTCACCACACTACAACAGATCAGATCGCTCAGAAGACGCTCACTCTCCGTACACAGAAAGATCTTTCGAAGATGAAAGCCAACGCACTTTCCATCCTTCCCCGCCACCGACCAATTTCCAACAAGACGTAAGAGCTGGCTTAGCGCCATACGTACCTCCGCAACAGAAACCAGAATGGAAGCGATATAAACAATACACAAGGTCCGATATATTGTCCGCTATCGAGTGCGTGCGTAACGGAATGAGCGCGCTGCAAGCGTCGCGGAAATATGGCGTTCCCTCACGTACGTTGTATGATAAAGTTAAAAAACTTGGAATAACGACCAGCCGGCCGATGAGCCGAGGAGTCAAAAGAGAATCGAATGGTGCCGCATTCCCTTACGGGTTAAGTGGCACAGGAGGCGAGGACGGTAACCCAACAACGCCCCTCATTGATCCATCATTCCTACAACAAGCACTAGAAGGAGCAACGAGAGACGGCGGGCGAGAGGCTCTACACGCGATGGCGCTGGCCGCCGCCGCTCACGCCGCACTCGCACCACGTACGCCACCTCGATCGCCGCCGCAGTCACCGAGGTCACCCCCTCAGGACGATGATCATGTCGAGGATCTGTCCGTTCCTCGTAGACGCGATTTAGAACAACCAGCCGGAGTCATCGTCCCGCCGCGTAATTTCGCGTTAGATTGTGGCCCCGATAGAGATTGAAAGATGTACCGTTCGTTGGATGAACATTCGAAAAGACTGACTTAGGCGTACAAAGTTAGAAGTAAGGCACTTATTGGTAGGCTAAGCTGGTAGGACGCGCCGCGCGCGCACTCCGCCGCTGACCGGGCGCTCCGGCCGGGCGATTGCAATGGGCCCCGCGGCCACTTTTCTTCTACCTTCTTCTTCTCTATTTATTTCATGCGTCATCGAAGCCTGAGAGCGAAATAAAATTTCCGTTTGATGCAGGACGACGCCTTATTGTGATTTTATTTTTGTTTATCTCTTCTTTAGTTTTTGTTTCATAACATTTACGTCTTTGTTAATAAATAGCAAAATAAGTTAGCTTTAACTAGCATTTAATGTCTTAGTTGGACAGGTAACTTTATAGGGCCGAAGGGCAAACAGCCAGCGCGCCTCGGGCGGGTTGCCTAGACAAGTTATTGTGCAATTTGTTGTCCGCGACTGTGATGTTTATAGACTGAAATGCCGCTACTACCTCACGCTCGCTACAGCTACTCTAGTCCACCACGTCGCGCCATGACGCCCTCGTACCGCCGCAGTTCGTACGAGGCGACACTCACTCTGTGTGAACATGGAAGATAAGGTTGCGTGCGACGCGCGACGACGACGTGTACGCTCATCTCGCTGCGGATAGCGACGTACCTTCGCACCGAACTATTGTTTCCTTACATTACGGGTTAGATTTATTTATTTGTTCGTCGATTGCCATAAATGTTCGTTGTTAAATATGTAGTTGTGCTCACCATATCCTCAGTATAAAGATGTTTTGCACAAGCACGGTGATTCAAGTTAGTGTTAAGAGATTTCATAAACACTTAGTTAAGAATGCTCAATGTTATGATTAGTTTTCGAGGTAAAATAGAAGAAAACCGTCGCGATGCGTTGTTATAGAATACGTAAAAATATCTAGTTTATTTTTAATATCTGATCTATGAGTGTAATACTGTGTTTTGCTCGACGTCTAGGTAATAAAACTCTTGATATAAAAACGTAATTGTAAGAGTACAAATTGTATAAAGATTGCACATTTTGACTTGATCGTGTAATTATCACATATTTAATATTTGGTTTCTGTATATTAAAATCCTAAGAGTAAACATAATAGCTAACTGTCATCAGTTCTTATGTTAATATACTTTACTTATTATTTGGTAATTGATTGGAAGACTGATTTGTTACTTTAGTCTAGTTTGAAAATGCCATAGATATCTACGATTGTATCTACATTAATTTTGGTTACGCAAATGTGTAATTAATTAAGTTAATCACGGTATGGTGTGTGTAGAAGCTACACTTTGGTAGGTCTCACTATTTTGTGCCTTTGTTTGTTATAATGAATATATTATATAGGGTCATTTCGCCTGTTCGCGTCCACCCCCCTATTCGCGTCCATTTTACGGACCTCCCTTTAAAAATGCTCGGAAATAAGTATACTAACACACTAATAAAATGAAAAGTCAGTATCGCCAATACCTAGACGTATAAGAGACACGCACAAATAGACAAAAGTTCCGTGCGCCCAGCCTATCCTGTTTAAAAAAATTAGTTAATCTCGGTTGTTCAACAAAAGAGTGCAGATGCGCGGGATATAAATAAAAAAATAGTGTGCAGCGGCGTGTTTGACGGTATTTTTTTTATTATTTATGTGAATTTTAGGATACATAGCTGTTTCTAGACATTAATAATGAAAAGACGAATAGTATGAATTATGAATTAGCTTGTTTTTTTTATAGTTAACAATTAAAGTAAGGTGGACGCGAATTACAACACCGAATTTATAAAACTTCCAGTTTGCGTCCACAATGGACGCGAACTCGTCTATTTATGATTTCTTTAGTTGTTTATTTTTATGTGATTAAAATATGAGAGAGAAATTGGGATTTTGTTTATTTTAACATTAATAGTATGCAATTGTAATGACCAATTTGCGTCCACATTATTATGATTGAAATAAAAGATACAATTGATATAATAATCGACTACAAGTGGACGCAAACTATACCTGCAAGGGATAATATTATAGCAAATTGCGTCCATATTTTCATGAAATAGAAATGATCGCATAAATACATTCTATATATATATTTTTTTATAATTTAAAATGCATTTTTGATTAAGACTGAGTTTAAAATTGAATTATTACATTTAATTTCTTTTATTCCATATTTTTTCTATTCAAGATGAGTTCTTAGGAAAAAAAATACAAAAGATGATTAAATAAAGAAAGCGTTTTGTGATATTCGTGAGAAGAAGAAATCGATAAGACAAATATGTACATAATTATGTAAAAATTATGCTATTTCGAAGACCACAATATTGGACAACATGTACCTATCGTTATTTTTTATCTTTGATTTTAAGTTCCATCGATGTTGAGAACAATAAATAGTTATTTATAGTTTCTATAAAGTGATTTAATAGTGATAATAATGTAGACTTTTTATAACTTTAATCTTAAATGTAGAAATTGTTAAAAGCCAATCTTTCTTTAGATTGTCTTAACAATATCACCCTTATATGAAGGATTATAAGGCTGATATTGTTAAGACTAAGCTGGTGGACGCGAACTGGTCCACAGGTGGACGCAATTAGGATTTTTTGGACGCAAACTGGGTAAAATGCCATATTTTGAAGTTTGTCTATTTAAAAAAAATATATAACAAGTTTCGAACAAAACTGAAAGTTATTATTAAAATAGACTATATAATGAACGCATTACATTAATTTTTCATTGAATCAATTTGCTGGAACATTTTTATTTTCTCCTTCAAACTTGCCAACTGCACTAAATGGACGCGAACAGGCGAAATGATCCTATGTTAGGACATTCCAGTAGGTGTACCTTATGCACTTCTCTGTTCATTTGGACACACCGCCTTAGTACGAGCTCTCGATTACGTAGAACGTCATTGTGATTTTTAATGTTTTATCCTTCACAGCTTGCCTAGCATAAAGAATTCAAGGATCTTGTTAGATAAAGCTGTTAGGTAAGGTAAAAAAAAATGTCGTTCGATTCGATGACATTCAACGTATTCGAGACACTTATAAATTCGTACTAAAGCATAGTCGAGGTACCTTTTATTTAGAGATAATATCCCTGATGCGAAGGTGTCTGTTCGGCCATAGTAATAATACCTCACAGTTTTTGTTGAAATCAAATGTTATAATATAATATTATTATATATCCACTTTTGTGCCTATAAATATACGTTATTGAGTATGATGTTATTGCACTATAATTAATCAAATTAAGTTGGGATTTTAAATATCGTATGTACTTTAAATATGTAGTTAGCGCTGTATCTATACACTTAAGTTATATATTAGATCGAGTTTGTTTATCTCGTAACTACATATTATTATAATAAGAACTCTATATTTACAGATAATATAATGTTACAAATATAAATTAAACGTTTAATATCACAACACTACTTTATTATTCCTAATACCCTGAAACAAATAAATTAAGCTGTGGAACTGCGACGAAATATACCTACCTGTATCTGCAAAAAATATTTCTACGAGCTGTATATTAGAATATTATATCAATGATATTATGAAAAAAACCAGCAATAAACTCTTTACTGCTGTTTTCTTTTAATTTAAATGTAGCAAAGTCCAAATGACTCTACAATCCTCAATACTGAGTAGACTTTAAATTCTCTCTAACAATCTCTAAAACAGCTTAGCATACATGGTTCAGTGTGAGTAATTACATGGTCTATCACCTCGATTCGATCGGCATTCTGTCCTTCCATTGGCTCGCTTCAAGTTCTGCAACGAATCAAGCTTGTAGCGTGCCAATAAATTAACTGAACGCCGATCGAATCACGGCCAGACGCCATGTGACTATTTGGCTGAGCTCTCCGTGATACCGCCACAACGAAAAGGCTGATCAAGATGATTGATCCACTCGGAGTTCTTCTACAATGATCTGACTTTGAACAGGGCCTACCAACGCAAGGCTGTTTTAACAACAAGCTTATTGATGCGCACAGAATACATACGAAAGTTTTTAGGAGAATGCAGGATTTATAAAATAATACTCTACGCAACTGAACCTACTGTTAGTGTTACTGATTGTGTGATCTGTTTTTTTACGAACTTGACCAACAATTGTGATGTTAGTAAGCAGTGTCGGATTTCGCAGTACTACTGCCCAGGGCCCTTTACATAAATCTTAAATCTGAAAGGTAATCCGGAGGTACACGAGTAGGTATGAGGCATCAAAGGAGCAAGCAAAAACATCTACACACGGCAAATAAGTAGTTGACCGCGGCTTCGAGGTAAACTTTTACCTTTTTGAAATATTTGCATACCTACATTATTTAAATACATGGGTTTTATGTAGCGCCATATAAAGGAGACTCAGCAACATCTTTTGGCACGGCGCAGTATGAGCACTGAAGTCAGCGTCACAAAGTTTTAGTTGCAGGACAACATCTGCTGGTTCCGTTAGTTACATTATAAGATCTTTGAAGAGCGTATGGTGACGGCACTGGTTAAGGTAAAACAAACAAACTGGCTAAGGCGGCTCTACTACTCTCCTAACGAGTGGTTGCCTCTAGTAGATACATGGCTTTAATGAGTTGAAAGTTTAGGCGAAATTTAGTAAAAAGTTTTGGATGAAATGGCGCTCGATAAACTCCTATTAAACAACTAACTCTATTCGCTGTTACGCCCATAGTGTCACCTGGCGCCTCTCAGTGGACTTGCCAGAATACCAGCGCAGCGGCAAGTTTGTCGCAGCATTCGCTGAGGCAGGCTCCAATTTTGGCCTCCTTATTATTATTATTTTTTTACTTTTTTTCTTTGTATTAGAATTTAGTATTAAGTATTGTTATTGTTTAGTGTATAGGTATGTGAGGCACAAAATAAACATTTTCTTTTCGTTTTTTTTATCACACAAACAATTTTGTGAAAATAAATGCCCATCTGATACAAAATTACAATCATCATGATTATTCCAGCGATATCCCGGTTGCACCAAAGGAAAATCGTAGAATAACGACCTACTGATTAAAAATGGTTTGAGTCAATGTCGCTACTGGCATGCATTTTTTATTTTACTCAATAGGTTAAGGACCAAACTATAGCCCGTGCCACGAGAACATAGACTTTTTGTAAACAAATAATTTTTACTAAGTTACTTAGCGATAGTTCTGTCAAAAACAAATAATGTCAAATCCAATGAGCGCCATGGTACATAGATACGTGTCATTGGAAACTAATATGTCAATGGATCGGGTTTTTATCGATATTATGCGCTGTCAACGGGATCTTTTAATGTTTTGAGGTACTGACGCCTAGAATGTCAACATTTGGCGTTAGTTCATTGAAATGTTATATTCTTGGGCTTAACATGCATTTATCAGAGGACATAATTAAATTTTTAGTTATCAAGACGGGGTAAATTTAAAGTTAAATACAAGTTTATAGGATCGCAACGCTCTTCCGCTGCCAGTATCTCGAAAAAGCGGGTGCAGAATAGCAGTTGACAGAAAATTATTTATACCTAAAAAGAAATTGCGTTTTCAGACTACCGTAACTTTTAATGGATTTTGTTTAAGTTCATTCTGACGATTTGCCCATGAATTGCTCCATGCCCAGAAAATTTTATGCAATGTACTAGCCAGTTATCTGTAATATTATTGATTGTTGGCCAATAATTTAATATTTTAGGATAGGTAATGCTACTTTGAGCAAATTATTTATTGTCTATGATTTAAAAAAAACGTGTCAATAATAGAGTAACATGTATGTACTCTATCACTAACCTACATAGTACTGTATTTTTCCTTAATTTACAGAATAAATTACGTGTACGTAAACGACAAAAATATCGGCAAATTTATGAACATTCGATCATTCAAACACAAAATCAAATATTTTTATTTCAGTAAAATTCAACAATATAAATTTAAAAACATAGTGGCATAATTAGGCATTGAACAAGAAATACTGATCAAAAAGTATAAAATCCAAAACTCAACTGTTTGAAAAAAGGTTGTGAAGCCCTGAATGTTTGTTTACAAAAAGTCTATCTTCTCGTGGCACCAACTATAGACTATAATGTCAAAAAACTATAATAAAGTACCTATATAGTTTTGACGGAAGTCCATGTTAAGCTCGATCACTTCATCACTTTCAAATTGATTTTATTGTTATGCGTTACAGGAAACGGTTTAATGTATTATATATTTCTGGAAACCTCGTATTTTGAAGAATATGAAACAACTAATATGTATTTAATATTATGTTAACATCATCAGCCTTTAACAGTCCACTGCTGGACTAGGCATCTCCTTCGAAAGGAGGAATTGGCCTACTATACCACGCTGGCCTAACGGGTTGGTATAGGGTTTGTTTCAAGTTTTCCTTCTCTTACAGTGCTGTTCTCTGCATAATATGCTCCCGCTGTCGGCTCTTACGACACCCATGGGATGATATGGGGTGGTGTAAATCCGTATTCTTAATCCGTCACCACACGGATTTAGAACGTTTATCTTAAAATAATTGCAAAATAAAATATGGTGAAAAAAGTTTTATTAAAGTTCATCGAGACTTTTGACCATGTTTACCCCTGCTTTGGGTAGGTACATTTAATGTTGATTTGTAGCCTTATCATATCAGCCTTTAATAGTCCACTGCTGGACTAGGCCTCTCCTTTGAAAGGAGGAATTGGCCTACTATACCACGCTGGCCAAACGGGTTGGTATAGGGTTTGTATCAAGTTTTCCTTCTCTTGCAGTGTTGTTCTCTGCATAATGTGCTCCCTCTGTCGGCTCTTACGACACCCGTGGGATGATATGGGGTGGTGACATTTCGTATTCTTAATCCGTCACCACACGGACACAATTTTAGCCTAGCTATCCATAAACATAATCAAATAAAAAAAGCTGCGAATATTTGCGGTTTTCGGAGTAATTAGTAATTAAATGTGATAAAAGTCAGAAAACAGAAAACCGCTCGCTATCTATTGCGGTTTGAAATGTTGCTGTTTACATCAATAGTTTGCGGTAGTAGGTTTTGCAATTTATCATTGATATTAGGGCGTTTATCTTTTTTGCACTTTTTATGTGATGGTCAAGGCGTAAGTCTCAGGGGGTAAGATAGGGGTCAAAGTGTGTTACTTATTATTCCTTTAGTGGATTGACTTCAAACTTTATATATTGGTTCCTTAAATGATGTTGATTGTCCGTGTGGTGACGGATTAAGAATACGAATTGTCACCACCCCATATCATCCCATGGGTGTGGTAAGAGCCGACAGTGGGAGCATATAATGCAGAAGACAGCACGTACTATAAGAGAAGGAAGGAAAATGGATGGAAAATATTAATCAACAAGATGCACATTACCCTCAATTTCATATAGTATATAAACAGTTGTTTCATTTCATTGTAAATAACAAAATAGTGGTGAACTAACAGAAGTGTAATTGTTACGAATATATGTAACTACGTGTTTTGTTGACTCCTCAAAATGTCAACATTCAAGTGTTCTAAACGTGAAATAATACTTTCGTATATCGAAGAAAGGAAATCATTGGAGGCATTATCAACAGTTTTAAAAGAAAATGATCATGTATCTAAAGACAACTTATGTTTCATCCTCAGTGATTTTCAAAGCCATATTATTCCCGCTTTTAATAAACGATGGACAGAAGTTTCACGGAAAAGGATATATTTTTAATGAAAGCAGTAATTGGTTGGAATCAGAATAACCAGAAACTTTACCGAACACCGAAGACGTCACGACCGTCTCCACACCATATACTTCTTCTGGCAAAGGTGGGCGACCGTGCGTATCTTATCCAGACTTGTCAGAATCCAGTAAAAGAAGAAAAATAAGTACAATGTTACCTACTTAATAAATATGGATTTGAACACATCTATACTGCATATCTTCAAGAGTTACGTTCGATACGAGAAGAGAACAGAAGCTAAACTTGTGGAAACATTAAGATTAGCTGACAGTGAAAATAAGACCTTATTCTGGAGTCTAATAGAAGACACAAGGCAGACAAAAATGTTAACGGATGAAGAAGCATTAAGCATATATTTTATTGACTTGGATTTAACGAAAGCGAATATTTAATACTAGAGGACGCCAGCAGCCACGCCTGCATTTTTTTTTAATTTACCCGTTTTGGCCGATCCCGTGGGAATTTCGGGAAATCCCTTCTTAGTGCACCCCTACGGTCCCCAAGGAACATACATGACAAATGTCAGCTTCCTGCGCCCAATAGTTTCGGCTGTAGCGTGTCTGTCAGTCAGTCAGTAACGCAAGGATTTTATATATTAAGATTGTGCTTTCGTTAAATCCAAGTCAATAAAATATATTGTACTTGAGAAATTTAACGAACGAACGAAAATGTTTTGTGTTTCCACCACCATATTACAAAGTGCAAGAAGTTAAAAATACTTGCTATCCACCATCTTCAGCTTTAGAAATTACAGACACAACTTGACACAAGTGCAAAAATAGTAAGACTTTAAGATTTATTACATCACACTGCAGCTAGAATATTGACATTAGAGTCAGTGTATAGGAATGGATTGAGCCATATAATATAACTAGAGGACGCCAGCAGCTACGCCTGCATATTTTTTATTTTTAAATTTACCCGTTTTGGCCGATCCCGTGAGAATTTCGGGAAATCCCTTCTTAGTGCACCCCTACGGTCCCCAAGGAACATACATGCCAAATTTCAGCTTCCTGCGTTCAATAGTTTCGGCTGTAGCGTGTCTGTCAGTCAGTCAGTAACGCAAGCATTTTATATATACAGATATATACCTAACATAATTGAGCGGTATACCGGTTGCATCCAAGACTAATCTACGTCTTGGAGCCCGGCGTCTGTGTACTAAATAGTCTAACAAGATATGACAGAATATCAGCTTTCCCACGAAGTGACTGCCGTCGACCTTCGCAATCCAATGGGATAGTGATATTCTACGGTGCAAGCGATACTCGTAATTAATCATTAAATAGATACGCACATAACTTCGAAATATGGTAGTCTAGGGGAGATACCTACCTACCTACCCACAGACTGTCATACAAAGGGATTTGAATCCACGGTGCGCACCTCCTTCCTATCGGAATTAGGTGTACCTAGGTATACTTAATTAATTGATAATTACCGCTTGCTCAGGGTTTGGGAGAGCACATTAAGCCCTCGACCCCAGTTGTCGTGCAGATCTTTAACAATCGATACGGTTCTAGTCTAGTCCTTGGAATATCGCTATCCCTTTAGTTGGCGCATGTCAAACAAGCAATCGCTCTGTGGAAAAACTAATATCCAGTCAAATTCGTTTAGACTAGTACTAGATAGTAGATAGGTACCCTGTAATAAGTTTTCGGTTTATTAGTTTGTAATTTGGTTATATGCAAAGAACGCCCTCTATGGAGTAAACTACAAAATGACGGCCGGTGACGAAGAACATTACACATTTCTAGCGGTTTGGTTTTGCTTGTAATTGTAAAAGTGTAAAACTCGTACTAGACCCTCTGTTAAGACAGAGGGTCTAGTACGAGTTTTAGCGGGGGCGCCCCCTACCGGACTCTATCCATCGCTACTGTCCGTCAGGGGCGCTTTTAGAAAAATATAATTATGGAAATTGTTCCCGTGTCGACTAGGCTATCGTCACCGTGACAATCGAGTGCAAAACTCATACTAGACCCAATTATGCCAATGCTTACAGATAACGCAACATTAAATTATTTATTACCCAGAAAAATCTATTAATCGGAAGATTGTAACATATAAATATGGAAACCACTTGCATGTTACCTATACGAGAACAATTTTATTGTACTTGCTTTCCTTGAGATGTCAGTAGCTCACATTATTTAGATTTACCTGTTTCCTACTGCCTGGAAAAAGAATTATATTTGAATAATGACAAGCAGATTAGAAATTATTTTATATTTATTTCGTTTTGTGTGCCTAATTCCAACTTTGTTTTGTTAAAAATAGGCTACCATAATTCTCTAAGTGAAGAGCCATCTATGAAATGTATACTTTAACTTATATTAATTGTTTCCATAGCTGTTCGAGAGATGTCACTGACATACGCCCGGTCTACCTTAGACCGTCCTTACATTAAGTGGTCTACTATAGTCTAGCTATTAATTAGATGCAGTAAATAATTGACGTAAGCTAGGAGGCAGCGATAGCCTAGTGGAGATACCAACAGACTGCCATGCAGAGGGTATCAGGTTCAAATCCACGGCGCTCACCAATGACTTGGCGGAGTTATGTGCGTATTGAATTGTTAATTATCGCTTGTCCCGTGCCTCGGAGAGCACGTTAAGCCGTAAGTCCCGGTTGGCATGAAGATCTTTGACAGTCGTTACAGGGCGTCAGTACCAAAGAGATCAGATATTTACAAAGAGGCGTATTTCCTATGGGCACTCTGAAGACAAACTTTCTGTGACCCAAATTGCTGCTTGGCTTCGTAAGAACTATCTATTCTGTGGCTTGGCGGCGTGGGAGTCGCGCTGTGACAGCTGTCTCTACGAGAGCAAGAGAGACGAACGTTCCTCCTGTGTATCTTAACTACGAGAGCGAGACGGAGAACGACGCCAGCGCCGCCAACGGCGTGAACTACGAACTGAACTGGAGATAGTCCCCACTTGGAATTGGCACACGAAATCCTTAAGAACTGCGCTTCTATGTAAACCTGTATTAATTGTCAGTACCTTCTAAATAAATTGACAACTACTTAGTGTCAGTTTATTTAGAAGGTAAACCATGGAATATCGCTATCCCTTCGGGTTGCAGAGGTCAGACAGGCAGTCGCTCTGAAGAAAAGCTAATATTCAGCCAAATCCGGTTAGACTAGGAAGCGGACCCCAGATTGAAACTGGGATAACGCTAAGGGGATGATGAGGATGATGAGTAAACTGACGTAAGCTAATGTCACTTCCAAAAATAATGATACCACATTTAACTTAGTATTGATTGCCTCATTCAATCGAAAAAGTCGATTAAACTGTTTCTACTTACGTACAAATGTAAATTAAAAGATTTTATTCAATTTTTCGATTGATTGGAAAATAATTAAAAAGAAAAAATATACCTATTAGATATTTACTTATTTTCATATCACTAGAAGACTGGTAACAGAAAACCTACGGAATAGGGAAGATTACTGCCAAGTTAAACCACCAGATGGCGGTATCACCGACTACAGTAAACCTAGGACCAAGAATCAAATGGACTCGACATTTGCGTACACCCGTAAAGGACGGATATAGAGTGTATAGAGTACATCCCGAGTTGGTGTTACCAGATGTTGTAAATGTTTACCCTACAATTCATTACAAAGTACATATTAACTTTTAAGTAATATTGTATCAAACCTGATTTGAGTTGAATTGAATTCCATCCATAAGGTGTGCGATAAGTATTTTTTATACTTAATATTATTATGTATAACAAAAATGTCGAATAGGAGGGACTGGCTTCACTCGCCAAATAAACACGAGGCTCAGAGTTATATATCTTTTACTATATTATTTCACACTCAAATTTACTGTCCTTTGAACAAAATAAATTTTGTGTACAAATTTCTTATTTTCTCTCTTTTATCACACAAAGATTTTGTGGCATAATTAATACGCACATTCAAATACTTTTTACAAACAGCTTTAATCAAAATCGAAAAATGGTTAAAATGGTTGGTTTTCCTAAAACACGTTTGTTCAAAGTGTTTAGAGCATACTCTTGAATATTTATTCGGATCCCAGTTTTCTCGTCCTGTTGCACGTATCCACAATTGTCGGATAGTGCAGTCCTTTGGGAATCTATAAACAAATAATTTCATTACTACAAAGAATCGGAAAACAAATTAAAATAAATAATTAATCTTAGGTTCATATGAAACTAAATAACGGCAAATTACCCAAAATTTGGGTAATTTCCCAAACGCTTCTGTGGTATCCCTAAAAAAACCTTTAACGCTGTAAAATTAAAAAGTATCGATGACGTTTGGTTAGCTCATCATTTAACGACCTATTGAATTCGATTGTGTAATACTAACATCGCGGTGATAATAAAATAGCCTTTTTTTGGCTTATTGATGTAATTTAGACATGTTTCCTTATGTAATAATACGCTATTTGTATCATTCTATCAATATTTGCATGTATAAATAGATATTATAACTGAAAATCGTACTTACGAATGAAAGGTTATGTTCTCACATTTCCGCTCACTACGGCTTTTACAGCCTAAAATGTAACAAATTACCATAATAAATCTGATCCAATGATATTTTCAGTAAGCATTCACAAATAATAATAACACAATATTTCGCGGATATTATCGAAAGCTCAACAGTTTGTTGGTCACAATATTCAGTTGTGACCAACAAAAAAAACGAAAACTCTGACAAAGACAAAAAATGCTATCTTTGTCTCTTTTACTCTTATGTATTTCTGTATGTCATTATCTCGGTCTGTCACGGTATTATTATTTGCTTGTCAAATCCATAGAGATACATCATCCTAGACAGTAAACAATGAATTTTGGCAAGTATGACATTTGAGTGACAACTTGACAACTCGTTTAGACTTCAAACTTTGGAATCAGAATCAGAATTTTTATTCGTTAAACTTAGGTGAATGTATACAATAATGGTCTTAAATTAGTTTAAGTTCGCTATGTTTTGTCCAAAAAGACATACAAATATTGTTAAAAGGAATGATATTACATTTTGCTTAATATACATTTTTTGATCATGAATAAATTAAAATATCAATTAAAATATAAAAATACAATGTCAAATAAAATTATAAATTATTGTTGTGTATAGTATAATAGTATAATGTCTAGTTTAAAACTATGTTAAATGCGCGATCTCATTATCTCATCTCAAACAAGTCACTAAAACAGAAACATTGTACCATTTTTATTGATATTGATAATTACATATAATGAGAACTGTTTTGTCTATATAAATAAGTATAGATGATTTATCTATGGTATAGATATATTGTTGTCTTATTGATGACAATATTTGAAAAGCGCGCTACGATAGTTTGTTTACTGTAGTTGCTCGTGCTGCCATCTGCGTCGAGCTTTGCGTAATGTTCCCTATTCGATTAGCGCATAAACTGTGTTTTTTTTTCATTAATGGGCACTACATAAACTCGTACCTACCGTACGGCAAGTTCTTTAATTTTTTTTAGTCCGAACGCACAAATGTTTCGTTTCTTCTCTTTAATTTATTATATACTATTGTGTTGATTGTGGCTTTTGAGTGTATTTGTATCGAGTAGATATCCTTTTTTTCATAATCATTATTATTTAGATTTCTCATATACCCAACCAATAAATAATATCTAATTATGAAAATCGATGAATCCAATAATGTATAATTATATGTTAATAAAATCAGTTTAAACTTCTATTATCGTATAAAAACAAAGAATATGCCTATAAATAAATATGTTACTGTTTCTTCCAACGAAATCAAAGTTTACACTAATCGATTTTTCATTCAATTTAGTCTCGTCACTATTTTTAACAGCAAAAACCTGCAATGGAACTGTCAGTTTACTGCATCGAATGAGTAGCCAGCAAGGAACTTATATACCTACTAAGTATATAAGTTACTTGGTAGCCAGACCACCAGACTTTGAGTAAAGACCAAACTATACTATAGTATACTTGATAGTATATTATTATCTATATAATCTATGGCCCGGTCATTACATAGAGATGTTAGAATAGAGTGGCAGAACAGTACCTAACTCAATACTGTGTCGTGTCCGTCGGTGCGAGAGAGAACACAACATTAAAGGCCCCATGAAGGTATAGATAAACATGGAGGCCACAGCTGCAACAAAGCCTTGAGTCAAATACCTACATTTCTCTATCTCACTCTCTGTGGTCTGACCTCTCCTTTTAGCGTGGATTTAGTATTGCTATCTTACATACATACATACATAACGTCACGCCTTTTATCCCCGAAGGGGTAGGCAGAGGTGTATTTCTACACCCACTTTTCGCCAGATATACTTTAGTCCCACGTAATAAGGGGCGAGCCTATTGCCGTACCGGGCACATTTCCAGACTCCGTGCTGCTACTGAGAATTTCGTGACAGAAAAACCCAATAACACTGCCCGACCCAGGAATCGAACCCGGGACCTCCCGATCCCACGTGCACAGTTATGCCGCGACCAATGAGGCAGTCGTATAGGGTTTGATGTCGAGTTTTCCGTCTCTACGCAAAAATGGTATTTGCATCGTGTTATCCCTTAGTCGCCTCTTACGACACCCACGGGAAGATAGGGGGTGGTGACACTTGTATTCTATGCCGTCAACCACACGGCATTGCTATCTTCTTATTAAAATCTCCGAGTAAGCTCTTAAAAAGAGCCGACATATTAAGCAAATCAGAAGTTTACACGGTCAATTAATGTGTATTTAAATCAAGAGTTGAAATCCAATCACTCGTTAAAACTCCCAATATTGTAGGTCTCGAACGCTTATAATCATGGTTGGCGAGACAGTGAATTATAATCCCATTTCCTAAGGATTTGGTAATGTGGCAACATTGGCCACCATATGTCAAGTAAATCTTGTCAATATGGCAGTGGTTGGTTGAAAAGAGATGGTATGACCACAGTGAGCGAGATAGCGATACATCATTTGAGCTTCAAGTAGGTATTCGGAGTGCGGTCTCTATGTTTATCTATAACTTCATGAAAGGCCCCCTGCATCTAAATATATCAACATTTTTGTCACTTCAAACTATCTTCGTGTATCAATAAAAACAACTTTTAAACTATTGATTACTAATAAACTGATTTAAATAATAGTTACAGGTAGCACGCCACTGCGTAATGTTGATGTTGTGCATGTATTGTTAGAGAGAGATGCAGGGGGCCTTTAATGTTGCGTTCTCTCTCCCACCGGCGGACACGAATAGGCCCCACTCTGCCACTCTATTCTTAATATCTCTATGGGTCATTACCAGGGTAGGTATATATCCAATTTCTTTGCCAGGGTCAAAAACTAATCTCTGTCACTGATTCTTAAATAAAAAGTGGCTTCACTTTTAATTAACACCTACTTGTATTTACTAGACGCCACCCTTTTTTAACATCACTCGCAATATATAGCAATCATAAGTATATTTTAATGATTTTCCCACAGAGGCATCATTGAAATCAATTAATTAAAAACAAAATATTATATGAATAACGCATTCTAACCTAACTTTTCATTTATTCCTTTAGATTAGTTTAGAATGTTTAGATAGTCGAAGGACCAATGTTTTTTAATACTGTTGATTAATTCATAAATATTTTTGCTTGCAGTTCATACTTCATCTAGGTATTAATACCTATTTGAGTACCTATGTCAGAAATAATAATATTGATACAGTTATTAAATCTTCAAAAACTGTATTATTTTTTATCGATATGTCGTATTATTCATATTTGAAAGGCTCCTCCAATCCTTCCGCTTATTAATTTTATGAATCATGGTGCAATATTTCGGAGAACGCACCTTCATATGACGTCATATCGCACCACTTCGTATCTTTCCTTTGATTGGTCCAACTCTATCATCAGACAAGTGTCAAACGCAATGGTTTCTGCCAAAAAACGTAAACAAGTGTATTATTATTGTGGAATATCACGAATAACAAATTAATTGGAATTAAAACCGAAACGAAAATGGAGACCGATGATCCATTTATGAATTCCAATGTGTTCAATGTGAATGACATCGCTGAAATCGAAGGTAAGAGTTATATAAAGTTGGGTTAGAATTTGTAGAAATTTGTGTGGCGCAAAAATATTATTATATTTGTTTGATTTTAGATTTCCTCAGTGGTTGTGATGGAGATTTTATGAGGACATTGGAAGATGAATTATTGGCGCGAGTTGACAATGATCCTCTGTTACTTAGTGTTGACACAAAAATTAAGACTGAATCTGCATCAACACCTCAAGTCTCACCATGCTACAACCCTACTGGAAACCCTATGGTGTCGCAATATACGCACAGACCAAAGGCACAACCAGTGGTTACTCCACAAGTGAAGAGTAGTCCTGTTCAGGGGATGTATGGTAGAGAGGAAAGCTACAATTTGCAAATCAATGAGAGCACCCCTCTGCCGGATGTCACGCAGCATGGCCGTAACAGAATACCCACACAGACACCAATGGTCATGCAGCAAGTTGTTCAGAGTCCTCTATATGTGAATTTGGCACCAACAAGTGTACAAACAATTATAGATGGAAGAACATCATTATTGCAGCTGGATGGAACAGCACAAGCAAATCATCCAAGTAAAGCAAAGCCTGCGACTAGGCAGCCCCTATTAATACAGAACAATGCTAAAGGTGTGACTCCAGTTCTTATAAAAACATCTGATGCAAGTTTTTCACCAGTTGTTTTGCAGCCAAATATTATCAATCCAGAGACTCAAACATTTATGTACACAAGTGCTCCTATACAAGGTAATTGGAACTTATAATCTATGTGTGTATAGTATGTACTATAGCTGTGGCTAGAAGAACAACTAATGAACTGTTCAATCAATCTCTCAGTGAATACTAATGGCAGTGATTTTGATAAAGAGAAATAATCATCTGTTACAAAGACATAGTCAATTAATACATAAATATTTACATTTGTAGCTATACTAAAATGAACTAACAATGCATGATGCAATATGGCCTGGGAATGAGTATTGATATTAATGATATGATAATCTTATGTTATTATGCCATTATCATCATAAATTATGCAATTATAATAAATTATTATTCCTTGAAATGAAGCTGACAATTGCAAAAAAATTAAAAATTATGCCAATCTTTAATATCTTACATGCATCTAAACCTAATATTACTTGAATATACATACATACATGCATACATATCGTCACGCCTTTTATCCCCGAAGGGGTAGGCAGAGGTGTATTTCTACACCCACTTTTCGCCAGATATACTTTAGTCCCACGTAATTACGTAGTACCGGGCACATTTCCAGACTCCATGCTGCTACTGAGAATTTCGTGACAGAAAAACCCAATAACACTGCCCGACCCAGGAATCGAACCTGGGACCTCCCGATCCCACGCGCACATTTATGCCGCGAGACCAACGAGGCAGTCGTATAAGGTTTGATGTCGAGTTTTCCGTCTCTAGCCAAAGATGGTATTTGCATCGTGTTATCCCATAGTCGCCTCTTACGACACCCACGGGAAGATAGGGGGTGGGGACACTTGTATTCTATGCCGTCAACCACACGGCAATATTATGAATATATAATAATAATAATGTCCGTGTGGCGACGGATTAAGAATACGGAAAGTCACCACCCCATATCATCCCATGGGTGTTGTAAGAGCCGACAAAGGGAGCATATTATGCAGAGAACAGCACTGTAACGGCCACAAACGCATTAAGGTCAACGCTCATTAGAGCCACCCGGCACCCACTCCGCACGGCGTCCACGAGTGGACGTCGCGCGGTCAACCAGCGGACCGCGCGCCGTCAACGAGTGAACGCCGCGCGGTCAACGCGGCGACGAGCAGTCAACGCGCAGCAAGCATGCGAGCAGCGAGTTGCCACCGAGCCGGCTACGCGCGGACGGCGGGTGGACCACCCGCCGCCCGCGCGTGGACGGCTTACGACAGAGGAGATCCGGTGACGCTATGGAGTTGATGTAGTGAGCGCATACCCATACAAATCCATATAAAGAATACTAACCGCACGAGGCGAGGCGGTGCGGAGTGGGTGCCGGGTGGCTCTAATGAGCGTTGACCTTTAATTACTGCGGTAATCTTCTTTAATGTGCGAAAAAAGACCGCCGCCGAGCTATTGCCTACTGGCATATGCCATATTGATTGGCATTGTAAAATTATGGCCATAAATCGCGGTTACACCTAGGCGTTGTTGAAATTATGGCAATAATTATTGGCATATCCCGGTAGTGTGGCCCGAGCATAAGAGGATGTTGACGATGAGGATGATGAGTAAACTGACGTAAGCTAATGTCACTGCCAAAAATAATGATAACACATTTTAACTTAGTAGTGATTGCCTCATTCAATCGAAAAAATCGATTAAACTGTTTCTACTTACGTACAAATGTAAATTATAAGATTTTATTAAATTTTTCGATTGATTGGAAAATAATTAAAAAGAAAAAATATACCTATTAGATATTTACTTATTTTCATATCACTAGAAGACTGGTAAGTAGTGTTGAAAATGACTAACGTGACTGAATTTGACTGACTGTCATTTACGGTCAAATTGGTCAAAAACAGTCAAAAAAGGTCATTAACTGTAAAAAATGGTCAATGTCGGTCATTTTGATTTCACTAATATTTTAGTACTTTTTTAAGTATTTTCTAAGTTTTTGTGATGTATATAAGTGTACAGAATTCTTAATTGAAACAAAAATGGTTTATAATTATTTATTGTAGTATTCAACATTTTACAATGTAGGTTTCTTTAAAAAAATAGAATCATAGTGTTAATCATTTTACTAATTGTTTTCTAATTCTAATTAAAGTATTAAGGGATCATTTTCCTCATCATCATGACCAATGATGCCTTGTGCGTGGTTCATGGCGTCTATGAATGCAATGTTTTCATACTCCTCTTCATCCGAGTCTGAGCTCAAATTACACATTGCAGGAGCACGTTTATTTTCCGCAAAAAGACGGAGGTTTGATCTGACCCTTTGCTTCTGCAAGCGATTGCGTCGCAAAGATGTGTGAAACTGAATATGCTCCAGTAGCGCTCACTTGCAGCTGAAGATGGTGGAACGCTTAGGATTCGGGTAGCGATCGGTTGTCTGCCACCATATATATATATATACTTATATATATATAATATTTTGTGGAGTTCGGCAACGGCTCAAACAATTAAACAATTTGAATTAAATTTTGTATTCAGATAGAGTTTGGCTTGGCAAGTTTGTCTTCTTTATCGTTAGATTTCCTGGGAAAACGTCACAAAAAAATAATAATCGCTGAGTGAAATTGGATACCTAAATAAATAAATTATTTGGTGGTAGTTGAGAAAAGACATAAATTATTATTTCAGTCAAATTGACTGAATTTGACAGTAAATGACCGGTCATATTAGGTTTATGACAATTGTGACTGGTCATATTCAGTCATTTTACATCTCTACTGGTAAGAGAAAACCTACGGAATTCGATTAGCGCATAAATTGTTTTTTTTTTATTATTAATGGGCACTACATCGTATGTACTGTTTATTCTGTGACTACATACATACCGTACCGTGTACCGTACGGCAAGTTCTTTAATTTCTTTTAGTCCGAACGCACAAATGTTTCGTTTCTTCTCTTTAATTTATTATATACTATTGTGTTTTTGTGGCTTTTGAGTGTATTTGTATCGAGTAGATATCCTTTATTTCATAATCATTATTGGTTAGATTTCTCATATACCCAACCAATAAATAATAATTATGAAAATCGATGAATCCAATAATGTATATGTGTTAATAAAATCAGTTTAAACTTCTATTATGGTATAAAAACAAAGAATATGCCTATAAATAAATATGTTACTTTTTCTTCCAAAGAAATCAAAGTTTACACTAATCGATTTTTCATTCAATTTAGTCTCGTCACTATTTTTAACAGCAAAAACCTGCAATGGAACTGTCAGTTTACTGCATTTACTGCATCGAACGAGTACCTAGCCAGCAAGGAACATATATACCTACCTACTAAGTATATAAGTTCCTTCGTAGCCAGACCATAGAGATCTCTATGAGCCAGACCCATAGAGATATAAATATCTCTATGGCCAGACCATCAGACAAAGAAATATAACCTAAGGCACGTAGTCCAACCTCTCTGCCACCAGACTTTGAGTAAAGGCCAGAATATAGTATACTTGATAGTTTAATATTATCTATATAATCTATGGCCCGGTCATTACCAAGGTAGGTATATATCCAATTTCTTTGCCAGGGTCAAAAATTAATCTCTGTCATTGATTCTTAAATAAAAAGTGGCTTTTAATTAACACCTATTTGTATTTACTAGACGCCACCCTTTTTTAACATCACTCGCAATATATAGCAATCATAAGTATATTTTAATGATTTTCCCACAGAGGCATCATTGAAATCAATTAATTAAAAACAAAATATTATATGAATAACGCATTCTAACCTAACTTTTCATTTATTCCTTTAGATTAGTTTAGAATGTTTAGATAGTCGAAGGACCAATGTTTTTTAATACTGTTGATTAATTAATAAATATTTTTGCTTGGAAATAGTTCATACTTCATCTAGGTATTAATACCTATTTGAGTATGTTAGAAATAATAATATTCATACAGTTATTAAATCTTCAAAAACTGTATTATTTTATATCGATATGTCGTATTATTCATATTTGAAAGGCTCCTCCAATCCTTCCGCTTATTAATTTTATGAATCATGGTGCAATATTTCGGAGAACGCACCTTCATATGACGTCATATCGCACCACTTCGTATCTTTCCTTTGATTGGTCCAACTCTATCATCAGACAAGTGTCAAACGCAATGGCAAATGGTTTCTGCCAAAAAACGTAAACAAGTGTATTATTATTGTGGAATATCACGAATAACAAATTAATTGGAATTAAAACCGAAACGAAAATGGAGACCGATGATCCATTTATGAATTCCAATGTGTTCAATGTGAATGACATCGCTGAAATCGAAGGTAAGAGTTATATAAAGTTGGGTTAGAATTTGCAGGAATTTGTGTGGCGCAAAAATATTATTATATTTGTTTGATTTTAGATTTCCTCAGTGGTTGTGATGGAGATTTTATGAGGACATTGGAAGATGAATTGGCGCGAGTTGACAATGATCCTCTGTTACTTAGTGTTGACACAAAAATTAAGACTGAATCTGCATCAACACCTCAAGTCTCACCATGCTACAACCCTACTGGAAACCCTATGGTGTCGCAATATACGCACAGACCAAAGGCACAACCAGTGGTTACTCCACAAGTGAAGAGTAGTCCTGTTCAGGGGATGTATGGTAGAGAGGAAAGCTACAATTTGCAAATCAATGAGAGCACCCCTCTGCCGGATGTCACGCAGCATGGCCGTAACAGAATACCCACACAGACACCTATGGTCATGCAGCAAGTTGTTCAGAGTCCTCTATATGTGAATTTGGCACCAACAAGTGTGCAAACAATTATAGATGGAAGAACATCATTATTGCAGCTGGATGGAACAGCACAAGCAAATCATCCAAGTAAAGCAAAGCCTGCGACCAGTCAGCCCCTATTAATACAGAACAATGCTAAAGGAGTGACTCCAGTTCTTATAAAAACATCTGATGCAAGTTTTTCACCAGTTGTTTTGCAGCCAAACATTATCAATCCAGAGACTCAAACATTTATGTATACAAGTGCTCCTATACAAGGTAAATGGAACTTATAATCTATGTGTGTATAGTATGTACTATAGCTGTGGCTAGAAGAACAACTAATGAACTGTTCAATCAATCTCTCAGTGAATACTAATGGCAGTGATTTTGATAAAGAGAAATACATCATCTAATTACACATACATAGTCAATTAATACATAAATATTTACATTTGTAACTATACAAAAATGATCTAACAATGCATGATGCAATATGGCCTGGGAATGAGTATTGATATTAAGGATATGATAATCTTATGTTATTATGTCATTATCATCATAAATTATGCAATTATAATAAATTATTATTCCTTGAAAGGAAGCTGACAATTGCAAAAAAAAAAAATTATGCCAATCTTTAATATCTTACATGCATCTAAACCTAATATTACTTGAATATATAATAATAATAATGTCCGTATGGCAACGGCTTAAGAATATCATCCCATGGGTGTTGTAAGAGCCGACAGAGGGAGCATATTACGCAGATAACAGCACTGTAAGAGAAAGAAAACTTGATACAAACCCTATACCAACCCGTTTGGCCAGCGTAGTATAGTAGGCCAATTCCTCCTTTCAAAGGAGGGGCCTAGTCCAGCAGTGGACTGTTAAGGTCTGGTGATATAATAATTATACAGGTGATCTTACATTTAAAGATGCAGACTGTTACCATCATTTGGATTTATGAAATCTCCATTACTGAATTTAAGTTATCTAAATAAGTACATAAACAGAGATGTTTTTATATATGTGTTAGTTTCTTACTTTAATTAGAAGTTTATTGGCATCTTAACAGAAATATAAATTCTAGTAAAAATCTGTTTACTATGATTTTTATTCAACTCAATTTCTAATGTTAATGCTTTGGTATTTGTTGGTGTTTTAATAGAAAGATACACAATTCTCTTTATACATAAAATTCTTATGTTAAATATTTCTGCTAGAAAGATGATCTGATTTTGAATAAATTACCAATTGGGATATATTTGTAATTGAGAGATTTCTGAGACGTAGAAAAAAAAAGAATAAAGTTTTTTTTTACTATACATGCAGTTGAAATCATTAAATAAAGGAAATAATTTATTCACTAGTTGAAGTATTTTTTATACTTATGAATGAGCCATGGCTTCAGCAATTTTAGCCTATTTTAAAGAAATTCCACAAATTTCTTTAAATATACATACTACATTCTATTATTCCTACATTTTAAATATTGATCTTCGTAGTCTTTCCTACCAATCAAATCTTGTTTATGTTATACATTTGGCATTTAATTACCTTATTATATTTAAGTACAGTGGCAAAAAGAAATATATTCTTTATTTTTATATTTTAGGTGCAACACAAGGCATTATTACAAGCACGAAACCGGCAACCGGCACAGAAAGCAGACCACTACATACATTCTTTACAAGTAACAGTGGCCCAACCCTTCTAACGGGAATACCAGTGGTACTCGAAGGTGGTGAAAAGATAGCTTTAAGTCAGGCACCAAATATGGGAGGTGTGCCCAAAGTGAAGGAAGTGAAACGCAGTGCCCACAATGCAATCGAAAGACGTTATAGGACTAGTATTAATGATAGGATAGTGGAACTCAAGAATATGTTGGTTGGAGAAGAAGCTAAAGTATGTTTATTTTTTATTTCATATTTAAAACTTAAGGTTTTCAATGCATGGTAAAATATCTGCTTTGGTGTTTAGTATTTTATATTTTCTTTAGTGGTTTACAACTTTAGAATACCCATATTTTTGTTGAATTCTTCCACTTGTGCTCTTGTTATAGACTCATAGTTACCAAATACCGAAACATTTCCAACTAAATTTTTTGTGTGTATGTTTAAAAAAATTGATTGTTATTTTGTACTTACTTGATACTTGATACTTGATGGCACGGGCTGTTTCCGCAACTCCACGTCTTGGCGTGTATTTTGCGTGCGGGTGGGAATGGTGTCTTCATTCGAGCCACCCCAGCTCTTCGAGGAAGGCCAGCAGACTCTTGATGTGGCCCACGGCCTCCCTCAGGGTGCTGTATCTGGTCAGGTACTGCTGCCTGTACTGTGCGACCTCAGGGCAGTCGAGGAGCAGGTGGGCTGCCGTCTCGTCTGCTGCCATACAGGCCCTGCACAGTGGGCTGTCGGTGATACCTATAGTAAATAGGTGTTTATTAAAGAATCCGTGTCCTGTGTAGGCGGCCGTGACTGTCCGTAGTTGTTGTTTGGACAGCCGGAGGATTTGTTTGGCTATCTTACCGTCTACTGCGGGAAGAGCCTCCTTGGCCTGCCTACATGTTTCAATACCAATCCAGGACTGGTTGTGTTTGGTCCTGGTCCTATTTCTTACCAGGTTGCGATAAAAACCAGAAGGGAGGGGAATTATGGGCTCGGGTCCCACCACCTCTAAAGTGGCCCCTCTTCAGGCGAGTACGTCGGCTGCGTCATTCCCTCTTGAGCCACTGTGGCCCTTGATCCATTGCAGTGTTAATTTGTTTAGTTTACCTACCTCTGTTAGTTTCTGGTGGCATTCAAGCGTGAGTGCCGAGGTGATAGTATGGCTTTTGAGGGCTGAGAGGACAGCCTTACTATCTGAGAGGATCCTAATGGATCGTTCCCTTACCGCACGTGCCATGATTGCTGTGGCAGCTAGGATTATGCCAAAACATTCGGCCTGGTAGACCGTGTTGTAGGCTCCCAGCGGTGCTGCGATGTTGATGTTTAGGTCCTCGGAGAATACTCCTGAACCCGTACCTGTATCCGTTTTGGACCCATCTGTGAAGATCGTGAGCTCGTTGTGGTTAACTGCTCCTCCGTGTAGATCCTCGTACAGTTGGATTTTGTATTTCTTGTCGAAAACAAATTGTTTCGGTATGCGGTCGCTTATTGCTTGTGTGATAGGAACTTCTTTAAAGAGTGTATTTAAGTTGTTAGTGTGCGGTATATTCGTGTCTTTCCAGAGCTTCAGGGCTCTCGGCTGGACTGCCGACATCGTTGCTTCCTGTTGTATGAACAGGTGCAATGGAGGCAGATCCAACAACACTTCAAGTGCCGCTGTTGGCGTTGTTTTCATACAGCCCGTGGCCGCTAGGCATGCAAGTCTTTGAAGCTTCTGAAGCTTGTTGGCGGCCGTTATTAGGTTGGTCCTAGGCCACCACACTACTGCGCCGTAGCTTACCATCGGACGTATTATTGTCTTATAGAGCCATAAGACAATTTTGGGGGATAGGCCCCAGCGTTTTCCTATCATCTTCTTGCACTGCCAGAAAATGATGCTGGCTTTATTGAGCTTATTTTCCATGTGGCTGTTCCATGTCAATTTGCTGTCGAGAGTGACACCTAGGTACTTGACCTCGGTAGACAGCTTAAGCTCTGTATCGAATAACCTGGGCAATCGGTAAGTACCCAGCGCGCGTTTGTGTGTGAACATAACTAGTTTGGTCTTGTTATTTTGTAGCTGCTAAGTATGATTCGATGTGGTTGGCTATATGTATTGTCATTTTATAATCTCTGTTTTCTAGCTGAACAAATCAGCAATATTGCGAAAAACAATCGAATACATCAAGTACCTGCAGAACCAAAATACTCGCTTAAAACAAGAGAACATGGCTTTGAAGCTGGCCTTCCAGAAGTCAGGTGTGAAGGAGCCGCAGTTTGACGTCACTTACACTCCTCCGCACAGTGATATCTCCTCACCATCAAGTTCTCCTCACGGATTTGACAGTGATTCACCATCATCACCTGAGTTTAAGGTAAGTCTCACTACCAACCACAAATTAAACCAATTTGCTTCCAAGCATGGCACACAGAGTGATCTTTCTACTACCATGAGACATGGGTATAGGCTTGTTCCGGAATGATCTGTGCGTATTCGATTTTCTGAGTCATGTAACTCGTCTAGAAGGTACCTAGTAATTTGACGTATAGTCAGACTCAAAGGCAGGGCCGTCTACCAGGATGAGTCTCTTGGGTACACAGAAATTGTACAGACAAGAAATAGGAGAATTTCTGAAATTTTGAGAAATCAAAATCAATTTCTGCTATAATCATAAATCATTGTTCATTCGATCAGCCTCAATCTAGGCATGAGTCTACTCTCTCTCTCTGAGGTACTTAGGTACCTAAACTGAGGATTAGCCTTGTAAATGTTTTAAACTGTATTTGATACTCTATAAAGCAAATTATTTTCTTTTTTCAGGTTGAAGACAAATATTCAACGAAAATCGTCATGGGAATGGGAGACCATTCTCGTTTGGCACTGTGTGCGTTTATGGTCGGCCTGATAGCCTTCAATCCGTTCAGTGCCTTCTTCGGTAACTTCATGTCAGAATCGTACGTCACCGATTTCTCTGCTAGGGTGGAACAAAGGAAAATACTGGCTGATAATGACTTTGGTAAGGTGGAAATAAAGCACAGATTTAATAGTTTTACAGTTTAATAGTCCATTTTGACATTTTAAGTTATTTTAGTATATACCCAGTGGCATATAACTAACGCTAAAGTATAACTGTCTTACTAATAAAAATTACGACACAGTGTATACAAGTACTATAAGCATTGCGTAACAAAAACGCAACTAATAAAAAATATTTTGACAGATTGCGTGTATACCTGCGTTATAAGAGATCAAAATATCTATTTAGACTTACACAAGCTCTACACACGCTTGCACCCTTGTATAAGGAGTGCGTAAGAGCAAAATGGCGGCTATTTGGCCAGCTGTGGACGCTGAGGTTGTCACTTTACTTAAGTTATGCGCGCAATCTATGACAGAGAGGTTGGACTAGGAAGGTTGTATTTCTTTGATCTATGAAATGAACGTTATTGTCGGTGGAGGCGTTCGGAAGCTATGAGTACAAATCAAAACATATTTATACTTCAGAAAATAACAACCATTAGTCTTTAGTTTTTGTACATTGATTAATAGATAAGGGATATTTTTAAGAAGAACCTCCATTTAATATATAATTAAGCTAGTAAAATTATATATAAACTATAAAATACAATTAAATTATTAAAACCAAGTTACGATTAGAAGTTTTTGAACGTACTTCATAAAAGGTTGTCAGCATATTTGACGTACACACAGCTACACATCAACCTATACAAAACCAATATTAGCTGAACTACTCAACAACATGTTGGTCACACTAAGGGAGTTCGCCTAATATTGGGCTTGTTTAGGTTAATGTGTAGCTGTGTGTACACAGACTACACAGCGTGAGTTACACAAGCTTGTCTTTGCGTTTATTAGTAGCGATGTTGTGTAAACCCTGTATAACTCCTGTATAACTCCTATACAGACGTTATACGCTGTGTAAGTATTCATACGTTAAACGTGTGAGTAATATTTTTTATTAGTAAGACAGTTAGTATATTTTAAAAATAATTATAATTTCCCACTGCCGAAATTTATAGACAACCATCTTATGCAAATTTTTTTCAAGGTTTCGCGTTTTGTTCGTATAATAAACGATAATATTTGTAATCGCGTCTATTTATTTCTTCTTACAGGCTACAGTGGCGTGTCATGGGGAACTTGGTTGTTCACAACATTCTTTATATACTTAATCAATTTTGTGGTCCTGGGAGGCTGCCTCGTCAAACTGCTGGTCTACGGCGACTCTGTGCCAAAATCACAGTCCAAAGAAGCTGGCCTGTTCTACAAACATAAACGACAAGCTGATAACTTTCTTAAAAAGGTAAATGTTACAGTAATTAAAAAGTAAAATCTACAACTATAAAGTGTTCTCTTAAAGAACGATTTAAAAAAATACACAACTTATAACAAAGGGAACAACGATGTCAATATTTTTACGTAACCTACGTCATTTACAACAGAGTAAACACTATTATGTATGATAGATCATTATTTTCTTTGAACATCACAGAACCGAAATCTTATAACATTTTCCTTAGAAGCAAAACTATTTTTATGTTAGGTACCTGGTGCCAACAAGTTGAACAGTCTACGTCATATATACGTTGTAATTATTTCAATCTATAAAATAGATTGAAATATTGAATGGAATATTGTTTACTATTTAAAAAATATTTTTCTTAAAATCTCTTTGTATCACAAACAGTACAGTTTCCTAGTATAACAAACTGTTGGTTTCAAACATTTAATTAAAAATATTTGAAACCAACACTTTCTCATACTCAAATCAAAATCATTTATTCATCTAGGTCACAAGGTGACGCTTATGAACGTCAATTTTAAAATTAAATTACTTAATGCTTCTACATATTTTACATTTACTGCCTCGTTCGCAAAGCAATAGGTAAAGCCACGAGAAAGAACGGCCAATAAGACTCTACTACTAGATCTCTATGTATCACAAACAGTACAGTTTCCTAGTATGACAAACTGTTGGTTTCAAACATTTGTTTCCAGGGTGACCTAACAAACGCAAGACTAGAGCTACACCGTAGTTTGGCGATATGCGGTAAAAGCGTGCAGGGCGGTTGCGAGGGACGCGCTAAATACCCAGCTCTCATCGCGGCCATATTGCGACAGATCTTGCAGAGATTACCCTTCGGCTCCTTCTTGGCTCGGCGGGCTGGCGACCTGTGGAGTGATAGGTGAGGATTTAAGTTATAAATTACATATTTTTTTTTTTTATCACCAGGCGCCATTTGTACTTGCACAGCTGTACTTAGTCTTGTACATGGTCCTTCGAACCGGATGATCGAATAGAAATTGAACACATTTTGTCTTATCTAAGCAAAAAATGCTGAACTCTGTAAAGCAGAATGGCTTCGGTGGTTTGAAGAGAAGTCACGAATCGAGTGAACCGGATATTTTCTGTAACGAATGATACAATAGAAGCTCAGAATCAAAAAGTTGGTCTGTGTTACATCCTATTGGTTAAGCTTTTCGTCCTGCGTCCAATCCTTCTCCGTTGTGCCTGAATGCCATAACTTTAGACTATATGCTTGAGGGAATGGAGAATATTTATATTTCTAGTTTTCATAAGGATTGGCCATCGGGGCCAATAGATCGCTTTGGAAGACAGGCACTTTTTTCTTGCTTGTATATCCCTCGGCAATGTGCCGGGAATAAACACCGCCACTTTTAGACCAGTATCAGTTTACTTGTGGGTACTGATCTACAAGAAGTCATTCTTGTAGTTATAGACAAGCATGCAAGGAGGTATCGCCTTGGCTACATATGCATAGCTTTTCCACTCTGGGCTGACAGAAATACATATTATTTCCCTGGAATCAGAAAATAAACTATTATTAAAAAAGGTTTTTTTTTATCCAGCCCATCAAGACGTGCAACCCAACACTGGGCGGGCGAGGTATCAACAGTATCCCACCGCTTGGCACAACTGGAGATACTATCCAACCATCCCGGTCGAAGCGAGCGCGTACTATTGGCGTTGCAAGCTGTGAATTTAGCTGAAGTGACCGGCAATCGACAGTTGTTAGCCGATACCTATGTGACCGCTGCGCTGGTGTTTAAAGATTATGTGCCGAAGATCGGGAATTGGTTGTGTGGGTATGTAAAACATAGATGTATTTTTCTCATGTTCCGTTTGACGCAACAGGGGTAGGTCGTAGGTGGAACGACGATCTGGTTAAGATCATGGGAAGCGGGTGGATGCGGGCGGCTCAAGACATGCTAAGCTCAGAGCGTGTTTTATTTAATTTTTCTTACCAGTGTCTTCGATAGCATTAAATCTCTCGGAGGCTTGATGGGTCGATGAGTCTCCGGTTACATACTTTTCGCTCACTAAACTACCCGGGGTAATAATGGGCCCCGGGGTTCAACAAAATCGCACGACATGTCAGTATTCATTCCGTTTCATGTGCCAAATAGTTTTCTTGAGGGAGTTTCTCGTGCAGCCGTAGTGCGTTCCCATTACCTTCTACGGTGAGTCTTTAAAATCCATTTAGTGCTTTATGTCCCCAACACCTTAATTTTAGAATGTATGAAGAGTATCTTGCTAGGTATCAATTTGTTGGCACAACCGTTTTGTTACTGGCGACCGGATAACCTGCTGACATAGTCTGTCGCATAATAACTATACCACGGTAGAGTGCTCGGCCACAGTGAAAGGCGGGCGCGGGTGCGGGCGCGACGCGGGAAACTCAAACATATGGAGCTCTATAGGAGTGTCCGTAGTGGACGAGCGGGGCGGCGAGCGGTGCAGTGCGGGGAGCACGCGGGCAACTCAAACCATAGGACTTTCATACAAGTGTCCGTAGTGAATGGGCGGGCGGCAAGCGGGAAACAATGCGGAGCGTGCGGATCTCAAACTTTTATGAGCAATGATATCATGAGTAATTATTAGATCAAGTCCGTGTCGAACTCGCTCATCAAGGTTAACGTAGTAGAGGGATTCACTTAACATAAGCATCACATAGCCCCCTAGCCAAATATCACTATCAATTTTTCGCCTGCAAAAATAACTTTGCTTTCCTTAGTGTTTGTATAAATCGATATTGTTTATTGATATTGAGCACCAAAGGTTTTGGGAAGCAAAATTTAAATTTAAACATCTCCATAGGCACCCCGCTAGTATAGGACAGATTTTTTTGTGTTCACAAAATACATCTACTTGTACTAATTTTTAAATTTGTAGTCTTAATAGTTTCGGCATAAAGTGGCTGTGACATAGGAGCGGATAGACAGACAGACATGGCGAATCTATCAGGGGTTCAATTTAAAGCCACTATGGCTACGGAACCCTAAAGATAAGTTATTTACATATCAGTAAATTTTCAGAAATGACACACTAACGCACTCGTGGATAACTCCATATTGCGATATCACACAACATTACAATGAGTCCTCACAGAAGATGGCATGTTTCAATTATCGCGAGTGAAAACGAGACAATTGTAATTTACTATGGTGCGACAAAATAATTAATTAGATTTGACGTTTTATATGACTTAATAGATGGAGGCATACAATCGCAAGATCATTTCTAAAAGAATCTTACATTTACGACCATGGCCATACATTACCCAGCAAAATGAAATAGTACTTAATTTGAAACTTTGAGATCTCGTTCATAGTATAAAGATTGTATTGATATTCGTAGTGACGTTATAATTTTATCGATACTTTAATTTTACAGGCTAGCTTCGGCCCACGGCTTCGCCGTTGTGGGTGACAGTTATCGCAAGAGATCGTACCCCATGTGGCATTGTGATGTATAAGCCTTACTGCAATATCTTATTTAAAATTTTCAAAGTATAAGTTGCAAAAATCAAACTAGGAGGGAATTTAGGCAGGGTAGAAGTTTGTACCTACGGCACAAATTTACCTCTTGGAAGTAATAATTATAGACTACGCTTAAACGGCTGAAACGATTTTCTCTACTAATATTATAAATGCGAAAGTGTTTATTAGATATATATTTGGTATATATAATGGATACTGACCGAATTACTTTGTACTCTATAGAGTTTCTGAACTCTTTAGACTAATCAGGAGTCTCACACAACTTGAGACTGAAAGTAAATTTATGTTACCCCGACTTCGACGCGCGCGAAGCCGCGAGCAAAAGCTAGTAGGTACCTATTATATAATGATGAACTTAAAAATGCAAATTATCTATATAAATTCTAATTTGTTTTATTTGAATGTTATTATGTTATTTCGTTCCTGAAGTTACTAGAATTTTCCAATTTTTATTCAAAATATTTTTCTTTTTTAAATATTTGCCAAATATTCATAAACATTTTCCAAATTTCATAAAAACCAAAATTCTCAAAACAGTTATAACTGTGATTTGAACCCACGCCCTCAGACCGTGAGGCGGTTGTATTATCCGCACGGCTATAGCCTTGTTATTAGTTAGTTGCGAATTTGGCGAACAATTGACAGAATGTTACTAAGGTGAGTGTTAACGTCATCTAACTGAAAACTCATATTAATCTAGCCGCGATCCGTCACAATACTAAATTTGACAAACACTGTACACCGCACCCGCAAACGCGCCACTACGGACACATGAAGACGCGCGCGGCGTCGCGCGCGGCCCGCGCGCAGTCTGCCCGCGCTACTATGGCCAAGCACAGAGTGTCTTGTCGTTCCACCATGATGTTTTCATAATATAGTACTCCGAGTGTCAGAGTACAAAAAAAGAAAAGCTAAAATTTTGCCTTTGGTAGGTATTACCTGCGTCGCTGCCGCGCGTGGTGTAACACGTCGCTGTCGGAGTGCGTGGTGCGTCTCCGCTGGGTAGGCAGTGCTCGTGGCTCGAAGTTCCTGCGCACGCGGCGCTGGTCGTACGAGCGCGACCCGCCCGCCGCTGCGCTGTTCTGCCGCCTGCCCGACCCCGCCGACCCGCTCGCCTACGCCATGAGGGTGAGTCAACTAGCGACATCTAACTGTAGCTACTAGGTACTACCCGCCCGCCGCCGCGCTGTTCTGCCGCCTGCCCGACCCCGCCGACCCGCTCGCCTACGCCATGAGGGTGAGTCAACTAGCGACATCTAACTGTAGCTACTAGGTACTACCCGCCCGCCGCCGCGCTGTTCTGCCGCCTGCCCGACCCCGCCGACCCGCTCGCCTACGCCATGAGGGTGAGTCAACTAGCGACATCTAACTGTAGCTACTAGGTACTACCCGCCCGCCGCCGCGCTGTTCTGCCGTCTGCCCGACCCCGCCGACCCGCTCGCCTACGCCATGAGGGTGAGTCAACTAGCGACATCTAACTGTAGCTACTAGGTACTACCCGCCCGCCGCCGCGCTGTTCTGCCGCCTGCCCGACCCCGCCGACCCGCTCGCCTACGCCATGAGGGTGAGTCAACTAGCGACATCTAACTGTAGCTACTAGGTACTACCCGCCCGCCGCCGCGCTGTTCTGCCGCCTGCCCGACCCCGCCGACCCGCTCGCCTACGCCATGAGGGTGAGTCAACTAGTGACATCTAACTGTAGCTACTAGGTACTACCCGCCCGCCGCCGCGCTGTTCTGCCGCCTGCCCGACCCCGCCGACCCGCTCGCCTACGCCATGAGGGTGAGTCAACTAGTGACATCTAACTGTAGCTACTAGGTACTACCCGCCCGCCGCCGCGCTGTTCTGCCGCCTGCCCGACCCCGCCGACCCGCTCGCCTACGCCATGAGGGTGAGTCAACTAGTGACATCTAACTGTAGCTACTAGGTACTACCCGCCCGCCGCCGCGCTGTTCTGCCGCCTGCCCGACCCCGCCGACCCGCTCGCCTACGCCATGAGGGTGAGTCAACTAGCGACATCTAACTGTAGCTAATAGGTACTACCCGCCCGCCGCCGCGCTGTTCTGCCGCCTGCCCGACCCCGCCGACCCGCTCGCCTACGCGATGAGGGTGAGTCAACTAGCGACATCTAACTGTAGCTACTAGGTACTACCCGCCCGCCGCCGCGCTGTTCTGCCGCCTGCCCGACCCCGCCGACCCGCTCGCCTACGCCATGAGGGTGAGTCAACTAGCGACATCTAACTGTAGCTACTAGGTACTACCCGCCCGCCGCCGCGCTGTTCTGCCGCCTGCCCGACCCCGCCTACCCGCTCGCCTACGCCATGAGGGTGAGTCAACTAGCGACATCTAACTGTAGCTACTAGGTACTACCCGCCCGCCGCCGCGCTGTTCTGCCGCCTGCCCGACCCCGCCGACCCGCTCGCCTACGCCATGAGGGTGAGTCAACTAGTGACATCTAACTGTAGCTACTAGGTACTACCCGCCCGCCGCCGCGCTGTTCTGCCGCCTGCCCGACCCCGCCGACCCGCTCGCCTACGCCAGGAGGGTGAGTCAACTAGCGACATCTAACTGTATCTACTAGGTACTACCCGCCCGCCGCCACGCTGTTCTGCCGCCTGCCCGACCCCGCCGACCCGCTCGCCTACGCCATGAGGGTGAGTCAACTAGCGACATCTAACTGTAGCTACTAGGTACTGCCCGCCCGCCGCCGCGCTGTTCTGCCGCCTGCCCGACCCCGCCGACCCGCTCGCCTACGCCATGAGGGTGAGTCAACTAGCGACATCTAACTGTAGCTACTAGGTACTACCCGCCCGCCGCTG
Source organism: Euclidia mi (assembly GCA_944739405.2). Taxonomy (NCBI): domain Eukaryota; kingdom Metazoa; phylum Arthropoda; class Insecta; order Lepidoptera; family Erebidae; genus Euclidia; species Euclidia mi. The sequence continues at coordinate 60,155,819 of OX123185.2, forward strand.
CGCTGTTCTGCCGCCTGCCCGACCCCGCCGACCCGCTCGCCTACGCCATGAGGGTGAGTCAACTAGTGACATCTAACTGTAGCTACTAGGTACTACCCGCCCGCCGCCGCGCTGTTCTGCCGCCTGCCCGGCCCCGCCGACCCGCTCGCCTACGCCATGAGGGTGAGTCAACTAGTGACATCTAACTGTAGCTACTAGGTACTACCCGCCCGCCGCCGCGCTGTTCTGCCGCCTGCCCGACCCCGCCGACCCGCTCGCCTACGCCATGAGGGTGAGTCAACTAGCGACATCTAACTGTAGCTACTAGGTACTACCCGCCCGCCGCCACGCTGTTCTGCCGCCTGCCCGACCCCGCCGACCCGCTCGCCTACGCCATGAGGGTGAGTCAACTAGCGACATCTAACTGTAGCTACTAGGTACTGCCCGCCCGCCGCCGCGCTGTTCTGCCGCCTGCCCGACCCCGCCGACCCGCTCGCCTACGCCATGAGGGTGAGTCAACTAGCGACTCTAACTGTAGCTACTAGGTACTACCCGCCCGCCGCCGCGCTGTTCTGCCGCCTGCCCGACCCCGCCGACCCGCTCGCCTACGCCATGAGGGTGAGTCAACTAGCGACTCTAACTGTAGCTACTAGGTACTACCCGCCCGCCGCCACGCTGTTCTGCCGCCTGCCCGACCCCGCCGACCCGCTCGCCTACGCCATGAGGGTGAGTCGACTAGCGACATCTAACTGTAGCTACTAGGTACTGCCCGCCCGTCGCCGCGCTGTTCTGCCGCCTGCCCGACCCCGCAGACCCGCTCGCCTACGCCATGAGGATGAGTCAACTAGCGACTCTAACTGTAGCTACTAGGTACTACCCGCCCTCCGCCACGCTGTTCTGCCGCCTGCCCGACCCCGCCGACCCGCTCGCCTACGCCATGAGGGTGAGTCAACTAGCGACATCTAACTGTAGCTACTAGGTACTACCCGCCCGCCGCCGCGCTGTTCTGCCGCCTGCCCGACCCCGCCGACCCGCTCGCCTACGCCATGAGGGTGAGTCAACTAGCGACATCTAACTGTAGCTACTAGGTACTACCCGCCCGCCGCCGCGCTGTTCTGCCGCCTGCCCGACCCCGCCGACCCGCTCGCCTACGCCATGAGGGTGAGTCAACTAGCGACATCTAACTGTAGCTAACGCTCGCCTACGCCATGAGGGTGAGTCAACTAGCGAAAAAATTGCATTTCGAAGGGGGGTGATGAAAGCTTTGGCATTGACACACTGATATTTGACCATGACATATCCCATGAAAGTAAAAAGTAGTACATAATTTTGTTTAATAATTTAATTCAATATTATTTTATAAGTTACTGTTAAAAGTTGTGTTTGTATAAATGATACATGTAAAGAACAGTGCAAAGTACACACAAGGAAAGCATGAACATTTAATTGTTGATTCTCTTTTCATTTTAGGTTAGTAAGTATTTCATTAGTCCATATTTTGTTTGTACAACTAATTGTATTTCATAAAGAAAAGTCTTTTTATTTTAGACGAATCACATTGTTGTTTATTGCTTGAAGAAGAAACCCTAATCTTTTATATATTTATACAGACATACCACATGGAGCTTCTCCAGAAGAGCCTACAAACGCTGTTGTGCGCTGACGAGCGAAGCAACACTCGCGACGTACTCGAACTTGTCAAGCTGATAACTGATGACGTGTCTACTGACGCGCCGCATCACACAGGTAATGTCCATAGTAATTTGAGCTTTATATTGTAGGTATAAGGGTATACAATATAGCTTGTCACCGACACATCGCTCACACAAGTTTCTGCAGAGAATTCTGTTATATGAGGTAAACATTCCCAATACAAAATTGCGGCTACATATAAGTAAAGCTTTTCGTATTACGTAGCGATCTAAGGGTAGTTCTTGACTTGTACACCATTGAAACAGATTCAAAATGGTAATTACCATAATTTGGACCAAAACATACCAAAAAAGTAAAGTAAAAGCATACTTTATAGATTAAGCCGATAATGGCTTCGTGGCGGTTGCTTATATGCATTCAAAATTATCTAATAATAGCTCAAATTGTTCGATGGCAAATCGGAAGTATGCCGATTTGTCATCGATCGCAATTGATCGCGTTGTACTAATCCACAAGCGAAGTAATTTGGTATCTGTATATAAAGTTTCATCGACCGATTTCCTACCAACTGTAGATCCTTAAGGCGCTGTTATGCCTCAGAAGCCGTGAAACACCTAATTTTTCGTCGCGCATCTAGCCATAACGGTACATAGTACAAACTAGCAAAAAATAGAGCTTAAAGTCAAAAGTCTGAACAAAAGACTTTTGAAAGAATTTTTCATTTATGTAAAATAGAATCACGGTAAAAAAATGACAAAATTGAGGCAGAAAATAATCTTTCGTCTCACTATTTGCAATATTTTGATCGTAAGCTGTCATATTTTATTTGATAATATTGTAGGAAATCTAATGAACTAAAGAATTACCCTATTTATTTTCATATTATACGTGTATATTTTATAAAATTAAATAAAATCTGCCAAACGTCTATGATTTTGACGCTCGGTAGATCCCATCAATATCAAACGCTTCAGCAATTTAAACCTTATTAGCATAAGCGGTGTACTGAGTGTCAGTTGCTAGTTTACGCCCCGCCCAGACCTCATCATTCGGCTATGAGCCCTGTGAAAGATAGGTTATGTCGCTTGCGTCTCCGCTGCACGAAATTTTACGTAAACCTGTTTGTTATTATAATGCGCCGATTTGAGTTCGTAATTTCATGTTTTATGTTATAGACTGAATACTTTGATTCAAATAGGCTTTTCATGTAACTATGGGCACATATAATTAGGACCTAAGTTTATACTCAAGTTTATACTCTTGTTGCGTTTAATGTGTTATTGTTTCTGTGCTTATAAATATATAATTAGAAGAATAAAATATGGACAATTAGAGAAATGAAGTTCTACGAAGGATTTGTACAAGAAAGCGTCGTAATAAAATAGAAATTCATCCATGGCCAAGTGATTATGAAATATGTAACATTTTTACACAAATTATTTTCATAAGAGTCTTTTATGACTAACTATGTTACTTATATATTATCGATTATGCATAATATAATTATATAAATTATTCTCACAATACATAGCTGCCACAGTTTTCAATTTTTGAAAGAGTAATAACATAAAATCGAATCATTTTATGTACCTATATTTCAAATTCATTAGCTTGTCAGATCGCCTGTAGCGCTAAGATGCCGCCACAGCGAACAATAAACAGCGCTAATATGGCACTCCGCAATCCGCACACAAGCGGTAACGAATGTTGTATTATTGTGTTGTGAACATAAACCTATTTAGGTACATCGGGTAAAACTTTGATTATTCATAAACTATTAGGTATGTCTCAGTACATCTAATATCTTTTTCATTTCTAAAATCAATCATTTATAAGTAAGAAGGTGACTTCTCTGGTTGCTATAACACAAGATACAGTATTTTTTTAATAATAAAGTACGTAACTGAGATTAGCTTTATTGTAATTACAGTGAAGTTAAAGATAACAGTTCTGCAACGTCTTACACACATTTGACTTCAGTCATTCCTAACACGATCTGTTCAAGAGCTAGCCAAAAAATGCCAAACAATTTTTTTAACAAATTTGACTCAAATTCCGTAGTGATAAGCAAAAATTACAAGAGGGATAGCAGTGACTGGTTCGAATTGCGTAAGAATATGTTGACAGATTAAAATTTTGGTATAGTGGTAAAAAGAAGAGATAACAGCAGTAAAGCCAACTTAGTAAAAAATATTTTGTACAAATAAAATATTTGCAATGTAAAATCAGTTGCGCATGGAATCTAAAATGAACAACTGGCTTTGCAACAACTGGCGAAGCAAGAAAATGTAACAATGGAGCCTTGTGGATTATCCGTTTATTGGTGCCATGCCAGATGGATTAATAGGTCCAAACACGATTGTGGAAATTTAATGTTCTATAGTTGCCTATAAGAATGGCTTGGAGAATAGTATACGAGCAAATAAAATACAAATATGGAAACATGATAAAAAAGTGAACTGACTAGTCTAAACAAATATTGTAATTGTTATTACCAAATTTAGGGGCAACGCCACGTTACACGCAAACAAAAGTGTTTATTTGCTGTATGGAGTGGCGAAAGTATGCCACTAAAAATAAAAATTATAGAAAGAGATGATGTTTTCTGGGAGAAGAAAAGCTTGTGGCGTTTTATATGAATTGGCAGTTGCCTGAAATTGTTGATTCTCGTCAAGCTCAAGGGATGGCATTGCGAGATCACGGAGAGGAAAATGTTTCATAAGTGCTTGAAATTTCTACAATACCAAGCCGTAAAAGGAAAGTAAATGAAACTGTGCCTCGTGAACAACAGCAAATAATAAGTATTGAAGCCTTATCACCTCACATACTGCCTTTAACATTCGATGAGAATAAAGAAAACCTGCCGGGTTTTAGCAGACAGCTAACTTTTGATGAGCTGTAAACTCTGTATTTCGTTAATAAATGAATATAAATAAATATCTTTTAATATTTATTTTCTTTGAAACAACACATATTTGAAGCGAAATAAAATTTTAATATTTTTCCATACAAACATGTATGAGGAGAGCTAACGGAAAAGCAGTAACTCAAATTCTAATTCTATAATTTTCTAAGCGACATAGCAGTATCTCATGAATAAGGTATCCACATATATTTTTGATGTTTCATTTATTTTGAAAAATAATAATGGGTTGCGTTTCGAAACGAGTCCCCTGAATTTGAGGGTATTGGTAGTGTAGGCGGCTTAAGGGACTTCGTTTTAATCCCCTATAAGTAATTTTGGCTGCCGGAGTTGCGTCTAAATATTTTTAAACAATTTCCAAAATTTCATAAATACTTCGGCAATTATGCAAAACGAAACGTTTTTATACTTCAGTACAGTTTTACAAATGTCATTTTTAGGTTTTATGTGAAAAACGTGAAACGAAACGCAAAACTGCCATCTTGGAATGATCATATTGACAGCTAATGTCAAATTTGTGCGTCATTGCTTTCGAGTGCCTAGGGTTAGGTGCGACTGTAATAAGTAACTAAATAGGTTATGTTAGGTTTTCTTTTGACCCTTAATCCGAAAATAGGAGCCCTTCGCAGGGCTCCGTCAACCTTAGTTTATTAAACTGTGGAAGTTGGCAGTGCCATACACACCGATGTTTGGAGATATTTTTTCAGAGGAAACCAAGTATTTCCGGCAAGTGAAAATGGTGAGGGGGGTTTCAAGACCTCCCCTCCTCCCTCTCCAATCACTCACAACCCCTAAAAACGGCGACGTATTTCGAAACCTTTACCATAATAATTATACCTATAATAAATTAATAACAGTAAACATCCATAAATTTACTAAACTTCAATTATCTCGTAATTCGCTTTAGTTGAGATACGGCTTTTGCGCTTAGTAGAGCAGTATTGTGTTTTTTAGGCTATCGTAGACAAAAATTGTAAAAACGGAACCCTTATAGATTCGCAATGTCTGTCTGTCTGTCCACCCGTATGTCACAGCCAATTTATTGCAAAACAGATTTGAAAACTGGCAGGAATGGAATTAGATGTAGGTATTCTATGAACTGCTTCACTATTTTTATATAAAAACAAAACAAACATAATAATGGCCTCTCCATACATGGAACTGACTTAATTATTTTTATCATCTTACGGCACGTAGGTACCTAGGACCTACTGTCGTCAACTATTAATACCTATAACGTCTAATGTAAACCAGTTTTGCTCATGGCTGCACTGAGAACAAAAATTGCGCTATGCCTATATTGTACAAACATATTGATGTATGTAATACAAATTTTAATATCAGTATCTCAATTCAATATGCTAAAATGTTTTGCTTGCGATTTTGAAATATTGGAATACGGATGTCGCCTGAATACGGCCGCACGCGACGAGAATAAAGGGCCGGGCGCCCCGCAGTAGACGGAGCTAAGCTCCCTTCACCTCCCCTGCTTCACCCCCTCATTTACCAAAACAGTCGCTTAGGACAGCGCCTTAACCTGTTTTCCGATGCAAGAACAAAACGATTTCATACTCGATTTCCACAGCGATATTGCTGCTCAAAATGTTGGCTATACTGCTGGGATATTGATTTATCGCCCCAACTTTGGACTATAATTACCATTTATATTAACCTAAGATAATAGGTACTATACTATTTGCGCTGTAGCATGGTGCTTTTTTTTATGGTAATAGGCGGCAAAGGAGCAGACGGATTGCCTGATGGTAAGCAATTACCGCCGCCCATGGACGTAAGCAACACCACAGGTGTCACAAGTGCGTTGCCGCCCCTTGGGGTTGGGAAAAGGGATAGGATAAGGAGTGGGATCAGGGAGAAGGGATAAGGGAGAAGGGATAAGGGATAGGGCCTCCGGCACTCTCACTCACCGAACGAAACGCAACAGTTTAGGTACTGTTACTTTACGTCGATTTTCTGTGAGAGGGTAGTACTTCCCCGGTCGAGCCGGCCCATTCATGCTGAAATCAGCAAGGCTCTACTACCTTGAAAATAAATGGTGCGGATGATAGTTGCCTATATGACGTTAACATTTGTCAGTTCCACGTGACTAGGGATGTGACGTGAATTTTTATAGATGTAACGTTACTCGCAGCATAAATGTGGTTCTCATTAATAGTGTGAATAAAAGCGAATTGGTGAAGCGGCTAAATAAAAACGGAGTTACAGTAGATATAAAATGTTAAAGGCAGAGTTTATTGCCTTAGTACGGCGTCATAAGCCACTAAATTCCTACCTATGCTCTGGACGAAATGGCAAAAGAAAACGACCAACGCGTCCTTCGACTATCACCCTACCATTGCTAGTATTACGCTATTGAGCTGATTTGGGCCCAAATAAAAGGTCACACCACAAGAAATAATACTTCACCGCTGCCATCAACAATGTTCAACCTGAAGACTGATCGAAAGTTGTGAATAAAACAAAAAGGGACGTTATGTTTGTTCCTGACTCTGATAAGATTTTAGACGAATAAAATCTATATTTTTATATATGTTCTATTGTTTCATTACTATAACTATAGACTTTTTACAATAATAATTGAACTAAACCCAATATACGTTTTTATTATAAAAAACATCGACTATGCATCGTAGCAGTACATCCCATCACTAAATACGTCTATGGCGTTACTTTATACGCACATCACTTTGCTTATTTTTTCTTCCCATTAGATTTTATTTGTAGACCAGGACATTCTGGTTGGGTTAAATTTAATTAACTACAGTAATTAATTATTTAATTTATTACAAAATATATGGTACTGCCTACTATAAATTATGACTTAGTATTTCATACTAAGTCATAATTTGTAAATCGCGGCAACTTTCAAGAGTGAAATGAAACGCTACTGAAACTGCCACCCGCACCATGCTACAGCGCAAATACCTTAGCATATCAAAACGAATAAAAAGGTATACTCGACAAAATACGCAGGTGAATCAATGTCATTCTATTGAACGCCTATAAACAATGACTAATACAGTAATTATTATACACTGTCGTCAATGTTCAAAATATTTATGAATTGTCACTTTTCCTCGTACCAAGAAAAGGTATTTCAACGCGGTTTATACTTACGAATTGCGAGGAGGAGCCGAGGAGGTACTATTAGAGCTTGATATTTATTTATTTACTTTTAATGATACTGATAAATATCCGCTTTGTCGTCGGTTATTAACTTTTATATGGCAATAAGGTGAAAAGAGGTGTGAAAACACAGTATTTTGTGCTTAACGATATGAATGTGATCTAAAAATGGTACGTTAACTCATTGTGCAGACTATTAAGAAAAAAATCATTGTCGTCTTATCATTTATTTTATTAGGTTCCTTAGCTGTTAGAAAAATGTTATGACACTTGCACTAGGTTGAAATTTCACTCGTTATCAGTACCTAAGTCAAAATTAGTTTTGATATTAGTTCATAATCTAAATATCAAACTTACGTAGGTACCTAATACTGAACTCTCTGTTATAATAACTAATAAACAAAGATTTACTATAGCAAAATAAGGTGAAGGTAATGAAAAGAACTATTTCGTGTCTATGGCTCAAAATATAAACAGTAGTATTTATCCAAAATGTTTTACCCCAATTAAATTACACAATCCACTAGCAGTCTAGATGCACCAAATGCCAAAACCATTATCCATGACGCCTTAAATCGTTTCTATACTTAGACCAAGTGGTTATAACACTTTCTGCGGAACTATATAATACTTCTGAGAGTGCCTCCGTGGTCCAGTGGATAGCGTATGTGACTGCTGATCGGAAGTCCCGGGTTCGATTCCCGGGTCTGGCAAAAAGTGTTACTGGGTTTTTCCGAATACTCAGTAGCAGCCCGGAGTCTGGTGATGTGCCCGGTAACGGCAATAGGCTCGCCCCCTATTACGTGGGACCTAAAAATTAATGGCGAAATGTGGGTGTAATATTTACACCTCTGCCTACCCCTTCGGGAATACAGGCGTGAGACTGTAAATAAAGAAAATAAATGTAATACTTTTTCCGTAGGTTGTTGGGACCCAGTAATGGAATGGTGGGCGAACATAGTCGGCGTGGCGGCGACGTGGCTACTGGCGGACACCGGCAAGGCGATCGAGATCGGCGACCGGCTCAACTTGCTGCCTGAACCGCTCGCCAACTGTGAAGACCCACTGCCCGGGTAAATTTATATACCATTATTTTGAAAAGAGTAAGAGTAATGAATGTAGAAGAAGCCCGTGAGGCTTGTAAGGATAGAAGCAAGTGGCGTTCTGTCTATTTGTCTCTGCCTACCCCGACGGGAAAAAGGCGTATGTGTGTATTTTAATCTCTTGTAAGGGACACAAAGTACACTTTTGGGGGAAATATTTAAAGCTTGATACTTAGTAGTACATTTTACCCACCTTTTGTTGATAGTAGCGGCCAGTAGATACCGCAAGGGAGCATTTAGAAAATATATGGAAATTGCTTCCCTCGAGGGGCCAGATCCAACTGATTTTGATCGAGTTGCGAGTTGTTTCTCGAGGGAAGTAATTTCCATTAGAACATTAGAACTACATTACAACTAGACGGCCAGGCTATAATTATATGATATGATCACGATGTCCTTCCCAGATGTACCACCGACGCCGACAAAACTAGCAATTTTAAGGAGATTTAATTTATATCAACACTAAATGTTAAAAACAATGTTGGTCAATTTGGGAATCAATGATGAATTAATCGATTTTAAACTTTCGCGATTTGTATACATCATACAATATTATTTAGCGGCTCTTAGTCGCGATAATTTATTTATTTCAAGGCATAAATACTTCTGTTATTCTCCTACGTTTCTACCGGCTTGCAACGGTTGTGGTCGCGGAGGGACTGATGTCAGCTCAGCGCCGTCCTTGTGAAGCGCGGGTTTCGGTAGCTACCCTCACTTGTTTTGTGTTTTTGATATTTTTAGTTCTATCCGCACTGTCGGTACTTCGACAAACTACACTTATGACGTCTACACACTGATTAGTTGTGTTACTGCGGCGTTGTTTGCATTTGTTGATAACTGGATTCCACGTGGTCGATAGTCTGTATCCGTCCTCCCGGTTGAAATTCCTGTTTTTTTATTTCAACCGCTTCACGTACTATCCTGGAGTAATAGTGGCGATCGGTGGATAAGACTTGTGGTTGACGTAATTTTATCCAGTGGTTTGGTCCAGATTCCAGCAAATGGTCAGCTATGGCAGATTTATTACTTTGTCGATTTTTGACAGCTGTGATATGTTCCTTGACCCTTTCAGCGATCGTTCGTTTGGTCTGTCCGATATAGGAACTACCACAACTGCAATCGACCTTGTAGACGCCTGGTGTTTGTAGAGGAATAACGTCCTTTGGGGTACGCAGATTGTGTGCTACCTTGGAGAGGGGACTATATACAGTCTTGATGGAGTATTTCTGTTGTACTGTTCCAACTTTGTCCGTCACTCCCTTGATATAAGGCATGTAAGCCGGCACTCTGCTTACTTCAGGTTTGCGGTCCTTCCTCTTCCGACGGGGTATCTTCTTTTTGTATCCATTGCGCCTTAGTACCTCCTGAACATGTGACAATTTACTGTTTAAGTGTTCAGGGTCACAGAGGTCATACGCTCTGTTCACTAACGAGGTCACTACGGATTCCAAATGTCGCGGGTGATGATGCGAGCATGCGTTGAGATACCTGTCAGTGTGTGTCGGTTTTCTGTATACAGTGTACCATTAGCTCTCACCGTCACTTTGACGTCAAGAAAGGGTAGCGATCCGTCTACCTTCATTTCAAATGTGAACCGGATGTTCGGATGTATGGTGTTCAATTTGTCTGCGAATCGTTCTATGTCTTGCTTGTTGCCCTTCATGATGCAGAATACATCGTCGACATACCTCTTCCATAGCTTTAAATTTGAAGCCTGCATGTCAATGGATTCTTCGAAGTATTCCATCCAGATATTGGCTATCACCGGTGCTACTGGGCTACCCATTGCCACTCCGCCGATCTGGAGGTAATGTTGTCCACGATATATGAAGTAGTTACCCTCCAAGCAATTCTTCAATAGAACGGCGTATTCGTTAGACTTACCTTGAAATAAATAAATTATCGCGACTAAGACCCGCTAAATAATATTGTACAATGATGAATTAATGTACAATATTGTTTTCTATAACGCTTATAATACGAGACAAGTTCGAAAATTCAACTTACCTAAGGAGAGAAACACACAACTTCCAAACTCCGATGTTCAAGCCTTTTTGATTGGTGACTTCTTGGCGAAACCGAAACTATATCAACAGCGTAGCAATTTTTATTATATGCGAACACAAAACTCCTAAATCAACACCTAGCTAATACCAAGTAAATTCTTACAAACGAATAATGAACAACAGTTTGATGAACAATGAGAAGATTCTCATACACTAAAACCTAGATATTCTAGTCGCGATAATGTTTATAAAACACAAGTGTATAGTTTATAGTTGTTGTATTAATAACTATTGTCTTTCATAGCATAAACATGTGTGGATGTAAATATAGCTATTGTACTATGATTGGTAGGGCACTGCATATGGCATACAAAAGCCGGCGGGGACTGTTGAGCCTCGCACAGTGTCGTGATGAAGATTCGTTCAACCGGACCGCTGCTACCATACTCAAGGTATGTCATCATTTATTGATTTTTTTAAATTATTTATTGTCTATGGTGTATTTTTTAAGGTAACTCGCGCATCAACCATAATTCCTATATCGCGGGGAATTTTACATTCAAGAATCTAATACTAATATATAAAGCTGAAGAGTTTGTTTGTTTGTCAGGAACTACCAGTCCGATTTGAAAAATTCTTTCAGTGTTAGATAGATCATTTATCGAGGAAGGCTATAGGCTATATAACATCACGCTATGAGCCACGGGAGCGGAGCAGTAGCCTTAAATAACGCGGGTGTAACCGCGGCCATCATCTAGTAATTTACATAAATATTTAACATAAAGCAATAGTTTGTGGATTTCACAAAGAATTTGCCTGAGTGAGTATTGAAGCGTCAGCACTCGGTGCGGTGCTAAACGAAGAGGCGAATACTTAAATCTCAAGAAGAAGTGTATCGTAGTCAGATTTTGTGGATTGAGTGGACACAACTGCTATTACTGCATGGTTGTCATAATGGTTTAAGCGGACGCGCTGCTTGACACTGCCTTGAGTGTTGTGTGTTCGATCCCCACACTGTGTGATCCATTTTTTTATTTATAGTCTCACGCCTGTATCCCCGAAGGGGTAGGCAGAGGTGTAAATATTACACCCACATTTCGCCAGATTTATTTTAGTCCCACGTAATAGGGGGCGAGCCTATTGCCGTTACCGGGCACATCACCAGACTCCGGGCTGCTACTGAGTATTCGGAAAAACTCAGTAACACTTTTGCCCTACCCGGGGATCCTACCCGAGACCTCCTAATCCCACGCGCACATTTATGCCGCGAGACCAACGAGGCAGTCATTTATGCCGCGAGACCAACGATGTCCTTAGATTGTTGTTTTGAGTCTGGGTTCACTTTGTGCCCGTTTGTTGTATGCTTTTCAAGTTCCTAGCGACACAGGATTTATTTCCAATGTGGGCGTTGTCTTGTTAATGCAAAAAACAACATGAATGATTTTCGATGTTTTAAGCGAAGACCACACGACTGCCTCCTTTGTCATAGATACGTCGTCATTTCGTGCTGACGTCATTCACTTTAGATATTCTAAACAGTTTAAAACTATCATGTTGGCCATCGTTTGCATCGTTTCGATGAAACTAATGCTGTATTGCGGGGTATAGCATTCAATTAATGGACTCAAAGTTACCCAGACTCAAAAAGTTGAAAAAGCAATTTGTAAAACGCATACCTAAAGTGTCTCGTGTCAACATTAACAGCTAGTAATATATTTCGCCTTTATGATAAAGTTGATCTATTATTATGTAAACACTGAAATTTTAAATAAGCACAAGTGCAGTTGTCTTATACAAGCAATGTACTATTTTTCGACTACCGAGGTTTGGGAATTAAACTACAGTTTACCGTGTCGTCTGCCGTGGCCGTGACCATGAATCATGTAAAGAATACGAAACGTCGGCTAGTAATCAATAAAACAATCGTTTGTAGATTATTCGGTTTAAATGTAATAACTGTAGCGCTCATAGTGAGAGTTGGCTTGCCGTTCGTAACAGATCGGCAAAGTTAAGCAACGCTAGCACAAGTCACCACTTGGATGGCTGACCGTGTGTGGCATTCGTATCTGAGCGCTACCGTGCTTCGGAGGGCACGTAAAGCTGTCGGTTCCGGTTCTTTTCTAAGGATAAGGATCGTTAGGCCATGTCGGAGGCCTAAAACTCAAAAACTCTTGAAAACTCCGACTCCAGAGTTGGCCATACACTTACACGAAAAACAAACAAATACTCTTACTCAGTGAAACCAATAATATATAACGCGATAAAATCCGTAAACTGTAGTTTAATTTCAATGTGTAACATTCGCGTAAACCCAAGAAGATATCGTAGAGGTTTTAAATCTAATTTTGTATGTAGTATTTATTCTAAGTTGTGCAATAGGTATCTAATGATAATAATGATGTAATTAATACGTAAATTTTTCACACTACCCAATTGTTGTACGGAAATTTTATGCAATTCTTAGTCAAGGTAGAAATATATCTAAATTCTGAATGACCGAATATGTTGGCATGAATAAGAAATATCATGTGTCATAAGGTGACAGAGGTTTCATAATGAAGCAGAGGGAAAATAAGAGACGTTGCATGTCACTAAAGGGTGGTAAACGAATGTACTTTGTCAGTCTTGCCATGAGTCATCATCATCAGCCTTTAACAGTCCACTGCTGGACTAGGCCTCTCCTTTGAAAGGAGGAATTGGCCTACTATGCCACGCTGGCCAAACGGGTTGGTATAGGGTTTGTATCAAGTTTTTCTACTCTTACAGTGTTGTTCTCCGCGTAATATGCTCCCTCTGTCGGCTCGTACGACACCCATGGGATGATATGGGGTGGTGACATTCCGTATTCTAAATCCGTCACCACACGGACTTGCGACTTGCCATGAATAAGACGAATGAAAGTAGGAACCTGTGTAGTAAAGCCGCCTAAAAATCAATCGTATGAGCAAATTACGTATGTGCAAGATACAAGTCGAATAGAGCTCGCTGCAAAGTATACCATCTCTAATAGTAAATAATCCGTTATTCACACGATCCTGCCAACAACGTCGAGCAAACCGCGGTGGTATTTAGGAATAGGAGCCAGTCTGCCGCATCCTCCTCTGTCAGCCCCAAAACTTTAATCACAGCGTAGCGAAGGAGCCGTTCTTCAAAATAGTTTCTTTCGCAAGACCAAAAATAAATACGTTCAGGTGGAACACTAGCAAAACCTAAATTACGGCTCATTTTCATTTAATATTACACTACTTACACCCCGCAATCCGGGTAGAGAGATGCTTGTTAAAGCATGCCATAGGGACCCCATGCGGTACCCTTTTTCATTAGCATTTTCAATAGCCAATAACCCCTATGCGGTATATTTGATTTTCATCACCGAACATTTATGTAATTGTTTTAAAAAGTGGCGTTGCATGGTCGTAGCTGCTATGGATCGACAATTGTATGTTATAATCACCCGCGTTACTTAGAGTTACTGCTTCACACCCGTGCGTGGCTCATAGCGTTATGTTATAAAGCATATAGCTGGCGTCGATAAAGGGGCTATTCAACACAAAAATAATTATTCAATTCGAGCCTGTAGTGCCTGGGATAAGCCCGTCATAACATATCGCTCATTTTTCTATGTCTCATGCTGTAGGTATTCTTGCGGTATTTACACAATAATGTTTAACATTCCAGGTGTGCGACATCGCTGGAACCAGGCTAGCTGACTCACTGGCCTACTATTGTTGTAGGAAACCAACACAATTGATGCTGGTAAGAAAAACATATGCAAACTTATTTGTGCAATTTCTTTTTAAAATTTTTACATGTGCAATTTTTATTTCTGGAATTTATTTTTGTATTTTTTTATACACGGTAAACGAAAATTAAATTCCTATATTGTACCAATCATTACAAATATTTTTTACCTCGGCACCATACCTGAGCAATTTTTGGTTCAGGAGATATTCAGGCTCAAAGTCACCATATTTTTTTTTATTTTTTTTTACAAAATCGATGCATTGGATAGCAGATATACTTGGCATAATGTGCAAAATGAGTAGACTTCGGCTTGGTAATTGGTCTTTTGACACTGTGTATATTTTGTACTGGCATGTTATTATATTTTTTTAATATGTTTATTTCAGTTTGTTATGTTCTTTTTTTGAGACAGCTTGAAGCGTAGCGGTAATTTGACTATTACGGGAGTGCATTGTAGTTGCATTGCACTAGTTGTAACTAGTTGTGCAATATTACTACAAGGCAAATCTCGCATTAGTACTATTCGTCGCATCGGTGGTTCTACTTGCATGGTTTTTTATTTTATATCTTTTTGTGTTTTTTTTATGTATTTTAGTTATTGATATGTGTTCTTAATATATTTTAAGTAGTTACTTATTGTTTTGTGAGAATTTGTGCTGATATGATTAAAGCTATAGTTGAATATATAATAGAAAAACGAATAGGATTGATACAGAGGTTCAAAGCTTAAAGTAACATAAAATTTTGTCACAGTTTAATTAACGTCGGAAACAAATAGGTATATATACCTTGAATAAGTTATTAGAACGCGATTAAGACCCGCTAATTTAGTTTGTACAGTTTAATTAGTTACAAATTCAGATTTTTTTTTCATTGCTGTGTTGTACACCATTATATTATTATGTGTTAAGAAGTAGGACGAAAATAATCTCACACGTAGTTTACTACATATTTGACAATTGCTTTAAGTAGGTAGTTTACGCGTAAAGAAAAAACAAAAAAGTTGATATTATTATATTGCGTCAAACTATATGCTCGGTTCAAAGCCATTATTTCCACCGTCGTCGTGCCATCCGCTTGAAAACGCGTGGTGGACAGTGAGACAAGCTATAAATAATAATATAATAATATTCTACCACATACACACATCACCATCTAGTCCCAAACTAAGCAGAGCTTGTACTATGGGTACTAGATAATGGATAAACATACATATATACTTTTTTTTTTTTTTTTGTAAATACATACATATTATACATAGAAACACCCAGACCAAGACAAACATCCATGTTCATGCACACAAATGTTTGACTTGTGCGGGAATCGAACCCGCGACCTTCGGCGTAACAGTCGCTTACACTCCCGCTGCGCCAACCGGTCGTCCAAAACCAATAAATGAATTCCCTTTGGGCATCACAGGTGGACAATGACACCAGTTTTTTAATACATTACCGTTGGTCAAGACTTTTACTACTACAAACATTGTCCCAAGTGGTGGTGCCCAAGTGGAACAATTTAAAACCTTGAGTTATCGTTCTCCAACGGTGGGAAGAGATAACTTTCTTATAGCATTTGGTTTACAAAATATTATAATAAAAATATTTTAATTTCTATGAAAGAATTTCGTCAAAATCAACATTTCACAGCACAACAACGTGAGTGTACAACAGTTAACCTAGTTTCTTTTTCTGTCTCGACCTTATCCCATGTACTTAGGGTCGCCCTCCTTATGCTTTTCCTCCATAGTAGGTATATGGTTTATTGCGTACTTTCATTATTTTTGGAAAAGGAGTTTTTGATTGGTTGAGTTAGTTTGTAGGTAACGAATTGAGTATATCGAGAGTTGTGTTTTAGTGCTGTGAAATATAAATTTTGACGAAAATACTTATTAAAAAATATAACGATATAAATGCTATAGGAAGCTTCTATATCTGTCTAAATGTATACTTTTCGGGAAAACACTGACTTATGATATAAGTTATGATACACGGCGTGTACAGGGCCGTTCCGACCCAATGCAGCGCCTGTGTGCGAAATCTATGAAGCGCCTGTGCAGTTGCGTAGGGCGGATGACCTTTTTTTTTTTTTTAATCGTTACCTAACAATTCCGGCCTAAATGGGCCTGTGTGCGAAATCTGTGAAGCACCTTTTTTGGCATCCTTTTTCGAAAATAAGTGTTATAATTAACGCATATCTCGGCGCGCGGCGCCCCTGTCACCCTGGCGCCTGTGTGCGCCGCACACATTGCACATAGGGAAGGTTCGGCCCTGGGTGTGTAACACTATGTGCGGTCATAGTAGACGGTGTGTATATTGTGTGGTGCAGTTGATGCAGGTGCTGTGCTGCGACTGGCTGCTGGAGGTGCGCGCTGGAGTGTGGGAGGCGGCCGGCGGCGCCGCCACTCCGCCCGCGTTACTGCGCGCCTTCACGAGGGACCTGCACTCGCTGAGACGATTGTCGCAGAGTTTACCTGTACGTTACTACATTCTCATACAAACATCGAATAAATAAACTACTACCTTTAGAGCCATTTCACAAAAGAATGTCACAGCGGCAGCGTCGCAAATTAGTGTAATGTCGTCGCAATTTTGTGGTTATTTAACAAAAGCAAACTTAGTTTGCTAAGAGTTTACAGTGTTGTGAATAATAGAGTAGGTAATCTTCATATATAAAATTCTTGCGTTATTTGTATGTATTAAATTATTGCATAGTAGTATTGCCTCCAGTAAATTCATAAGATTTCAGACTTCTTACTACATAAACTGTCAATCAATGCTTTTGGTACGAAATTAGTGTGCAAGAAAAACGACGTTATTTTTACTTTTCACATAATTTGATATTACATTTTTAAATAATTTTGATTTGAACTAACACAAAATGACACTAGAATGCGACGTTGCCTCTCTGACAGATCCGCTTTGTAATAGTTTTTAGGATTTCCCATTAATCAAATAAAGTTACAGAACATCATTTATAAAATCTACGAATATTGATTATAAACAGTTTAATATATTCAAATCCACAAAAAAATATTGAACTTATTCATCCAAATACAAGTTCAATAGGTTTTTAGTTAAATAATACAGAGAGATAAAAGATAAAACAACTACTTATATTTAATTAGATCTTGGTTATGAAATGACAGATTTTATGCAGAATAGAATTCCTTACAAAATATAATTTGTTGTACGACATTTACAACCAGTCTCTTATACACGTATTTTCCCTACAGTGGGTAACATCCCGAGTGTTCCTTCAATCGGCGGTGTGTCGCATGATGGCGGGCGCGGCGCCGCGACGCACGCAACAGCTGTTGGACGGCAGCCTGCGACCGAGGTTCAATCGCTCCTCCATCATTTGTGGGAAAGGTAACATTAGCTTTTTTATCAGCCTATCAAAGAGTCCCAATGCTGGATAAACGCCTCTCCCTTGGACCGCCATGCATCCCTGTCCTGTGCTATGAAGTTAAGATATAAAAACGTCACCGGAAAACCTTAATATCTGTTAGATTTTTGTACTGCATTCTTACCAATGTCAAAGTAATTATAAACTACTTAATTGCATATGACCAATAACGCAGTTACGTATCGTAGTCCAATCTGTTTGGTAAGATTATAAAATGCTCCTCCTTTTCATTCCGTGGGTGTCGTAAGATGCGACTAAAGAAAATACACGTAGTAAATAATGACTTAATCTTAGGGAAGAGGTACAAAATTCAATATCAAAATAACACCAATCCATCTGCCCAGTGTGATAGTGGCTAAATCTTCATATTGACTCACAATGCCATTGTAACGCACATGAGCGTCATACCCTCCGCAATCAGTCTCTTGCAAAACCAAATTAATTCCAAGTATTTCCTTGCATAAAACTTTCCTTCAGCAGGTTCAAGACCCTCAATAACAAAACAACTACCACCCCCCCCCCCCCCTCCTTTATATCAAAGTCTGGGAGACGCAAATAAGTAGAGACCTATATCCATCAGAGTACGCCAGAGGCTGCATGATGAGGATCATAGTCAATAGGTAGAGCTTTTTTCCAGACGCAAAGAATCTTACATAGCTATAATTTCCGTTTCCAGAACGCGCGGGTCGCCTAGAAGGCGGCGGCGGTTCAGGCGAGCGTGCGGTAGCACTGTACATGGCGTGCGCGCACCTCCCGGCCGCGGTACTGGCGGCGCCGGGCGAGCGCGCGGGCATGTTGGCGCAGGCCGCCGCCACTCTGCAGAAGATCGGACACCGCAGCCGCCTGCCGCACTGTTACCACCTCATGAAGTCTATTGGCACTATGCCTACCGCCCCTTGACCTAATAAAAAAAGTCCTTCTATTAGGGATGTGATCGATTTTGTAATAATCCATTTTTTGTGCACAAAATCGACTAAATTATTTTATGTTAGTGATGTAATACTCTTTTGTTAATTACATTTGGTAAAGTGGTTTATAATGTATGTTTTTTGTTTTAAAACAAAGTAAATGAATATTTCAAAAAGTAACCAAAGTAAATTTTGTTGTGTTGCAATGAATGTTTAAAAATCGATTATTAGATAATCGATTCTAAAGTAACAGTCGATCAAATTAATAGATAAAAAAATAATCGAATTTTGTAAAAATGGATTATTTTTTACATCCCTACCGTCTAATAAAGACAAGACATGAATCAA
The DNA here is from genome assembly GCA_944739405.2 of Euclidia mi. Lineage (NCBI taxonomy): Eukaryota > Metazoa > Arthropoda > Insecta > Lepidoptera > Erebidae > Euclidia > Euclidia mi. The sequence goes on from OX123185.2 coordinate 60,175,032, forward strand.
ATTCATACTTTTCGATCTATAAGTATATTTAATTTATAATACATGACTTTGTTTACCATTGCTGTCTTTTTATTTTATGTAATATAACCTACCCTGTACTTTTTTCCAAAAATGTCTGCCGGCCGAGTTTAGGCGAGTGGTGGTGAGTGGTCAACAGGAAAAAGGCGGTTCGAACACGCTCGCTGTGATCAGTGCGTAAGAGCGTCCGTACCACAGAGTACCTTTGTATGTCCGTACTTCACGCTTGCCGAGCTTCTATGTTGCTAAACAAAGCTATTCATTCCAAATAAGAATCCAACCACGGCTTCCGATGTAGCAGTCAGTCACTAACTCCTATACCAACATGCTAGCTAAATAGCGGAAAAGCTTTTGCTTTCAAAAAGGGAGGAGTCTTAAGCTGTTTCTTTGTATTTTTGTAAACATCATCCCCAGATCAAGTAGTAGACCTAAAGCCGGCCATACACGTTAGAGTATACTTGCGCAAGTCTGGACTTGCGCAAGTACCTATACTGTAACGTGTGTTGAGAGATAATTGCGCAAATGTTTTACTTGTACAAGTTCTTTATGAAGTTCAACATTTCAATTTCCAACTTTTTTTTATGGCAGCCCTAGTCATAAGGACGTTAAGCCGGCCGACTTCTATGACATAATTCGGAAGCGATGCGCCTCGCTCCGACATAGGACATATGCGCCAGCTCCCACGGCATGCTGAGAGCATTGTCAAACCGCTGGGACTGTCAGATGCTCGGCCGATGGGTGAGACTACACACTCAATTAAATTAAATATATCATATTGTTTGTTGTGTAAGTCTGAGTGTCCCGTGATTTTGTGTTTATCTGTGTTGTATTGTCATTTGTATTTATTGTACCTATGTATGTTTTACTAACAATAGTCAATAAGTCCTTTGTAACACTAATCCTATGGACCTAACAGTCTGCAAATAAATGAATAAAATGAAATTAAAATGGGCGGCAAACGAGCAAACGGATCGCCTGATGGTAAGCAATTACCGCCGCTCATGGACACAAGCAACACCATAGGAGTCACGAGTGCGTTACCGCCCCTTTGGGTTGGAAAAGGGATAGGATGAGGAGTGGGATGAGGGAGAAGGAATAGGGGATAGGGCTTCCGGCACTCTCACTCGTGCCGAACGAAACGCAACAGTTTAGGTACCTACTGATACTTTACGTCGATTTTCTGTGAGAGGGTAGTACTTCCCTGGTCGAGCCGGCCCATTCATGCTGAAATCAGCAAGTCTCTACTACTTTGTAAACTTGTGCAAGCTTGTGTTTGCGCAAGTTTACATAACGTAACGTGTGTGGGAGCATCGGTGCTAATTACAGTAGTGTTCTAGCCACCTACACGTACGCACGTCGTTTTTGCGCCAAAATGAACGAAACTATCGAGGGGCATGGAGTTCGCGTTATTTTAGAAGAATTTATTAATAATATTTATAGAAAAAAAATTTAAAGAAAAACAAAAAACCCGACTGCGTAAAAAATAATTTAAAAAAATACGTGACAAAAATAACTTAAATAAAAACTAAAAAGAAAGAAACAAGGCTAGTAGTTTAGAATTCTAATGCAGAACAGAACGACTCACAGTCGGGGCCCATTCAAATTTTACTAATCAAATGTTTCCAAGGGGCCCCGACTGTGAGTCGTTCTGTTCTGCATTAGAATTCTAAACTACTAGCCTTGTTTCTTTCTTTTTAGTTTTTATTTAAGTTATTTTTGTCACGTATTTTTTTAAATTATTTTTTACGCAGTCGGGTTTTTTGTTTTTCTTTAAATTTTTATTTTTATTTTATACTTTTTAGTTATTCACTGCTTTTTTGTTTGTTTATCGTTTATACTTGAAGTAAAAACTTAAATCAATAAGTAACAACATTAGCGAGAATGATTGTTTTGTTAAACAACTTTAAATCGTTATATATCCTAAACTATTATTTTAAATGAAAAATAATAAAAGGAACCTAAACATGATTTTAAAATACCTATTCAACGACACCCAACATGACATAGTTCATCGACATTTTTTTTTCATTTTGACAATATGGGGTCTGGTTGACGCTGTGGTGAATTTTGATAACTGTCATGTCTTTAGTGACACTCGCAAGGTTAAGATGAATCTATTGACGTAAGAATCATCAAAATCGGCCAACGCATTTGGTTTCTAGAACGCCACATAGAAACAAACATTACATACATACATACATACATACATAGACTGATAAACATATTACCCTCCTTTGCGTCGCGCAGTCGGGTAATGAGCCATGCCACATGAGTAAATAAACCGAACAGAGAGACAGCTTCTTAAGAGCTTGTAAATTTGTTAGCTATTTTGGTAGGGTTTTCGCAATAGGTTAAGACAAATCGCTTGTTCGGTATACGACAGATTCTGGATTGGACAGATTCGTGATTTGGCAGATTCCCAACTCGACAGATTCGTGGATTGGGCAGAATCTTGGACTCGACGGATTCGCTATACGGCAGAAGTACAGTTGTAAATAAAATAGCGAGTGGAACCAAAAAAGGCATGCACCTGAAACTTTTAAAAGCACGGAATAAAAATATACATTTGTTACCAAGGACACGACGTGACGACGTGATTTATTTGACATTCCCAACGATATCACTAATAATGTTGAATATTTTCTGTTAATATGATCTATTTTGCTAATAAACATAGGAATCTCCTTTAGCTATTATGGCCGCTAGTTTTACCACGGGGATAGGTATCTAAAATAAGTTAAAAAAGAAATTGTGTAAGACAAATGAACGTCTACAAAACAAATGACTATAAAATGATCAACCATCGATAGGGCTTACAAAAAACAGGTGCATGCGATTTTCGACCTTATTGACAATTCATGACAGACTTTTTTTGGTATTTTCTTGCTTTCTGACATTGATACGTTATTAAAATTATAAATTCTGAGTTACGTCAATAAGGTCGAAAATCGCATGCACCTGTTTTTTGTAATCCCTATCCATGGCTGATCACTTTCTGATAGTCATTGGTTTTGTAAACATTAATTGCTTTTACACAATTTCACAACTTATGAGTTGTTTTGTTAAGTATTTCGTTGCCAACATTAACAATATTTATTTCAAGATCGAAATATTCGCGAAACTTTTGTTCGAGCAATTCAACAAATGCGACAAAATTATCAGGAGTTATACCTAACACACACCTAATTAAAAAACCCAATTGTACGTTACCATTGTTAAAATCTTTATAATGATTTAATTATTTCATCTAGTATTATTCATACACACAGTACAATAAACTACCATTATTAATAATAAACACCACTTTTTTACATTAAAATATTAAAACTTGCAACGTACAAAACAAACAACGTGCGTCGTAATAACCCTAAAGATTGTCAACTGCCTGTGCCTACGTAAACCGGTTCTTTCCACTCTCGCCGCGTACACGACAAGCGGCCGGTCACATAAGCCGCGTGCTCGTAGTAGTGCAATCGATTCGCGCTGTTGTATGAAGCTGTGTCTCTGTTCCGTTTATCTACTCATGTGGCCATGCCTTTCAAAAAAAAAATATTTTTATTAGTAGATCGCTACATGTAGGTACGCACGCTTGTACAAATATCACTGAAATGATCATTGTGCAAGCATACTTGAGACGTTTGTGGTCACTACCGATTCGTTCGCTGGATATTGTTTTGAGTAGACGTGTGCGAATATTTTTCCTGTTTTTTTTTTAATTGTGTGTGAAGATTAAGTCTTTAAATCGGTACCTCTCTTACTAACTTGTGGAAAAGCCCATATACGACCGGCGCCATCATTGAATTTGTATTGCGCCATCCTGCTCATAGGCCGGTGAGTGGAATTAACTTAATAATTGTTATTAACATTGAAAAAGTCAATTGGCCTCCGACCGGGGTTTGAAACCTCGACCATTCGTTTCACCGTCGGAGCCGGAGCGCTACGCCACTCGACCACCGATTCTTGCGGAGCGCCGCGCGAAATAGGTGACCTCTATTAACTGTCGATCACCTCTCGCTGCACCGAGGAAATACGTGCTTTGTTTATAGTGTGGCCATTAGTGCTGTGCACTCCCTGAGGTATGCGCGGCGAGGTGGGGGGCGAAGAAAAAAGTGCATGAGTTCACATGAGATCGATACATGTCGGACAGATCTTACGATATCAGTTTGCATTTCTAAGGCAAGACTTGTGGTGGGACGATGGCTATCTATCTGTAATATATTATACTTACTTAGTTGATTAAAATGTAACCCAAATATACTCGTATTTTATTAAAAATATGCAGGTGATAAATAAGAACTAAACTTATAATTCAAAGCAGGACTTGTTTTATTTAACATTTTTTATATTTACAAACAATTATATATTCTAATGAAAGTTATTCTGACATCGATTCTGTTTCAACTTCATCTTCCATTTCGTCATCATCTTCATCTTCCACTTCGCCACCGGTACTTGAATCAGAGTCTTGCAAATTTATTATGAATGAATCGATAACATTATCGAACCTACTATCGCAACTCCAGTAATCATTTTCATTTTTCTGGACATGATCGTCGCATCTCTGCTATTTTTCCGCCGTGAATTCTTTTCGTCTAGAGACGAATTAATATAGTTTTGGGCTATGTTGTTTTTAATATCAGCCCAGACCAACTCAATCGGATTTAAATCTGGATGGTACGGAGGTAAACGCAGAACAGTGTGTCCACTGGCTTTCAGGAGTTCGTCAATTCTATACACGGGTTCTTTTTGTGTATTTTGATAAGAAGTAGCAGGTGAGCCTTTGACATGGTTCCTGAAAATTCTATATTATGACGTAGCAACCAGTTCTGCATTTCACTTTTGAGGCTTGATATAGTTGGTTTCTTCTCAATCTGAACGGTGTGGTAAGACGCGTTGTCCATTACAACCACAGAATTCGGCAGCAACTGATCTTTTGACTTTTCATCTACCCACTTATAAAAAGTAGGTCCGCTCATATCTCCATGATAGTCACCGGTTCTAGCATCTGATTTGAATATAGTCAATACATCAACCACTAAGCCATTTCGACACCCAGCGTGGAGAATTACCAATCACCGTACTTGCCCAATATCAGCATGAATTCCGGGTTCTGTCGATGATTGCCAACATTTGCTGGCATGGTGACTGGCGTTGATGTAGGTATGTTTCATCAAGAAAATATATGTTGCGGTTTTGCGTTCTGTAATTTCTGATTTGTGTAAGATATTTTTTTCCGCCACACTGTAATATTAGGCTGCAAACGGTAGCCCATTTTGTGTAAAAGCTGTCTTAAATACTCCCGTCCACAATTCAAAATGCCATCCTGTCTCAAACTTGATAGTAACTTACGGACACTTGGTATTTTTTTTTCAACTTCGTAAAACTGATGAATTTTTCTTCTGATAACTCCAAGGTCAAAATCATCCACAACGTGTTTTTTCTTTAGAACTTTTGGTTTTTTTGGCGATTGAAATTTTAATTGCCTTGAATTTTCAATTGATAAATAACCCGCAGAAATCACATTATGCACGGTTCTTTTGCTGTACCCCGTAGCCTCCGCAACGATTTTGGCAATATTCACGTCATTTTTAAATTCAAAGCTTTCTTTGTCTGCTTTTCTTTTCTTAAAATATTCAGCCACTTTAAAAATTACAGTCTTCATATCACGAGATAACGCACGACTCATCTTTGAATATTTATCTCATGTGCGTCTGACATTGACAGTCCGATACATGCGTCGGAATCTTGCCTTCATTCATTTAAAATCATTGAAACTAGCTCCCTCTTTATTCTTCGCACGTAACTAAATTCGTTCGTGAATGTTCGTGAGTACATGAATTTCGATACATTATTGATGAAAAATAAACATAGCAATATTCTTGCACCTGCTGCGGCTAATCCGTGACTGCACTTAATAGTGCAGCTATGGAGGCTCCTCAGTAGGTGTCCCATCACATTCTAGATTAAAACTCTCAAAGGGCCTCGAGCAAAGGGCACGAGGACGAGTCAGTTTGCAAAATAAAGCATTATATAATACTAAGCACTATATTAAACGCTTTTTTCAACATACTTTTATCGAAACTTGTATGTCATATATCTTGGAACGGACAACTGTTACAACAAAATATCATAAAAAAGTTGTTTCTATTAAAAATGCCTATCCAATGACCTACACCTTATTACTATTGGAGGGTGGTCCCAGGTCCCATACATTTTTGCCCATTGTCTTTAGAATAATACCCGTGAAAGAGAAACAAATATAAATAACATATATAATTTTAAGCTTTGCTAAATTAACACAAATTTTATGAAATTTTAATATTATAACTCTGATATTATATAAAATATAGTACGAACCGGAACCAGTGTCTGCCATTAAGTTTTTCTTTTAAATATATTTATATATATTTTTGCCTTTAAGAATCAAAACGGCAGACATGCTGTGAACACGTTTTGAAAGTCGATTTTTATGCTTTTCGACTTCTAGGCACGCCTAAAGGAACCCTCTATTGGAATAGTGAACCCCCATTTTATCTACGGCAGATGAATTTGTACAACTAGCATTAATATGAACTTTGCTACTATACCGTAAGTCTGCGGAACACTGGCTCTTAGACTAATACAAAACAAATTAAATAAATGATTAAAGATAAATTATTAAAATAATAAACAAATTAATAAATGGGTATATAATTTTTTTTATTTGGTGATTTTAGCATAACTTACCTACTGTGATCTTTCTGCTGTAAATATTGTGATTTTTGGAAAATAAACGTCACTTATAAGCATTCTCTACCGTTTTATTTATATTTCTAAAATAATTTTGACTATAATTATAATACTTGACTAACATCAACGGCCTCTAGTGGCAATTTTTGTAAAACAGACGGCAAAAAGTAGCATGTAAGTTAAAAAGGTGGCGCTTGCGTCGCCTAAAATGTCAAAGTTGCCAGTCTATTTTCAGTTATAATATATTAGTCTATAGTTGACGGCGCGCTGACAGAGCGCAGCAGCCGATTCTTCCCCCTCGTCTCGCCGCGCGCATACCTCAGGGAGTGCACAGCACTAATGGCCACAGTATATCAAGTATTTTGATTAGCACATACAATATTTTTTTATACTAGTTTTGAGAATCATGCCTCAAGCATCTAGTAAAAAATGCTCTCCTTCTCCGGATGACTCTAATACTACTTCGGGAGAACACATTACCCAGAGAAAACGCCAACAACCAAAATCGGAGTTTGCGGAAGCTATCAGAAACCTCTCCCAAGAGCTGAATAAAAAAATGGATGCCATGAGAGAAGATTTAGACCGCGCTATGTCGAAATTGTCGGACAGTGTGTCTAATATCAGGGCTGATCTCGCATTAGTATCACAAACAACTATAGATATAAAAAGTGAGTTAGCCAGCTTACGCGCTGATCATGCTAGTTTGGATAAACGAGTTTATAAGTTGGAATCTAAGCATAAAGCACTGATAGAGGATGTTTCGAGTGTCCAAAATTCTCTCCAATACGCGATGGACCAACAAGACGATATTAAAAAGCAAGTCTCTGCCTTAGGCCAGCAATCGGAGAGCTCTGAAATCGTAAACAATCTGTTGAGTGGCTTGGAAAACAAGATTGACACTATGGAACAACAAGCTCGTCAAACTAACCTCGAATTGTGCAATGTGCCGGAAAAGAGAAACGAAAATTTGTTAACCATCCTCGACAACATTAGCGACAACATAAAATTTTCACTGCCGCACAAAGAGATCTTGGCAATACATAGAGTACCACATGCACAAAGAGAGAATAACAAGCCGAAGAATATTATAATTAAATTGAGCTCGCGAATGCTAAGGGATAACCTTTTGAGTGCCTTTCGATTGGCAAAAGGTATTGACACGGATAAATTAGGATTTTCCGGTACACCACAGCCAGTATATATGCACGAGCATCTTACGCTGAAAAGAAAGCAGTTGTTTCGGCAGGTTCGCGAAGCAGCCAGAAAGCATAATTACAAGTACGTCTGGGTTAAACACTCGACGATTCTTGTCAGGGAGACTGATACCGGACCAGCTTTTGCTATACGGACGGCGCAAGATCTCAGCAAAATTAAACCTGGTTTCAAGACTACTAAATAATATAAGTCAGAAAAAAATCATCTATTATTTAAGTTTAGCGGTAATTCTAGGATTATTACTATGTATTTACTATAATTACCTATTTTCAAAGTTTTTTCTTTATAGTTTCATAACTCATAAATTTTGTTTTGATTTGTTTTCATTTAGAACTCAAAATATAAATAAATTTAGGGCATTTGTACGCGTAAAAAGTAAATTAGTACTACACATATTATTATTTCATTATTATTTGTTAATTGTTTCCTCAATTACTGAAGTCTGGACCGTGGTGCTATTTCTATGCAATTGTAGCGTGGTTTTCACTGTTAACGCATTCTATTTGATATTTTACCATTATAATGCTGGATAACATATCTGTTTACTATCAAAATTGTAGGGGCATGCGTACTAAAATGAATATTTTATATATGAACATACTATCTAACAATTATGACATGATAATTCTCACGGAAACATGGTTAATCCCACAGATTTCAGATAGTGAATTTATAGATGAGCGCTATATAGTATTTCGTTGCGATCGGGACCGGGTGGCCTCGGACAAGAAAGATGGAGGTGGCGTCCTTATTGCGGTACTAAGGGAATTACGTTTGGAATATTTACCAACAAATTCTATGTTTACTTCTCATATAGAAACTATTTCAATTCGTCTTATGGGTTCCGGCTGTGAGGATTGCCTGATTAATGCGTCCTACATTCCGCCTAAAACTACCGAAGAAATATATGTATCTCATTTCGAGACCCTACAAACTCTAATTGAACGTTTCTCTTTTAATAACATTTGTTTATTTGGTGACTATAATATCCCCGACATAGAGTGGCTCAATGCTGTGGATCGCCCAGTCACATCGCTTATCTGTAACGGATCGTCATCAGTTTGCAGACTCGTTGATAACTTTATGTCGCTACATAATGCGTCCCAATTTAATAATGTAATAAATAGCAAAGGTCGGATTTTAGATTTATTAATTAGCAATTTAGAATGTACTGTGAATATTCCACCATGCCTTTTACTACCTACGGACAATTATCATCCACCTTTCAATTGTATAATAAAACACAATCCTGGATATAAAGCAATGCAGCGTGCGAAAATTGTTAGATACAATTTCTATAAAGCAAATTACGAACTGATTAATGAGGAATTAACCAAAGTTAATTGGGACCAACTTTTACTTGATTTACCATCTGAGGAATGCGTTAACTTATTTTATGATATTATTTTTAACGTAATAAAAAAACACGCACCTACGACAAAAGCGCGTTCTTCTAGTTTTCCTGTGTGGTTTTCCAAGTCACTTATACGAATTTTCAAAAGCAAAAACAAGGCATGGGTAAAGTGGAAGCTTTATGGTAATTTGTCCGATTATGAACAATTCTCATTGTTTCGACGTAGATTCGACGTTGAGTGTAAAATACATTATAAGCGCTATATTAACTCGGTTGAGGATAACGTCAAGAAAAATGTAAAATACTTGTGGACCTATGTCTCAAATCGTAGAGGTAACTCAGGTGTACCATCTAGTATGTTTCTCAAAAACCAGAGATCTAGTGCACCAGCAGATAATTGTAATATGTTCATGAATTTCTTTAACTCTGTTTACGAACCATCATCCCTTAATATGAACGTATGGCTACCACCTCAGGAATGTGCTAATAATAGCTCTCTAATTACAGGAATCAAGTTTAGCGCTGACCAAGTCTTAAGGGCATTAAAATCACTAGACTCCACAAAAGGGCCTGGCCCAGATGGAATACCTCCTATTTTTCTTAAAAAAACTGCCTGTTCTATATTTTTACCATTACAATTAATTTATAATAAGTGTTTGGCGGAAGGAATTTTTCCTGAAATATGGAAACGGGCCAATATTACCCCAGTTCATAAATCAGGCTCTAAACATGACATAGAGAACTACCGCCCCATTTCCATATTGTCCGCCTTGTCGAAGCTTTTTGAAAAGTTAGTCCACGACTACATCCATAAGACCATTTACAATAGTATAATACCGCAACAGCATGGTTTTGTGAAAAGTAAGTCAACTACTACTAATTTAGTGTTATTCACAGACTACTTATTCAATAACATGGACCAACAAACACAAGTGGACACAGTGTACACAGATTTTCAAAAAGCATTCGACAAGGTGGATCATGAACTACTATTAACCAAAATAGCTTATAATGGAATACGGGGAGATTTACTTCGATGGTTTTCCTCCTATATTTTCAATAGATCTCAAAAGGTTGTTATCAAGGGACATCAATCTTCACCTGTCACAGTCACATCTGGCGTACCCCAAGGTTCAATTTTAGGACCTCTTTTGTTTATTTTATTTATAAATGACATTAGTATCTGTTTTAAACATTCAAAAATTTTACTTTATGCTGATGACTTAAAGGTTTATAAAAGTATAAAAACACCAAATGGCTGTACTTTGCTACAAGAGGATCTCAATAGACTTACTGACTATTGTCACAAAAATAAACTAGTTCCAAGCATCAGCAAATGTTTCACTATTTCATTCACGAAAAACAAAAATATAATCTCAAATAAATACCATCTAAATCAAATAGTTTTAACAAAAGTTTCAGTTGTTCGAGACCTTGGGGTACTACTAGACGAAAAACTGCATCTTGATCAACACGTTGACACCATAATTAATAACGCTTACCGTATGTACGGATTTGTTATGAGGTCTACAACCGAATTTAAAAATAAGGGCACTTATATCCATTTATATAAAGGTCTAATAAGATCCCAGTTGGAATACGCTGTAGTTGTTTGGAATCCGCTGTACGCCAAGTACGCAGATAGTCTTGAAATGGTACAGCGCAAATTTCTGAAATCTGCGCATTACCGTTGCTGTAAAAATTATTTACCCTATGAAACCCTATTGAAAAACTTTAACTTAATGAGTCTACGGTCCAGGCGTGTATTTTTGGAGACAATGTTCCTGTATGATGTATGCACTCATAGATATGATTGTAACGATATAGTCAATAGGATATCTTATTATGTTCCAAGAACTGTTATTAGACGCGAGGTGCGCGCCCGCCCCTTCTTTGCAATACCATCCTGCAAAACAAATGCTGGTGTTCGCGCACCTTTGCGACGACTTTGTACTCACTTTAATGATTATTTTGTGAATTTGGATATATTTGCAATGCCTGCTACTGCGTTTCGAAATAATGTTATGAAAATTATCAGGGAATCCTTCTGATAACCGGAACCCTAACTGTTTTAGTGATGTACCTTAATTACCTTTACCTTTTTTATTCAACACATCAATTTGTCTTAATTTATTAAATCATGTTTACTCGTAACATTAAGTCCAACCTACACATACCTAATTATATTCTGTGGATAACGGTGTGGGTGCACATTTACTCATGTTTTATTGTATATACTATTAGACTAAGGATAATGTGTCACTGTTTGTTTATCCCTAATAAATAAATAAATAAATAAATAAATAAATACGTTTGTTTGTACAAGGCTAAGCTTGCGCAAGTATATCGTTCGTTACGTGATTACGTGTATGACCGGCTTAACGTACTTATGACTAGGGCTGCCATCCGTCCGGATTTCCCCGTATTTGTCTTAGTTTGAAGAGCGTCCGGGGCGCGTCCGGCCGGGGTTTTTGAAAGTGTCGTCGGACCCTTATGCTGTCAGGGAAAATCCAATTTTTATATAGAAAACAAAATTTCGCCCAAATGTCCGGCATTTTTGCTGTGTTTATCCGGTGTCGGCAAATTTAGGTGATCGACAAAATAAGATATCGGGGCTAAATTTTAGCCCCGATATCTAATTTTGTGGAGTCTGTAGTTTAGACGTACGTAGCACACAGAGTCATAGATGTGTGAATAACATGGATTGGACGTACCTACGAAGTTAGCGTGCATACCTACGAAACGTATGCAAATAAAATGGCGTCCATTAGGGTTGGGCGCATATTAGGCAACGCAAAGCATATATCGACAAGTTTTTTTGTTATCGACAAAGTATAGCACCTTTAGGCATCATTCGCACGAGGATTTAAAAAAACGATTGCGTTGAACTCTGGCGTAAGCACTTTTAAAAGCTTGCGATGAGAGCGTTCATACCAGCACTAAAATCACTGTTGCCTCGGTTCAGTAAGAAGTCGAAATTATTAAAGCTAACGTACTAGCGAATGCGATTTGTGTTGCTAAAAGATGAAAAAGAAAACTATATTTTTTAAGTTTTTGAAGGGTTCTTACTTTTTCTAGTAATAAACCACAGATCTTTGAATAACATGGATTGGACGTACCTACGAAATTAGCGCGCATACCTACGAAATTATGTGGATAATAAAATGACTGCCGTTGGGTTAGACCATAGAGATATTAAGAATAGAGTGGCAGAGTGGGGCCTATTCGTGTCCGCCGGTGGGAGAGAGAACGCAACATTAAAGGCCCCCTGCATTTCTCTCTAACAATACATGCACAACATCAACATTACGCAGTGGCGTGCTACCTGTAACTATTATTTAAATCAGTTTATTAGTAATCAATAGTTTAAAAATTGTTTTTATTGATACACGAACATAGTTTGAAGTGACAAAAATGTTTATATATTTTTAAACTATTGATTACTGATAAACTGATAGAAATAATAGTTACAGGTAGCACGTCATTGCGCAATGTTGATGTTGTGCATGTAATGTTAGAGAGAGATGCAGGGGGCCTTTAACCTGTAGCGTTCTCTCTCGCACCGACGGATACGACACAGTATTGAGTTAGGTACTGTTCTGCCACTCTATCCTTTATATCTCTATGGGTTGGACTCCAGAATATAATCGATATCGACATTGAGACGGTTAGAGGTAAATAATACATTACTGTAGATTTAGAAAAAAAATAAATTGATATTTTGTAGTAAGTTACTTTAGATTTTTTGCCAAGTTAGTTTATTCCATAATGCAAATGCGGGCGAGCATGGTAAAGCGGAAAATGTCCCTTGTATCATATAACAAAATATTCTCTGGTAGCCAATATCGATACTGTGTCGCTGTGAATGAAAGTACCGGACATGAATGGCACCATACATCATCATCATCATCATATCAGCCAAACGACGTCCACTGCTGGACATAGGCCTCCCCCAAGGTTCTCCACACAGACCGGTCTTGAACCGCCCGCATCCAACTGCCTCCCGCGATCTTGACTAGATCGTCGGTCTACCTTGCGGGAGGCCTACCTCTGCTGCGTCGTCCGGTACGAGGCCGCCATTCCAGAACCATTCTGCCCAACGGCCATCGCTTCTTCGAGCTATGTCCTCTGGCCACTGCCCCTTCAGCTTGGCTATCCGGATAGCTAATGGCCGGCGCCGACTGACGGCATGGCATGGCACGGCGCGGAACGTGTTTCGTTAGCCCGAAAGACGCTTCGGCACCTCGCAGTATGCCGCGTCATACCGAGGCGTCCAATTGACTGGAATTTAGTATCAATAGCACTTCTTGCTGAAGATGAAGAACGACAAATACAAACTGATCTGTCGAAGAGAAAACAATTCTGGATACATTATTTATGAGAACAAGATTTACTAACGGTGAATTCAGGAACTTATTTACCTACTGATTACGTCGTGGCACACTGCAAGACGCCATGGCATGCCGCGGCGTCCAAGTGTGCCGCCGATGCCGCGACGTGCCGCGACGCGCCCCAAACGTCCCGCGGCATGCCACGGCGGGCTGCGATACGATTGTATCGAAATAAAGTAATATGAATTCTAAACTCATTGAAATAAGAATGAAAATGACTTGATCAATAATAAAATCCTTTGCCATGCCGCGACGTCAGTGCGCGCCGGCCATATGTCGGCGATTTCTGATTTGCACCATACATACCGTAATGAAACACACAGCTACACTGAAATATCATAAGGGGGTAAGAAAAATCATAATTGATTAATACATGTTATTTATTTGTTTTTTATCTGTAATAAAATTATAAGGTGCAGGAAGCTGAAATTTGGCATGAATGTTCTTTGGGGATCGCAGGAGTGCACTAAGGACTTTCTTGAAATTCCCACGGGATCAGACAGAAACAGTTGAAAAAATGTGCAGGTGTAGCAGCGGGCGTCCTCTTGTTTATAAATAAAATTATTTTCTTCAACGTTTTATTGCTAGGAATTCTCGCATACAGTTGCGGTTCATGTTATCTGTTGGCAAAAAACATAATATAATTATTTTAACTGCTTATTTTCCTCAACATAGAGCAGGATGCAGCGGTTTTGGGTTTTATGTAATCAGGTCTAAGTAAAGTAAGTTTGTCAAATATCGCTTTTCCTTTACTAGGTACAGACAAAATTGGTTCAATGTTTAATTTATTTCCATTTACAGACACGAGATAGTTTTAACAATGTTATCGTTTGTGGAAGTCTCTATACATTATCTATATATCGATAACCCATATCGACATTAGCAGTAACATCACTACTAACCTCTAATACGTAAATATGGAAAATTCCAAACTACGAAAATAACAACATTTAGGCCATAACGAAGCTAAAACCTGTTAAATTAACTATAAAAAGAACCTCTTGTAACAATATTTTGTACAAATACTAATCCTTTTCAACAATATAAATCATGACTTGTTACTTACTTGTGAAGAGTACATTTGTGTTGATTATAGCTTTATCTTGCACTGCACAGTTCAAATCAACACTTAGGCATGATTTTACGATCTCTAGGAAAGCCTGAAGCACTGATTCATCTGGTTTTTAGACATATTTATGCACAAAATCAAAATTATTATGTTCGATACACAACGATTTGACAGCAGATGTACCAAAAACACTTGGCAAGCAATATGGCGACACTGGCACGATTGACATTTCTGATAAAAAATCACTATGATCAGTGTATTCAGTAACCTATGGCTATCTCTTTTTTCTAACAGAGATATCACTAAGTAAAAACGAGACAACACTATGTTTGGTGGCTTTATGTCGATTTCATATGTATTTCTATAACGTAAAGTATCCATATGTATTATTTGTCCACTCCATATTATATTTTTTTCTCAAAGCACAGAGTATATACCTTTGTATTGACGTACCTAACTTATATAGTCTGTGGATGGATACTGCTGTCAATGTTAAATGTCAACATTGTCAACACAACAGGCTAGCTAAATTATTGTTATTCCATGTTATGATTATTTGAATTGGAAATATAAATAGAAGTTGGATCGATACTCGTTACCGGCGGAATTTAGAAATGATACGTTCCTCGTTGATATCGTCAGAATAAATATTGTAGTTATAAAATAATCGCAAAATGGTAAGACCCTGCCCATATTGATTTATTACACACCTGTCGGTTCAAGTTGTAATGAAAATAAACAGTTCGACATAATAAATTAATGCTTAGATTTTCATTGTTTAGACACTACTACTACTAGTCAGTATTGGAGAATATGGATTTAATTGCACATACACATATTTCAAGCAGTAAGTTTAACCTAAATGCATTTTCAATATTACAGGCTACAGCTGTGGCTAATGTTCAGAAGAAACCAGTAGGTTCAAGTAATGCAGGTGTGCGTAAGAAGTCAGGTCCCAAATTCGAATTAACAGAAGAACAAAGGCGAGATATTAAAGAGGCATTTGACCTCTTTGATACTGAGAACACAGGGAAAATAGACACAAAAGAGTTAAAGGTTGCTATACGCGCTCTTGGTTTTGAACCTAGAAAAGAAGAAATAAAAAAGATGATAGCAGAAATAGATAAAGGAGACGGCAAAGTATCATTTGAAGATTTTCTTGAACTGATGACTGTAAAAATGGCAGAGAAAGATACAAAAGAAGAAATAATGAAAGCTTTTAAGTTATTTGACGACGATGAAACTGGTGGGTATTCTGTAAAATATATTCCTACGTTCTGTGATCATTGTAGCAACATTTTATTTAAAATGTAGTTTAAATGGTAGTCATTTTAATTAATTCTTCAATTCAGGTATCATTGTAGCACTGTACCTAATTCTTCTTCTTCTTAGCATATCGCTGGCAAACACTTACATTTTTGAGGCCCAGAAAGCAGCCACACTGACTGCATGGTCGGCGGCAGTCATCAGTTCTAAACATACATAATACATTTGTTCTTAATAAATAACTGGTCTAAAAGTGGACTGACAAAATGTTTTGGCAGTATGAATGGCACAGTGTGTAAGTTGTGACACACAGTCCTATAGTTTTAGTGATTGCAAAACAAAAAGAAATGTGTATAATACATAAACAGTTAGTAGCTAGTAGTTATTATTTTAAGTTATTTATTATTCATTCTTAATTATTAGATAACAGCATTCAAACTACATTGACTTAAGGTTTATTTTGAAAAATGTTTTCTGTTTACAGGTAAGATATCATTTAAGAATTTAAAAAGAGTAGCTAAAGAGCTTGGTGAAAACCTAACTGATGAGGAACTTCACGAAATGATTGATGAGGCTGACCGAGATGGAGATGGCGAAATAAATCAGGAAGAATTTCTGCGTATTATGAAGAAAACTAGTCTCTATTGAAATAATCTCAAGGCCTATTTTTCTATGGTGCACACATTTACACGATTTTCAACTATGAATAGAAATATTTAAGATTAAGTGTATAGGTATGCTTTCTTATTTATCAAATTAAGTTAAGTTTCCAGTTTTTATAATTGAAAAAATCTCTAAATGACATAGAACTTATTTAAAATGTTAAAAAGTCTTATGTCTACTTAAATTGTATCTCTTAATGTCTGATTAAAAAAGATGTTGCTATGAGTAAGTCTCTGTTAAAAGTTTAAAACAATCATTGTAATGAATAGTAATTGTTGGTAGACTTTAAACCTGTCACAAAATAGATGTTACAACATATATGTAAGAGTCTTCAGCGTTTGAAATGTGTTCACTTTTTATTTATAGAAGTTTTCTGTCTGTCAAAGACTTTCCCACTGTACTTTTAAATGACTGTTCTATGATGGCTGGTTACTAGTTAACTAAGTGAACTAAATAACTGCTAAATGTGACATCACTTTCTTTGAGTAAGGTCAGCAAAATGCATTGTGTGGAATGCAGCAACACACAAGTTATTTGTTATTACCACAAGAATCATGACAACACCTTTTTATATCCAAAGAAATCACATCCTATTGGGTGGATTTCTTTAATAGAGCTACATTTTGTCAATTGTGTGGGTAGGTGTAAAAAAAGATATCAATTTGTACAAAACAGATCAAAAGTAAAGAAAATATTTACATATCTTTGCTTTTAACCAATATATCCCCAGTCATTTTAAAATTTGTCTGTAGGACTAGTGAAAGCCAGCACTGGTTCCTCACATTCATATCACAGTTTTTATAATAAGAGTTTATATCTAAGACTTGGGAGACCGCATTCCACACTGATTTGCTTGCCTAAATAGTAGTTTCTTAAAAATATTGTTGCTGTACTTACTTTATCTTGTTAAGAGTACCTATTTGTGTAAGTAAATAAATGTGTCTTTAATATGAAATATACAGTATTATAAACAAACAACACTAAATCATTATCATTTTCATTTATTACATTTATATTTACATTCCAAATATGAATATCATATTGATATAATTATGTAATAGTATGTATGTTAAACCTGAAAACTCAGTTCCTGTATTAAAAATTTGATAATAAAGCATTATTATTTCAATAATATTCTGTTAATTGTATTTGGCTTAGTTTTAATTTGCTTTAAAGATAATTAGCCATTTAAGTTGCAGTTTACTAATGTTCCTGTTTTATCTCTGATTATAGTTTAAGTCTTAACCAATTCTGTGTGGATGGCTCTTCAGAAGTGTTATTGTAAGCTTTTCTAGACAGTAAAGCAGAGCAGACACTCTGTCACACCCCACTGCTGACATCAAAACTTATTAAGATAAAACTGTTAAAATGGGATTTAAAGAATCTATAAATAAAATTATCATTACTTTTCAGTGTTTGTGTAATTTTACCTGAATTAAAAGATGTTTAGAAATATTTCATAGCTGCCAGGGACAAAGGTTTCATAAAATGTCACCACACTGAATTGGTTAATGTAAGATCTGAGCCTACAACCCAATATTGTGGTGCATTAACTTAACAGCCGGGTTACTGCTGCATTCAATTTTTTTTAGCATTCTACCTCAAATTGATTTTATGAAATAGAATATTTGCCAAAGCACATTCTTTATGGGTGTATTAAGTACTTAATTAAATGTAATAAATAAAAACAAATTAACAAGCTATGTTGGTTTTATTTATATACTTATAAAAAATAAACATCCACAGCATAGACATACACTTTTTTTACCTACATATTTAACAAATATAGTATCAAATAACAAAAAGAGAGATATTTGACACTTATATATAGTTTGTTCACAGTCTTAGAATATGTAATTTAACTAGCACTAGCAGACAATTAATTTTAACCAGAAATGTTTTATTATAATTTCAACCATAACTTTATGACTTTACAACACATTATTGCAACTCGAGCCTCATTAAATGTATCTAATTTTCAGTATTTGTTCATGACATAGTAAATGAATGTAGTATATGGAATTCTATAAAGGATGTTCAAGGCATGATTTATAATTGTAGTCACTTCATTTGGTTAAATTATTGTAGTATTATAATTGGGTCACTCTTGTTGATAAAAAGTCATCAAGAATACTTTTTATCAACAAGAGTGACCTAAAAATGATTAGAATAAAATCATTACTTCGTTATCAGTCACCATAGTTTATGAGTTCAAATGCTGACATATGTTGAGTTCAATGTTACATCATCTGATTGAGTAAATCAAACAGGAATAGTGTTTTTAAGTACTTTGGAATAAGTGACAATAAGAATCTCCAATAAGACTACATTTAATATATGATATATGACTTACATTTAATGAAGTTTAGGATAAATTTACATCAAATATTAGTTTTTCATATTGTTATAGTTACTTTAGACACTTATTTGCAACCAATTCCTCATGTAGGTATGTCTTTTTGGCATGACATATTCATGGATATTAAATAATCCATACTAATCTAGAGAAAACATTAGTAGTTTATAAAATAATTAGTTTTATGAGTAAAATTACATTTAATATGCTGATAAGCAATATGAAATACATTGATTGATATGCCTAACCTAGGATACAAAAATATGCTTACTTAGTACATTCACAATTAAGTATCTATAATGAACTAAGAATCTGGTAGAAAATGCCTTCATAGGCTGATTATGGGTCAACTTTAATGGAAGATAATGAATTTTGATAACTTATTTTTTATTCTTGTTCCTCTAAATACAAGAAATATAATTAAATATAGTCATCATCTTGCCAAAACCTTTCTTACCATTCTAAAACATATATTCTTAATGAGCTGATAAAGATTAAAATCTATTAAATAGATTTCAACAATGAATCAAAGTAAAACCTAAATCTCAAAATACCTATCTGTAACATACAATAAAAACAGCTTATGAAAAACAAAATAAAAATGAGTGATTTTCCTCCTTATCAGTTAGATTAGCGAATCTCTCTACTCATGGTTAGATCTCTCTCAACAACATGGCCCTCGGGTTGGCCAAAGTATGCCTTATCACACATTTTAACAAACAGCCCAGTCTCCACAACTCCAGGAATCATTGTCAGTTCTTGATTAACTTTCTCCCAGTCCAAATTCTGGTCAGTGAACAGCCAATCCAGGATGAAGTTACCATTATCTGTGACTACAGGACCCGCCTTTGCTATGGCTTTTCGTAACTTTGCTTTGCCTCCATATTTTGCCTCAATCTTCTTTTTAATAGGCACATAGGCCATTGGCACAACTTCAATAGGTATTCCTTTCTTATATCTGTCACCTAACTTTTTAGCATCTTTAGTATAGTCGGCAATAACGATGAGTTTCTTCGAGCAGGACGCAACAATTTTTTCTTGAAGTAAACAACCACCGCCTCCTTTGATCAGCGTCATTTTGCTATCCACTTCATCAGCTCCATCGATAGTAACATCGATGACTGGATTAGTGTCCAGTTCACCCAGTATTAGGTTATGTTTAGTGATTAGTCGCTTGGCTTGAAACGATGTAGGAACACAGGTCACCTTCAAGTTTTCTGTTTCAACGCGTTCCGCCAAACGTTGTACAGCGTATACAACGGTAGAACCGCTTCCAACACCAAGAATTGAATTATTCACCACATACTGGTCCACTGCATATTTCGCCGCTGCTTGTTTTGCTTCTTCTAAAGACATTTTAACGTTGCTACTAAACAAGCGACTTAGTTTTTCAACAGATGCACTGTGTTTCAGTACAGTAAGAGTGAAGACTTTTAGCAACATGCACAAATGTTATTATTAGATGTATGTTAGGAGTTCTAGGTAGTATATAATTTATTATTATGTTGCTTTCAATAACGCGCCGCGCATGTCGCTAACGCATTCGCACGTTAAAAATTAAAATGACATCTGACACTGTGACGTCTGTGACACTTGCACTTGTTCTTGTCTTGACTTTTCACTGACAGTGACAGTTTTGTAACAGTTAGCAGTAGAGAAAATATGAAACAATGTTTCTGTGTATGCAGACTTTAGCCCAAAGTAATAATGACACAATAATTATAATTTGATTCCTCGAGACAGCTTTCTTCACCTATGATCACAAACTAACACACACAGTCAGTATGTACTACTGCAACCCTATTACTGATAAACATATTAAAGTGGGTGTAGTAATACACCTCTGCCTACCTCTTCGGGGATATATGTAGGCGTGAGACTATGTATATATATTAACGTACTTGAAAAGGATAGATAGATAGATAGATAGATAGAACATTCTTTATTGTACACCAGCTAATACAATATATTATAACGTTCTACAATTTTACAAATGTACAATAGGCAGCCTTATCGCTATAGGTAAGCAATTTATTTCAGGCAACCTTGGGATGGACTGGAAGAGATCAGATAAATAATTAAATAAAAACAGTGGTGTAGTCATAAAATGAAGTAAGGATCCATATATACATACACAAGTACATCAATACATAAATAGATAAATACATGAATACATAAATAAGATGTGTGTTTTAACAGATTAATTATAAAGTCGCAATCATGATTAAACTGTTAATTACCTATTGCTTGTTAAACGGCGAAGGAGACATTATTCTATACGTTTCGTTTCTGAGGCTGGCGGCCCTGGGATCTTGGACTATTATAACTGGTACAGTCAGCATCAAAAGTCGATGACCACATTCAGATTTTCAAAATCAATGATCATAATATCACCCATAAATCGCTCAACAAGAAGGGCGCCAGTATTGAATGAACATCATTAAAGTTCAAAACTAACTGAACACTACTTGTCAAAGTTCACTGAACACCATTTTGTCAAAAATTGCTGATCGTTATAATATTCGAAAACATTTAGAATCATCAGTTTGAATTTATACCATCGACGTAATTATAGATTTTATAGTTCGATTGAATTGTAACCTTATTCGTAAAACAATAAGACTTATTTTGAAAAATCACGCAGATTTCGTACAAATTCATACCGTCGACTTAGTTTATGAATTTTATAGTTACGATCATAGATAGAACCCAATCCGAGGGTCTAGTACGAAATTTACACGGTGATGATAGGCTAGTCGACGGGAACAATTTTCATCATCATTCTCTTAGCGTTATCCCAGTTTCAATCTGGGGTCCGCTTACTAGTCTAACCGGATTTGGCTGAATATTAGCTTTTCCACAGAGCGACTGCCTGTCTGACCTCCGCAACCCGAAGGGATAGCGATATTCCATGGTTTAGACCAGTGTCAGTTTATTTAGAAGGTACTGACGCCCTGTAACGGCTGTCAAAGATCTTCATGACAACCGGGACCGACGGCTTACCGTGCTCTCCGAGGCACTGGACAAGCGATAATTAACAATTCAATACGCACATAACTCCGAAAAGTCATTGGTGCGCGCCGTGGATTCGAACCCGAAACCCTCTGCATGGCAATCTGTTGGTTACTCGGCTATCGCTGCCTTTTGACGGGAACAATTTTCATAAATTTCCTTAATGCGCCCTCTATCGATCGCTACTATCCGATAAGGGCAATTTTAGAAAATCTATGGAAATAGGGTTGTTTCCAACTAGTCAAATCAAGCACTTTTAATTAAATGTCAAAAACGACCTTTGTCAAGGGTTTTGTATGAAATATGATAGAGTGACGTCATAGTGTTTTGCTGTCAAGTAGAATAGTTATTATCAATAAATTGACGATAAAAAAATGTTAAATTAAGTTTTAACATTAATTGATGAATGAAACTACTATTATTTTGACATGTTTCACTAGATAAAAATACTTATATAATTTATTTCACATGCAGGAAACTTCCGTAACGATCGCGTGCAAAACTCGTTGTTAGTTTGAAAAACAAACTCTTGGTAGACCCTCTATATACCTACATATAAGACTCATTTTCAAAATTCACACAAATTCTGTTTTAATTCAATTCTTTGTAAAACTGTTTACCCTGGAATGTAAAATAATATTTCTACTTAATTATCACTTTGTATCGAATGTAGACCATTGCGGTTGCAATTATTTATCATCTATAAAATATTGTATTAGCTTAAAAGTATATAGCTTATATTATATAAAATGATTTACTTCATAATACTTTAATAATAATATAATTAATCACATTAGTTTATGAAATGTAACGACCTCCTTTATTTCGTTCTCGGACGTCACTGGCCGTACTGGCCGAATGACTGGTGACGTGGTGTTATGCTTTTTTTACCATAACTTTGTTTAGCTACTTTTGAAAAGTCATGGTCACCTACTTATGCCCTTTTAAGACAATCATTCATTTCTGGCGCTTGTCATGTTGAGCAATTTAGGTGTATTATGGTGTACAGCGATATTGAAAATCTAAATGTGGTCATCAACTTTTGATGCTGACTGTACCTACCTACATTTTATAGTATTTACTTATTTAAAATAAGGGTGTTTTTGTTTTCTTTATTACAATGTTTGTAATTGAAATTAAAATACAGTTTACGGATTTTACCGCAATATATTGGTTTCACTTAGCTATTACATTTAAACCGAATGATCTAGAAAATATATCGCGATAAAATCCGTAAACTGTAGTTTTAATTTCAATATGTAACATTCGCGTAAACCCAAGAAGATATTATAATGTTTGTAATGGTAATGTCATTGCCACTAGATTACTATACTCTATGTGTCATCTAACTCATCTACAATAGAGTTGATCGTTGTAAAAGACAATGTTTAAATTCCTTCGTTCAGTTACGAATGGCGACACTACTTATGGAAGCATCCGAGTCTAAGGAAAATAATTGTTGAGAATAACAAAGAGTATACAAATACTATGGAGAATAACGCCATCTATCTGGAAGAAAACACTCGATGAGTTGAAAATAGCGTCATCTAGTAGCAAGTAGAGGAGGTTATCTATTTCCTACTAGATGGCGGTTCTGTTCGGCTGGAATCTTCGATTCTGTTTGGGAATGATGTAGGAATATTCTAAAAGAGAATGGAATATACTACATATAAATATTATCTTAACCGGCCAATATTACCACCGGATGTGCCGACTGGGACAGTCAGTTCACGAAACAGCGCAATCAAGATCGGCGAAGGAAAAGTGAGTCGGATGTTAAGTATCTAAAAGTGCGAAATTTCGTTTTTATTTGTAAAATAATAAGTAGGTACAGGTTTACAGGCAAAGTGCATTTAGTTTATCGCCGAAACCCATCTCGTAACAGTAGGTACCTACATAATTCGAAAAAACCACGTATTGATTCTGAATTTTAATTTATAGAGCTTGCCAAAAAAAAGGCAACTAAGTTGACACTAATGTAACATATCATAAGACCTATTTGTACACTTGGTTTGCAATAAAGATTGATTTGATTTGATTGATTTGATTCGCCCCAACTATGTTAGAGAAGGAGGGAGATGAGGGTCGACCCGAGTCAACTAAGTGGTTTCGGGCATTTTTTGTCATTTATGTGTGCCCTTCAGCGCCTCACTGTCCTCTCTCAGATGTGCTTCTGATTTGAATTTGACTTTATTATTTTAAATGTTGCATTACTACATTGCAGTGTTGTTATGACTGTGTTCAGAACAAAAATGCAATCATTTCAAGTATCGCTAAAATCATCAAGAGTTACCGCAATCAGCAATGGTCTCTCGGAAATATAATGTAACGATAGTAAAATTAAGTACGTTAACTTACCTTTTGTAGGTACGGTGGTAATCATGATTGAGGTGTAATTGGTTCTATCTTATTTAATTGCAATGCTGACGTGAATCACTAGGCTTTAGCCTCATCTATCTAAAGTTATATAGCTAGGCTTTGTAAGAACCAACTTGGGTAAACTCTTCTATGTTTATGTGTACAAATTATACTTACTCCGTTATTGATGTGTGCAATGATTTATTCAATACTTGCGGATCAGTTCTACTATCTTCTCTGTTTTATTCTTAATGAACACTAATATACTGTACTAATTTAAAAATCTTACTTACAATAAAAACTCAATGCACATTTATTTAGGATCTTTATTAATCAAGTCATGAATATGTCTGAATTGATTTCCTTCGAAAGGCATTTTAAATCTTTTATCAAAGTATCTTGATCAAGTAGGAGCTTCCTCACTGTGCTCAAGTGACGTGTCAGATCTAAATTGCCTTTATTATCTCGTGATGTCTCTTTACTCAGTTCTCTATTTGTTATTGGAAAATTAGGAGCTTTATTTTGATAACCTATCAGGTATTCCGAACATACAATACCAATATTTCTGCATTGTCGATTCTTTGTAAGTATTTCTTCTTTTTCTCTATAAATTTTCTTTGTCCGAAGATTATTTAGTTCTTCCAAAGCTGTTTCTAACTGACTTTCTAAAATACGCAGTTTACTAGTCAAGAATCGGTTTTTCTGTTCGAGTTGAGCACATTTTTCAAATTTATTATGATGGTCGGCATAATATTCGCTGCAGCAGCTCACAATTGTTTGTAACTGTTTAAGGCTAGATATGTTTTCTGTTGATTTATTGCGAATATTTTGTAATTCTTGATACCCCAGGTGAATGAAATTATTGAAACACTTTAATTTATCTTGAAGTGTCTGATTTTCAGCTTTTAACATATTGACTGTGTTAGTCTTTTCTTTATCTTGTTTCACCAAATCCCAATATTGGTTTCTTGCATATTTTAATTCATTTTTGAGTATCGCCATTTCATTGGTTTTAGCTGCCGACAATGTTTTGGCAACAGCTAGAAAATAAATAGAATTTGTATAACGTGTTAAATAAAAGTAAATAAAAGGAGCTGAAACAAAACATGCAGAACACAGACTGCCGCAGGATAAGTGGTTAACCCCCCCGTAGGATCTCCACCTTGTCGTGGTGGGGGGGCTCAGTAACCGTGGATTGGACACCCGCGGTGAAGCTAAGAGAGATCCCAGGAGTGGACGCTCCGCGTGAGCTTAGGCCTGTGCAGGATGCGTCCAACGGTGCGGGTGCGGGGGACAGTTCTGTCTGTCCCTCGCAGTTGGGCGCGGTCGCGGGAGGAGAGGCGTGTCGGTGTTGCGTTGCCGCGCACCCTATCTCCCGCGACCAAATGGGGGCGCACCATTCGATGCGTCGCGGTGGGGCCGCAGAGGAAGAAGAGATGCGATATTGCGTTGCCGTCCTCCCTATCCTCTGCGGCCGCTGGGTATTTTGGCGGCGGAGCCTAACACCTTATTCCGCCGCCAAGGGGGTTTTGTTCGGGTCCCGCCTGACCATCTGGCTGGCCAATACCCGTCGGGTGGTAGCGACGAATGCTTATGCGATTCCCTACCCTCCGACACACAGGTACATGAGAAAGTCGAGGTGGTTTTTAGTGGTTACACCACATACTCCGGCTCTCATTTCCCCAAGAGTCGGAGATCCGAAGGGATTTTCAACCTCGTAAAACAAAAAGAAAAAAAATGGATAAGTGGTTAAGAAATAAGACTAGGCTAGAAATGTTGGTTTTTCCGTAAATATATCATCTATACTTAAGTAAGACTTAAGTCTGTGTCTATTATAGTATATCCTACAAGCTAGCATAATTAGCTTTAAATTGTACACTTCATCGGTTCCAGACGGTTAGAAGATACCTTAACTCATAATCCTGTGTCCTCAAAATGATTTATTAGGAATGTGGGCAGTATTTACGCTTTATAGAACATATATTAAAACTTATCAATGCTTGCTGCTTGTACAGTAGGTAACTACCGCATCTTGCGTGTGCACAAAGTTATGTTACCTCCTCTATATTTCTTTCGTGGCTTTTGCAGATAATCATGTAATGTAGCGTAGAAATATTTCGTCAGAATCATAACATTTTATGTAGACAAAAAATACCTAAGGACTATCGCTCACAGAACATCTATTCCAAAATAGTCGAAAGGTTTTCTTGCTCGGTACTTTAGAAATGCGTACAATTCTTAGTTGCTCTACGAGGTGGTGATCCACTGAAGAATGTAAGTTCATTAATAGTTACACTTAGTAAGTTATACAGTACATTTGATCTGGTTAGAAATTAATCAACGATTTGCAAGTTCCAGGTCAGCCAGTCAAAAACATTAACCAAAACCAACAGAGCATTTACTACCATGACCGTTAAATTATTAGGTACTTACTGCATGCTAATTTTAAATTATCTTTGAGCACCTTAATTTGATCTTTCTTTAACTTTAGGGACTTTTTGTATTTCAGCACAAAATCATCGTCGTCCTTTTGCTCTTCGTCTGAAGGTAGCAATTCATTCTGAAACCTGCAACAGAAATAAATATACTTAATTGAAACGAAGTCTACCACATTAATGGCAGTTGATTTAGGTAGTCAGTAGGCTCAGAGACGAATGAGCAGTAGGTAGACTACCACACAATGTTCTAATTAATTTGGATAGGCTTGAATGTGCACCTTGAGCTATCAGGAGAAATCTACCGAGACACGCCTGGATGATGATTTAGATTGTTATGCAATAAATATATTTTGCTATATTTTTGTCTACGAAGGAGGGGTGACTTTGTCTTTTGACTTTTTGTGTGTGGCAGTAAACTGAACGTACATTTTTTGCAGTTCGTTAGCGATCGCTGCAAGTGCGAATCGCATTTGCTCTGTTTCATCTTCTTGATCATTCATCTCTGGGTCGTCTCAATTTCTAACACAAGAAAAGTCCAAAGTAAATCTTCTTATCAACGCCTATGTTTCATCGGTAATTTAGTTTATTTTCAGAACCTGTATTTGTTATAAATAGAAGAAACACATTTCGATAATGTTACAAAAACATGAATGTTGACAAAATATAGACAAATCACAAACTAGTACTGTCAAGTAGCAAATTGTAGATTTTTTGGATAATACAAGGAGAATTATGTCACCAAAGACAAACAGCTCTCAATGCGATCAATAGTAGGTATATAGAAGTAATAGATCAATGGTATATAGTTATTTTTAAAACATTAAACATTCGGAAATTAATAGCTGCTACTCGATTGGTAGTGGATCACTATGCCAACGATAAAAAAAAAGAGTATTTCTCTCGATTCCGTGAGGATACCATAATTTCCAACGAGACCACCAGGGAGGTACAAATCAGTCCAGCTGTTATCGATTAGTCGGTGAAGATACTTAGATGAGTACATAAAAACGATTTCGACTATTTGAGAACCAGGAATAGCGACGTTTTTGAAGTCAGTTAAGAAAAATAAGTAAAGGAGAATTATGAGGAAAACCCAATACATTTTAAAGCATTTCTTCTGATTACATTCACTTGGCAACAGGAGATAATAAGGTATGTGATAATTGGATTACGTACCTACATAGATCTTTTATCTGAAGTTACTGTTCACAGTTACTTCATTAAAATGGCCCGTCTATAAATAGAACTTTATTGATAAAATAAGAACCTTTGTAAGAATATCATGTTATACGGTCAGGGTAAAGACCTGTGATGAAAAATAATAGAAAATAATGATTAGCAATTCGCAGCCTTTAAAAAAATAATTATATTATTGCAATGAAGTTAATTGTGACTTTGTATTTTTTGGTTTTAAGATGCATCTAAAGACATCCTGTTACCTTAAATGACCATAATTTCTGACAAGTGTTTTGAAAAGTAGTCTGATCGTCCCTCATTGTCCACTGATGTCTTCTTTGTTGTAAACGATAGAATACAATCGGTTACTGTATACGAGGGTCAAACTGAAAGTTCTTAGAAAATCAAAAACTGATTACATTAGCCAGTTATTAGTTTTATTATATCTTTTCAAAATATTGTCCATTGACGTCAATACACCGCTGCATGCGATGGAACCACTGGGAAAAGCACTTTGCCCACTCGTCCTTAGGGGTCTCTTCAATGGCATCGCGATACGCAGCCACCGCTTCTTCAGCATTCATAAACCGCTTTCCTTTAAGTTTTTCTTTAATTTTTGGAAATAAATAAAAATCACAAGGCGCGAGGTCGGGGCTATACGGCGGGTGACCCAGTAATTCAACGTTTGATGTCGCCAAATAGTCGATCGTTCGCTTGGCGGTGTGCGACGAGGCGTTGTCGTGGTGAAGGAGGATCCTACTGCGAGGTCGTTTCTCTCGAACTTTTTCCAAGACAAGTGGCAAACAATTGGTAGTGTACCATTCTGCAGAAACTGTTTTTTGATCCTCTAACACAATTGTTGCGAAATGACCTATCCTTCCAAAGAACGAGGCCACCATTTTTTTTCCCGCACTTCGATCTCTCTTCACTTTAGTTGGCAACTCCTCGAAAGGAAACACCCACTGAGCAGATTGTCTTTTGGTTTCAGGATCATAACAGTAAATCCAGCTTTCGTCACCTGTTAGTAAGTCGAACACAGCATTTGAGTCACCTCCGTTAAATCTTTCAATCATTTTACGGCACCAATCCACACGATGGAGTTTTTGAGCCTTAGTCAAATTATGAGGTATCCACCGGGCGCAAAGCTTCCTGACCGCTAAATGTTCGTGGAGGATTTTGTGCACTTGACTCATACCGATGCCTAAGCTTGTCCGAATCTGCTGATAGGTCACTCTTTTGTCAGTCTCTATCATACGCCGCACAACACAGATGTTATTTTCAGTCGTCGCCGTAGAAGGCCGTCCCTCACGTACATCATCAGTGAGATTAGTGCGACCACGTTTAAACTCATTAAACCAGTTGTAAACAGTCGCACGAGATGGGGCTTCATCGTGAAAGGCCAATCGTAGTCTATCATAACTTTCTTGTTGACTTAAATGACATCGAAAGTCATAAAAAATCATTGTACGAAAATTTTCTCGTGTTAAATTCATGTTGACGTGACACAGACAATTTTCAATTTGCCGCCAGATCGTAAAACAAATGACAAATGAATGAAATATATACTCAGTAATATTGGCAAAGAGTTCTATTTTCAAATTTTAGATTATTTTTTTTATTATATTGTTTATAAGTGGCCAGTTCTAAGAACTTTCAGTTTGACCCTCGTAATATTGTTTTATTTCTAAAGATCAAATGTGATCATCGGAAAATGTAGGCCGTTATCAAACAAAATGTTTTAAAAACATATTTGGGGTCTGCGTATGATATTTCAAAGTCTTTCGGCGCCGTTAGTAAAGCTTTTATTTGTTATGGTGATGTTCTGAAAGATTTTACTTACATTTGTATCGTGCAGTAGACTTACAGGAACTCTAGGTTGTGTGATTTTTATTTCTTGACTACAAAGCGAACATGCCAGAGCAAAATTGTTGGATCGCAATCGGGTATAACGTTATAAAGGTGCCAAGGCGAAGAGAGCTAACTATCAATAGCTATCAATGTTAGTCTGGTTCAAACTAGAATAATATAAAGACAAAATAATATAAAGACGATCTTATATTTTTCTGGGAGGAGATTTATTCGGCAGCAGTGCCTACTTAACTGTCTAGTTTAACACGCCTTGGGAGCCATGGACTATACCACAGTCCGTGTAAAGTTGGCAAGGCTATCAGCGATCAACAATCCGATCCAGGCTGAATCCGCTACCACGGTTAGTGTAACCCATGCTGAAACGTTGGGGCAAATATTATACGGTACCTATTACACCTTTATTTTGGTAAATTACACGATATAGATTCGTTACAAACGCATATATTAACGAATCTGTAGTTTATAAAATCTTCTGATACTATGTATATTATGTTTGTACATTTGTATTGTATAAAATAGTGAGTATCACGAGCAGACTGAATGTCTGCTCGTACATTGTGTTATTATTAGGCAAGCGCATGTAGTGGTGTGCCAGCCAATTTTCCGCCAAACGCCCCGGCGGCAAACGGCGATCCGGTATTTCGTTTGTTCGCGAGACAACCGCTTCGTGTGGTAACCATTTCACGCTCGATTTCATCTCCACCACTAAAAATAGGGACATATCTTCTGAACGATCTATTATGTGGAATAAGAGAAAACGAAAATAAATGTTTTAGTGGGAATGAAAATAAGGGTTTCTATTCGAGTGTTCGGCGGACACTGGTTGATAGTTTTTAAATTATATCTACCGTTGTTAGATGTGTTTTTTTTTAGTTTGGTACCTGTCCCCCTGCTGGTATTTTATACCATTGTGTATTGTTTGGAAATGATTTTTCGATCTTGAGTATATTAGAGTACTAATATGCCACATATATATCTAACTATAGATTGACCTAGCAGTTACGATTTTGACCCGTTGTAAATGGATTAGTGTTCGGGTTGAGCAGCGTTTTTGAACTTTTCTGCTGTAGGTATACACTTAGAAACCGCACTGACCTATGTATGTCATTTCTGTAGTACAGGTGTGGCAGGACATAAGTCTCTGCAATAAACATCAGTCATAATCAACAGTGATAAATGTAGATCTTGTAAAGCTTTGATCAATTCGAGCGAGCATTATCATTGAAGCTATTTCTCGAGTAAGGGTCACTTACCTTTCTTATACCATCTGATCCCCAGTGGTGATGGATCTGATAGAAGGACAATGCTGCTGTGTTCTAAAAACTAGATTGTAGATTTATAAGAGACTCAACGAAAGACAATTCGAAAACAGATTCGTTATGTTCTCAGATTTGTTATGTCGATCATAGTCAAAGCCAAAGTCAAATTCACTTATTCATATGGGTTACAGTATAGAGCAACAATTGTGAACGTCAATACTTTTCTTACAACCAGGTTCTGGATTGTAGGGCTATGAGAAGAGCTTGGAAGAAATTAATGCTACTCTTTAAAAAAAGAATCTTAAAATATAAACAATGTGTGGTACCTGGGATCCTGCAGTTTTGCCGAAAAGATTTTGACAGAATTTCATTACCCAATTTTAGCAACCTTTTTTTATACCATTGCAATATTTCGAATGATTTAAGTACCTACGCATATTTTTATTTGGTCAAATTTTTACTTGGCAAAATATTACCAAGTCATTATGGCATTTGGTCTTTAATCAAATGATTTATTACAGCACACTTGACAGCAAACAATCTTCAGACAATAAAAGTCTGGTGATATTAGTTTATTTATGAAATATTTGACTAAATAAAAACTGTTAAAAGTACTAGTTGGTAAACAAGTTATAGTTTAAACGTTCATTTCCCAAACATTAAGCTTGCGTTACAATTTTTTGTGAATAGATTTTTTGCTAAGTATCTAATAATTTGGCAAACGAAATTATGCGAAAAATTTTTTGGGAAGTGAAAATTTGTCAAATTCCTTTCGGTCAAACAAGGGAGATCCGTGGTACCTACCTGTGTTCCGTGGTACCTACTATGATTGCTGACAAAACACTTCGCATCACTGATTGAAAATAATAAAAAAAATCGTGCGAATAGTACAACATAAAACACTATAGCGCCAGTAGTATAGTTGTAACAGCAACCAATGGGTGAATGGGTTAAAGATTTTTTTAAAGGTGACAAGCGAACAAAGTTTTGATCAGAGATAAATAATGACATAGATCCTAATATTCAAAAAGTCATAAAGATATACAAATCCTGCAAACATCGTGAATATTTACGAGGCACCTCCACTTAACATGTCGCTAATTAAGACGAGAGTTTATAAATATATATATTATATTATACAGTCATAAAAAGAAGAATAATTGTGAATTAAAAAAATATCACAAGCCCCATAAACGTACCATGCCTCTATTACTGAGTTTTACAACTCTAGCATGAAGTATAGCACCTATACAAAGTAAACAAATACTTAAGAAATTTGAAAAACGTTGTGCGAAATGTTATTCTTTCGATTCTCATAAAGCGTTAGCTAAAATATGAACAACATCGCAACACCGCTACTCTCTTTCACAACTTTACTGTGATGTTAAGTTTTTGTTAAGGAAACCAAAAAAGTACAGCTGAACTTTTTAATTGGGCTCCTTTTAAAAATGGTTGCTATCGGAAACTTGATAACAATTAACGTTATTTTTTCAGTGTTGGGAGCGAACAAATGTATGTATATACCTACTTCTAGGTGTTATAAGGCTTATATTATATATAGTTACATACGTTAGTCATTGGATAAGCAGCTAGCCATAAAAATCATCATTATCATCAGCCCTGTATATACATATACTGTCCCACTATAGGGCACGCGCCTGCACTCACTGTGAGAAGGGTATGACCATAGTCCACGCTGGCCACGCTGGCCACGCTGGGGGTTGGCGGACTTCACTAGTCTCCGAGAACATTCTAAACTCTCCGAAATGTAGATTTCCCTACGGTGTTTTCCTTCACCATGAGGCAAGAGATAATTTGCAACTAAATACGCATTTAACTTTGAAAAGGCATTGGTGCGCGCCGTGGATTCTAACCCGAGACCCTCTGTGAAGCAGTCTGCTAGTCTTTCCACTAGGCTATCGGCGCTATCGCTACCTAAGCCATAAAAATGCAAGCAGAATTACCTGTGCATTGGCGAATAATACAACATAATTACTGTCGTTGCCAACCATACGGCAATGCTACACAAATATTATCACAGAATTCAGTAGGTATTAAGTACTTGCCGATATTAGTAAACATTGCGTAGTTATTTATGTATATATGTTTAGCCGAGTGCACTGTTAGATACTTGATGAAGTAGCCAGTACGTCGAGGAGATTATGTCGGCGTGGCACGGATGTATCGAGAGCTCGCCATTCACCGTACGGGAATGAGCGCTATGCATTATTTGTGCACCTCTCTGAAGTAAACGGAATACTCCTTTGAGCTAAATGTTCCTACAGATATCACTTTGAGTACTGCGAGTGAATTCTTATTATATTATAATTTATATTGAGCAAATGTGTTAAGTATTTATCAACTTAGTTTAGCATATCTCTCAAGTTAATTTTTATATCAAAATTCTTAAAATCGTCAGTAAAGATGTTCGAAATACCGATTAATCTATTACTTATATATAAAACTGAAGAGTTTGTTTGGTTGAACGCGCTAATCTCAGAAACTACTGGCCCGATTTGAAAAATTCTTTCAGTGTTAGATGGCCTATTTCTTGAGGCCAGTAGCCCTAAATAACGCGGGTGTAACCGCGGGCTCATCTAGTATGAAATAAACATGGGTTTGCCCGAACCCAATTATTGCCGTCATGACTGTTTGTTTGCGTTAGCCATACTCAAAACAATGATTTCGTTTTTAAGACGCTAATCTGACTTCAATATCCATATTATTGTACAGTTTTCATAAGACCTTCGATACATCGTAGGCACAGCATGATCCTAATTTGCTATACTATGCGTTAGAGAGCTTAAACAAAATGGAGATGTTAGGGTCGGGGCAAACGGGCCACCGACCACAGCCACTGGTGGCCGGCGACAGCCACTTTTCATATATTATACTTCTGTAGCCGCCACCGGCCACACGTGTGCGGCGCGTCTATACAAAATATATGAAAAAAGTGTGTTAACTGGCTGTCGCTGGCCACCAGTGGTTGTGGTCGGTGGCCCGTTTGCGCCGACCCTAATGTTATCAACGTATTGCGGAAACCGCGGCAACAACGCCACTTGAAAAGTACGCTGAGGTTTTTGCGATGTAGGCACCCTAAGGTAGGCTTTTCAACATTACATCGAAAGGTTCGTAGTTTGGATAAGAATATTTAGAAACCGTGTTATTGTTCGTACTAACAAAGTCGTAGACAAAAGCTAGTAATAAAGAAAGTTATTAAATATGAACAAGAGTAGACGCATTCAATAATACAAAGGTACCTACATGAGTAACCCATGTAAAGTAGCTAAAAGGATGTTCTCACTGATTGCCTAAGCAAAAGCAATGTATTACCGATCCCGTTAAACGCGCCTACAAAGTTCACAACGCGCAGGTAAAAAAATATTCTAAGTAGTCTTGATGAATGAAAATGATTCACCAATATATTCTAAAGGGATCTCGATCTTCTTACTTAGCCGTTATCCGCACGGTCGGTTTATTTCAATTTCCTTCATAAAAGACGCTATTCTCGGATTTGAAGTAGATTTATCATGCTCGGATAAAGCGGGCACTTTTTGTGCTTTTCTTGTGCCTGGATCTGACCCGAGATCTGTCCACTTAATGTGAATAATGGTGTACGATGGAAAACGAATGCGAACTCGAACACAAAAGACGACAATGCGAAACGATTCCAAAACTCGATACAAGGATTTTGGCGAGATAATGCTTGTTGTGAGGTTTTTCATAATATTATTATCGGACTATTCATCCACGCACTTATCTGAAATATGCTCTTACATTAAATCCTTAAGTGCTTCGTTATTAGCTACCATTGTAATACAGAGTGATGAATAACGATATCTAATTCTACAGAGAAGAGGGTCTAGGTAATCGTTTTTTAAAATGTGAGTTCAATGTCTGGTCAAGTCCAATGCCAAAATAGTATCAGTGATTTAGCTCGGACTAACTTTTGAATACTCTGATCAGTATAAGTCTGTCTATTATGCAAGTCTAATATCACATGCCATGTACATTGCAGGAGGCATAAGGAATCTGATGGGAGTGAATGAAGCAAAAGAGATATGTCAGGATCGTTGCATATGGCGTTCCGTAGTCTCTGCCTACCCCTCCGGGAAACCGGCGTGAGTCTATCTATGTATGTATGTACATTGCAGGAGCCTGGTGTAAGTAGGTATCAATATCATTCCTGAAGCAATGTTTATCTTTGAGACTTAACACACTCATGAAAATTGCTTCAGCGACTTTATTTAAGTAAAGCAAATGTTCCGAAGAACCCAACGGATTCCACCAGTTACCATTCTATTAAGATCAACATGAACTCAGCTAAATACCATAGGTTCTTACACAAAAACAACATATAAGCTTCAGATTATCATGCTACAGGTCAGAATGAAGTAGGTAAACATGAAAGTAGCTACATACATATAAAAATACAATATTACATAATATACTACATAGTAAGTAAGGCTAGCTTTACTTAAACATCCACAACTCTTCGTTTCGCTTTAAAGTGCCTGAGCTGCCCCAGCCACTTTTAATTCATCGCTAGACAAAATTTATTTCATCTATAGTGACCTACTATTCCCAGTGAAAACGCTTCAGCATTTTCAAATAAATGCTTTTACCGTGCACATTGGGTAATAAAATCTATGAATATTTTACAACTAGCCTTCAATGTATGAAACCGATTCCACTTATAGAAGTGTGTAAGTTATTTGTTTACAAGAGACGATGAATCGAAAACGACACGAACCCGTTTGAAAATTAATGAGTGTGGAATGCGATGCATTTTGTTAGGTTGTTTTTAGGTAGAGGTACCTGTAAGGGTCTAGGTGCTTACATAATTTTAATCGGATACTAGACAGTGTAAGTTAAGTTTACTACTTTCAAATGGCATAACTAATTCCTACCTTTTCTTGTAAGTGAATAACCTGCAAGTAAATCTTTCTGAGAGTCCGTTTTCGACTCCAACCAGTTTTAACAGAATATTAATTTAATGTAGAGTATATCTACTACAATGCGCCTGCCATTTGATTTTAAGAATACAAAGGTATAATATAAACTACATACATACATACATATCGTCACGCCTTTTATTCCCGAAGGAGTAGGCAGAGGTGTATTTCATATAAACTAGTGTAAGGTTATTTGATATTATTGACATCCCATAACAATTATCAAAGACCTTCATAAATGCCCTCAAGTGCAAGCGACAATTAGCAATTAATATTTCTCACATAACTTCGCAAAAAGCCACTGGTGCACGTTGCGAAATTGAACCCAAAACATTGTGTCACAACATCGCTATTTTTGCCACTGAGCTATCACTATCATCCATTATTTATGCGTATATCATCATCATCAGCCTTTAACAGTCCACTGCTGGACTAGGCCTCTCCTTTGAAAGGAGGAATTTGGCCTACTATACCACGCTGGGTTGGTATAGGGTTTGTATCAAGTTTTCCTTCTTCTACAGTGCTGTTCTCTGCATAATATGCGCCCTCTGCCGGCTCTTACGACACCCACGGGATGATATGGGGTGGTGACCTTCCGTATTCTTAATCCGTCACCACACGGATATGCGTATATAATAAAACACAATTTTATTGTAGGTCGATTTCAGCAAGCGCTAGCGCGTATATTTAATAAATACAGGTATGCAGTAATATATATGAATTGCCTTTACTGAAGCTTTCATTAAATTTCACTACTACTGCGATTTTTAGTTCATCTTTTATTTTTAAATAAAATATTGCAGATTTCATTGTTATATGTACAGAGTAATACCCTCAATTTTTCAGAACTTTAATAAACGATGTATAATTCTGATATAGCAGGCAATTTGCAGTTCAAAAGACTTGAACTTTATAGTTGACTAGAATATTTTAATGCTTTCTACTGGTTTCGTTATATTTCAATCATAACACTCTCGTATTGCTGTAAGTTGCATTACGTCTTGTTAAAAAGAAGGCAGTAACATTGCACTTTCTTGACAGGTTTTTAAGATTATAACACTATAGAATAGTCTGTACCACAAAGGACTTTACAAAATAATCAGCCAACTCAAGAAACTCAAGTCTCAAGAAACACATTAAAAAACATGTATTCAACCAGACCCAAACTTGAAACGACAATGAGTGGATTACACAAAGTGTTGTGTCCTATCACACTCACAACAAACCTGCCGTTAAGCAGCGATTTGGTGTATAAACTACTGTGCCATAAATGCAGCCCAGTGGCAATGATTTGTGAGTGTTGTTTTGTTCTCTAGTCATGCTTTCAAGAATGCAAAGAGAGTGAGAACTACATCTCTGAGCCGCTTCCACAGATTACTGACTGATGGATTGTTCATTGTCAACTGTTAAATAATCTGGAGACAAAATTCTTTTGTTACGAGCTACGACGATTAATGCATTTCTTTTCATAAAAACCTAAGCATCCGTGGAAATAAAACAGATTAACGTAACCACAATGATATAATGCTAATTTTGTAATAACTGGAGCACAAATCCATCATAATAGATAGTATATTTTAATGCACCTCGTCGTATTGGCATCAAGATGAAGACGATATCTGCGGAATGCGTCTCGCATTCCGCAGATATCGTCTAGAGATAATCGATTCCTTAGAGGCAAAAGCTCCCGTGATCGTGAGAGATGCACTCGAGATGAAGCTACGTTGAGTATACTACTCCGACATAGTATTTCTGTGTTTATGTACCTACAGTGATACTGCGAGAACAGGGGTTTCTATAATTTAAACTTTGTTGGATTTGAAATGTTGATAAATAGGTAGGTACGAGAAGCATACTCAAGAATATACAATTAAGAGAAATAGATCTCAATATTGTACCCACTTAGGTAGTATTTCTCAATGTAAAATTCTCCGGTCCAGTGCCTAAAACGCTGTACCGATTTGGATACAAAGAAATTGTCTCATCCGACTAACGAAGAAATTATTACGCAAAGGAAATTGCAGATTCAGAATAAGACATTGGATAATATTTTACCATCTATTGACGATATACAACAATTGGTATTAACTGCACTATCTCCCAAGCAAGAATGTGATAATGATCTTAGATAGTAATCATAATTTTCAGGTCAGATCGTGGTCGATCCACAAGCAAAATAAAATGTGTTAGAGCGCCGTACTGCAGTGAAATATTTTATAGGTATTTGACAGTTAGCAAATCCAATGAAGCTCTTCTTATTTTCTGTTGGCATTTACTACGGACATGATAGGATAAAACGGTGTAAAAGTTGTCTGCTTCCAACTAAATGAAATTGTATATGTATCTAGTTCACTTTATAAAGAAGTAAATTTCTTTGCAATAGTTTTACATTTAAGCAGTACTTTCTAAAGAACTGATGCGCTGTGTATGATAAGGAAAGAATAAGCATTCCACAAGGTCTGTACGAGTCACGCGACCGGACCGTACACCGCGTAAATAGTTAAATCTACTACTCTAATACAATTTGTAGTAAACCATGATCCCGACGCTAAGGTCGCATTATCGGATTGGAAAAAACTGTTACAAAACAAGTCGATTCGAACAAAAATGGTTCTTACACGTAAAGTGTTTAAGACTATATTGGTTTGTGAGTGGGGACGTGAATACGAGGCCGAGTTTTACAATGTTCATGTGACGGCAGGACCTTTTTGTTGGGCCTTTTGTGCAGAGAATCCGCGATGCCCTGGGGGCCGAGGGGCACGATTTCCATTACACGAGAGAGTTTTTCGAAGAGGTCTTTGCTTTCCGAAAATTTTACACTAGATTCAATTATGTTTTTCTTCGGTAATGGGTTGGTGTATTGTTAAATGGGCTGTGAGATGTTTAATTAGTGTAATTAATCTTCCGGGTGTTATGTTATCTAGATATTTGTTGAGTGGTATGGTGAATATTGTTGTGCTACAGTGAAAGAGTATTGGGTTCGGTATATATTATGTTACGTATGTAGAATGGAGCTCGTTCAAGATCAGTGGTACGTGCACTTGCTGTTGGATGTGGTACAAATGCTGCAATATCGGCAAGTCACGTTTAGCTAGTATTTTGAGATCTGGTTCGGCGCCGCCTGCACCTCAATGTTGCTGTCTCACTCACAAAAATATGCCTCGTCCTTACAGACAAGGGTAGCCTGTCATTCAAATGAATCCTTGTTGTTATTTATTACGTTCGAAAATGTTTGTACAAAAAACCCATTTGAAGTTATGATTTTTTACCAAACATTCCAGTTTATTGAAGGCGTAGGAAATATTACCAGTTGCCTTAAAATATCTTACTTATTTTGTTTAGTGCGTGAAAGAAGATAGAAGATAGGAACAAAAATCTATATTTAAATACATTAATAAACTATTTATAATTTGAAGTAATAATTAAATAAATAAAGTATTTGTAATCTTGTATGTATTAAATAATAATCATATCCTCTTAGCGTTATCCCAGTTTTTCAATCTTCCTCCGCAACCCGAAGGGATCGCGATATTCCATGGTTTAGACTAGTGTAAGTTTATTTAGAAGGTACTGACGCACAGTGTTTTATGAAGACCATTTTTCGGACACCGTCTTTTTATTAAAGAAGCTAATAGATATATTCAATAAAAAGAAATATTTCGTATCCCCATTAAGCTAGCATCTCTAGTTTTTTAGAAAAACTTTTTTGAAAATCTTCATATTTTAAAGCGGATATTTAGAAAAAAAGATATTCCTCTTAAACTAAGCATGATACGCAATAATAATGTTACAAGCACCGATAGCGTCTCTTTCACTGCACATTTTACAGTTAAAATGAACCTCTTAACTTGACTAGATTCAAATTCAAGCGAGATTTTGGATTTTTAGATTTTCTTACTTTTCCCGAAGATTCTACCAAATGTGGAACAGTTATATATACAGAAATGATGCTCTTTACTTTCCTCATACACTCAACAAATTTCAGACCCCAAATCCATGGAATCTAGAAGTTATTCCAAATTAACTGTTTTTGCTAGGGTTTTCACATTTGTATTCCGGGTTTTAATGATAAAATTTTTATTCGATATTGATTTTATAACTAAATTATACGTTGTCTCCAACGGGCTTAACGTGATCTCCAAAGCACGGGACAAGCGATAATGAACAATTCAATACGTACATAACGCCGAAAAGTCATTGGTGCATGCCGTGGATTCGAACTCGATACCCTCTGCATGGCAGTCTTTTGGTATCTCCACTAGGCTACCGCTGCCTACTTATGTTTTAAATAATCAAAAGTTATTATATAAATAAGTAGCAAAAAGGAATGGGTAACGTAAAATAATGATACTTTCAATACCAGCTTTGGTAAATGGGAAAAGGGAGATGGAGAGCCTGCAAATAAGATACATAGATGCGCAGAGTGCTGATTGCAATCTGCAAATAGCAGGACGAGTATTTGTTTGAGTAGCCTGTTGGGTGGAGACAAGAAATTTGACCATTAATAGGATTGAGTAATCAACATTGACTGCCTTTACTTCGGTTTGTATTCATTTACATAGGTTCGATATGCTTGTATGGATAAAATTCGGGGACGTTAGTAGTCTAGCTACATGTACGATTCGTCGAATTAAAATAATGGACGATATTTAATGTATAAATCGACTCTAAAAACTTACACAGTATGAGTATACTTACTCGTTCAAGTGGATATTGACCATATTGCTTTGGATAGTGAAAATGGTTTGCCGAATTCTAGACGATAATAAGTAGAACTAGAAACTAACAAACGTTAGTTTGACAACATATTTTTTACCTTAGTTAATCCGTATGAGGCAGATCTAAAATAAAAAAACCGGTCAAGTGCGAGTCGGACTCGCGCACCGAGGGTTCCGTACAAACCTGTAGGTGTAGTAAAAGTTCACCAGTCATAGTTATGGTATTTTTATTGCAAAATGAAATCCATAACATTACAGTATTGAAAGCTGGAGGAGCATAAATTAAAGAGAAAGGTGTCTTTGTCGTTTCTAATCAGTCATCCTTTATTTTATATTATTTACATTATCGCTTATTTTATAATATACCTTAAATACCTATACCAGCCTTGCAGCAGCCTTGCAAAAGTCTGCTGATGAATGATGACAATAATTTATTTTTAATAATTATAGTACTTATTTGCGATAAAAAATAAACTAGGGTGACTATTTACACATAAAATAAAACAATAATCAATATTCTTAAATAAATAACAAAAGTAAGTAAGGGGCAATAGCCCAGTGGTGTAGGTAACGGACTGCCGAGACGATGATCTCGGGTTCGATCCCCAGGTACCCCAGGCACAAATCACTGACTTTTCGGAGTTACAAATGTGTGTATTTAAAATGTTAATATTATCGCTCGCTTAGTAATGTGCCCGGTAGATGGCAATAGGCTCGCCCTCTATTACATTGGGACCGAAACATAACTGGCGAAGTGTGAGTGTGTAATACAC
The DNA here is from genome assembly GCA_944739405.2 of Euclidia mi. NCBI lineage: Eukaryota > Metazoa > Arthropoda > Insecta > Lepidoptera > Erebidae > Euclidia > Euclidia mi. Next base: position 60,216,651 of record OX123185.2, read on the forward strand.
CTCTGCCTACCCCTTCAGGGATAAAAAGGCGTGAAGTTATGTAACGTTATGTAAATTAAAAAAAAAACATATAAAGTAAATGAAAATTTTAAAGTATGGAATTAAGTATCAAATTTGAACCAGATCTGTAAATGGAGACTGAAAAAGGTACATATGAAAGTACCACACTAAACATTTAAGTTCGAAAAAACGTTATCTATAAATGTACTACTTCGTGTTGTGCTAGTGTTTATTAACGGAAACATGTTTATAGGTGAAAAATATGTGAAAATTTCGTTTTGGGGATTCATTCTAAAATCAATATTGAAGTCTCCCACGACAATCAGACGAGAACATGAATTATACCTATTGAGGTTGCTGCCGTATATTGTTGTATTTATGCATTCTATTGCAACATAAATTGGACATTGTGGTGACCTTTATACAGTTATCACTCTGACATTAAACATTTCGAAATGCAAGCATTCACAATGGCCGTTTGCAGTGTCTGGGTTATTTAAAATCTCAATCAGCCTATCGCAGTCCACTGCTGGACATAGGCCTCTCCCAACACGCACCACAGTACACGGTCCTCAGCCTTCCGCATCCTTTATCTGGGCTATAAGACGTGACTTCGTACCAAATTTCAAGATTTTGAGTTCACGGGAAGTACCCTGTAGGTTTTGATTCACTTGCGATGTAGACGCCAGTTTGAAAATATGATTATATTGCTCTTTCTTTTGATTGCGTAGACATAGAAGTTTGATTTTGTTACAGCCTAACGGTGTTATATACCAGAATATTTGATATGAATTTCAATTTAATACCTTCACGCGTTCAAGAGAAAGGGATAATAACTTTAAATTTATTAAAAATATTTTTTTTATACTGTAACAAAAAAATACAGTTTTCGCAATTTTTTCTTTATAAGTGATATAAGACGTTGCTTCGTACCAAATTTCAAGATTTTGAGTTCACGGAAAGTACCCTATAGGTTTTGATTCCCTTGCGAGTAGTCGCGAGTTTGAAAATATGCTTATATTGCTCTTTCTTTTGATTGCGTTGACATAGAAGTTTGATTTTGTTGCAGCCTAACGATGTTATATACTTGAGTATTTGATACGAATTTCAATTTAATACCTCCACGCGTTCAAGAGAAAGGGGTGGTAACTTTAAATTTATAAAAAATATATTTTTTATATGATGTAATTAAAAATTAACGGTTTTCGCAATTTTTCCTTTATATATGCTATAAGGCGTTGCTTCGAACAAAATTTCAAGATTCTGAGTTCACGGGAAGTACCCTGTAGGTTTTGATTCACTTGCGAGTAGGCACGAGTTTGAAAATATGCTTATATTGCTCTTTCTTTTGATTGAGTTGACATAGAAGCTTGATTTTGTTGTAGCCTAACGGTGTTATATACCTGAGTATTTGATATGAATTTCAATTTAATACCTCCACGCGTTCAAGAGAAAGGGGTAGTAACTTTAAATTTATTAAAAATATTTTTTTATATGCTGTAACTAAAAATTTATGGTTTTCGCAATTTTTCCTTTATATGTGATATAAGACGTTACTTCGTACCAAATTTCAAGATTCTAAGTTCACGGGAAGTACCCTGTAGGTTTTGATTCCAATGCGAGTTTGAAAATATGCTGCAATTTGCAGCATAAACGGCTGTATCTTTTGATTGCGTTGGATTAGAAGTTTGATTTTTTTACAGCACTATGGAACCGTAGATTCGAGTATTTAGTATAAATTTCAGTTTGATACCTTGACGCATTCCTGAGAAAAAGGGTCTTGACAGACGGACGGACAACAAAGTGATCCTATAAGGGTTCCGTTTTTTTCCTTTCGAGGTACGGAACCCTAAAAAGTCTCAAACACGTTTTGCAGGTAAAGTTAATGGGAAGTGGAAGTAGAAGAAAGAGTTTTCTATGTTGGCTACACAATTCTAATATGATATATGATGCTAATGTTGCGATATTTCATGTTTATGCCTACTTCCAAACAGCTTTTTTGTTACTTATATAAATAATAATTCCCAGCGGAATCCGTACGAGCTACGTCGTATATATCGACAGAAGGCATTATTTTCGTCGTACATAAAACGTATGTTACAAGGATACATGACTTACTTGGGGACAAAAGTCGGCGGAACATCTGTTAAGCAACTTCTTAAAGTTTGGTGTAAGAACAAAGTAGAATGTGTGTCCTTAGGGCCTCGGAGGCACGCGGCACGGGCCACGGCACAAACTTTCAATATAAACCTCACTCAATATACGGACTGGGCTCGTGCGTGTTTTATCAAACTTGAACAACCCTTCATACATTATAATCTGTTTATTATGATGCACAATTTACTTGTATTGAATTTTGTAAAAGTGTATAGACATGAGAACTTTTATATAGAGTTGTGAGATGCATGATTCTGGATTCGGCTTCGATTCAACACATTAGTTGAGAGGTATAGTACCATGCTTTGGTATTCATCCTAATGAGCCTATTGTCAGCAGTAGTGGCGAATAAATGTTTAGTATCTCAGACTGAATAAGCTCTTCACAACTTCGAAATAGTAATAGGCAACAATTTTATCCAAAAATAGTAAACGTCATGCAAAAATACATTTTGTTGCCGTATTTCACTACTCCGTATTAGTTTATTTACTAGAAACTATAAAAATAATTATAGTTAAAAAATATACAAACATAGAAATCTTGCGGTGAGATTTGTACTATAACAGAAGCTCCTATGGCTATTTTAATTATCTTAATATATAAAATCCTTGCGTTACTGACTGACTGACAGACACGCTACAGCCGAAACTACTGGTCGCAAGAAGATGAAATTTAGCATGTATGTTCCTTGGGCACCGTAGGGGTGCACTAAGAGGGAATTCTCGAAATTCCCACGGGATCGGGCAAACCGGGTAAATTTAAAAAATGCAGGCGTAGCTGCTGGCGTCCTTTAGTATATTATAATTGTAATCAAAGCCTAGACTAATGCTTAATGGATGGACAACTACACCAAGTAACCATCTATTCTTTAATATTAAAGCAACAATCTGTAAATGATAAGAAATTTATCTCAGTAGTAAGATTTTGAATAAAAATATCAAAGTATCTTATTATAAGTAATTGAAAACACGAATTACTTATTTTATCAACTAAGAATTCAGTAATGAATTAGGTACCTACTTTCATAATTTAATTTTGCACTAGATTGCACAGCAGGTCAGTGCAGGACAACATCAAAGACATGATGTTCTTCCAATTAGTATTTATTTTTGATCCTTATGATCTTACTGAATCGTTAAGTTAGGACTAATTTGGTAAATATATTTCATCAAATCTGAAATTTTTCTGTAATCGATCATAGGTTCTTTGACGAGGATTAGCACGAGTTCATGATTATGAACATTTTTTTATATATCATTTCTGGGAGCATATTCATAAATTTTTTTTTTTATAGACTCACGCCTGTATCCTCGAAGCAGTAGGCAGAGGTGTAATATTACACCCACATTTCGCCATGAATTTTTAGGTCCCATGTAATAGTGGTCGAGCCTATTGCCGTGCCGGGCACATTACCAGACTCCGTGCTGTCACTGAGAATTTCCTAACGGACAAACCCAATAACACTTTGCCCAACCCGGGAATCGAACCCGAGACCTCCCAATCCCACGCGCACATTTATGCCGCGAGACCAACGAGGCAGTCAAATAACATAATTATGCCAATAAATTATAAAAGGATGCAAATATTTTATTTCGTTATCGTACAGCCTTTCGCAGTTCACTGTTGGACATGTAGGCGTCTCCTTATTTAATTCACAATAGCATTGTGAGTCAATGACAGTATTTGGCCTACTAGGTATGCGAAGCTTGCCGGGATACGAAGTTAATATCAGGTTTGATGTTGAGATTTCCATCTCTTTACAAAGGTATGATTTGCTTCGTGTTTATATTATTTTTTTGTATTCTTAATCCATCCCTACACGGATTCATGTCAGAAGATCATTGAAGTCATGTTTTTTTTGTTTTTAAAGCAATCTAAACCGTCGTGGTTGACGTGCCGTGTGGTTGACGGCATAGAATACAAGTGTCACCACCCCCTATCTTCCCGTGGGTGTCGTAGGTAAGAGGCGACTAAGGGATAACACGATGCAAATACCATCTTTGCGTAGAGACGGAAAACTCGCCATCAAACCCTATACGACTGCCTCGTTGGTCTCGCGGCATAAATGTGCGCGTGGGATCGGGAGGTCCCGGGTTCGATTCCTGGGTCGGGCAGTGTTATTGGGTTTTTCACGAAATTCTCAGTAGCAGCACGGAGTCTGGAAATGTGCCCGGTACGGCAATAGGCTCGCCCCTTATTACGTGGGACTAAAGTATATCTGGCGAAAAGTGGGTGTAGAAATACACCTCTGCCTACCCCTTCGGGGATAAAAGGCGTGACGATATATGGGCATTTTCGTCAAAATGTTTACCAACCCACTCATGAGATGTCCCATGCAAGAAAGTTGCAAATAACTAACGTTTTTATGACATAGAAGTGTCTAGTTAATAAAGAGTCGTTCCAAATGAATACAGGTTTCTTTTTTACTTAAATTGTTATGATAAATTTAAATCAAAGCAATAAAATTAAATCCAGAAATGCGACCTCTTACGTCTTTCAGTACTGTCCTCTTTTAGATATATGACCTATGTTATTATTTTTTTTTGCAATTTGTTTCTTATTACATATTCCACATAATTCCTAAGCTAGGACCTATAGGTAGCTATCATTTATTTTGCGAAATATAATATGTGCGAAATATAATTAATTATTGTAAAATATGTGTTTTATTTACCATTATATCGGTATATCCACAACTTTACGAAGTCAGGGACGTTACTAGTGGGTCAGGTATACGTGACTGTCCCTCGAAATATTTTAAGGGCTTTTATGTTTTTTCTAATATTTCTTTAAATATTTGAATATATTTTTTTATATTTTTAGCACAAGGGTATTTAAGTTAAATTTGGTATGGGAATTTTAGATCTATCACCAGTTGTTAAATAGATATATAAAAGTTAAGAATAGAGTTTTCGTAACAAGTAGCGATCATGACCATTTTTTATAAATTACTATGGCAATATTTCGCTCACAACTGATTTTTTGTGTTAGATTGCATAATAGCACAATAAATTAACATATACACAAAAAAAATTCAATCCTAAGTTCAGTTTCATTTCAGGAGCACTTTATTATTTGGTAACGGTCATGACCAAAACGTATCTAAGTTACTATTGATTTTCATATATTATTTGAATTAAGGGCTATATAATAAAACAAATACATATGTACGAAAGTTTGTTAAATTTACCACTAGACAAAACCAATAATTAGCTAAAAATTCAAAACAATATTAGTAAGCTATTTTCAAAAATAGGTAAACATTTTGACGAAAATGCCCATATATGTTTGTATGTATGTAAAGCAATCTAAACTTATAACAACTACCTGACTAGCATAAAAGAAGACAAGGAAGTATATAAGACCATATTTGAATATTTCGTTTAATCTGCCTCTCCGTACGCCCATGTATGTCTTATACATATGTAGATAAGACACGGGTTGTTAAGCTTGACATTGTCTTGGAGAATGGCCCCTGAAATTGGTACATTCGGTACAGATTGTCACGTTAGCCGTTTGCATGAGGTAGGAACAGTGCATATTGAACTGTTGACCGAAATAACATGAGACTTGAACGAATTAGCCGAATATACATATTATTTTATACTATCTGTTGCTCGAATTTTCATATAGCTATCATCAAAATTGCCCTGAAAGAAGAATAGAGGCAGACCTCGAAAACGATGGCTCGACGATCTAAATGACTTCGACAGGAACTTGCACAACCTGGTACAGGACAGAGACGCTTGGATGTGTGTAAGGGAGACCTTCGACCAGCACCGGGACAGTGTAAGTTAAAATAATCTTAATATATAAAATCCTTGCGTTACTGACCGACTGACAGACACGCTACAGCCGAAACTATTGGGCGCAGGAAGCTGAAATTTGGCATGTATGTACCTTGGGGACCGTAGGGGTGCACTAAGAAGGGATTTCTCGAAATTCCCACGGGATCGGCCAAAACGGGTATATTTAAAAAAAATGCACGCGTAGCTGCTGGCGTCCTCTAGTATATAATAAAAATCTGCGGATCTTCAAACAAAAAATTTGTTAACATCAACTTAATTTCCCATTATACTCCCGTAGAAGAACTTTCTTTGTGGATGCATGTGTCATAAAAGGGACTCACTGTTCAAATTTCATGTTTCTACCTTCAGCAGCGTAGTTTCTGCGTTGATGCAAATGATCACAAGTTTAGTCTTTACAAAGTATCGCTCGCACTTAATACAAATCCTGTATCAGGGTGCACGGCGACCTTTACAAATATTCAACTAATCAACACAAAGAACGCCCTAAGTCGAATCAACAATTTGCGCATCACAAAGATAGTCAGGAGTAACGTGTGGGTCGTACCCACCAAACCTGGCGTAGAGGCATAGCGACAACGCTACGCCTCTACGCACCCTCCATGCAGTCGCAAGAACCTTAAAAGCGTAGGGCAAACATGATATATTTAAAAACCTGAAATGTGTTTCATTTTATTTTCTTTACACGCAGACAATATTCTAATATATTCGGAAATAAAGTTACAAATATTTCACAAAATGCTGTCTCTTTAAATAGGTTCTGATGTGAGAGCTCTGTTCAAATTCATGGCCGATAGTTGTAATAGATATGAGTAAAATGTAATTTAGTTAGGATGGACATACCTACGCTACGCATTTCAAAACTGTCGTAAATATTGCAGAAGAAAAGTAACAAACAAAAATGTTTTCGTGGTACAAGTAAAGGTTGAAGTTAATGACAGAATGGCTCTTAAGCGGCGCTTCGTTCGTATCCGTATCTCTAGCAAACTGTTACAAAACTTGCCGAGGGTGTTGTTAGAGATTACATGCACACCACAACAAACATTAGGTACAAGTAATGTGACGTCACGACAAAAGGATTACATCAGAAGTTTGGGGTCAGTGATAGAGGAGATACTTAAGGACTACCATGCAGAAGGTACTGGGTTCAAACAGATATCGCGTATTACTGACTTTTCGAACGTGCGTAATAAATTGTTGACTATCGTTTGCATGCTAAGTCAATGAATACAGATTTACATAGAAGCGCAGATCTTAAGGATTTCGTGTGCCGATTCCAAGTGGGGACAGTCTCCAGTTTAGTTCGTAGTAGGCGCCGTAGGCGGCGCTGGCGTCGTTCTCCGTCTCTCTCGCTCTCGTAGTTAATATACTCTGGAGGAGAGAGAGACAGCTGCCGCAGAGCGACTTCCACGCCACCAAGCAGCAATTTGAGTCGCAGAAAGTTTATAGTTATTATAGCGCCCATATGAAATGCGCCTCTATGTAAATATCTGAGCTCTTTGGTTAAGTCGACGGCCTGGCTGTCATAAAGTTTTTTGTCAGTCATTATGAGAAGTCAGTACTCTTTAAATATACTGACACTGATCTAATCCATGGATATCGCTATCCCGTGGGTTTGCGGAGTACAGACAATATAAATCTTTCTGTGAAGATTTGTCTGCAATTTGAAAATAAATATTTATGGTCTCATACATACATACATAGACTCACGCCTGTTTCCCCGAAGGGGTAGGCAGAGGCATATTACCAGTGTTTTGATCCCACGTAATAGATGGCGAGCCTATTGCCGCTTATCGGGATATTTTGTTTGCCAGAGCCTCGTCCGTTGATCGACAGGTGCACCACTTGCAGGTGACGTTGGCTTGGGACCCTAAGTTCTTAGTGGGAATCCTATGCACCCATGGTTTACATACCTTATAACAAGACAGAAACAACCTGTTTTATATTTGTTTGTCTGTTTATTCTGAGTAGGTAATAATAATTGTCTGATTTTAATGGGATTTTAATTGGAATATACAGAATTTGCAGGCTACATTTCATTTCAGACACATTTGGCGTTTCAATGTGAAAATAAACCGAAATTCGTGTTTTATTTTCAAAACCAATGATTACCATCATATAGAAAATAACGCAGGTGAAACCGCAGGCAACAGCTAGTATTAAAATAAAGTATAGATCCATTAATGCGCTTTCCATGCGAAACGATTATGCAATATCGTTGAAAATTTCACCGTACTAGTCTATTGGGAGAGTCTATTATATTTAGTAGTGAGTATTTACGCGGTAATATGATTATCTGGTATGCTTTTAACATCGACCGCTTACTAAACAAATTATCACGTTAAAAAGAGACTTTATTGTGAGTAATAGTCGACGAGGAATGTGAATAAATGTGTTATTTAGACGTCAATATTCGTATATTCACTCAAAAGCCCGTAATTAACTTACATAATATGTATATCAACATCAGTTGTTGCATAATATATTAAGTCGTCACTTCTTGACTGCACGGTTGGCGTAAAGTCCCCCGCGACACAGGATTTAGTCCTAAAGCGGGAGTTGTCTTTAAAAAAAACTTCGGTCTCACCTGTCACGAGGATCTGTGGCAGTCGTAAATGGAAAATCTGTCCCTTAGATGATGGAGCTCGAAGGTAGGAGATCAATTCCTGAGAATGCCTTTTCAAAAACTCGTTTGTTTGAGCTCATTTGATTCATTTGAACATACTCTGCACATTTCACCTGAACAAAAAGGAGTCGACACAACAAAAAGGAGTCTTTTTAAAGAATTCGTAATAAACCCTGTATTATCTGTGTACTGTTGGGCACAGGACTCTTCTCACTGTGAGAAAAAGTAAGGCCATAGTCCAAGTGTAAGTCCATCACATTATTCCAAAGGTGGCCCAGTGCGGGTTGCCGGGCTACATTTGTAATAATAATAATTAACGATTTACACAACAGATTTTCAGCAATTTATGTAAGTTAATAAAGGACAATGGCAGATCTCCATACATCATAATGCCTGAATTTAAATTGAAACGTACAGTAATAAAAAATATATCAAAAAATCGGCGTAAGTAACAGAGTCTATAAATGAGTGAAAATAGAATATTTTCATTCGGGAAACCTGGAAAAAGAAGATATGGGTATTTTAATTTTTAGTTAAGAATGAATGATGTAGGTACTTTTGAATTATCAAATGACATAATATGTCAGATTGACATCAAAACGCAGAAGTATTCTGTAGCATCCTTAGACTTTATTTACTTTATGTTAGCATCTAACAGTCACAGCCAAAGACAAAAGCAGAGCTGCACATTTTAAATCGATTTTATGTGAAATCGATACAACATTAAAACGATGCTGTGACGTTTTTATTTGATTATTGATATAATGTTGAATAAAGATTAAATAACTGCATTTTAATAATTATAGTTTTAAACCAAACCAACCCTATAAAGGTCGATCGTATCGATTACTTATTTAATAATCGATACGGATCAATGTCAAACATTTATTGCTGTCACACCATTGTCTATGACAACAATCAAATAATAAAACCTCTCTGAGGTACCTAGTTCGTAATCAATTGGAATGCTTTTTATCATCATAAAATACTCCGGCTTTAACGAGACAAAGTGAAAATATTAAAAATCTTAGAAAAAAATAACAATTTGTTTTGTTTATATGAAGTTTAAAAGCGCCACAACAAACCCAGACCAAATTCTGCCATTGTCCTTTCATCAGATCTGGTTAAACAAGAAAACGGACGCTAGGGTACAAGGCTTTAGTCTTAGCGGCAACCTGGATAATTTTAGGACTGATGGATGATGATCATTTGCGCGGATTGCCTGCATTATTAGGTACTTAATGTAAGTGGATGCTCCTGTTTCACCATGTCTATTTTCAGGAGGCTAATTAAATGAACATCAAAATTTAACTAGATTATGCTTGAATATTAAGTAGAGTAAATATATACAAGTGACATAGAAGGTGTAACAGTTGCAGCACCTTACAAAATAGAAATTGTTATGTATTATGCAAAACCTGGCGATGAAAAAGAGTGACCGTGAGTTTTATAGCCCGTTCTTTCTCATGGTTCTACGCCCTTGCTTTGCGAACGTGGATGTAAACGTAAATGTAGAAGCTTTAAGTAATTATTTTTTAAATTTGACGTTCATAAGTATCACTTTGTGATTTAAATGAATAAAGAATTTTGACTTTGACTTTGATGAAAAGCATTAAACGAAGTACATGTAATATACTGCAGTGCTAGCACGTTTGCGAGCTTATACACAGTTGAGACAAAGTCATATTACCTAAGTACCTGTGCAACAAATTAGCGTAATTGCTAATTTGTTATTGCCGCAGGCGTATTAGGCAATCAAAGAGAAATTCAATTATATTCCTTTTGATAGTTTGTGTCTGTCATTTACAACATATTCTGTGTATGAACAGCTACTTTACTCTGTATGTCTGGGAGGAGATATGCTCATTACAGCAGATTAGGATTACATTGTTTGATCTGTAATAACTAAAGGTTAATAATGGAGTAAGTGAAAGAAAGGTAACTGTTTACAAGGGCGTACATGAACCACATTTCACTATCAGACATTGGTTAGTAACGCGTATGAAAAGTGTAAGGAGCTGAAGTGAGATAATAATAATATATGCCTATTCACAATTTGACATGATTCTGGTACAACGGATAATCTATTACTATAATAAAACTGTAGAGGTGAAATAGTCTGTACATTAAAGATATTTTGACGAAAATTAGCTAAAAAATCTAGGAAAATGCTAAAAAGCAATACTTGATAATTTTTAGAATATTTATGTCTGTCTTTCCGACGTCTTTCCCTATATTGCTAAAGATTTCAATAAAACTTACACTCATGTACAAAGGATACTTAAACCTATAAAATAGTATATGTTACATCACAATCGGTTGAGTGGTTTTCGGTGTACAGCTTGACCTCTCCTTTGTACCGTCCCAAACAAAACAGGGATCATCCAAAACTGGTTATATATGTGGTGCCATCTATGATCATTATAAGTTTGTTAGTAAAAGTATAGTTAGTCTAAATAGGAACCCTCAAAGTGTTTTATGGCTATTTACCGACCGATAGATAGATGTCACTATTTACAAATCATTTTCTAGCAAAAAAGACAATAATTATGTGTCGGGTATCTTTCTGTTATTAAAAAAATAATAGAGTATAATATTCGGCACTTTCATAAACAAAAAGTCTGTGTGTCAAAATTTATTACAACTATCTATAGGCACTATAATAAAACTGTAGAAGTGAAAAAGTTTGTAGGTACATTAAAGATATTTTGATGAAAATTAGCAAAAAATGTAGGAAAATGCTAAAAAGCAATACTTGATAATTTTTTGAATTTATGTCTGTCTGTCTGTCTGTTTCTTTCGTTCGATCGTGTTCTGTACTTATACAGGTGATTCATTATACCGAAATTCCCACACCTCACGTACGTGGGAATCCGTGGGTGGGAGACTGAGGCCTGAATTCAGATACCTCTTGAGTAACTCAACTGGGCTATCTTACTTTCGGCAGGGCTGGATATTTGTAGCCCTGTGTGTATTTTCTAAATAAATTGCAGGTACAGACTTGAAACAGCTGGAATCGACTGCCGAACATGTTGTTTTTCACATATTATGTGGCATGTTCACGAGTAAGCGGTAAAAATAATTTACATGTGAAGGTGGTAAAACAGATCATGTTGTGTATAAAGAAATTAGACAATAGGCTCGCCCCCTATTACGTGGGACCTAAAAATTCAAGGCGAAATGTGGGTGTAATATTACACCTCTGCCTACCCCTTCGGGAATACAGGCGTGAGTCTATAAAAAAAAATAAAGACATTCTCTAATGATATGTATTAGATATATAATCTATACATATTTATATAAAAGATAGTCGTGTTAGTTACACTATTTATAACTCAAGAACGACATAACCGATTTGGCTGAAAATTGGTGGGGAGGTAGCTCAGAACCAGGAAAAACACAAAGGATACAATTAGCTGCAAAAATAATCTGGGAGGGATTTTAGAGAGGGTCGAAGTTTGTAGGGACAAACCTACTACATATTGACAGTAAGAACGCTTGCGCTATATGTTTTATCGTATATCTGTCAGTACTGTCACATTATACATTGTCCTATGGTGCACTATCATTACTTCGTTCGCTTACATATATAAACTAATAATTATTGTAACAGCTTTGGCTAATCCCTACTAATATCAGGTATAAATGCGAAAATGTGTACCTATGTATGTATCTACCGATCTACCGATTTCACGCTAAACCGGCTGAACCTATATTCTCTACTCATAGATGCGAAAGTGTGTCTAGAGATAAGTATAGCAGACCATGGCTTTGATATTTGACTGTATGCAAAGTGATGTTGTTGAGCACCTTTTGGTAGATAATGTCATGAATTCTGACCAAGTTACTTCAAGGTACCCTATAGAGTTTCTGAACTCCTTACAATAGGCTAGTTGAGGAAAAAAATTTTATAAGTCCGTCCTTTAGATTATTCAAAAATAAGCGGTATGTATTTTTTTATTTGTAAATTAAACCAAAAATGACCAAGATATAGCTCATTAAAGTTACGTATAACGTCACGCCGTGCTGCATTTTTTCGCACGCGGTGACGTCACACGTAACTTTAATGGGCTATATCTTTGTTATTTTTTATTTAATCGAAAAAAGAAAAAATACGCGTCCAATATTTTTTTATAATCTAAAATACGGACTAAATAAAATGTAATTATTTTGACCCTAGAAACTACCCTATTATCAGGAGTACCTTCACGCAACTTGAGACCGAACGTTGGTGTTCCAGTCCTGTTAATGCGGAATCTTAATGCACTAAAGTTTTGTAATGGCAAACGGCTACAAGTAACACCAAGTATGGAACATTATAAAAGCTTTATTTGTTAGATTAGTATACATTATACAAGGTTATATAGCGGGTCTTACTCGCGATAAATCTTATATTTAAGGCATAAATACCTCGGTTTTGATACCTCGGTTTTTTCGGCACAGTGTGTAGACGTCATTAGTGTAGTGTGTCGAGGTACCGACAGTGCGGTTAAAAACAAAAATAAAAATCCAGTGAGGGCAGGTGCCAAAACCCGCACAACACAAGGACGGCGCTGAGCTCACCAGTCCCGCCGCGACCACGGCTGAAGCAAGTCAGCCGAAACGTTGGCAAAAAACCGAGGTATTTATGCCTTAAATATAAGATTTATCGCGAGTAAGACCCGCTATATAACCTTGTATAAATTATAAAAGCTATTCGCTATTGCGAGTCAGACTCGCTCATGAACCCTTCATGAGCGAGTCTCTCCGTAGTGAAGGTATCCACTTACCATAGTCATTATCTTCGACTAACTACTATAGTAGTATAATATTTGTATAAACGACAAAGCTATATTTGCACTTTTTAAGATGTGCTTTATTTCAAAAACTGTTGACTACATATCGTTCAAATCAATTTTCGTTGGAAGTTTTATAACGATCTACAGCATATATTTTTTATAGATTTGTCACTCTCTTACTTTGAAAGTAAGAGGGACCCTCACACCCATTTTACCACTTTGGAACCGTATATCTTTCAAACGATTGACTTTGAGAAACAATGGTTTTAGGAACCTCGAAGTAATTTTTAACGATCCATTTTCCACACCAGTTCCATGTATGAAGAAATTATCTTTTATATCCTTAATATTCAATATTTTTTATTTTCTATAACGTCGTAAAGTGGTTCACAAAATACGTCTACCTGCCAATTTTCAAATGTGTAAACTGAATAGTTTCGGCATAAAATGGCTGTGACATACGGACTGACGGACATAGCGCGTCTATAAGGATTCCGTGTTTAGCCATTTTGACTACCTCTAAAAATACTGTTTACAGAAATGTTTTAAATACTGCTTGCGGTTATATTTCTTATCAGTCCCTATGACTAGAATTAAAACGAAAATTACTATCGGACAATGAAGGAGTTTTGTGTTACCCCGAATTTAACGTGAGCAAAGCCACGGGCAAAAGCTAGTTAATAATATAAATATCCTAACATTGCCAGTTCTTTCTAAAGAGTTCAAATAAGTAAGAGTTTGTAATTTTTACTGCTGATACGGGCCAAGGGCCCACACAATCTACTACTACTATCCCGCGTTAATCAGAAAGTAGGTCTTAAAAACTAAGAGCAACTGAGGAAGCACAACATAGTGTTTGTATAAAAACACTTGTTTTACCTTTTAGGTACGGAACTCAAAGCTAAAAATCGTTATTTATACCAGTAATCCAAAGAAATTTTTATTATATAATAAGGGAGAAGCAAAGGTTGTCCTAAGGGCAACAAATTATACATCTATGGGCGGATACATAAAAATCTAACAAATCTCTTCCCTTCTTGTGTGTTGGCAGCCATGACAAACGACGGTGCAACACTGTAAACGTTGATATCGTAATTACTGAAGTTATTATGTTGGTACTGAAATAAATGGGCCATTTGTTGGAAATATTTTCGCAACGGTAATGCCAGGTGATTCGGGCGACGGGCCGCCAACAATGCAGTAAGCGCTCCCTGTAATTGCGATCATTTTACTTGACATTTCATTAACATGAACGCTGATCGGTGTCCGGATTGCTACGAATGCGTAACCATAATAAAATCAATATTGATTCTATTTGTGCTGCACGTCGCGTATTTATTGTGCTATCAGTTTTACATAGTTCGCAGCCGTTGTTCCGTCATATTTTTGGTGATGAATTCAGGTGTGTTAAGAAGTTTCTGCCGTACATTTCACTGGAAATGAGCAAAGTTGTGGTGCTTATCTCTTTAATACAATTATGGCCAGTTTCACCGCTATCGGGTAAGTTCTGTTAAATTAGGTAATTTGTCAGATAACTTACACAAACGTGCCAATTTTGAATTAATCTGCAAGATAAAGCCTTTCCAGAGATGGTGAAGCTGAGCCTTAGTATTCTTTCATCTTTTATATAACTTCATATCTGTCCCTACCATGAGCAGGAAATCTAGACTCCTTGAGTATATCGCAAGGCGTGCTTTTAGCGAGCATTAGTATGTACTCTTTTTAAGTACTCGGCTTAGACATCTGCATTTATATAATAATTTTCCTCAGCTCGAGAACAGATTAAAATACGGAATACATCAACCGATAATGCAGAAAACTGTCCATACTAACTGAGAAACCTATTTTTAATCCTCTCAGTGTGAAGAGGATGTTTATATATTGAATTAATTGAAAAGAAGCAAAATAATGAACAAAGTAAGAGGATTAGTGGCGCCGCTAAGCCTGGCATATATGCAGGTGAGCGTGGAATGAGGACACGGTACATTTTCTGGTCGGACGCCTAGAGATCGACACTGCTCCAACACTTATACAACTTAGAAGGTATAGCTTAATGGGTATGAGTATCTTGTCTGCTTCTTCTCTAGAGTGTTTTACATGTAGAACTGCGATTTTGTTAACATTTTAGGCCCTTATTATTAGTAACGAATGAAAGCACTATAAAACGAAACGAATGCTATTTTTGTAACAAACAAGACTAAAGAAACGCATGACATCATAAATTGTGGCAGCCGTAGTAATTAATCACTTTTTATAGATCCACAGTAATCCAGTCGAAGCAGCAGATAGCGGAGAGACCGACAGACTGCTACACAGAGGGTCCGGGTTTGAATCCACGGCGCGCACCGATGACTTTTCGGGGTTATGTGCGTATTAAATTGTTATTTATCGCTTGCTTACCCATAATGTTCTCGAAAGACATGTGAAGTCTGCCAACCCACACTTGGCCAGCGTGGTGGACTACCCTTCTCATAATGGGAAGAGTCCCGTGCCCAGCAATGGGATAGTATAAAGGGCTGATGATGAATCCAGTCAGAAAAATGTCAATACTCGCTAAAGTCTTTGCTAATACTTCAAAAATAGCTGAACGTAATAAAACAGGTAATCTTCCAAATACTTAATAGAAAAGTTTGAACCTATCACTCACTCAGCTACATCAAAAGTCACTAAACCACAACGCATTCAACCGCAATCCCGAAAACGATGTCAAAAACTAACACAGAAGTAAGAAAGGATGCGATCATTTCTAAATTGTGGACGCAGATTAGCAGCATAATTTTTATTTTACTCAAACTGTACAGTGAAACAGCATGCATCGGGTTTATTAATAGTACAATTCATCTTTCAATGGCTGCACGTATAACGGTGTTTACATATGAAGTAAAATGTCACACAAAACTCGCAGCTAGGTAACCCAATTAGCATAATACATATGTACAACACTAGGTATAGGTTGTTTCAGAGCGTACCAGCAAACATACGTATTTGCGTACGTTTCAAATTCTCGGCGCATTCGAACGCAGAACATTTCACGGTTTCACCTGCCATAGTTTATTACCTATTCAGCGGACTCGTACAAATAAAACTATATAATGCATAGGCGAATGGCGAGTTTGATTTACGAGCGAGTTGGGCATGCCCGCCCGGCCGCCCGCAGTCACGCGCTGAATAACTAACGCACCTAGAGGCTATTCTAATGCCCTTATACCGTGTCCGCTTGTTACACACTTCAACATCTTGTTATAATAGTTTTATAACTGTTGCGGTCCAACCGATGTTCACTTTGTTCGCCATTTGAATGATGTTTCTTCTTTACGGATGCTGAAGTGTTCAGACTCGGGTGAAAATGTTTTCTAATTTGAGAATGAGAGTTCGTAAAATATTTTATATAACAAATGAGGAAAATGTTGTTGTTATCATAATTACTATTTTCTTAACATGAAATCTTTAGAAATAATTTAATTTTCAGCGAGGTTTTTTAGGAAATACATGATTATATTCTGCCTGAGTTGTCACGCTGTCCTTTATTCAATTTTATTAATAAATAGATATAAATAACATAATAATAAATAACATACAGAGTTACTGTCACATTTAAAATGTGAAAATGGGACAGGACGAAGGGGAAGTCCTAGGCGGACGTTCTCTGACCAGATTGGAGACATCCTAAAAACAGGACAGGTTAGAAGTACCCTGAACAGAAGAGCATGCATGAGGAATCTGATGGGAGTGAATGAAGCAAGAGATAAATATGTCAGGGTCGTTGCAAATGGCGTTCCGTAGTCTCTGCCTACCCCTCCGGGAAAGAGGCGTGAGTGTATGTAATGTATGTATGTCGCATTTATAGCAGTAATGATGATTACACACTTAAATATTTGGATAGGTGGGTGGAGAATAAACGTACATCAAAATAAACGAAATAAAATATTAACAACAGTTAAGGTTGAATAAAACAAGTACACATGTTAAAACACGTATTTGTTTTATTACTTATCATCAACTTCGTGCAGGTAACAGTATCATCACACCTTTATTATACGGGTTTTAATTTCAACTAGCGAATTTAAAGTACAAATAACTATTTATTTCAGACATTTCGATTGGCACACATCGGTCTACCCGCTACCCCAAGGGGAAATAAACTTGTATGATGAATTCAAATCGAGAAAGTTTAAAATCATTCATCATACCTTTAGCATACAGTGACATTTTAAAACATTTCATCAACTGCCTCAGGAATTGTTAATATTAGTTTCAGAGCTATATTTTTATTGCCTGAGAAAAATTTAAACTGCGAAATAGTTTTATATTTAAGTATTCAAACGCCTAGTAAGAACTTAATTCCTTCATAAGCACATTGTACAAAAAAATAAGCCAAGAGTCAGATAACTACTATTTCGAATAACATCCACAACGGTGGTGTTAATACCGTTCATTGTTACAAAAATAAAGCTAAAAAATGTAACAAGTTTACTGAACAATGGCCGAACATTTTCATATGTATACTTGTAGCGTGGAAACATCTGTCTGCATTCTGTTTATAACTAACGTCATATTGTATGGATAACTTATTTAGTGGGTGTCATAAAAATGAATTTATAGTCCCGCTAACTTTTTGCCACGAGCCTGTATTTATGTTACATATGTTATGTTTATACCTCTGTTGAACTAGCGAGGTGTAATGGGCGGAGGTCACACTTAGGCAGTTCGTGACATTTGTTCTGTTCAGTCGCTTCAAATTATGTATAAGCTTGGTTTTTATGAAAGGTCACGTGTAGGTGTATGCCGTCTACACTTATGGTGGGATCTGATATTCCTTTGACTGCGTTTCATGTGGTAGTTACTCACGATTAAAGAGGAGCAACCCACTTGCCGTAACACTTGCTTGTGCTAACTATTACAGAATGCTAAGGAGCTGTATCAACAAGCTGGTTACATTCAGAAATCTTAAAAAAAATGTTTACTAAAATTTCCTTTCATAATCTATAAATAATGTAATAAAGTTAAAGAGTTTGCTTTTTGAATGCGCTTAGGGTATTTGAATAAAAAAATCGAATTAGTCCGTCAGTTAGAGTATCGAAAAATATTGGATACGTATTTTTTGTTTTATCAAATCAGTAAAAAATTACGAAGATAAAACGCATCAAAGATGGAGAAACGCCTAAGAGTGGGGGCTTGTAACGTCACTTGCCAGTAAAAAGTGTACTGGCAAGTGACGTCACACGAGTTTTCAGCGAAGTTTGTCGTCTTAATTTTTTGTTTATGCGACTAAAGAAAATATACGTGTCCAATATTTTTTGGAAATCTATCTGACGGACTAATTCGATTTTTTTTAGTCAAATACCCTATTGTATCGTTTTTGTATCTACATTGATTTTATTTATTGAACTAGACTAAAACATTAAACGCTAAACGAGGACGATTGACGAGTGCAGTCACAGGGCAGAGCCACATAGTTAAAAATAAAATTATAACTGACTATTATGATTTCGGCAGTGGTGAACTAAGTCTCAGTTTTATCTTATTATAAAATTTTAGTAAGTCTTTTCAAAGCTGTAATCTAATTTTCCTCTCAACAAATATAAACGTATTTAGTTCTACATTAAACAGCTGAGCTACGAAAAAAGTTTTCGTTATTTCAACTTGATGTCTGTCCATATCCATTGTTCCAATTCGCAATACTTGTTGTATGGTCAAACCTTTCAGTTGACCCTTACGATGCGGTTACTTAAAATCCCCTAAAGGATCGAGTTACAAGGTTTCGCTTTCACGAGTACATTATTAGAAATACCAAGTTTTAACATCTGTATACTTTTAGCTGAATGGTGTTGTCAATACTAGTAGAATATGAGATAAATGTTTTTGCATCAGGATTTAGGAATTACGGTGATAAAATGTTGACTTTAATATAATCAGAAACAGCTAATTTGCTAATGGAGTCAGCTAAGGTGGTGTGAGGTTTACGGAGATTGCGATCTGGGTGGTTTGAGGCGGAGGCCCAAAACATTATATGATTAATTAGATTTTTTTCACGTTGTATTGAAATTTGTGTAATATGTAGTATAGCTAGACATAATTGAAACTTAATTAGCTTAGAAATCAAACATATTGAATACTTGTTACAAAAATCACTGTGTTCACAATTTAAAATGTAAGTTTATCTATATTTTGTTAAGATTGACATGCTATAATGTTTATTTCCATACAGAAATAGACACTATACCTATTGAGTATTTATAAGGGTGCATATTAAGCTCTTGATTCTGATATTCTTGGTCCATTGAAAATGGTTTAGATTGAATAACTATAAGGAGGACGCTTACACGTTGGTAGTTATCTAGCAAATTGGATATTGACAATCATTGCTGTTCTTCCTTCAGCACACAATTATGTTGCCTACATGCAGCAGACATTGCTTATGAAAAAAGCAATAAATTGTAGGTATCACGCTATAGTAATTTTAACATCGAAGATTGAGAATTCGACAACAAAGGTAACTTATAATATTTTCTTACGAATCGTATTAGAACCACATAATTATATGTTTCTTTTAAAAAAGATTTCACTAGGAATTTAAATATAAATAACGATAGGTATAGCAATAAATGTGGAGCATTGTGATTGCATTATTTAGGTACCTGGGATACATTTTCCCCGGGAGTGGTGTTTGAGTTCCTAAGTGCACATAAAAACGTAAGCAATCAAGAGGCCAGATGTTTTTGCCAAGCACATAAACGTGAATGGCGCGAATTGCAATTAAGCTCGAGTTTCGATACCTTCAAAATTGTATATGCAATAAAATTTATACTACCACTCTAAACAAAACGTATTGCGAAAGTAAGTGAATGACACAATGATATCGACTTTTTGATGTGCGAGCTCGTACCTCTGTAGCTATCAAGTGTGTGAACAATTTGAACATAAGTTAACTTGTTTCCTTGTTGTTTCGCGAGTAATAGAAAAACACACATGTTTGGCTTGTATAAGTTGTAACAACTTGTGGGGGTGCGACTGTCTGCCTCTCTGGGAGGTGTGGGGCTACAAAGATTATATCACTATACCTTCGCTCACAACTGCATTATGCAAAACAAATGTTTCAGCAAACCCTGCCTTGCACTCGTAAATTATTGTAACGAATAATATTCAAAATGTCGAAAGATATATCAAACCTCATGTATAATATTATTTTTACGATCAATATTATAAAATATCGGTTCTGTTACAACCATTATGACATTATTGTCAAGCTGTTAAAGTTTATTGGCGATTTATTTTTCTTTGACATCAGAGATTTCGTAATGTTTGTGTTTTTATGAGGTTGTGAACAGTTTGTGTAATCGCTGTTTGATAGCGGCTATTTATTTCGGGTCCGCGCCAAAGTAGCGATAAACTGTAATGACGCTGGAGCAAATGTATTAAAGTGTTTCTGTTTGTCACGTACATTGTCTCCCTGCGATGTGTTATAACTGCATTGGCGATTCCAACTTAATGGTCGAACTCTTAATGCTTTTCGAATCGACGTGCTTAAAGAATATTGTGAATGTTCACAAAAGTTACCTGGAGCGTTTATGTATTATGCCAGTATTCAATTTGGTGTCAGTTTGTCAGTAATTTATTATTTTGTGCTGCAGTCCTTCTACGAGCAACAACATATTGTTGGGGCTCAATACGCATTCGTCCGGTTTATCTGCTGTATTTTATCTTTGTCTAACAATCGCTCAGTTTTACACGCGGATTACATTAAATAGCATCTTTTATACTTACTCACAGAGGCAATGCAAAAAAAAAAGAATATTAATCGAGCGTGTCAGATTTTCTAAGGCGATGTCAAGTGAACCTAAAAAAGGCTCTCATTGAATAATCTAACAATTTAGGTGTCACACAAATTCGTGGCCATTATTAGAAAGTTGCAAATGTGAATGAGTGAATTGGCCGTTTTGAAATACTCAAGCGCGTCAGATTAAGATATATATGCTTTATCCTAAGGTTCTAGACGTGGTTTCTCTTAATCTGACGATTATGTCGAGTAATTAAGGCAACAGCTCGTTTTAAAAATTTTGAATGTCTATAGCCGCTTGTCCGTGTGGTGACGGATTAAGAATACGAATTGTCACCACCCCAAGTCATCCCGTGGGTGTCGTAAGAACCGACAGAGGGAGCATATTATGCAGAGAACAGCACTGTAAGAGAAGGAAAACTTGATACAAACCCTATACCAACCCGTTTGGCCAGCGTGGTATAGTAGGCCATTTCCTCCTTTCAAAGGAGAGGCCTAGTCTAGCAGTGGACTGCTAAAGGCTGATGATAGCCGCTTTCTCCACCGGTGAAAAATTATACCTACATTATTTACATTTTTATCTTTTTATCACTTAAGTTTTGCAACCCAATAGGTCTCTATGACGCTCGAGTAAATGCCAATTTAGCATCGTAAGCTTTATAGAATATAATCATAGTCTGATTTGTAATGTTTAGTAGGTTCTATCATCGGTAGATTAGATTCGATGCGTATAGCCCAAATGGGCAAGAAGTTAGTTTTAGTTTCATTCTACGTAGAACTAATGTTCTACTTAGAATGAAAGTAAAATAAACTAGTAGATATTATTCATGTCATTCATATAAAGGTGCGTCGTCGTCTAATGTCAGTACAGCATAGTAATCAGAACTAATGACGACCATTCTCATTGATATTAAGTGTTTTAATATTTTCGCCAGACGCGTGCTAATTGATACAAAATGTTCGCTCTAGCGATGGTACTGTCTGCGTAAGAATAGTTTTACTTATTTATTTATTAATAGATTTTTTTTTACTATAGGCCTCCAAAATTTGCCTTTTTGCGGTATATACATATAGTAGCTGTGTTTTGCGGCAAGCCGAGTGGATAACAGACTGCCATGCAGAGGCGCTTAGGTTCGAATCCACGACGTACACCACTGACAATTCGATGTTAAGTGTAAGTATATTAAATTGTTAATTATCACTTGTCCCGTGCCTCGGACAGCATGTTAAACCGTCGGTTCCGCCTGTCATGAAGACCTTTGACAGTTGTTATGCGGAGTCAATACCTTCACATAAACTGATACTGGTCTAAACCATGGAATATGGCTATCCCTTTGGGTTGCGGTGGTCAGACTTTAGTCGCTCTGTAGAAAAGTTGGTATTCTGTCAAATCGGGTTAGACTAGTAAGCGGACCCCGGGCTCCAAGATAAGAAGTCTTGAATACGACTGGGATAATGCTAGGACGATGATAGAGTAGTTGTGTATGTAGTAAAATTGCCTGTGAATTGGGGAAGTTTCTTGCACTAGCTGTCGTCTTTAAGCTGTTTAATTAAGGCTAAGTTTAAAAAGGTGTTGTTTATGAATTTGCTGTCTATTTGCCAGCTTATCGTTTATTTTAGAGTCTGACTAATAAGCCGGAGATCGTAGATTCGACTTTCATCCAGTATAAATCTTTATGTTATGAGCTCGATTATTTGTTTAGTTACTGAGTGCTACTTATCTAACATAAAATATTTCTAAGATTTTGAAGTTTAACTATATATGTTTCTATGGTTCATGTAGCAAATGTGCTACAGTGTAAAAGGCCAGCCAGCTCGGTAACCTTAGGCATCACAAAACAGTTAAGAGGGAGCAGATGCTTACTTGGTCCAAGAAAAAAGGGAAACATTGTGCTAACGATACTCCAAGGAAGATACAAATACTGTAAGAAATATTTATGGAGGTTTTTCGGAATGAAATCCCTAGGGATAGCGGGACGCGACGGCTTGGCCCCGAAAATAGGGGGAAAACACGTTTCAAATCCCTTGCTGCGCATAACTCTTAATACTGGGATTATAGAATGGCTTTCTAAGTCTTGGGTGCTAAAAGAAAGATAACAAGCAATTAAGGCTGCGGTTATAAAAATAAATAACTACTTATTTGAATGTAGGACGGCCTTTTTTGAGACGGTAAATTGTTTTATTTTTGTTTTAATAAACATTACTTTAGTAGCAGGATCTAGATGTTCTTGTGTACAACGATTTACAGAATTAGGATGTTGTCAAGTGAAACGATACTGTTATTCTGGTTATTTGTTTCAATATTGTTAAACAGGCCGACTTTATACTGCGCATTGTCTACGGGCCGTAGCGCTTTTTCAAACTCGAACATGTCCTATTTCATTTAAGAATTTAGATGCCATTGGCATAACCACTAACGCCGGCGCGATGTTGATGGCTTTTGTGTCACATTTCAGGATCAAACTTTTTTTTAATTTCATTTGTGATTCTTATCTTTCTTTGATATTTTATTTTACGCAACTATAACTAGTTTTATTTACAGCAGACTATTGATGGTATTGGTTTTACTTAGTTTTTTATATTTAAACCGAATGATCTAGAAACTACATTTTTTAATTTATTACTAGCCGACGTTTCGAATTCTTTACAGGATTCATGGTCACGGCAGACTGAGGTGACATTTGTCTTTTTCTTGAATGTATAAGTTATCTCAAAGTACCCGAACATTTGTTTACGATTGTTGTTATTATTTACGCAGAATGAGCTCACAGTGTTCTTAGGTCTTCTGGTGACTTTATTCTTCTTGGGTTTCATAAGCCTTATGACAGGGTCCCAAGCTGGAGGAACATTCCAACCTATTGAGATTAGGGTATTTAATTTCAATTGCTTCACTTATCAACCTTGGAAGAAAATGGTGTTCTTTTGCGAGTAGCTGTGGTTAATCAAATCACAGGTAGTGGTTCCTTGTTCTACATGGATAATAAATAATGCTTTAAAATCAGCTATCCAATGGATGCAGGAACATAATTTAAAAATAAACCTAAATAAAACGAAGGCTATACATTTTACGCAACGGTTACCTAGTATGAACCTCAACATACATTACCGCAATGAAAACATAGAAGAAGTTAACTCAACAAAATTTCTTGGCCTCCAGATTGATAAAAACCTTAACTGGAAATCTCATATTGAAATGTTATGTAAAAAACTAAGTATATCTGCATACGCTTTACACACACTTTCATGCACATTATATACGGATGGTCTACTTACAGCATACTACGGTTTGGTAGAAAGCCACCTACGCTATGGGCTAATATTTTGGGGTAACTCAACGGAAAAAGAAACAGCATTCAAATCTCAAAAAAGATGTTTACGGGCGATGTTTAGACTTATGAAGACAGATAGCTGCGTGCCCTATTTCAAAAAATACAAAATGTTAACTTTACCATGCTTATACATATTAGAAGTAGCTGTGTTTGTTAAGTCGAACCCACATTACTATAAGCGTCTAGCCGACGAATTTCCACGCAATAGACGCGACAGTAGTCAACTTTGTCTCCAATTCGCTAAGACGACCCTGATGCGCAAAAGTGTGTACTGTATGGCACCAATTATTTTTAACAAATTACCAAAAAGTTGGAAGGAACTGCCTCAATCAATGTTTAAAAATAAACTTCGTACTTTCTTGACCGCCAGAGCATATTATAGCGTGACTGAGTTTCTTAATGAGAAAGAATTTGTATTTACATAATTAAATTTATATAGATCTATATAATAATCTTATAATTTGAATATGAAATAATTAAATTTAAATAATTTGGACAAAAAAATAATATATTGTTAAATGTATCTTTTTTTGTATAATTTTATAAGTAACCAATTGATTTTTGCACGTCATGCTGTGACAAACATGTTTGCACTTAATTTATTTTGTCATCTTGTATGTATGCACTTTCTTTGTATGTACACACACATGTTTATGCAAATAAAGCTTATCTTATCTTATCTTATCTATCTTATCATGTTCACACATAGTAGATTTTGTTGAGCATGTCGAACAAGAAACTAACCACTACCTTAAATAATACATATGTAGTTTAATTTCAATGTTTAACATTCGCGTAAACCCAAGAAGATAATTATATTATGTTAAAATAACGGATAATTTATTTTGACTTTTACATTACCAACTTTGTAGGTGCAGCTAGGATTAGGAACGTATCTCTAGAACAATAAACAAGATGAATAAAAGAGAGGGAACGGCGCGTCTATTACTTCCAATGTTTTCGTACTGATGTCTTTTTATTTGCACAACAACCCCGGTGGACAGCCGCAGACACAAGATGAGAAAAAGACGCAGTGAAAGCGGTAGTCGAAGCAGATCAAACGATAGTAAAGTTAATGGCAAAGGCCATCTGCATTCTATCATTCCCTGCCACTATGGTGACAAGGATACCGCTTTAAGTGCGTAGGCTGAACTTAATCTGGTAGGAAGGAGAATTGTTAAAAGGGTTTTCCACCGCGACAAAAAGGGCCCTAGTTGGTCCTACTATTGATTGGGATGCAACTTCCCGTTAACTAGAGCCCTTAAACTGCTTATTAGTCAATCCTTTACTCTGAAACACACCCATTGGAGTCGGTTTGATGAACCATTATGGATTTGCTGAATCTTTTATTGCAAAGATCCAATATGGAATACAACCGGGCAACATAACTTTCTCGCTCGAAAGTCCTTTAACTTGGTAATATTAGTTAATATTCTGACTCTGTACCTACGTTATAGCACACTTGCAGTTGCACGAAAGTAATTGTTGATTAGGTGGGCTGAATTTTATAGACCAACCATAGCATATTTTCTATTTTGAAATTTCGGTGGTGTTGTGTCACGTAAACGGCAATAGTTTCCGAATTAGTCCATTGCGATACTCATTAGTAAGTTAACATGGCATTTTATTACGAATTCTGAATAAGTGATTTCTGCTGAAACTTTGGAAAAATTACTACGTAATGCTCCAAAATGTTAATGTTTGTTGCCATAATTCTAAGTTTAGCGGCGTGGGATGCTCATTGTATAATATTACACTAAACTAATATTAAAATCGGCCCCGATGAGGTGCTTACCTACTTTTTTTGCGTTCACCTGGGCCTCGTAAATAATACCCACGACCATAAAATGCATTAGTAAAGTCTGGCTTTGAATAATGCTAGCGGCGCGTTCTTACCTGTGAGGGGAATAGCTATATGAAGCAAGGCCATACGTTACCTGTATATTCCGCTGAAGTTTAAAAATAAATACTTCGCAGACGTGTGTAAATTTCTACTTGTGTCTTTGTACTAGTTTTTTTTTCAAGGATTTCGTTGATGCTGTGTGTGAAGGGTACAGAACTGGACAACAGTTTTGGTTGGGTCTGGCGACCGTTATTAGTTTTGCCTGGCACATATATCATCGCCATTCCAAGTCAAACATTTGTATGTATGAACATGGATGTTTGTCTTGGTTTGGGTGTTTCTATGTATAATATGTATCTATTTACAAAAAAAAAACTAAGTATATATGTATGTTTATCCATTATCTAGTACCCATAGTACAAGCTCTGCTTAGTTTGGGACTAGATGGTGATGTGTGTATATGGTAGAATATTATTGTTATTATTATTATTCCTTCTAAAAGCTAAGGTAATTTTCACTATGCGGCTCTCTTTTAGACAAGTATATTTTTAAAGTTCATCATTTCTGTTTCTGATTGTTCTGTTATTCGGTTACCAGAAGAAAAGATCAAAATTATCTTGAAACATCAGGTTTGCGTGTATTCGAAATAAGCAAGGATTTGCCGTTCGCCATTGTTCGATACATGGGCCGAGAAAGCAAATGTAGATCACGAAAACATCTAAAAGCCCACCGAAATATGCAATAAACAGAAAAATCCCCACACTCGTAAAATGCATTCGAAAACCTCTTGATAGAGTGCTACCATAAACCAGCCAGCTTTGACGGCTAATTAGCTCGGTCCAATTTTAAAATACAAGTAGGTACATCTATTTATCTTATCATAGTCTGGAGCGGAGACCGGCCCATGAGCACTACTAATTAAGTAATGGTGCCCGAGGGACACATCGTAAAGGGTACGCACAAATTAATTAATGACCATTCATTCCCCGATAACTTTGACGTGATGAATTTTCAACCTTCTGATGTAGCCGCAAGATATGTTGTGTAATTTGTTTGATACTATCTTATGCAAATGTGCCACCTTTGCTGAAGTTGTGTTTATCTCTTGTTATGTGATAGGGTGATTGGATTTCCGAGAAGTTTCGCGGCTGTACAGAATTCTAGACGGTGCGACTATTTGATACGATCGCTTTGAATCAGTTTGTGTGTATTTAAGGTTGTCAAATTGCTTTAAGATGTAGTGTGTAATCTTGATATAAAGGCTCTATTTTAATAAGGTACGCAGAAATATTGTTTAATATATTTTATACTCGTTAAAAATCTTATTCAAAAGGTGCAGGTAAATTATTAACTTGTGCTTCTTTTACAAACTTTTTAATAAGTTTTGGTGTTTCTGTAGCCGTTTTCATTTCTTGACAGAAATATAAGTTATATTATGTACCTAATGGTCACATGCCTCACATACATATATGTACGCATAAATTGTATATACTTACTTCAAAATTAAAATTACTAACTAACTAAAAACAATTCTGTTTCTGTACCAACTTGTTATCTTCTTCATAAAAATAAATAATGTCGTCCTGCCCAAATTTTACTCATGGTGGCTACTTTCAAGCCATATTAAAGTGCACAGGTACTAGGGTCCTCTTGCTTTGCCATTCATTGCTCAATGCAATGATACAGTATATTCAAACCAACCAATGCATCAACACTCCGAGGTATAAGTGAGTGAAGAGTAAGAGTGTGATATTGCATTTTTTTAAATTCCGGACTTCTGCTGGATATCTAATTCTTACCAGAAAAACCCAATATCAATTTTCGGGCATCCTACTTGAGACTTTATGATCCGCAGTGACTTTTAAATCATCGAATATGTAGGTATATGCAACTTCATCGCTATTTTCGCTTCATCAAATATTATCACAAAACCTTTTCACACGTCGCCAATGACATCCAAATAATATAACCACTCCATCATTTGCCCTGAATGTTGCATTGATATGCAGTGCACTTTAGAATATTCTTTGATAACCTACAGAACCTGGTGTAGCAAAATTATGTAGACACACATATGTAGACAATTATGTAGATTATACATCTGCGGCGAATGGAAACGTTCATTGTAGAGTATGTAGAGTGAACCTTACCATAAGGCACAAGAAGCCATTGTCCAAGAAATTTCGTTAATTTGGCGCCAAAAATTTGAGCAATCTTGAAATAGATAAAAATAAATTCATCAACATGAATTTTTGAAGTTGTAGATTCTCATGTTACGAACTCTTTAATTTCCTTTGCTCCAGTTGAATGAAAAACCTTATGAATTTTTACATTAGGAAATAAAAAAATAATTGAGACTAATAAAGCTGAACAGAACAGACAAAACAATATTTCCAGAATAAAGACACCGCAGGTTTTCTATATAAGTTTAAGTAAAGAAGTATCACCCACGTGAACTTAAGCATTACCTTTGTACCTTTAAAATTAAGTAGGTAGTCGTACTTTATGAAAAGGTACGAGTATTTTATAAGATGCGCCCCGCTGAGTCGTTCAGCTTCGCTACGCGGTTCACCTCACCACTAGTTTATATTACGTTTAATAAGCGTCACTAATTCTGCTAATATATAAGAAATTCAGAACTTGCTTGATATTACTAGAATTTCAAGCAAGTTAATGAAATAAGAATGGAATTGAATAAAACAGCAGTTATAGTAAAATATGAAGTCCAATACGGACTTGAAGGGCTAAAGCGCTTTGATCTCAGGTACAGCCTATTCCCCCCCTGTGGGATCTCCACCTTGTCGTGGTGGGAGGGCTCAGTAACTGTGGGTTTGAGGTACCCCTACGGTGAAGCTAAGCGGGATCCCGGGAGGGGACGCTCCACGTGGGCTGGCAATAAATGCGGGTGCCGGGGACAGTTCTGTCTGTCCCTTGCAGTCGGGTGCGGTCGTGCGCGGAGAGGCGTGTCGGTGTTGCGTTGTCGCGCGCCCTATCTCCCGCGACCAAATGGGGGCGCACCATTGTTGCATCGCGGTGGAGCCGCAGAGGAAGAGGAGATGCGGTGTTGCGTTGCCGTCCTCCCTATCCTCTGCGGCCGCTGGGTGTTTTGGCGTCGGAGCCCAACACCTTCATCCGCTGCCAAGGGGGTTTTATTCGGGGCCCGCCTGACCATCTGGCGGGCCAATACCCGTCGGGGGGTTGCAACGAATGCTTCGGCGATATCCGACCCTCCGACACACGGGTACATGAGAAAGTCGAGATGGTTTTCAGTGGTAACACCACATACTCCGGTTCTCATTTCCCCAAGAGTCGGAGATCCGAAGGGATTTTCCTCGTAAAACAAAAAAAAAGGTACAGCCTATTCGATATTTTTTATAGGTCACGCATCATTTTATATATCACCTCTTCAGGGTATGATCTCCTTTCGCGTCTACAGAAAATATTGATATATTAAAGAGAAAGAAAGATTTTATTGATAACAATATCCAATTCATGTTTTTTCTGGAAAAACTTAATTAGCTATGATATAAACAGACCCAATTTCATTACTATAATATTTTATTCTACCACATACACACAACACCATCTAGGCCTAAACTAAGCAGAGTTTTTACTTTTGATAAAAATACATACTATCCTATTTTATGTATAAATACATTCGATGTAGGTATGTATGATGTAGATCACTCAATCCACGACAAACATCCAAATTCACGCACACAAATGTTTGACTTGAGCGAGAATCGAACTCGTCATCTGTATGCTAGCGGTTAAAAATATATATTCTTCGTTTAGATATTATTATTTTACACACATACACACCCACACAACGTCACGCCTTTTATCCCCGAAGGGGTAGGCAGAGGTGTATTTCTACACCCACTTTTCGCCAGATATACTTTAGTCCCACGTAATAAGGGGCGAGCTTATTGCCGTACCGGGCACATTTCCAGACTCCGTGCTGCTACTGGGAATTTTGTGACAAAAAACCCAATAACACTGCCCGACCCAGGAATCGAACCCGGGACCTCCCGATCCCACGCGCACATTTATGCCGCGAGACCAACGAGGCAGTCGTTTAGGGTTTGATGTCGAGTTTTCCGTCTCTACGCAAAGATGGTATTTGCATCGTGTTATCCCTTAGTCGCCTCTTACGACACCCACGGGAAGATAGGGGGTGGTGACACTTGTATTCTATGCCGTCAACCACTCATATTTTAAAACTGACTATTAGTCTAGTGAAACTGTCTGGTAAGTCGAAGGTCGTGGGTTCGATTCTCGCCCACGACAATTTATTTTTCATAAAAGACTCGACCCGAACTAATCATAAATCTTGTGACGAGGCGTCTTTAGAATTCAATCACTGGGAACAAAGTACAACCAGACGCGAAACAACAATTTGTGGATGAGATGGCAGGGGGTGGATTGCCTCGTTGACTATAATGTTTATTTATTTATTTATTTATAGTCTCACGCCTGTATCTCCGAAAGGGTAGGCAGAGGTGTAAATATTACACCCACATTTCGCCAGATTTATTTTAGTCCCACGTAATAGGGAACGAGCCTATTGCCTATAATGTAATAAGCAAAGTTGTATAATTATTCGGGCTTAGAAGATAATTTGATTGCTTTTTATTTTATTCTAAATGAGAGTCAGAGTTCGTCTGCTTAGCTCCTCAAGTATATGCAGGCGTAATATCGTTTCTTTTTAAATATAATAATCAGCTATAAGTTTATCAAAGTTCAATATTAAACGCACAGCATACAAATCGTTTCCCCGAAATACAGCGTTATAGGTGAGATAACTTGTTGAGTCCACGCTATTAATCTGCACAAATCAGTATTAATTGTTGCGATTAGTTTAATTAGCTCGGTTGAATTTACTTGTAAATACGTCAATGAGCCGTGATGTCACTCAGTACAGTAATTGTTTCGTTCTCTATAGATGTGAACGTCATCATATAGCATTTCACGCGCACCGTCAGCGCTGATGGACGAAATATATGAACTTCTAGGAAGCGTTTTTGAATGACGCGTAGCTATCAGCGCGCATGGTGCAGGTGGTCAGCGCTGATAGCTACGCAGCCGTATGCGTCGCGCGTCGGCCCCGCGTAGCTTTCGGCGCTGACGATCGCACGAGCGCCTCTGCTTTCAGTGAGCGTTCTAGTGTCGAGCGGAGTGGATGTCGTCAGCGCATAATAATTAACACACTCCGCATTTTGATTGTCTTCTGTACAGTAAGGCGGTCAGTACGATACTAAAACGAGCCACGCTGAGCCTCAGCGCTGACAAACTACGCGCTGAGCTATGAGCGCTGACGGTGAGCGTGAGACTAAAATCAGCCATAGGAGGTTGAGACAGCATTGTGGGTCAATAAGAGAATTAAGCCTACTATACCACGCTGGCCAGACGAGATGGTATAGAGTGACTGTGTGAAGAGTTTTCCGCCCGTTCCCAAAGATTATACTTACGGCATGTATTTTTAGTCGCCTTTTACGACAACCACGAGATGAAATAGGGTTCGTACTGTTTGTGCTTTTTTCATACGGAAGTGAATGTAACGGGTTGATATGCCTCTCGCAGTGTTTTTATCATCATCAGCTAAACCTTGCCGCAGTGTCGGTTGCGATTGTAGCTGTACCCGCGCCTTTATTTGCATTACATTTGACCCATAAGGTGCTCCCTAATGAGCCCATATCTAGATATGGTCTATTCTTTGTAGGTAACAATTTGATTATTTGTCCTAAGTCCTCCTCAAAATTATATCTAGTGAGTTAGGCATGTTCGAAGTATGCATTCTACTACCATAGGCACACTGAGAAAATGTTGGCTCAAAAATAAAATATAAAAGCCAGAACTCACAGCCGTGACTGAATTTAATGTTGAATGAAATAGAATGAAATATTTTTTTGCTTTGTAGCATCTACGTTAAGAACAGCTAAAATCATACACGTGATGCAATGTTACACTCCCCGGGATTGCCGAAGTAATTGTAATGAAAGTATTTTTAGAAACGCGTTTCATTTATTTTCATTCATACAGCGCATACGCTGTATGCGAAACGTGAATTTAAGTCTTCGTATATGATGCTATTCTAATGGCACTTAATTCATAATTTTCTTTCTTTTGAAGTAAATACATGTCTGTCATAAATATATGTAATGGATATTTGCTGTCTTTGTTTGTAACAGTGACAGTATCCTAGTAATAGACATACTTACATACCTAATCAGTGCACTTCTTGAAGAAAGCAACTGATGTATTTGTAGATAGTTAAACTCTACACTAATAACCTAATTCAGGCATCAAACACGAGATAAGTCTCTCGGAGGTAAGTAAAAATTGTAATATAAATAGCTTTCAGAACGTAATTATTTTCGTCTCAGTTGAGCTGCTTAACGAGTATGATAAAAATGCTGACAGACAGATCGATAGACGGACGTCGAATAGATGTCCCGAACGAGTTTAATTTTTACATGAAATAGCTCCAGTTTCGTACATATTTTTATAGTAATTTCGTTCATTTTATTATTTTTATGACGAGAGTCGCTGTAATTGGAAGTCATTATTTCTCAAGAATCTAATATTTGACTTTGCAGTTATCAAAATTCTTAATAGCCCTTTTATAGCTCATCTCAGAAAATACTTCAATCGTCTATTCATAATAGTCGTAAAATTCTATTTTTATAACTAAAAGAGTCGGCTGAAATGACGTCGAATAAA
Source organism: Euclidia mi (assembly GCA_944739405.2). Classification (NCBI taxonomy): domain Eukaryota; kingdom Metazoa; phylum Arthropoda; class Insecta; order Lepidoptera; family Erebidae; genus Euclidia; species Euclidia mi. Next base: position 60,249,690 of record OX123185.2, read on the forward strand.
AATATTCCAGACGGATAAAAATTTATAGCGCATCGGTTCGACAGGAAATATTGAAGAAGTTAGATTGAGGAAGTGACGACATTGTTATTATCGCCTCAATCCTGCTCGAGCACTGAAACAATCTTTGGTATTCCCGTTCCAATCGCTCGTCGAACAGTAAAATTTATGTTATGATTTCCATCCTCGACTTACGTCTTTAAATATTACTCTTCCAATTTCACAAATATATAATCTACCTAACTATACTATATAATACGTAGATACTTCCAACAAAAACTAACACAATAGTTACGAGAAAACCTTATAATACATGAAAGTTTTCCATTGTATTTAAAATGAAAAGAATGGCTATGTTTGTTTTTTGGTGGAAATAATTTTTCAAGGCAAAACAATTGGCCTTAGTTTAAACAGTGGTTGCTCACAACTCAAGAGGGCGGAAGCAAAAATTTCAGCTTTTCACAGTGAATTTTTTTGTCGTACTTATACCTAAAACAAAGCGTAATGACCCGCACGGCACGCATTTGTTCGGGAACAATCCGAATAGGCCATTTTTCATGTGGAACAATTGAGGGCGGTACTCCGACACAATTGGCAGAGTATTTTGTCAAGCGGTTGTCGTACGAGACTCGAGCGCACAGCATTATAAGTGCACTCTACACGCCCATTCACATACTCCCCGTATTAATTCTCACTCATGTTTACCAACTACAGTATTTATACGATCTATTGCTATTTTGGTTCAACATTACAGTAGGAACATGTAGTTCGAAATGCTCAAATTGCAAAACCGGTGATCGCATTACGTCTGTCGTGTTCTCCTATGTCTTGTATTTGGTCCATTCATTTCTGTACTTTTATTGTAATTATTTCTGATTTTACCTGTATTAATATATTTTTGAGTCAAATAAATATCAAGAAGGTTAATATTTGCTAACGTACAAGATTGTAATAATGAAGCGAGAACCACGTTGTTCGTGTATTATTCATGATATTAATCACCTGACGAAGTGTGTCGGCCGATAGGGCATAAAATCTCGCCTCTTATGATTTTCATGGCGGCGCGAGGCACTGTTGGAATTTTTCGTTTTATTTTATGATGCCGCGCACTGTCGCGGAGAAATATTGGCTCAGCGGAATAGCTCGTAAAGAAAGCCGTTTTCTTTCCACGGGGTTACGCACCGCAACTACATCACCGCCTTGTGCTTACATTTTATTATTAGGCTTCATCCAAACTTTATGTCACACGAGATTTCATTTTTAATTAGGTAAGCCGTCGCGCAAACACGGATGTGTAAACAAAGTTGCCGACACGATCTCATTTTTTATGCAATAAGGAAACGCTAGATAAAAAACGAACAGTGTAGAGATTAAACAAGATTAAAAGGAAAGTTGTACATAGTTTTTCAATCGGTGGGTAGATTCGGTCGGCGGGTTGTATGGAGCATGGAGGTTCGCATTTTCCCGGTTCGCTTCACCGATCCTTTTCCCTCACACATCATTATTCAAGTTAAGTGGACAGGCCCGGTCAGGTTAGTGGATGAGTAACAAAAATTCAGGGGGTTGAACACAAATCGGAATATCGTATCATGAAAGGTCAGACACATATGTTGGGGTACAATTTCTTATTATATTTTGAGATTGATGTGGAATAATGGCTTAGATAGGAGTAATGCTTTATAGCGTATGTATTTTATGTACTTATGTATTCATGAATTGTGTACATATAGTCTATTTATTTGTATTGTATTAAGTGGCGGCATTAAAAACACCTATTATTACTATGCTGTACTATTATGTATTAAAAATGTGACATAAGCAATGTTTAAATAAACATTAAGATATGATATCAATCAGGATCTCGATGAATTATTACGACGACTTACATTATAGACGACTGGTTGGCGCAGTGGTAGTGTAAGCGACTGCTACGCCGAAGGTCGCGGGTTCGATTCCCGCTCAAGTCAAACATTTGTGAGCATGAACATGAAGGCAGATCGCCTTTTCATAACTTTTTGGGTTCTACCTCGGCGGTTATAAAATACCTATAGCCAAACTTAAAATCATCCACGCCGTGCACAATCCCATCTACATACGTACAATTCGAGTCGTACATAACATATAGAGTCTCAAGTATCAGAGGTAGCAAGTATTCATGAGACAAGTAATAGTGTCCCAACTCCCTTGGCTGTCACGACGCGACGCTACGGAGTGAGCGGCGCGGGCCATTTGCGAAAATTCTACAATACCATTGTATTTCTCCCGAGACCGTTTCTCAACCGGCGCTATAGTAAGCTGAACAGATGTTGGCACTGCCTTGATGCGTTGATCCAGAGCTATATAGCCGTATGCACGTATAAAATTCATGACGTTTGAAATCGTGTTTCTGGTTTAATGTAGTTATAACGATACAAGTAATGAGTATGTCTGGGTCTCGCGTAATAGGGGGTGAGCCTATTGCCGTTACCGGGTATATTTCCAAATGCCGTACTGCTACTGCAAATTCGAAAAAAGAGAGAATCGAACCGAGAATCGAACCCATACGTTATCCACTGGACCACGAAGGCAGTCTGGACCACCAAAATAACTTGTGGACATTCCCTTTTCTATAGCGTTACTCACCGCTGCAGTAGAAATACATTATGTATTTGTGACCTTCTTTTAATTATATTCCTCTTGCTATCAATATAATAAATAAATAGTTTATGATCTATGAGCACTTCATCCATAATTTCTCTTTGCTAGCTGCATCAGAATCTATTCAATACATATATGAAGAAAAGTTTTACTAAGTTTCGAGACATGATTGCGTTGATTTACATGAAGACAAATATAAAAGGAATAGTTCGTTTTTAGTATATTCGAACGCAACAGAGTTCAGAACTGTATGTTCTTTTCACACCATCTTTATTTTTAACATAATTATTTAATGATAACTTGACTTCCCGACGCAAAAAAAACAAGTACCTAAATTGGTGTAGCTCTACGCGATGACTCCATATCCCTTTTATCATCTCTATAGCTTCACATTGAAGGTGCAAGTCCGAGATGGGCTGCAGACCGCAGACTGCAAGCGACACCACTAGTTTCGATGAATCTCTATGAAATTGATTCCGAGCGCGGCAACACTGCGGCCTGCAGTCGCGGCGCGCCGCGTGCGGTCGCGGCACGCAGCGACCGCAGGCAGCAGTTCTGCAGCCTAACTCGGAATTGTACCTTGATCTTTCACGTGAAGTGTGCAAGGTTTACATAAGTAACAGTAACTGTAAACGTTTTAGTAATAGTATTATTATCAGCGGTGGTATTTTGTCGAATGTAAAAGCTTTTGAGCTAAGACATAATCCTATTTATATACCATACTTATAAACAATAACTTATAAATGTTAATAAATCACGACTCATATGATATATCTTATGAATTCTTCCACGCAATCGTATGACAAAGGTGTAATAGCTAATTACGGTTAGAGATAGGTATGTGAGATGCGTAGTCTCATTATTTCCTAGAACTGCCATGCGCCGACGTAAGGCCGTTCAGAACCATTACGGTAATGGCCGGACAGATTGAGAGATGACTACCGCACGATGTGATCACATAATTAACTCACTAATCATCAAATAAATGAGCACAGATTATTGAGAGAATATCTTCTTATAAGTATTAACTGTTGGTTTACGACCGAAAACCGACTGGACTTTGAGAGTCGAGAGATAGGAGTCACGATTTAACACAAACTTCATGCCGTATGAGGTGCGGGTGCCGACTCATCATCTCGAGACTTTCCTCAAGGAAGAGGTTGGGCTAAAGAGTTGTGTATCGGCGTTTTTATGAGAGGCTTCGTATTACCACAGCGAAACAAGAAGCTGTAAACAACACCTTATCTATGTAATATTATTGTATGTTAGTCTATAATACGAGTAGTATGTACAGTCGCGGTCTGAAAGTGTTTACCACCTTAAGGCTTATAATTGCATGAACACATCAATGACTCAAGGGCGACGATATTGTACTAGGCAATCAATCTATGATAACATGCGTTGCGTAGCAACTGGTGTCAATAACGATTTATTATTCGACATTTATGATAATTATACGTTCATTTAATTACAAGCGTGATATTTACACTGAAACTTAAATATTTGTAGTCTGCAATTGCAACGATTTTGGTATTTGTAATTAATAAGTTTATCAAATGACTTTTACATTAACAGATTATAATGAAAAGGATGGCGAAAATACGACATCCTGAATATAAAACCTTTTTGAAAAAAATACAATATTTATATCGTCTAGCGTAAGACTGCCTCGTTGGTCTAGCGGTAGTGCATACGACAGCCGATCATGAGGTCTCGGGTTCGATTCGCGGGCTGGGCTGGGAAAATATTGCTAAGGTTTTCTGTTAAGAATTTCTTAGTTATAAATCATTAGGAATTTCTGTCAAGAAATTGTTAATAATTAGCCCGAAGTTGGCGGTGTTTTACCCCCGTGCATCAGAAAGCACGTTAAGCAGTCCCAGCTGTCATGATCTATGGCATTCATTAGTGGGAAGTTAGGGCCCTCAAATATACCTACTGACTACTGGTCTAACCTTAGAATGATGTAAGATGGCAGTCGCTCCATGTAAAAACTGATATTCAGTCAAATCTCGGTAGAACAGTAATAGCAGGCCCTGGGCTCCGAAGCGCAAGCTTGGGATGACATTAAGAAAATGCTAGGGTGATGATGATGATATCATCTAGAGAAAATCAGGGCGCGGTCAGACTGTGAGCTATAATGATAGTGGATGGTATGCTAGTTACGTTAAAGCATATGCTGATCACATAAGTGAGCTTTTGTTTAGATAGTGTGCGCCCTTAACCAGGCGAATCGTGCTTTATAAAAACATTGGCAGAAATAATTAAAATAATAAAATTAAAATACAGAACTTTTACAGCAAAATAAATGCAATTCTGTCATTATGTCAAATTATTTCATCGACCTAAAAAATATATTCATACTCTTTTTGTTTGAATCAATGCCTTACCAATGATTGAAAAGTAATAAGTACTCAGATATAGCATTTTAGACCTTGCTGAACCCAGCGTGACAAAGAATGTAATTTGAAAAGTGGTAAACATTTTTAGACCGCGATAGTACCTAGTAGTCTGTATGGTTTCTTATTACCTGAAATAAAAGAATATTATTATTTACTTTACGGCGATAACATACACTCTATTTGGGTATACCTCTATGCTATTATTACATTCCACACAATTCCCACAAAAAATATACTAGCCTTCTTTTTAATGTAGGCAGCAAAATATACTCATTATATACAACTATTTTCAATTTAAAGAGACCTACACCATTCCGAGAAAGCTCTTTATTTTTAGCTCTTCTATTTCTAAGTAACTTACTCAATGTAGCACAGGAAGTTTAAAAATACTTCGTTGTGAGGGTAAACAGATCTCTACAAAGATTTATAGAAGGCGAGATCGCTTGAATAATGTCTCGCCAATGTTAATTATGTAGAACGGGGATACACTCATTAATTCAGCTTAAGGCGCCTTCAAAACATACTGTATCTACTTGTGTAGGATAGCAAATAATATTATCTAGCTGACTGTTTATTTCGTAGAGTCTTAATTATTTTCAGAAAATAAAGGATATTTACAGGATATAGACTGGCTCCGTGGTCCAGTGGATAGCGTGTGCGACTGCTGAGAGGAGGTCCCGGGTTCGATTTCCGGGTCGGGCGAAAGTGTTACTGGGTTTTCCGAATTCTCAGTAGCTACACGGAGTCTGGTGAAGTGCCCAGTAATGGCAATAGGCTCGCCCCCTATTACGTGGGACCTAAAAATTTATGGCGAAATGTCGGAGTAATATTACACCTCTGCCTACCCCTGCGGGGATATAGGCGTGAGTCTATATATAAAGGATATTTAGTGATGAACTTGTAAGTTCGATATTTACAGAATATAGTCAGAATATCATTAATTATATCTTGGGGCAACTCATACACGGTCATTTGATCCCAGACTAAGCAGAGCTGTTGTAGGCAACCAGACAATTCTTAAATATGCTGATATAATTGTATATACATACATTATATTTATTAATTACACCCAGAAAAAATCATCGTGCCCATCACACAAGGATTTGCACACAAGGTGGGAATCGAACCCACCACCTTCGACTTATAACCTGATTAAGGTTGACTAACAACTCCAAATAAAATATCAACATGGAAGTACGTTTTGCTTTTCCAAGGTTCTTTCCTTCATTTGACGTCCATTTAAAGTAACTTCGAGTTCCTATATATATTATGTTAGAACCAAGGATGTTATGGCTTAGATGAAGATAACAAGGCTTTACCATCCGTATAGAAGGTTTGATAAGAATAATTGGGATGACATCATTAATTATAATTGTCAGTTCCTTTTGTCTCCTGGGACGATCCACTTACGCCCATCGAAGCCCAAACTCAAGAGAGCGTCCGTGGTAATAAATATGAGTGAAAAATATACTTACATATTTTCAAATACCTACGATTTTACATAATAAACAAATTCTAGCAAGACATAGATCAACTCACTCTAATAATCACAAAGTCAAGATTAAGAAACACATTACTTTAGTGCACTTTTTTTTTACTACATACACTCATCACCATCTAGTCCCAAGCTAAGCAGAGCTTGTGTTATGGGTAGGTACTAGATAATGGACAAACATACATATATAGGTACTTTTTTTGTAAATACATACATATTATTCATAGAAACACCCAGACCAAGACAAACATCCATGTTCATGCACACAAATGTTTGACTTGAGCGGGTATCAAACCCGCGACCTTCGGCGTAGCAGTCGCTTACACTCCCGCTGCGCCGACCAGCCGTCTAAATTGTGTGACGCTTATGAACTTTAAATTTGATGTTAATTAGGTACTTAATGATTCTACATTTACATTTAGTGCCACATTTGCAATGTAAGGGCATAGAACAAAGAGAAAGAACGGCAAATAAAAAGGACGGCCACTTTTTAAATACCTAATCAAAGAATTGTCATAGGTGGGATTCGAACCCATGAACTCCGGCTGAAAAGCCAAGTCAGTAACCGCTAGAACAACAGGTCAGTCGAATGCGTCACCAAAATCAATAGTCGCATCACCTACATCATTGGACTAAAAAGGCATGCACTGAAAACCTGTAAATAGGCCATTCAGAATAAAGCCTTCAACGTAACGCTAACGAGAACTATTCGTTTAAATTTTTCAACACTTAACTTGCCAATTCAATATTTACCGTTCAAGTAAATCACTTTACGTAGGGAAATTAAATTCATCACTAGTTTCTTCCCGTGGTTTCGCCTGCGTGGGTGTCGTTTACCACGATAAATAGTGACTTATTTGTTTTTTAGATGTATAAGCTAAATTGATGCAAAGTTTTATAAACAGCGGTTCTTTAGTTTTTGCGGGCAGAAGTGACAAATGGCGATGCATCCACTCTTATAAGTTTTTTTTTTAAAGTTATGTGAATACATTCCGCCCGCGGCTTCGCTCGCGTAGATGTCAGTTTACGAGACGAAAGAAAGCCTTTGTGCTACTCTGATGTACATATGTATAAGCTTTATTACAATTTTTTATCAAAATCGGTTTAGTAATTTTAGTGTAAAGCGTAATAAAGATACATCTTTCCTCACAAACTTTCGCGTTTATAATAATAGCAGTGCCTAAGATTATATTACCGTGCTAGTAGTAGTCATCTACGTGTGATGACCGTAGGCAACTTATTTATGCACGTGATTAAAACGTGCCAATGAAAATAAGTTTTTGTAATCGCTATTAGTGGTTGAAATAGTGATTGAATCCATTACGTATGTGCTATTAAGATAATACAAAAAGTTTTAATATGTATTCGGAATACCGTACGGTCTACATTAAATATTCAGTGCCGGCGCTCACGTGGCATGTGTTTGAATTAATACTTGTGAACGTCGGCCTTACCGAATTGCGATTACTTACAAATGTTTTTTTTTTATATAGACTCACGCCTGTATCCCTGAAGGGGTAGGCAAGGCCGAGGTGTAATATTACACCCACATTTCGCCATGAATTCTTAGGACCCACGTAATAGGGGGCGAGCCAATTGCCGTTACCGGGCACATCCCCAGACTCCGTGCTGCTACTGAGAATTCGAAAAAACCCAGTAACACTTTTGCCCGATTCGGAAATCTAACCCGGGACCTCCAAACGGCAGTCGCATACGCTTTCCACTGGACCACGGAGGCAGTTAAATGTCTACAATATAATTATCAGTTTTATTTTAAAATTGCAATGATATAGCTCTATTTCAAATTCTGTTATTAATGCTAATATTTATGTAATGGCTCTGAGACGTTTCGGCTTAGAAAAAATTGCAGTCATCTAGCATTAACCACAGTCGATGCCTAGTTATACCTTTTTCTAGGTATGAGAACCGGAACAAATGCAGGAAAACGTTGTAAAAAACATAAATCAACAACGTCATTGAGAGATGCTGACACAAAAGATTTGAAGATATAAAAACTAGTGACCTCACATTCGGTATTCCCATAGCATAGCCCGACAACAAATTACCGTGTTGTTGATGATAAAAGAGGCAAAAACTTAGGTACGATGTATAATCGAGTGTATTATCGAAATTTTGAATTCATTTAAATGAGTTGACCATCTAAGGAATACCGATGTTATTGATTCAAAGAGTCAGAAAACATGGCTTATAATTAGATATTATGTTCTCTGTCGAAATTTGCAACATTTAGCGATTCATTTAAATGGGTGAACGCTCGCAGATAGATATAGTTCGAATGGATACCGATAAATTCGGTTTCACGGCGGAGGTTTATTCGTTTACGTAAACTTTGAGATTGGCTCTAACAAGGCTGGGAGAGGCGGAGAGAGCGCCGGTGATTTCTACTCTTAAAATCCAATTTAAATGCATTCCTCTGTGCCACAGGAGGGCCCCACCGATACGCTCCGGGGGCCAATTAACTTATCCATCCCTAACATTTCATTGCTCAACTCGGATACTACTTTTACGCTTTAGGTACTTTCCACGTTTCATCCTTATGGGCCTAGTATGATTACCTGCTGTTAAATGATGTCTTTGAATTTGCATACAAATATCGAGTAGGTATATTTGTCGCAGTAGTGGTGCATGGCGTTGCGAGGCCTTTTCTGTCAGGCGAAGATAATCTATGTGCCGAGAAACGATGTGAAGGTTTTGTTTGAAATTGATCAAATTTTGAGCTCAAGAAGTGTGACATGTAGAGTCAAAAATTCATGTTCATTTGCTTAGTACACTTACTAAAGAAATTTACTAATTATTTCTTTTCGGTATTTGTACTATTTCAAAGAGCTTTAGACTTACATCTGTTGTAAGAGAGATAATACTAGCAACAATCAAAATTATTAGAAATTAACCGCATTAAAAAGATATCAGTTATTTTTTTTACATAATAAAACAGTGTAAACCAGCTTGCTTTAGTAGGATTTTAAAAATAAAATCGCGATTTACTAAAGATAAAATATTTTACAAATTCTGAATAACTGTCTCAGTACTTGTAATCATGCGAATTTGCCGACCTCCATGAACAATATTAAGATGTCACCTCGTCCAAAGGGTCTCAAAGTCATTTAAAATGCAATTTGAACAGCCTAATAGAAACGTTCTCACTAAGAATTGTTGCAAAGTGTAATGGGTTCAGGTGAAATTAACGCAGAAAAATAGGAAAAGTTAGAACGAGTTTTCCGCCAAGGTTTTTTTTGCCTTCGCCAAGTAGCGCTGTGATTGTAAACTGCTGAATTTATAATGCTATTTTCGAACTCCACTTCATCGAGAAGTTTTAAACCAGTTCATAATTTTACTCGCGAGTGGGTAACGTTTAGTACGTCGAAGGTAAATTCAATAAGCATGAGTCGAGTAATAAAAAGGATTTATTTGCGTTTGTTCACGGTGTGTGGTAATGAGTTTGATATACTGTATCGGAGTGGAACGATCCACATTCAGCGGGTCCTCGTGTTCGGTAAACACTGTGCCTAATGTGACGTATGGGCTTCCGCTGTTGGTGAATTTTCCAAATGATTGTTTCCGCATCCGCGCGGTCGGAAGGGGTGGTTTGAAAAAAAGATTCGCGCTGATTATTTAAGTATTTTTCTGATAGCATCTTTGCATTTAGATAAGATTATCTAAATGCAGCGTAGCTGTGTTGTATTTTGGAAGAAGCATTATGTAAATGAGTACTGTTTTATGAGTCTTAAAATAAATCTACCAGATTACAGTTAAGTTTGTGTATAATTATGGACTTATGTACAAATATATTTTAAACTGTAAGATGGCCGCAGTTACGTCCGTATATTTTCATTTATTTAATTGTTTCTTTCTGATAGAAGAAGAGAAGCGTAGGAGTGCACGGAGAAGGATCTTAGTGCAGTCATCCACCACATAGATGCAAAATTTCAGCTTCGTGCGCCCAGTAGTTTCGGCTGTGCGTTGTCTGTCATTGAGTCAGTAACATGGAATTTAATATTTAAACATGTAACTTATTAATTTAACAGCACTTGTAGGTATAGTTTAATTCTTACTCCTTAGCCGTTAACGACTTGCAAATAAAAGTTAAACAAATAAGTTAAATAAAAAAAGTATGATTTATCAAACGTAGTCCTATAAGTGGATAATTATATTCATAAAAATTCGGGCAAGTGCGAGTCTGACCCGTGCATCGAGGGTTTCGTACGCATTTTACCTTATTTGAGGTTGGGGCTAATTACGCTAGTCCTCTAAATCTGTATACAACTTAGAGGACTATCTTAAATGGAGTCTACTATGTATGTATGGGGACACCCTTGAATTTTCCACTTTTTTTTTGTTATTTTTCCTTTATTTGTGCTGTAAGACCCTGCTTTTGGCCAAATTTCGTGATTCTAGTTCAACGGGAACTACCATAATTATAGGTTCTCGACCCAAAACCTGTAGGGTACTTACTGTTGACCTAGAATTGTCAACTTTGGTTAAAACCAAGGTCTTACAGCATAAGTAAAGGAAAAATTCCGAAAATTAAAAAAACTTGAAAATTAAGGCTAATTTTGGTACTTACAAGTTTTCGCAAAAATCTAATATTGACCATATCTTTTTATCGGGTTGACCCAGGACCCTGATTTTTATACACCTAATGGGAACCATAGACCTCAGTATCTGGTATAAATTCATCAATTTGCTAGGTCCATCCGTTCCTGAGAAAATCGGTGGTGACACACGGACAGACAGACAGACAGACGGACAAGAAAGTGATCTTATAAGGGTTCCTTTTTTTACCTTATGAGGTAGGGAACCCTAAAAAAACCATCATTGTACCCTACACGCATTTGGTGTACACCCAGACGTTAAAATTACATCCTTTTTAGACCAGACCAGATTAGACTATATTTATATTTACACGACATGTAGATGTAGAAAAGACTAACTTTAGTTCATCATCATTCATCCTCTGCATGGCAGTCTGTTGGTATCTCTACTAGGCTATCGCAAAAGACTAACTTTAGTTACGGATACAAAAAAAAATCTTGATATTTTTTACAAAATAATTGTATAGAATAGATAACTTCAAAGATACAAACCCACTCCATTATACACTTTGAACAAGTAACCATAGACAGGCACAAACATCTTATTTTTCGATTGAATTATGGATAAAAATAAAACGTTTCTTTTCAGTCGCCTTTCGGACCCTATTTATCTGAAAAGGATGGGATGACTCAAGCAGATTCGTGCGATAGCTGCGCCCTCTGTGGATTACTTTGCAAGTCTTTTATACGAGAGGCCAGTATCATCACTACTTAAGGATATTAAAATCTCGTATTTGTGTAAGAAGCTTGTATTCCAGCTGACTGTGATCGTTTATCGCATAATCCTGATAAAGCTGAGAGGAATGAGCTTGCACAATACGAATTACGAGTATACCTTCACAGAATTGATATGTTGTGTGTGATATATGGGGACAGTAATTCAAATTGCGTCGATAAAGTAGGTTTTATGTGGGTGGACATTTAAAAGGCTTGACATATAATAAGTATGTGTAATAAAAATATGTTTATGTCTTTATGTTTTATATACCTATCTGCTATCTGATATATGCTGCTATATGATATCTGCTGCTATATGATATCTATCTGCTTTTCGTAGTATGTAGTGTAGGTAAAAATAAATATGATTAAAGTAATTAATAAAACTCATCAAACTCTCACGCTCAACGGTGGGTTTCATACGTCCGTCCGTCAGAGATACTAAATTTTTTTTTTATTTTGCCGTTGTCGTAGTCCCGGTGTTATACCGGATTACATCCAGGATGGCCTATTGCATCCAGGATGATCTATTGCTTCCAGGATCTTTCATCGGTCCTTGGAGTCCGGGGTTTTGAGGGTCTAACCAGATTTGGCAGAATATTAGCTACAATACAGTCTTTAGTTTACCTTCTGCAAGAATTAGCTTAAGTTGGACTATCACTCGTTAACTAGTAAAGCGTACTGACTGCCTACATGGTTCAGTGCATAGCATATGCGTCTGCTGATTGGGCGGTCCCGGTTTTGATTCCGAGGTCGGGCAAAAGTGTTTCTGGGTTTTCCGAATTTTCAGTAGCAGCACGGAGCCTGGCAAAGTGCCCGGGAATGGTTACCACTTTAGGGTATAAGGCGTGAGTCTATAAAAAAATAATAGTATAGCCTATTGAACCGTGATTACTTGCTTAGTTTTGTACATATGCACTATTTAAAATAGTCTTAACTTAATTCTAATGTTGACGAATAAGTGGTGATTATGATCAATTAGTTGAAATTAGTGATGTCCCGGACAACTGTATCCGTATCCGCGGATATCCGAGGAAGAAGAAAGATCCGTATCCGTTACTTTTCTCGCGGATCTTTTACGGAACTTTCACCTTATTAATTTTCAATTGATAGTATGGAATGCTATAGGTGGTTAGGTAAAATGAAAATACTACTAAATTCCATTCAGAGTATTTTTCATATTATTTCAAAACAAGTCGAAAAAGTTGTCTATTGTTCCGTCGGGCATGTGTGACGTCAACTATCGTTTCAAGGTCGCGCACACCGAAATCGATTCAGTAAGAAAATATAGATCCGTAGGTATCCGTATCCGCGGATCTTGACACCAAATATCCGTATTCCGATCCGTATCCGCGGAAATACATTTTTAACGATCCGGCATATCACTAGTTGAAATACATCGTAAACGGGTCATAGCGGATTTACATAACTATATGAGACGACTATAAAAAAAAAATCTTGTTTATTTTACGATTTTTAAGCCGTAGTTCTATGGTATACATAGCCTTGTCATATTTCGGACCTTTAGAGCGTATTATCTTCAAGTGAAAACGCAGATGGATGGACGAACGGCTGGATATGGCAAAACTATAAGGGTTTCTTTCAATTTACAAACAAGAGGCATAATAAAAACTGAGCCCATAAGACTGCTGTCGAAGATTTGGACAATATAGACTGTCGGTAAGAAACTAATCCTTTTCATAAACCAGAAAACAGCACGGTCGATAATCCTAGTTGGTGCATAATATCATAGGCAGTCAATATGAATGCTGCCGCGGCAAATTGCTCGAAAACTCGAAAGCAAAATAAAGTTGCGCTTAAATTGGTATTAATTCCTGCCGCTAAGTTTATGATATATAAATACGCAGAAATCGGAACATGAAAATATATTATTTTGCTCCAATATTTTCTTAATATATAAAATCGTTGCGTTACTGACTGACTGATAGACACGCTACAGCCGAAACTGTTGGGCGCAGGAAGCTGAAATTTGGCATATATGTTCCTTGGGGACCGTAGGGGTGCACTAAGAAGGTATTTCCCGAAATTCCCACGGGATTGGTCAAAACGGGTAAATTAAAAAAATATGCAAGCGTAGCTGCTGGCGTCCTTTAGTACTTTTAATAAAATTCGTTGGGGATTCCAATTCCACGGGTCTTTTATAGTCTCTGTCCCTAAAGCTGGCTACAACGATGATACATTAATGGGTGGCACAACAACCACTTGAGAATGATCTTGATGTTTGTCAGGTTGCTGACTAAGCCTGCCAATACGAGTTTTAGTGATATCGATGTCGTCTGCCTTTATGGTCCAGTAGAGTAGCGTTTGTATCTGCTGATATGGTAGGTCCCGGGTTCGATTCAGGGGTCGGACAAGTGTTAGTGAGTTTACCGTATTCCCAGTAGCATCACGGGGTCTGGCAATGTACCCGCTAACGACATTTGGCTTGCCCCATGTTATGTGGCACCTAAATTTCATAATACGGCGAAATGTGGGTGTCGTATTACACCCCTGCCTACTCTTTCAGGGATGAAGGCGTGAGTGTATAAAAAAAAGTCGAAGAAGAGTCTTTAAAACGGAGAACAGATGACAATGGTACAATTAAGTGACGTAAAGATAACTATTGATTATGAACTAGCAACTTTATGTTGACATTACTACCAACATTGACATGTAGTAACTAGTTATGCTCCATAAACAATACGTTATCGTTTCTAAGAGATGTGTTATCGGAGTGACCTGAACTCAATCTTAGTGTTAAGTAAATTGACCCAAATATGCCGTGAGAGATACTAAAATACAGTTGATGTATACATCTGACTCTGCATACGGTCGCGTGTCACCTAAAGTGATATTTGTACAATAATTTATTTATTTTGTTCAAAAGTTTCTCATTTCAGTAAGTATTATAAACGCATTTTTTACATTTATTCATAATTTTGGGTGTTTCTTTTAGCATCTGTGGTAAACAAACCAACGGCTCACCTGCTTTTTAGGGTTCCGTACCTCGGAAGGAAAAAACGGAACCCTTATAGGATCACTATGTTGTCCGTCCGTCTGTCAAGACCCTTTTTCTCAGGAATGCGTGAAGGTATCAAACTGAAATTTATACTAAATACTCGAATCTACGGTTCCATAGAGCTGTAAAAGAATCAAACTTCTAATCTAACGCAATCAAAAGATACAGCCGTATATGCTGCAAATTGCAGCATATTTTCAAACTCGCATTGGAATCAAAACCTACAGGGTACTTCCCGTGAACTCAGAATCTTGAAATTTAGTACGAAGCAACGTCTTATATCACTCATAAAGGAAAATTTGCGAAAACCGTAAATTTTTAGTTACAGCATATAAAAAAATATTTTTAATAAATTTAAAGTTACTACCCCTTTCTCTTGAACGCGTGGTGGTATTAAATTGATATTGATATCAAATACTCAGGTATATAACACCGTAAGGCTGCCACAAAATCAAGCTTATATGTCAACGCAATCAAAAGAAAGAGCAATATAAGCATATTTTCAAACTCGCGCCTATTGGCAAGTGAATCAAAACCTACAGGTTACTTTCCGTGAGCTCAGAATCTTGAAATTTGGTACGAAGCAATGCCTTATAGCACATATAAAGGAAAAATTGCGAAAACTATAAATTTTTAGTTACATCATATAAGAAAAATATTTTTAATAAATTTAAAGTTACTACCCCTTTCTCTTTAACGCGTGGAGGTATTAAATTGAAATTCATATAAAATACTCAAGTATATAACACCGTTAGGCTGCAACAAAATCAAACATCTATGTCAACGCAATCAAAAGAAAGAGCAATATAAGCATATTTTCAAACTCGCGCCTATTGGCAAGTGAATCAAAACCTACAGGTTACTTTCCGTGAGCTCAGAATCTTGAAATTTGGTACGAAGCAATGCCTTATAGCACATATAAAGGAAAAATTGCGAAAACTATAAATTTTTATTACATCATATAAGAAAAATATTTTTAATAAATTTAAAGTTACTACCCCTTACTCTTGAACGCGTAAAGGTATTAAATTCAAATTCATAGCAAATACTCAAGTATATAACACCGTTAGGATGTTACAAAATCAAACTTCTATGTCCACGCAATCAAAAGAAAGAGCAATATAATCATATTTTCAAACTCGCGACTACCCGCAAGGGAATCAAAACCTACAGGGTACTGCCCGTGAACTCAAAATCTTGAAATTTGGTACGAAGCAACGTCTTATAGCCCAGATAAAGGATGCGGAAGGCTGAGGACCGTGTGCTTTGGTGCGTGTTGGGAGAGGCCTATGTCCAGCAGTGGACTGCGATAGGCTGATTGAGATTGAGATTTCAAATAATTACATAGTCTTCAAACCTTTTTGCTAATTATTCTGTACTTTATAAGTATTTTTGTAACAGATTTCTAATAGTCACTAAAAACTTTGTAAATCAATAACTTTGATAAAAAATCTTACCATCATTCATCAGCAGACTTTTACAAGGCTGCTGGAAGGCTGCTGCAAGGCTGGTATAGGTATTTAAGTTATATTATAAAATAAGCGATATATGTTAATATAAAATAAAGGATGACTGATTACAACCGACAAAGACCCCTTTTTCTTTAATTAATGCTCCTCCAGCTTTCCATACTGTAATGTTATGAATTTTATTTGGCAATTAAAATACCATAACTATGACTGGTGAACTTTTACTTATATACCTACAGGTTTGTACGGAACCCTCGGTGCGCGAGTCCGACTCGCACTTGACCGGTTTTTTATGACTCTGATGGCCTGACTGACACTAATCCTGACTTGATCATGCTTGTGCGGTCTTAATTTTTGCTATCTTTTTATGAAAGCATTGCAAACACCTAGGGGAGAGACTAATGAACTGCAACGCATAGTGTCCGTACTAACTATGTTTTGCGAGTGAAAACAACTGCGTCGTCTTTACTTTCACACCCTCTCCTGGATTCTTTTGCTCATTACCCTTATTGCTGTGGTTTAGATATTCTTTCTTAATCATCATCATCAGCCCCTTACAGTTCACTGCTGGACTAGGCCTCTCCTTTGAAAGGAGGAATTGGCCTACTATACCTCGCTAGCCAAACGGGTTGGTATAGGGTTTGTATCAAGTTTTCCTTCTCTTACAGTGCTGTTCTCTGCATAATATGCTCCCTCTGTCGGCTCTTAGGACACCCATGGGATGATATGGGGTGGTGACATTGCATATTCTTAATCCGTCACCACACGGACATTTTCACGGACAATTCTTTCTTAATATGATAGCCTTATTAATAATCTGTCTCACTGTTACGTTCGAGCCTTTTTTCACTATGGGAAGGGAAAGGCCACAATCTAGCACGCTAGCCAAGTGTGGATTGGCAGACTTCAGAATATTCTTAAAGATTTGTTTGCCGAAATCTTCAAAATACAAGTTTCTTCACCATTTAGCAAATGGTAATAATTAGCAATTTATAACGCAACTAATGCCACTCGTCTTCGAAAAATCAGACGTGAGAGGCATCGGTTAGAATCCGAGATCTACATAGCAGTGTATTGATCTGTCACTGCTTTTGTCATCAAACTGAAAGCTTATCTTATTAGAATAGGTATCTGCTTAATACCATATGAGTCCTTTCATCGTCCTAGCGTCATTTAGTATGCATTCGAGATTTTTGTCTCAGAGTCCGATTCCGTTTTCTAGCTAACCAGATTTGATTGAAAGACATCTTTTCTCATGAGCGACAGGCGTTTCGTCTCGGGATAGTTATATGCTGAGGTTTAGGCTAGTATCATAGTATTTGAGGGTAATAGGTAGCTGTCTATAGGCCTCGTCACTAAACTATCACGCTGCTCAAGTGTTTTAATGTTATATTAATCCATAATCTATTGACTTATACAAATCTTAAATGAAGATAAAGGCGTTTATTACAAGCTGAATAGCATAGACAAAAATATATTACTTCTATGTTGAATCCGTATAGTAGGCAAAAGTTACACAAAAGATGAACGACATATTGTACCAAAATAAAAAATATATATTTTATTTTGCAGGAAAGCGTTAAAATGAATAAAGCTCTTTTATTCATATTGGCTACACTTGCCGTGATGGCGTTAGCGGAAGGAAAATCCTGGTAAGATTATTTTATTATTGTACGTTAAATGTTTGTTATATTTATTGTTTAACTTTTTATCCACTTCTTTTCACTGGCTGTTAATAATTGACGTTTATTTTTATTTGTAATGTGAATTAGTCTTTTCATCTATAAAGTATGTGGCCAATGATATTTTAGTCACGATATTCCATATAGCGGCGATAGCCCAGTGGTGTACGTAACGGACTGCGGAGACGATGGTCTCGGGTTCGATCCCCAGTTACCCCGGGCACACACTTTTCGAAGTTATGTGTGTATTAAAAATGTTAATTATCGCCCGCTTAACAATGTGCCCGGTGGATGGCAATAGGCTCGCCCCCTATTACATTGGGAACGAAACATGACTGTCGAAGTGTGGGTGTGTAATACACCTTTGCCTGCCCCTTCGGGGATAAAAGGCGTGAAGTTATGAAGTTATAGTTATGAGTTATTATATTCCATATTATCATGATGTATATTACAACATTTACGGTCCGTTGCACCACCGCACCACCTGATTAGAACATGTTAGGTAAATTAATTTGTCAAATAATTCATACAAATTTTGCTCCATTGCCAATATATCTGGAAGATAAGTCCTATCCAGAATTGATAAAACTCGACTATATAAATTTAATAATTAATTTATGACCATGCACTTGTTACAGCGGCTCCCATCGCTCGCGATGTGACCAGGTAAGCCATTTGTAATGACTAACTTTTTAGCAGCAAGTAAGTAATGTTAATAATCGAAGAATCTTCTTCATATAAAGAAGATAATCTTAATATATAAAATCCTTGCGTTATTGACTGACTGACAGACACGCTACAGCCGAAACTATTGGGCGCAGGAAGCTGAAATTTGGCATGTATGTTCGTTGGGGACCGTAGGGGTGCACTAAGAAGGGATTTCCCGAAATTCCCATGGGATCGGCCAAAACGGGTAAATTAAAAAAAAATGCAGGCGTAGCTGCTGGCGTCCTCTAGTAGTATATATGTACCTACTTGAAGTAGACTTCGCATATGGCACCGCAAGCGTGAGCAGGAACCTTGGTTACCCCTTAACTTAGCACTAAGAGAGGAGTTCTGATAAATTCCAAAAATCCCCACTTAGTGCTTTTCTACACTCCCCAAAACACATGCTTGCACGCACATGCACATTGCTTGCACCCAGTAGTTTAGGATGTGCATTGTTTGTCAGTCAGTAACGCAAGAACTTTATGTATTCACATTGCTTCTGACCTGGAAACACTTTATTGTTCTTGTTTCACAAATGAAGAGATCACCCAGACAAAAAAAATATCTAGGTCATACATTGAATGCCTGGACGGTACATGGAATAAATCATAATAAAGTAGTCTCGGACAGACAAACCATTTCAAGCGTCTACGATACGTATTTTTATACTTACATAATTATATTATTTCTGTAAGTTCAAGACGTGGCTACAGGCAGTACATTAAGAGACCGTCTCACCGTTTTTTGTCACGAGTTCATACCACAAAGACGCAGGTTTCACTTTTGCTATGTGGCACTGTAGCTTTTGATTTGAGAACATTGGCGTTTAGACTTAGAGAATTTGCTTACTTTATAGAATTCGTGATATAGGTATAACTTCAGATTAGAGAAAGCGTCGACATTAATACACTAACTTATAACTCAGTTAATAGGCGTATGCATATCTTGCCGATATTTCATATAGCCCTGATATTTTATAAGTAGCAAAGTCTTATCCAGCACGAATATACTAGGTCGGCTCTGCTTCCACAGTGAAGCTACCGACAAGAACATTGAAATTGAGTTGGTACTGTTGTGTCTATGGTCGAAAAGTTATTTTCTAAATAATCACATGATATTTTGCTAAGTGCCCGCGGGTGCTACGGGGCAAAAATAATGGCCCTATGGTTAAAATTTTTAATTTTTTGTTTAAATATTTTAGTGCAAGATAGTTCGACATATAAATAAATACGAAATGACTTTTTTTACACGGTGGTAATAATAAATTATAGTTTGTGGCACAAATGAAGAAATAACGTCCCGTTTTGTAGAAGTATATTTTTTTAAAGAGGGTATACACGTGTATAAAATAATTCATGAGTCACGTGGGACTTCACAAAAATCCTAACTGCAGATGAAAAAGATATCTAGTTGTTTTCACACGTTCTACATTACGAAGATCAAACTCGGTAAATAGTAGGTACTAATGGCTTTGAGAAAAGTAAATTTTTGCTGGGTTCAGTATGATAGACCGACTTAACCGAGGCTGATGATAAACCCAGAATACCTAACCCCGTTTGCGAAACTTTCGTTCTGGAGTCAGAATTTCGCTTGAAGCTAAATTCTACTACCCTCTCTCAAAGTATCAGTATAAAGAAGCAATATCTATATTTAATTAGGTCTTTCGTTCGTCCAGGTGAACAGCGGACAGACTTTTATAAAGCCTTTCGTACACGAGGCTACTACGCACTACGCACTGTTCATAGTTCGTGGCAGTGAATGCATGAAAGTTGTCTATTTGGGCATTATTCGTGTAACAGTTACTTACCAGACCTTCGTGTTGAAGTCTAGAGTCCGCCCTCCAGTCTGATCAGATTTGATACCATTTTAAGTGCATTAGTATATGTATTACCATGTGTAAATAAGTGCCTATCGAACCACGATCTATGTGGGGTTCCGTATTAGTCCATTTAGTGTCATAAGGATAAAATAAGGGCTCAATCACAAAATTCATTTTATCGCTTGCAAATGTAAGTTTAAGTCAATCGATTATTGCTCGTTAATAAGCAGCGATAGACTAGTGCAGACAACGACAGACTGCTACGCAGAGGGTCTCAGGTTCGAATCCACGGCGCGCCATGACTTTTCGTAGTTAAGTACGTATCATAATTATTGTTCATTATCGCTTGCTAAAGCGATAGCCTAGTGGAGATACCAACAGACTGCCATGTAGAGGGTATCGGGTTCGAATCCTAGGCGCGCACCAATGACTTTTCGGATCTACGTGCGTATTGAATTCTCAATTAGGTATCGCTTGTCCCGTGCCTCAGAGAGCACGTTAAGCCGTCGGTCCCGGTTGTCATGAAGATCTTTGACAGTCGTTACAGGGCGTCAGTACCTCTTAATAAACTGACACTAGTCTAAACCATGGAATATCGCTATCCCTGCGGGTTGCGGACGTCAGACACGCAGTCGCTCTGTGGAAAAGCTTAATATTCAGCCAAATCCTTTTAGACTAGTAAGCGGACCCCAGGTTCAAACTGGGACAACGCTAAGAGGATTATGATGATATCGCTTGCTAAACGGTGAAGGAAAACATCGTGAGGAAACCTGCATGTCTGTTAGTTCTCCATAATGTACTCGAAAGGCATCTACAAGGAACCAGTCAAGGTTTTGCTCATGCATCATCATCATCAGCCCTGTATTTATTCTGTCCCACTGCTGGGTACGGGCCTCTTCTCACTGTGAGGGGTACGGCCATAGTCCACCACGCTGGCCAAGTGCGGGTTGACAGACTTCAAATGCCTTTCGAGAACATTATAGAGAACTCACAGACATGCAGGTTTCCTCACGATGTTTTCCTTCACCGTTTAGCAAGCGATATCATCATTATCCTCTTAGCGTTGTCCCAGTTTGAACCTGGGGTCCGCTTACTAGTCTAAAAGGATTTGGCTGAATATTAGCTTTTCCACAGAGCGACTGCGTGTCTGACGTCCGCAACCCGCAGGGATAGCGATTTTTTTTTTTTTTTAAAGACAACTCCCGCACTAGGAAGAAATTCCTGTGTCGCGGGGGACTTTACAAACATACAACCAACGGACACAATGAACACCCAGACTCGAGACAACAATTTGCAGATCACACAAAGTGTTGTCTCGTGTGGGAATCGAACCCACGACACGCGGCGCAGTACCAAGCGGCGAGGCGATCGCTTAAACCACTACGCCAACCGTGCAGTCTATATTCCATGGTTTAGACTAGTGTCAGTTTATTAAGAGGTACTGACGTGTGTATAGGTACACGTACGTTGTGTATAGGTACAGTATATTTTGTATACATACATATATTGCGTATAATGTAGATTATCTATGTATTGTTTTATATTAATAAAATATGGCTAGATAACGATACCTAATATATCTCAGGTGTGTAAAATACTGGCCTTAAACAAAAAAGCCAACAAATTCAAAATAACAAAAAAAAGTGTATTACAATTTGATTACAATTGATGTGTCCATTTCAAATTTGAATACATTATTTCGACCCAAATCAGAAACCTAGGCGTAAATATAGCACGGACCATTTAGTTATCTGAATTATTGTTTAGGCAAATATTTAGGGCAGATCATGAGTGAAGGACTTGTTATTACAAACGCTATCTATTTAAAACACGGCTGTTATTATTTATCCACTATCATGAAATTTATGTTAAATGATAATGATAACACTAATTTAAAATGTACTAGATAAGCCCGCGGTTACACTCAAATTATTTAGGGCTACTGCTGCGCTCCCGTAGCTCATAGCGTGATGTTAAAGCCTATAGCATTCTTCGATAAACGGGTTATCTATCATTGAATGATTTTTTTAAATCGTACTAGTAGTTCCTGTGATTAGCGCGTTCAAGCAAACAAACTCTTCAGCTTTATAATATTAGTATAGATTACCACTTTTACTATACAAGGCGATGTAATAAAGTTACTTACTCATATTATTTATTTTATTTATTTATTTATAGTCTCACGCCTGTATCCCTTAAGGGGTAGGCAGTGGTGTAAATATTACACCCACATTTCGCCATGAATTTTTAGGTCCCACGTAATAGGGGGCGAGCCTGTTGCCATTACCGGGCAATATCACCTGACTCCGGGCTGCTACTGAGTATTCGGAAAAACCCAGTAACACTTTTGCCCGACCCGGGAATCGAACCCGGGACCTTAGCAGTCGCATACGCTATCCACTGGACCACGGAGGCAGGCACTGGACTACGGAGGCACTACTTACTCATAAACGGACTTAACGACGTAAAATATCAGACCATCTCTCTCTTTACGTAGAGACGGAAAACTCGACATCAAACCCTATACGACTACCTCGTTGGTCTCGCGGCATAAATGTGCGCGTGGGATCGGGAGGTCCCGGGTTCGATTCCTGGGTCGGGCAGTGTTATTGGGTTTTTCTGTCACGAAATTCTCAGTAGCAGCACGGAGTCTGGAAATGTGCCCGGTACGGCAATAGGCTCGCCCCTTATTACGTGGGACTAAAGTATGTCTGGCGAAAAGTGGGTGTAGAAATACACCTCTGCTTACCCCTTCGGGGATAAAAGGCGTGACGATATGTATGTATGTATGTATGTATATCAGACCATTTGAATTATTTTGCCGAATTGTATTAAACTTACACTCCGCCTTTTTTTGCTAAGTTAACCATGTAATGCAACGGAAACCCTATTTATGCCTTCATGAAATTGACATATCCGTTTATAAGTCCACGTAGACGAATATTATGTCCTGCCAACGCAGTTATTTATATATATATTATTTATATATTCAAGACAACACAATCATTACAGGTTTCACCCAATGCGATTGCCATTGTTACAAACATTTAAGTACATGTAAAAAGCAAAACTAGAAAACTAAATAAACAACAAGATAATGAAATGAAATATAAAATTTGTCTATTCCAATTTTGTGAGTATCTCAATATCTATCTTTACAAATTCCGCTAGTGCACAATTAAAAATATCAGTTTTACAGCAAATTTTGTTAATAAGGTTTAAAGCTCTAGCAAGTGGAGCATATTTGGCTTAATTATTGCGAGCTGTTGGGACCTCGAATAGCCTCTGCCTTGCACTAATTCGTAACCTAGTGTTCGGCGCGACTAGCTTCAAGCCAATATTGTTGGGTTATTCATTTTGCCTCTGAAGACATCATAATAATATGTATATTCATATATATTATTATGTATGTATCTTCGAATTGATAACCTCGTTTTTAAGTCAGTTAAGAACTGTTTATTAAGTCTTGTGGGTACCTTTATTCGTAGTTAAAGTAACCTGATGATGGGACACAGGTTTATTGAAAGAAAACCGTAATAGTACTTAAGACATGGCTATTTAAAGACATAATTATTCAGTTTATCAAAAATCAACCCTGTTATAAGGACCACATAAGGTAGAGAGTTTCTATTAATATGTTTCAGAAAAAGTGCGACGATTCCAGTTCTTCGTCATCTTCTTCCTCGTCCGATTCTTCCGACTCTTCTGATGACGACGACTCATGTGGTAATGTAAGTAATTCGTTAATGTATATCATCAATATCAACAGACATAATTATAACGATCACCATTAAAATAATATGATTGAGGCATGATATGGGAGGTACGTACCTTGTTATCGTCTGCGGCTCCGCCCGCCAGGTAGTCGGTTATTGCAATAAATAGCACTTAAAATAATAATACCATAACAGTACTCCGTTGCAATGTGAAAAAAAACCTTTTTTTTAATTATTAGTATGCATTGCGTATAGAATTACTTTCAGTCGAAGACCAATGCAAGTCCTAAAATGTCTAATCGTACGGAGAATATTGTTTATGTAAAATACTTGACAAAAATACAGTAGCCATCGAAATAGATTAAACTCAAAATGTTTTTGATCATCTTATATAATTGCATTATCTAAATGTATTCGTAGAATCTACGAATGCCATCTCATGTCATCTCTCCGTACTCATTTTGTTATACTCACACAGTCTATTTATATTTATTAATTGGTACCTACCAGTAAAATATGCTTACCTATAGTCTGTTCAAGATATGCAAATATAAAATGTAAACATACCAAAAAAAGGTTCTTTTAATGTCGCCTTCGCAGAACAAATAGATTTTAGTTAAATATTCCTAGCGAAAGACTCAATAAGATTTTTAAAAATACGTCTGTGCCTTTAATTTATAAATGGTACAGCATATTTATAATTTTTCTGTCTTATTCATAATTATAACAACAAGTGGTTTTTTGATTAATTATTGTAATTAACTATTTTACATGATAAAGAACCTAAAAAGCCAATGATTCTAAAATGTCAATGTTTTCCTGTAAACTTAAGCATTACATCCAAAGTAACCATTTCGCATGACCGGGGGCCATTTTTAAATAGGTCGGGTTATCCCAATCGATAATCGTGCTATATTATTAAGTTTGAAAATCATTGGTTTCTTTGTTTACCTACCTTTTATTTTTTCGTAATGTGAATATAGTATATATACATACATTATCACACTCTTAATTTGAACGAATCAGCACATTATATTCCTTGTGTTAATTAAACATAAATATCTCAAAGCTCTTTAGGTATGTTTCTAAGAAACTAAATATTTGCGAATCATTCCGTAACCACATTTTTGTGAATATTTAGATACGATTATAAATATAATTTCATCACAGAAAGGTAGTCACATTCCCAGTACCTCTATTTAGATATTTCGTGAGTGTTGTGTGTGGGTTGTATTGCCAATCAAACACACCTCGGAGCGGCATAGGGGTCGTTTTAATCATTGTGGTATGCGATCAGTCCATTCCTTTTTAACAACAGGTAACATTGACCTTCTGAATCCCTTTAGGAGCGGTCGTTTTGGTTTGAAAATATAAATTACTTGAAAACTCACAACAAGCCCCTTCCAGTTTCTTAAAATTCATATACTTATGTGTTTTTCGTCCTTTTTTGTGTGACTATATCTATTATTTATTTTCTATTAAGTTATATAGTATAAACTACCCGAAATTTATATTGTTCTAGAATGACGTGCGATGTTCTCTCGATTTAAGTCCGGCTTATTACTTACTGCTAGCTTGCTCCACTTTGGGTCTTAACTTGTTTAAGCACACATGTGTAACTACTGCACATATAATATATATCTATGCATTGTTGACATACGTATAGAGAGAATCATATGAAAACGCATTGAAAGTGAAAATTCATTATTGTCAAGATAATTCCAAAATTAAAATATTATAGGTGTATTGTTATCTACAAAATAAAATAACCAGGGTTTATTGGACGGTAATAAAACGAGCTCTAGTTATATATTAATGTTTTGATTAATAGAGAATTAGAGGTAAGTAGTCTAAAAAGTTTACAACAAAACCTTATCGCCTCTGACGATTATCGTGGTAGATGGTAAGGCTGATGCTTTGATAGTTAGATTTAAAAAATGTTCACAGACACGCTCATGTAGTCAAAGAATTACCTACACACACTAGTACATAATTATGTACATGCGGCCTTAAACAACTGCGACACATGTCTCTATCGTACTCGTTTAACCCAGAAAATGATATCACTCGGCCTAATTGCTTGGCGTATCCTCATAGCATAAAATATCCTTATTTACAAAATGATGTACAATTATCATAATAATAAGGAAAACCGATTCAGGTTAAATAATAGTAAACAACATTCTGCACACATACCTTAATCTTGAGGGTTTTTATTTGATTTCATTTAGGTGCCTTTTTAGGGATCTCCATTCAGCTAAATAAATATTATATTATATATTTTTGCCGAAATAGTGTGGTGACGTAAAAGTTAACCTTTGACCGTAAATTTGGTTTTTGTCCTCCTTACTAAAATGATAACTGCTGTACTTATATAAAACAAGTATAATATATATATTATACTTGTTTTATATAAGTACAGAACATAATAGTGTTATTACTTGTTTTATCTTTGCTTATATCTATACTTATACTTATAAGTATAAGTATAGATATAAGCAAAGATAAAACAAGTAATAACACTATTATGTTCTGTTTATAAAATATTTTTTTAGCTAGCTTTAAAAATAGATAAAAATAATTCTAAACTATGTATGATCAATTGTCCGTATTTATGCAAAAAGGAACCACCCAGCAATAACGCACTTCTGAGATATCAATGAATTTACAAAAACATGTGCAGCTCTGTTAGATTAAGGAAAATATTACATTTATTTTATATAATTGTATTGATAAATTACTCATTTAAGTATGTGTATATAAATTTGCTCTAGATACTCTTAATTTTTCTAGATAATGAAGAAAATTTGCATGTGGTTCCTTTTAATATTTACTAACTAATAGATTTCCTCATATGCAGAAAAGAACCACAAACCATGGGTTTCATATATATCGGTAAAGCCATGGATTTACCAATATACATACATGAAATTAAGTATTATCGTAATAAACCTTTGATATGCAGCCTAAAGCAATCCACTGCAGGACATAGGCCTCTCCCAACACCCGTCACATGGTTCTTAGCCTTTTGCATCCATTTTGTCCCAGACTCGATTTCAGGTCGTCAGTCCACCTAACTGGGTGCCACCCTTACGCTTACCGAGATGTGTTCTCCACTCTAGGACAAGCTTGGCCTATCGGCCATCAGTACTGCTGCAGATATGACCAGTCCACTGCCTCATAAGCTAACTTATTCTGTGAGCTATGTCGATAATTCTGGTTCTTTGTCGGATAACTTCGTTGCGGATTTTATACTCGCTGCGTGACTTTAAGTTTGGGGACTAGTCCCACTGTGAGTGTCCACGTCTCGGCACCGTACATCATAACAGGTAGGACGCATTGGTTGTAGACTTTGGTCTTCAGGCATTGTGGTAGGGGCGAAGAGAAAACTTGAGTTAGTTTGCCAAACGTTGCCCAACCCAACTGGACACTCTGGTCCATTTCTTTCTCGAAGTTATTGCTACCAAGCTGGACAACAAGCATCTATCCTTGGACATAAACCGATCCCGACATGATGAGTTCGTCTAACATAATCTTGGTTTTGTTCAGTTTATGCCGAGACAAGTTCACGTCGAGAGGCTCCGTTTAGGCTGTAGAGCATCCCGCTCAACTCTTCCAGGGACTCCGCAACGATGACGATATCGTCAGCAATCCGAAGGTGTGAGATGTATTCGCAGTTAATTTTAATGCCCAGTCCAAGCCAGTCCAGCATCTTAAAAATGTCTTTGAGTGCGCCGGTGAAGAGCTGATTGAAATATTAAGTCTCCCTGCCTCACAACTCGTCGCAATCGTGACGACGGGGCTGTAGTTGGATGGTCTTCGCTAGTCGGTAGTTAGCTAATCGGTACGACCGCTGCAGAGCAACCAGAACCACCCAGGTTTCGATGGAGTCGAAGGCTTTCTCGTAGTCCACGAAAGCCATACACAGCGGCTTATTGTACTCATTGGTCTTCTGTATATTCTGCCAAACAGTATGGATGTGGTCTATTTCCTGTGGCTGGAAATCGTCAAGTTTTTTGGCGAGGTTGTTTGTTAGCACTGTCGAGAACGTATATATATGTTTTCAGCGAGATTTTGTCACCTTTTTTTGAAGAACAGGGCAACCGCACTCCCGATCCACGCCTGAGCTGTGAGGCCCTGATGGATAATGGAATTAAAGAGGCTCGCCAGCTCTTTCAGGACTACAATCCCCCCTGTTTTTAAGAGCTCTTTGGTGATTTCGTCGTCTTATAGAGACTTGTTTTTCTTAAGTTGCACGAGACCTTCTCGTACCTCGCCTTGGTTGACATCAGGGATGTTCTCCGCATATTGGCGCGGGAGTTGGGCTCTATAGTCATCATTGCCTGGTTTCAAGAGTTTAGACTTCCATGATGCGTACAATTCTTTGTAAAAACTCTCAATTTCAGCTAGAATTTCAAACTTTAAGTTTACGCCTTCCGCAGTACAATAAAATCACGTACTTGTAGTTCTGCTGTTTACAATATTTATTTATACATGGTAGAACCGAATGATTGTGGTTCCATTTTGCAAAAAAAGAATTAGTCAAATCAAATATGAATTTATTTTACGCATAATGGTACCACAGAAACTTGGTTCCATTTGGTGTATTATAATAATTTTTAATAATAGAAATATTTTTAATGTATAATGGTACCAAGTATCTGTGGATCTGTTTTGTATAAAATGACATGGAATTTATATGGTATGTATATATAATAATAAATATATAATAAACCACTTTTAAATTGTCCGTATTTATGCAAAAAGGAACCACACGACAAATTTCGATTTTTACTTTTTTTGAAGAATACTAATTCAAAAGTGGTTTATTTTCTTATTCAAAAAAGATCCACATGATTTTTCCCATGGAAACAAGTTATACAAAAAGCAGAAAGGAACCAACAGCAAAAACACACATTATACATATTGCAAAACCGAACCATAGCACCATGGGACTCGTTTCATCAAAAAAATAAACCATATAAATTCCATGTCATTTTATACAAAACAGATCCAGAGATACTTGGTACCATTATACATTAAAAATATTTCTATTATTAAAAATTAATATAATACACCAAATGGAACCAAGTTTCTGTGGTACCATTATGCGTAAAATAAATTCATATTTGATTTGACTAATTCTTTTTTGCAAAATGGAACCACAAGCATTCGTTTCTACCATGTATAAATAAATATTGTAAACAGCAGAACCACAAGTACGTGATTTTATTGTACTGCGGAAGGCGTAGACTTAAAGTTTGAAATTCTGGAAATTGAGAGTTTTTACAAATACCTGTACGCATCATGGAAGTCTAAACTCTTGAAACCAGGCAATTATGACTATAGAGCCCTACTGCCGCGCCAATATACGGAGAACATCCCTGATGTCAACCAAGGCGAGGTACGAGAAGATCTCGTGCAACTTAAGAATAACAAGTCTCCATAAGATGACGAAATCACCAAAGAGCTCTTAAAAACAGGGGGGACTGTAGTCCTGAAAGAGCTGGCGAGCCTCTTTAATTCCATTATCCATCAGGGCCTTACAGCTCAGGCGTGGAGCGGAAGTGCGGTTGTCCTGTTCTTCAAAAAAAAAAGGTGACAAAATCTCGCTGAAAACATATAGACACATTTCACTCTTTAGCCACCTCTACAAGTTGTTCTCGAGAGTGCTAACAAACAACCTCGCCAAAAAACTTGACAATTTCCAGCCACAGGAAATAGACCACGTCCATACTGTTTGGCAGAATATACAGAAGACCAATGAGTACAATAAGCCGCTGTGTATGGCTTTCGTGGACTACGAGAAAGCCTTCGACTCCATCGAAACCTGGGTGGTTCTGGTTGCTCTGCAGCGGTCTCGTACCGATTGGCGCTACATCGAGGCGTTGATATGTTTGTATGATGTCGCCACTAAGACCATCCAACTACAGCCCCGTCGACGCGATTGCGACGAGGTGTGAGGCAGGGAGACTTAATATTTCAATCAGCTCTTCACCGGCGCACTCAAAGACATCTTTAAGATGCTTGACTGGCTTGGACTGGGCATAAAAATTAACTGCGAATACATCTCACACCTTCGGATTACTGACGATATCGTCATCGTTGCGGAGTCCCTGGAAGAGTTGAGTGGGATGCTCTACAGCCTAAACGGAGCCTCTCGACTTGAACTTGTCTCGGCATGAACTGAACAAAACCAAGATTATGTTAGACGCACTCATCATGTCGGGATCGGTTTATGTCCAAGGATAGATGCTTGAATATGTTCAAAAGTATGTCTACCAAGAGCAACAGCTTGTTGTCCAGCTTGGTAGCAATAACTTCGAGAAAGAAATGGACCGTAGTGTCCAGTTGGGTTGGGTAACGTTTGGCAAACTACGTCAAGTTTTCTCTTCGCCCCTACCACAATGCCTGAAGACCAAAGTCTACAACCAATGCGTCCTACCTGTTATGACGTACGGTGCCGAGACGTGGACACTCACAGTGGGACTAGTCCCCAAACTTAAAGTCACGCAGCGAGTATAAAATCAGCAACGAAGTTATCCGACAAAGAACCAGAATTACCGACATAACTCACAGAATAAGTAAGCTTATGAGGCAGTGGACTGGTCATATCTGCAGCAGTACTGATGGCCGATAGACCAAGCTTGTCCTAGAGTGGAGAACACAACTCGGTAAGCGTAAGGGTGGCACCCAGTTAGGTGGACTGACGACTTGAAATCGAGGCTGGGACAAAATGGATGCAAAAGGCTAAGAACCATGTGGCGGAAATCCATGGCTTTACTGATATACATGAAACCCATGGTTTGTGGTTCTTTTTTGCATATGAGGAAAGCTATTAGTTAGTAAATATTAAAAGGAACCACATGCACATTTTCTTCATTATCTAGAAAAATTAAGAGTATCTAGAGCAAATTTATATACACATACTTAAATGAGTAATTTATCAATACAGTTATATAAAATAAATGTAATATTTTCCTTAATCTAACAGAGCTGCACATGTTTTTGTAAATTCATTGATATCTCAGAAGTACGTTTTTGCTGGGTGGTTCCTTTTTGCATAAATACGGACAATTAGTATTCTTCAAAAAAAGCAAAAATCGAAATTTGTCGTGTGGTTCCTTTTTGCATAAATACGGACAATTTCAATAATTGGGTGTATATTTTTTAATTTCAATACCTTTGTATTGAAATTAAAAAATAAACACTTGTTTGCTTCGTTATAAATGCGGAAAACAGATTCACGCTAATTTTATAGGTATTCCCGATTCGACTATTGTCAAATTCTACGAATATAGGTAATAAGCCGTACATACAAGGGGGTCCAAGGTTAACTATTAGTATTTCAAGTCATGTTGCACAACTAACGAACTATATTACAAACTATTTTTTGACTTCGCAAAGGGACAAAATTACGTATTTAATTTTCCCCCTTATTATTTTCACACAATAATTGTGGACTAAAGATAAATAAAGATAAATAGATAGATGGCTGCTGAAGAAAGATAAACACATGTTAAAAATAAATTATTATTATATGTATAAAAAGTACGTTTTAATATGATAATCATAAAGTAGTGCTATAAAAGCAAAACATTTCGTATGAATGTTAATGCTTACTTAGTTATGGGGAATGCAGTGAAATACTCCAATTTGTTTGGAGAATGTTCGCGTTACGGCAAGTTTCTTGAAGCGAGCCTCAATTGCGGCTCTAATGAGTAATAATGATGAAACTGTTCCCTGAACTTTTACCGCATTTTATTATTTTATTTTCACTTTAACAGATATTAAGGAGGAGTAAGCCCGGCTTGATTTACAGCCACAGGAAATTGTACATTCAACTTTGTAATGCAAAGTAATAAAGTGTTTGACAGACGCTTCACTATTTATTAACAGCTGGGATTTTTTGCCTTTGAACATATTTTTTATGCTACTCTATTTATGTATAGTACGTACAGATTTGTGTTTGGTATTATTATTTTCCTAAAACAAGCCGTTCCACAAATAGTAAGCTTCCGTGAGTCGTTTTGCGTATGTTTCTTTATTATAATTGGCATTGAGGCTGAGTAAGGTTATGTTTTGTACATAATGTTTAAGTACGTTATTTGATTGACGCTTGCTACGCAGAGGAGGCGGCACAAACCACGGATTGATTTTTGTACTCGTTGTTGTTCTTTTTTATAACGTGAATCATACAATTACGTCTATGTTGGTTTTATTGAGATGCTTGACAGATAAATTTTAATCTGGTTTGAGAATGTCTTTCCATATTTAATTTGCATTTCCCGTATTTAATCTCTTTTTTAATGTCAAAGTGTCTAATTTATTAACTTTTCAAGCGATTTCTCATGTAACATGAGACTTAGATACAATTCGTGCTATTGTGTTTATATACGTTTACAGTGGAAATTGTATTAATTATATTTATTTTAAGACTATTCTTAACATTAAAAGCTGGAGACAAGCAATGAATTTTGGCGGAAAACATTGCCAATTTATTTTACAAATTGAATCATGTTGAAAATTAAAACCATTCCTGTAACACTTATCTGTATTTATTTGTGTGTTACAAATTTGGCCTTTTGTTTCCTGAATGCCATATCAATTACAATCTGAATTGTACTTATCGATTTACAGATTTTTACAGTCAGTGATTTGTACATTAGTATTTAATTTTAATTATCTAGCTTGACTATAGTATAAACTAGCTTTCGCTCTAGTCGATCTATCATGACAATTTGTTAGTCTTATTTTCTTATTTTTATTTATAGTCTCACGCCTGTATCCCCGAAGGGATAGGCAGAGGTGTAATATTACACCCACATTTCACCCTGAATTTTTAGGTCCCACTACTTTAGTACTTGTATATATTCTGTGGTCCCACGTAATAGGGGGCGAGCCTATTGCCGTTACCGCGTTACCGGGCACATCACCAGTATAGCAGTCCGTGCTGCTACTGAGAATTCGGAAAAACCCAGTAACACTTTTGCCCGACCTGGGAATCGAACCCGGGACCTCCGATCAGCAGTCGCATACGCTATCCACTGGACCGCGGATACAACGAAACATTGAAACCGGCTAAAATCAACTTTATACGGCTACCGAGATCATGAAGTCTTGTTAATCTAAAACGTGTATTGGTAAATACCAATCGTTTAAATGTATGAAATGTTTTTTTTTTTTTTCAGGACAAAAGTGATGACTCATCGTCTTCTTCATCGTCATCATCTTCATCATCATCGTCATCATCATCATCTGAGGAGGACGACGATGACAATGATTGTGCTCACAATGTTAGTTTCGTATAAATACTGTTTATTTACTTTCCACTACTGGTAGACGAGTTGTCAGCTCACTGATGGTATACTATGACCCTGGCTCACAACCTTTGTCTTTCTTGTGGTAGAAGTGATGCCTAAGCCCACAAACCTGAGGAGGGAAAAAGTGGCGAGTCCGGTAAAAGATGGCCACTGAGTCACAATCTTCATACAACAAAAATACTACTATATGTTATTATAAAGGGCTACCCTTATTTAATTTGTTTTGTGTCTTCTGTTAGGCATAAAAACCACACCATAAATGGAAGTAACAGAAAGAGTAATGTATGAGGCTCCATAGATTCTCATTTATGATGTTTGACATGACGATTTCTTACAGCTAGCATAGTTGAAGTAGATCTATGAGAATAACTTCCAAATGCCGAGTAGTTTATACATAGGGCTGAATAATAGGTTTATAAATAGTTATTTTAGTTTGTTATTTTGTAAATGTTACTACTAGTTTGGTAATTTCCCGAGCCCGCATTTTGTGCTATTTAACTTTGTTTGAAGACCAATACTAATCGCATTTCAGGTCTACTATCAAGAATGACTATACTACTTGTATGCCATCACTTTTGAGGTATAGATGTTGAAGGTGGTGTGTGTGGAATTATAAATGAATAGCTTACCTTATCCAAATTTTCACTCTTTACCAGCCTGCAAAGCTACCATCCAAATTCCGGCAATATACTCCAAAAACTGTAATCCTCAAAACATTAACTGTATATTTTTACACTCATTTAATGTAGTCGAAGAAAGTTCTACAGATTTGCGGGTTTAAAGTCGAACATGATCCGATATTGGCATATGTAGTGAGTACTGTTATATTTAAGAATATAATCTGTACATTAAAGCAATTGTTTCAGAACAAGAAATCGAGACATTTGAAGAGCAAGCATGGATGCAAAAACTAAATGATAATGCCAGAACGTCGCTACACATATTATGTACAGTGATATATAGACGTAGAGATTTCAAGCCCTAGATGACAAAAGGAACATGAAATTATTGATGACAAATTGAACCTGTGATAAGATTGTATTTTAATTATATCAATTAGTGAAATTTTATGACTGTTTATTTTCCTTTCCTAATATTATAGGAAGACGAATCGATGTAGGCATAGAGGTAATATGTATATTTATAGAAAGCAACTTGCGATTGCTTGTATTCCATTCTAGAGAATTTTTATTTTTACCCTCTTTATAAAGGGGTGAAAAAGCGTCAATTTCGAACAAAGCGTTTTTCTCTTTCAATTTTCACTTAGATACTGGTTGCTTATCTCTATCTATATAATTATTATCTCCGTGAATCTATCAATCATTGATGTTAAATAAGACACGGCGAGTATTAAAAATTCAATGGCGTTAACAAAACCATCGATCGTGATACCTAACTTTTTGTGCTTTATTTATTTTTCTCAGAAACCTCGTATCGGAGCTGAGGCATGAATAAATGAATCGTCATTGGTTCTCTCAATATCGCGTAGTAATGAAAGAAATTGTTGGAATTGATATATTATTATGCCATCTGCAGATACTACTATACTCAATACTCAATAGATACCTATAACGTTATATTATTACATTGTAGACGCTTTGTTCTGGTATACCTCATCTTATACGATTTTGAATAAATGTGTGCAAGTTTGGGTTTAATTAAAATATCATAGCCGGTGTAAGTATTTTAATCACAAAATGCCTCCAACATCCAGGCGAGTGTGTGTGGCATTTTTCACTCTGTAGCATCAGTTATGCCGTCAAAGGATGACATATCCTTTTATATTGTGTCCGATACTGTAGCAGGTGTTTGTGTTGGCCTTTGTTCAAGCTGCGTGATTTTAAATAAATAGTTGGCTTTATTTTGTACGTGTATCTATACGTGTGTATATTAACATTTGGTTTCGCTCTAGAATGTTCATTTATAGAATGTGAGTGTAGCTTTAGATAAATATGTGTGTTCTGTGGTTAAATCCATCTAAAAGCAATTGGAACCTGACGTGGTTTAAGGCCAGATATGCTCTTGACTGGTTTTAAAATAATCATCATCACCATCATCAGCCTTTATCAGTACACAGCTGGACGTAGACCAGGCAGTGGGTATACAAAAGATAATACAAAACCTTAATGAGACATTTTTTATTTTCAGAAATTAAACGATGTCTGTCTGGATTGACCATCAAAATTAATTAAAAGTTTTGAAAAAGCTACTGTGTATAATAAAAGTCTAAAAAAAGTAAACTAACATTAAGGTCATAATAGGTTACAAGAAGATTGGTTGGCATTCATCTAAGCTTAATAGAACATGTTTTAAAGGACATTTTGGACATTAGGTAATTATCTACTAACAAAAAGAAATCTCATTCAGAACTGCGATTTTTCCTATATATATATCGCGTCCTAAGTAATAGATTAGATATACATAAGTTTGTTATTAGTAAAAAAAACCAAATAATCTTCAGCATCAAATTAAAACTTTAAAGCAAAATGGAAAATAAATATCTAGTTTAAAAAAGGTTCAGACATTTATTCTAACAAAACGCCCTCAATAATCATTATTTTGCTACCGATCCAGAAACAAAAAGAGTTAATTAATTCAATTGAAACTCATTACACCCTTGTTGGTAAAAACAAGGTACCTACTTAGTTGGTTCAAAGGATACACAGATTTAATACAAATGGTCAGTTTTACAGTAAAAAATAGGTTTATCTTGTTCCGAAACGAAACGAATGAAATTGCTGAAGCGAATTTGTATTGCGGGCGCTGCTAACGAGAATTTCAACATGATGAACTATGAGAGCCCTTTATTCAACCATCAATTATTTAGTTATTACCCACTGGTATAACAAGTCTATGTTTTGTAGTAATGCTAAATAAATACGATGGTAGTATACAGCTGCAGGTTACATCAAACTTTATGCTTCTACTGAAGTTTATAAATGCATTTTTTGTAAACTTCTTCTTTTCGAGTAATGTGGCTAATGACCGGTCTATGACCAAACAATGATCTAACAATTTATATCCTAAGACGAGAACCGGGACCGTCGGCTTAATGTGACGTGCTTCTTAAGCACTTCGCGCTCTGATGTCAATGGTGCTACTAGTGGTCATCCATCCAAGTGCTGCCCTTTGTAAATGGTGCTTAATATTGCCGATTTTTTACGACATAGCTTGTCGTAAAAAATCGTCGTAAAAAGTCACGCTATAAGTAAAGCTGTTTGTAATGCAATGATTTTAATTGATGTACAGGAGGCGATCTAATTTTATCCGACCGGGAAGTAGCGTAATGTGTTTTTAGAGATCGCCTCCTGTACAGCAACAGCTGTTATTTTCAAGCAGATAGAGCATACAGGTAGTTGTAACCACGTCATCGATAAAGTAGTATGTACCTAACAATTAGGTATCTGTGCCGTATAATTGTGCGCTAAAATTGCTTGCATTCCTAGATATATCTTATCAGGTATTTCAGTACTTTTTGCATTTTTGAGGCACACGCTCTTATTTAATTAATGTGATCGTAACATATGATGATAATACACCATCATCCAATTTTATACACAAATTTTATTTACCATATCTGTTTATGGACTGTTATTAAATAATGGAGGAGAACCTTGGTACGTGACGATGCTTGTCGCTATAAAACATTGTGTGCATATTTCTAGTCAACAAGCAATGAATAAATAATAGAAGTCAATTGGCACAATAAGATCAAATGGTCAATCTACGAATGAATACGACGCGAACGTTATTGGTCAACAATTCTTATAGCTCTATTAGTATTATTTCACTATTACTAGGTTCAGTCAGACGTAGAACACTTGTGATGGATAACCGAGTATTGAAGTTGATCATTTTGTACAGTTGTCTGAGCCATGGCTTAGTTTTACGACAAGTTTCTGATGACCTGACAAATTTTTACGAAGTTGATAATATAAAGGCACACGATGAACATCCTGTAATAAATCTATTAAGAGATAAAGAAGATATCACAAAGCCAGAGATCGTAATTCTTGCGTCAAATCAAGTTGAAGATTACAAAATAATACTAGACAATTTCGTTATAATCAAGACGAAAATAAAATTACTTGATGTAGATTCACACATAATAATAAGCAGTATTAGAAAATCTAGTAATAATAAAATGGTGGCATGGCTTAACATGTATTGTGAAATGCATCCAGACTGTGATAAAAACAAGTTTAAAGAAGAACTTATGAAAGTGCGTCCGTATTTATAACATTCTACGAAGAAGCAGTGTTAGTTAAGAAAGTACTTAGTGTGTTATCTAAGGTAAAACCATTCAGTATTTAAAACGAAAATACTCTTTAATGATATTATGATACAGAAATATGACAATCATGACATCATCGTCCCCATCTTATTGGCAAATAAAGATTTGTATGTAACGATCATAGTTTTGGTGGTTCAATCTAGACGTATCCGTTCTAATTTGTAACTTGTAAAACGTAGAGTATTGAATATTCGCCTTCAAAAGCTTATAATTTTTTGGTAATATAACATACCACATAACAAGAAGTAGACTATGGGTATATATAGATTTTGTAACGATGTATTAATAAAATATTATTTTGTTCCTTATTAATTAGATACAACGTGTTAAACGAGGAATATAACAGAATAAATAAATTATTGAACAGAGATAATTTTAGTGTCGTGTTTGTGAATGTTATCGTATTTGTGTAGCCGTCTGGTAATTGTTGGCTGATAAACGTACTGACCAGCGTTGTTTTAGTATTGTAAAATGAGTTCTGTGTCGACACGTTTTATTGTGTTTAGTTTATTGGCCCACTTATTACTTTGTACAGCAAACGATTCACCAGGAAAATTCATACTAGACCTCTTTGGAAATCCAGTCAAGGATTTACAGAAGACCTTTGGAAATTTAAAATTACCTTTAATACACAACGGGAAGGAAAACCCAAAGTCTAAGGATGATGCAGCGCCTACAATGATACAGGTACCACCCAATATAGACAGAGAACTCTGTACCGGTAATGCTGTTAAGGATATAAACGGTGTGTGTAGACAACCATGGTGATTGGCCCAACAAAATAACTATAGTAACGACGTAGTGTGCTCGATACATTTCATTAAAATGGACGCAAAAATTGTGCTACTTATAATGGTGTTGGTACTGGGTACGTGTCTTGAAGTTAAGGCGCGTGTGGTTTTCAATTTTCACGACAAACTCCGAATGGCTACTTCGACAACTGCTGAGAACCTCACTAAAACTGGACAAGTAATACGAATACCAGAACTGGATTGTCCTCTCGGCCAAAGACGTGACGCACTAGGAAATTGTAGGCAGAGACTATAAAGGTAATTTTATTTTATTAATTTGATTTAATATGTAAGTGTTTAATAATTTTATAAAGTGTTTTATTCGCTAATGTAATAAGATGTTCCTTGGTAATGCTGGCGGATATTGTGGATAAATGACATAATTGCGTAATACCTAATTATTGATTTATCTTGGTACTTACTGAGCGGTTATGACCTCCGTGGTTATGACCTATGTCACGGGTCCTATGACATTTAGTTTATCTTGGGAATTTATAATAGATGGTGCGATCTGCGCCGTGCCTTTACCCTGAATCATTCCAAGAAATCACAACAAGATATTTATTTTGTACAACGGTAGGGACTCAGGCTTTAATTAAATAAGGTTATACGACATTTATAAAGAAAAAAACATATAATATAAAATGTATCAGCAGCAATAACCAGGCACTGAAAAAAGAAATTAAATATAGACCTAATTATACACTGGTATCTAGAATAAGAAAATTTATCTACAGACGTCTACTTTTATACGTTAGTAAGCTTTATGAATAAATCTCTTGCAGAAAGTTAATCTGTTAGAAATTTTTAAATCTTTAAAATAAAATGTGCTTGGGAATAAAAGTAAACCTTTTATTCCCAAGCACAGTTTACGTACTTTTCATATTTAGATTTATTGGTCACCTGCTTTATGTATTAAATGAATGTCATCATGAAGCGACTTGATTTGTTATTGGTTAATGGTATTATTTACTTTATACCTATTATGACTTTATTTTTATCTAGACATACATAATGTTTATAAAATCATAATTATTTATTTTTTCTTTGTTTGCAGATAAACGTAGCCGTTGGAAACTGATTAATTATAGGCACAAAGATGATATTACGAAGTTATGAAGAACGCATCAGCCATTTTATGACAATTTTATCTTTTCTTGGTAGTTTGGTGTAAGTATGTATATAACTGATAAAATGTACGGGGTCAATGAAGTTATCTGATGAGTCGAAACCAGTGTGACTTCAGTTCAACAAAACTTTTCTGAAGACGAGACACGAACACTTAGAAAAATGAAACTAACACTTTGTCTTATATTTTGTGCTACGTTGATATCTCAACATAACGGTGCAGACGGACGCATAAAAGACTTTTTTGAAAATGTTCACAATTCCTTGAAGGATACAGTGCATAAAGCGCATGAGGGTCTGGATAATTTATTCCACCCAAGCGGAAATGAGAAAAAGACCGAAGAAAGCGTTGTACCTACTAATGGGCAAACAGCCGACGTAACGAAGAGTACGGATCCAGTACCTCAAAAGCAAGATGCTGCCGACGTAACGAAGAGTACGGATCCAGTACCTCAGAATCAAGATGCTGCCGACGTAACGAAGAATACGGATCCAGTACCTCAGAATCAAGATGTTAAGCCGGTAGAAGCCACTACACAATCTACTTCAACTACAACTGTGAAGGACGGTCGGGAAAACTTTTCGGGTGCATGTCTCCCAGGTTATACACGCACTGCCGATGGCAGGTGCAAGGCCACATTTTAAGTTGCAATTATAAATAATGGCAAAAGTTTTAATGGTCTCGATTGCCAACACTATTTTATTAGTAGCAATATTTGCGAATGCTGTCTTAATATAGTTTTGTAAATTCTTAAAAAGATAAGTTTGGTATGTTTCAAAATATATATTTTTATTCTTTTTTATTGCACTGGTTTACACAAGACTTTCTTTGGCCAAAAATCGTGTTTCTTTATTTGAATTATAATTTATAAGTGTGTAAAAAAATGATCATATTGTAATATGCTATGTATACTTGTTGTAATTATATAATAATTAAAGCCAAATTAAATGACAATCTATTAAATTTTCATTTATTAATAAATAATATAATAATCATTGAAATAAGAACTTAAACTCATATATAATATTTATACGAATATGAGTTTGATATGTATGTGTTAGGAATAAAGCTAAAATAAAAAGTTTATATGGTTTTCTCTAAAATAAAATATTGTTACCTTAATAATTGTATCAGAATACAACTTGCGTTTAAAGTGTATTTAATAACCTTTGAATCGAAAATCTTCGTGAGTAACAAAAGTTAGAATTAGAAGCATAGAATCCAATTTTATGCAATGTGGACTAGGGTGGTAGTCCTTAACTGTCTGTGTCAATCACACATGAATATTGGTAATGAAACGAGCTTATGACTCGCACGTATCTTGATTTTCTTAAAATATGCTATATTACTATAAAATAGATAACATTTTTCGAGGTCAAGTAAGTTATCGTAATAATATAATGAAGTAAATACGTTATAAATTGTAATTGCAGTAGTCGGTAAATTACTTTCTACACAGAAGATACATTTTATAAAATGCAGTTGCTAAGTTATTTGCTTTTGTTTAGCATTTGTTTACTAACGTATAACAGTGTAAATTGTGACATCGATAAATTATTTGGTAAAGAAGCACCGGATCTTAAAGATATGTTAATATTCGATATAAATTATGAACCGAGTGAAAATGAAACTGTGGAGCAAATACAAAGGAAAAGCGGGGATACTGAAAAAGAGGATAATAAACCAAGTGACGTAATATCAGTTACTACGACCACGACTCCAGCTAATACGCAGAAAAATGGTACTTCAGAACAAGATGAAAAGGGCGGCAAGGAGAACTTTGCTGGTGGTTGTCTTTCAAATTACACACGCGCTGCTGATGGCACTTGCAAGAGAAATTTTCGGTGAAATCTATTTGTATACGAATTTAATAATGTGAAATTCATGTCTATGGACATTATTTATTGATAACTATTAAAGTTTGACCTAAATCTTGTTTTTAAAATTGAAGTTTTTTTAATAAATAGAGGTTGAAATACTGACAAAATTGTTATAGGTTATAGATAAATTGTTTTATTATATTTAAGATTCATTCAAGTTCATACTTCTTAGGATGAGGAGCATAGTATTCAATTTATGATAATCAGACTAGGACGCTAGCTCTGAACTACCTGTGTTAATCACACGCGAATATTGGCAATGAAAATGAAACTTGCTCATGACTATCACAGCACGAATCAGAATTTTCTTAGTATATACAATATTACTATAAAATAGATAAAACTTTTCGAGGTCAAGTAAATTATTATATAATAAAGTACATAAGTTAAAATTTCTCATTGCAGCAGTCGCTGGCATACTTTTTATAAAGAAGATATATTTTAGAAAATGCAGTTGCTTAGTTATTTTATATTGTTAATTATTTGTTTAATAAAGTATAACAGTGTACGTTGTGACATCGATACATTATTTGGCAAGGAAGCAGCGGATCTTAAGGATTTGAAAATATTTGATATAAATGATGAGTTCAGTGAAAATGAAACTGTGAAACAAACACAGAGGAAAAGTGGAGATACTGAGAAAAGGGATAATAAGCCAAGTGATGTAATATCAGTCACAATGACCACGACTCCAGCTAATGCGCAAGAAAACAGTACTTCAGAGCAAGATGATAATGTCGGAAAAGCTGACTTTGATGGTGGTTGTCTTGCAAATTACACACGCGCAGCTGATGGAACTTGCAAAAAGATATTTTGATATTTATAGCATCATTGACCTCAAGTTAATGTTTATATGTATCAGCTAATGTGAGAATAATTATTGTGTAAAGAATTTAAAGATTACATTTTGGTATAGATAACCTAAATCTTGTTTTACTTATTGAAGTTTTTCAAGGAACTGAAGTTGAAATAATTATTATTATATGTTATAAACAAATTGTTTTACTATACAGGATGTTGATTTGCATTTGAAAAATATTTTAAGGAGTGAATATACTACTATAACTGGATATAAATACATGAAAAATATATTCTATAGTCACTAAAAATTAAAAAAGAAAATCGTCATCATACACATTGAAAATTAACTCAGTGTATTGACCGCCGCCGCCGCTCAGCTGATCGCCACTGCAAAAGTGAAAGTTTATTCTGATTTACTATCTGAGTAACATTGAATGCAAATATGGTTTTATATCATTGCACACTGTTTAAAATAATTTTAGGTTAATAAGTAAGTATACTGTCTATATTGTATTATTAAAATATTTTGCAAATGCCTATCAACAACCTGTATTTAAGATTCGGGTGTAACAGGAATAGCTTGAATTACCCCAGGTTGGGACAATACGGGATTGGATGTTGAACGTTCAGTTGTCTGTTGAGTAACATCATCTGTAAAACGTTTTTGATACCTATAAAATGTGTCAATACAAAAGTTCATACTTCTTAGGGTGAGGAACATAGTATTCAATGTATGATAATTAGTCTAGGCTGCTAGTCCTGAACTGTATGTGTCAATCACACGCGAATATTGGTAATGAAACTGATACGAGCTCATGACTCGCACGCAGCTTGATTTTCTTAGAATATGCTATATTAGTGTAAAATAGACAACATTTTTCGAGGTCAAGAAAGTTATCATATAACAAATTGCGGTAGTCGCTAGAATACTTTTTATAAGGAAGATAAATTTTAGAAAATGCATTTTCTTTGTTATTTTGTGTTGTTTAACATTCGTTTACTAAAACATAACAGTGTACATTGTGATATCCATACATTATTAAGGATATGTTAATATTTGATATAAATTATGAGTTGAGTGAAAATGAACCTGTGAGACAAACACAGAGGAAAAGTGGAGATACTGAGAAAAGGGATAATAAGCCAAGTGATGTAATATCAGTCACTACGACCACGACTCCAGCTAATGCGCAGAAAACTGGTACTTCAGAGCAAGATGATAATGTCGGAAGAGCTGACTTTGATAGTAGTTGTCTTCCAAATCACACACGCGCAGCTGATGGAACTTGCAAAACAATCTTTCGATAAGACCTATTTATAGCATATAATTGACCTCAAGTTAAGAATCATATAGGTATATCAGCTAATGTGAGACAACGTTTATATACATAATTTATTGGTAATTTTTAAAGTATTGTAAACATATTTGTCTAGCTAAAGTAAATCTTGTCTTTTAAATAAATGGTTTTTTAACAAATTAAGGTTTAAATAATGATAACATTATAATGATATGTAATAAATAAATTGTTTTAATATGTTTAAGATTCGGGTGTAACGGCAATAGCTTGAAAAACCCCAGGATGGGATGAAACCGGACGGGTTGTTGAAAGTTCAGTTGATTGTTGCGTTGTTTCATCTGCAAAACGGTTTTGATAGCCATAAATTTTTCTTAGTACTTCGGGGTCTATAAAAATGTTTCCTCTGTTATTTGTATCACTCATGTCCTTCAAAATAACGGGCATATTGCTTGGTTTTTGTGAGTTGGTTGGTTTTCCATTATTTGTAGTCGCTACATTACCATCCCATCGGTTTGTATTACGTGATGGATCTCTGGTGTACTGATAGTTGTCTAAATCTGATGATTCGCGATCACGTGATGGTTGTTCATAATTTGATTGTTCTCGATTATTGGATGAGCCTCGATTGTCCCACGAGCCTTGATTATCTGGTGAGTATCGATCATCCCACGATTCTTGATTATTTTGTGGTCCACGGTTATTCGGCGGGCCGCGATTATTCGGCGGCCCACGATTATT
Organism: Euclidia mi; assembly: GCA_944739405.2. Classification (NCBI taxonomy): domain Eukaryota; kingdom Metazoa; phylum Arthropoda; class Insecta; order Lepidoptera; family Erebidae; genus Euclidia; species Euclidia mi. The sequence goes on from OX123185.2 coordinate 60,294,215, forward strand.
TGGCGGGCCGCGGTTGCTTGGTGGACCTCGATTGTTTGGTGGACCACGCCCGTGAGGTGGACCTCGACCCTCGGGTGGGCCACGGCCCTCGGGTGGACCTCTGTTGGCCGGTGGACCATGGCCTCCACGATCAGCTACAGGAGACCGTCTTTCTAAAATGAAACAGAAACGTAATATTATAGCGTATGAGTGCACACTCCGAGTAGGCTATCTTTCTACACAGACTGATATTTTATTGACGTTAATAATTTTATCTAGTTTATTTTCATCTATATCTTATTCAAAGGAGAGGCCTAGTCCAGCAGTGGACTGTTAAAGGCTGATGATATATAAGACATAAAATATAAAAAAAATATGAATATTAATGGATAACTTATTTTCCTTATGACAGTTTTTAAAATAATAATATGACAGAATGTCAACGTAATTGAGTATCAGCAATAAATATTTTAGCTAAAATGTCACGTCTAAAATTTCGCATTCTATCTTCTAATATGATATTTGCACTGAGACACATAAGCTAAGTGCGAGTATACCTTTAAGGCAGGACATAACTACATAATGTGTGAGTAATTTTTTAAATATTAATGCGGTCATAAGTCGGTCTAAGGTCTCCTACACAGTGGCTGGCAGCGGCCGTGCCGGCGACTCGGCCGCCGGCCAAGCCGTGCTGGCCCGGCGGCATTCAAAGCCGCCGGTTTTGCCGCACGAAGGAGCCGGCGGCGTGGCCGTACGAAGGAGCCGGTGGCATGGCCGCGCGGGTAAGCCGGGCGGGCCGCGTGGCTCGCAACTTGCTACTTGTGTGTGGTCGTTCTATACAACTGGAATGATCCCCGGCGGCTTTCTGCGGCCGATGCCAGCGGCACCGACGCCCGGTCAAAGCCGGCGCCACGAGCCGCGTGACAAAATAGTTATATAATATTTATTTTATTTATAGACTCACGCCTGTATCCCCGAAGGGGTAGGCAGAGGTGTAATATTACACCCACATTTCACCATGATTTTTTAGGTCCCACGTAATAGGGGGCGAGCCTATTGCCGTACCGGGTACATTACCATACTCCGTGCTGTTACTGAGAATTTTCTAACGGAAAAACCCAATAACACTTTGCCCGACCCGGGAAGCGAACCCGAGACCTCCCAATCCCACGCGCACATTTATGCCGCGAGACCAACGAGGCAATCTGACAAAATAAAGTAGTAATGTGGATTTTATCAAAGATCAAGTTCGTTTTATGTATATCTAAGCACTCGAACCATTTTGAATCACATAATAGACAAGCAGCAATACCTCAGTGGCGAGACATAAACTGCAGTACTGTTACGCGGAGAGTCTCGGCCTCTCGGGTACAAATTCACAGCGCAAACTGAACGCGAATATGGAGTGCGTATTAAATTGTAAATTATCACGTACTGAACAGTGCTGAAGAAACCAGTAAGTCTGAGAGTTCACCATGATGTTCTCAACCGAAATATTTTGAAGTCTGCCAACCTGCAGTTGGCCAGTGAAGTAGGCTATGGCCTACCAAACCCTTCTTGTAATAAAAAGAAGCTTGTGCTCAGGAGAGGGACAGATTATAAACAAAGCTGATCATGAGTAGAGAGAATAGACCTGGTGTTTGTCATACCTGGTGTTTATACATCTGTATCGGTACATAACAAATATAATAATTTAACATGCAACGGTGTACATCATGTACTCAAACGAACTTTATTGTACTTAAGGTAAAAAAGTAGTTACACTCTTGTGATTGCTCGCAATAGCATAATTATCGTATCTATCTCATACATATTATGTAGGTTTTGTTTATATGGTATTTTAGTTTGTTTGGGCTATATGTTAACACTAATTTTAGAATCAATTCTATTATGTATTTGTGATTCTTTTTTTTAGTATAACACATTTCTTTTGAAATTAAAGCGGGTGGATATTGAACAATAGGGACTATAAATTATTTTCAGATCATTTAGAAAACGATTGCACTCAAATTTAAACAGTACACTGTCTCTGTACATTTACAAAATGGCATAAGTATCTGTGTTTAAATCACACATCTTAGTAAGGATTTACAGGACCAGTCTTATTTGGCTGGAAGTGTAAATTAATAACGCTGGCATATTTATTCATACATTTTATTATAAAAACTTAGTAATCAGGTACTACATTTTGTCATGATTAAATTGAAATACAAAGCGATTTAGACTAAGCTATTACTGGAAATAGGCTAGCGTATGATTTTTATCTATTTCACCTTAGTGATTTCATACCAGTCCAATAATCTGAATTAAATAGATTTTAAACAAGTAAAAAGTTTTTATTACACATTATTATACATATTTTTGTTTATAGATGAACATTCTACGCATTGTTTAACTAATAAATCAGATTATTGGAGTGATACAGATTATGTTTTGTTGTAATAACTTCCACTTGGCATTGCTTTTCAGTAATCTTCATCTGGAGTAACCGCGGCAGCTTGATATATGTATGGAGGTATATGCGTCGTCATTCCTGTTGTTAATATTGGGCTTTTTGAATGTGGAGGAGGAGTGTCATCTGCTAATCTTATATCTAGAATAGATTGATAATGTGGCATTTCAGTAGTAGAGCTAACAGACGTAAAACGATACTCAGATATAGGATCTAAATTAACCAATTTTGCTGGAGTGTTTGAATATTGTTGTCTGCTATCATCAGGTCCTGGAGAAGGACGGCGATCGTTTGGAGGTGGCCGTCTTTCATAAGGCCGGTTGTCATCATGGAACTGACCTGCAGGTCTGACATCATATTGGTCTGAATTTCTGTTCGGCGGACCTCGCTCATCATGGTAACGAGGAGGTGGGTTCTCGCGAGGTGGCGGCGGCGGTGGATCTCTATACCGCGATGGTGGATCGTCATAGTGTGGTGGAGGAGGCGGTCTATCATAATGATGCGATTTTGGGGGAGGACCTCTGTGATGTCTTGTTTCATCGTGATGAGGAGGTGGTGGTGGATGACCATCATGACGTGGCGGTGATGGATGACCGCCATGATGTGGTGGTGGATGATCGCCATGATGTGGTGGTGGCGAAGGACGTCTATCGTTATTATACGTAGAAACACGTCTATCCTCATAATATGAAGACTCACGTGTTTGTCTGTCGTCCTCAGGTCTGGGTGGAGGGTGTTTATCATATCTGTGAAAAGGCTGGTCGTAGTAGTTCGATCTGTAGGTATCACGAGGTGGAGGTGGTGGTGGTTCGCCATGGTGGTGATGTGGAGGTGGCGGAGGCCTACCATGATCATGATGTGATGGCGGTGGTGGCCTATGATGCGGTGGTGGTGGCCCGTGATGTGGAGGTGGAGGACCGTGATGTGGGGGTGGCGGTGGTGGCCACCTGTCTTCATCACGTGGCGGTCTATGATGTGGAGGTGGCGGCGGAGGCCATCTGTCATCATCACGTGGCGGTCTATGATGTGGAGGTGGCGGCGGAGGCCATCTGTCATCATCACGTGGCGGTCTATGATGTGGAGGTGGCGGCGGAGACCATCTGTCATCATCACGTGGCGGTCTATGATGTGGAGGTGGCGGCGGAGGCCATCTGTCACCATCACGTGGAGGTGGCGGTGGCCTCCGATCTGTATCATAATTATAGTTTGTGTACTCGAAGTTATTCGTATTGCGTTCTGTTCTTTCGTCTGGCGAAGATGTTGTCTCTCCTTCTACTTTACAGTTATTGCAGTTGTTATACTTGCCACCATTCAGATTAGCCAGTAAAGCATATATTTCTCCTTTAAGTCGTGCCTCGTCTTCATTGCCACTGTTGAGTGGGACTAAATTATAAGATTCTTTATTCTGTGGACGCGATATATCTATCTGTTTGATAAGTTCGACTTCATATATTTGTCGGCGACTTCTAACAGTTTTTGACTTGGCGTCATCTCGCCACAAGGACTGCTCATCTGATGGCAAAGAAATTATTAATCTGTAAACGCTTTCTTCAGTGATAATATTAGTTAAAACAAAGCTTTAGATTGTTATTTTTAATTATTGCCACATCGGATACTCTGATTGGTTCATCTATCATCGTATAACCAAAAATTCAGAATACAGGTTTATGAACACCAATGTAGCTGAACATGTCTTATTCGTAGAAATTTGGACAAAACTCCATCTATACCAGCTATAGCAAACTCCATCTATAGCAATGGTTTTCGGATTTTAAAATTATTGACATAAAATTAGTAGATATTATGTACTTACTTTGTTGCGGTTTAGTAATATGATTGTTAATCACACATTTATAATATATTATTTAAAAATAGAGGGACAATATTATTGCTTGCACGCATTCACGGATCATGAAGAGATAGAACTAATCGTAATAAAATTAAAACATGATTGGTTTTATGTTTCTGAGATTAGCATTGCATTCTGTCTCGTAGTAAGTACTTACCGGTATACAGGTACTTTCATTATTGTTTATTTATTTAATATATACAATATTAACTATATTATAAACTTTATTGTACACAAATATTAAATATATTATAAACGTTATTGTACACAAATATAAATATTTTTAGGACCCGTTATAGTAACTTTTGCAATAAAATACCGCAAAATATTTGATTTGATAACTTATTGGAATAAGGTACTCACATACATTTCTACTTTAACAGAATGAATTTCGTGTGATTTATATCTATCAACACTTTTATTTGTGCTACATATTTTTTTAAATAGTAGTGTATGAAATAGTGAATATTTATTTAAAGATTAGGTAGTAGATAGATAGAAATATTCTGAAAATAACACGACTATTGATGATTTTCCTCATATGGTACTTTTGAAGTTATTGGTAATCACAATTACGAATATTTTAAGTATGAAGAACTAACATGTATTAGCCACAAGCGCCTTGAAAATGTTGAGTGCCATATTAGTCAATAAATATCAGTGTTAGGTAATTGACTGAAGGTTAACATAAAATATTAAGGTGTGAACTTAAGTAAATTGTATCATTATGTTTAGTAAGGTATTAATTTATTTAGGTATTTGCCCACTAAATAACTATATTATACGCTGTTTATGAGCTACATATAAATGTGTATAAAGTGTGTTTGTTTTCAAGTATTTTTAGCGGTCAAGGGTAACTGTCAAGGTAATACGGTCCTTCTGATAAAGTTATGCCATTCAAGTAAACAACGAACTGTTAGACAACGAAGTTAATATTTCTTACTTCAATGTCAAAATTATCTATTAAAAGTAATAAACGTGTAATGTATTATTATACTACTGTAACCGTTGCCTCTAATGCCTATATTAAATGTATTTATGTAACTAAATGTAAAATACCGTTAACCTGCCTGATCTAATAGATTTAATTATTTAATAATATACCTATAATTATTTAATTAATTTAATAATTTACCTATAAATAGAAGTCATTGGCATTAGAATGCCAATGACTTCTATTTATAGGTAAATACATGCAAATGTACATGTTCTCATGTAAGTGACTTTTGTCTTTATGAGAATAAATGTCTTTAAACCTAAACCTAAACCTAAATGTTCCAAGCTATAATGTTCAGTGTCATTCATTAAAACATCTTAATTACAAGTAATTAGAAACAATACCAACCTCTATTTTTTTCTCGTCCTGGTGTACAATAAACCATTGTCATACCGACACACATCACAACAAGTAACCACTTCATAATTGTCAATACTTTGGATATATTTAAAATAGATGGTCAACACTTTATACTGCCGAGACACTGATACGCCAGACGTCTTACCGAATCACTTATGGAAAATATTGCTGATGGTACTGCCAAACCGGTTCTTCATTTACATCAATACAGAATGTGATCATTTAGTTTACGTCATTCGCAAAAACACTGCAAGGTACTAATGAACTTTAAAACCGCAGATTATATTTGCTATAATAAACGTATTCAGCTTTGTTTTTGGCTATTAATTTTTTATATGATCGATTCTGACTGTCATTAAACAATTATTATAGTTTTTATAGGCTTGTGTTGGTACCGTTCGCACTGACGTCAGAATAATGACGCTGTAGATAGACAATTCTGTTAATTTGAAAAGGTTGGTAAAACTAAAATTTAATTAATCTAAACTATCCTAAACTAAACTATCCTAAACTAAACTACAAAAACTAAAAATAAATAAAAACTAAAATTTTACAGGATTTCATGCAATATTTTAAATGGCTTCACAATGCCAATAAAAATGTTTTCAATGTTGATGTTTATAATATATTTTAATTTATATGGATGATATCGATATCATCCATATAAATTAAAATATATCGATGTCGACATCGATATAACGTAACTTTTTCAAATTTCGAGAAATTCTAGTATCTTTATTTTAGAAAAGTATCTTCTGGCTAAAATTATACATAGTCCAGTCTACAGGGAATTATTAAAAATAAGGTGGCATCGCAACTGCATACACATTGATTGTAAAACAATAGGTAAATAAAATTCAGCGTGTGCAAAAAACACTTTTATTTAATAAAAATGACAAAATAAGGTTTATTATAAGATAAGATATATTTTTTTTTACTAATCACCGCAAGTCACATTACAGAGACAAAAGTCGAGAGAGTCGTTCATCATCATCATCAGAACTTGACGTTGACAATTTTGTGCCGTTAGCTTTGATATGTGTCGGCGGTGATATAACGTCACCATTTTCATCAAGAATAGTAGTTGGTGACAATTTTATGCGTTTAGCTCCGAAATGTGTTGGCGGTGATATAACGTTGCCATCTTCGTAAAGAGACCTAGTTGGTGATGGTGTCTTGTTGTTAGCTCTGAAATGTATTGGCGGTGATGTAACGTCACCATCTTCGTCAAGGGAACTTGAAGTTGACAATTTTGTACCGTTAGCTCTGAAATGTGCTGTCGGTGATATTACGTCGTCATCTTCGTAAAGAGAACTAGTTGCTGATAGTTTCTTGTCGTTAGCTCTTGAATGTTTTGGTATTACGTCATTATCTTCGTCAAGGGCACTAGTTAGTGAAGGTTTCATGGCGTTAGCTTTGATATTATAAAATTTATTCCTTCCTAACAAAATATAGCTTAAATAAATACAAATTAAAACTAACTTTGACATCATGGTTACAAAAGTTATCATACGAGGATACTGAAAATCTACTCATTCCGATTATTTAAATAACTTTAGCACGAACAATATGTAGTGGGTATACATAAACATTTACATCACAACCGCACACACACATACATTTAGGCACACAACTACACACCTACATTCATACACAATTACACACACATACATTTATTCACACACATAAATTCATGCACTTATGCTATACATACACTCACACACACATGCATGTTAGTTATACTTAATAACAATTAAAAAAATGTTGTTACGTACTTTTATTTCTGAAAATCACGTTTTAGATTAAGTAGTAAGCAAATGTTTAAATTACAAAGATCATGTGTCTAAGAGGTGGGAGCCTGGTGATCTATAAAACAGGTTTTACCTACTATAGACATCAGTCTCTCACAAAGGAGTAACAATTTATTATTGTAACTATCAGTATTGTGCTATCTAAAATTAAGGTAACCTTTGTGAAAAAGAGAAATAAACATATTATTATTATTATTTATTATTATTATGTCACTATCGTCGCCAAGAGAACTTGTTGGTGAACCTATCACCATCTCTGTTTTCATCAAGAGTATCGTCTATCTTCAACAAGAGTATTGACTGGTGGTAGTTTTATGCAATGAACTCACAGATTTGGTGGTGGTAATTCGTTAATAACTTTATCAAAAGTATTAGATCGTGGTAGTTTTTTAAATGGGCTCTGGAATTAAGTGCCGGTAATTCTCTAATATCTTCACCAAGAGAACTAACTGGTGATAGTTTTATGTCATCAGCTATGGGATGTAGTGGTGGTGGTAGTTTGTCACTATCTTCATCAAAAGTACTAACTAGCGGTTGTACGCAATGAACTATATCAATTATAGGATTTGGTGGTGTTATTTCTTCGCTATCTTCATCAAGAGTACTATCTGGTGATATCTCTATGCAATGAACTCTAGGATTTGGTGGCGGTAATTCATCGCTATTTTCATCAAGAGTACTAACTGATGATAGTTGTATGTCATTAGCTCTGGGATTGGGTGGTGGTAATTCATCGCTATCTTCAACAAGAGTACTATCTGGTGATAGTTGTATGCCATTAGCTCTGGGATGTGGTAGTGGTAATTAATTGCTATGTTCATCAAGAGTACTAACTGGTGATAGTTGAATGCTATTAGCTCTGGGATGTGGTGGTGGTAATTCATCACTATCTTTATCAAGAGCACTAACTGGTGGTAGTTCTATACAATGAACTCTAGGATTTGGTGGTGGTAATTCGTCGCTTTCTTCATCAAGAGTACTAACTGGTGAAAGTTTTATCCCATTAGCTCTAGGATTCGGTGGTAGTAATTCGTCGCTATCTTTATCAAGAGTACTATCTGGTGATAGTTCTATGCAATTAACTCTAGGATTTGGTGGTGGTAATTCGTCGCTTTCTTCATCAAGAGTACTAACTGGTGATAGGTTTGTGCCATTAGCTCTAGGATGTGGTGGTGGTAATTCGTCGCTATTTTCATCAAGAGTACTTTTTGCGAATATTAGATTACAGAAAAATAAACGAGAGCATTTTAGCGAGCTTTTTATTGAGTGTTCTGGCGAGCACACAAGCAAAATTGACATGATGTGACTGTGAGATCTAAGGTGAGGAATATTTTTTTGACGAGCAAATGTTTGTAGCGATGTTTGGCTTTGTACTTGGGTCTGTTATTTGTTCAGTTCAACAGATTTGACAACTGCAATGCTCGATGTTGTGTTGCAAGTTAATGCTCCAGAGTATTAGCACCTTTATATTAAATAAAAAGAAAACATTGAATTTTGCAAAAAAGAAGCGGTATATGTACATAATATCTAAGATTTTCGTATTATTTTTAGCAACTACACCACCGCTCCACATTTTTGCCTGGTTGCCTGGAAGAGATCCCCCTAGGCGATAAGGCCGCCGATTGTACATTATCGTAGTTTTAAGTCTCTTTACAAAATATGTACTATATAATGCTATGTTGGTGTGCAATAAAGCGTATATCTATCTATCTATTTATATTAAATAAATATATTTGCAACTGAACGATTATACATGTATTCGATTCCGATTTGTATTAAGTAACCTACGTATGTCTGATTGTGACTGATTGTGCTTCTACAAACATATCATAACTTAAAATCATACCATAACGTCGCTTCGTTGTGATGTGAAAATAGGACAAACATTTCCACAATCAAAGCCCAGAGCCCAAACTACGAAACCTAGAAACGTGAAATTCGGACAGTGGGTTTCTTTTATGTCCTAGGCACTAAGGAAGGTTAATTAAAAATATTTTTAATATAGGAAGGCAAAATAAAGGTTGCAAGTTTTGGACAGGTAAATCCTCTGGCGACCGCTAGTCTAAAATATGTATTTATGTTCTCATCCCACAGTGTTTGTAAACGAATTTCTCGAAAGAACTTAATTGTTTTTTTTTTTGCAATATTTTGTTTAAATTATATTGTAAACCTATATTTTGGACATTTTTATTTCGCTTCTGATTTGGTACTATTTGGAATAAGAACTACAAATAATCCTAAATATAGGACCAAACAACGTTTGTTGGGTCAGCTAGTACTTAGTGTTGTAATATTGGTATGTGTGACTTAGGGCTACCGATTACAATCAAGTGAACCGCTAATTCGTCTGCCACTACACTCTACAGGTATATAAAAAGGTATTACAAATATCTAAGTAATTGAGATAAATCCAATAAAACCTACCTTGAATCCTTTCACGGCCAGATGCACAATAAATCGTAACCACACCAATACAAACTATAACTAATACACACTTGAGCAATGTCAGTATTATTTGATTAAAATTTAAGTGCTCAATACTTGACACAGCTTTGAATGTCTCTATAAACTGTTTACTAACAGGAAAATGTTTTACTTGGAAATGCCGCGATATAAAGAAACGTGATATTTGTATAATGTGACGTACTTCAGTACGGTTAGTCGCATGTCTGCTACTATATAATACATGTTTAAGAACTTTATTAATTGTTTATAGTGACTGTTTAGGGCATTATATAGCAATAATCATTAATCAATAATATCCTAGACTTTCACATATGAAAGTGGAATGTAGTCACCGTATCTCAATACAAGATAATTTGATGTCACATGTGCAAGAGATTAAACCGATGTCCGTTTTGAAACCCGTCGATTTACCATCTTTTTCGTGATGTTTGTGTGAATTTAATTGCTTAATATTAGTTTTGTGTATTACCTGGTAAAACAATCATTACCTGCAGCATTAGATATTGTCACTAGCGACTAACCGAAAAAAAGCAGGAGGAGTTTCACTTTTTTATAAATAGATAGAGAACCTCCCATAATTCAACACTACTCAAAACGTCAGTTAATATTAACCCAGGAGAATTAAAATCAATGTTGGCCGTATAAAGTGAAATGTAAAAGCCACTTACGTAATACAGAAAGCGGCGACAATCTCATTCGCGGCGACAAATTGAGAACACCTTCCGGCGCCGCAGCCGCACTCTCTGGTAAATAGCTATTTATTGTGGCAGAGAGCGGGACACCTGTCTCTGCGTACGGTGAAACGACACTAAATGGAACACCCGAGGAAGCCTTGTTAGTTGCTTAGCGGATGAGATATATTGCTTAAGGGTGTTTGACTTAAGAACACATTTTGAGTAATTTCTAGATTTTTATGACCGCGCTTGAATGTTGTTTTTTGTAATATACCAATTGTAGGTACTTAGCGGCACTTAAATTATATTTTATGTCAGTGCCGTTAGGAGTTTTGTTCACCTATATAGACAGTTGCATAATCATAATATTGTCGTCTAATCACAGTTCTAGTCCCTTAAATAATTTGATTTCTTGATAATACAATAAGATTATGGTCAGGATTACCTAACTTGTGATGACAGAGGACCTCTGATTATAAAAGCTAGATTAAAAAAGTATCTTATTATTATGTTTTACAATAACGACTTTCTTATGAAAGTCGAATTTATTATGAAATAGGAATGAAAATTACATGAGTACTTCTAGGTATAGTGACTAGCAGAAATGACGAACAAGAAGATACATATCTCTTCAAAAGTAAAAATCTGAGCATTCGATTTATTATTGGACCCGCTTACTCATGGTTTGAGTCGTATCTCAAAAATAGGACACAGATCGTTCAAATAGAATATTTTGACAAACATTCAAAACAATTAAAATCCGTGCGATCCCAAGTTATACACCAAACATGCTCAATCCCCCAGGGAAGCGTCTTAGGTTGCATATTGTTCCTGATCTATATTAACGACCTTCCAAAATCCTTAGACCCAGAAACATCCACGCCAGTACTTTTCGCCGACGATGTCTCAATACTGATAAAATGTGATAGTTTAAATTACAATAACCAGGTCCAAAACGCTCCCCAATCTGTTACACAATGGCTAAAAGAACATAATTTAGAAATAAACTCAAAGAAAACAAAGATAATGCAATTTAGGACATACAAAAAACCACCACTCGCGCTACAAATAACGGATCAAAACACACCACTAGAAGAAGTCAACACTTTTAGTTTATTGGGAATAAATATAGACACGCACTTGAACTGGAAAACACATATAGAACACGTCAAATCCAAGCTGTCTAGATTCACATATGCTCTATTCCAAATAAAACATAGCACGGACACACAAACAGCATTGTCCGCGTATTACGCATATGCATATTCCTGGCTGAGGTATGGGGTCATGCTCTGGGGTAATAGCGCTAATGTAGACGATCTATTTATAATTCAAAAGAAATGTATTAGAATTCTGGCACAAATTGACAATACACAAAGCTGCAAACCATACTTCACGAAGTTTAATATATTAACATTGCCGTCAATATACATACTAGATATATGTACATTTGTGTTCAGAAATAGTGAAACGTTTAATAAAATTAAAGACATCCACAACATAAACACCCGACATAAAGATAGATTGCATTTACCCACTTCAAAAACAAAACTGCTTAACGAAAGCCCTTATTACATGGCTGTTAAAATATATAACAAATTGCCTAAGATAATTAAAAATGAAAGGATAGAAACAAAATATAACAAACAGCTTAAAACTTTCCTGAACCAAAAATGTTACTATTCAGTTACAGAATATTTAAATGACAAAATATAACCTATTTAAAATATATCTTTAGTATGACGATGCTCATTATTTGCATAAATTCCCAAACTTAAGTTATTTATATTATTTATATTACTAGGCAAACAATTTAGGTATTTAAGTATTCATAAGCTTATACAATTTCCATGTGACATAATATATTTGTAATTTCATAATGTTCTTATTTAAAATGTTATCTTTAATCCGTATCTTGAATTCTAATAGTATTTTTATTTTTCTTTCTCATATAATTTTCAAATTTCAAATCTAATAATTGCATTAATTTAATATAATTCCTGCTTTCAAATGCTTACGTCTAACTTATAAAATTTATTTTCTAAATATATGTAATGACTTCTATAAATATAATTTAGTATTGTTACATTTTGCTAATGCATGTACCTAGTTTTTATATGCTACTCAGCTTGTATGTATTGCTACGCTTGAAAAAGGCGCTAAGTCTAAAGCACTTATTAATGTATACCTACTATCTTAAATGTACACTTAGTTTGCAATGGGGCATGTTACATTGTCAATAATATCACGATACCGTGGTATTATTGATGGTGTAATAGGCTGTATCGCGGTATCGTGATAATATCACAAATTATTCAAACATCTTGAAATCCGCGATACTCAGGGGGCGGGGCTTCAATATTATTGAAATGTAAGCGCATCGAGATATTTTTCTGTCAGTATGCGTTCGCAGCAATGGCGAAACGACGTCAAAGTTGTGACGATTCTTATGTCCTTTGTCAAAGTGACGATTATGAATTACGCTCCATCGTTGATGCAGGAGGTAAATATGGTCTGGAGGAATTACCTAATTCTTCTTCATGAAACATGCCCGTCCTTGTGGAACCCAAAAGATAAAAATTAATTAAATAAAATTAATAAAAATGAAGACTTCGGCAAGTTGTTGATGTTGTTTCTGAATGTTAGTATACATACATATTACAAAGTCTCACGCCTATAACCTCGAAGAGGTAGGCAAAGGTGTATTTTTACACCCACTTCGCCAGATATACTTTAGTCCCACGTAATAAGTGGCGAGCCTATTGCCGTACCGGGCACATTTCCAGACTCCGTGCTGCTACTGAGAATTTCGTTACAGAAAAACCCAATAACACTGCCCGACCCAGGAATCGAACCCGGGAACTCCCGATCCCACGCGCACATTTATGCCGCGAGACCAACCAGGCAGTCGTATAGGGTTTGATGTCGAGTTTTCCGTCTCTACGCAAAGATAGTATTTGCATCGTGTTATCCCTTAGTCGCCTCTTACGACACCCACGGAAAAATAGGGGGTGGTGAGTTGGTGACAATTGTATTCTATGCCGTCAATCACACGGTTAACTGTAGTAAGTATGTTAGTAAATGTGTATATTGATTTCGTTTTGAAATCCAGTCTTTTACCCACAGACCGTGCTTTTACCCAAAACTTCCTCTTTTGACGTGACAACGTCTTATAAATTGGTTTGCCGGGTGACACTTCAAGAAACTGCGTTACGCTCCGCTCACGTTATGCGCTCACAATGAGAGCGAGTGAGAGGCACGCGTCCCGCCTAAGAGCGAGAGAGACAGACATAAAAAGTGAAAGGCACGCGTCTTTCATCCTTCTTCCTACTATACGAATGAATATTCACATTAAAATTATTTTACCACTCAAAGTCGTTGTCACGTAAAACTTTCGCCCGTATACCGACTTTACAGGCAACCAATTTTTTTGCGCTTAGTTTTTAATGCGCATGCGCGTATTATTGCTATAGCGGCTTCCCTTTACAATCCATGTTCTTTTTAAAATTTGTTCAAATTTAATCTTGCACTAAACACTACTTTCTCTAGTAGTTTCAAACGCGTACTGATGGTGATATTATTGATAATGTAATAGCCCATATCAATACTTGTGGTATCGCGATACTAGGATCATGATAATATTGACAAGTGTAACATGCCCCAATAAACGATTTGATTTGATTTGATTTACCAGAGTATATCTTCAATACATGAAATATTACTAAATAGTTTTTTATTGAGAACAGAATAAGAAGACATTATTTCAATAAACTATGTAGCTAGCCTATTGATTTGTATAACTCGCTGAATAAATACAACCGTGACATTGAATTGGCCGTAAGATCAAACGTCAATCTTTATTTGACTATGTACTACATCACGAAAACTGTCTGCAGCGACATCGTTTCAATAATTTTTATTGCTCAATTAGTGACAAAAAGTCTCAAACACCATATTGCATAAGAGGTTGTTGGATAGCATTTTTTTAAATTGGTACTTTTATACTCACCAAATTATGTCGTACGTTCTCATTTGTTTTGTTCTTAGTTCATCAGACTGACGAAAACAGATCAATGCGTTTCATACATATTTTTAACCATAATAAATTGTATGTCATCGTCTGAATGTAATATATGTTCATCTAAGCTTGGTTCCATACAATACTTAAACGTCAAATAAAATAATATATTTTTCTGAATACTAAAATTATATTAATAATATTATGTTGTTTAAAATCTCATCCATAACACCACGGTCTACCCTAACACGGGCGACCAAAACCCCGCTCTAAACCGCACTGTCGCCTACCCTTGACACTATAATAGCCCCTTCGCATTTCATACTGAATAATACGAACAATATAATTTATTTAATACTAGTTCTAAACTTTGTTCAATGGTAATAAGTAGTGGAGATAAATTAATTTGCGTAGTTTAAAGGTTCAAGGCTGTGCTTATAAAGTAGGTATTTTGTTAATAATAATAACAAAAGATAAGTGCGTGAAGTTTTTATCATGCATTTCTGAGAAACATGCGCGCTTGTTGTTTAGTGGTATAAGCAGAAGATAAGGCATACCAGTACCTACCTATTCGTATACTTACTCTCATAATAAGCTTAAACATTAGCCGTGTATAAGACTAAATATATTGGAATTGGCATCGTAACCAGTTTATAATTTATAGCCTCTCTATTTTTTGTTGTCGCTACTTAACATATGCATTTTGAGAGATTGGATAACAAATGTAAGTTGTGCATCAAGGTTGTTTACTATAAAGAGATGTTATGCCATGCAATTTAGTATTGCGGTTATGTTCAGTTCTAATTATTATTAGGTGGCAAAGGTAATGTAATTTGAAGTTTTGTAAGTATTCAAACCTTTACTTGTATTATTATTTAATCTTTCGGGTATACTTTTACGTAGCGTCCATACATTTGTGGACTAGAGGCTGAAAACAAAGGTGAAAATAAGTATCCTAGCAGAGAATTAAAAACTAATATGTTTTTAATATGCGTATGTTCTAAGATTCTAAGGAATGTTGTGCTTTAAGTAATCGAAATTAATCGTTGATAAATACGGATAAAAGTATCCCTATTTCGCTTAAATTGAATCTGTTAATACAAGATGCAGCTTCAGACGCACAACATTTATGACAAATTTGGCTAGTTAAATCATTTCTCCAAACTACTGCGTACCAATTCTGGGGAGTCATGTTGAGTAAGTATCTTGAGTTACAACCTTCTAAATAATTCAAACTCGGCGGACAGTTTCTGAACTGACAGCTAATTTAGTGCCTTTACGATCAGAAGAGCTTGCTTTGACTCTGTGTTAAATTTGCAACAATCTGAAATCGGGCGGAAAACTATCGAAACAGCGCAAATGAACGAGAAGTTTCCGACAGCAAGCGAAGAGTCCTGACGTCTTCCTATTGCTAGTTCAAATACTTGATTTTCGAGTGGCGGAATAAATGAAGGCGCAGTTGTTTATTTCTTACCTATAACTAAAACTTCAATGATGCATTTTTTAGAAGAAGCCTTTTTAAGATAGTGCACCTACGTATCTATATGTATGACAATAAATTCTTTGAATACTGTAAATCGTACTTCTATGCTCAGTAACTAAACTTGGATAGGTACACCTAAGATAACTAATTCTTCTTTATCATTAAAATCCTTTATCATTAAAAAACCTATCGCTAACTTTTGTAGTAGTGAATAGAACATATGTTAACCTTGCAAAATCAACAAATTGATGAAATTGATCATCAATAGTAACGAATATTTGTGAATCGGTTTTTGTTTTTTATATAAATTATCTCGAATACGGTATTTTAATATAGTTTTTTTTTTGTGAATGTCAATACTGAATTAATCCAGTGATCGTTTTGGCGTGGCGTTGTCATTGCTGATAACGTTTAAATTACAGTATTTTATTGATGTATATGTAACTTTATTTTAACACTGTACGGGTATCAACAGTTTCATAACTTTGTAACACAGTTATAAAAGGGATGCTACATTAGTCACCAACCACCAACAGGACACCTGGTAAATCTAGTTGTGGTTTATAAGCCGGAGGTGGCACATTAGCCTTGGTCGATATACTGCCGTTTGCTGATTACGGATTTCTATGAATATAAATGTAAATAGTAAGTAGGTGCTTCATTAGTTTGCTATGCATTTTTTTTATAAACTCACGCCTGTATCTCCGAAGGGGTAGACAGAGAATATTACACTGGACCACGGAGGCAGTGCTATACAATTTTGGCTAAGTTAACTATTTAGAGATCAGTTGGTTGAGATAATAACTTTTTGTAAGTATTTTTGTGGTTACAAGGTAGCAATTTCTGCGATATTTCTGGCAGTAAGTCCTTACTGTTGCCGAACAGCGAGCTGCTACGTAAAGAAAGAAAGAAAGAAAGAAAGATTTATTTATTTGTAAGAATATAGTAACAAAAAGATGTTATTTCGAATTATGTCCAATATAATCTACCATTTCTGGTGTACAAATATTCCATTAGTCCGTAAGTTAAAATGTCAAAATTAATTACAAATAACTATAATAATAATAATAATAATTAGTCACAAAATTTGAATTAAACAGAGAATACAGAACATAAATAAAATTAATCATATATTTGTAATAATAAAAACAATAATACTTAATAGCAGACTATAATATTACAGGGTATCTTTTAAGTAGTCACTAGCGGAATAGTAACATTTATCCAACAACATGCAGCATTTTTTTTAAATTAGCTTAAATTACAATCTTTATAATAGTTAGGCAATTTATTAAACAGTCGAATAGCCATACAAAATGATTTTTTGCTATGCATTGCTGTGTTTTGTCGATGGACCTGTAGTTTGTTAGGAAAACGGTAACTTCTTTGTGTATTTATGCTGGTTTTAATAAATAGGTTAGGATTTTTATACACAAAAACACAGATCTCGTATATATAAAGACAGGGTAAAGGCAAAATACGATGTTTTTTTAAAAAGAGGGACACAGCTGTCTAAGTAATCTGCTCCACTGATAGCTCGGATGCATTTCTTTTGAGCCCTGAACGCTCTGATCAGATCAACAGAGTTTCCCCATATTACTATTCCGTAGCGTAAAATAGAGGATATGTAGCCGTGGTAGGCGTACAAAGTCGCTTCCACACTTGCCACCTGCCTTAGCCTATATAGCGTATACATATATCCATCTATTCTAGAACATATTTTTTCTATGTGTTGCTTCCAATTGCAGTACTTATCGATTATTATACCAAAAAAGGATGTCGATTCTGCTTTTTCTAATGTTTGTCTATCTAATTGAATATTTAAGGATATAGGATTACTATTGTATGTCTGAAATTGAATCAATTTGGTTTTATTTACATTTACATTTAAGTTATTATTATCAAGCCATTTATTAACGTTGTCCAGAGTTTGGTTTATATCCCTTTCAAAGGTATTTTTATTATTACACTGAATTTGCAAAGTAGTATCATCTGCATATAATACACATTTGTGTGAAGTTGAATCGGGCAGATCATTAATATAGGCTAAGAATAGCAGAGGGCCTAATATACTACCCTGCGGTACGCCACATGCATTTTTTTGTCCGGTTTAGTGATTTTTCAATTTTTATGTGTCGACCTGATAAATATGGCATTTCAACACACTGAACACGATTTGACAAGTAACTTACTATCCAATTTAGCCCATTACCTCTAAGTCCATATTTTTCAAGCTTTTGTAGTAGTAGATCATGAGACACGAAGTCAAAGGCTTTGGACATGTCAAGGAATATGGAAACTATTGGTATTTTTTTATCTAATTGTTCCGTAATATTTTTCACGAGTGTGAAACAAGCAAAGGTGGTTGAATTGATTTTTCTAAACCCAAATTGTTCTGATTTTAGAATGTTATGCTTTATTAAAAAGTTGTATAGTTGATTGTGTAACAACATTTCGAAAATCGTCGATATTACTGGGATTAGGGTAACTGGACGATAGTTGTTCATATCGGTTTTATCTCCTTTTTTATAAATCGGTTTCACTATCGAGTATTTCAGACGAGTCGAAAATTTGCCGCACTCAAATGATAGATTTATCAAATAGGTTAGCGGATGTGATAGACTTGTGGCACAGATCTTTAGTATTTTTGTGTTAATTTCATCATAACCTGTGGAATTAGTGTTGTTTAACGTCATTATGGTTTTATATACATCTTTACAATCTAGTGGATTTAAAAATATGGTATTTGTATTATTTTCAATGGTTTTAGACATTTTGATTATGGGCTTGGCATTATCATTTCTGTTGGTCATATTTATGAAATAGTTGTTGAAGTTATTCACTATATCTTTTGGGTTTGTGTAATTTATACCATCGATTTTTATTGATTTTATATCTTTACAATTTATTTCTGAGCTAAAGTTATTTCTTATTATTTGCCATGCCGCCTTACATCTATTTTTCGAGTTATATATGTATTTGGTATTATTATTCTTTTGAGCCTGCAGTGTGCATCTTCTTAAAATTGTTTTATATATGTTGTATCGTTTAAGGTTAATATTTTTACTACACGGTGACTGTAGATATTTAAAATAAAGCATCCTCTTGTTTCTACATGATTTTCTTAACCCCTTGGAAATCCATTTAGCCTTCACTGGTTTGTTTGTCATTTTTACATTTATTAATGGGAAGCAAAGATTATAAAAAAGTTTCAAAGTAGTGTGAAAAGTATCAAGGGCATCATCTATGTCATTAAACGCGTAGATATCATTAAACGAGAGAGCTTCTAGGCAAGAACAAAATTTTTGTCTGTTTTCTTCGTTATAATCTCTATGCTTTTCAAACCAAAATTGTCCATACCGCGATGCATCGTTGACAACTTCAATCTCGAATGAAACACTTTGACCGGTTTCATGGTCTGATAACCCCAAATAATGGATTTTTGGTGTAACATTAGTTATATTAGAGTTTATCAGATCCAAATAAGATTGCTTTCTTGTAGGAGATAAAATATGACATTTTATGTTATGATTTGAAAGTATTGACTTAAGATCTTTTGTTAAGTTATTTGATTTAAAAAAATCAATATTCCAATCACCGCACAGCAAAATATTCTTGTTTGTTTTTGAACAAATGCTTTTTAGAACTGTGTCAAGATATAGCAAAAACCTTGTTCCATTGGGGTTCAGTACCCTATAGATACATATAACAATAAGTTTTAGAAACATTATTTCCACACCACAGTATTCAAAGTGAAAGGGTATTGGTTCCACTTTCTTATTAATTGGTTTAAATTCTAGATTTTTCCTTACGAGAATACAAGAGCCGCCTCTTCGCTGGTTAGCCCTTGAAAATGATGCCGCCATCCTAAAATTATCGATATTAACGTTATTCTCTGAGCCTCTTTTTATGAACGTTTCTGTAAGACAGATAATATCAATCTGATCGCATTGTTTCTTCAAGTCTGCTATTGTAATTTCAAATAAATCTTTTTTATTTAGGATACCCGCTATATTCTGGTGAAACAATGTGACTTTTTGCTGCTTAGTCTCGAAAAATATTAGTAGGTTGAAATGTATACGCAAGTATTAGTAGGTTGAAATGTATTTAATGAAATAGGTGTTGCGCGTTAGCTAATCCTCCTACTGGGTACACAATGACTTTTATTTCTAGCGTCACGCCTATATCCCCGAAGGGGTAGGTAGAGGTGTAATATTCCACCAACATTCTCCTTATGAATTTTAGGTCTCACGTATTAAGGGGCTGCCATGCTGCTACTGAAAATTGTGGAAAATCCCAGGAAGATGCAGGAATCGAACTCGAGACCTCCCGATCAGCAGATGTATAAGCTATCTTTTGGACCATGGTTGCAGACCTTTTATGGGACTTTTGATATCAGTAGTATGTATACAAAGTTAGTTTAAATATGTACGAGGCATAAAAACAATAAACAAAGCATGTATCATCTACAAGAGGCGATATACCAATACCAAACACCAGACACCAACACCAAAAACGATTGTAAAGAATAATGAACACGTATTGATGGGAAACAATCACTTATTCACAGGAGTATGGTTTATTAAAGTATGAAAGCGAATACATCAAGGGGTAAAATGGTGAGATATAAAGTTACGCTGCTGCGTTGTCACGCCGGACTAACACAAATAGCTCAATTAAACGGATCCGATGTGTTCGGAACATCGCCTGTGCAATAAATGGACGAGTCATCTGTCCACGTATCGCCAGTGTCACGTTCTAAATTGGTTGTCCACCGTCATGTTTTTTGGCTATGGTTAAAACATATCGTATTGTAACATCAATTGTACTTGTATTACATTGTTTGTTTGATTTTTGCCGTGCGGTGAAATAAGCCGTATCGTATAAAAGTGATCTGGTTTAGTAACAAAATATTTGTTAAGCGAAATGGTAAAGCCTGTGTAAAAGATTATTTGTTTTGTTGGTTAGGATTTCAGTCTATTATAGAATCAAAGTAAACACTCATAATAAAGAGTGATAGGTATAATCAAGGAAGTTTCGAAAATTTTAACGTTAAGCGACGATTGAGCCGATAACGTTATTTTTGGGTATATCTATCACTTGTAGCTCTGTCCTAGATTTTTTGTCGCTAATAAAATAAATATGCGTATTACGTATGAAAAGTAAATACGTAATGTGATGCACATTTTATGTAAGCCAATTGTAGAGCAAACAAGTGAAAATCTACAAACGAGACAAGCTTTCGTGGTATATTGACTACACCATTGTTTAATGAAGCTTACTTGCGCACTAATAATCAGTTCATCTAGAGAACATCCGAAACAATCGTTTATGGATCACATAGGGTATTGTGTTCAGTATTTCCACTCGGAATTGTTTAATGGGCGCTCTAATCACTAGTGGCGGATCTAGACTATTATTTGCAGGATGGTTTATTATGGTTTGGAGCCGCCTTAACCAGGTGAAAGAAGTTTTGATCATGATTAACGCTTTAAAGTAATTTGCTTTTGGAAGAAAATATGCTTTTTCTCGAGCTCTTTGCACCCTTACTCTAAATCCGCGCCTGCTCTTTGCTGCTTATCACAATTTTGTAACATAATATATAAAGTCAACTGGTATTTGTACGTGCTTCACAAAAAAAAATACAATAAAAGACTAGAATCTGAGTTCAACATTTAGTTTTAAAGCAAATTTACTGAGTAGATATTACAGATAGAAGCGCCTTTCGTTTAAAATTTGCAATTTAACCAATGAAGATAGCCTTATTACTAAAACGTAGGCTAATTAATGGTTTATATCTGTTCCATCGATTATATAAATTAGATATGTGTATAAGTCAAAGTCAAAATTATTTATTCATTTAGGTAGGTCAGAGTGTGACGCTTTAACTACATCTATCAGAGGGTAACTCAATACATATGTATAAACAGAGCAATCAATTGCTCAAAAACATCTTTATGTAATATAGCGCCATGGGTTAGTTGTAAGCCTTCAAAAAGTATCGGGAATGGATTATTTGGCTCCAAATTCATATTTTTGTTTTTTTTTTTGTTATTGTTAGATTGGCGCAACTGTTTTTCATTTTGGCGCAGAGTTTGAGTTGCATCTGTAATTTTATTTATATACAGTGCTGTTTTTAGTTATATCATATTATTATCTAGTGTGTATTGCGAATTTCATAATGAACAAAAACATTGAATAAAGAGTTTGTCTTAAAATTTGCATCGCCAATGGAATTTCGCGATCGGATTCAATGGAAATGTTACAGAAGGCTTACGGTGAATTAACTTTCTCAAAAACTCGTGCTTATGAGTAGCACAAAGCGTTCAAAAGTGGTCGAGATATGATGGAACAGTTGCCTCGCTCGGCCATCAACGTCTGCAACAGAACTTAACATGGCAAAAGTGAAGGAAACAGTGATTGAAAATCCTCATTCAACTTTGAGAGAGATAGCCGCCGAACTTTCTGTATCTCACGAATCGATCCGTACCATTTTAACTAATCATTTGGGTATGAAACATGTTGCCGTTCGGCTAGTTCCAAAAGACCTGAATTTTCTCCAAAAACTCAATCGTTTGAGAGTCGCTGAGGACATGCTAGAATGAGTCAATTCCGACCCAACATTCATGAAACGCATTGTTACTGGTGACGAGACGTGGGACTGGTGCGAGTTTGACAAGCAAACTAGTCAACAAGCTTCGGAGTGGCGCCTCCCAACTGAACCGAAACCGAAAAACCACGAAAATGGCCAGATTTGTGGAAAGAAAATTCTTGGATTTTGCACCACGATAATGCGCCTTCGGTTAAGGCCTTCACTGT
This sequence comes from Euclidia mi, assembly GCA_944739405.2. Taxonomy (NCBI): domain Eukaryota; kingdom Metazoa; phylum Arthropoda; class Insecta; order Lepidoptera; family Erebidae; genus Euclidia; species Euclidia mi. The sequence goes on from OX123185.2 coordinate 60,317,123, forward strand.
GAACGAATTTTTGACCAAACACTCAAGAAATACCATCGAGCAACCACCATATTCAACAGATATGTCTCCAGCCGACTGCTTCTTTCTTTTTCCTGAACTCAAATTATCACTTCGTTTCACCCGTTTTCAATCGGTAGAAGACATAAAGGAGAATTCGCGGCGAGAACTGAACTCAATTCCAGAAACAGCGGTTAAATAATGTTTTAATGACTAGTTTATGCGTTGGCGTAAGTATATTGTTTCTAACTTTGACTTTGAATGTGATAAAATAAATTTGGATGAATAACAAACAGTTTGTGTATTATTGATCTTTTCCCGGTACTTTCTTGACAGAGTAGTATACAACTGACCTTATCTATAGTACCATGTCTATACATATTTGAGATCTGTGTTTTTGCCAAATGTAATTAAAATTTAGACACTATGTTAAAAATACATTTAAAGGTAAATGGGCACCTTAGTATGGAAACCATACCCATGGCGGACACAAACGAAATATAGCAGAGTGTATTCATCTGTGGCTCTCATTTACTATGGTATTAGTCGCATTAATGTGAGCTACGGGAAACTAAAAAAATTCAAGTGTTATCTATGAATATATCTATACACTTTATCTCTGAAACTACTGTTCCGATTTGAAAAAATCTTTTTGTGTGTGAGATAGCCACATTCATGAGATAGGTTATAGGCTACTTTTTATCCCGATATCCTGCGGGATTACTGAATGAGGCCGACGAAGTCGCAGGCGTCCGCTTATTTAATTGATAGATATAGGTAAGAAAAATAAAATGATAATTCATTAAAAAAAAAATTATTCAATTTGATCCATAGCAATCATAGCATCATTTAAAAAGGCAGCGGGTGCGCCATTTGCTTCCTGGTGTATGGCCAAGACAGATAATAAACAATGCTAGCGATATGGGCGCAGCTATTAAATGTGCGAAAAAAACCTGTTCAATGTGCGAAAGAGATAGATATAGTATAACATATCTCTAAACATTAGCTCATTTCGATATTATTTTTATGCCTTTATAAGATGAAATAAAAACCTATGATACCGTTTGTTTTCTTTTTCGCCGACGATTTTTAATGAAACAATTATATGCAATGAAAGGTCATATTATTCCCCTTTGTTTAAAACTATTTTGGTTAATGTCCGCCACTGTTCGCAAAGCGGGTCAGATATGCCCAATGACCTTTAATATTAGATATCTCAATAGGGTTGTTTCCAACTAGTCAAATCAAGCACTTTTAATGAAATGTCAAAAACGACCTTTCCTACGGCGTTTGTGTGAAATAAGACCTAGTGACGTCATAGATTTTTGCTGTCAAATAGAATACTTATAATCAATAAATTGTCGATAAAGAAGTTAAAAAAAGTTTTAACATTAATTGATAAATGAAACTACGATTATTTTGACATATTTCACTAGATAAAAATACTTGTATGATTTATTTCACTTGCAGGAAACTTCCCTATTATTTTGTCTTTCCATCCCTGAAATTTATGTAGGCGTAATAGTTTATGCAATGTCATATTCTTGATAAAGACTTGCCATTTTATAAATTTAAGAAACAACTACACAAATTATTTTGCAATAGATGTTTTTACTCTTTAAAAGAATATTTAAAAAGTAAATTGTAAATGTGTGTACGACACGGCACTGTACGTATCACGGCACAGTACACGTCACGGTTCGGCACGGCTCGTCACCGCACGTCACGGCACGAAACAAGCCACGTCACGGCACGGCACACGGCACGTCACGGAACGGCACACGGCACCGTACTCGGCACAGTGCACGTCACGGCACGTCACGGCACGCATCACATCCCGGCACAGCACACGTTACGTCACGTCCCGGCACGCCACATGTTACGTCACTTCACGGCATGGCACGACACGTCACGTCATGACACGTCACGGCAAGACACGTCACGCGCACGTCACGGTACGTCACGTCACGACACGTCACCTCACGGCACGCCACGTCATGACACCTCATCTCACGGCACGTCACGTCATGACACGTTACCTCACGGCACGACAGGTCGCGTTATGTTACCCCACGTCACGACAAGTCACCACATGGCACGTCATGTCACGATACCTCACGTCACGGTACACGTCATGTCACGGCACGGGTCACGTCACGACACGTCACGTCACGTCATGTCACGTCACGGCATGACACGACCTGACATGTCACGGCACGACTCGGCACGACACGTCACGGCACGACACGTCACGTGCTCGTGACGGTACGTCTCGCCACGACACGTCACCTCACGACACGGTACAAGTGTAGTTGTGATTTGAAAATGTTGCTCTTTTCACGGCACATCACGGCACATGATACGTCACCTCACGGTTAACGTTATGTCACGTCAATGTACCCGTCACAGCACGGTACACGTCACGTAACGGCACGGTACACATCACTTCACGGCACGGTACACGCCACGGCACAGTACAGTCACGTCACAACACAGTACACGTCACGTCACGGCACGGTACACGTCACGGCACAGTACACGTCACGGCACGGTACACGTCACGGCACGGTATACGTAACATCACGGCACAGTACACGTCACATCACGGCATGGTACACGTCACGGCATGGTACACATCACGGCACAATACACGTCATGGCACGGTACACGTCACGGCACGGTACACGTTATGTCACGGAACGATACACGTAACGGTACGGAACACGTCACGGCACGGTACACGTTATGTCACGGCACGGTACACGTCACGGCACGGTACACATCACGTCACGGCACGGTACACGTCACGGGAAGGCACATTGAACGCGCTAATCTTAAGAACTACGTACGTGAAGAGTTTTCACGATTGACCTTAACGGGGCGTTGTAAGAAGTTATAAGAAGTTATTATACAGGATGTCACAAGACCCATCACCAAGCCGAAATCTACTCGTTATGGACATCATGCCAAGTCATACTAAGCAAAAATAAAACCTGGGAAACGATATTTTTTTTTAAGGAGACGCATTTTTTAATCTGCAATTAAAAGTGCGCGCGTGCAATTTGCGAAAACCCTACTTATCCATGGGTGCATAGAACATCTATAGAACAGGTTGGCGGGGTAAATGCATCGATTTTGTACCTAATTAGAAAAATTCCATATTATATAATATATATAGTTCCTGCCCGCGACTTCGTCCCCGTGGAATTGTTGCTTTGGGCTACCATTAACTCGCGACTTCGTTTATGTAGAAGGTGTAAATATTCTTAACTAATTCAAACGGCATCGTGACTGCCCTCCGGCCGACCCACTGCGCGCGCAGTAGGTAAATAATTTATTTTTAATTTTGCTGCGATGTTATTTTAAAACTGCGATGTCTCCTAAGTTATTCTTTGAAATTTTGTTTTAAATATTTTTTTATTTATAGATTTTACCGGGCACATCACCAGACTCCGTTCTGCTACTGAGAATTCGGTAAAACCCAGTAACACTTTTGCCCGACGCGGGAATCGAACCCGCGATCTCCGATCAGCTGTCGCGTACGCCATCCAGTGGACCACGTAGGTAGTCCTCAAATTAAATGATTGGGATAAATAACGTGTTTATCGGGATAAGGATTTATACCATGTTTATATTTAGACCTTCGCAAATAATGCATTAACTTAGAACAGATTACCATAAAAAGGTGATACCTAGTGAGCTAACGTTAAAAGATAGAAATATGCTGACGCGGCCTTTTTTCAAGAACTTTAATGGGAAACCATTCTGCAGTAGGTACATGATTTCTTTGAAACTTTTACTGTTTACACAACGCACGCAGCAGAAGCTCTGAAAAGGAAAATAATGTCCACGATTTTGTAACATTCTTCATTAGTGCTCCTCTCCTATTTATCTTAGAGTTATTACATATAGCCTAAAGACTATTCCTTGATAAATATCAACGAATAGGCTTTAAGCTATATGTAATAACTTGTTATTTTGGCATGGTACAAGTCACGGCACGGTAAACGGCACGTCACGGCACACGTCACGTCACGGCATGGTACATGTGTTGGCACGGTACACGTCACGTCACGCTATACGTCACGGCACGCGGGCTATCTAACACTGAAATAATTTTTCAAATGGAACCAGATTTTTTTAAGAATAGCGCGCTCCACCAAAACAAACAAACTCTTCAGTTTTATAACATTAGTAATCAAATCAAATCATCTTTATAACTCAAACTGTGTATTACAAAGATCATGTAAATACGTTATTTTGGCTACAAAATTAAAACCATTGAGCGGCCTGTTGGTCTAGTGACGAGTGGCCCAACTATGCTGAAGGTCGTAGGTTCTTACTCAAGACAAATCTTTGGGTAATGAGCACGATTATTTGCTGTATCTGATTGTAATTATCCACATACATATATTAATATACGGAAATAATTACAATGTGAAACAGTTGCAGCATCTTATGAAATCAAATCTTTCTAAATTAAACACAACCTGGCATTAGAAAAGAGTAGTAATGAGTTTTATTGTCCGTGCTTTCTCGTGGGGCCCTTGCTTTGCGAACGAGGCACTAAATGTGATTGTTAATTCTTAAAGTAATTAACTTTATAAACTGACAAGTCACGGCACGGCACGCGGTTCACAGCAAGGCACGGCACACAGCACGTTACGACTCGGCACACAGAACGTCACATACATACATTGAAATCCAACACTGGAAGAATTTTTAATCGACCCAGTAGTTCCTGAGATTAGCACGTTCAATGCCAGGCTGTGTGCCTTCTCGTGACGAGCTATGCCATGCCGTGCCGTGATGTGACTTTACGTGACGTGTGCTGTGCCATGACGTATGCTGTGCCGTGCACCGTGCCGTGACTTGTACTACGGTATACGTCACGGCATGGTGCACGGCACGGCACGCTACGGCGTAACGTATACCGTAGCGTGACGTGTACCGTACCGTGACGTGTACCATACCGTGACGTGTACCATGCAGTGCTGTGACGTATACCGTGCCGTGACGTGACGTGTACCGTGCCGTGATATGTACCGTGCCGTGACGTGTACCGTGCAGTGACGTGACGTGTACTGTACTGCGACGTGTACCGAGCTGTGACGTGACGTGTACCGTGCCGTGATGTGTACCGTGTCGTGACGTGTACCGTGCCGTGACGTGTACCATATAGTTAAAAATACATCAACTATTTGCTTTGACGCGTTTACATTTTGAGACAGGTGCTGATACTTGAATCCATCAAAATAACTTTGATACCTACTGGATAGTTAGTTCTAAATTATGCATACCTACTGTTGAACTGATTTCTATGCTATTTAGCTATTATTTAGATTTTATTCTTTGAAAGGTATTGTTTGTAATCAGAGTATACTATTTGTTGCATTTAAGTTAGTACAACAAACGTATTCCCATATCCACATCTATTCAGGAGCAATAAAACTGCCTTACTTATCAAACAGTCATTTCTACGATTATTTATGTGTTGTTTATGCATACGGCTTTAAAGCACTTATGTTTACATCAACCTAGATCTATAGGTGATCAGTGTGAAAAGGTTTAATGGATCAACTATTTATTTTGTCACGTGCTGCCGTTGCTTGCTGTTTTCCTTTAGTGATAAAGTTCCAGCCGAGTCCTGTTGCGCAGGCCACTCTGTAAGCCAAAAGACCAAATTAGTTTAACTCGCTACCCGTTCAATAAGAACATTGCCTAAGCTTTACACGCTTACAAATACAGAGCAATGTGCGACAGAATCAAGCATTTTCTGTAATTACTCGACACCTTTACATACAAGCTCGTTGCGCAGCGCCTAAACTATGTTAATTACACTCTACTTGTTGCTCACCAACTCATTACTAGCTCCTAGCTTAACTTACCGTCCGCTTATCGCCGTTAGTGAGACGATTACCTTCCTTTAGCGGGATCATAGTACACCATAGGTCTATCAAATCTGTTAGAAAAATCGAATCCCGAAAATAAGCGCATTCGTAACATAGAAATACAAAATAAACTACTTTCTGTAATACTTGCATACGACGCCAAACAAAATATCAGAGAGTATTAGTGACACGTAATAAAACCGTAGACCTAATACATATGGGACACAATCTTATTAAAACTTCCAGAACAAACGTACTCAAGTCCAAATGTACTACAGAAAACTACGAGTTTGAACTTGCTTAAAACTTGTAAATATTAAGCGGAAATTCTATCCAATTAGGCAAGCGGCTGTATTGCAACTAAGGAAACTTTCTGTAGCTGCATTTGCTTGAGAATACAATCGAAAACTTATTAGCTTTTGATTTACAAAGCACAAGTTTTAATAAGCAAACTTATTTTCTGTGGAACGTTACTTAAATTAAGCCTACTCTTTTGATAATTGGACCAGTAATTGGATGATTCTACTTGAATTAAATGACATAATTTGCAATGATTTTCGGAGGTTCTTTTTGACCAACTTTTGTATATTTTAACCAACCTAGCATAAAGACTGTATAGACAAAACTTTTGGAAACCGAAAATAGTATCCAACTATATCTTATACACAACTTTGTTATAAATATCAAACAATAAAAGTCGAGGCACGTAGTGCGCATTTAATATTAATTTCAGAATGACTATGAGATTATTTAAAATTATTAGTTTACCATGCCGTGATGCATACCGTGCCGTGACATGTACTATGCCATGACGTGACGTGTGCCGTGACGTGACGTGTACTGTACCGTGACGTGTACTGTGCCGTGGCGTATACCATGCCGTGACCGTGACGTGTACCATGCCGTGACGTGTAGCATGCCGTGACGTGTAGCATGCCGTGACGTGTACCGTGCCGTGATATGACGAGTTACAAGCCGTGACGTGTATCATGCCGTGACGTGAACAGTGCGGTGACGTATACCGTGCCATGACGTGTCAAGTAGCTTTATGTGCCATTAGAAGGCAACATGTTCAAATCACAACTACGCTAGTGCCGTGCCGCGCCGTGATTTGCCGTGCCGTGACGTGACCATCACGCAAAGATTAGTCTTGAGTGAGAACCTAAGACCTTCAATCAGTATAGTAGTTAGGGCCACTCGTCACTAGACCAATAATCCAGTCAATTTTAATTGTAGCCGAAATAACGTATTTACATGAACCGGCACCGTTTCTACACTGTATCCCAGTATTGCCACACCGAACATGACATCACCCGCGTTCAGTCGATTTAACCTGTTTACTGAAAATGATTCAGAAACCAACACATAAATACATTAGGCTGTGTTGCATTGGAATGCGCTTGGACATAATAACGTTCGGGCTTATTGCAACAGAGTGATTTGACCATATTATGCTTGGTAGATGTTTTTACGCAATTTTGTGATACATACACAGGTGCCTGATTGTCGAAGTTTTATTGGACTTTATGAGTATAAAATTATATCCATCTTTTTTTTTTCATATTTTTCTATAGAAGAAGATGGATATAAATACCACCGATAATTAGGTGCCTATAAATGGTTCTGAGGCGTTGTTTTGTAAAGTTACTTAAGTTGTTTAAGATTTTTTATATAGTGAAGTTACTGTTTGTTTTTCGAATAAAATAATCTTTTGCACTTTGTAGGTTTAACTAATAGGACTAATAGGATTTTAAATAATCGCATAGTCATTCTGTAATTAATATAAAATGCGCTCTACGTGCCTCGACTTTTATTGTTTAATATTTATAGAATAGTTGTGTATAAGATATAGTTCGATGCTATGTTCGGTTTCCAAAGTTTTCGTCTATACAGTCATCATGCTAGGTTCGTTAAAATATACAAAAGTTGGTCAAAAAGAACCTCCGAAAATCATTTCCAATTATGTCTTTTAATTCAAGTAGAATCATCCAATTACTGGTCCAATTATCAAAAGAGTAGGCTTAATTTAAGTAACGTTCCACAGAAAATAAGTTTGTTTATTAAAACTTGTGCTTTGTAAATCAAAAGCTAATAAGCTTTCGATTGTATTCCCAAGTAAGTGCAGCTACAGAAAGTTTCCTTAGTTGCAATACAGCCGCTTGCCTAATTGGATAGAATTTCCGCTTAATATTTACGAGTTTTAAGCAAATTCATACTCGTAGTTTGCTGTAGTACATTTGGACTTGAGTACGTTTGTTCTGGAAGTTTTAATAAGATTGTGTCCCATATGTATTAGGTCTACGGTTTTATTACGTGTCACTAATATTCTCTGATATTTTGTTTGGCGTCTTATGCAAGTATTACAGAAAGTGGTTTATTTTGTATTTCTATGTTACGAATGCGCTTATTTTCGGGATTCGATTTTTCTAACAGATTTGATAGACCTATGGTGTACTAGGATTCCGCTAAATGAAGGTAATCGTTTCACTAACGGCAATAAGCGGACGGTAACTTAGGCTAGGAGCTAGTAATGAGTTGGTGAGCAACAAGTAGAGTGTAATGAACATAGTTTAGTCACTGCGCAATGAGCTTGTATGTAAAGGTGTCGAGTATTTACAGCAAATGCTTAATTCGGTCGCACATTGCTCTGTATTTGTAAGCGTGTAAAGCTTAGGCAATGTTCTTATTGAACGGGTAGCGAGCTAAACTAATTTGGTCTTTTGGCTTACAGAGTGTCCTGCGCAACAGGACTCAACTGGGACTTTATCACTAAAGGAAAACAGCAAGCAACGGCAGCACGTGACAACATAAATTGTTGATCCATTAAACCTTTTTACACTGACGTGTATCCGTAACATTCATTCTGATCGCCTATAGATCTAGGTTGATGTAAACATAAGTGCTTTAAAGCCGTATGCATAAACAACACATAAATAATCGTAGAAATGTTTGTTTGATAAGTAAGGCAGTTTTATTGCTCCTGAATAGATGTGGATATGGGAATATGTTTGTTGTACTAATTTAAATGCAATAAATAGTATACTCTGATTTCAAACAATACCTATCAAAGTATAAAATCTAAATAATAGCTATATAGCATAGAAATCAGTTCAACAGTAGGTATGCATAATTTAGAACTAACTATCCAGTAAGTATCAAGGTTATTTTAATGGATTGAAGTATCAGCACCTGTCTCAAAATGTAAACACGTCAAAGCGAATAGTTGATGTATTTTTAACTATAACACCAAATAGTTACCTACGTAGGTACATAGCATAATTATTAGTCATACATATTATCCTTGTGGTTTTGACATCAAACGCTCGACGAATAGCTCAAAACCCAAATGTGTTGTAATGACAAAATGATAGAACGCACTTTCAAACGTGTAAATCTCTTATTATCAAAGGCATGTTGGTATTTTATGTTAAATAATTTAATCTGAACGCTGGCGCGCCGCGTAACATGCTGTCACCTAATTTAATCAATAATCTTTGTTTAATGTAACAATATTATTTTACAAAAGGTTAATATTATGCGCTGGTCTTTTGCTAGCAATTTATGGTGGTATGGGCAGTTTCTTAGATTCATGACGTTTAAGTTCGATTCTCTGGTCACGCATTTAGTTTCAAATTCTTCAGTTGGCATTGTTTGTCAAGACAGGTAGCACCTTTATTTGAGAAATCTGCTTTCAATAGTGCCAAAAAATCGGATATAGGTAAGTTGAACAGGAGATACAAATCCCGTAAAACAACGTGAAACTCGTGTTAATGACTTCAAAAGCTTTAATTCCTCTATTCTTCAAATAGGGCTTAGATAGCAGTCTGAAAATAGACCGGAATATGCCGTTCGGCACGATTCCGTGGAGGAAATGAAGGATAGATGGCAAGATGTGGGTTCGAACACGATTTAACTGCTTCTTTCGATGATCAAGATTAGAATGAAAAATAATGTTTTCTTCCCCTGGCAACTGCATCAGTAGTGAGATACCGTTTATGTTTTTGTCCCACATGACAACGGGCATCCCAACTGTCGTGTGCCGTGCATATACAATTATACATACCCTATTTTTACCGGATTCATAAAGGAGGAGGTTCTATATTTGTCTGTATGTATTTATTTTTGAGATATTTCTTTAAATGTTACTTGATTTCGATCATCAAGTGTTTTGTAAAAAAGCCAATAGAAATATGCTTCCAGTTTATAGAAGATTTAATAATTTTTATGTTCATCTAATTTTTTTCGGTAAAACTCTTGGCGTCGCGCAAATCAATACGAATACGTTATTCAATACAAAGAGCTCGCAACCAAGGTTAGTAATAATGATATGGTGCTTAAAGCAATTGAAGATAACAGATCTTCTTTAATTTTGTTCATATTGTGATCCTCGCCTCACTTAAGCTTGTTTTGCCATTTACTTTAACATGTCTGTGATTTAATTTGATGAAGATGAACAGGTGCTATGACGTGGCGCTCCTGTACCTATACCCATTTAAGAAGACACTTAAGATAACTATAGCTCAACAACAATTTGTGGTGTTACGGAGATAAATAAGATGGATATCTTTAAAGAATTGTCGTATCCTCTTTGGATCTATCCACATTAGAGATTTGCTCTACAGTAAAATTGCGACTTATAATTGGCATTTGAGTTTCAATTCAGTAAAGGACAGATTATCAAACATCATATTCGATTCGGCGCTCGTAACAGGTATACAGCATTCATAGCGTTTTCTCAGCCGATAAAAAAACAGTTGATCTCGGAAGGGCTGGCGGAATTGAGGGCTACATTGGAAAAACAATATCGCGTTCATGTCTCAGTCTATCAGACAAGAGTCAATGGTGAGTTCCGTAAAACTGTCACGTAATATGTAAATCGTTCAGGTCGCGATGTGGCCTGACTGTCAAACACATTCGCCGGGTCAAATATATCTTTCGCCGATTTTTTCTCAATGATCTCTTCACTTTCGAAGAAATGGACGGGAAAGTTTGCTACAAATAGCATTGCTGTTTGTTTCACCTTTGGGTTAAGATGTTTTTTGTTGGATGCTGACACAATTTTCAACTGTTATATAAAATGGATCTGATACTGGTATGAAGTAAATATTCTCGAATAAACTAAATAGCACTGTTCTATACAAAATCGAACTTATGAGTTTGATTAGCGGCAAAGTGGGGTTATGCCAAAATGCTACTGCCAAAGCATGCCATCAGTGTTCCTAACGCAGTTCAGAATATTAATTGTTGTCACTTACTTCGAACTGTTTAGAGAGCTTCCCACTCTTAGAAAATGTAAAAAAATTGCTACCCTGAATATTTCACACGTGGTTATATTAAGCCAAAATGTTGCAGTCACCGGATAAAAGCCTACTAGATCTCAAATGGCGGAACAGTCGAATAAACTAGAATAATTAAGTACCATTAAAATACTAAGCTAGGAAAACAAATAGCAACTTTATCTTCAACTATTAGGCCAAGCAACATTTTCATTTGCCACAACTGATTTGCAAGATCACTTACATCACTACAGGGAAAATGCTGACGCCAATTTATTATTCAGAATAATTACGATGATTGGAGACCGAAAAAATCAATTATCGTATGAATAACAATGAGTGAGATATCCTCATGAATAATTACAGTTGGCACATTATTTAAAACGTCCTCCGACTGAGAGACGGGAACACTTTTATCCGAAGTGACGTTTAATGGTGCAACAATTTCAGTGGAATCTCGCGACGCGACGAAGCGCCGCCTTTGTTTAAATATGCAGTATGTCACCACCGGTGACGTACTGTACTCAAAATATTATAACGTTCGCCCGTTAGCATAATAAAACGAGCATCGCTACGGGCGCCGCATTAAGCTGCACTAACGAGGTGTGCGGGGAATCAAATGTCATTCGCTTTACCTATTCGTTTAACACGGGTGCTTTACAATCAAAGTGGGAACTAAAATATAACGGCTTTCTTTGGCAGTTTTTTGGATGAAACTTGTAGTATTAGTTTATCTATCAACAGTCAACAGCATTAAATGAACAGCCAACATTCTGTACAATATGGTACTTGGTTACAGACTGCAGTGTACAATCATGGTAACAAAAGTGTTTTTAGTAGTTCTTAAATGTAAAAAGTTCATTAACACGGATAGTCACAAATAGGTCGAATACTATGCAATTAGGATATTTAACTTGCTCTTCTATTTTAAGTTGATGATATGTTTTATCTACTTCACTTATAATTGGTGCACCGCTTTAAACACTAGCGTGCCTTTTGTACATCGCACAGGATAAATGGTGAACTATTACTATTCGATCACACGGTGCATTACTGCAACTAATAAAATGGATAACATATGGAAGTAAATATATGGATAATACCTACATATAATTCAGGAAATGTTTAACAGTTGTCGAATTATTTATCAATTGCAAAATATTTTTTAATATTTGTTTGGTTTGTAGATTCAGCTGGTGCTTCAACTGCAAATATGCTTTGTAATTAACTTGTGGAGCTATTAAAACTGTGTATATATAGCTTGTAATTAACGTGTGGACCATATGGCATGATGTTGGTAAATTAACTATGGATATTAATTCGCCAACATCAGACCATATTGTACAAATTCACCCAATTGTTAAATATCACTCTTCTTTACATAATTATATACAACATACCTACTAGCGCATTCCATGTTTCAGTCTGGTCCTGTTATAAAATCCCTACTCAGTCAGAGAGTAACAGTATATAATAGCCGAAGGGCGTGAAATAAATAGCCAAGCAAATAAATACAAAACGAGTTAAGGCGCCGTAAATAGTTATTTGGTTAACGTATAAAAATTACAAGCTTCAGTATAGAATGGACGGCCTGGGATTATTACCGGCGTCCACGCTCCCAGATTACACGTTTAACTGTGAGTTATGATAGCTTTACTCCTGTTCAATCTTGTTGGCTTCTATGAGAAAATACTGCTGCTGCGACGCCGTGAGGGTGCTAAGATTGCGGATATTTAGCGGGCTAGCCCCTGCTTGGTCACGTGGACGCTAAATTGTCCGTATCACTGAATTATATTCTTGTTTATGTCATGTCCTTCGCTGTACTTAGTACAGTTTATGAAGGTATATATTTCAATGAACTCAGAGTAATATTGTGAGGATGTGTTTTGGTCTACCACACGTCACGTGGCAAAATTTATGGAAATATGAAATATATGGACCGGCCGCAATGTTGCGCTAGCTAAAAACTTTACTTGGCTAATCCATTTTCACAGAAGGCGCCCTAAGCGAGTCTGTAAGTGAGAGTAAATGAAGCTATGTAAAGGATTCTATTGGTTTTCGTCATACACATGCCGACACATCTTCGCATATATCTAGCGGAAACGCAACCTAACAGTCAAACGTTAGACGCATTAGGCATGTGTATTTATTATTTATTAGTCTGTATTCAAGCTTCGATATGTCGTGTTTATCGTATCGAACTATTGGAAGTTTGTTTAGCAGTATGACGTCATCGGAGATATTCTATTCCTCGCCTGAAGGCTATTGACGCTCCTAATATAATTTGTCTTGTACGACGTTTATTTTAGCAATACCGTTCACTAATTAGTACCTATCGTGTCGAATACCAATAAAACGGATCTCGCTTTGTAGTAAATGTTCTTTTAAATTGTGGATAATGAGGTAGGTAAAAACAAGAGATTCAGTTTTCTAAAGGCGATATTAAAAGGTAAGAAATAAAGGACGCTTCGTAATTGACCAAAGAGACTTGTCAATATTTTTTAAGATTTCTTATTTTGTTTCGGCTATCGTAATAGCCATTAGATACTGCGATACTGATACTCAGAAGTTCGTAGAGTAATTAAGACTGCTTGCTTGTAGGCTAAGAGTTGTTGGTGCAGGTAATTTTTAACCGACTTCAAAGAGACGGCGGGCGGCTAGCAATTCGTGCAGAACTCCGCCATATTTTATTAACCGATTTTGAAAATTTTTTTTTTTTTGTTTTTAGGACATACTCCGCGTTTGATTCTATAATTTATTAGTTGTTTAAATTATTAGGATATTATACTGCTCACTTATAGCTTTACTGTGTATTTTCTCTAAAGGAAAATATGAAGTATTAGAGGACGCCAGCAGCCACGCCTGCATTTTTTTTTAATTTACCCGTTTTGGCCGATCCCGTGGGAATTTCGGGAAATCCCTTCTTAGTGCACCCCTACGGTCCCCAAGGAACATACATGCCAAATTTGAGCTTCCTGCACCGAATAGTTTCGGCTGTAGCGTGTCTGTCAGTCAGTCAGTAACGCAAGGGTTTTATATATTAAGATAACTGTGTGTTTTTTACCGAAGTAAGGTACCTAAGTTAGTGTAAGTTAAGTGTTAATCCAAATTTGTTTGTGCTGTTAAGCCTAATTCGGTATTTTGAACTTGCAGCCATCGTTGTGACTAGAAGTCTAACAAATAATAGATACCTACGTCAAACTAATTAATTATCACTACGTATATCTATATAAGAGTGATAGATATTAGTAACCATCATTGTCTTGCCCTGGTCCCAATTTCTTTGGGGTCGGCGCAGTATGTCCTTCGCTTCCATACTTCTCTGTCACCAGTCATCCGATCGCTTACCCCTTTCTCTTTCATATCCATCCTCACACAGTCCATCCATCTCTTCCTTGGCCGTCCTCTCCCTTTTCGTCCTTCTACATGCATATCCATCACTTTTTTACCTACATACATCTCATCTCTCCGCATAACATGTCCATACCAGGCCAATCGACTCCCTTTCACCTTTTCAGCTATGGGCGCCACTTTCATACTACCTCTGACGTAATCATTCCTAATTCTGTCCATTCTTGTCACTCCACACATCCATCGTAACATTCTCATCTCTGCCACATGCAATCGTTTTTCATCCATCTTCTTTGTAGCCCAACACTCAGCTCCATACAGTACGACAGGCCTTATAACCGATTTATACATACGGCCCTTTAATTTCACAGGCATTTTGTGGTCGCATATTGTGCCTGAGACCTGTCGCCATTTCATCCATCCTGCGTTGATTCTTTGCCTAACATCCCGATCAATTTCGCCGTCATCTTGCAGGAGTGAACCTAGGTAGCGGAAATCGGAGCATACTGGTAGAGGTGTACCGCCGAGTGTAACCGGTATAGGACTGGAGAGACCGCCAAAGTCACAGAACATCTACTCCATTTTGGTTCTGCTTATTCTCAAGCCGACTTTCTCCAGTCTCTGCCGCCACTCCTCCAGCTTGCTCTGCACCTTCTGTCCACTCTCTGCTACCAGAACGATGTCGTCGGCAAACAACATGCACCAGGGTGCCTCTTTCTGTATGTCCGATGATATAGCATCCATAATTAACAGGAAGAGGTAGGGGCTAAGGGCCGACCCTTGGTGCAAGCCTACGGCCACATCGAATCTGGCTGTGATACCAGCTGCGGATCGGACCTGCGTTCGGCATTCAGCGTACATGGCTTGAATCAACGTCAGGTATTTCCCAGGCACTCCTTTCTTCTTCAGGGCCACCACAAGACTTCACGGGGCACTCGATCATATGCATTTTCAAGGTCGACGAACACCATGTGCAAGTTTTTATGTGCCTCCCTGTATTTTTCGCATATTTGGCGAAGAGCGAAAATGGCATCCACCGTACCTCGACCAGGCATAAAACCGAATTGGTTTCGTGAAATCTCACTCTCGTCACGCAGGCGTCGCTAAATTATTCTCTCCCATACTTTCATAGTATGTGGCATTAACTTTATTCCTCGATAATTGTTGCACTCTTGGATATCACCCTTATTTTTAAAAATGGGCACCAGGTAACTGTTGCACCATTCCTCGGGTATGGTCTCCTCGTGCAACAGCTTATTGAAGAATAAAGTCAGCCACGCCCATCCATCATCTCCTAATGCTTTCCATGCTTCTACTGGTATTCCATCTGGTCCTAGATAGATATTAGTAACCACGGAATAAAAAAAAATAAACAAAGTAGCCACGAACGAGAATGTGAAGTAATATAACAAATATGTAACATTCAGAGTTATAACCAATAACGTGGTTCGTGTTTTGAAAGTCTGCCAATTCTGGAACGTTTATCTATGAGAGATCAATAAGAACGCCAGTAGGCATTGTAACCTTAGTTTTCAGATCGTAGACATTTTATTTAGGCTATAACTATGAAAGGCATCTACAATTAGAAAGTCATACCAATCTCAAATAGCAAACGTACGTTCTACCGTTAATTGAATAATTCTAGAAACATCTCTGTAGCAGAATTGAGTCCACTATATAGAGTAGTAGTGGTTCAACATCGATGTGAAATCTTAGAACCGAAGAAGTGGTGGGTCCTTGACTTGCCCATCTTATGAGTAGTCAAGCGTCAGCAGTCGCGGATCCGACATTTATATTTACGGCGCTGATTTTGACTTGAGAGTTGCTTGAAGGAAGGTTTTATCTTTGTAAGAAAGATGA
Organism: Euclidia mi; assembly: GCA_944739405.2. Lineage (NCBI taxonomy): Eukaryota > Metazoa > Arthropoda > Insecta > Lepidoptera > Erebidae > Euclidia > Euclidia mi. Next base: position 60,333,498 of record OX123185.2, read on the forward strand.
TCGGCCTCCTTGAGCCCGCTTGCCCTCCCGTTCTGGATCTGGCAATAGATGACAACATCGCACTTAGAGTTAGTTATTAGATCAGGAGAAATTATTCGACAAGCATGTCTGCTGATGCCATTGTTGTATAATTAAATACACTTGTAACAAACAGTGCCAATGCTTTGAGAAAGTTTCTTTAAAAAGTTAAGAAATTAAAAAAGAATAATATGGCCCAATAGATTACAAATACTCCAGATTTGCCACGCAGAATCCACGCACATGCAACGCAAACATTCATTTTCGGCTACTGTGTGACTTTATCTATTGATGTATTAATTCTGCAGATACATTACAAACTTGGTGATAGGTATAAGCAGCAGATATTATAACTTCAAAGAGTTATAATCCTCATTTCATACAACCTGAAAGGAAACCTATCACCAGTGCTTTAGAAATAACTCAAGCTCAATGTCACTTTATTTGATAAATTCAATACTTTTATACGTATATTGACTTGTGCATGTTCGTAAGCTCCTCAGTCAACTTGCTTTTGTCAAGAACTTCCTTTGAAAAGTTAGCATTCAGACACACGAATTTACATGTTATTGAATTTTTATACGTTCGTTAAGTCGATCCAAAATAAACCTTTATAAGGGGCGCTTGGAACGGTATATTTGTGCTACTTTGTTTAGGAAATCAACTCTTTTTGTTTGTCTTAAGCCTTTGAGTTGTCGGCTTTGTATACAAGACAGAGATTAACGGATTTACTGCTGGTATAAATCAGATATCGGCTTGCTTATTACCTTTAATTTCTTTTCACAGGAACTTGTACTATATTTGAGGCATACTAGAGGGCATCGGAGTCGCTGAGTATTTTGTGATGCGTTGCTGGCCCAAAGTAAGTCTGACATATTTCGTCTTTAATGGTGTAGTTCACAAGGGAATTATTTCAGTTTTTATTTAATTAATTACATTCTTAGATTGAGCGCAGTCAGTGGATTCGCTATATGTGTAGGTATCATTGTCTGTGTATTGTACTCAGCGGTTTTGGTGGACGACGACTAGGCATTTGAGAAACAGTGAAATCTCACTGTCTCAATGCCTAGTCGGCGTCTTAGGGCGGAATAAGCAGACTAAGCAAGCGATACTAATCATTGTAAACAAAATAAGTACATAATTATGTTGAAATGCAATACATACATATTTTTTAATTCTACATCGATATTTATATTTAAGTTTAGAACACATAATAATCTGAATTATTAAAATGTAATCGAGTATGAAAAAGGAATTATCTAAAACGCGAAATAGTCACAGGACGTGTATGACGGACTTTAATCCACACAACTAACTGGACATTCAATTTAGATTCGTGCATAATGCATGTTGGCCAACTGCACCGAGTCCTGGGAGCATTCACTGTATCTAATTACGTATTATGCTTTGCCATGTAGACAGGCACGTCTGTCGACGATGAATATTAGATCATGGTCCGGCCTACAATGCCCCGATATTGCAACCGATGCGTTGCCGCCCGCACCCCAACCCACCGTAATTGCTTTCGTGTTTTCCTAGAAATCCTTAACAATATCTGGTGAATAAGATATTGACTCAATAAGGCATCTCCATCTTTTAATATGCGCTTTTAAAGTTTCGCGAATTATACAAATACCTACTAATATTAATTTATGTAACGGTAAATCAAGGTAAATAATTATCTTTTATTCGCACCGGAGTTTCAGCCGGACCAGGGTTGATGCAACTAGCGAAACGTCGAGATGAATAATTATATTACTTATGAAAGTTTATGGGATGTCACGTTTGCTTTAAAATAACTATTCACTTCATTTGCATAGTTATTTTGTTACTTATTGGTTGTTCATTAGTAACTTTTAATTTGGTATTTTCATACTGCTTGTAAAGTGTAGTTAAGTAGGAAGGGTATACGTTGCATAATGTGTTGAGGTACCTGTCTATCTATAAGAGAGCATATAAGGACAATGTTTAATATTTATGGAGAAGGAGTTTCAACGACGCGCCATGCGCTGCCTTAATCCGATATATTTTTATAGACACTGAGTGAATGATTTGAAAATGATGCAATTTAAATTTAATATTAGTATTTATATGACTTAAGACAACGAATCTCGTATTGAGTTAGGATTACAAAGTAACTTAGTATATGAAAGTTATATTTGAGTAATTTAAAAACTATTATTACGTATACTATTAATAAGATACTCTTATATTGTACTTAATAAAAAATACTAACATAGTATAAATACTAGATACAATTTGCAAAATGAATCGAATTGAATCTTTTGTACTTTTTTAAGCCAACCAACATCTCGTTTGCCGACTTAGGCTTCAAAACGGATAGCTAACTTCATCCAGTTTTGCTTAAGTTCTTACTCGCTTTGCGGTCGTGTTATACTTAACAAAACCCAAATTAAAGATCATCCGTAAATTATTTATTAGATATTAAATGTAATACACTATTGTTTAAACATTTAATAAGATCCATTGCACTGGCCTTGGTGGACGTCAATATTTGCAATATTCAAACAATGATCCCAATTGTCCAATCGAACTCATCATGAATTGCCACCTTGAACATACTGCTCTCATCGAAACATACATTGCACAACTTGTGAAAATTTTATTTCGATTTTCGTCACGCGTCACGAAAGCAGCGTTGTTTATGGAGTACGGTCACCTAGCTTAAGTTTGGGCAATCATAGAGTCGGCCCTCTCTGTCTCGCGCAAAACTGTCGTATTTCCTCATAAGGGTGGAGGAAATGCGGTCATAATTCACGGTTAGCCTGCTCCCAAGCGTGTTGTAAAGATGCCCTTAACACTAGTCTTCATTTTCTAGTGGGAGCGGTGCATTTGTCTCCCTTTCGAATTTTATACTAGAAATAAGTATTAGAAAAAGGCTGACTTCATTTTTACTGGATAAATATGTGGGGCCGACAAAACTTCTATAGAAATATGGTTCTCCTTACGACGTCCACAGGCGTTATCAAAATAACTTTGATGGCTATACACAAGTACTAATTTGCTTAGCTTTTCTTACACGAAATGCTTTGATAAATTACTTATGATTGCAAGATGTTTTATATAATAATAATTAATTTATCTTCAAATAAATTAAAACTGCCTCTGCGGTCAAGTGGATGTAGTGTTGAGTTTTTCCGAATTCTCAGTAGCAGCACGGAGTCTGGCAATGTACACGGCAATAGGGTCACTCCCTATTACGTGGGACCTAAGATCCTTGAGGCGAAATGTGGGTGTAATATTACACCTTTGCCTAGCCTTTCGGGCGTGACGCTACAAAAATCTTAATATATAAAATCCTTGCGTGACTGACTGACTGACAGACACGCTACAGCCGAAACTATTGGTCGCAGGAAGCTGAAATTTGGCATGTATGTTCCTTGGGGACCGTAGGGGTGCACTAAGAAGGGATTTCCCGAAATTCCCACGGGATCGGCCAAAACAGGTAAATTAAAAAAAAATGCAGGCGTAGCTGCTGGCGTCGTCTAGTCATATACAACATGTAACAAGTTTAATGCACATTTTGAAAGTACTTTGTTCAGAATCAGCTACTGAATCCATTTCTGACATTTTTAATATCATTTTTTTTTAATCCTAAAATAATTAAAATTACCTAAATTATAGTCACTCATTGCTTTGAAATGGCAAAATATACGAAAATAAACCTTAAGTCAACGTAGAACGGCTTCTTTTTAAATGCATTTGTTTAGTGGTTCCACGTACAGGAACGCACACATTAATACAACATAACAGCCGGTACAAGACAATAACACACAATTGACCACCAAAATATCTATCATCTTTCTTTCGCTTACGTATTAACAGCGGGAAAGAGCGAGACGTAATGTGTCTCACTTGTCACCGTCGCGTCGCCCGCGCTGGTAGGTACAGCGCCGGCCGGCCGGCCGGGCGGCCATTGTTGCGTTTAGATAAATAAAATTAGTCATCTACCTGGATTCTCTGTGAGTGTAGTGAAAAAAAATGTTTAACAAGTTTACTTGTTTATTTACAAAATGTGTATTATCAACATGATGGTGCCCCCGCGCGTTTGACGTAGAACGTTCGAGATCATCGTGAAGTCGAATACAAGGAGCGCTGGATCGATCGCGGCGGTCCTGTCCAGTAGCCTCCTAGGTCGCCTGACTTGACGCCCCTGGACTTTTGCTTTATGGGGACATACCTATTAATCCACTAGTTGATTGTGTCGAGCGAGACAACAAGTGCCGGGGAGTTAAAATAAGATATCAGCTGCTTTTGAAACAGTGAAAAGAAACATTGTGTGTGTGTGAACTAAAGGAATATTTAAGCCGGGTGGTGGACACCTGATGTCAGCGTTTTAAACAGAGGACGCCGAACAAGTGACAATAAGCCTGTGAGTCATTTGGTTATTCTTTTATTGTAAAAAAATTATGATTCACAACTTTAAACACGCCGTTCTTCTTTAATTCTCTCATTGATACCCTTTTAATACTTTAATTTCTAATGTATCAATAATGCTAACTAGGTATGATTATTATGATTAAATTAAGATAGTCACAATAGCCACTAACGATGTTAAAAAATGATAGACCGTATCGTATTTCGCTGTCGTTTGTTTACCACAGCAAACGTTTCGTGTGATTGTGTGCGTGCGCAGGTTTGTAGTGACCACGCATTTTACTTATAATGAAGTTAATACTTTCGATCAAAAACAATGTTTAGGCTAATAAAAAAAATATTTAAATGCATGCATTATGATAATAACAAGGTTTTCTAATTGGGGTGTCTGAGGATGTGCGTTATTTCCATTACACGTTGTATAATAATTTATGGATCAACCCATTATACAAAAACCACCTAGTAAGTGATGCTTGCCTGTAATTGATTTTGCTCTTGGAATTAAGGCCCGAACATCTTGACCATGTTATATCTGCAAAAAAATAAATAAAAAAATGCATAGCGCCATCCCAGCATCGCATATATTATGATCAATATATCTAAGAACGCATTTCCACTATGCTAGCGTTCCACTAAGTGATAGGACAAATAATCGTATCGCTACGATATTTAAATGGAGGTTTACACATATATGCGGCACGATTCATTCTCGTCCACGTCTTTTATAACGGGAAATCTTGAGACAACTGTTGTCCGTCGATAAATTATTCCTCACGAAATAGTGTGAACGCGCCCTAATTTAGATTGGAATAACTTTCGAAAAAATAAATGGATTTTAATTAAATAAAGACTAAATGTTAAACCAAGATCCATACTTAATGACTTTGCTTCTAAATTGCTAAATGTAAAGTATTACCATACCAACCAGGGTGTAAAAAGACCCTTAAAGGAAACGGAAACCCCATATTATCCCAATCACTATATAATTTTTCTAATTAGGTATAAAATCGATGAATTTACCCTGCCACTGTGGTCTATAGATGTCCTATGCACCCATGGATAAGTAGGTATTTCGAGCATTGTAAGCGTTCACTTTTAATTGCCGCTTAAAAAATGTGTCAACTTAAAAAAAAATCGTTTTCCAGGCATTATTTTTGCTTAGTATGACTTGGCATGATGTCTAAAACGAGTATACTTCGGTTTGGTGATGGGTCTTGTGACAACCTGTATATAATAGCTCGCTAGAGATGCATCTATGAATTTTTTTGGCAAGTGAACACGTCCTATAAACTGTTGACCAGTGGTATAAAAAACATGTCTACTGATACAGAACAATCAGCTTTCTCACGATTGCGACATCTATACGACGTAGTTGACGTGCATTCACAGGAAAACTTGATCAATTGCAAATGGAACCAAACGAATGCAAACTAAAATACAGGTTTTAGATTTCCATTAACACAATTAAAACAGGCGCGTGAAGAGCTTTATGTTGAATTTCATTATTCTCATGAAAGGAGAACCGAGAGACGGGCAATCATTCTTTTTTAAATCCTAGTAATGGAGCATCCGAAACGGCGCAGGTCGTTACATTGCCTCACATGGAGTGAACACCTAATAGCCCTCCTCTCTATTCCTCACTATTTGCCAGCTGCCTGTTTTCCCACGTTTCCCCTGCCAAAGGTTATTGGGCCTGCTTTCACGGTTTTTATTGCCTGAACGCAGTTTGAACTCAATTATTTTTATGGTGGAGTAAATTGCTATTTTGTTGCTTTATCACGATTATCAAGACGAAATTAGTTCCGCGATTGATAGGCTTTTTTAGTTGGCAATTTGCGCTACTAGTGAGGGTCGCTTTCAAATGATGTTTTGAACAATGTTTGTTCATTTCCTTTATTTATAACACACCTTCATATACTCACGTGGGTATATAATTGAAAGTGGTAGATAGAGCTGTAATAATACGCTAGTTTAATCCTATAGACTCGACATACGAAGATGTAGACTTTCTTTATTTTCTTATTATTTTTATTTTATAAAAGTCATGTCTCGTCTCCAAAGATTGATTTACTTCTGCGTGTTTGACTTGAAAATTCGCTGCCCAGGTTAGGCTTCAACCAGATAATGTATTAATAATAGTAGTGTCAAAACCTTCTAAATATTTTTACAACATGACATGTTTTCGGAACACAAAATTGATTAAACATCACACGATTTCCTGCAAATAGTTTTTTAAAGTTGTTCGATATTTGCCTGGTTGTACAAAACGTAAAGGCAAACTGTATCTGTAGTGGCTGCCTATTGCCGTGGACGTGATAAAGGACCCGAGGCTAGGTTTTAAAAACGTTTGTTGCTTTGCGCTTTGATATCAAGCTGGTCTACCCGTCAGCGGTTGTACGGAGCAATCATGTGCACATTGCCGCTTGTACGTACCGCGTGTACCGGGAAATTTCGAGCGAATACATCAGCTTATTTAAATTTCATAACACAAGTTATTTCTTTAGTTGATAGAATTTTAAAAAGGTAGTCGTATTATTATTAATTTTATGACATGTTATAATATATGGTTTATTGATTTATATGATAGCAGTAATTCTTAATAAATCAAGCCAGTAACTTAAACACTAATGTTAGATGACACCAAACAGTACAACTCAATATTGGCCACAGCACAACATAAACACCGTTAAGGATTCAGTATTTTCTTATACGTAATTGTAAACATAAAATATATTTTATATTAAACGTACGATATTAGCGTCAAATAAATCCTCACGACGACATGAGAAAGTATTAAGTGCGAAGATTTCGTACAAGTTAATCTTCTATGCGAGAGTTTGCAAATGAAGCCTAAATAATCTCAAGCCATCTTTCACGGATTACAACGGATTGACACGATTACTTTTCCGAAAATTTACGAAAAATACGTAAAAGACGTTGGGGAAGACGTTTTTGTAGGCGTTTTCTTTGTAAGTAGGGTGTAAAGGTAAATACACGGTAATCTCCGGTAATTACTATTAAAGTAAAATATGTCGGTACGTTTTCCTGGTGGGTAGCGGGGCTGTACAGGTAATTGCAACAAAGTTTGTGAGGTAATCCGTGCTGTGTGACTGCAGTAGGTACACAGGTCTCCGTGTGTTTAGTACTGTCACTCATGTTCCTACTGTAGATGTGTGACTCGTATAATTTTACTTATAAAACCTTTTCAAGTTAATAAACTTAAGTAATTTTTTTATAGAAATTGAATAATGCTTACAGTTGAGGAATTCATTTTTCCATTGTTTCTTTGAAGAGGCTATCAAAATCCGCTTGCTACCTTTTTGTTTTTTGCTTCATTTTTTTCGGTACTAGTTTACGGAGACTTAATCAAAAATAACTCTAGTACTTTTAAGTAAATCTGATAAGAGTATTGTCCTTGTTAGAGTATATTCTTGTACCTATGGCCAAATATCATACTTGCATAGTTGATCTTTTGTATACCATTTTAGACGAAAAAAAAATTTATTACACGAGTATCAGTATTGTTTATTCGAGTTATAATGCAGAATGGTGTTAGGTTGATACAAAATGATATACTGATGGTGTCAGTTTACGAATATTTTAGGCAATTTATTTAAAAACATTTAAGTAAATCGGTATCATTAGTAAAACATAGACCATACAAGTCAGAAAGGCATTAATATAAATATCAATGTCTTGTTTTTCTATGTAAAAGTAAAAGGCGTATATTATTATACTTGATTAACAGCTGGCACGGGTACCTAAAGCTAATAGCTAATCTGTTTAAAATAATAATTCTAATGTAAAGAAAACGTACGTCCTTTCAGCTGCTAGTGGAATTGAATTGGCAGAGAGACGAGCGAAAAAAGAAACAGTTTTATTTAAACGACTGATTTGAGAGCAAACACCGTCTGCCGTGGCCCGGGAGGCTTGCCCGCATCTCAATATATCGAAGAATACTACTTTAAAGACTAAACGCTTAGAAAATATTCAGAAATAAAAAATAAATAGATATATCATAAAATACCGTAAGAGATTTCAGTGGCAGCGAAAAATTTCTTTTGTAATAGAGAATAGAGGTGAGGTTGTTAAGGAGATAAATTCCTGAACAAATCAGGTATTTTATTCAAAGTTGTAACATTATTAGTTTGGTATATTTAAAATAAAATTTATCTAAATTAGTCAACTAGAGAATCCAAATCAGTCCTGAAGAAAAGAATTGAGATGGAGTTAGACCACATCGATTTTCACAAGGTCTTGTCCACTAAATCACACACATAGTCAACTGAAATGTCTACAACTGTTTTTTCGAAGATTTTGGTTAGAACATACATGCTGAGTTGCACGCACACGTTCGATTTCTGTCGTACTGCAGAAGACGAATCTTAGAATTGCGCTTTCGATTTTGGCCTAATCACTATGGTGTTTACACGGTCGATTTTTGCCAGGCGACCGAGCCGCGGAGAGTCACCAAACCATGTAAATATCACATTAAGGACAAACACTAATATTTTAAATAGTTTTAAGGATGGGACATCATGTATAAAAATCGACGAGTCCGTGAAATCATTATGAATAGGTATCGTTCAGTTCAAATTTGTTTGTTACAGTCACAGAAAAGGCAGCTATAAAATATATTGTATATAACTTCATAACATTGAAACTAACAATTGATATTAATTTATACATTTTTTAAATTTTTATTAAAATAAAGCAGTCAATGACTCTTAAAAGAATATTGTTGTTATAATATATCCTATTATATTTTTAAATTAACTCAACAATTTCACCAGCCGCTGAAAAGCTAGCCATAAAATATTTTCTATACAAACATGGCATTTCAATGAACAAATGAAATTCTGAATCTATTTAGTTTATTAATATATAGTATTAAATGATCCTAAAAATTAATTCTCCATGTTTTTACATCCGTACAAGCCGCTACAATTTTCATCAATCCAAGCATCTGACATAAAAACGCAAAAGTATTGCGCAGGTAAGCAGCCGGTGAGAAATATTTCGGGCAAGGAAACTTAATTAGCGTGTTTTCTTTGATTACAGTCATCAGTGCACCGGGTGGGTGAAACAGCCAGCTCAGGTGAGCGTTACGCTTAACTAAATTACAACAATTTCTTTCGACCCGTGCAAAGACGGCGGTACAAAAAATTACACTTAGCGCTAGTAATACTTACGAAGAAGAATGTATAAGTAGATAATGTGTGTTTTTGTGATTAGTTTTATTTTTTATTTAGTTTTGTGTCTGGATGTAATTTATTTCTACTTAATATGTTTTAATTAAGAATATTTAAGTAAGTTTATATATAGAGGCAGCGATAGACTAGTGGAGATACCAACAGACTGCCATGCAGAGGGTATCGGGTTCGAATCCACGGCGCGCACCAATGACTTTTCGGAGTTATGTGCGTATTGAATTATTGCTTGCCCCGTGCCTCGGAGAGCACGTTGAGCCGTCGGTCCCGGTTGTCATGAAGATCTTTGACCGTCATTATTGGGCGTCAGTACCTTCTAAATAAACTGACTTTAGTCTAAACCATGGAATATCGCTGTCCCTTTGGGTTGCGGAGGTCAGACAGGCAGTCGCTCCGTGCAAAAGCTAACATTCAGCCAAATCCGGTTAGACTAGAAAGCGGATCCCAGGTTGCAACTGCGATAACGCCAGGAGGATGATGATCTCGTGATAATCCACAAATTATGGTCTTCTGATAGCAAACTAGACAGAGCTTGTATCATGGTGACTAGATACGAAATAAAATGAAATGAAATATTTATTGCATCAAATATGGTTATAAAATCAGATGTTACAATATTATAATTTATATCAATCACATATCTGGCCGTTTAACAGCATGCAAAGTGAGTAAGTAAGGCACATAGTAACTTACTGTCTAATAAAATAGAAAATAAATAATAATAATTTAAAATTTGGCATCCATATATTCGCTTACTGTATAAAAAGCTTTTTCCAACAACCAGTTTTTTAACGTAACTGTAAATATCTTTTTGGGTAGAATTTTGTAGCTTTCAGGTAACTTGTTGTAAAGCCTAATTACCATGGGATAGCAGTTCCGTCGATATAATTCTGTTCTTATATTAGGTAATACTAAGCGGTCAGGATATCTAGTATTAAAATTACATTGATCGCTCCACTTATCGAATAAGTCTGGATATGCCTTCACAAAATTACAACATTCCAGTATGTAAATAGAGGCAACAGTGAGTAGTTTCAATTTTGGAAACAAATCTCTACAGGTGGTAAGAGGTGATACTCCAGTCAAAGCTCGGATACATTGCTTCTGGGAAATAAATAATCTGCCCACTTCAACCGAGTTTCCCCATAGTAAGATACCATACCTAATGTTGGATGCAACGTAGCCATGATATGCTTGGAGGGCGACCTTTTGGTTAGCAATTTTGGTTAAACGCCAGAGAGCATATGCAAATCTATTAATTTTGCTACATACTTTCTTAATATGAGAGTCCCATCGACATTGTTCATCTAAGACAAGACCTAGGAATGTAGCTTCGTTCGTCATATTTATTGGCTGACCTTTACATAAAATGTGTAGTTTATTGGAGTCTTGCTTTCTGTTATAAAACTGCATGTATTTAGTCTTTTCTGGGTTAACTAGTAAATTATTTTCATCTAGCCATTTGGTAATATCATCGATGCATTTATTTATCTCCTCATTGTGTATAGTGTCGTTAGATTCTGTTATGATGACAGATATATCGTCAGCAAAAAGCGTGCATTTATGTGACGTCGCGTCTGGAAGATCATTAATATAGATCAAAAACAACAAGAGACCCAAAATGCTGCCCTGAGGTACACCTATATGATTTGGTAGATACTTAGATACAAAGTGACACTCTTCTTTTCTTTCGTTTATGTTTAATAGGTCAACATACTGTCTTCTATTTTTGAGATAGCTATCAAGCCATTTGTTTGCAGCACCTCTAATACCATATTTATCACATTTTGTAAGCAATCTATCATGTGGAACGAAGTCAAACGCTTTACTACAATGCTTTACTAAAATACGGTGATTGCGCGCATTTTTCGGTCAATACATTCCGTTATTCTTTTTATTAATTTAAATGCAGCTAAGCTGGTGGATTTGCCCTTTTGGAAACCATGTTGTTCATTTTTAAGAATACTAAATTTATTCAAAAACGAAACTAGTCTTGTGTGCATTATCTTTTCAAACACTTTTGCCAAGATAGGTATCAAAGCAATGGGTCTATAGTTACTCACAAGTGCCGGATCACCTTTTTTAAAAATAGGCTTGATTACAGATACTTTCAATAGTTCCGGGAAAGTTCCACTGGTAAAAGATAAGTTTATAAGATATGACAAAACATCCGCAATAAATATGGCACTTGCTTTTAATACATTGGTGGGGAAACCATCGTAACCACAGGAGTTTGTGGATTTTAATGAATTTATGATTTTATACACTTCGCTTGTTGTTGTGGGATATAAAAAAATTGTTGCATCTATGCTTTTTATATGTGAGTACTTGGTGCAGGAATGAGCGTTATTATTATTCGTGATATTAACAAAATAAGTATTAAAACTATTCGCGATCGTTTCTGGGTCAGATATTTCTTGCCCTTCTACATTTATTTTATTGATATATTTATTAACTTTAGTCAGAGTTGCTTGAGATTTTTTGACTACATCCCATGCAGCTTTGCAAATGTTTTTGGATTTCTGTATATATTGTATGTTTTTTAATTTTCGAGCATTATAAATACATTGTTTTAATATCTTTGAATATTTTTGGTAGGCATTCTTAGTTTGCTTATTCCTTTTTATATAAAATGAGTACCGTAGCTTTCTTCTAGTCTTACATGAGATTCTTAATCCCCTTGTTATCCACGAATCGTCTCTTATGTTATTTTTCGTTTTAATTTTTTGTATAGGAAAACATAAATTGTAAAATAGAATCAGTGTTGCATGAAACATTTCAAATGCTCTATTCATATTAGTTTCTTTGTGTTTCATATTAGTTTCATTGCCATGACAAATTTGAAAGGCAATCTTTAAACTTGGTTACGTTTTCATTTTGAAAGCTATGCTTGTATACGTACAATGGTTTTTTATGAGTAAGATTTTTTTCGATAGAAAATGTTATGGTTTGGCCACTGTGGTCCGATAAATCTAAATTATGTATCTTGGTGGTGGCCTCAGAAAAGTTGCAAACAATCTGGTCAAGACACGCGTTTAGCCTTGTGGGTTCATTTATAAGAGTAATAAAACCATAGTTTTGAATTATACGTAGGTATACATTTCGTAATTTTGTCTCCTTAAGTAAATTTATATTGAAGTCGCCTGACACAATTATCTTCTTTTTACCTTTATTACGGAGGTGGGACATAAGTATTTCTAGACTATTAAGAAATTTGTAAGGGTTCGAATTTGGGGTTCTATAAATGCATATTAAAATACAGTTATAAGTTGTTATTTCAATACCGCAATATTCAAAACAGAGCTCAGTAACCAGTTCTCTCTTTAGAAGGATCTTTGAGCTAACTATGTCATCCCTGCATAAAATACATACACCACCACGTCTTTTATTTGGTCTGGAATAAAAATCAATTAGTCGATAATTATCAAGGCGCAGATTCGATTCTTCACCGGACTTTAAAAAAGTTTCACTGAGACAAATAACACTCACTCTATATTTCTCTTTAGCTAGCTCATTTAGAGACATGTGCAACAGATCAGACTTGGAAAGTATACCTGCAATATTTTGGTGGAGTATAGTTACTTTGTTATCTTTATTATCGAAAAAAGAAATCACTCACTGTATCCTCTGAATTTGGCGACAGATGCGGGCTATCAAACAATTTTCGTGCAATAGAAGTACTGTTACATGATTGTGATTGCTGATTTTGATGACTAGTTACATAATGTTTTGAAAAGTAGTCTAACATAGTTTTCTGCTTTAACGTATACTTCTTTTTGGTTTTTATGGGTAATGCGGGTGCCTCATTGATTGTGTTTCTTGGTAATGGAATTGGATTACATATCAGTCCGCTTTTGCGTGTAAGTATAAACTTGTTTTCATAATCAAGGCTATCAATTATAAAATTTATTTCTTTGCATAAATAATAATTATCATAACATTTTGTCTTTATAAAAGTAGCATTTGGAAAACGATTACATAACAATTGAATATTTGTATTCAGCTTGTGTTCATTCAAATACTTATTGCTATTTATACTTAATACGAGTACAGTCCTACGAGAGAATTTTTTTAGAACGTTAGATAGTTCGATCATAATCATTGGAGGTATCTTGTCATTTTCACCGACACATAATATCATTTTCCTCCATAGTCAGGTTTGCACACAATTTGAGAACTTCTTCAGATGTCGCATGAGGTTTTGTAAAAGCTGACACGTCGTACTTAGGATACTGCCTTGTTTTTATCAGTTTTGAAGCCAATCCAACACTTTGTTGAGTTCCTAATATAATAATTTTGTTATCCAAATTATTCTTAGTTTGTGCTGGTAAGCGCTTATTTGTATACTTCTCGTTGTTACAGTGTAGTGTATCGGTTTTCGCAAATGAATGAGGTATATTGACTTGATCGCTAGCAATTGCTCCTTGATCGCTAGGCTTATTTGAATTAAGCGTTTCAGGCTGATCGTTTTTTTTTTCGTAGAACATCGATGTGGTCTTCGGCGTTTGGCGTTGAATTTTGCGACGTGATTTTGTGATATTATCTCCTTTCGTTGTAGAGCAGATTTGCATCAAGTTCTGGACTTTTCGTTCCATTTTTGCAATTTTATCCTTAAGTAATGTATTTTCAAGTGATAGATTATTAATTTCATTGTGAGCACTCGAAAGCTGTTCTTTCAGATTATTATTTATTTCTATCAGCTTCTTGAATTCTTCTCATCCTTCAGGTCTTGTAGTTGAAAGATCAGGTAAACTAACCATTCCATTCGTTTCAGAGGAAAGAAAACTATCATTTAAGTTAGGCAGTGATTCACATGAATCGTCTAATCTGTGTACTTTTTTACGAAAGGTGATGTTGTGCTCACAATCCATTTTACTAGGCCTTAAAAACTTGCAAAAATATGACTTTGTGAATTTATATAATATCTTGGGTAACTACAGCAGTGCGTCTTACTTTGGCCCAGAGTTGATTCGATTTTGCATGTTAAACATTTAAAGTGCCACTGACCTGGAACGCGCCTTCTATTAACGCGCTTATGTTGGCGGCACTGTTAGTGATGTTCACTTGTTTGCACTGTTTTGAATCTTTGATTAACGACGAATTGAATAAAGTTAGTTTTTTATGCAATTATATAGTTTTCCAGAGACTGAATATTTATACGAGTAATTTATAATTGGTTTGTCTTACTAACAAATAACTTTTATTGCCACTTTATTACTTTTACACTGTTCACTAAATGTTGAGTACTTAAAATCTAGTGTCACTTTATTTAACCACTTTGTTTATTGTTATAGTTTATTTTAGAAAAAGATAATTATATTATTGTATTATTAGTATACTTAGATTTCACTGATACTTAAATAACTTGATTTATAGTTATTATTATATTTTTTATAAATTTTTAATACAGAGCTAATGTTTACATTAGGCAGGGTTGCCAGGTATTTAGTAGGATAAGTAATAAACATACAAATAAAATATACCTTAATACATCATTGCATCTATCAGTAATCTAGATATAGATTACACAACTTACCTTATCACACAAAGATTTATGTGATTACTGAATTCATGTCCAGTAACCAAAAAGCCTTTTGCCAACTTCGTATCGATTATTAAATTCAATGCAAATATTAATACTTTCCCTTCTAGTTAAGACATTGCGCAAATAAAGTAGCAACACGTAAATTCGCTTGTCTTTAAACGGTTTAGCGCTCTTAATCATTGGTAAACAATTTAATTTAATAAACACGATAAATAATACTTAAGAATAAACCATTGTGACCGTTTCGAGTTCATTTGAGTGTACAAAACCAATTCGTCGCACGTTTGTTTTGATTGAAACAACGGAGTGTAATTTCCCGTTGACTGTGACATCACTGGCGAACATTTGTCTCTCGAAACAACCTGCTTACTGCTAACTTTGGATATTTAGTTTCAGGCTAGAATCTGTCACAGATTGCATGAATTCGGCTACATAAAATTTTATAGGGCGTTATTTCATTATTGATAATAAAACGATAACGCCCTGTGAAGTTCTGTTTTAAGTTCTTGATGGACAAGATATTTTGTAGGCATAGATGTAATACATGCACTTTTTACTGGCAACATTAAAACTAGGTAATTAAATAGCAATTACCTAGTTTTAATCACGTCTAACTGTCATATATCACGGAATCCAATTGGTCATCCCTCCTCATGGTCCCAGTTATCCAGTACTTTATATAGGCACTATAGTAAAATCGTTACAAAATATTTTTCAAAAATATTTCCGTGAATAAAAAATATTACCACGTAGTACTCTTTATTTTTCAAACATAAAGAATTGTAGAATTGTAGGCGGAGTAGCGGAAAGAGGGAAATAGAAAAGAGGAATGGGGGCTCCAGTAGTCTCACCCACCGAACGAAACGCAACAATATATATATATATATTCTTACTTCGTATTCTATGAGATGGTAGTACTAGCTCGGTCGATTTGGCCCATTAATGATGAAATCAGCAAGGCTCTACTCCCACTCAAAACTAATACTGTACAAAATAACTTCAAATAAAACTAATAATAATCGGATAATTGGAATTTCTTATAGCAATCGAGTATTTCAGCCTAAATAAAATATGGTCATCTGTGTCACATTTAATGTGTCTGTGTATTGTGTGTTAACGGCAAACGCAAATATACAGTCAGATCATCTATAGAAACAGATTACTGTTTATTATAATTTATTGTGATGTAAGTGTCTTTGGTGAATGACGTGTCAATTTGTTAAACGTCTCGTTGTTTTATGCGATCTCTACCCGCTTATTGCTACAAGCAAAGAGCTCAGATATTTACATAGAAGCGCATTTCTTGTGGGCGCTCTGAAGACAATCTTTCTGTGACCCAAATTGCCACTTGGCGGCGTGGCAGTCGCGCTGTGACAGCTGTCTCTACGAGAGCAAGAGACACGAACGTTCCTCCTGTGTATCTTAACTACGAGGGCAAGAGAGACGGCGAACGACGCCAGCGCCGCCAATAGCGTCAACTACAAACTAAACTAGAGACAGTCTCCACTTGGAATCGGCACACAAAATCCTTAAGGACTGCGCTTCTATGTAAATCTATTCATTGCTACAAGCCTGTATTGAAATAGTACGAACCCTGACAATGTAAAACGTAAAACGCGGGCAATGTCACAGGTTTCTGTTAGTATAAAATAAATTAGATATTCATCCACTTAATAATATGTCAATCTCAGGCATATCAAAAATTCATACATTTATGTCATATCAATGCTGTTTAACTTCGGGCGTTATGTATAAATTATTAATTACTTATTATTAGCAATTAAACCAATGAATGGAGTTAAGTAAACCACTTGATTAAATTGTAGTACTAAACTGTTTAAATTTAATGGATGACAAGTTCTTAGTATTCAAGTAGGTACATTTTAACTATTATAATTATATATTGTGCTACAATATGTGTGGAAAATTTGAAAGTTGCGAGTTAGAATAAAGACTTTTTGCAACTAAACTGTTGCATCGAAATAAAATTGTATAGACATTTGAAGATGAGCATAAAAATCCTACTAGCCGTCGTTTATTTTTCTCCGCATTTGTTAATCAAACTTGAGGTAATACTTAAAGTCTTTCTTTCTGTCTGGGTGTCGGTGTTTTTTAGAGCACCCTTCGTAGCACAGTTGCAATAGGGTATAACCGATCCGGCCCTCAGTGTGACTGTAGCACCTTAGAACAAACCACGAGCTCCCCGCTGGGAGGTTCCTAGTGTCCACACAGATACTCGGAGGCCGATCTACACGTAGCCACTGACAATTCAGTTGCTGTGGGCAAACACTGGGCAGGTGCCATTTGATTTCTGTACCATCGACTCGAGAAGAAGAAGAAGAAGCACA
Source organism: Euclidia mi (assembly GCA_944739405.2). Taxonomy (NCBI): domain Eukaryota; kingdom Metazoa; phylum Arthropoda; class Insecta; order Lepidoptera; family Erebidae; genus Euclidia; species Euclidia mi. The sequence continues at coordinate 60,351,017 of OX123185.2, forward strand.
CTTGGACTCTGATGTTAATGTCACAAGCGGTTACCCAAACAAGCGGTGACCTGTGCAAATGTTGCTTTACTTAGCCGATCTAGTACGGGTGACATGACCAGTTATGTTATGAGCGCTACAAAACTTCAGATTACATATACCTAAATAATAAATCCCGTAACCAAACAACGTTATATTATAACTAATGGATGGACAGCCTGGTTGACTAACTAACTTAATAAACTTTCAGCTAAATAATGTTTTTCATCTCCTCTTGTTGCCCAAACAAATTGCTTCATTTTTGGCTGCGAGACATTAACAATGAAATTTACAACCTGCGTATACCGTACTGTCGTCATTTAACACCCCTCTTAAATTTTCAACGGCAAATATATTTCTAACGTAATCATTAGTAAAAGTTGAGAAGTTACGCACGTATGAAATTGTTAATTTATCGCTTGTTAAATGGTGACGGAAAACGTCGAGAGGATCTCCATGTCTGAGAGTTCTACAACAATGTTTTCGAAAGACTTGGGAAGTCTGCCAACCCGCATTTCGGCAGCATGGTGGGATGTAGCCTTACCTTTCTCTTCGAGAGAGGCCTGTATCCAGCAGTGGGACAGACAATAAACAAGGTTGATGTTGATACAGTACTTAGTCACTCTAGGGAAACCTGCATGTCTAAGTATGTTCAAGAGTTCTTAACTATGTTTCCGAAAGATATGGCGTCTGCCAACAGTGTCTTGTGTACTGTGGTCTAAAACTTTTCATAGGAAGAAGAAACCCGTGTTACGGGGTAAAAGATTATCGACAATTCGATAAGCAAATAACTTCGAAGAGAGTGCGCCCTGGCTTGTACACGAGACTCTCTGCGTGACGGTCTTTGGAATATCCACTAGGTTATCACTACCTCAATTGATACATAAACGCTATAAGAACTACAACCACGTAAGTGATTCTAAATGTCTACTTACATAATTACTAAGTCAAACAATGTGTATTCAATTAGACGTATAACAACATATTCAATATAATATACGTAACAAACACAGCATACAAGCCTCACAAGGGAAAGCTGTGTTAATGGAGATAATAATTTGCATAAACACATTTGCTACGATTTTGACACCCTCACTATACTTGACATATGAAATCTCGACATGAATATTGCTCGGCTTTCTCAACGTATTACCATTACATCTTGACACGCACGTAACGAGTGGATTGTTCTCACCGTTTAAACATGTATGTGTTAACCCTTGACGACCAGTTGGCGCAGCGGGAGTGTAAGCGACTGCCACGCCGAAGGTCGCGGGTTCGATTCCCGCTCAAGTCAAACATTTGTGTGCGTGAACATGGATGTTTGTCTTGGTCTGGGTGTTTCTATGTATAATATGTATGTATTTACAAAAAAAAAAGTATATATGTATGTTTATCCATTGTCTACTACCCATAGTACAAGCTCTGCTTAGTTTGGGACTAGATGGTGTTGTGTGAATGTGGTACAAAATTATTATATTATTATTTATTATTATTAACCCTCGTTTGTAAATTTGCGTACAAGAAAACAGATCCGTTTGTTTGGTATTTTTTTGTTTATTTTACTTGAGTTGGAACAAATTTGATATACATATATGTGTTCAACGGCAAAGGATAAAGGGGCGTGAGGTTCCAATATTATTATGTACCAAGTTGTGACCAGCAATTAATTTTTTCAAATAGTCTACAAAATATAGAAGTCGATGAGATTTCGGACCACTTTTACTTTGCACCTTTTGGCTTTAGCCCCCTAAAAGCATCTCATTACCCTTTAATTCGGAAGATGCTACTAGCTATACTCATCGTTCACTTAAGATGTTGCTGAGCTTTGAAAAAGTCTTTTCACAGTAAAATTTTGACACAAAAGGAAGTGGTCATATAGGCCCTTAAAATCTTAGCACACATACCACTGTTATGATACAAAATCTCGTCAAAATTGCAATTAACCAACAACCTCCAACAATAATTTGAATGAACCTTATAGACTTACGGCTTATAATTACATCAACTATAATTTAAACCCGGTGCGTCACAACATCTATTTGAACAGTAAATAAATAACAAATTAAAAGCACCTACAAACGAAAGTAATATTCCGCTGGGCGACTTCATTAGAAAAGTTTGTTACCCTCAAAGCCTAAGTCCCCACCGGTATTAATAAAGTTTTGTTAGCAAGTCGTCCGTTGGTAAAAGAAACGTGTTAATTATCTGGCCTGAGTCCGGTGCCGGCCATCTGTCACGTGGACCGGACCCTTCGGGACGAGGTGGTACACATCATGTTATTGACACTTACAATCTCATGATTACCGTACAAATTCATTTATTCCTCATTTATCTTATGTGGTGTTAGTGGCTGCGACGATCGATAGGGCTATACGACTTTGAATCTCACGTAATTGGGTTATTTTGGTTTCTTTTTTTTTGGGTTGCGATTTAAAAAATAAAGGTGGAAAAGAATACCCGCTGGTACCCAGTTAGCGTCTAAAATAATAATTGGTGTGCAATAGACTAACATTTTAGAGGAGAATAATTTGTTGTAGTTGTAAACATTATAACGTGAGCTATAAAATACGTTGTGTAATGCATGTCTTTCTTCCCCTTCCGAGAAAAACAGACAGGCATGAATTTTATTTATAAGTCACCGTACAAATATGTAAGATTAGGTGCTAAAGCAATGGTGCCTATATTCAGTTGAGCGTTATGAACATTCTGAGGTACTTGAGTCATTTTCTTTGATCTAAATTTGGAACTGTTCGTTAAATTTGTAAGAGACGCGGAGTCTTACTTCCTACACATATCTTAAAATATTATTTTGTGTCCCAATTATGGAGTGTATAATGATACCATACTATCTCTCAATATGAATAATTGTTGGGCTACATTTCAATAAGTTGGCCAAGTGAGAGTTGACAGACGGGGTAGATCATCCAAAACTTTACTTAAGAACAGGAATTTCAAATAATATATCCACGAAAACGTATACGAGACGTCTTTTAGTCGCACTTGGTATTGTTGCTGTAATATATTTATTTAATATTTCTTGGTTTTATTATTTGATTATTAATTTAGAATTCAGACTTTTTGTATTTGAGCCGTTTGGGGTAGAAACATTGAGCTCATGGGGTCCGAGAGCTTGTATTTTGTACCGAGACATTTCCAAACGCTTGATCGACGTCTCACGTGACGGCTGTGGCTGGTTTATTCTTTACTCAAAGAATCAGCATTGCCATCCAGCGTAGCAATGCTGCCAGCCTTCTGGGCACGTTACCCGATGACAGTAATGCGGAGGAAGACTACAACGCCTAAACGCCTCGTGCCTGGCGTTTTATAAGAAAATATTATTTTATTTTCTTGTTAATTTAGCTATAGTTTTATCAGTATAGTTTTAGTTGTAAATAGTAAATAAGTAAGTAATAGTTAGTGGAAATATAAATGGTTGTAAAATAATTGAATTCAAATAAACCATACCTAGTAATAATAATATTCTACCACATACACACATCACTAAGCTATCTAGTCCCAAACTAAGCAGAGTTTGTACTATGGGTACTAGATAATGGATAAACATACATATATACTTTTTACTGTAAATGCATACATATTACATATTGAAACATCCAGACCAAGACAAACATCCATGTTCATGCACACAAATGTTTAACTTGAGCGGGAATCGAACACGCGACCTTCGGCGTAGAAGTCGCTTACACTCCCGCTGCAAATGGACAAATACTTTAAATTTTTTGTAATTTTTACACATATATAAAACTGATCATAATCGAGTAATTATATAAACATGACATCTACGATACGATTTTCCACAAGACCTAAATGATTTACTGGCGCAGTACAACTAAAGCTACCCGTTCTAAAAAATACACTTAATACACTTGTATCTAGTCTGATGTGCCACTTTGAAAATGCGAGACAGTGCATATCTTTTAAGAAAACACGAACCCTCTTCCTGGGACGACAGATTTATTAAGAGAAATGGCAGTACGACAAATTCTGTAACAATTTTGTTCATTGTTTTATGGAACGAAATCTTTATCGGCTTTTTGGTATTTTTATTGCCTTTTTTACATATAGTGGCATTACATCATATAAATGTACATATGTGGCTATCCTTAGAATACTGCAGAGAGTACTTATTTTACTCCTTTACAACTAATAACTGATTATTTTTTTATAGATATGCAGACTCCAAGCACCACATGAACTCTATCAATGAAATGTATCCGGTGAATAACTGAGCTGTGTCATCGATATGAATGTCTCGTTTGCTTCATATTCTTTAGGAAAATCAAGGAAATACGTAGCCTTTATCATCAAATGCCCATGGTCCGCATACTGCCGGAAACAATCAAATTAAAAAATCTGAGATAAAAAATGATAAAATAACTTTTAACCGCTTCAACCAGCCAATATGTGTGTGTATTCAAACAAATCAGATTTCGTAACACATCTCAACATACGAAGTGAGAATGCGGTCACAAAACCGGAATAGCGGCAACAATTATCAAATTAAACAATGTTAGGTACGTAGCTCCAAGTGTTCGTGGATGTCGGACATTGCTGACGCGAAGTGGGTTGCTGTTGCCACCACAAATATGTGCGCTATGTAAATTTGATGCCCCGAGTGAGGCGCGGTTGGACGCTGGCTTTCATCTATCTGAGCTATGCTGGCAATCTCTGAGGGTATGTTTTGACAGATTGCGTACTATACGCCGCGTTGGTTATTGCATACTTGGATACTTCATTAAAAGTTGTAAGGAAGTGATGGTAGGGACTTCTTTAAGATAAATTTTATTGAGTGAATGATTTGATAGTTTTGTTTTGAGTTATTTTAGTGTAACGTGGTGTAACTGGATATGTCATGTTAATTAAAAATATATATAATATTAAAATATTTGGTCTATTTTTCTTGCGATTTGTCGACAATTTGCTTACATCTGATCAAAAGTATTTTAAAGCTATAAAATAGGTATGTACTTGGATTCCAAAATATGCTACGCTTATTCACTTTTAAAGAAATGCACGTCTACTATATGTATCAAATTAAGACCGATGAATTGTAATCGTAAGTTAATATTCACGAGCGGCGTTTCAAACATGATTTTTGTCTTGGTCTGGGTGTTTCTATGTATAATATGTTTGTATTTACAAAAAAAATAAGTGTGTATGTGGTAGAATATTATTATTATTATAATTATAAACATCCATACGTTACGTTACTTGAAGCTTAAGGTAAGAGCATTAATTTACAAACCTGTTACAGCAAACTACTTGTGCTAAGTACTTGTTGGTACAATAATTTAGAAGGACAGAATACACGACGAACCCACTGGAGTAAGACATTGAAGTCACGTCTCCCATTTTGCGAAGACACAAAGCCTCCTAATGTGTGTAAACTGTCCAACTCTAGCCATTCGATACGTATAACTGAAACACTTATAACTAAGCGGATTCTATTAAAATAAGCTCACTATGTGATACATAGAGACCTTGTGTATTGTGTGATGAAGTGGCAAAACGGCGTAGGAGGTATTTGGTACTGAAAAATATTTTATCCGATTAATAAGTACTTTGAGTGAAAATTCGTAGTATCTACACTAGGCCAGTATTTTTTTAAACATGAATTAATTTATGAGACTGTTGTTATATTTACTATTGTTCAGAATACCTACACATAAAATCGTAAGATATTTTCCGAGGTCGTTGGCATAAATTATAATACTCATTGTGCTATAATGGTCAACGCACTTTCAAAGCAAAAGTTTCAACTTAGTCTTATCTCTAATTTAACAATAATTCTCGTAATGTTTGCTATGACATTTTGATAATCCTTTATCAAAAATAAATAAACTTGACTTGCATTTAGTACTCTATCGTCAAAATTAACACTTAAAAAGGCTATAGGCGAATCAATAATGCAAAAACCATGGCACAAAGGTACAATAACACACTAGCCATGCACATACGCAACGTCCTTTGACTAATTATAATATCGATTGGGCGTATATACGCAATCAGAGATACTATTCTCTCTGTCCATTTACTTGGAAACTACGTTCGGCCTATTTCAATTTCACCTCTGATTTTATAAAAAAATACTTTTAATACTGTAGATCGTCTGCGATCCCAGGAGGCACTTGGAAGGTGAGCGGGCGTGTGACCGAATGCCCGTTTCGTTAGAACGTGATACTTTTGTTAAGCTTCCCATTAACTCACGAACTATGAAATCGTCACCGGAGGTATAATCACGTAAATAGTCCCAGCCAAGGTTATCATTCCTAACGTTCCTATGTAGACTCTGTTTTTATTTACTGGGGTTACGTTTAATTTTTATAGGGAGCTTTTGCGCAAAGCTTTGTTTGATTATAGTACAATACTACGTGAGACGCATAGTACTATAAAGTCTATAAATGAGCGCTGATTTCTACCTTTAGCGATCAGACTGTAATAGAGTCATCAAAATCTATTTAGTTAAATTAAAAACGAGACAGTCTGTGAGATCTCGATAACTTGATAGGGTCGGGACTCAGGGATCAGGGACGAAACTCTGAAATGACGTTCGGACATGAAAGAAGACGCATAATAAGAATTCAAATGTAGCCATCTTAACATTTATTTACTAGTTGATAACTGATTTATCTGTTCATACAAAGCGGTTTAAATGATCATTTCACGATTGCGTAGCTTGTTTTGGGTTCTTTTCTCCAACGAGATGGCACTATGTTTGTCTCTACAAACGTAACGTAATCGCGATACAGGAATATAACCTATCGCGGGCGTTTCAGGTATATGTAACTTATAATTACACAACTGTGGAATAAGGTAGGCGTAAGTTTAGTAACAATAAAATCTTTAAAGCTAAACAAGCAAACAATACTAGTAGTAAATGAAGACCACCAATTCAAAAGTTAGGTAATCTGACCTTCGTTCTTTAGACACGTAAAATGTAATTAGTAGCGCTATTTCAGCCACAGTCAAGGTTATGTAGTATTACTATTTAGGCGGTTGAAATAGCCTCCCGTGTCTACATACAAAGGCGTTCTTGTGAAAGAAACGTTCCTAATCATAAACAGTACTTTGTCTGGGTATCGTACTTAGTTTGATTTTTCCACCCGTGGTTAGATTCTAGTGGTATTCTTATTTATATTCATGGTTGTTAGTGCTTTTCAGGGCTCAAATGATCAGTGCTGTGTCGGTCTAGGACTTTGCAAGGCCCTTGGTGCTATAGCAGTGTATATTTTCTGAGTTTTAAGAAATTCAGCATTATCATAAAACTCTTATGCAACTTTGAAGAAAATTAACGGATAAAAAGAATACCAGCTATATTCGACAAGTAAATAACATGATATCGCCTTCGCATTTACTTTCTTAATAAGCAATGTTCAATTGTGCAACTTCTCATTAGCGACCATTGCACCATTTGCGCAGTAAGCAGCGGCGCACACAGAAAGCACACATTGTAATTTAATATACATTTTCTAACCCAACTTTACCACATTGGAAATAGAAGGCCCGAAAGAGAATGTAATACAAGACACAAGTTCCACTGACGACGGCGTACAATTCACAAAGCCAGAACGATTGTGAGGATTTATCAATATGGGCGGAGATCCGCCGCCGGCACGAATACCCGATAGTTGGATTTGTAAACATTTGTTTTTGATCATGAGATTCATTCTGGAATGTTTTAGACGTCGGCTAGTGTATACATTTTGTGGCAGAACCTTGTCGGTTACATTAATTGGCCAAACTTTACTGACGAATATTCCAAAACAAAAATTTTTGGACAATTCTTCCTCGTGATGTCTCTCATTTTTGACCTTACTACCTTACTAAATGAAACTAGGATACGTCAGTGTATAGCAACAATCAGATCAGGAATCAGAATTTAATATAAGTTAATTGTGTTAGTCGAGAATTTACTTTAAATTTAGAATTTACTTTGTAAAAGAGTTTTGATTTTATTTCGGTAGCAAGAATAGCACAACGGTGACTCTCCTACGCATTATTATTCCCCATCTGATAGAAGTGTCCGCTTTCCATGTCTTTTCCTTTCACTGCGCTATATAAAAAATATACCCGCGAGTGAACATTCTCATTCCTGTTTTCTGTTGAGTGAAACAAAAAATTAAACAAACAATTCGTGTAACGAATACTGAAGCAATATTTCTTTAGCTAATCTTGTAAATATTGTCATTTACAAGTGGTAAAAACCCTTGTTATTCTTGTCGTAATTTTTATTTGTCAAGCTGCAGCGGGGCTGGCGGTTTTTATTTCATAAATCTGTCTTTGTGCCGTAATGCGGTGACAAATTTTGAACACAATTGTTAGTATTTTCATTAGTGACTATTAAGTTGAAATATGGGTTGCAAGTTTCTACATCAGATGAATTATAGCAAATTTTCGATGGGATAATTATACGATAATTATATTGGTTTCCTGACCATGTTCGTTATTAATTTGTTTCCAGACGCTTTTATGCTTCCTGTGGGTACCTAAACTACAACTATAGATACCGAAATATCTGGTCTTGATGTCCGATCGAATCCGTTATATGCTATACATGCAAAATTATTAGACATACCATACGAAATCCTCAGTTTGAAAAACACAACATTTAACTTTATTTAGAAATGGGTAGTGAACTGGCATTTTTACGATACGCTGAATTTACAATCGCCTACGAAAGCACACTGTCTCGAGACTCGAGCAAACCCTTTGTTTGTTCTATTCAAATCCAATGCTAATACGTTAACAGAATCAAAGCGGACGGATGTTCTTCTTTGCGTTGCTAGAAAACGGAAATTTGAATGGATAAAATGAGATTGTAACATTTTGTCGGTACTATTTCTCTACAATGGAATGTGGGTTTTACGTTATATGGGGCTCTGTTTTGTTCTTACTTGCTATTCGCAGTTCAGCTAAAATGCTTACGGTGCTTATGAATAAGATCTTTATTTGACATTACTGCTGACGGTTGAGTTTTGTCGTTTTGTTTTGGATATTGTGAGTTCTAAATATGACACCAGGGTTTCGCCTGGATTTACAACATAAAATATGAGATTCGTTATTTTTTATACCATTTAAAATTTATTTGATAAAAATAGCATTACTCTACAGCTGTATAATATTTACTACTAGACTAGACTTCGTATTGGTGTTGAACATAGCAATGACTTAAGTATTGCATGAAGATGATTCTAATTTAAAAAAGAAATGCCATGTCACCTGTATATCAGTAACTAAGTATACGTTATAAAATCAAATACAAAAAACCCTATAATACATATACAACGCTACAAAATCGTAATGACATCGGCAATGTGGTGTTTGGGCAGTTGAGAGGGCAACCGCATTAGTGCCCCTAATGGGCGTAGGTGCCCCAAAAGTTGGTAACTTACGGAATCTATCGCGCGCCACTTCTTTATGACCTACCATTATCATCGCTTCTGCGTTTTCCGATAAAACGTGTTCGCCCCCACTTTTAACAGCAGTTCTCGCCGAGTTTAAAGAGCCTATAAAATTATTATATTCAATTTATCATGAAGAAAATTGTTTCTCTTATAGGTTTTGACGCGACAATCATATGTTCAGCGTGTTTTTGTGTGATTCATGTCAATCGCTTCTGCATCTTCACTTCCTGGATTATGCAGAAGAAGTTTGAAGGTGTTAGTGTCTTCACTTGTCACGAGAGCTTGTGTGTTACTGATATCATATATCATTGAACCCATTAAAATCGTCTAAAACGTCTGTACTTTATTTCAGAACTTAGCATTTAATGCTTGAATGTACAGTAATATATACATTGGCCTTTACTCGCGACACGAGTAAATTTTGTTGGAAATAAATGTCACGCACGCTAATATTTGCGTTGTTTTGTTCATTCAGCTCTCGCATTGAGGCGCCGACCGACCATTGCATTTTGTGTACCACTGCAGTTGAGAGTAATGCACGACTTGCATTGTAGGTTTATCTACTGTCAATTTGTGTTTCAATGTTTGTGGAATCACCTACGCTACGTATTTGGGAGATCAATCAACATCATGCAACGCTGCATTGTGCAGTGTGCTGATATAATGGTTTTAGGCTGATATTTCTTCTACCATACTTGTCTGTTTTATTGCTATGGTAGCAAATAATAAGGTTATCAAAGAATACGTAAATTGTGCAGAAAGTTTTTTATTAAAAATTAAATACTTTCCCTGTTTTGATTTGAAGTCCGTTTTAAGTTATTTATAATTGTGTTAGACATGTTAAGTCTGCTAATCCGCACATGGCCAATGCCGTGGGCTAGTCTTTATCATAAAGTGAGGAAGCCTGAGCTAGCTGTGGGTCGCCAGAATATAGTTCGTTTTTGACACTTAATTCGTAATAGCAGAAAGGAGCTATAGGTAAATGTAACAAATTATAACTAGATTTATATTGTCTTTAGATATACCCACAACTTTGTTTCGGGTATCCGATATTTCGGCACAATTGCAAGCGCTATGATCATGGATGTTCTAATAAAACCACAAAAGTTTAAATTCAAATTCATATTTTTATTATTCGCAATGCTATTTAGCTGTGAAAACGTATAAAACAATGATCGTTGGTAGAACTAAACAGTTCATAAATAAAAGCGAGGCCACTAACTTGCCACTTAACTTCTTTAAAGTGTTGGCTTCCTGTTTTTAGAACTCTGTACTTTTTGCTCGAAGGCATGAAGGCGGAAGGTTGTAAGTTCAAAACAGCTTTTAACACTGTAAGTACGTAAGGTACGTAAGAATTTCTATGTTTGTTTCACGTTAAAAGTTATATTTCCGAGTATCATTGCGGTTTCTTCATTTTTGGGCGGTGGCCCGTTTTAATGAGGTGCTGTTTTCTAATTTCTTTTTCTTTCACTCGTTAGCTTGTTTAGTTTCTACGTTTGATGTTAGCAAGAATTTATACTTGAATTATGTTTCGTATAATTGTATGCAGTAAGTATTTTAATAGCGCCTCATATTTATTAGCCATGAGGACAAAACGAAAAATCACAGACTTTTTATTTACCTGTCTAAGGATCACTATAATATTACATAGATTCCACAATCAATAACTAGCGGACTAGGCAGAGGTAGCCGTGCTTGTCTTGCAAAGCAATATTGTTGTCACCTAAAGGGTTCAACTGCATTTTTTTATTCTTCAGGAGCCCAACAAAATATACAAACAAAATTCCATCTGAATCAGTTCAGCCGTTTAGGGAGAGTTAAGATACAAACACACGTCAAGATTACCCATCATAAAAGAGATCGTGACACATCATCGATCGCACCGTACATAGTTCTATCAGTACCTTTAGGTACAGCCCTCTCATACGCAATAACTATACATATCATTAGTTTATTAGCCGCCTATTGTGTTCGTAAGTGCATAACCAACGCCGCAGTACATTCATGCACGCGAGGCGTGCGGGCGGATCGTGTTCCATTACCAGATATGACAGGCACGTTGACTTCACAGCGAGCTTATTGTGTCAGCCATTCTACGATTCTATTGGCTTTAACGTACGTACCGTGGAAAATAATCAAATATCTTGCTGAGTATGGCAGTTTATAGGAGAGATAGAAGTGTAGCTCATATTTCGCTAGATACGTTTCTGGGGGTTTGTAAGCAAATGGCGTCCTCTTGTCTCTGCCTACCCCGACGGGAAAAAGGCGTCAACATAATATGTATGTATGTACGTTTCTGAATCGGAACACAGACAAGTCTTTGTCTAACAGCAGAGAAGTTATTTCTTGACGTTTTTAAATATTGTCATTTATTAAATGAACATAAAATGGAAATTAAATAAAGAAAATAATGAAGATACTCCGGTGATACTGTATATCTATAGTCTGAACTTCATTAAAGACAAATCAAACATTATGAATAAATCTTCGGTCGTTCACTTTACAGGGAGTCAATCAACTAGTATAAAGAACGCCCAGACAGACAAGGTGTTGTCTCGCGTAGGAATCAAACCCACGATACCCAGCGCAGTGCTAAATAACGAGGCGTCTGCTTAAATCACTACGCCAAACGTGCAGACTTATTGAATAAAATGTTAAAGCCGGTACTGTAGGATGTCAAGACTGGTGGCCATTATGATATTTGACAATTATTTTCACAGTATTTTGTCAACAAATTTATTTCTATACAGGCCGATGACATCATGCACTTCACCAAAGTAGTTTTGATGGAGAGGTTTCTCTGACACCATATTTCTTTATGAAGGGCTATAAGTGTTTGAACCAGATATTAAAAAAGTATACTCGTATAATCATCATCATCATGACCATTAGCCTGCTAGTCCGTGGCAACTACTAACCTGCATATCGATCACTACGATCCTTAAAAATATGACCACATTTATCAGTTACATAACAAAATGGCTGAATTTAAATTAATCGCAGCAATAAAATTGAAAAGAACATCGAAAGCACGATTTTTTTTTGCTTTGCTCGGCCGGCCAATTGAGCCAGAACGCGTTTATGCATTTCGCTCGGTTTTTTATTTCACCGAGCCGAGGAAACGAAGATTCTTTAGTTTTCTAATTTAAAGAAAAAATCATTTCAATAAGGAAGTTTATTCTTGTATTGAAATAAAAATCTGCTGGTTTATTTTCATTTGAAAGCGTAATACCCAATAAATGGTTTTATTGAATGAATACCTTGACTGACTCGGGACTACTGTAGACTTGGATTTTTTTATTTCTTACTACTGCTATCAATAAACTAGGAGTCGTTGGTTATACAGCCGTATTGATCGCATTCAATTTTTGTTTTTATTTCTTTCTTTAATTATTTTTATCAATTCCGTGCCTTCAATTTAAACATATTTTATTCAAAGTACTGTCAAAAGTTAAGGTTTATTATAGTTGGCCAATATTAAAGTAAATGCCGCTACAAATACAGTAAACAAATGATAAAATTATTTTACTATCTTAGCCGACTAGAATAAGTTTTCTATGAAAATAAGGTGAGTTTATTGTGTTTTTTTTTTGACAAACAATCTACCGGTAAAACTTGCATTGTCATTTTACAAACAGGTATAACTTTGTAACTACTATTTAAAATCAACTTATACGTATAAAATAGTTTTAATTAGTATATTTCTGAATAAAAAGTGACTACAAGTTCCTATATAACCACATACAAATAGTAAAAATACCTAAACATAACCTAAGCCTTGTTAGTTGGTTACACAACTTTGAACGAGATCAGCTGTTCTTTCAATAATATTTAGCTTTAAACCCTACTATTACTACGTATTTCAATTCTCTTCTTTACTTTTGGATAACACTTCCTTTAAACTTCTTGTATTTTTCTCTTTTCACTATGATTATGACTCGTAAAGCTTTGGCTCGCCAGGAAGAGTCTAAACTCCAACTAGCTTTAAGTGAATTAAAGACCTCTAAGGAGTTGTGTAACAAACTGATAGAGGAAAGAGAAGATAATGAGAAAGAAATGTTGAAGTTATTGAAAAAAAATAAGAACTTAAAATGTGAAATGGCTCAGCTACATACTCAATTCTCTGATGCCATGAGTGCTCGGGATGGACTCCAGCTCATTGTGGACGGGTTTGCCGAGTGTAGTTCACAGTACGAACTAGCACTTGACCGTATTCAGTTTCTAGAAAAACAGTTACATGAGGCAAATAGTAGAATAAGACATCTAGAATTCACCCAAGAACAGATCACTACCTCGGCAAATCAAAGTCTGTTCGATGAGCTGGTGGTTCATGCTCCATGCATGATTACTGACATAAATAATTCTAAAGCATCGTTTCCAAATAGTCTCTCAGTGTGCAAAGAATCAAATAATTCAATAAAATTGATTACAGGTAGTAGGAATAGAATTAAGAAATATGTCAAAATAAATAAATTCATAAAAAGACCCAAAAATTAGTTCACAGGCAAAAGTTTTTCATAAAAAATGTTAAGCTCAACAGGGAAAAATTATTTGCTCTTGAAAAATTAGAAAATTACTCACAGAAATATCACCAAAATAATTTGAAACATAAATTAGAAATAAATTATTTGCAGGTAGAATTGAATAATCTTAGTGACAAATTAGTATCAATGACAAATAAATATAAAAGCTCTGAATTACAAATGAAAGAGTACATATTGGCAATGAATGAGCTGAAGGCCAATTCTGGTAATTAAATTTGTTCAAATTCCAATATCAATCTAGTCTCGGTGTCATGAATGGTATTCTCGTAACTTAACTGACACTTGAATGAGATCGGGACTACATCGAAAGTTGAACCAAGTGTGAACTAGTGTGGACGGTATTCTGTTAATTATTTACGTACAACAAACGTCAAACTGTAGCTATAGTATTTTCGCTGTATGATGATATGCGTGACAGTTCTCATTTTACATATCACGGATACTACTTTCAACTTATGAAAATAAATTGGCAAAAAAAACAATAATTAAAAAAAATATCTATTATAAATTACAAAGTGAAACTAGTATGCATACTCCCATACAATGGCAACATTCATGTTTTTGTTTTTGAGTTTTTGATATTACCTCTGAGATCAACAAGAGATTATAAATTGATTATATCGAAACGATACTGTAATGAGATGAAGTGAAGCAGAATACCAATTGTGAGTCAATTCAAAATTAAATCGCAGTTCAGTCAAAATTCAGTGTCAGTGTCTGTTAAATACGAAAATTGGCCTTCTGGTGTCATCAAATAGTAATGAGTGTTCACAACAATTGAACAATGACATCCCGTTCAACCTCCAACGCTCACCAACTTGTTCAGTGTCAACATGTGACCCTGTTTTATTTAATACTTCTGTAAACAAACCAAAATCTAAATGCATTACTAAACATACTTTAAATAAATTAGAAAATAATATACTAGAAAGCAAAACTAAATTAGAAAACAAAAATAAAGTGATAATATTTAGTGACGAGATTGGAAAAGGTATGGGTCAGTTTTTGGCAAACATAGTGATAGTGACGGATTAGTGATGAATTACTGTATGCCTGGGTTAAGTTCTATAGCCATTTTAGATAAAATTATCAGTTCTAATTTTGCCCAGGATACAACTCTACTGATTCTACTTGGTAAAAGAGGATCTTTAAATAAAAAACTATTATATTTTTATTACAGTAAATTAAGTGAATTAAATTTAAATAAAATTATTATGCTTACTTTACCCTTTAGTAAATCGTTGCCACAGAAAGAAAACAATATTAGACATAATCTTAATACAAATCTTTGTACATGGTCTTATAACAATAAGCAATTCCATGTATTTGACTCTAACAATTATGTTAGTAAAAGTTTATATTTGACGCAAGATATTTGCTATCTGAATTCCTTTTTTAAAAGACAGCTAGCAGCTTCGCTAGCATATTGTATTAATATTTTAGCCAAGAATTTGGCTCATAAACCTGTTGCTCCTATAGAGCAACTAAATGACATTCATAATAATTCAGCCAATATTTTGGCTACAGAACTTGACATGTCAATTAATTTAAATTAAATAGTACGACAATAGAGAGACACTTTAATGAATAATAAACCAGAAAGTACAAATAAGACTAATTCAAATAATTATAAGTCTGGGCATTCACGAGTTATAAAACTAGTTCATCAAAATATTCAAGGAATGTTGAATAAAGATTTAGAAATTGAATTGTCCATGAACGGTGAATACATTGACATTTCGTGTTTAACAGAACATTGGCTTAAAGATTACCAGTTCATGTGCAACTTCAATAACCACTTAGTTGGTAGTTCGTTCAGCAGACAAAATGCAATACATGGTGGATCGTTGATTTTAGTTAATAAAGAACTTAAATTTAAGAATCGTTGTGACATTGTGAATTTTTCTGTTGAACAGACAGTTGAAATAGCCTGTGTGGAGTTGGAGCAACTTGTTGTATTCAGTGTGTATAGACCACCATCTTCCATTTATGATAATTTTGAATCTATCATGGATGATGTACTACGGAAGCTATGTCAACATAATAAATCAGTACTTGTGTGTGGTGATTTTAATATTAATTTACTAGAACAGTCTTTGAATAGCCAAAAAATTTTTTGGAACCCACCAGGATAACTTCTACCACCTCTACTTGTATAGATAATATATTTACAGATATAATACCAATGAGCAAACAAATAATTAACAAATTGACATCTGATCATTGTGGACAATCAATAACATTCGCTACGCAGTCTAAAAAAGTAGGTAGTAAAGAATTGACTGTGGTGCCAAAAACTTTGCGTCGTCTCGAGGGACTTAAAGATAGACTCACAGACACACTACCATATTTGTGCTATAATGAAGATCCTTATGAGTTGTATAATTCTTTCTTTAACATCTACTGTACTATTTTCAACTCTATCTTTATCCCTAAGAAGATCTCAGTTGTTGGTACTACAACCTTCAGTGAATGGGCAACCACTGGAATTTATAAAAGTAGAAATAGGCTTTATGAGTTGTATGAACAGAAAGTTATTAAGAAAAATGATGAACGATTTTGTAAATATGTAAGTAATTATTCTAAATTATTCAAAAAGATTTGTCGAGAAGCAAAGACTCTTTATTTAAAATCTAAAATTAAAAATAGTGAAAATAAAATAAAACCAACATGGGACATTATTAACAATGAAACTGGAAGAGTCAAGAATAAAATAAGGACTACATTCTTCACTTTGATAACAAAGTATTCAAATCAGATTTTAAGGTTGCCACAGCATTCGAAAATTTCTTTACAGACATTCCAGTCTCAATTACAAAGTCCCTTAACTCGTCTCCTAATGATGCCGAACTTCTATTAAAACAAAATGTCAAAATGTGTAGCATAGGATTTAGTTTTACTTATATTAACGAAAGAGATATTGTTAAAACTTTTAATACACTTAATTTTAAGAAAACAAGTGATTTTTGGGGTAACTCTGTTGTGATTACGAAATCCATAATCAATTCAGTAGCACCTGAACTTGCAATAATTTTCAATAGATGCATTGACTGTGGTGTGTTTCCTGATCTAATGAAAATTAGTAAAATAATTCCATTATTTAAATCAGGTAGCACATCTGACCCCACTAATTATCGCCCAATATCTGTGCTACCCACTTTTAGTAAAATTTTTGAAAAGTTAATTCTAGACCAGCTCCAAATTCATTTTAATAATAATAAACTGCTTCACAGTAAACAATTTGGTTTTACTAGGGGTCGCTCAACAACCGATGCTGGTGTTGAGCTTTTAAATAGTATTTTCGATGCTTGGGAGGAGCCGCATGATGCTCTAGGAGTTTTTTGCGACTTATCTAAGGCATTTGATTGTGTTTTTCATGAAACATTGATCAGGAAATTACATCACTATGGAGTTAAGAACACTGCTTTAGATCTTTTAATTTCGTATTTAAGTAACAGGATACAGAGAGTAGATATTAATGGAAAACGTTCTATGGGTTCAGTGGTCACAATGGGAGTGCCGCAAGGTTCAATTCTTGGTCCATTCCTTTTTCTTATATATATTAATGATCTGCCATATATTATGAAAAACAATGAAGAGATAGTGTTATTTGCTGATGATACATCACTTATATTTAAGCTAAGACGACAGCAATCAACTAATGACGATGTAAATGACGCTCTCTCTGAAGTAGTTAATTGGTTTAGTGCTAATAATTTACTTTTAAACGAAAGAAAAACAAAATGTATTAGATTTTCCACACCTAACGTAAAACAAGTTGAAACCCATATACGGATGAATGGAGAAGAGTTGGATCTTATAGATAACACCGTTTTCTTAGGCATAACTTTAGATTCTAAGTTACAGTGGGGCCCACATATAAGTAAGTTGTCGAATAGACTTAGCTCTGCAGCGTACGCGGTTTATAAGATTCGTCAGTTAGCTGATATAGATACCGCCAGAATAGTATATTTCAGTTATTTTCACAGTATAATGTCATACGGCATTTTATTATGGGGCAATGCAGCTGACATTCAAACAGTATTTGTACTGCAGAAGCGAGCTATTCGTGCAATTTACAGTCTTGGATCAAGGCATTCTCTGAGAGAAAAATTTAAGGAAATTAAAATAATGACTGTCGCATCTCAATATATTTATGAAAACTTGATATACGTTAGGAAAAATATAAATATGTTTTCGAAAATAAGCGACATGCATAGTATAAATACACGAAATAAAAATAAACTAGTGCTACCTTTAACTAGACTGCAAAAAATCAGTAACTCGTATAAGTGTCAAAGTATACGCTTCTACAATAAAATTTCAGGCAGTATTCAGGCATTAAGTTTAAATAAGTTCAAAGTATTTGTTAAGCAGAGTTTGTGTTCCAAAGCGTACTATTCAGTAAAAGATTACTTAGAAGACAAGAATGCCTGGGGTTGAGTTTCTCCAATTTACACGCAGGCTAAAATGTCATGTAAATAGTATAAAATTATGAATATTTGACATTTGTAATTTATCTATTTTGTTATTATTTATATTCTGACATTCTAAAATGACATCAGATTATTTTTATTTACTTTAATAGTAATTATTGTATTATGTTTTTGACATTTCCAAATTGACATTCAATTATTTTATTTATGTTTGACATTTCCAATAACTTAAGTGACATTTAATAATTTTATATAATTATAATTTCTTTTTTTTTGACATTTTCAAATTGACATTTAATTATTATTATTTATTTAGTGACATTTTAATTAGATGACATTTTATTGTATAATTTTTATTATTTTAATATTATTGTTTACAACATGTACTCAACCTTGTGATAAAATGTAAGGAGCAAGTACAATCCGGGAATTAGTAAACTTTTCAACTAATATTAGTGGCAACCTGTCTGGTGGCTTAGGCTGGCATGCTTATGCATACACCTACTGATGGCGTGGAGGCATAATGATTCAGGTTGTGCTGGCTCCCTCAATCAAGGTTGAGCCGTACGATGGCTGTTGAATGCGGGCCATCAGCGGGCTGAGTCAGTTATAAGCGTCAGATGATATCCTGCATTGTACTCGCATCTAAACCTATTATGTCTGGACTTCAAAAGAATATAAACGAAGAGATGAAATGACAAAAAAAGCAATGACTCTGAGTTTGTTTCGGCCTTTCTTCTCAAGAAGTCATTTAGCTAGGAAAAGCCGGCTTCATCTAGAATAGGGTTTTGACATGTATAAGTGTTGTAAGCAATCAAAATGCAGAAATAAATATGTCTTTATGTCTTTATTGACATCCAATAATTAAACTCACAAATAAGACTAACATAATACCTTTTAGGACTTTGTATAACTTAGTTTTGTGCACGGTTATCTTTCCAGACGCCCCTTTTGATAGAAACAGACTCATATTGACGTAACGAAGAAAATAATACGGTCTACATACGGTGAATTTTTTAAAACCTTAATCGTTGATACAAATGCAATACTAACGTAACATTATCTGGCACTCTTAATGTGCGAATGCCAACCGTGCTTGTTTTGTATATCTAACATGCAGGGAAGTATGTTCACTTACTCGAAGAGCAATGAACCGGTAGTTTGACATATCCGCAGACACTTTTCTACCCACTTTCTTTATCGCGCTTAAAGCGAGGATCACACCGGCAGCGGGCGCACGGGCAAGACTGATGGGCGCGCATCGTTTCAACTCTTTTCGTACATCGTTTTACACCGCGAACTACATGGCTAACCTACGAAAGCGACTGAAACTACGTGAATTAAATAACCAGTAAATGACGCTTTCTATACTTTTGTTAGCTAAAGTTTCGTTTATTGCATAGCGTTACTCGCCGGTTTTGCCCGCCCGCTAGCTTCATAGGTCTACTAGCCTAGGCCGTCCGCACGTGACCAGTGTGAACTCCGCTTAAAGATTAGATGACGAGGGCCTATCCTTGCTAACGAAGTCCGTTTCATCGTCTGGCACGCCAACAACGCAATGGATCGATTCAGCAAAGTTGATTGACATTGAAGCCAATTTTTCTGCATTTAATTTAGTTATAAAACTTACTTGGCAACCTTTTTCTTTTCTTGCGCGGTGGCAATTGTTTTCGAGCATTCTCGACTCCTCTTATAGGCTGTATGTGTGTAATGGACTGAGTTTAGAGACTGACGAAAGAGATGTGTGTGTCTCTTCCTTTATGTCGTTCGGAGCCTATTCACCAAAACCACCACGATGTCCTACGTCACTTGATGGCGGGGCCACGCGGTTCTAACTTCGTCTTCATATATATCTCTATCTCCTTAACATATTTATTTAAAAATAAGCGTTACCATCAAATAAACCTAATATTAACATTTTACTTTTTAGTAATAATATCCGGACAACTCACACGCGGTCAGTTGATCATAAACTAGACAAAACCTGTACTATGGCATTCAGAACTGACAAACATACTTATATATCTTTAAATATACCAAGCACAGATAATTGCCTGGTCACACAGTAAATTGCCCTAGGTGGGAATCAAACCCTCAAAATACTAGTCACACCCAAACAGCATAAAAAGTGTAGGCCTTTCTGATTACTTTGAACCAAAGGACGTCTGTTACGTGGACTGACGAAGGTTTCAGTATAATTGACAACTATATTTATTTCTATTAAATTATTAGGGCGAGTCTAGACGCGCGTAGTGGAGCGATGGGGGCGCGCGTGATTCGCCTCCAAATGGGCTGTTGGTAATGACCCCGCATCGAACTCCACGTCAGTTTAACTTCGTTACCAGTTCTAACTAGTGCATTATGTAGTGTTAGTATATATTACGTTTTATTTATTTTATCTTAGTACTTGCAGAATGATTTTGTTTCTGTATTATATTAATTTTGAGTTGAGCCTTGAACATTTCGCGTGTGTAGTATGTTGATGTAGAATATTCTGTAGGTCATTCCAGATTTAAACTATCCTTGAATCAAATAGCATACACATCCATTCAACCGTGAGAAACTAGCGTCGAAACACATTAACATCAAACACAAATTATATATTATAGATCTTTATAAGGATTATAAGGATATGGAAGATGTTCATACAACATAATTATTGTAATGTATACTACAGCATCATTAGTTTAGATTTCCGGGTGGCTAGTAAAATATATAACACAAGTGCATCCTCGCTTTTAATCCTATTATAGAAAATGTTTATTCTTTCCAACACCACCACACTAAGCATAATCCCTGTGTGGCTGTGTTACTTAGAAATATAACATCGAGTAACACGAAGAAAAAGAACACTGAACTATTTGTAGACCACACGATTTTGTTGCGCGGAAAATTATAAATAAACTCATTCACGTCATTGAGGGAGGTCAATCACGATAAGTTATCAAGTTATCAAAACAACGCCCACGGTAAAACCTACATCCTAGCTAAGTATAAAACTTCTGTGGGTGGTAAGTACAAATCTTACAAAAATATACAAACATTTTGAGATGATACACAACATGATGATGATACAGCACAAATAGTTAGACACTATTTGTGCTGTTGTTTGATTGCTAATTACAGATAGGTACTAAGGTTTTGGTACGACGAGAATAAAAAATAAATGCATAATTTTCTTTGTTTTCTTTAAAGAAGAGATAAAGGCATGAATTAATAATATGGAGTGAAGATGTAGGCATTATTACAATACACGAAGAGGCAGTATTACAATACACGTAAACACGGTTTCGCCCGCGGATAAAAATTACATAATATCTTAAGTTTCATAGACACTTGCGAGAAACCTTAGACCTTAATCCAGTCTTTTCTTAAAAATCCGTTCTTATTGGATGCCTACTGTATAAACTAGTTATCTGCCAAATTACATCTTTATACGGCCAGCGGTTTTAGAGATTTTGTGATGAGTTATCTTTCGATTTTATATAATTATATAAATTGAACAGTTTTTGAAGGTCTGGCCGTTGCGAATACGTTTATTAAGTCTTATATCAATAAATTTCATGTGAAAGAATTATTAATTTTAATGTCAATACTATTTAAGCTGTATTTTTCTTTATGTAATATGTCAGTATTAATGGTAGATATTAGTCGGTTTAACAGTGAGTGTGGGATGTTATGCACTATATTATTATATTTCGTCCTTTGGTTTTAACAGTAAATGCATAATGAGGTGTGTTGAGGTTATGAAAATAAGTAAACGCACTCAAGTATTTTAAATATGAACGGTTTTTGACCAGCCGAGTGGAATATGTGGAATTACACAGTTTGGTTTTAAATACAAGTACAAATTAACATAGTTTCTTCACTACCTGAACTAAAGGAAACTCTAGGGGCCCGTATTTAAAAAGTCATAGCAAACATTTTCCTGTTAATAAACTGGCCTAGTCTTTACAGTACCGCCGCTGATGAACTTTACTCCATAATTAGGCATTATAATACTTACTGAAAATCTGTATATATAAAACTAGACGTCGCCAGCGGCTTCGCCCGCGTCTATGATACATATAAAGCTTCCTCTTGAATCATTCTATCTATTAAAAAAAACCCCATCAAAATTTGTTGCGTAGTTTTTAAGATTTAAGCATATATACATAGGGACAGACAGCCAGAAGACAGACATTGTTTTATACTATGTAGTGATTATTAAGTTACTGAATGACTAACAGACTAAGCAAAGGCAAAACTATTGGGTGCAAGAAGTTAAGTTATGTTCATTCCTTGGTGTGCAGTAAGAAGGGATTTTCTGAAATTCACTCGGCGTCGCACAGAAACGGTTAAATTAAAATAAAAAATCTAATACAATAATTTTGTACATACATACATAGACTCACGCCTGTTTCCCCGAAGGGGTAGGCAGAGGCATATTAAACGCCCACTTTTCGCCAGTGTTTTGATCCCACGTAATAGGTGGCGAGCCTATTGCCGCTTATCGGGACATTTTGTTTGCCAGAGCCTCGTCCGTTGATCGGCAGGTGCACCACTTGCAGGTGAGGTTGGCTTGGGACCCTAAGTTCTTGGTGGGAACCCTATGCACCAATAATTTTGATATGTATTACAAAACTAATAATTAACGAACATTATTCACAAGCGGTGATAGCCCAGTGGTGTACGGAATGGACTGCCAAAACGATGGTCTCGGGTTCGACTCTCTCGACTCTTCGACTTCTGACTTTTCAAGTCAGTTAAGTGTGTATAAAAAATGTTGATTATGGCTCGTTTAATAATGTGACCGGAACATAACTAGCGAAGTGTGGGGTGTGTAATACACCTCTGTCTACACCTTCGGGGGTAAAGGCGTGAAGTTATGTTTATGATATATTATCGTTTTAATTTTAGTCCCAATAATATACATACATCGTCTATATAATCTTCAAGGCTGTTGTCCAAGCCATCGTCAATTATGCACTTACAATGCGACAATGAGGAGAGGATATCACACGAATCTGTTGGTACCATCTGACGTCGTCCAATGACATGCGGATTCTCTTTGTGCTCGCCCAAAGAGCATTATATTGTACACTTAAGAAATATTTTTCACTCCGAGAAATTATTAAAACTGTAGTTATTGCATATAATAATAATTATTATCTACTAAGGTATATGCAATCCGCCGCTCCACCCGCATTAATTACAAATCTAAACTTTCCTCAGAAATCACGATGTCTACTGGCGAAAACTGTAGAAAAATCCGTTGGTTAGTTTTTAAGTTTATCGCATTCATACAGACAGGACAAAAAGGGGACTTCATTTTGTAACAAGGATATAGCTATAAAGCTTCTAGCGAACCTAGGTCATTAGATCTTTAGAACTGACATTACCCGAATGTAACATACATATCACACTCATCGATACACAAGGACTTAAAACACAATAGGTATGTCTACGCTCGGAACATACAGGGAATGTTGTCAGCGACGCGAGTAAGTTTGCACATAGTTAATTAAAAGATTACACACGAATGGGTAATTAACAGCAGATTTGTTCTCTCATCTGTTATAGTCGCATCGTGTAGATCAACGTGGCGGAGGTAATTTGATACGCGCGGGGTGTTTTACCTGCCTTCAAGGTTTGTTTTGTTCTGATCTACCCACTGAACGGTGCGAGTTGGTATCTAGCTGTGTAATCACTTCGATCGACGTATGTATGGCTCGCGGCACGAATTATGAGTGTTTAGGTACGTCTGCGAGTTGTAAATTTGTTTTTCCGTGTGATATAAATGTGATTGGTTACCAAATAAAAAGCATGATCGAGTAGTTAAGTATAATAATGGATCAACTTAGGAAAGTATAGTTTTGATCTACATACTGAAATACTGTGCGGTTTAGAACAACCAACATAAACTAAGTAGGATTTAGAATGTATGAATGATGTGTCTATGGTGCATGTGTGTAACAAGTCTTAGGCCATCGATGCGCCTGAGTTACCGCCGAATGAATACGAAATTTAGTTTAACATCTTAACACGGCATAGGAATTGAAACTTTTGTGGTCATTTGAACTTATTTGAAATTGTCTTTCCCGTCCCGAACGACAATCTATACTATAATAAAACTGTGGAGGTGAAAAAGTCTGTACATTAAAGATATTTTGACGACAATTAGCTAAAAAATCTAGGAAAATGCTAAAAAGCAATACTTGATAATTTTTAGAATATATGTCTGTCTGTCTGTCTGTCCGACGTCTTTCCCTATGTTGCTAAAGATCTCTAAAATGACGAAATCGATTTCAATAAAACTTACACTCATGTACAAAGGATACTCAAACCTATAAAATAGTATATGTTACATCACAATCGGTTGAGTGGTTTTCGGTGTACAGCTTGACCTCTCCTTTGTACGTAGTCCCAAACAAAACAGGGATCATCCAAAACTGGTTATATATGTGGTGCCATCTATGATCATTATAAGTTTGTTAGTAAAAGTATAGTTAGTCTAAATAGGTACCTTCAAAGTATTTTATGGCTATTTACCCGACTTTAAAAAAGGAGGCGATTCTTAATTTCGTCAGTATATTTTTAGGTATCTTCGAAAAATCAATTACTGGAACCGAGTATATTTATAGTTATCCTTCCGACCGATAGATGTCACTATTTTCAAATAATTTTCTAGCAAAATAAATGTTTCTTGCAAATCTTTCTGTTATTAAAAAATATATAATATTCGGCACTTTCATAAATAAAAAGTCTCTGTGTCAAAATTTATTACAATGTCCACTTAATTTAAACGGTCAACCTCATTTATTTCAAATTATTATGTTTATATAATAGTTACATAATCATTTCATTTTATTTTAAATGATAAAATCAATGGCTATAGATCCTTTTTTCAATAAATTGTCGATTAGTCCATATTATTTACTATCTCAGTCGGTTTGTGTATGTAAACATAGATGGCGTTTTCTGAAGATTCTCCGTGGATTGATTTATCTATTTATTTATTTATTTATTAAGGACCACCATCAATTATACAACAATACATTAAGAATATACAAGATTAGGCGTTTAGATTGGTTGTATAATCTTTCTAAGGCAGCCACGGCATGTACATTAATTATGACCTGGGCTTGGGAATTATTGATTTTGATGTAAAATTAGAATTGATTAAATTAGAATTTTTAAATTAAAGAAAGAGAAAAAAAAAAACAAAAAAAAAATATACGAAACCCAACGTTTTGGAAGCTTTCTTGGTTATATGTTCTATATGTGGAACAAACGTAAGTTTGCTATCTAAGAGTACATCAAGATCTCTTACAGTTTCCACTTCGTATAGTGTGTTTCCATTAATATGGTATGATGACGCGATTGGTGACAGTTTCAGAGTAAATCTTATAATCGCACATTTTTTACAGTTTAATTGCATACCGTTTAAAGTACACCAATTAGTCAATTTATCCAAATCGCTTTGAATTTCGACAGTGTTCTCAAGAGTTTTTATTTCTTTCGAAATCTTGAGGTCATCTGCGAACATGTAAGGTGTTGAAAAGTTAAAACATGAGGGTAGGTCGTTAATAAATAAATTGAACAGTATAGGCCCCAAATGCGAGCCCTGTGGAACACCGGATGTTATTCGTTTCATGTTTGACCTGTATCCATTGACCACTTCAAATCCCTACTATCCCTACTTCCCTACTAATATTATAAATTCGAAAGTGTGTATGTATGTATGTATGTTCCGTTTTCACGCTAAAACGGCTGAACTGATTTTGTTGAAATTTAATATAGAGATATATAGGACCATGGAGACGGACATAGGTAGGCTCTACCATAAGTTGCAAAAATTAAACTGGCAGGTATTGTATGGAGGGTAGAAGTTTGTACGGCCCAAATTTTCCTCTGGGAAGTAAGAATGCTTGCGCTAATAATTGAGTGCTGCGCATGTGCTATCGTATATCTGTCAGTACTGTCACATCATACATAATGTCATATTGTGCACGGTAATTAAATTGTTCGTTTAAATAAACTAATAAATTATATATTACGCTTAAACGGATGAAACGATTTGCCCTACTAATATTATAAATGCGTAAATGTTTAATGTATTAGAACATGGCTTTGACATTTGAAGGTGATGTTATTATGTACCTTTCGGTAGATAATGTCATGTAAACTGACCGAGTTACTTTGTACCCATAGATTAATATGTTTGTACCCTAAAGAGTATCTGAAATCTTTAGAATAATCAGGAGTGCCTTCACACAAATTGAGACTGAAAGTAGATTTGTGTTACTCCGAATTTAACGCGCGCGAAGCGGCGGGCAAAAGCTAGTTTAAAATAAGTATAACACGGCACTTGGTTTTTCTCATATTGTGTGTTCATAAAAGTAATAGCTTAGTTATAATAATAATAATAATCGTTTATTTGCTAAAACATGGTGAAATGGTTGTTACAAATGTTGTTGTTTACACATGTTTTGCCAAGTGTGGCGTGCAAATATTATGTCCTTTATAAGTAAGAAAATTTAATTAAATTACATTAAATTATTATGGAATTAGAATATAATTATATAATATTATGCATTAAATTGTAATGTCTTTGTCATCCAGGTAATCGTTTAAGTTATAATAATTTTTATTCAAGAAAAGTTTATACAATGTCTTTTTAAATGTCATAATGGGTAAATTTTGAAAATTATTTGGTAAGTGATTAAATATTTTAATGCACATACAATATATGTTTTTCTTATACATTTCTAATTTGATTGCGGGTAAATGTAGTCTGTTCTTATGTCTTGTGCGACTATTTTCTGAATCACCCATCCTTTGAAAAAGGTCTGGGTGCTTTCTTACAAACATAGATAGATATTTCCAGAATATATGAACATGGAAGGGGTAATATTTTAAGTTTACTGAATAGTGGTTTACAGCTGTCAAGGAAATCAGCTCCACACATTGCACGAACACATTTCTTTTGGGCTCTGAATAACCTATTCATTTCGACTGAGTTTCCCCAAATGATAAGTCCATATCTCAGTACAGAACATACATAGGCATGATATGCAATCATTGCAGTGTCCAAGTTAATAGTTCGTCTGATATTTCTTAAAACGTAAACAAATCGGTCTATTTTAGCAAGAGTTTTTTCAATGTGCGGCTTCCAGCTGCAATATTTATCAATTGTTATACCCAAAAATACACACTCATTATTACTGTTTATAGAATTATCTTTATAGTGGATATCCAGTTTATCTGTGGTTGCATTGAATGTCTGAAATTGAATTATATTTGTTTTGGTCATGTTAATTTTAAGGTTATTTTTTTGTAACCAAGTAATGGCAAAGTCAAGGGTTTTATTAATTTCCATTTCTAAGTCATGTTTGTTATTACTTTTTATTATTAATGTCGTGTCGTCAGCGAATTGTATACAGTCTTTATTTATAGCGTCAGAGAGGTCGTTTGTGTATAGTAGGAACAGAATAGGAGCTAAAATACTGCCTTGGGGCGTACCGTAATTATTTTGTTTATAGCTAGATTTTACTCGTTTTAACTCAGTGTTAACAGTTTTAACTATTTCGACACATTGTGATCTTTCTGTTAGGTAACTTTTAATCCAATCATTGGCATTTCCGCATATACCATATGAAGAAAGCTTAGATAAGAATGTTTTATGGCAGACAAAGTCAAATGCCTTTGTCATATCTAGAAAGACAGCAGCAATTTTGACTTCTAATTTAAAGCTTCTGTTACATGTTTGACTAATGAAAAGCATGCTAGAGTGGTTGAACTTTCTTTTCTAAATCCGTATTGTTCCTTCTTAATAATGTTGCATGCATTGATGAAACTATCTTTTTTATTATACATAACCCTTTCGAAGACTTTCGATAGAATTGGAATTAGAGTGATCGGTCTATAATTATTCATGTCTGTTGTTATTCCTTTTTTGTAAACAGGCTTTACTATTGACATTTTGAGGCGATTTGGGAAAATACCTTCTGTTAAGGACATATTAATTATGTATGTCAGTGGATACACAATGCTCGCCGAGCATATTTTTATGATCTTTGTGCTTAACTCATCATAACCAGTGGAAAAAGTGTTTTTAAGTGATTGGATAATTTTGTAGACGTAGTTTTCATCAACAGGTGAAAGAAAAATTGTTTTTGGGTTTTCAGGGATTGAACCACTGTTATTGTTTCGTGGAGCTGTCTGTATTGTTTGACTTGTGCTTGCTATGGATACGGATAAAATAATTCGGATATTTTGTATGGGTTATCGTAAGTCTTGTCATTAACTTTTATTGAATTAATCTCTAATCTAGTGGTGGTGCTCTTAGTGTTAGTCTGGATCAATTGCCATGCTGCTTTATTTGTGTTTTTGGCTGTAGTAATGTGGTGGCAGCTATTTATTTGTTGAGCTCTATAGATACACTTTTGTAGGATACGTGTATAGTCTTCATATATATTTTTATTCTGTTTCTTATTGTCCCTACATAAATGATACTTTAGATATACAGCATTTTTTTATACTTTTAGTTAAGCCTCGATTTTTTATAAGTTTTTGTGTATGTTTTACCTTAATATTAGGAAAGCATAAGTTGTAAAAATGCAATATAGTATCGTGAAGTTTATCGAAAGTCTCATTCGTTGTTTTGCATTCATATACCTCTGAGAAGTATAGCTGTGACATGCATTCTGTAAACTTGTCGATATTTTCTTTGCTAAGGTCTCGCTAGTAAACCAGAATTTTGGAATATTTTTGTATTTGGTATTTGATTCGACAGTGCATGATATCGACTGAGCAAATTTGTGGTCAGACAACGCTAAGCAATGTTGATGCGGTTGTGCGTTAGATACATTACTAATTATTAAATCTAGGCAGACATTTTTGCGAGTCGGTTGTTCAATGTGGCTTTTAAAATTATAATTGTTTAAAATAGATTTTAACTCATTAGATGTTTTACTTGTTTTTAACATATTTATCTTCCAATCTCCACAAAGTATTATTTTTTATTCAAAGTATTATTTGTATAATAGTTCGTAAGACCGGTAAGAGGATTCGGGCTATTTTGTTGTACTGTTTTCTATTTTATCGTTACGTGTATAAGTGCACAACGTTCGATTTCCATGCCATTATTAGTATACACACATATGCTTTACTTTGCATTAGCTTTGTACTAGTGACGGATAATTCTTAAAAAAAATATAACTAACTACTTGTTGACGAAACGGAACGTTACTGTCAACAAGTAAATTAAATATTTAAAATTTATAGTAATTATTTTAAAATATTAAATAAGTGAAGACTTGCGGCGCCTTTGTCAAGAAAATTATAATTTATTACAGCATATCACAAATCACAATAAATTGCAGATCTACCAAAAAGACACACTAAGAATAAAAAATGGCGAGCAATTTTCGAAGAAATTCTTGCAAATAAATTATAAAAAGGATACCAACAATACTACAGCATAATACCTAACCCATATCATTTCTATAAGCAAGAATGCGGGTGAAGACGTAAAATCCTAAACTGTGCAAGACTGCTTTTTGTGTGTTTTATAATTAATTTTGTAATAGACAATATTAAAGTATTAGAAAAATAAATAAGAAGATAGCAGTGACGGAACGCGACGCCAACCCCTTGACGACGCCGACGGCCTGTCACCAAAATATAAACATGCCAAAAGAAACTATGATATGAAATTTATTGTGTTATATTATTTTTAAGGTTTTATAATATCGTCTATAAACATATATAAATAAGTATATATGCAAGCAACAAGTGACGGCATTAGTGATGCGGAAGGAAGTGCCACAAATCAATCTGCCACATCGCTGACTAACCTGGTGCGCTGCCCAGCTTGTTCCCAGGCTCGGTTTTTTAAAGATAAGCGGGGCTTGAGAGTACATTTTGGTAAAGTGCACAAAAACCAAAATGTACTCCCTGGCCCTGATACTATTCCACTTTCTAGTTCTTCCCAAATTCCATTTTGGCAACATCTAGGTACTTTAAAAAATTCCATTCCAGTATTAAAGCGAGTTCCACGTGGTGCGAGACCAGCAGTCGCTCAGAGTTTAGCTGATTGTATTGGTCTCGTCATCCGTGACAACTCTAAAACAGCCTGGGAACAGTTGCTTACCTTTCCTTACAGGATTTTACACGTAGAGAGCAATCAAATAACACAAAAATCTTTGACAAGCCAAATTAAGGAAAAATGTAGTAATTCTGATACGAATTTTGACCCAAAATTTACCACCCGTAGATTTAATAAAACAATTTATCAGTGTGTAGAATCAAAACTAAGGGAAGGTGACATTCGGGGAGCGTCTAGGTTATTGTTTAGTAGCGATGTGGTGGCGCCTTGCTCTGCAGACACACTTGCAGGTTTGCAGAGCAAGCACCCAGCGCCAGCTAATGATCTCTCTTTCCCTGACATGCCGTAGGAAAGTTCTGATTGTCTTCATGTTTCAGCCAAGGACGTACTTGAAGCCGTATTTTCCTTCCAAAGTGGATCTGCTGGCGGCACTGATGGCTTGACACCTCAACACCTGAAAGACCTCGTATGTGCAAGTGCTGGGGACGCCGGTGATGCACTTTTGAGGGAACTAACGGCTTTTATGAATCTTATGCTTTCCGGCAATGTGGTCACAGATGTCATAGACGTATTGTATGGGGCCAACTTGTGCGCCCTACGCAAGAAAGATGGTGGCATCCGACCCATTGCCGTAGGGTGTACTTATAGACGTATGGCAGCCAAATTATGCTGCAAATATTACAGCGCCACCCTGGCCCATAAATTTCAGCCAATCCAACTAGGATTTGGTTCAAAAGGAGGCTGTGAGGCTGCCATACATGCGCTGTCTACGTTCCTTGGCTGCAGTGAAAGTGAGGTCATTTTAAAGATTGATTTTGAAGAATGCATTCAACTCAGTGAATAGGGACACCTTGCTGTCACAAGCCAAATTAGAAACACCCAAAATTTACAAATATCTTTGGCAATGCTATAGGCATCCATCCAAATTAATTTATAAGGACAATTTATTAGAATCAGCAGTTGGGTGTCAGCAAGGTGACCCTCTCGGGCCAGTCATTTTTAGTTTAGCCATTCATCCCATTATAAAACAAATTAATTCGAAATTAAACATCTGGTACTTGGACGATGGGACTCTTGGAGGCGATGTAGCCACGGTTCTACAAGATTTAGAATTTTTAAAAAATCAGTTTGGCAATATCGGTTTAGAACTAAATTCCAATAAATGTGAAATTTTCATAAATGATACATTAGAACACTTTTCGGTACTTTCAAAATTTAATTATTTGACGCCAAATATAAAGGTAATCAATAAATCTACCTTTCGCCTTCTCGGGTCCCCCATTTTTGAAGAAGCTTTTGAAACTTTTGTAAATGAGAAAATTCAAAATTTCTGTGAATCTTCAGAACGGCTATGCAAAATCAATTTATATTCGGCTTACACAATTATTTGGCATTGCCTCTTCACTCCAAAATTCACACATTTTCTGCGGTCATCTCCCTTTTGGAAACATTCATCTCTTTTGGAAACCATAGATAATGTGATTCGAAACACTTTGAGCAAAATTCTAAATCTTAACGTGAACGACCGAGTGTGGCTTCAAGCAACTTTACCAGTTCGTTTGGGCGGCCTCGGCGTTCGCAAAATTACTGATGTTAGTTTGCCAGCGTTTTTGGCCTCGGTCCATGGCACTGAGGAATTGACCAGGAAAATTCTAGAACCCACACTGGTTGATTCCGAGGTGCCATGTAAGACTGATGCCATAAACGCTTGGAAAATGGCTTGCCCGAGCTCTGACTTGCCCCGAAATCTTTTCTCTCAGAGACAGTGGAACGGGCCGCTTTGCAGCAAGATTAGAGATAATCTATTAACTACTGCTTCTGGTGTTGCAGAGCGCGCCCGTTTGTTGGCTGTGGGAGAATGGGAATCGGGGCTATGGCTTCAAGCGCTTCCATCGTCCAATATAGGAACTATGTTGGACGATACTACATTCCGCATCGCTTCGTGCCTTCGCTTGGGTGCTGTTTGTGTTTCTCCGCATCGTTGCAACTGTGGGGAAGCCGTCGATAGCCTTCGCCACCATGGCCTATCATGCAGCAGAAGTGCAGGGCGTATTTCCAGACACGCTCATATTAATGACATAATCCGTCGTGCTCTTTCCACCACCGGTGTACCAGCTCATCTTGAACCTAATGGTCTGGTACGTGACGACGGGAAGAGACCAGACGGTATGTCATTATTACCCTGGAAGATGGGTAGGCCTCTGGTGTGGGACGCCACCTGCGTCGATACCCTTGCGCCATCACATCTTCTAAGCACAGCTGGTTCAGCTGGCGCTGCTGCTGCATCGGCGGAGACCCTCAAACGGCGCAAATATCAAAATCTAGTTGGGAATTACGTTTCTGAGCCGTTTGGGGTCGAAACGCTTGGGCATGGGGCCCGAGTGCTCGTGCTCTATACAGAGAAATAGCAAAAAGGCTGATCGATGCTTCCCGTGACCAGAAGGCTGGCCTATTTTTCACAGAGAGAATAAGCATTGCCATCCAGCGTGGCAATGCTGCCAGTCTTCTGGGCACGCTACCAGTAGACAGCGTTGCGGAGGAATTCTTGGACGCAGTATAGCATATATAATTATTATTATATATGATTTTTTCGTTTTCATTCTTTTTCTTTTGTTCTTTTTTTTTCTTAATTGTAGATTAGTTTTAGGTTTAGCTCTTATCTTTAATATTTAATTATTACAATGTATCTTCTTAATATATATAAATCTCCTGTCACGATGTTTGTTCGCGATGGATTCCTAAACTACTTAACCGATTTTAAATTAAATTGGCACACCGTGAGCAGTCTGGTCCAACTTGAGAGATAGGATAGCTTAGATCTTTAATTATAGTCGCAATTTTATTTTATTGCAAATTATTTGTCTATAATTAAAACTCCAAAAGATTCTCACAGCTGTCGATAATCTTATATTAAAAATTTCGTCAAGGAGTACATCGAAACCTTACCTGAATAATAAAACATTAAAAAATAAAGATTTCGAGTCGACAACATATATCCGCAAAATTCGGATTGTCGAGTATTTTGCTAAATTCGAATGGTTCTGACAGACAAATCACAGTCGCCATATTGGCTCTATGATATTGGCCCAAGTTTGCTTTGTGCTAAGTAGTTTGTATGTGTAAATACTTTTTACAGTTATATAGTATCCGCCCAATAAAGGAGATTTATGTTACCCCGAATATCTATCTATATATACTATCTATACTAATATAATAAAGCGGAAGAGTTTGTTTGTTTGTTTGTTTGTTTGAACGCGCTAATCTCAGGAACTACCAGTTGGATCTGAAAAAATCTTTTTGTATACGATAGCCCAGTTATTCCGGAAGGCTATAGGCTATATAACATAACGCTTCGACCCTTTGGGGCCGGGCAAAAGGCTAAAAAGGCTAAAAGATAATGTCAGCTAATCTCAGGAACTAGCAGTCGGATTTTAAAAATTGTTATTGTCTATGATAGCCCAATTATTCCGAAAGGCTATAGGCTATATCAAATTGCGCCACAACTTTTAAGGGCCAGACAAAAATAATAAAATGGTCAAACGAGAAGGGGGGGGGGTCAAAGGCAAAAAAGGCTAAACGAATAGGATACAATCTATATGGGTATCGTTTTCGAGATTTTCGGGACGCTGATTAATAATATGAAATTGATTTAGTGATCCAAGATGGCGGACGGGAAATCAAAGATGGCGGATGAGAAAATTTTAAAAATCAATATGGATATCGCCTTCGATATTTTAGGGGGTGGGGAATCGAAATACAACATCTATTTCGTGATCAAAGATGGCGGATGGGAAATCAAAGATGGTGGATAGGAAAATTGTAAAAAATCAATATTGGTATCGTCTGCGATGTTAAAAGGGATGGGGAATCCAAATATAACATCTGTTTCGTGATTCAAGATGGTGGATGGGAAATCAAAGATGGCGAATGGGAAAAATTTTAAAAATTGAAATGGGTATCGTCTGATGATTTAAGGGATGGAGAATCCAAATAATCGTCTCTGATGATTTAAGGGATGGAGAATCCAAATACAACATTGATGGCGGATAGGAAATCAAAGATGGCGGACAAGATTTCTTTTAAAGTCGATATGGGTATCGTCTCCGATGTTTTAAGAAATGGGGAATTCAAAAACACCATCTATTTCGTGATCAAAGATGGCGGATGGGATTTTTTTTTTAAATCAATATGGGTATCGTCTCCGATGTTTAAAGGGATGGAGAATCCAAATACAACATCTATTTCGTGATTCAAGATGGCGGATGGGAAATAAAAGATGGCGGATGGGAAAATTTTAAAAAATCAATATGCGTATCGTCTCTGATGATTTAAGGGATGGTGAATCCAAATACAACATCTATTTCGTAATCAAAGATGGCGGATAGGAAATCAAAGATGGCGGACGGGATTTCTTTTTAAAGTCGATATGGGTTTCGTGTCCGATATTTTAAGGAATGGGGAATTCAAAAATACCATCTATTTCGTGATCAAAGATGGCGGATGGGATTTTATTTTTAAATCAATATGGGTATCGTCTCCAATATTTAAAGGGATGGGGAATCCAACTCCAACATCTATTTCGTGATCAAAGATGGCGGATGGGAAATCAAAGATTGCGGATGGAAAATCAAAGGTGGCGGATGGGAAAATTCTATTAAATCAATATGGGTATCGGCTCCGCCGTTGTAACGGATGTAGCATTCGTATATAACATCTGTTTCGTGATCAAATATGGCAGACGGAAAATCAATATATAATTCTATTGAAATTTCCCATCCGCCATCTTTGATTACCCATCCGCCGTCAAAGGTACTTTAAAAAGGCGATACGTAGTTCGCCGGGTCAGCTAGTATATATATATATATATATGTCTTGTACCTATTACGCAATAAAAAGTTTATTTGACATTATAATTACACTATAAATCGATAACGCCATATTGCAAACTAGTGAACATGCAAGAATTAATAATGTTGTGGGCGATATTGAATTTATAGCAAATGCACTTGTTGTCAATTAATTGTTTAAAGTTATTTTATCGAGTAAACACTTCATGGTTTCTTCAAGATGCATTGTATTTGGAACTAAATTGAGATTTAAAACATTAATTTCGTAGGATGCCAACAAGTGGTTCTTTATCAGCTTGCAAGGTTTGACCCATATATACAAACCAACTAGACTTCTGAAATAAAAGTTAGTAATAAGTAATTAGCAAAATTAGAGGACGATTCGTGTTTTTTAATCTCATGTATGTGAAAAGGTTCTTCCAATAGAATATTTATGAATCGACTTCTAGCTTGTAGGTTTTTATATTCGCCGATCAAAGTGGCTATGGTTTAAGAAAATTAATACAAAACATACTCAGAAATAAGTTTAAAATCACATCGTTTATAAAGCCTTATGCACCTTTGTCCGAAATACTTAAACCATGTGTTACAATGTGTCATGATTTTACTAGTTCGGATTACGTGTTAATTTGGGCAGGATCAAACGATCACATTCCAATAGAAGTTCAATCAGTTCTGTATAATTTTTTTAATCAAATGAAGAACACAAATATTCTAATAGGTAAAATCTATAAAAATAGGTATTTGAATGTCAACATGTTAAATAATTTGTTAAGACATATTTGTTATAATTTCCGAAATACTCAATATGTATCATTTGATATGAACTTAACTGACAATTATTCCTCAGCCCATTGCAATAAAAATGTCGCAAGTAGATTATTATGTAAAGAAATACTGCGTTTGAAATATAAAATCGATTACTCATTGTATCTCTCTAAGTTAAGCAAAGTTGACTTATGTAAACCTGTGATAAAAAACTATAGCAATGTATTTGTACAGACGGAATATAACACATGTACTAAAACATCAGGTGTAGATGCATCAACTCAAACAGAAACTAACTTTTCTGATTGCGAGTTTTTTCGAGGATAATGCTTTGTTAACATCAAATGACAATAAAAAAATACTATTAGCCGTGTCATAACGATTGATACAACTAATTTAAACATTTACCATCAAAATTTATGTGGCGTAACTAACAAAAAAGATGAATTAGATTTATATATTCAATTATTGCAGATCAAGTTAGACTATATATGCATTACTGAACATTTTTTAAACCCTGTATCTGCACCTATATTTAGTTTACCTAACTACAAGCTTGTTACATACAATACAAGAACGAATAAAAAGCGTGGAGGCAGTCTAATCTTGGGTCTAAACAGTAAAGAAGTTCTATTTATTTGTAAACAATTTACAAGAAGTTGTAAATTGTTTACAAATAAATAGATTATATACGCCAAAAAGCTTTGGGGTGTGTTGCACGCAAGATATTGAAACTGGTTTATATATTTGTTGCTGTTATCGGTGTCCCGATGACAAAAATTTCGACGACTTCATTCACAAATTCGAAAAAATGTTGGACTATTTTTTACATAGAAAGTGCCTAATTTGTGGCGATTTTAATATCAATATTATGTCAGAAAATAAAAAGAAATTAGAGTTTATAAGTATCTTACGCTGCTACAACTTTAAACCTCTCGTAGACACGGCAACTTTTGTCCGTAAAGACTCAAGTTCATGTATTGACAATTTTATAACAAATCTTGACAATCAGTGTATTAAAAATGTTGACATAGATTATAATAGCTTAGGTGACGGCCATGCGGGACTTTTTTGTGAATTAATTCTTAGTAATATTCAGCAATCAAATCGACATAATATAATTAAAATTGACAAACGATTATTTTCTAAGACTAACCATAATAATTTTCGACATTTAATATTAAATAATGATTGGACAACGACAGGCATAAATAGCTTTTTACTTAAATTTAATAACATTTTTCAAAGTAGTTTCAGAAAGAGGCGTAGGTGCTTATCGCTTTCAAATAAGAATATGGGTATTGCATGGGTAACAAAAGGCATACAAATATCAAGCAAAATGAAACGGTTCCTATGCGTAAATTCTAACAACTGTAATGATAAAAGCATTATCAAATATAAGATTAATTATATTCGATTATTTAGGAAAGTCGTGAAAAATGCCAAGCGAAATGCGGTTGCAAGACAAATACAAAACGCTAATAATGTAAGCAAGGAAATTTAGCAGGTAGTCAATAAACATAGAAATAAGACGAAGGATAAAATAAATAAAAATATAATTTTGAAAAATGAAAGCGGAAATGTGGTTGATAACCCTGGTGCCATAGCAAGCATATTCGCAAAACATTTTCTTTTTACTTATAAGCCCAGCCCAACCAACTTAAACGAAACAGACTCTAGATATTTTGTAGAAAAAGGTACAGATAAGGTAATAAATGACATGATATTACCTCCGGTCACACCTATTGAAATTATAAAAATAGTTAGACAAATGCCAAATAAAAGCTCTAGCGGATTTGATGAGATACCGATATCAGTTGTGAAGGAACACATAAAAATACTGGCTACAACTTTTTCAGTTTTCTTTAATAAATGTTTTGAAGCTAGTGTATTTCCAGAACAACTAAAGATAGCAAAGATAATCCCACTGTATAAAAAAGGTTTACAAACTGATCCAAAGAATTACAGACCAATATCTGTGCTGCCAACGCTATCAAAAATATTTGAAAAGCTAGTAAAGTGTCGTCTAGTTAATCATCTTTATATAAACAAAATACTAAATAAGAGACAATTTGGTTATCAGAAAAGTGTAGGTACTGCAGACGCTGTTAACACTTTAATTTACGATGTATTAGAAAACATTAATAATAAAATGAAGGTAGCTGGAATATTTCTGGACTTGAGTTCCGCCTTTGATACAGTGGATTATGAGCTGCTACTAATGAAAATGGAGCATTATGGTATAAGAGGCAAGGTACTACAATTATTTCAATCATATCTCCATAACAGAAAAATGTATGTTGAAATTAAGGAGATAGACAAAAACCAGTGTCAAAAGGTATACCGATCTCATATTCAAAATGTCATTACAGGTGTCCCGCAAGGATCTATTCTAGGGCCAATTTTATTCATACTTTTCACCAATGACTTATTAAATTATTTAAGCAAATATAAGTCTGATGTTGGGCTTGTCGTATTTGCGGATGACACTAATGCCGTTATAAGTTCAAATACGTTAGAAACCTTAAATTTAAAAATAAACACAACCCTTGAATTATTCCACAATTGGTTTACTGCAAAGAGGCTTATCATAAATACAAAGAAAACAAACATTCTTCTATTTAAATCAACGGTTAGAGACACAGATAACCTAAATATAATATTAAATGGAGATAAAATAGAACTTGTAAACTCAGTAAAATTCTTAGGGGTATACATAGATTCTTTTCTAAACTGGAAGGAAGAAATGAAGGCAATTGACGCAACTATCTCTTCTGCTTGCTACGCACTAAGAAGTTTAAGAGACGAAATTAATGTTGCCACCTTAAAAATGGTATATCATGCCTTAGTGGAGTCAAGATTGTTATATAGCGTACAATTTTGGGGCAATAGTTTTAGATATAATAGGGACAGAGCATTCATTCTACAAAAAAGAGCAATCAGAACTATTAACCGTATTTCTCAAAGAGAATCTTGTAGGCAACATTTTTCAAATCTTTCTGTACTAACAGTGCCTAGTTTGTATATACTAACAACTCTTACTTATTTATCAAAGCATATGCATGAGTATGAAACTGAGGAAGAAAGGCTACTCCGAGAAAGTACGAGAAGGAAACATTTGAAACAAAACATAAGACCAAATTTAAATATTGTACAACATGGTGTTCAGTTTCAAATGATAAAGCTGTTTAATTGTTTACCTACAGAATTGAAAGATCTTGTGTATAAAACGAATATGTTTAAAAGAAAACTTAAGGCCTTCTTGTTGGAGCATACATATTACTCGGTATTAGATTTTATAGACTCCAACATAAGAAACTAAGTTGTTATGGTAATTTAAATTGTTGAAATTTTTATTTAATTAATTTGATTTGATATTTTAATTTTATTTAATTAATATTGTTGACATTTTTTATTTAATTAACTTGATTTGATATGCTATTTTAATTTTATTTAATTAATATTGTTTACTTTTTTATTTAGTTAATTTGATTTGACTTTTATAACTATTTTTTATGTAAAAATTCAAACACAATTGTATAATTGTTTGTGAATAAATGAAATGAAAAATGAAAAAATGAAAGGTATTCAAAAAAAGGAAGAAATCCAAAATTCGAACATTTACAATACTATTGAGTTAATGACAATAAGAGCGGAATCCATTGTTCATGAATCTTCGACAACGTGTCATTTAAACGTCAAAAGTTTTATATTGTGATGCAGGTAATTGACAGTTTCGGTGTTTTCTCTTCGTAGTTATGTGTTATTACACTTTTGTATGCACCGTATCCAGTAACCACCGTATTGTTCGCATGAAATTACGAGTATCCATTAAAATATTTCGTGAAAACGCCACGTAAAGCGATGTTGACTGCTGCACGTAAAAACCATAACAATGTAGGTATACGTGACATAATTTAATTTTATTCTTATAGCGTTCGAGCTGGTTGGGTTTATCATGGTGCTATAAACTGAATGTAGTATATTTCCACCTCGACTCGTCTCCCGCCAGGTTTAACGGACGATTTAAAAGGCGACTAAAAGATTATGTCATTTGGACGGGCGAAACGAACCGTTTTGCCAGAGAATTGTTCATATCCAGCTCACTGTGCGTTTTGACAAGATTTCAAAGGTTTGACGTGAATAAATGTATATTTGGATTGAATTTTTGACGTAAGTCATTTTGTGCAACGAGATCACAGTTTCGATGCCGATGTTGCATATTTGAGTCAGGATTTAGTGCTGTATAATACTGTTTCTCACAATAAAGTATGCTTTTGTTATAAGATGAAAGAATGTTCTAAGAATTAATTAATGTTTAAAAATTTTTGAATGATCATGAATTCCATATGAATGCAAAGGGGTATTTGGCTTTTCTGCTCGGTAATTCTCAACGGTAACACGGCCAATTTGTAGGCTTATTTTCTATGCCTTTGAGTCGTCTGATACAATATGTGTATTTATACTCGTCATTTAGTTATTTCATAGTGATGAAGGTACTTTTCAGACATGTGTATTTAAGTAGAAAATATATTATAAAAGTTTTTCAGTACAGGAATGTTTACAGAATAAGACATCATCAGAATAGGAAACTTTTATAGTGATTGAACACAAACTTATAGGTACTTTCCATCCAGCGTTGTTATTAAAGACATCATAGTCACGCACCCAATAAACCGAACAAAACCATAAACGCCTCAATAATTTAGAACACATCAAAGAACATGAAAAATCAATGGCATAAAACGCCGAAAACATTTAATTGATCGGTGGTTAGAAAGGGATTGAGGTTTTTGTTGGATTTTAAATTAAAATTACTTTGCTTTACGTCGGTTTCGATTTGAAAGCATCCACTGAAGCTTTTTAATTAATGTTGCCGTACAAATACAAAGATGCCGCACGTTGTTTTTTAAATTTTGTTTAGTTGGGTTCATCATAATTATGTTTTGTGTGGGTTTAATTTCAGAGTCCACGAAAGTATTGCTGTATTGCTATATATTCTAAAGACCAATTCTCGTATACAATACAATACAAATACAATAGAAATCATCTTTATTGTACACCAAAGTAATACAATTTAATAAACTTATTTGTAAACTAAAAGTTAATGTACAAATGGCGGCCTTATCACTTATAATAAATATCTTCTAGGCAACCTTTGGATGGACTAGAAAAGCAAGGAGCCTGGAAAAAGGGTAGTGATTTATACTAATTTATTTACAGTAAACATAATAAAAAAAACCTAATATTTACATACATAGTGTTAAAAATACACACATAAAATACTGAAAAATATACTACATAAACAATTATAAAATATATCATACATACATAAAGGTGTAGGAAATTGAAGATAGAACAAAATATGAGTTTGACAATAGATAGATTCGCATTTTATGAGATTGAAATAAAATTTTGAACGAAATGAGACTCAATTTTGAATTGACTCAGAATCGGTATTCTGTTAATTTAATATCATTATCGTCTAATTTGAGTTTTATAGTTCGATGTTGACAGATTGTCCAATTTACAATCTAGTCCCGTTTACATTCCAATAACATTCAATTATTAGTTAATTTAGGAGAATACATTTGTGACATGAGTATGACACTGACATTAAATCGAAACTGCATTTTAAACAAATATAATTAGGCGAAGGCGGCGATAGCCGAGTGGATATACCAACAGACTGCCATGCAGAGGGTATAACGGGTTGACAGTCCCGGTTGTCGTGAAGATCTTTGACAATCGTTACAGGGCGTCAGTACCTTCTAAATAAAACTGACACTAGTCTAAACCATGGAATATCGCTATCCCTTCGAGTTGCGGAGGTCAGACAGGCAGTCGCTCCGTGGAAAAGCTAATATTTAGTAAAATCCGGTTAGACTAGAAAGCTGACCCCAGATTGAAACTGGGATAACGCTAAGAGAAAGAAGATAATTAGGTGAATTGGACGCCTCGTTTTTAGCCTGGAGTTAGTCTACACAAAATGTGCAATAAAGTCATCTAAGACGAAATGTTTTCTTAAAACCCATTCTGTCTACGCCTGCGCCTGCTAAAATATATAGACATCTGAACTAGGCATGCGTCCAGAAAGTGCAAAATTAAAACCGTAATATTCCAAAAAAGCAAATGCTGTGGTTTTAAATCTGTTCGCGTAAAATATTTGAACGGTTCGCGACGCTGTCAGCACGATCACTTAACGTTTCAACCACGTTCAGCAGAATATATACACTCTCTTTTATACAGTTTATACTATTGACATAAATGTTGATCACATTGTTTTTTCGATACTGGCGGTCTCAGTTTCCTCTCAAGGGTCGGCTGAACGAATATAAATGAATCTTATATTTATGATACTTTTTCTTTTGCCTCTCTTCTTGGTAGCATTTTATTGCTCGTGAAAGGGTACGAATTGTTTTGCTGACAGATTTACGAGGCAAGATTCGGCGTTTATTTTATCTGTGACTTCCATTCTTGAGAGGCAACTTTGATTGCAGAAACGTTGAATACAAATTTAATATCGCTGGCCATTATATGATTTACAACTGAGCTGTCATGTTTCGGCTAATCGATGGTCGTTTGCGAACCTTTTCACTAATAGATGGTTGTGGGTATTTTTTTCGGTCCGTGTTGTTAAATTTTCTTGTTGTCATAAACGTATATATTTATAAAGCGATAGCAAAAAAATACTACAATATTTTACATGGCTATGGGCTATAGTTTATGGAAGACTCGATTAGGCAGGCTACATTTGAGAAATCGATGTTTTATCGAAAAAAGTCAATGAACTGTTGTTAAGTTTAGACTAACTAAATTAAAATTAGACTATTGTTATCTTATACTCACAAAGTAAGGCGATGTTTTAGAGTTGTTAAGCATAATTTAGTCCCGATTTATCGGCGTTTGTGGCTCGTCTTACTTTACACATTTCGCCGTGTAACCCAATACTACGCAGTAAATAAAAAATAAAATTAACTTTCCTTATTTGTTGCCGTCTCTCTCTATTTCAAGTATCAAAGAGAGCGACTGACAAAAAATTAGTTAAGCCTAGTACAACAGAATCAGTAGTAACAGTAAATTCAGTTTTAGTCCTTTTAATAATTAATCGTACTTATGATTATTTGCCTACTCATCCAAATATCAACACAATTTAATTATCTTTCTTATCCATGAAATCATAAAAATGTATGCCTTCTATGAGCGTTTCCACTAAACCTGTGGTACTATAATGGAAACTGTAGTGTGTTAATAAATCATATAGTCAGGAGAAATGAGCGAAGGTATTTTTACTTCAATCAACCACCTTTCTCTCTTTCTCCCTTCGCTCTCTTTATAGGAAAGAGAAAATTTCTATTCAAGTTTTGTCTGGTCCCTGGCGCTTTTACTCATCAAAACGCAAAAGCATAACTGAAATAAATAGTAATGCTAACTGCGACTTTCCTTTCGTGAGAGGTTGGTACTATAATCGTGGCGGCTTTCACGACTCAACCACCGTGACTCTCAAACTAGTAAACTTCTTCGCATTCATCAGCATTACTAGTCAGCTGTAGTCCTCTCTGGGATATAAGTTTCTCCAATGGAATGCTATTGAGCTAGATTTTTGGGTCTTTCTTTATCATCATCTTTCTCGTAAATCGACTCATCACCTTGCTTGGGCAGAAAAGCAGCAGCCTACGTTAAGTTCCCTGGTAAGTCGCACAATCGCAAAAATATCGCGCTTAGTCTAGCACGTAGCTCAAACGGCCAAAAACAAACATTATGGTGACATATCGTTTACAAACACGCCGCATGCATCACTCTGACTCACGTAGCATGCGACACAGTGTTGATCGGCGGATCGTTACATTGCTTGAAAATTTGTATGCGTGATTATTCAGTTACACAAATATAATTACACAATATAAAATTATTTTATAAACTAACTGAAACAAGAGGTCATGTATTAATTATCGTCGCTATCGGTGAAGGTAAAACGTCGTGAGGAAATTTGCGTATCTATGATTTCTCCACAATATCCTCAAAAGACATGTGGGGCTCTGCCAAATCACACTTGGCCGGTGGTGGGCTATGACCTTTTCCTTCTCATAGAGAAAAGGCCGTGCCTAGCAGTAAGACAGTTTTTAAATAGGGTTGATGTGCTGTGAGACAGCTTATCAAAACATCTGATATTATTATCTAAACTCCGAAGCAGGACTTCCGTGATCACTATTTTTTTCAATATAAAAAATGGAAATTAAACTATGGTTTACTGATTCTATCACAATATATTAGTTTAAGAGATATTAAATTTAAACCGACTGCCTCGTTGGTCTCGCGGTATAAATGTGCACGTGGGATTGGAAGGTCTCGGGTTCGATTCTCGGGTCGGGCAAAGTGTTATTGGGGTTTTCCGTTAGGAAATTCTCAGTAACAGAACGGAGTCTGGTAATGTGCCCGATACGGCGATACGGCCCCCTATTACGTGGAACCTAAAAATTCATGGCGAAATGTGGGTGTAATATCTCAACTCTGCCTACCCCTTCGGGGACACAGGAGTGAGTCTATAAATTTAAACCGAATGATCTAGAGACTATTTTTTTATAACTAGCCGACGCTCCAGTTTCTTTACAGGAACCGTGGTCACGGAAGACAGTACCGTGACCACCATGTGTAACATTCGTGTAAACCGGACAAAATACTATAAAA
This sequence comes from Euclidia mi, assembly GCA_944739405.2. NCBI lineage: Eukaryota > Metazoa > Arthropoda > Insecta > Lepidoptera > Erebidae > Euclidia > Euclidia mi. Next base: position 60,395,837 of record OX123185.2, read on the forward strand.
ATAAGTTTCTTAAATATATTCGAACACATGTATACTCAATATAAATGTTCGATGTAATAACAATGTTAGCTATTAATTCGTTCGTTCGCCGCTGCTGGAGTGGTCCTGAGCGGAGGCTTGAAGCCTGCTAACTCGATAACAAGACAACAGCTTTCCTAATTGCAATTTATTGCAGGTACCTACTGCAAACAACGTCTACTTTACTCAACGCTCACGTATTTTAAATTAATTTGCAAATACAGACCTGTAATTACATCTCGCTATGAGAATAGCTTTAGACTATTCGCTTTTTGTGTTTGTCGCAATGAAGCTGTCTGTCTGATTTACGCTGTGGCAAAGCGTAAACATGACTGAAATGTAAGTAAAGTATTATGAAAACGGCGTCATTTCTTAGCTATTGTTTCTTTTAAGTGGATTAAAGTCATTGCCTGCAGAAACTATTCAACCAATCAATCAGCCCCTTGCAGTCATAGGCAGGACGTAGGAATCTCCTTTCTATTATTTTTTGTTGCGCTCTGGAAATAAGTTACGAGCCTCCTAAACTTTACCTCTTGTTTGTTTAGTATGACCGACTGTTTCGAGAGCTGTTGGAGATGTGTGTGGCTGTCTCCTAAAGGCGTTCGGGGTACACTCACTAAGACCTCCATGGTGACCACTACTGTGCCATATTGTGGCGGGTCACGCCGATTGCGGTTAGCATACTTTACAACTAAAAGTGTTGGGCAAAATATGTATCTCTTGATTGTCTATAATATTCCAGTCATAGGTAATCATTTTGAATATGTGTCAGTATGTTTTATTATTATAAACTTGTTGTAATTAGTTTGAATACATTAAGTTAAATGAGTTCTGATTTGTTAATTATAATATGAAACGGTTTGTCGTGTTTCATTTGTAATTTACATTTATTTCTATGTAGGAAGTTTTGGACCAGTTGGTTACAAAGCCAAAAAGAGCTTTTGTGCCAGTCATAGGTACTTATTTTTTATTTATAGTCTCACACCTGTATCCCCGAAGGGGTAGCCAGAGGTACGTACTTATATCACTAGGATTATTCCTAGAAACAGGATCAGAATCATCTTCACAGTCGTTTGCACAGGGTCCGGAAAGAGAAGTGTCGTCATCCAGGCCGAGACCATCATATCATCCTATCTGTCGGATTACGGTTTGTATTATAAACAATCAAATCGCTTAAATATAAAATCTCGAAATCTTACACCCACATTTCGCCATGAATTTTAGGTCCCACGTAATAGGGGGCGAGCCTATTGCCGTCATAGATACTGATTAAGATATTTTTTTCATATAAGTAGATGTTGATTTTTCTAATAGAGCCTCTAACAGTCCCCAAATCGCCGGACTAAAATGCTGGATGCCTAATCGAAAAAGCCAAATCTTCCGTTCAAACGAGAGGCCTTTCTCTTACAATGCTATCTGTTCTCTACATAATATGCTCTCTCTGTGGGTTCTTACGATATGCTGTGGTGACATTCCATATTCTTAGTCTGTCACATGTCACGATAATACGATACATGCATACCATGGGTTTAATTCAATCTACTCAGGTTATCGTATACCGGTTAGCCATTATACGACTTTTACATTAAAGTACAAAATGGCAACAATTCAACAACAACTGCACAAAAGCGCATTCCACAAGATTTATTTAAATTATGACAAATTAATTATCTCGCTAGTTTTGAATTTCCATTTCACCGATTGCACACTTAGTGAGCAAGATATTCCCTCTTAAGTTCTATTTATAAATTCAGTGAAAAGCAATTAATTTAAAGTCAACAATAGAAAAGTTCCCGGTTGTGATGCATTGTGTTCCGCTTAGCCGTTTGCTTTCTTCAACTGTTGGATTGTTCAATGATTTCCTTTATTAGCCAGACTATTGAAAATGAGAGAAAGCCTGTTCTTCTGTTTTGTTTATTTCAATTTACTTATCGTATTTCAAATCGTTTATTCTCTGTATTGTTCAGATTTATTATTTATCTTTTTACTTTAAGCGCAGGTTTTGATTGCGGAGTCATGTATTTCCGTGAATTAATTACTCGATATACTTAACGTTTTGTTATCGTCTTCCGTCTTGATTTAATGCGCTGTGCTACAGATTGTTTTTACAAAGAATCTTCTCGATGATGTGGGGTACTTACTTTTGTTTTTCGCTGCCATACTGACGTAATCTGTTCGGGTATATGAAAGTCATTCGGATGTAATACGAAATTCACACCCCTGAAATAAGGCATTTATATCGTAGTCGCCAACTGACAACGGCTGTTAAGATGGTTATGGTTGAATTAGAATAGGTAGGTGACACTGTTTTAGGGAAAACTAAGATAGTAGTGAAACCGCAGTAAACAGTTAGTAGAAGATATTTGAATTCAAAACGAGTTTGCATTTCAGATAGTTGTGTTACAGATTTTGAGTTTTAAATTTCATGATCCCATAATTAGTATTACATTTTTAATTTTACAACAAATTCATGTCGTGTCAGCAAAATGCATTGTCTATAAAAATTTGTGTCAAAAATCTATATACAGTAGGTAGCTATTATACCACGTATAATTGAGTTACATAGAAAAGCAAATAATATTTCTAAGCGTGACTATTTTCTGTCGTACAATTGTTTATAACAACGCTGCGTGTGCTCAACATAGTGTCCAATAGAATTGTTATTTTTTCTTCTTCATTGAACGAGCTCTCAGAGGCCACCTACTCAGTATTATAGGAAGAGGTTTTGTAATATTTTAGTTATGTTATTTACACCTATTTATATTAATTACGCACCAATTGCATTAGTTTCGCCTGTAAGAATGGTTTGTTGTGTGATCATAAAGAAATAAAATAATTCATATCGATATCCGATATCCGACTGATATTATGATATGATGGTCTTGGTCTGGACAACGGCGCTTTTCTTTCCGGACCCTGTGCAAACGAATGTCAAGATGATTCTGATCCTGTTTCTAGGAATAATCCTGCTGATATAGGTACTTACCCTCACGTCGTTAAATCTTATTATGATCTGGTCCGACCGGTTTTGGTCACGGCGACCGCTTTACAGTCTCTGTTGTCTTTGGTGAGCACGTGGCTGATATAGCCAATTTTATTGGCAAATTTTCTGTTGCATTGCGGGCATCTTACTATAGAAGTTCTATGTACCTGTGACAGTTATAATAATCATCCTAGCGCTATCACGGTTGGGAGCAGCCAAGTCTTTTGCTTTCGAGCCCAGTCTCCACTATAATAGTAGTGCTATAGGTCACGGAATAGTAGATATAAAAAAGTTGGAAAGCTTTTTCAGCGATATAATAAATTGTTTAAATTTCCGTTGCTCAATAAACAAATTATTCATTCGACCTTTAAAAACTTTTCACAATCAATCACAAAGTGTTATTGAACAAGTCCTTCCCGATTTTAGTTTATTGCAATATTTAAAGTAAATATAATTAGAATAAAGTCAATTGTACGGATCAGTGATCCCAAGTTGTAGGGTAAATAGAACGGATCAAATGATAACAGTAATGTTATTCGACACTGTTGATGTTAACGAGAAAAGTTCACGGGAAAACATAACTTTCTTGGCGAAGTATCTTCCACAGTTAATTTGTTGTTTATTTAACATAAATTATTACTATAAGTATTTTATTATATTTTAGATGTTATTAGTTCAATGTGAAACAATAAATATTGTTTAACTTTTGAGATATGTACAGGAAGTAATATGTAATATATCGAAGATAGAGAATATTTATGGTTTCTCGGAGATGACAAGCAAGCAAGTGCCGTACCGTCTTTGACATCCCGCCTTCAGTTAATCTTGGTCTCAGTTGGTACAATCCATGACATTCTTTGAGGTAAACTTGCCCGCAGCGATAGCCTAGTGGAGATACCAAAGGACTGCCATGCAAAGGGTTCGAATCCACGGCACGCACCAATGACTTTTCGAAGTTAAGTGCGTATTAAATTGTTAATTATCGCTTGCCCCGTACCTCGGAGAACACGTTAAGGCGTCGGTCCCGGCTTTCATGAAGAACTTTGACAGTCGTTACGGGGAGTCAGTACCCTCAAATAAACTAATACTGGTCTAAACCATGGAATATCGCTATTGCTTTGGGTTGCGGAGGTCAGACGACAGTCGCTCTTTGGAAAAGTTGATATTCTGTCATATCTGTTTAGACCATTAAGCGGACCCCGGTCTCCAAGGCATGTAAGTCATGGATCCAACCGGGATAACGCTAGGGCGATGATGATTCTTTGAGGCAAACAGAAGGAATTGCACACTTATTGTAAAATAATTATTGTATTTAGCCAGGTCGATTCAACCTGTTTTAGTGGCTGTTTTATTAATACCACAATAATTATCATGTTTTTTGAAAATAGTATTAAAGCTTTTTATCTTCAGCTAAATACTACATTTACTAACCTTTACTAAGATCATGTTCAGCTTGAACTACAAAAATGTCAACGAAACGAAACCAAAGTTAAGGAGTCAACCTGAATTACCTTTTTGTTTTCATCTCTTTCTAAATTTATCAGAAAGAGCAAAGTAATATTGTGTACAACAGTAGATATTATCATCATCCCTAAGTGTATGCTCGTAAAATAATCATATTCAGAAGAGTTAGCTAGTAAAATAGGCATGTAAAGAAGAATATATACTGCTTACGAATATAATAATGCTTACAAATGTACAGTTGTCAAAATATTTACCTGACACGTACGTACAGGGAGACACGTATAATTAGAGCGACATAATTAACAGAAATTTCAATTGGCGATGGCAGTGGCTTCAATAAGCATCGTTTGTACCATAAGCACATTTGCATATAAATCACAGTAGTGCCTATGAATCGTGTGTGATTTCTGCCTCAGTCGATTAGGCACTGTATGATATAATCATCTCGTATGAATTATAAATGAGTTTTTCTTGTAGCTACTGATGGGGATTGTTACGGGTGGTTAGTTGTCATTTGCATCGGAGAGTATTTCATGTATTTCTGTATTATTTATGCGAATAGGTGTCATTTCAGTGTTAGCTCTATTTATAGTCTGGCGCTCTAATAGTCAAGCTATTATAGTGTAAGAGAAGTGAAGAATTTTCGGTAACCCGGATATCATTCATATCCCGGGTATCATTCATATCCGAGAACAATATCGATGACTGACTTTAGAGCGCAGCAAAGAGCAACTAAACTAGGACATGCTATTGTAGATGGAGTGCTACCGCATCAACACTTGGCTAGACCTAGTGAAGAGTTAACCAGATAAACGATCGAGGCAAACAGACATTAAATTAAAATTTGTTTATTTTCATTTTCTTACGAGCTAGTTACATCAGTAGTTTAGGTACTCCTTTTAAGCATGTATAATACTTGTGTTAGGAGCCCCCGCTCTTCACATTACACAATTATAAAACTAGACAGGTAAGTATATCTATAAAGCAAAATTTAAAAAGAAGAAAGTAAAATTACAAACAAAATAATATTTAAAAAAAGAATACATAGAGAAACCATGTTTATTATGTGTGTGTGTATGTTTGTGTACGTGTGTGCGTGCGTGCGTGCGTGCGTGTGTGCGTGCGTGCGTGCGTGCGTGTGTATGTGTGTGTGTGTGTGTGTGTGTGTGCGCGTGTGTGTGTGTGTGTGTGTGTCATCATATATACATATCATGATACTATATGTAAGAGGTCTTCTGTACTACAGTAATTGAGGGTCTTCAGCCAAAACAGTAAGGTTCTTTTACAGTCATGAACAGTCATTGGGTAAATGTTAATAATTTTATTTATTTTGTTATATAAATATGAGGACTGTCTATCAAATTGTCTTCTTGCGAAGGATGTACTGACCATTCTGGTGGGAGCAACATTAGAATAATTTCGTTTATTTTGGATTCTGGGCTCAAATTTGAGTTTAGAGTGTACCTTAAGGGTAATATGGAAAATGTATAAATGCCTTACAGACAAGATGCTAGCCTGTTTGTACAGTTCGTCGGTAGAAAATCGATACGGCTTATGGTACATTACTTTTATAATGGACCTCTGAGCCCTCTCTAGCTCAATGAATTTGCTTTTTATTGATCCCCCCCACACAGGTATACAATACGATAATACAGATTGAACCAATGCTACATATATTTTGTTCAATATTTGAGGTGGTGCGACGTCACGTAATGTTTTAAAAACCCATATGAATTTCCTAATTCTACTTTTGAAAAGTTCTAGATGTGAGTGCCAAGATAGTTTCTGATCAATCATAATACCAAGGTATTTGGTATTACATACTTTATTGATGATGGGGTAATTACAATTTGTAGAGTAAATATTGGTGCAGTTATGAATCCGGAGTCCAAAGTTTACGGGGGGTTGAGACGAATTATATATAGAAAAGCAAATAAAATTAGTTTTGGTTATATTTAAGGTAAAGAGATTACTATTAAGCCATTCAGCTACCCTAGTCAGTCCAGCTTCAGCTGATTCTTGAACTTCCTTCCAAGAACTTCCAGTAAAAACAATGGCTGTATCGTCGGCATATGAAAATATATTACCGAATGGGATATCTAGCCTACACAGATCGTTAATATAGATAAGAAACAGGGTAGGTCCTAGAACACTACCCTGTGGGACGCCGTAAAGGACGCAATCTGGTTCAGTAATATACTGATCAATTTTGACTTGCTGCTGACGTTCCGTAAGATAGCTTTTAAATAACAGAAGAGCATTTCCACTTATTCCTATATTTTCAAGCTTGTTTATAAGAATGGAAACAGAGACAGTGTCAAATGCACTTTTTAGGTCAATAAAAACTGATAAGCATTTCTTGCTTTTGTCCAAATTATCAATAATTAAAGAACTAATATTGGAGACAGCATCTTCAGTGGATACACCTGTACGAAAACCGTATTGAGAAGGTGCAATTATATTGTATTTGTTAACGAAGTTTAGCAATCTTCCGTTAAATAACTTCTCGGTTATTTTAGAAATCACTGGCAGCACAGAGATGGGTCGGTAGTTATGGACATCATCCCTGTTTGCACTCTTATAAATCGGCGTTATTATTGATTTTTGTAGGGCTCTAGGGAATGTGCCAGTTCTGAAACAAAGATTAAAAAGGTGACTAAGTATATTGACTATTAAAGATTTTATAAGATTTAGAAATTTTGTGAGGATATTGTCCCATCCAGGAGAACTATTGGAGTCAAGGCTCAGCAGTATACTTTCCACCTCCATAGAATCGGTCTCTAGTAAGACAAAAGAAGATAACATAGAGTTATTTGCTGCTGATGATAACCCAGAACAGTGGCCACCGTAGCTATTAAGTATGGATTCTGCCAGATTTTTACCAACATTGACAAAAAACCTATTAGCATAGTTAACAGAATCGATTGGGTTGGCATGCTTGTATAATAAATTTGTATTCGATAATTTTGTGGGCTTATAATTTGTGATGTCATTTATAGTTTTCCATAGAGTTTTGTGATTGTTAGTTGATGACATCTATAGCATTATGGTAAGAAATTATCTTTAAAATAAATTCAGCAATGAGGCGATCCCGTATCATATTAGCGAATAGACGTCCACTGCTGGTTATATGCTCCAAGGTTCTCCGCATAGACCGATCTCCAAGTCACCCACGATCCCAACAAGTCAGTCTTCAGACAATCTTCAGTCCACCGTGTGAGTATGTACCTTTGCTACGATGTCCGGTGCGTGGTCCCCTGTATCACTAAAACAAAATTATTTAGAACTATCATAGGTATTGACCTACCTCGGATATTTTAATTGGCAGTAATACCATTATTTATTTCAGAACAAATAGTAACAACATCTGCCTCATGCCCAAACTAGGTTTGCTGGCTTAGGTGACAAAATACAAAAAATAATAAAAATCCAAATACATATAATCCAAATACGTAAAACAGCCTAAACTAGGTAATTCAAGATCGCAGCTCAGTATAGGCACGGGCCGCTGGCTGTTAGCTATTTGAACAGAAAACTAACTTTTCAACTCGACTCGTTGTAAGCGTATTTCAAGCTAACTGTTTACAGTACAACGTTCGTGTGTAAATGTAAACGATGACTCCCAACTCTCCATTTACTTGTTTGCTTTCTTATTTCGCTTTGTAAATTTGTTATAACAAAGCACATGCGAAACTTTCGGGCCGACTTGATTTCTTGTTCATAACAAACGCTACGTCTTAGTAGAACGCTAGCCTGTTATTTAAACTGTTATTTAGCTTGTTAATTTTGTTTTATGAAGGACGTTGTATTTGTGCTGACTAGAATTTTCTTTGTCATGAATTTCTGTCGCCATTGTCAGAATATTTGTAGTCTTTTACACGCTTGTGAAATGGAATAGGTATGTATAATTATGTGTTTTTATTATCATTAGAGGATACATTTTGTCGCTCTCCGGCCCTTGGATAAATCAAGTGCGAGTCGGACTCGCCCATGAAGAGTTCCGTACTAGAGATGTCCACCTAATATATCCATTTTATTCACCCAACAAAATCACTATGCTTTGTTTGCCACCAATAATAACTTTGTTTTACATATATTAATGACAAAGTTATATTTGTGTTTGTCAAAATTGTGCTATATCTTAAAAACTGCTAACTACCTCTCGAACAAACCAATTTTTCAAAGCAGAAGCAAGATTTCCCATTGAATTTCAAAGCACCTGAACCAATCCTTTTCCACAAAGCTATATGTTTCTTTCACTTCCCATTGTAAGCTGCATCTGAAATATAGACGATAATCTATCGTAGCATATCTCATATTTTATTCGATTTGGATCCATTTAAACGCTTTACATGTAATATTGCACCGCGATAGTTCAAATAATCATTTAAACCGTACAAAGTTATTGCCGTCGAGCTTACAAATGTCGGTTTTAAAATCATGTCCCCGTTAAAAGTTTCCTCATGAATAATTTATGAATATTCTTCTGAGATATGGTCTTGCCGCAGAAGATAAGAATTAAATTACGCGAAATTAAGTTTTTATTATAACATCCGAATAAAAATATAAAGAAGAAGTGATTTGAATAATTATCGCCATGTTCCCCTGCTTCGGGTTTCGCCAAGTTTTCACTTCTTTTAATGTTTATGGACGTTAATGATTTTAATTAATATAAGTTTAAAATGTTTATTCTGGTCATCTTATTGGAGTAATTACTGTGAACATTGTGGGCGGTTTTGAAGCTTATGCTTTGTTTGAGTTGGCTATAAAATTATGAGTGAAATTAAAACTGTAGTTTCGGTTGAATAGGTATAACTTTAAGGCTCTTGAAATACTTGCCTTGACGAAATATAGATGTATACTCTACAAAAGTTTAGTTCTTTAAACTAGGAGAGTCCGGAATGATTGTCACACTGGTTGGTTGTCTCAGAGTCATAACAGAAACTCAAATGGGTGAATTAGTCCATTAAACTGCGTGATAGGAGCGAGAAAGCAACTCCTCAAAAATTATAATTTCTTACAACTTTCGGCATAGATCTGCTTTAAGTTCTGCGATTATCTTTACTGTGTATGTATGTATGTATGTATGTATGAAATCAGTGGCTAGATTGTAGTACGGTTTTGTACAAGAAGCTATGCAGATAATAATTTGAGTTCAAACCTTTGGAAGTGGCAGTTCAAGTGGATAAGACCGCCTTTCCGTCATTTTCTGAAGTACGCTCTCTAAATTCACTGAGAGCTCTTATATTCCGAATTTATAATATTACTGCTCTAAATATTCTACACTTTCGACTGATGTGGACTTGAAGTAGCAATGAATTCTGTCCCGAGAGGCTAATAATTGACCATTCTTATTTTAGGTTTTCTGCGGCACTTGAACTATTGATTCAAATTATATGATTTTCTTATTCCATGGCATTGATTTCGAGGATTCTTCCATAATAGAGACTACCTACAATGTGTATGGACTCTTTATTTTTGCCGCGGTAAGCGTGATATCTCGGGAGAGTACTGAATCACGCCCATTCTCGATACACACTGACTTGATGTCACGAGTATGTCGCGACTATGATTATAATACTCGTAGTTTCTCATATAACTACATCTCTATAATAATTTAAAATAGAAAAAAATACAAACTTGACTCGATATGTAGAGGGCACGGGAGAGAGCACTGTATGCTACTTATATCTATTTTATGTGACCAATATAGCCAACAGATAACGAATTTCTTTTTTAAACAGACTACATGTAGATGGACTTCCAGTCATAAAAAAATACTGATTCTAAGGTAATATACATTTTAATCATAGTTCACGAACCCGCTTTCATGAGGAAAAAAATGGGTTTTAGTTTAAAGCTGCATTAGTTGGCAAATTAAATTCATGTGTGACTTAACAATATCAATGATGACCGCAAACGAATCAATACACCCAAACAAATTTAAATTAAATTTCTGAACTGACGAAATGGAAATAAATTACCAATAGTCATGCAGGTATTTGCGGTCCGTGTGATTTAGCCGTGAAACATTTGCGTTTTCCAAATGTGTTCGATGTTTCGTATAAAGATTTTCTTGTTTGGAATTTCAAACCTGCCTTGTGATGTTCAACGTTTATTGCGAATAAACTACAATGATTTTTATGTGGCTTTGTTTAAAGTTGCTCTATTTCTATCTCAATTTTATTTGTATCGGACATTGTTAAGCCTCGGCGGTATAAAGTAATTTTGAAAAATAGGATATTACGTATATCATTTTGATAAAGATTAATACGATTCGACCCCAGAAGTAACACTATATTAAGATCGTCAAATCACTGTTGGTATTTTTGGTGACGAGTTATTAGCACTCTATTAATCGAAGGTCTAGGCTAATGTCTCGCCTAAATTAATTGAAGATTAGCACGAAATTTTGGATGATGTAATCTGCCAAGTAAGTTTTTTTATCGGAGGTGGTAAAACCAGCTCTAATAATCGTATGTTGTATAACCACAATACAAAAGCACTAGTAGTGATCAGACAGAGCGTCTCAAGTAGTCGCCATGTTCCAACTGTCGGTGTAACGAGCTCGACTGTAGCTCGTTGCTTTATTTTCTTATTTATATACATAGGTACAGGTATATTTAGTGGGCATATTTTAAAAGGTTAATTGCATTTGATTTTGACACAAAGTTAAACTTATATTGTTATGTAAAGATTTTGTGTGTAGAAATCCAATTCAATTAACCACGTGATTGTAACTATAAACATTATAGCAAAAACAATTTTATTGAACTTATTTAACCGTGGTAGAGAATCTCATTTGCTAATTTTTCGTAAGCTGTTTCCATTTAGATCTTATACTATTCGATAATAGTCTAGGTGAACGTTGTTTAGATATTTATTCTTCTTCTTATTATTCTTGATTACACACAGTTTCAGGTAGTATTAAGTCAAATTAAAATAGAACTGTTATTCATTCGTTTTTGTCAGAAAGTTTGATTGTATACTTTAAGTATATTTAAAGGAATATTTTTCTTCCAACTTCTAAGAAATGCTTTACCTATTCAGGATTCGAATAAACCCACAAAGCCTGATGTTATATCCAACGAGAGACTACTTAAACCACCGCTGATCCGTTCAGTCAATCAGTATTGTACACATAAAATTGTAGCTCATTATTTTGTCCTAATAAGCATTGCCAAGAGAGCTTTGAAGGACATTTTTAAAGGGCAGTGGGTTGAAAATGTTGTGAGAGCAGCAAATTTGAGGAGCTCTTAAGACTTGAATAATACTTAAAAGTGACATAGATACCTACATGTACATAGAGATATTTCATTTATTTTTGTTTATCTAATAAAGGAAGGCCTGAAAATAGTACTTTGACCTACAGGTATAATATAAATGTGTGTGTTTGTATAGCCGCTGCTAATATATACGTCCACAGACCAACTTTGATTGTTAGTCTAAATACATACCTATACAGCGACACTTTTCCTATTTTATGGTTGCTATTTATGACACAATAAATCATCAAAGGAAAAGATAATTATCAGAAGGTTCAAAGGTAATCAGACAGCTATGGGCGGAGTCCCTTACGAGATCGAATCAAAGTCAAAGTATAAATCCCTGGGTAGTGAAGTTGAAGTGGCAATCAAATGAGTAGGGCATATGGTTCGAAAAATCAATGGCCATTATTTCAAATTTATTGAATGGCAATCAAGCGACGGTCAATGTAGCAGAGATAGACGCAACGCAGGGCGCAATGGAGATCAAGGTTCAATTTAGTGGTAACTTAAAATAGTTTCTAGTCCATGTATAATTCTAAAATGTCAAGCATAATTATGTCCGGAGTAAATCCAATATCTAATTCACCCCTACGCAACTATAACAAATTCACAAGTTAGATTCATGCAAATTGTTAGTGGGTGTCACCCACTACTGCCTTACTTTTCCTATACAGGTGTGATTCTATGCATGTCTCGTTATAAAACTACATTTATTTAGTACTATTGTATTAATTATAACAGGCACCATTGCTAATATAAATAGCCACATTCTGCGTGGGTATTGTGAAACTGTGCTAAGTTAAAATTATTGCGAGTGTCATGATTTACTGTATCTTTGGTAAAGTGTACATGTGAATAGTTAATAAAGATGAGTAATTATATTATTTTTATGAATGCTTTTCAACACACAGATTTGTCTTTGATGGGAATTGAACTCACAACATACGGCTTAATAGTCAAAGTCATTGTAGTTAATGACTAACTGGCCAGGCAGGAACTTACAACAGTAACAGTATCTATATCATATCAATGCTCAGTGACGTACTAATGAGGCTGAAACAATTAACGCTACATTGTCGATAAGGACAAAGGTGTACTAATGAGAGATGACGCCGTATGCGTCGGGAATGTTGATTAGGGCTAAAAATACTGCGAGGTACGGAGGTACCGCAATGTTGAGTGCTCAGACGAGGTACTTCGTTACTATTTATTGGGAATTGTTTTCAACTAATTAGTATGCCATCAAAAACATAAACGTGATATAAGTAGTTCAATAATAATACGGCTTTGTCTACACCGACAAAAAAATAGATCTTTACGGTGACCAATTGAGTGTATCTAAGATTTTAGTTACACATGGGGCTCCATCGCCAGTGCCTTTTCTTTGATCTTGATGACGATTATTTGGGAGCATGTAAAAACTTATAAGTTTTGTTGTCTACGGTACACTTAGTCAATGAATAATAGTATAAATCAGGAGCATTCATTTTAATACGAAATTCATCGTTGGGCTCAACCCTTCTCGTAGTGAGAAGAGACTTGAGAATATCAGTGGAACAGGTTGTAAAACTAGGCTGATGATGATTACCAAGAGAAGTCTCTGTCATCCCCTCAGAAAAACTGTAATCCTTCCGCATACATTGCTAACCTTACCCACACTACCTCAACATACTACTACTGCAAAAGCAAGCGGGTAAGGCTAGAATTTTTATAAAATTCGCCCATTAATCCGTGATGTAAGATAACTATGTTGAAAGCAATTTAGGTTCGGGTGGAATCTCATAAAGTCATAAGTCTACTCATGTAGTTTCCAAAATGGCGAATGACCGCGAGCACGGTGTGTGGTCGCTGTATCGAGCCAAAAACCTATTTGCGACACTAATAACATCGTTGTTGCTACTTTTTAAAATGCCGACTTTTTTGCTTGTTCACGTCGGAAAACATTTTATGTGGCGGCTGCATTTGAGTACCTGATTGTGGGATTATATGTTTTTGTTGTAGGCTCATCACGCCTGTATCCCCTAACGGCTTGGCCACGGGGACCGGCGACGCGACCTGTGACACGACCGGGCGACGCGACAATTCGCGCGACGCGAAAAACATGCCACGGGCACACGCGTTCGCCGTCGCGACGACCAGTGTAGACCAGGAGCGAGACGACATTAGCTGAGATCTTTTTATTAAATTTACTTTGGTGGCAATATCACATTTTTTTCAACCCCGCAAACGAACCCGAGACCTCATGATCCGCTTACACTACCGCAAGATCACAGAGGCAGACTTGATATTGTGTACCTAACCACGGTATTGAAAACTATACGTACAGTATTTTATCTTTATACAAACGGTCGGAACGCGTTTTATACCTACGAGCGTCAGGCTCGGTACCCACCTAACCTAATGCATACCAAACTCAAGGCGCTTCGGTATACATTCTGTAGGTACCTACTGAATGCGTACTGAGCCGACACTTGTAGGTATTTTAACTCGAGTTTTGAGTTAAAATACGGAAAAGCTTATGTAGGTGTGATCTAACTAACTAGGTATATGCACTTCTAAAAACTTACTTAGGTATTTTGAAATCACAGACCGACACTTCAACTTTGTTTATACTGTATACATTTATGTAGATATAGATAACTTCCAGACGTTCCAAATAGCTAGCCTAACTCTAAAAAATTCTAAGAATAATATCATGCTCGCGGAGAAATAAACCTAAAATTTTATACTGACCGGTGCTAGTCGCCGCGACTACCACGCGACGCCGTGGCGTGCGCCGTACTAATTCATACAATTGCTTTGGTCGCGCGACGTGTCGCGCGACACGCCGCTGTACCGCTCGGTGCTATTCGCCGGTCGCGTCGCCGGTCGCCGCTGCGCGTGGCATGCTTAGAACATTTCTATACATTTGATTCAGTCGCAAGTCGCGTCGCCGGTCGTGTCGCGCGAATTTTCGCTGGAGCGAATTGTCCGTGGCCAGGCCGTAAGGGTAGGCAGAGGTGTGATATTACACCCACATTTCGCTATTTTATTCATAGGTCAAACTATATATTATTATTATACGTGTATACTTATATGGAATATATGTGTTTAAAATAAAGTATACCAACCACTTATATTTAATGGAATAATAGTGTTAAGTAAAAGTTCAAATAAAATAAAAGTTAAACAGACCAAAGTTTATTTTGTATAATTGCTGGTAGAAATTCATTTTACTGTTGCTGAAAAATTGTAGCTTATATCTGCACCAATTATAATGTTTGCTTTCAATACGTAAATAGGAACGCTGCGTGTAATATGTAAGTATCAATAGCCAAACAAATATATGTGCTACCAATATATATTTATTCTGTAAAATATTTTCGGTTAAAAGAGTTGCGTTTTGTGAACTATTATAGGAGAGACATCTGGGCATTTATATGAATTTTGTTACATAAATATGAATTTTGTTGGATGCAGATATGTAAAAGAGTCATTTGATATTTTACATTTTAAATAATATTAACCTGGCTGCGTACATAGCTCAAAACTAGCCATAAATCTTAAGATATTGAAATAGCAGTCGCTTATTATGACGTCTACTCAATACCGCAAAAATATTCAAGTGTACTCAACTTTTAATGGAATTCTCGATAAAAACAAAAGCTAATTTGCAGGGGACCAAATGAGTTTCACTTTACGGTTGCAAATTTCAATCGATACTAATTAAAGCGTTTTTTTAAGGCACCATTGGAACAAAACTTGGCCGAGTCTTAGCGATAGAAATACACCTGGACTTTTGAACGCATATAAAAGTTTTCCAATTTACAGGGGCTGATTGGAAAATTTTCACCGTTTTGGGGTGTTAACCGAACCTTGACTTTACTTAGCCTTTTGAATCGAATTAAAGATATTACAGCTCCAAGAGGCTTACTAGTTTCCAATCTGATTGGGTTTCTATTAGACGATCTGGTTATTTTTCTACAAGTTTCATGTTATGTAGGGCTCAGGAACTGTATTTATCTGATTTATTTTGTACCTGTAATTAAAGTAGGTATAACACCTAATTGCGATAATTATTCATTAGGTTTTATTTATATTAAAACATTTTATCTTACATAGATTTCATCGTTCTTAAACATACTGAGAATAATTAATTCGACTCTAGGAAAACGTGTCCACGAAAACACGACGTTTTGCCAGGAAGAGGTAACCTGTTTAATTTCTTCACAATTTCAATTCGCTAAAAATTAAATATAAAGTACTTCGTTTCGCTTACTTGATAATATTTTGATCCAAGAATATTACTTATTCTTTCTGGTTTCCAAATTTCAGACTTTATTTTGGGGTGGACTTTCGTGTCTGTGACCACGAGCAATGGTATGTGACACTAACCTGTAAAGGCGTTAGGTACCTGCTTATTGAAACCACCACAGTGTCCGTCGACTGAACGTAGTGTCTAAATTGTTACACAGTCCTTGTGTATCGCACTCTAAGCCTTCTGTTCGTCACGACAAAATGTGGTTATGCTGCGGCTACTCGCGTATAGTGTCGCTTTGGCTAAGCGCGTATAGTGTCGGCTATGCGGCTTTTTGCATTTGCGTTGCAGCAGTAATGTTGCGCCACAAAATGTGATGTGGCTATACACAACAAACTATTGCCTGACGGTATTTCATCGCCACAGGGTGAATCAAGCCTTAGAGACCAGATATTTCGGTATCTATAGTTGTAGTTTAGGTTATGTAAATTGTGTATTATGCAAAACCTGGCGATGAAAAAGAGTGACCGTGAGTTTTATTGCCCGTTCTTTCTCATGGTTCTACCTATTGCTTTGCGAACGTGGCAGTAAATGTAAATGTACAAGCATACAGTAATAATGTTTTAAATTTGAGTATAAGTAATTATTTTATAAATTTATTATTTTGACGTTCATAAGCGTCACATTGTGACCCAAATGAATAAAGGATTTTGAATTGAATTGAATTGAATTGGTTATTGTCAGCGATAGCCGAGTGGATATACCAACAGACTGCCATGCAGAGGGTATCGGGTTCGAATCCACGGCGCGCACCAATGACTTTTCGGAGTTATGTGCGCATTAAATTGTTAATTATCGCTTGTCCCGTGCCTCGGAGAGCACGTTAAGCCGTCGGTCCCGGTTTTCATGAAGATCTTTGACAGTCGTTACAGGGCGTCAGTACCTTCTAAATAAACTGACACTAGTCTAAACCATGGAATATCGCTATCCCTTCGGGTTGCGGAGGTCAGACAGGCAGTCGCTCTGTGGAAAAGCTAATATTCAGCGAAATCCGGTTAGACTAGTAAGCGGACCCCAGATTGAAACTGGGATAACGCTAAGAGAAAGAAGAAGACGCATCTATGATAACATTCTAATATTTACCACAATAACACTTTCACTTACATAGTATGCAAACATTCGAACAAATTGTTTTCTTTAAATTTCCGCCTCAATGACAATATTGTTAAGATGGTTTGGGCACATGGAGAGGATGGATGACGAAAGACTGACAAAGAAGATATATAAGGCAAATGTGAATGGGACAGGACGAAGGGGAAGACCTAGGCGGACGTTCTCTGACCAGATTGGAGACATCCTAAAAAAAGGACAGGTCAGAAGTACCCTTAACAGAAGAGCATGCATGAGAAACTTGATGGGAGTGAATGAAGCGAGAGAGGTATGTCAGGATCGTTGCAAATGGCGTTCCGTAGTCTCTGCCTACCCCTCCGGGAAACAGGCGTGAGTCTATGTATGTATGTATGTATGACAATATTGGGAATGGAAAACATTGCCGTGTGCGTAAAAAAATAAAATAATGTTTTTTGTTGTAACACATATTTTCGGTAAAAGCAATAAATACAATGTAATCTTTTTACTATAGTAAACGCCATATTTGTTGTCTGTTAATCCTTGACGTAAATACAGAATTAAGTATGCGGCAATTTTCCGGTAACATAGCTAATACATTAGAATAACACATGTTGTGGTTTGTATAAAGCTGATTAAGGTGTTACTCTCTGATCAAATAAAAAGAGCTAGATACGATACATATTATAATCTACATAGCGAGCGAAGCCAAACAAGAGAGATCTCTAATAAAAAGGCGCGGGCAGTAGGTAGTTCCTTTTCGAAAAGTCAGTTGCGGGTGCTCTTCGAGGCTTTGAACTTGGGGCACCTCTTCGCTAGACTAGCTCTGTTAGCCTCCCTACTAAGCTATCGCCTGCTATATTAATAAATAAGAATAAGTGTTGACTGCCTCGTTGGTCTCGCGGCATAAATGTGCGCGTAGGACTTGGAGGTCTCGGGTTCGATTCCGGGTCGGGCAAGTGTTATTGAATTTTTCCGTTAGGAAATTCTCAGTAGCAGCACGGAGTCTGGTAATGTGCCCGGTACGGCAATAGGCTCGCCCCCTATTACGTGGGACTTAAAAAATCATGGCGAAATGTGGGTGTAATATTACGCCTATCGCCTTCGGGAATACAGGCGTGAGTCTATTAAAAAAAAAGAAGTATTGTTATACTGTTTGTTTTCATGCCTTTGATCGATAACATCAAAATTGGCCCTTTAGAAATCCTTGCTTTGACTTCATCAGTCACGCTACATTTTTCGAGTCGGCAATAATGAAGCAGACAACCAATCAGCGAAGACATGTTATTGAATACATATATTATGTGTATGTATTCTCCTTGGGGATAATCTTAGATGTCAAGACTTCATTCATCAATTGAATCAGAGCCTAATTTGAAAACAATTAGATTGACGTGAATGCCAATTATAATCCTATATTACTGCCTAATTAAGGTGATATGGCTTGTGTTCGCTAATGAAGGTACGTAATAATATTATTGGCTATAAACTAAACAATAGCGGATTGTAGGTATCGAGGGGTAAACGCAAGGTGACTTAAGCCTACTTTATTGGGGAGAGTTATACGCGTATTTGTAATCAGACACGCAGATGACGACTACCATTAGGCACATGTTCAAGATACTTCGCGAGGTCGTGTGATCTATTCCAGACTCTTGCGTTCGCCATAAATTTTATATTAGATAATTTTGGGTTAACGTACAATAGATACGAGTAAATGCTAAATGTACAATAGTTATCTTTAAATAAATAGGAGGCAGCGATAGCCTAGTGGAGATACCAACGGATTGCCATGCAGAGGGTATCGGGTTCGAATCCACGGCGCACACCAATACTAATACTCTACTCTACTCTACCACATACACACATCACCATCTAGTCCCAAACTTAGCAGAGCTTGTACTATGGGTACTAGATAATGGATAAACATACATATATACTTTTTTTTGTAAATACATATTATACATAGAAACACCCAGACCAAGACAAACATCCATGTTCATGCACACAAATGTTTGACTTGAGCGGAAATCGAACCCGCGACTTTCGGCGTAGAAGTCGCTTACACTACCGCTGCGCCAACCGGTCGTGAAAATGCAAAATGGTCGTCAACCTTCACTTTAAGAAGTTAAGTGTGTATTAAATTATTAATTATCGCTTGCCCCGTGCTTCAGAGAGCACGTTAAACCGTCGGTCCCGGCTGTCATGAAGATCTTTGACAGTCGTTACGGGGAGTCAGTACACTCAAATAAACTGATACTGGTCTAAACCATGGAATATCGCTATCCCTTCGGTTTGCGAAGGTCAGACAAGCAGTCGCTCCGTGCAAAAGCTAACATTCAGCCAAATCCGGTTAGACTAGAAAGCGGATCCCAGGTTGCAACTGGGATAACGCTAGGAGGATGATGATCCCGTGATAATCCACAAATTATGGTCTTCTGATAGCAAACTAGACAGAGCTTGTATCATGGTAACTAGATAAGTAATAAACATACAAATAAAATATACCTTAATACATCATTGCATCTATCAGTAATCTAGATATAGATTACACAACTTACCTTATCACACAAAGATTTATGTGATTACTAAATTCAAGACCAATAACCAAAGAGCCTTTTGCCAACTTCGTATCGATTATTAAATTGAATGCAAATATAATAATACTTTCCCTTCTAGTTAAGACATTGCGCAAATAAAGTAGCAACACGTACATTCGCTTGTCTTTAAAGGGTTTAGCGCTATTAATCATTGGTAAACAATTTAATTTAATAAACACGATAAATAATACTTAAGAATAAACCATTGTGACCGTTTCGAGTTCATTTGAGTGTACAAAACCAATTCGTCGGACGTTTGTTTTGATTGAAACAACGGAGTATAATTTCCCGTTGACTGTGACATCACTTGCAAACATTTGTCTCTCGAAACAACCTGCTTACTAACCTGCTAACTTTTGGTATTTAGTTTAAGGCTAGAATCTGTCACAGATCGCGTGAATTCGGCTAGACAAAATTTCATAGGGCGTTATTTCATTATGGATAATAAAATGATAACGTCTTGTGAAGTTATGTTTTAAGTTCTTGATGGACCATATACAAGATATTTTGTAGGCATAGATGTAATACATGCACTTTTTACTGGCAAGATTAAAACTAGGTAATTAAATAGCAATTACCTAGTTTTAATCACGTCTAACTGTCATATATCACGGAAACCAATTGGTTATTCCTCCTCAAGCTGTCCCAGTTATTCAGTACTTTATATAGGCACTATAGTAAAATCATTACAAAATATTTTCAAAAATATTTCCGTGAATAAAAATTATTACCACGTAGGACTCTTTATTTCTCAAACATAAAGAACTGTAGAATTGTAGGCGGAGGAGCGGAAAGAGGGTAATAGAAAAGAGGAATGGGGGCTCCGGTACTCTCACCCACCGAACGAAACGCAACAAAATAGATATTCTTACTTTACTTCGTATTCTATGAGAGGGTAGTACTACCTCGGTCGATTCGGCCCATTCATGTTGACATCAGCAAGGCTCTACTACCACTCAAAACTAGTACTGTAGCAAATAACTTCAAATAATAATCGGAATTTCTTATAGCAATCGGGAGAAGTTCAGCCTAAATAAAATATGGTCTTCTGTGTCACATTTAATGTGTCTGAGTATTGTGTGTTAACGGCAAACGTAATAAACAGTCATCTGTATAAACAGATTACTGTTTATTATAATTATTAAGATGTAAGTATATAGTGAAGGACGTGTCAATTTGTTACACGTTACGTTGTTTGATGCGATCTCTGCCCGCTTATTGCTACAAGCAAAGAGGTCGGATATTTACATAGAGGCGCATTTCTTATGGGCGCTCTGAAGACAAACTTTCTGTGACCCAAATTGCCGCTTGGCGACGTGGCAGTCGCACTGTGACAGCTGTCTCTACGAGAGCAAGAGAGACGAATGTTCCTCCTGAGTATCTTAACTACGAGGGCAAGAGAGACGGCGAACGACGCCAGCGCCGCCAACAGCGGCAACTACGAACTAAACTAGAGACAGTCTCTACTTGGGATCGGCACACGAAATCCTTAAGAACTGAGCTTCTATGTAAATCTGTATTCATTGCTATAAGCCTGTATTGAAATAGTACGAACCCTGACAATGTAAAACGTAAAACACGAGCAATGTCACAGGTTTCTATTAGTATAAAATAAATTAGATATTCATCCCCTTAATAATATGCCAATCTCAGGCATATCAAAGATTCATACATTTGTGTCATATCAATGCTGTTTAACTCCGGGCGTTATGTATAAATTATTAATTACTTATTATTAGCAATTAAGCCAATGAATGGAGCTAAGTAAACCACTTGATTTCATTCTAGTACTCAACTGTTTAACTTTAATGGATGACAAGTTCTAAGTATTCAAGTAGGTACATTTTAACTATTAAAATTATATATTATGCTATAATATATGTGGAAAATATTGAAAGTTGCGAGTTAAAATAAAGACTTCGTCAAAGGTTATTATACTATTAATGATTATTTCAGTGATAAGGATAGTATTGGTCACCTACACTAGACAACTTATGATCTTTATACTTATTTAGAATTATATAGATACTTTGCATTTTTCAGTTTATCTTTATATAATATTTCTAATTCTTTTAAATTACTATTCATGTATAATTAGGTCATTCAACTTACTACATTTACATTTGCATTGTTGTTCCACTCATTTTATTAAAATTTTACTGCACTGTAAGATGAAGATAACTCGTGATCATGGGCTGTAAACTATTGTTATTGAATTTTTTTGTATTCATATACAGTCAGTTCTGTAACATACATTTCCACCATAGTTCTGAACATGGTCGCGAGTTGCCTACATTATAAGATGTAAGTGAATGCTCCTGTTACCTACACAATATTCACATTGGAAGGCTAACTAAGGCAGTTAATTTAGTAACTGCATTAATTGCTTAAGTATTATGTCTGTAACTATTTACTATTTAAAAGTAATTAAATACAATGTAAAACAGTTGCAGCTCCTTACAAAAATAAAATACACATGTAGCATTATATTGGCGATTCAAAAGAGTGGCCACGAGTTTTATTGCCCGTTCTTTCTCGTGGTTCTACCCATTGCTTTGCGAACGAGGCAGTAAATGTTAATGTAGAAACATTATACATCACATAACATACCAACATCCCAACAAAGATCCTAAAGCAATCAGCTAGCATCATAACACCCCCTCTCTGTTATGTTATCAACATATCTTTGGCACAAGGAACATTTCCAGACAGACTTAAAATATCAGTAGTCAAACCTATCTTTAAAAAAGGGTTGTGACACAGAGCCTAACAATTACTGCCCGATGGCTCTAATTCCAGTCTTAGCCAAAATATTCGAAATAATTATGCACAAGCGCTTATATAACTTTTTATTAAATATAATGTACTAAATACAGAACAGAATGGTTTCCAAAAAGGTAAATCCACTACCCTAGCAAGTTTTTAATTAGTAAGTAAAATATCGGAAAATTTAGATACTAAGATTAGTACCCTAGCAATATTCTTTGATATGAGCAAAGCGTTCGACTTTGTTAGCCATGATATATTATTAAAAATGTGAATTTTATGGTATTCGAGGTTATAGCAAATGAATGGCTAAAGAGCTATCTTACCGATAGACAACAATATGTGGAGATAAGAAATATGAATAATCAAAACCAAGAAATGGCTTTTAAATCTAATGTAGCTCCTAACACAGTCGGAGTGCCTCAAGGGAGTATTTTAGGACCGCTCCTGTTCTTGATTTATATCAATGATCTCCCTAACGTAACAAACCATTATTGTACACTCTTTGCAGATGACATATCTTTAGTTATAACACAAAAACCATCTTTAGACATAAATCAATTCAACGACGAAATCAATGACTCTGTCAAAAACATCATCCGCTGGTTAGAAAACAATACTTAATTGGAAAATAAAAGACTCCATGCTACGGGGTAAAAGATTATCGACAATTCAATAAGGAAACAACATCTAAAAGTGTGCGCCGTGCAAGCCACGGCGCACCGACTCTTTGCGTGACAATCTTTGGAATCTCTACTAGGTTATCATTGCCTCAATTGATACATAAAACCTATAAGAACTACAATCACGTAAGTTAACTTACATACATAATTACCAAGTCAAACAATGTGTATTCAACATACATACATACATACATAACGTCACGCCTCTTATCCCCGAAGGGGTAGGCAGAGGTGTATTTCTACACCCACTTTTCGCCAGTTATACTTTGGTCCCACGTAATAAGGGGCGAGCCTATTGCCGTACCGGGCACATTTCCAGACTCCGTGCTGCTACTGAGAATTTCGTGACAGAAAAACCCAATAACACTGCCCGACCCAGGAATCGAACCCGGGACCTCCCGATCCCACGCGCACATTTATGCCGCGAGACCAACGAGGCAGTCGTATAGGGTTTGATGTCGAGTTTTCCGTCTCTACGCAAAGATGGTATTTGCATCGTGTTATCCCTCAGTCGCCTCTTACGACACCCACGGGAAGATAGGGGGTGGTGACACTTGTATTCTATGCCGTCAACCACACGGCTATGTATTCAATTAGACGTATAACAACATATTCAATATAATATACGTAACAAACACAGCATACAAGCCTCACAAGGGAAAGCTGTGTTAATGGAGATAATAATTTGCATAAACAATGTGTTTATGCAAATTATTATCTCCATTAACGATTACTTATTATCTCCATTAACATTAGCTACGATTTTGACACCCTCACTATACCTGACATATGAAATCTCTACATGAATATTGCTCGGCTTTCTCAACGTATTACCATTACATCTTGACACGCACGTAACGAGTGGATTGTTCTTACCGTTTAAACATTTATGTGTTAACCCTCGTTTGTAAATTCGCGTACAAGAAAACAATTCCGTTTGTTTAGTATTAGTTTTGTTTATTTTACTTAAGTTGGAGCAAATTTGATGTTATTTATGGTTTATATAATAAAACAATAGATTAGTGTAGTACTGCCACCATTAAGTCTTATATACATATATGTGTTCAACGGCAAAGGAAAAAGGGGCGTCAGGTTCCAATAGTATTATGTACCAAGTTGTGACCAGCAATATTATTAAATTTTTCAAACAGTCTACAATATATAGAAGTCGATGAGATTTCGAACCACTTTTTACTTTTTATCTTTTGCCTTTAGCCTCCTAAAAGCATCTCATTACCCTTTAATTAGGAAGATGCTAATAGCTATACACATCGTTCACTTTAGATGTTGCTGAGCTTTGAAAAAGTCTTTTTACAGTAAAATTTTGGCACAAAAGGAAGTGGTGATATAGGCCCTTAAAATCTTGGCACACATACCACTGTTATGATACAAAACCTCTTCAAAATTGCAATTAACCAACAACCTCCAACAATAATTTGAATGAACCTTATAGACTTACTTACGACTTATAATTACATCAACTATAATTTAAACCTGGTGCGCCACAACATATAATTGAACAGTAAATAAAGTTAAATTGGGACAGCTTGGTATCCGCCTCCACGGTGGACAAAAAAGTGGATATTTTCAACGCAGCAGTCTGTGAACTTTACGACGACCATGCCCCCGTGAAACGGGTGAAACTAAAGCGTCCACCAGCACCCTGGATTACAGCGGGTGTTCGGATGGCAATGCGACGCAGGGACCGAGCGTTCAGGAACTACAAAAGGGACCGATGTGAGGAAAATTGGGTGCGTTTTAAGTCTGCAAGAAATCGGTGCAATCAGATGGTGCGCAATGCTAAACGCCGACATATTCTTAATAATATCTCTTGCACATCGCCTGCTAGTACCTGGAAGTTCCTTGGAACACTAGGCATTGGCAAACAGCGGCATTTTGATTTTCATGGGACTCATGATTTGGATGATATCAACCGATATTTCACCACTACTTCTTCGCTGGATCACCAAGTCGTGAGTCACACTGTTAATTATTTAGCAGGGTTACCTCAACCCAACATTGATTCTTTTTGCTTTTCTCCAGAGTCTCCAGACGATATCAAAAAGGTCATCCTATCCATAAAAACGAATGCTGTGGGATGTGACAATATTAGCCGTCGTATGATTACGACGATCCTAGATCATCTACTGTCGGCGATATCCCACATCATTAATTTTCCCTAGTCTCTGGTACCTTTCCCTCCTTGTGGCGCAAGGCATATATAATACCTTTGCCCAAAACCCAAAGTCCCACCCTCCCTGAACACTTTCGTCCTATTTCTATCCTACCCTTTATTTCCAAAGTGCTTGAGGCCTGTGCGCACAAGCAACTATCAAATTTTATCCAACACAACAAATTGTTGAGTCCTCTGCAATCAGGTTTCAGGCCTGGTCATAGCACAACCTCTGCCCTCCTCAAAGTGACTGGCGATATTCGTGAGGGCATGGAAAACACCAAAATCACTGTCCTGGTGTTAATTGACTTTTCAAATGCCTTCAATACCGTCAGTCACGATATCCTATTATCTATCCTCTCCTACCTCAAGGTCTCGGTTGGAGCTTTGGATTGGTTTTCAAATTATCTTCGAGGTCGCCAGCAGTCGATCCATGTCGACGAGTTATCGTCGAGATGGTGTGATACTACTTCTGGCGTTCCTCAAGGCGGCATTCTTTCTCCCCTTTTATTTTCTATTTTTATAAATCTCATAACTCGAAATCTTCAGTGCGCTTACCATTTGTATGCCGATGACTTGCAGATTTACTCCCAAGTAAGTGTGGAACACGTCAATGAGGCGATCGACAAAATTAACAACGACTTGACAGCTATATTGTCCTGGTGTCAGAAGTTTGGGCTAACTGTAAATCCTAGGAAGACCCAAGCTATCATTGTGGGTAGTCAATGGATTTTAAAACGACTAGAGTTATCGTCCCTGCCGTCTATAGTTTTTAATGGGATCACCATCGATTTGAGTCCTGCGGTCAAAAACCTTGGGCTACACATAGATGCGACGCTGAATTCAAGTCCAGGTAACCCAGGTGAGTCAAAAGGTAACCGGTACCCTACGCGCTCTTTACCGCCTCCGGAACATTCTACCACCTGAGACAAAGACAATGCTTGTGTAGACTTTAATTTTCCCCCTCATCGACTATGGTGATGTATGTTACTTTGACCTGAAGGCAGATCTCCTTGATAAACTCGACCGTCTCCTAAATAACTGCATTCGATTCATTTTCAATCTTCGCAAGTATGACCATGTGTCTACTTATCGTTCCCAATTAAAGTGGCTTCCCATACGTCAGCGCCGTAGTTTGCGTGCTCTCACTACCCTCTATACTATTCTTACATCTTCAACTTTTCCCCAGTATTTATCTTCCTCCTTTCAATACTTATGCTCTAACCATGAACGAAACCTCCGTTCATCTAATAATCTTCTCCTCACTGTACCCTCTCATAACTCTAATTTTCTTCATTCCTCTTTTACTGTCCAATCAATTCTTCTTTGGAATGCCCTCCCTTTTGAAATCAGGATGGCCAAGACTAAGAATACTTTCAAGTTTAAGGCGAAGAAACTTCTACTGGCTGAGTCAGCGAATGTATCATAAGTCGTTTAAATTTCATATTGGTTTAATATGTATATAATATACACCATATGTACGTATATATATTTATATATTCTTATATGTGTATGAATGTATGTAGTTCTATAATACATCTATATTATGTAATGTTTATATTATATGTAAATTATGTACCTATATATGTTTTAATGTGAAATCTTTAGTTTTTATTACCTTTTTGTGTTATTTCAAATTCATTTTCTTTATATAACACCTACTTCTTTTCTCTCTGCACCACTCTAAGGTAGACTGGGAGATAATGCCCATGGCATTAAGTCCGCCTGTATACGTTGTGTATATAAAGCTTTAATAAATAAATTAATAAATAAAATAAATAAATAACAAATTAAAAGCACCTACAAACGAAAGTAATATTCCGCTGGGCGACTTCATTAGAAAAGTTTGTTACCCTCAAAGCCTAAATCCCCACCGGTATTAATAAAGTTTTGTTAGCAAGTCGTCCGTTGGTAAAAGAAACGTGTTAGTTATCTGGCCTGAGTCCGGTGCTGGCCATCTGTCACGTGGACCGGACCCGTCGAGACGAGGTGTTACACATCATGTTATTGACACTTACAATCTCACGATTACCGTACAAATTCATTTATTGCTCATTTATCTTATGTGGAGTTAGTGGCTGCGACGATCGATAGGGCTATACTGACTTTGAATCTCACGTACTGGTATTGGGTTATTTTGGTTTCGTTTTTTTGGGTTGCTATTTAATATAAAGGTGGAAAAGAATACCCGCTGGTACCCAGTTAGCGGAAGAGACCAGTTAGCGTCTAAAATAATAATCGGTGTACAATAGAACATTTTAGAGGAGAATAATTTGTTGTAGGTGTAAACATTATAACGTAAGCTATAAAATACGTTGTGTAATGTATCTATTTATTCCTTTCGGGGAAATACAGACAGGCATGAATTATTTATAAGTCACCATGAGGGTAAAGCATCTTCATAATTCTAAAATATGTAAGATTAGTTGCTAAAGCAATGGTGCCTATATTCAGTTGAGCGTTATGAACATGCTGAGGTACTTGAGACATTTTCTTCGATCTAAATTTGGAACTGTTCGTTATATTTGCAAGAGACGCGGAGTCTTGCTTCCAACGCATATCTTAAAATATTATTTTGTGTTCCAATTATGGAGAGTATAATGATACCATACTGTCTCTCAATATGAATAATCGTTGGGCTACATTTCAGTAAGTTGGCGAAGTGAGAGATGACAGACGGGGTAGATCATCCAAAACTCTATATAAGAATAAGAATTTCAAATAATACATCCACGAAAAGGTATACGAGAAGCTTTTTGGTCGCACTTGGTATTGTTGCTGTAATATAGTTATTTAATATTCCTTTTTTTAATTAGTTGATTATTAATTTAGAATTCAGACCTTTTGAATAATAGGAAAATGAAAATTTCGCAAAATATCCAGTTACCGACGTTTATGTCTTCGGTTCACAGGACGGAAGAGTTAACTACGAAAATTTTAACAACTACACCAGTTGATTCGGAAGTGCTGTGCAAAACCCTGGAAAATGGCTTTTCCAAACACTGAATTGCCTATCAACCTTTTCTCCCAGAGACAGTGAGACTTGTCGCTCTGTAACTTAGTAAGAAAAAATCTTTTGTCAACAGCTTCTAATGTTGCAGAGCGTGCTCGCTTGCTGGCTGTGGGGGAATGGGAATCCAGTCTTTGGCTACAAGCACTACCGTCTTCCAATACAGGAACCATGTTGGACGATGAGACGTTCAGTATTGCCACTTGCCTACGTTTGGGTACTCCATGTGTTTCTCCGCATCGGTGCCATTGTGAAGAAGACGTCCGAGGCTATCGCTCGGAAATCATGGACTTTCTTGCAGCAGAAGTGCGGGTAGAATGCCACGACATGCTCATTTGAATGACATATTTCGTCGCACTCTTGTCGCGTCTGGCATACCAGCTGTACTCGAACCAAATGCTTTGGTACGAGACGACGGGAATTACATATTCCAAGCACAGCAGGTCATGCTGGCGCTGCTGCTGCAACGGCGGAAACCCTCAAACAGCGCAAATACGGAAATTTTGTCGGCAATTACGTATTTGAGCCGTTTGGGGTAGAAATATTGGGCTCATGGGGTCCGAGCGCTCGTATTTTGTGCCGAGACATTTTCAAACGCTTGATCGATGTCTCACGTGACCAGAAGGCTGGTTTATTCTTTGCACAAAAAACCAGCATTGCCATCCAGCGTGGCAATGCTGCCAGCCTTCAGGGCAC
Source organism: Euclidia mi (assembly GCA_944739405.2). Taxonomy (NCBI): domain Eukaryota; kingdom Metazoa; phylum Arthropoda; class Insecta; order Lepidoptera; family Erebidae; genus Euclidia; species Euclidia mi. The sequence goes on from OX123185.2 coordinate 60,424,863, forward strand.
GTTACCCGATGACAGTGATGCGGAGGAATACTACGACGCCTAAACGCCTCGTGCCTTGCGTTTTATAAGAATATATTATTTTATTTTCATTTTAATTTAGTTATAGGTTTATAGGTATAGTTTTAGTTGTAAATAGTAAATAAGTAATAGTTAGTGGAAATGTAAAAAGTTGTAAAATAATTGAATTGAAATAAACCATAATAATATTCTACCACATACACACATCACTAAACTATCTAGTCCCAAACTAAGCAGATTTGTACTATGGGTACTAGATAATAGATAAACACACATATATACTTTTCTTTTGTATATGCATTCATATTATATATAGAAACATCCAGACCAAGACAAACATCCATGTTCATGCACACAAATGTTTCACTTGAGCGGGAATCGAACACGCGACCTTCGGCGTAGCTTACACTCCCGCTGCAAATGAACAAATACCTTGAAATGTTTGTAATTTTTACACATACATTTATGAAACGGATCATAATCGAGTAATTATATAAACATGACATCTACGATACGATTTTCCACAAGCACTAAATGATTTACTGGCGCAGTAGGTACAACTAAAGCTACCCCTTCTAAAAAATACACTTAATACACTTGTATCTAGTCTGATGTGCCACTTTGAAAATGCGAGACAGTGCATATCTTTTAATAAAACACGAACCCTCTTCCTGGGACGACAGATTTATTAAGAGAAATGGCAGTACGACAAATTCTGTAACAATTTTGTTCATTGTTTTATGGAACGAAATCTTTATCGGCCTTTTGGTATTTTATTGCCTTTTATACATATAGTGCCACTATATGTATAAAAGGCAATTACATCATATAAATGTGTGTATGTCGTGGCATAATAATTGTTCCAAGCTAAGACTCCGAACTGTATTTCAAGTTTTGAGGCCTCCGTATCAAATGTATCTTTTCCATTCTTTACTACTTTGATCGGCTATCCTTAGAATACTGCAGAGAGTACTTATTTTACTCCTTTACAACTAACAACTGATTATTTTTACAGATCTGCAGCCTCCAAGCACCTCATGAACTCTATCAACGAAATGTATCCGTTGAATAACTAAGCTGTGTCATCGATATGAATGTCTCGTTTGCTTCATATTCTTTAGGAAAATCAAGGAAATACATAGCCTTTGTCATCAAATGCCCGTGGTCCGCATACTGCCGGAAACAATCAAATTCAAAAACCTGAGATAAAAAATTGATTAAATAACTTTTAACCACTTACAACCATCGCATATGTATGTGTATTCAAACAAATCAGATTTAGTAACACATCTCAACATACGAAGTGAGAATGCGGTCACAAAACCGGAATAGCGGCAACAATTATCAAATTAAACAATGTTAGGTACGTAGGTCCAAGTGTTCGTGGATGTCGGACATTGCTGACGCGAAGTGGATTGCTGTTGCCGCCACAAATATGTGTGCTATGTAAATTTGATGCCCCGAGTGAGGCGCGGTTGGACGCTGGCTTTCATCTATCTGAGCTATGCTGGCAATCTCTGAGGGTATGTTTTGACAGATTGCGTACTATACGCCGCGTTGGTTATTGCATACTTAATTAAAAGTTGTCAGGAAGTGATGGTAGGGACGCCTTTAAGTGAAATTTTATTGAATGAATTATTAGTTTTGTTATGAGTTATTTTAGTGTAACTTGGTGTAACTGGATATGTCATGCTAATTAAAAAAAAGGTGTTTAAGTATTAAAAGATTTAGTCTATTTTTCTTGCGATAAGTCGACAATTTGCTTACATCATATCAATATTATTTTAAAGCTATAAAATAGGTTTGTACTAGGATTACAAAATATGCTACGCTTATTTACTTATAAAGAAATGCACGTCTTTACTATATGAATCAAATTGAGACCGATGAATTGTAATCGTAAGTTCATATTCACGAGCGGCGTTTCAAACATGATGTTTGTCTTGGTCTGGGTGTTTCTATGTTTAATATGTTTGTATTTACATAAAAATAAAGTGTGTATGTGGTAGAATATTATTATTTTATTTATAAACATCCATACGTTACGATACTTGAAGCTAAAGGTAAGAATATTAATTTACAAACCTGTTACAGCAAACTACTTGTGCTAAGTACTTGTTGGTACAATAATTTAGAAGGACAGAATACACGACGAACCCACTGGAGTGAGACATTGAAGTCACGTATCCCATTTTGCGAAGACACAAAGCCTCCTAATGTGTGTAAACTGTCATACTCTAGCCATTCGCTACGTATAACTGAATCACCTATTACTAAGCGGATTCTATTAAAATAAGCTCGCTATGTGATACATGAAAGACCTTATGTATTGTCTGATGAAGTGGCCAAACGGTGTAGGAAGTATTTGGTATTGAAAAATATTTTAACCGATTAATAAGTACTTTGTTTGAGTGAAAATTCGTAGTATCTATACTAGTCCAGTATTTTTTTTTAAACATGAATTAATATATGAGACTGTTGTTATGTTTACTAGTATTAAGTATACCTACACATAAAATCGTAAGATATTTTCCGAGATCATTGGCATAAATTGTACTAGCCATTGTGCTATAATTGTCAACGCACTTTCATAGCAAAAGTTTCAACTTAATCTTATCTCTAATCTATACTATAATAAAACTGTGGAGGTGAAAAAGTCTGTACATTAAAGATATTTTGACGACAATTAGCTAAAAAATCTAGGAAAATGCTAAAACTCAGTACTTGATAATTTTTAGAATATATGTCTGTCTGTCTGTCTGTCTGTCCGACGTCTTTCCCTATGTTGCTAAAGATCTCTAAAATGACGAAATCGATTTCAATAAAACTTACACTCATGTACAAAGGATACTCAAACCTATAAAATAGTATATGTTACATCACAATCGGTTGAGTGGTTTTCGGTGTACAGCTTGACCTCTCCTTTGTACGTAGTCCCAAACAAAACAGGGATCATCCAACACTGGTTATATATGTGGTGCCATCTATGATCATTATAAATTTGTTAGTAAAAGTATAGTTAGTCTAAATAGGTACCTTCAAAGTGTTTTATGGCTATTTACCCGACATTAAAAAGGAGGCGATTCTTAATTTCGTCAGTATATTTTTAGGTATTTTCGATAAATAAATTACTGGAACCGAGTATATTTATAGTTATCCTTCCGACCGATAGATGTCACTATTTTCAAATAATTTTCTAGCAAAATAAATGTTTCTTGCAAATCTTTCTGTTATTAAAAAATATATAATATTCGGCACTTTCATAAACAAAAAGACTCTGTGTCGAAATTTATTATAATGTCCAGTTAATTTAAACGGTGAATCTCATTTATTTCAAATTATTATGTGAATGGTAATGATAGCAATGATGAAAGCGTTATTGGCGTGGATGAGATCGTGAAGGCACTGGGAAGTATGAAAGTAGGTAAGGCTGCAGGATATGATAGGATTGCAGTCGAAATGCTGAAGGCTGGACAGGGCATCATAGTTGGTCAGTTGCAGCGGTTATATAACTTGTGTTGGAGCACCGGCCGAGTACCTAATGACTGGACCACAGCTGTAGTTGTGCCCCTTTATAAAGGAAAAGGCTCGCAACAAGACTGCAAAAACTATAGAGGCATTAGCCTTCTCAGCATTGTTGGCAAATTGTATGCAAAGGTACTTATTGAAAGAGTTATGGAAGTAACCGACAAGAAAATATAGGATGTACAAGCGGGATTCCGAAAGGGTATGGGATGCGCGGATCAGGTTTTTTCCTTGCGAAGCATAGCCGAAAAATTTTTGGCCAAAGGTCAAAAGGTCTATTGCGCATTCGTGGATTTGGAAAAGGCTTACGATAAAGTGGTGAGGAATGAAATGTGGTCGGTGCTGTCAATGAACGGGGTGGACAGCAGCCTCATTCGAGCTCTGAAATCCCTTTATGAGGATTCTAGAGCTTGTGTGAGGATAAACGGGGCATACACTGACTGGTTTACCATCGAGAAAGGTGTTAGACAGGGATGTGTAGCGTCGCCGTGGCTGTTTAACCTCTTCATGGACAGTTGTTTGCAAGATTTAAAAAATAGTGACTGCGGATTAAGGATGAATGGGTTACTCGTCAAATGCCTCCTTTATGCTGATGATCAGGTTATACTTGCATCTTCAACGGAGGAATTGCAGGAGATGGTAACAATCATGCATCGTGCGTTAGAGAGGAAAGGAATGAAAGTGAATGTAAGTAAAACGAAAGTTATGGTTTTTGAAAAGGAGGAATGCGTTACGGCTTGTAATGTTTTGATCGATGGACAGCGAGTGGAGCAAGTGAATGAGTTTGTTTACTTAGGTACGTTGTTTACAAGAGATGGTAAGAATGAAGCAGATATTGAAAGGAGAGTTAATGCAGGTAATAGTGTGAATGGAGCTCTGAAGGCGTTTATGAACAGTCAAAACGTGTCCAAAAAGGCACGTTTGGCTGTACATAGAAGTGTGTTAGTGCCTACCCTTATGTATGGTAGTGAAAGTTGGGTATGGCAGAAAAGATTTGAAAGTAGAATAAATGCTGTAGAAATGAGAGCACTGAGAAGTATGTGTGGTGTGTCTTTGACCGACAGAGTAAAGAATTGTATGATACGAGATTGGTGTGGGGTAAAAGAAGATGTAGTGACAAGCATTGAGAAAGGCATGTTAAGATGGTTTGGGCACATGGAGAGGATGGATGACGATAGACTGACAAAGAAGATATATAAGGCAAGTGTGAATGCGACAGGACAAAGGGGAAGACCTAGGCTAACGTTCTCTGACCAGATTGGCATCCTGAAAAAAGGACAAGTCAGAAGTACCCTTAACAGAAGAGCATGCATGAGAAACTTGATGGGAGTGAGTGAAGCAAGTGAGGTATGTCCGGATCGTTGCAAATGGCGTTCCGTAGTCTCTGCCTACCCCTCCGGGAAACAGGCGTGAGTCTGTGTATGTATGTATGTATTATGTTTATATAATAGTTACATAATCATTTCATTTTATTTTAAATGATAAAATCCATGGCTATAGAACCTTTTTTCGTAAATTGTCGATTAGTCCATATTATTTACTATCTCAGTCGGTTTGTGTATGTAAACATAGATGGCGTTTTCTGAAGATTCTCCATGGATTGATTTATCTATTTATTTATTTATTTATTAAGGACCACCATCAATTATACAACAATACATTAAGAATATACAAGATTAGGCGTTTAGATTGGTTGTATAATCTTTCTAAGGCAGCCACGGCATGTACAATATGACCTGGGCTTGGGAATTATTGATTTTGATGTATAATTAGAATTGATTAAATTAGAATTTTTAAATTAAAGAAAGAGAAAAAAAAACAAAAAAAAATTATACGAAACCCAACGTTTTGAAACTTTCTTGGTTATATGTTCTATATGTGGAACAAACGTAAGTTTGCTATCTAAGAGTACATCAAGATCTCTTACAGTTTCCACTTCGTATAGTGTGTTTCCATTAATATGGTATGATGACGCGATTGGTGACAGTTTCCGAGTAAATCTTATAATCGAACATTTTTTTACAGTTTAATTGCATACCGTTTAAAGTACACCAATTAGTCAATTTATCCAAATCGCTTTGAAGTTCGACTGTGTTCTCAAGAGTTTTTATTTCTTTCGAAATCTTGAGGTCATCTGCGAACATATAAGGTGTTGAAAAGTTAAAACATGAGGGTAGGTCGTTAATAAGTAAATTGAACAGTATAGGCCCCAAATGCGAGCCCTGTGGAACACCGGATGTTATTCGTTTCATGTTTGACCTGTATCCATTGACCACTTCAAAAAAACTACGACCATTTAAGTATGACTCGAGCCATAGTAGTAACGAACCTGTCAGTCCGTACCCAGATAGTTTTCCTAGCAGAATATTGTGTGACACCTTGTCAAAAGCCTTACTGAAGTCGGTGTAGATAGTATCCACCTGACCCTGGCGATCAAGAGCACCAACCACATCATCAATAAATGACGCAAGATTGGTACTTGTTGACCGAGACCGAACAAAGCCGTGTTGAGCATCCGCGAGAAAACAATTGAAATGACTCTGTATCACCGGACACACGAGCGACTCAAAAACTTTAGCCATGGTAGAGAGTAATGATATCGGTCTATAGTTTTGAACCATAGCATTTTCGTCACTCTTATGCACTGGGACGACCTTGGCAAGACCAAGGCAACCCTTCCTATTCGTAAGGATTTATTAAATATTATATATATTATTGATGAGGTTCTCGTTTTCGTTTTCGTCGGATTCGTGTCTTAGTCGTTTCTTTTGAATATTGAATGTGGATGTGTTTCTTTGATTTCTTTCGTTCGTTCATATTCTGTACTTAAACAGGTGTCTCATTATTTCCAAATTCCCACACCTCACGTAGGTACATGGGAATCCGTGGGTGGGAGACTGAGGCCTGAATTTAGATACCTCTTGAGTTACTCAACGGGACTATCTTACTTTCGACAGGGCTGGATATTCGTAGCCCTGTGTGTATTTTCTAAATAAATCGCAGGGACAGACTTGAAACAGCTGGAATCGTCCCCCGAACATGTTGTTTTTCACATGGTCAGTTAGTTATATGTGGCATGTTCACGAGTAAGCGGTAAAAATAATTTACATGTTCTATATGAAGGTGGTAAAACAGATAATGTTGTGTATAAAGAAAGTCTCTAATGAGATCCCTACTATCCCTACTTCCCTACTAATATTATAAATTCGAAAGTGTGTATGTATGTATGTATGTTCCGTTTTCACGCTAAAACGGCTGAACCGATTTTGTTGAAATTTAATATAGAGATATATTGGACCATGGAGACGGACATAGGTAGGCTTCCATAAGTTGCAAAAATTAAACTGGCAGGTATTGTATGGAGGGTAGAAGTTTGTACGGCCCAAATTTTCCTCTGGGAAGTAAGAACGCATGCGCTAATAATTGAGTGCTGCGCATGTGCTATCGTATATCTGTCAGTACTGTCACATCATACATAATGTCATATTGTGCACGGTAATTAAATTGTTCGTTTAAATAAACTAATAAATTATATATTGCGCTTAAACGGATGAAACGATTTGCCCTACTAATATTATAAATGCGTAAATGTTTAATGTATTAGAACATGGCTTTGACATTTGAAGGTGATGTTATTATGTACTTTTCGGTAGATAATGTCATGTATACTGACCGAGTTACTTTGTACCCATAGATTAATATGTTTGTACCGTATAGAGTATCTGAAATCTTTAGAATAATCAGGAGTGCCTTCACACAAATTGAGACTGAAAGTAGATTTGTGTTACTCCGAATTTAACGCGCGCGAAGCGGCGGGCAAAAGCTAGTTTAACAATAATTCTCGTAATGCTTGCTATGACATTTTGATAATCCTTTATCAAAAATAATAAACTTGACTTTGATTTAGTACTCTATCGTCAAAATTAACACTTACAAAGGCTATAGGCGAACCAATAATGCATTAAACAATGGCACAAAGATACAATAACGCACTAGCCGTGCACACACGCAACGTCCTTTGACTAATTATTATATCGATTGGGCGTATATACGCAATCAGAGGTACTATTCTCTCTGTCCATTTACTTGGAAACTACGTTCGGCCTATTTCAATTTCACCTCTAATTTTATACAAAAATACTTTTAATACTGTAGATCGTCTGCGATCCCAGGAGCCACTTGGAAGGTGAGCGGGCGTGTGACCGAATGCCCGTTTCGTTAGAACGTGATACTTTTGTTAAGCTCCCCATTGACTCACGAACTATGAAATCGTCACCGGAGGTATAATCACGTAAAGAGTCCCAGTCAAGGTTTTCATTCCTAAAGTTCCTATGTAGACTCTGTTTTTATTTACTAGGGTTACGTTTACTTTTTATTGGGAGCTTTGGCGCAAAGCTTTGTTCGAGTATCGTACAATACTACGTGAGACGCTCAGTGCTATAAATGAGCGCCGATTTCTACCTTTTCCTTTAGCGATCAGACTGTTATAGAGTCATCAGAATATTTAGTTAAATTAAAGACGAGACAGCCTGTGAGATCTCGATAACTTGATAGGACGCATGAAACTCTGAAATGACGTTCGGACATGAAAGAAGAAGGATAATAAGAATTCAGATGTAGCCATCTTAATATTTATTTACTTATTGATTTATCTGTTCATACAAAGCGGTAAGTTACTTATAATTACGCAACAGTGGAATAAGGTAGGCATAAGTTTAGTTACATTAAAACCTTTAAAGCTAAACAAGCAAACAATACTATTAGTAAATGAAGACCACCAATCCAAAGGTTAGGTAATCTGACATTTGTTGTTTATACTGGTAAAATGTAACTAGTAGCGCGGTTTCAGCCACAGTCAAGGTTATGTAGTATAACTATTTAGGTGGTTGAAATAGACTTCGTGTCTACATACAAAGGCTTTCTTGTGAAAGAAAAGTTCCTAATCATAAACAGCTTTGTTTGTACTTTGTCTGGGAATTCGTACTTTGTTTGATTTTTCCACCCGTGGTTAGATTCTAGTGGTATACTTTTTTATATTCATGGTATTAGTGCTTTTCAGGGCTCAAATTATCAGTGCTGTGTCGGTCTAAGACTTTGCAAGGCCTCTGGTGATATAGTAGTGAAATATTTTCTGGGTATTAAAAAAATCAGCATTGTCATAAAACTCTTATGCAACTTTGAAGAAAATGAGCGGATAAAAAGAATATTAGCTATATTCGACAAATAAATAACTTGATCTCGCCTTCGTATTTACTTTTTTAAGAAGCAATGTTCAGTTGTGCAACTTCTCTTTACGCGACCATTGCACCATTTGCGCAGTAAGCATCGTCGTACATAAGCACACATTGTAATTTTATCTACATTTTCTAACCCATCTTACAGCAAGAAGCATGTAGGCTTTACCACATTGGAAATAGAAGGCCCGAAAGAGAATGTAATACAAGACACAAGTTCCACCGACGGCGGCGTACAATTCACAAAGCCAGAACGATTGTGAGGATTTATCAATATGGGCGGAGATCCGCCGCCGGCACGAATACACGCCTGGTGAAATGTACCCGATAGTTGGATTTGTGAATATTTGTTTTTGATCATGAGATTCATTTTGGAATGTTTTAGACGTCGGCATTATTGGATCGGTTTTTATTGAGTGCATACTTTTTATGGCAGAACCTCGTCGGTTACATTAATTGGCCAAACTTTACTGATGAATATCCCAATACATTTTTTTTGACAATTCTTCCTGCCGGTGTCTCAAATTTTTTACCTTAATTCCAATGGATTGTCACCGTAGTTTGTAATAAATAAAAATAATGTCTATAAATGTTATTCGTTCCTTTTTTGTTACATGACGTTTCATCTCTTTGCCGTGAAACTTGGATACTTCAGTCAGCTGTATAGCAAGTGGATAGCTTACAATCAGATCAGGAATCAGAATTTAATATAGATTAATTGTGTTTGTCGAAAATGTACTTTAAATTTAAAATTACTTTGTAAAAAAGTTTTGATTTTAATTCGGTAGCACGAATAGCACAACGGTGAGTCTCTCCTACGTATTATTATTCCCCATCTGATAGAGGTGTCTGCTTTCCATGTCTTCTCTTTTCACTGCGCCATACAAAAAATATACCCGAGAGTGAACATTTTCTTTTCTGTTTTCTTTTGAGTGAAACAAAAAATTAAACAAACAATTCGTGTAACGAATACTGGAGCAATATTTCTTTAGCTAATCTTGCAAATATTGTCATTTACAAGTGGTAAAAAACCTTGTTATACTTGTCGTAATTTTTATTTGTCAAGCTGCAACGGCACTGGCGGTTTTTATTTCATAAATCTGTCTTTGTGCCGTAATGCGGTGACAAATTTTGAACACAATTGTTAGCAGGGCCGAACCGTCCCTACGTGCAATGTGCGCGGCGCACACAGGCGCCAGGGTGACAGGGGCACCGCGCGCCGAGATATGCGTTAATTATAAGTTATTTTCGAAAAAGGATGCCAAAAAAGGCGCTGCACAGATTTCGCACACAGGCGCAGTGGCGTAGGAAGGGGCAAAAATCCGGGCTAACACTGGATATCGTGTTTAACATTTAATGTTAAACACGATATCCAGTGTTAGCCCGGATTTGTTGACTAAAAAAAACAAGGGTCATCCGCCCTACGCCACTGCACAGGGTGCACAGGCGCTTCATAGATTTCGCACACAGGCGCTGGATTGGGTCGGCACGGCCCTGATTGTTAGTATTTTCATTTGTGACAATTAAGCTGAAATATGGGTTGCAAGTTTCTACATCAGATGAATTATAGCAAATTTTCGAGCGGTTAAGATACGATAATTATATTAGTTTGCTGACCATGTTCGTTACTAATTTGTTTCCAAACGATTTTATGCTTCCTGTGGGTACCTAAACTACAACTCTCTCTCTTTCTCTTAGCGTTATCCCAGTTTCAATCTGGGGTCCGCTTACTAGTCTAACCGGATTTCGCTGAATATTAGCTTTTCCACAGAGCGACTGCCTGTCTGACCTCCGCAACCCGAAGGGATAGCGATATTCCATGGTTTAGACTAGTGTCAGTTTATTTAGAAGGTACTGACGCCCTGTAACGACTGTCAAAGATCTTCATGAAAACCGGGACCGACGGCTTAACGTGCTCTCCGAGGCACGGGACAAGCGATAATTAACAATTTAATGCGCACATAACTCCGAAAAGTCATTGGTGCGCGCCGTGGATTCGAACCCGATACCCTCTGCATGGCAGTCTGTTGGTATATCCACTCGGCTATCGCTGACAATAACCAATTCAATTCAATTCAATTCAAAATCCTTTATTCATTTGGGTCACAATGTGACGCTTATGAACGTCAAAATAATAAATTTATAAAATAATTACTTATACTCAAATTTAAAACATTATTACTGTATGCTTGTACATTTACATTTACTGCCACGTTCGCAAAGCAATAGGTAGAACCATGAGAAAGAACGGGCAATAAAACTCACGGTCACTCTTTTTCATCGCCAGGTTTTGCATAATACACAATTTACATAACCTAAACTACAACTATAGATACCGAAATATCTGGTCTCGATGTCCGATCGAATCCGTTTTGCTATACATGCAAAATTATTAGATATACCATACGAAGTCTTCAGTTTGAAAAACACAACATTTCACTTTATTTAGAAATGGGTAGTGAACTGGCATTTTTACGATACGCTGAATTTACAATCGCCTACGAAAGCACACTGTCTCGAGACTCGAGCAAACCCTTTGTTTGTTCTATTCAAATCCAATGCTAATACGTTTACAGAATCAAAGCGGACGAATGTTCTTCTTTGCGTTGCTAGAAAACGGAAATTTGAATGGATAAGATGAGATTGTAACATTTTGTCGGTACTATTTCTCTACAATGGAATGTGGGTTTTACGTTATATGGGGCTCTGTTTTGTTCTTCCTTGCTATTCGCTGTTCAGCTAAAATGCTTACGGTGCTTATGAATAAGATCTTTATTTGACATTACTGCTGACGGTTGAGGTTTGTCGTTTTGTTTTGGATATTGTACTTTGACCTTATGATAAAATGAGTTCAAAATATGACACCAGGGTTTCGCCTAGATCTACAACATATGAGATTCGTTATTTCTTATACCATTTGAAATTTATTTGATAAAAAATTGCATTACTCTACAGCTGTATAATATTTACTACTAGACTAGACTTCGTATTGGTGTTGAACATAGCAATGACTTAAGTATTGCATGAAGATGTTTCTAATTTAAAAAAATGCCAAGTCACCTGTAATATCAGTAACTAAGTATATATGGGCGCAAATGAATATATAATGATTATATTGTTACGAAAATGTTGATAATATTAAAGATTGATATTTAAATAACTATTTGTGAACACAGAACTGAGAACTTCACTACTTAACAATATTAGACACTGTATTGGCTGCTCAACTGTTTATAAAGATTGGGTATTTAATTTATCGCTTAGTTATTAAGATAAGTCCTGAAACTTTCAAAGTAAAATCAATTAGTATTAAATAACATTATTCTGACACTTATTTTTACGGTAATAAATAACATGCGTTTATATTTGCATCCTGTTGATAGCGCCATCTGTTGACAATGTTGTAAAGCAGCGTTTGGTTAATAAAATAAAATTTGTTATTCGTGTAGAATAAATCATTTGGTGTTGTGCAAAATTCATTACAATATTAATGTCGATTTTAGATTAATTTATAATTAATTGTACAGTTATTTCAATTATATATTGTAAAGGAAGTGACAGTATGTTTGACGGTTAGTGTATAAAAAGGACTGTAGGTCACATTTTATTTCAATTCTGTGCTAGAAATCAACTGATAATAAACCAAGTAATATTACTTGAGTGTTTTTATTATGGAGTCTGGACACCATAACCCTGGCGTATCGCCGACAGCAGCGGTGGGGTAAACGCCCCCTAAGAGACTTCGGGATCTACGGTTGGCGCGAGAGTGATAGGTCTTTTGGCTTGGCCGCCATTACCAATGATGACCTGAAGACTGATGCGACAAGCGCTTGGAAGCTGTGTTTGGCGCTAGTCGACCCTGATCGGAGACCACACGGTGTGTCGGAGTTATGGCGAGCACGTCTACACTTCACGTGAGGCCACGTGCGAGCGAGAGCGACAGAGCGACTACGACAGAGCGACTACGACGGGGTGCACGCACCGGGGTGTGCCGTGGCGTGAACGCTGTTCTGCTCCGAGTGCTACCAGAGGTTGCAGATGCGAGTTGTTGATGCACTGACCAGAGGTATTTATCCAGAGCTGATTTGATTAGAGTTTTTGAGAAACATCCTAATTTTATAAATTATGGTGCTTACACGATTACCTACTGTCCCCGTAAGGATTACCAGATAAACATTATACAGTCAAAATTACGAACGATACACCCCAAATAGAACTTATAGGTAACTGATGTTTATCCACGTTTTGTACATAGCAGTGCTACTGTGCTTATAGTCATGTTATGCCGTCGGCTGGGGCTCTTGTCTGTTTATTAATCGTTAGGCCATGTCGGAAATTTTCTGTTAAACTTACTTATCTACACAAAATAGCTTTATTGTTATGTGGTTCTACTAATGTAATTATTAGTAAAGAACGGGCAGTTATACCCTTTTCAAGTTGAATCTCTGATATAGATCCATTGTATAAATTACCTGATTTGCTTTCAGTTTAAATAAGCTAATTGATGTGCTGAATATGAATTCAATGGTAGTCAATAGGTTATCTCAATAGTAAAACATTAAAGGAATCAAAACATTATTATAGCCCTTGGTTACACATTACATAAGGCTAACTAACTGCATTACTTATGGCTAGTGCTCACGGCGCGATTATATGAAGCCTTTATGAATTAGATAAATGACTACCCACCACAAAAATAATTATTTGCATAAAACCAGTAGTTTCACAGATAAGTGCATTCAACAAAACAAACTTCAGTTTTATTATATTAGTACAGATATATATTCAAAAGGTAGATATAAAAATAAATTTGTGATACATATTTTTAAAGCTAATATTTGTAAAGTTACGAAATAGGTTTTATTATATATTCGTGGACTCTGTAGGTGCCTACATGATTTCATTTTAACATTATGTTGATATTGTTACTGTCAACTTGCAGCTCAAGTTAAGGTTATAAGACAAGGGAACCCAACATATCTTAATATTTGTCGTTTAATTTTATACCTGTATAGAATGATTTGTTCCGACCATGATACGTCCTTGCTTAACCCAAACTACTGAAGCCAGAAACATGAGATCTGGACAGTAGATTTCTTTATGAACATATGCACTCATTTAGGTTTTATAAAAGTCTATCTCTAAGCATTTTAGTTTGAAAGTCTTAAGACAGGTGACTGCTAATCTTTTATAAATAACAAGCCTTAGTGTTATCCTCGGTAAATACAATTTTAGCTGTGAATTCATTTGCTAAGTTAGTTGCATCTATATTCAAGATGACGACCAGTGATAAACCAATAAAATTTAGTGCCAACCTTATTGCTTAGCTCTTGTGGGATACAAGACAGATAGGAATATGATTATTAGGATAGTGATAAGTGGGTGTAAAGAACATGATGTGAAAATCCATATTATCTCTTTTCCCATTTAGCAGTATTTATTCTTAGCAAGTAAAAGTAATTGTATGGACTACTCATGCTTTATTTCTAAGTCAGTTGTGATTAGTCAGTTTAATTTTATTTATACAGATAAACAATTATTATTAATTGTGTATGAATAAATAAGAATTACATTAGCACCACATGTTAACAGTTTAAAATAAATATTAACATTATTTAGAAAATTCCCTTAAATATAAAGTCAAATAAAACTATTGATATAAACTCACCACCATATTAACTATACAAACTGAGTGGAATCATTTTTAGAAATAAGACTGCACTACTCTTGCTTTGTAATATTGGTAGCTTCTAAATTTCTCTTTTGTAGCTCAGTTGGCAAACAGTTCGACAATTTCACAGCTTGCACTATGCCTAAAAATATTCTATATTGGATTAAACATGTTCTTACATGAGTAATAATTATAGCACTAGTATTTTCGAAATTTATGGATCTGCATGGTTTGAAATCATTTCATATTTATCATCAACAGTCCGACTGTTCACGGCTGAACATAAGCCTCTCTTTGTTCTTGCCATTTTGTTTTCCTGTTTGATGGGGATAAAACTAATTTTGAATAATTATATAAAGTTTTAACTGTTTTATCAAGACTGCAAAATATGGGTATCCTGATAACTTTATATTTGATTATCTAAAATAGCATTGTCAGACAGAACCTGAGAAAATTCAGTGCCTTTTGTATTTTACCTTATGCGTAAAATGTGGGCCCCAACACTACACTACAACTGTACAATATTAATGTCGATTTTAGATTAATTTATAATTAATTGTACAGTAATTTCAATTATATATTGTAAAGGAAGTGACAGTATGTTTGACGGTTAGTGTATAAAAAGGACTGTAGGTCACATTTTATTTCAATTCTGTGCTAGAAATCAACTGATAATAAACCAAGTAATATTACTTGAGTGTTTTTATTATGGAGTCTGGACACCATAACCCTGGCGTATCGCCGACATATACGATATAAAACCCAATTCAAAAAACATTGTAATACGTATACAACGCTACAAAATCGTAATGACATCGGCAATGTGGTGTTTGGGCAGTTGAGAGGGTAACCGCAATAGTGCCCCTAATGGGCGTAGGTGCCCCAAAAGTTGGTAACTTACGGAATCTATCGCTCGCCACTTCTTTATGACCTACCATTATCATCGCTTCTGCGTTTTCCGATAAAACGTGTTCGCCCCACTTTTAACAGCAGTTCTCGCAGAGTTTAAAGAGCCTATAAAATTATTATATTCAATTTATCATGAAGAAAATTGTTTCTCTTATAGGTTTTACGCGACAATCGTACGTTTAGCGTGTTTTTGTGTGATTCAGGTCAATCGCGTCTGCATCTTCAGTTCCTGGATTATGCAGCAGAAGTTTGATGGTGTTAGTGCCTTCACTTGTCGCGAGAGCCTGTGTGTTACTAATATCATATACCATTGAACCCATTAAAATCGTCTAAACGTCTATACTTTATTTCAGAACTTAGCATTTGATGCTGGAATTTACAGTAAAATATACATTGGCCTTTACTCGCGGCACGAGTAAATTTTGTTGGCAACAAATCTCACGCACCTAATATTTGCGTTGTTTTGTGCATTCAGCTCTCGCGTTAAGGCGTCGACCGACCATTGCATTTTGTGTACCACTGCAGTCGGGAGTAATGCACCACTTGCATTGTAGGTTTATCTACTGTCAATTTGTGTTTCAATGTTTGTGGAATCACCTACACATATGTGGGAGATCAATCAACATTATGCGAGGCTGCATTGTATAGTGTGTTAGTATAACGGTTTTAGGCTGCTATTTCTTGTACCGTGAAGTGTGGGTGTTATAATACACCTCTGCCTACCCCTTCGGGCATAAAGGCGTGAGTCAATAAAAAATCTAATAATAAAGCTGAAGAGTTTGTTTGTTTGTTTAACGCGCTAATCTCAGACAATACTAGACCGATTTGAGAAATTCTTTCAGTGTTAGATAGGTCATATCGAGGAAAGCTTATAGGCTATAAATAATATTCTTCTATATATAGTACTTGCCTGTTTATGTGAGATGGTGGCAAATAATACGGATATCGTAGGTAGGATATTATGTACAAAGTGTAGATAAAATGCACTATTTAAAGGCTAATACTGGTCCTGTTTTGATCTGTTTTGTGTCATTTAATGTTTCCGTAAGACATATGAAGTCGCCTAACCCGCACTTGGCCTACGAGGAACTATTGGCCAATTTTTATTATAATGTGTAGAGGCCTGTGCTTAGCTGTGCGTCAGTTTACCTTCAGGTCTGATAAAGCGTTTTAGATCACCAGAGTGCTGTGTGTGCAGGAGATTTTTATAACAGATTTTATAACTTATTTGTTTAACAAATTATGACTAGTTTTATATTGTCTTTCGGGATATACACAACTTTGTTTCGGATATCCGATATTTCGCCACTATTGCAAGCGCTATGATCATGGACATCCATGTTGTGCGTGAATTTGAATTTAAACTTTTGAGCTTTCATTAGTACATACTAATAAAAGCTCAAAAGTTTATATTCAAATTCATATTTTTATTATTCGCAATGCTATAGCTGTGAAAACGTATAAAACAATGATCGTTGGTAGAACTAAACAGTTCATAAGTAAAAGCGAGACCGCTAACTTGCCACTTAACTTCTTTAATGTGTTGGCTTCCTGTTTTTAAAACTCTGTACTTTTTGCTCGAAGGCATGAAGGCGGAAGGTTGTAAGTTCAAAACAGCTTTTAACACTGTAAGTACGTAAGGTACGTTAAAATTTCTATGTTTGTTTCACGTTAAAAGTTATTTTTCCGAGTATCATTGCGGTTTCTTCAGTTTTGGGCGGTGGCCCGTTTTAATGAGGTGCTGTTTTCTAATTTATTTTTCTTTCACTCTAGCTTGTTTAGTTTCTACGTTTGATATTAGCATACTTGAATTGTATTTCGTACAATTGTATGCAGTAAGTATTTTAATAGCGTCTCATATTAATTAGCCATGAGGACAAAACGAAAAATCACAGACTTTTTATTTACCTGTCTAAGGATCACTATAATATTACATAGATTCTACAATAAATAACTAGCAGACTAGGTAGAGGTAGCCGTGTTTGTCTTGCAAAGCAATATTGGTGTCACCTAAAGGGTTCATCTGCATTTTTTAATTTTTCAGGAGCCCATCAAATATACAAACAAAATTCCATCTGAATCGGTTCAGCCGTTTAGGGAGAGTTAAGATACAAACACACGTCAAGATTACCCATCATGAAAGAGATCGTGACACATCATCGAGCGCACCGTACATAGTTCTATCAGTACCTATAGGTACAGCCCTCTCATACGCAATAACTATACATATCATCAGTTTATTAGCCGCCCATTGTGTTGGTAAGTGCATAACCAACGCCGCAATACATTCGTGCACGCGAGGCATGCGGGCGGATCGTGTTACATTACCAGATATGACAGACACGTTGACTTCACAGCGAGTTTATTGTGTCAGCCATTCTACGATTCTAATGGATCTAACGTACGTACCGTGGAAAATAATCAAATATCTTGCTGAGTATTGCAGTTTATAGGAGAGATAGAAGTGTATCTCATATTTCGCTAGATACGTTTCTGCAGGTTTGTAAGAATATTAGATAGAAGCAAATGGCGTCCTGTTGTCTCTGCCTACCCCGATGGGGAAAAAGGCGTTAGCTTAATATGTATGTACGTTTCTGAATCGGCACAGTGACAAGTCTTTGTCTAGCAGCAGAGAAGTTATTTCTTGACGTTTTTAAATATCGTCATCTATTAAATAAATATAAAATGGAAATTAAATAGAGAAAATAATGATGATACTCTATATCTATAGACTTAACTTCATTAAAGACAATTCAAACATGACGAATAAATCTTCGGTCGTTCACTTTACAGGGAGTCAATCAACTAGTATAAAGAACGCCCAGACAGACAAGGTGTTGTCTCGCGTAGGCATCAAACCCACGACACTCAGCGCAGTGCTAAATAACGAGGCGTCTGCTTAAACCATTACGCCAAACGTGCAGACTTATTAAATTATATTTTAAAGTCGGTACTGTAGGATGTCAAGACTGGTGGCCATTATGATATTTGACAATTATTTTCACAGTATTTTGTCAACAAATTTATTTCTATACAGGCGAATGACATCATGCACTTCACCAAAGTAGTTTTGATGGAGAGGTTTCTATGACACCATATTTCTTTATGAAGGGCTATAAGTGTTTGAACCAGATATTAAAAAAAGTATACTCGTATCATCATCATCATGACCATTAGCCTGCTAGTCCAATGCTGGATATAGGCCTATCCAATCGCACGCCACTGAGCCTGATTTTCGGCTTTTCGTGTCCAATCTAAGCCGCGTATACATATACAATAATAAAACGCCAATTATATGTGATAAATGCGATTATAACTAAAGATCTGACATGGTACAATGCCTTAAACAAAGTTTCCCAAAACAAAACAGCGTGGCAACTCCTAACCATCATATCGATCTCTATGATCCTTAAACATGACCACATTTATCAGTTACATAACAAAATGGCTGAATTTAAATTAATCGCAGCAATAAAATTTAAAAGAACATCGAAAGCATAATTTCCTTTGCTCGGCCGGCCAATTGAGCCAAAACGCGTTTATGCATTTCGCTCGGTTTTTTATTTCACCGAGCCGAGGAAACGAAGATTCTTTAGTTTTCTAATTTAAAGAAAAATTCATTTCAATAAGGAAATTTATTCTTGTATTGAAATAAAAATCTGCTGGTTTATTTTCATTTGAAAGCGTAATACCCAATAAATGGTTTTATTGAATGAATACCTTGACTGAATCGGGACTACTGCAGACTTGGATTTTTCTATTTCTCACTGCTGCTATCAATAAACTATAGAGGAGTCGTTGGTTATGCAGCTGTACTGATTGTATTGAATTTTTGTTTTTATTTCTTTCTTCAATTATTTTTTATCAATTCCGTGCCTTTAATTTAAACATATTTTATTCAAAGTACTGTCAAAAGTTTTGGTTTATTATAGTTGGCCGATATTTAAGTAAATGCCGCTACAAATACAGTAAACAAATGATAAAATTATTTTACTATCTGTCACCAAGTTGACACATACTACACGTACTACGTCGAGTCGTAGAATAAGTATTCTATCGACATCCAATCCTTAAAGTATGTGCATTAAAATATTTAATCACTTACCAAATAATTTTCAAAATTTACCCATTATGACATTTAAAAAGACATTGTATAAACTTTTATTGAATAAAAATTATTATAACTTAAATGATTACCTGGATGACAAAGATATTACAATTTAATGCATAATATTATATAATTATATTCTAATTCCATAATAATTTAATGTAATTTAATTTAATTTTCTTACTTATAATGGACATAATATTTGCACGCCATACTTGGCAAAACATGTGTAATCAACTACATTTGTAACAACCATTTCACCATGTTTTAGCAAATAGACGATTATTATTATTATTATTATTATAACTAAGCTATTACTTTTATGAACACACAATATGAGAAAAACCAAGTGCCGTGTTATACTTATTTTAAACTAGCTTTTGCCCGCCGCTTCGCGCGCGTTAAATTCGGAGTAACACAAATCTACTTTCAGTCTCAATTTGTGTGAAGGCACTCCTGATTATTCTAAAGATTTCAGATACTCTATACGGTACAAACATATTAATCTATGGGTACAAAGTAACTCGGTCAGTATACATGACATTATCTACCGAAAAGTACATAATAACATCACCTTCAAATGTCAAAGCCATGTTCTAATACATTAAACATTTACGCATTTATAATATTAGTAGGGCAAATCGTTTCATCCGTTTAAGCGCAATATATAATTTATTAGTTTATTTAAACGAACAATTTAATTACCGTGCACAATATGACATTATGTATGATGTGACAGTACTGACAGATATACGATAGCACATGCGCAGCACTCAATTATTAGCGCATGCGTTCTTACTTCCCAGAGGAAAATTTGGGCCGTACAAACTTCTACCCTCCATACAATACCTGCCAGTTTAATTTTTGCAACTTATGGAAGCCTACCTATGTCCGTCTCCATGGTCCAATATATCTCTATATTAAATTTCAACAAAATCGGTTCAGCCGTTTTAGCGTGAAAACGGAACATACATACATACATACACACTTTCGAATTTATAATATTAGTAGGGAAGTAGGGATAGTAGGGATCTCATTAGAGACTTTCTTTATACACAACATTATCTGTTTTACCACCTTCATATAGAACATGTAAATTATTTTTACCGCTTACTCGTGAACATGCCACATATAACTAACTGACCATGTGAAAAACAACATGTTCGGGGGACGATTCCAGCTGTTTCAAGTCTGTCCCTGCGATTTATTTAGAAAATACACACAGGGCTACGAATATCCAGCCCTGTCGAAAGTAAGATAGTCCCGTTGAGTAACTCAAGAGGTATCTAAATTCAGGCCTCAGTCTCCCACCCACGGATTCCCATGTACCTACGTGAGGTGTGGGAATTTGGAAATAATGAGACACCTGTTTAAGTACAGAATATGAACGAACGAAAGAAATCAAAGAAACACATCCACATTCAATATTCAAAAGAAACGACTAAGACACGAATCCGACGAAAACGAAAACGAGAACCTCATCAATAATATATATAATATTTAATAAATCCTTACGAATAGGAAGGGTTGCCTTGGTCTTGCCAAGGTCGTCCCAGTGCATAAGAGTGACGAAAATGCTATGGTTCAAAACTATAGACCGATATCATTACTCTCTACCATGGCTAAAGTTTTTGAGTCGCTCGTGTGTCCGGTGATACAGAGTCATTTCAATTGTTTTCTCGCGGATGCTCAACACGGCTTTGTTCGGTCTCGGTCAACAAGTACCAATCTTGCGTCATTTATTGATGATGTGGTTGGTGCTCTTGATCGCCAGGGTCAGGTGGATACTATCTACACCGACTTCAGTAAGGCTTTTGACAAGGTGTCACACAATATTCTGCTAGGAAAACTATCTGGGTACGGACTGACAGGTTCGTTACTACTATGGCTCGAGTCATACTTAAATGGTCGTAGTTTTTTTGAAGTGGTCAATGGATACAGGTCAAACATGAAACGAATAACATCCGGTGTTCCACAGGGCTCGCATTTGGGGCCTATACTGTTCAATTTACTTATTAACGACCTACCCTCATGTTTTAACTTTTCAACACCTTATATGTTCGCAGATGACCTCAAGATTTCGAAAGAAATAAAAACTCTTGAGAACACAGTCGAACTTCAAAGCGATTTGGATAAATTGACTAATTGGTGTACTTTAAACGGTATGCAATTAAACTGTAAAAAAATGTTCGATTATAAGATTTACTCGGAAACTGTCACCAATCGCGTCATCATACCATATTAATGGAAACACACTATACGAAGTGGAAACTGTAAGAGATCTTGATGTACTCTTAGATAGCAAACTTACGTTTGTTCCACATATAGAACATATAACCAAGAAAGTTTCAAAACGTTGGGTTTCGTATAATTTTTTTTTGTTTTTTTTTCTCTTTCTTTAATTTAAAAATTCTAATTTAATCAATTCTAATTATACATCAAAATCAATAATTCCCAAGCCCAGGTCATATTGTACATGCCGTGGCTGCCTTAGAAAGATTATACAACCAATCTAAACGCCTAATCTTGTATATTCTTAATGTATTGTTGTATAATTGATGGTGGTCCTTAATAAATAAATAAATAAATAGATAAATCAATCCATGGAGAATCTTCAGAAAACGCCATCTATGTTTACATACACAAACCGACTGAGATAGTAAATAATATGGACTAATCGACAATTTACGAAAAAAGGTTCTATAGCCATGGATTTTATCATTTAAAATAAAATGAAATGATTATGTAACTATTATATAAACATAATACATACATACATACACAGACTCACGCCTGTTTCCCGGAGGGGTAGGCAGAGACTACGGAACGCCATTTGCAACGATCCGGACATACCTCACTTGCTTCACTCACTCCCATCAAGTTTCTCATGCATGCTCTTCTGTTAAGGGTACTTCTGACTTGTCCTTTTTTCAGGATGCCAATCTGGTCAGAGAACGTTAGCCTAGGTCTTCCCCTTTGTCCTGTCGCATTCACACTTGCCTTATATATCTTCTTTGTCAGTCTATCGTCATCCATCCTCTCCATGTGCCCAAACCATCTTAACATGCCTTTCTCAATGCTTGTCACTACATCTTCTTTTACCCCACACCAATCTCGTATCATACAATTCTTTACTCTGTCGGTCAAAGACACACCACACATACTTCTCAGTGCTCTCATTTCTACAGCATTTATTCTACTTTCAAATCTTTTCTGCCATACCCAACTTTCACTACCATACATAAGGGTAGGCACTAACACACTTCTATGTACAGCCAAACGTGCCTTTTTGGACACGTTTTGACTGTTCATAAACGCCTTCAGAGCTCCATTCACACTATTACCTGCATTAACTCTCCTTTCAATATCTGCTTCATTCTTACCATCTCTTGTAAACAACGTACCTAAGTAAACAAACTCATTCACTTGCTCCACTCGCTGTCCATCGATCAAAACATTACAAGCCGTAACGCATTCCTCCTTTTCAAAAACCATAACTTTCGTTTTACTTACATTCACTTTCATTCCTTTCCTCTCTAACGCACGATGCATGATTGTTACCATCTCCTGCAATTCCTCCGTTGAAGATGCAAGTATAACCTGATCATCAGCATAAAGGAGGCATTTGACGAGTAACCCATTCATCCTTAATCCGCAGTCACTATTTTTTAAATCTTGCAAACAACTGTCCATGAAGAGGTTAAACAGCCACGGCGACGCTACACATCCCTGTCTAACACCTTTCTCGATGGTAAACCAGTCAGTGTATGCCCCGTTTATCCTCACACAAGCTCTAGAATCCTCATAAAGGGATTTCAGAGCTCGAATGAGGCTGCTGTCCACCCCGTTCATTGACAGCACCGACCACATTTCATTCCTCACCACTTTATCGTAAGCCTTTTCCAAATCCACGAATGCGCAATAGACCTTTTGACCTTTGGCCAAAAATTTTTCGGCTATGCTTCGCAAGGAAAAAACCTGATCCGCGCATCCCATACCCTTTCGGAATCCCGCTTGTACATCCTATATTTTCTTGTCGGTTACTTCCATAACTCTTTCAATAAGTACCTTTGCATACAATTTGCCAACAATGCTGAGAAGGCTAATGCCTCTATAGTTTTTGCAGTCTTGTTGCGAGCCTTTTCCTTTATAAAGAGGCACAACTACAGCTGTGGTCCAGTCATTAGGTACTCGGCCGGTGCTCCAACACAAGTTATATAACCGCTGCAACTGACCAACTATGATGCCCTGTCCAGCCTTCAGCATTTCGACTGTAATCCTATCATATCCTGCAGCCTTACCTACTTTCATACTTCCCAGTGCCTTCACGATCTCATCCACGCCAATAACGCTTTCATCATTGCTATCATTACCATTCACATAATAATTTGAAACATAATAATTTGAAATAAATGAGATTCACCGTTTAAATTAACTGGACATTATAATAAATTTCGACACAGAGTCTTTTTGTTTATGAAAGTGCCGAATATTATATATTTTTTAATAACAGAAAGATTTGCAAGAAACATTTATTTTGCTAGAAAATTATTTGAAAATAGTGACATCTATCGGTCGGAAGGATAACTATAAATATACTCGGTTCCAGTAATTTATTTATCGAAAATACCTAAAAATATACTGACGAAATTAAGAATCGCCTCCTTTTTAATGTCGGGTAAATAGCCATAAAACACTTTGAAGGTACCTATTTAGACTAACTATACTTTTACTAACAAATTTATAATGATCATAGATGGCACCACATATATAACCAGTGTTGGATGATCCCTGTTTTGTTTGGGACTACGTACAAAGGAGAGGTCAAGCTGTACACCGAAAACCACTCAACCGATTGTGATGTAACATATACTATTTTATAGGTTTGAGTATCCTTTGTACATGAGTGTAAGTTTTATTGAAATCGATTTCGTCATTTTAGAGATCTTTAGCAACATAGGGAAAGACGTCGGACAGACAGACAGACAGACAGACATATATTCTAAAAATTATCAAGTACTGAGTTTTAGCATTTTCCTAGATTTTTTAGCTAATTGTCGTCAAAATATCTTTAATGTACAGACTTTTTCACCTCCACAGTTTTATTATAGTATAGATTGTCGTTCGGGACGGGAAAGACAATTTCAAATAAGTTCAAATGACCACAAAAGTTTCAATTCCTATGCCGTGTTAAGATGTTAAACTGAATTTCGTATTCATTCGGCGGTAACTCAGGCGCATCGAAGGCCTAAGACTTGTTACACACATGCACCATAGACACATCATTCATACATTCTAAATCCTACTTAGTTTATGTTGGTTGTTCTAAACCGCACAGTATTTCAGTATGTAGATCAAAACTATACTTTCCTAAGTTAATCCACTATTATACTTAACTACTCGATCATGCTTTGTATTTGGTAACCAATCACATTTATATCACACGGAAAAACAAATTTACAACTCGCAGACGTACCTAAACACTCATAATTCGTGCCGCGAGCCATACATACGTCGATCGAAGTGATTACACAGCTAGATACCAACTCGCACCGTTCAGTGGGTAGATCAGAACAAAGCAAACCTTGAAGGCAGGTAAAACACTCCGCGCGTATAAAATTACCTCCGCCACGTTGATCTACACGATGCGACTATAACAGATGAGAGAACAAATCCGCTGTTAATTACCCATTCGTGTGTAATCTTTTAATTAACTATGTGCAAACTTACTCGCGTCGCTGACAACATTCCCTGTATGTTCCGAGCGTAGACATACCTATTGTGTTTTAAGCCCTTGTGTATCGATGAGTGTGATATGTATGTTACATTCGGGTAATGTCAGTTCTAAAGATCTAATGACCTAGGTTCGCTAGAACCTTTATACCTATATCCTTGTTACAAAATGAAGTCCCCTTTTTGTCCTGTCTGTATGAATGCGATAAACTTAAAAACTAACCAACGGATTTTTCCACAGTTTTCGCCAGTAGACAGCGTGATTCCTGAGGAAAGTTTAGATGTGTAATTCATGCGGGTGGAGCGGCGGGTTGAGCCTCAGGTGAAACTTAGCATAGAAATATTTTTCACTCCGAGAAATTATTAAAACTGTAGTTATTGCATATAATAATAATTATTATCTACTAAGGTATATGCCTGTTTGCCA
This sequence comes from Euclidia mi, assembly GCA_944739405.2. NCBI lineage: Eukaryota > Metazoa > Arthropoda > Insecta > Lepidoptera > Erebidae > Euclidia > Euclidia mi. The sequence goes on from OX123185.2 coordinate 60,450,488, forward strand.
AATTGCTCTCAACACGTAAACAAAATATAACTGACATACAACGCATACCTTCTATTACTAAGAGCTGTGTTCAAACGGGGTGTACAATATAATGCTCTTTGGGCGAGCACAAAGAGAATCCGTATGTCATTGGACGACGTCAGATGGTACCAACAGATTCGTGTGATATCCTCTCCTCATTGTCGCATTGTAAGTGCATAATTGACAATGGCTTGGACAACAGCCTTGAAGATTATATAGACGATGTATGTATTTTATTGGGACTAAAATTAAAACGATAATATATCATAAACATAACTTCACGCCTTTACCCCCGAAGGTGTAGACAGAGGTGTATTACACACCCCACCCTTCGCTAGTTATGTTCCGGTCACATTATTAAACGAGCCATAATCAACATTTTTTATACACACTTAACTGACTTGAAAAGTCAGAAGTCGAAGAGTCGAGAGAGTCGAACCCGAGACCATCGTTTTGGCAGTTTATTCCGTACACCACTGGGCTATCACCGCTTGTGAATAATGTTCGTTAATTATTAGTTTTGTAATACATAACAAAATTATTGGTGCATAGGGTTCCCACCAAGAACTTAGGGTCCCAAGCCAACCTCACCTGCAAGTGGTGCACCTGCCGATCAACGGACGAGGCTCTGGCAAACAAAATGTCCCAATAAGCGGCAATAGGCTCGCCACCTATTACGTGGGATCAAAACACTGGCGAAAAGTGGGCGTTTAATATGCCTCTGCCTACCCCTTCGGGGAAACAGGCGTGAGTCTATGTATGTATGTATGTACAAAATTATTGTATTAGATTTTTTATTTTAATTTAACCGTTTCTGTGCGACGCCGAGTGAATTTCAGAAAATCCCTTCTTACTGCACACCAAGGAATGAACATAACTTAACTTCTTGCGCCCAATAGTTTTGCCTTTGCTTTGTCTGTTAGTCTTTCAGTAACTTAATAATCACTACATAGTATAAAACAATGTCTGTCTTCTGTCTGTCTGTCCCTATGTATATATATGCTTAAATCTTAAAAACTACGCAACGAATTTTAATGCGGTTTTTTTTAATAGATGGAATGATTCAAGAGGAAGCTTTATATGTATCATTGATGCGGGCGAAGCCGCTGGCGACGTCTAGTTTTATATATACAGATTTTAAATTCTTCTCCATAATTAGAAAATACGGCGTCCCCATATTTGTAAAATGTAATATTCTATTAAGTGTGCAAAGTGATTTAATACATATTTATGGTTTCACTGACACCAGTTTTTCAAAAGATTGTCTTTAAAGTAAGTATTTAAAGACCAATCTGGACACAGACTAAAGCCATGGTTTCTTCAAGATGCATTATATTTGGTAATAAATTGAGATTTAAAACATTAATTTCGTAGGATACCAAGAAGTGGTTCTTAATCAGCTTGCAAGGTTTGACCTATAAATACAAACCAACTAGACTTCTGAAATAAAAGTTAGAAATAAGTAATTAGCCCAATTAGAGGACGATTCGTGTTTTCTAATCTCATGTATGTGAAAAGGTTCTTCCAATAGAATATTTATGAATCGGCTTCTAGCTTGTAGGTATTAAAAAAAAGGAAGAAATCCAATATTCGAACATATACAATACTATTGAGTTAATGACAATAAGAGCGGAATCCATTGTTCATGATTGTTCATGAATCTTCGAAAACGTGTCATTTAAACGTCAAAAGTTTTATATTGTGATGCAGGTATTTGACAGTTTCGGTGTTTTCTCTTTGTAGTTATGTGTTATTACACTTTTGTATGCACCGTATCCAGTAACCACCGTATTGTTCGCATGAAATTACGAGTATCCATTAAAATATTTGGTGAAACGCCACGTAAAGCGTTTTTGACTGCTGCACGTAAAAACCATAACAATGTAGGTATACGTGACATAATTTAATTTTATTCTTATAGCGTTCGAGCTGGTTGGGTTTATCATGGTGCTATAAACTGAATGTAGTATATTTCCACCTCGACTCGTCTCCCGCCAGGTTTAACGGACGATTTAAAAGGCGACTAAAGGATTATGTCATTTGGACGGGCGAAACGAACCGTTTTGCCAGAGAATTGTTCATATCCAGCTCACTGTGCGTTTTGACAAAATTTCAAAGGTTTGACGTGTATAAATGTATATTTGGATTGAATTTTTGACGTAAGTCATTTTGTGCAACGAGATCACAGTTTCGATGCCGATGTTGCATATTTGAGTCAGGATTTAGTGCTGTTTCTTACAATAAAATATGCTTTTGTTATAAGATGAAAGAATTTTCTAAGAATCAATTAATGTTTAAAAATGTATGAATGATCATGAATTCCATATGAATGCAAAGGGGTATTTGGCTTTTCTGCTCGGTAATTCTCAACGGTAACACGGCCAATTTGTAGGCTTATTTTCTATGCCTTTGAGTCGTCTGATACAATATGTGTATTTATACTCGTCATTTAGTTATTTCAGAGTGATGAAGGTACTTTTCAGACATGTGTATTTAAGTAGAAAATAGATTTTAAAAGTTTTTCAGTACAGAAATCTTTGCAGAATAAGACATCATCAGAATAGGAAACTTTTATAGTGATTGAACACAAACTTATAGGTACTTTCCATCCAGCGTTGTTATTAAAGACATCATAGTCACGCACCCAATAAACCGAACAAAACCATAAACGCCTCAATAATTTAGAACACATCAAAGAACATGAAAAATCAATGGCATAAAACGCCGAAAACATTAAATTGATTGGTGGTTAGAAATGGATTGAGGTTTTTGTTGGATTTTAAATTAAAATTACTTTGCTTTACGTCGGTTTCGATTTGAAAGCATCCACTGAAGCTTTTTAATTAATGTTGTCGTACAAATACAAGGATGCCACTCGTTGTATTTAAAATTTTGTTTAGTTTTGACATCTTAATTAAGTTATGTGCGGGTTACATTTTAGAGTCAACGAAAGTATTGTTGTATTGCTATACATTCTGAAGACCAATTCTGTATTTAATGAGGTTGAAATTAAATTTTGAAGGAAATGAAACTCGAATTTTGAATTGACTCAGAATCGGTTTTCTGTTTATTTAGTATCATTATCGTCTAATTTGAGTTCTATAGTTCGACGTTGACAGATTGTTCAATTTATAATCTAGTCACGTTAACATTCCAATAACATTCAAATATTAGTTAATTTAGGAGAATACCATTTGTGACATGAGTATGGCACTGACATTAAATTGAAACTGTATTTTAAACAAATATTATTTAGGCGCCCTCATTTGTAGCCTGGAGTTAATCTACACAAAATGTGCTGTCTACGCCTGCGAAAATATATAGGCATCTAAACTAAGCATTCGTCCAGAAAGTGCAAAAATAAAACCGTAATATCCTAAAAAAGCAAATGCTGTGGTTTTAAAATCTGTTTGCGTAAAACATTTGAACGGTTCGCGACGCTGTCAGCACGATCACTTAACGTTTCAACCACGTTCAGCAGAATATATACACTCTCCTTATACTATTGACATAAATGTTGATCACATTGTTTTTTCGATACTGGCGGTCTCAGTTTCCCCTCAAGGGTCGGCTGAACGAATATAAATGAATCTTATATTTATGATACTTTTTCTTTTGCCTCTCTTCTTGGTAGCATTTTATTGCTCGTGAAAGGGTACGAATTGTTTTGCTGACAGATTTACGAGGAAAGATTCGGCGTTTATTTTATCTGTGACTTCCATTCTTGAGAGGCAACTTTGATTGCAGAAACGTTGAATACAAATTTAATATCGCTGGCCATTATATGATTTACAACTGGGCTGTCATGTTTGGGCTAATCGATGGTCGTTTGCGAACCTTTTCACTAATAGATGGTTGTGGGTATTTTTTCCGGTGCGTGTTGTTAAATTTTCTTGTTGGCATAAACGTCTATATTTCTAAAGTGATAGGAAAAATACTACAATTAATTTTACATGGCTATGGCCTATATTTTATGGAGGACTCGATTAGGCAGACTACATTAGTGAAAGTCGATACACTGTTGTTAAATTGAGACTAACTAAATTAAAATTAGACTATTGAATGAATGAATTAATGAAAAATTTATTCGGTCACAAAAGCACAAGGGACACAAGGTAGATATATACATAGTTATAAGATTATGGCACTAACATGTAATATCCATACAATCAAAAGAACAATAATTAATATATTAAACAGAAGAATTAATATATTGCTATCTTATACTCACAAAGTAAGGCGATGTTTTAGAGTTGTTAAGCTAAATTTATACAAAGCGTTTATAAAAATAATAGAAGGCAGAATAGCAGCCGAACTCGATTGCCATCAACCCCCAGAACAAGCAGGTTTCCGCAAAGGGCTCTCTATCACCGATCATCTGCAAGCTATCAACCAGGTTTTAGAAAAACACATAGAATTTAACATCCCCTTATATTTGGCATTTATAGATTATTCAAAAGCTTTCGATAGCATAAAACATTCTTCCATCTTTCAAGCGTTACAAAATCAAAATATTAATCCCACATACATAAACTTATTGAAAATAGTGTATCTCAATAGTTCAGCATCAATAAAGCTTACAAATACAGGACCATCTTTCAAAATAGAAAAAGGAGTCAAACAAGGTGATCCACTGTCACCAAAACTTTTCACCGCTACATTAGAAGAAGTTTTTCGGCTAATACTTCCTGGTTGGGAGGGAAAAGGCATTCTCATCGGAGAAAAAAGACTAACAAACCTCCGATTTGCAGATGACATAGTGCTTTTTTCTTCCTCTGCCTCGGAATTGGGACACATGATTCAAGATCTGTACAAGGCTAGCCTTGAGGTTGGACTGAAGATGAATATGTCAAAGACCAAATTAATGACTAATAGCACAAAGAAGAAGATATATGTTGAGGGTGTGGAGGTTGAATATGTCCATGAGTATATATTTGGGCCAATTAGTTTCTTTTCAGGCGAGACAAGAAGCAGAACTCGCGCGTAGAACGGTAAACGCTTGGAGAAGCTTTTGGTCTATGAAAGATCTTTTGAAAGGCAACCTGCCTATATCTCTGAAACGCCGACTCATGGACATGTGCATCCTCCCCATCCTCACATATGGTGTTCAAACCTGGTCTTTGACCGCAGATCAGAAGTCCAGCCTCGGGGTTTGTCAGCGAGCTATGGAGCGCAGTATTCTCAAAGTAAAACTTGTAGACCGAGTCAAAAATACCATACTGCGCTCTAAAACACAAATCGCAGATGTGTCCCAAAAAGCAGCCAAGTTAAAATATGACTGGGCCGGTCATATCTGTCGTATGTCTGACGATCTTTGGGCTAAGACTACCACCTTGTGGGTCCCAGATCGAAAGAGGCCACGCGGCAGACCCAAGATTAGGTGGCAAAATGATCTAAACCTGTATAATGCAGAGTGGACAACAACAGCTCTCGATAGAGAGAGGTGGAAAGAGGGTAGGGAGGCCTTTACCCTGCAGTGGGACAGGTTAGGCTGTAAATAATAATAATAATAAGCTAAATTTAGTCCCGATTCATCGGCGTTTGTGGCTCGTCTTACTTTACACATTTCGCCGTGTTACCTAATACTACGCAATATATTTAGTAAAATTAAATTTAACTTTCCATATTTGTTATCGTTTCCCTCTATGTCAAGTATCAAAGAGAGGGATTGACTAAATTTAGTTTAGTCTAGTGCAACAAAATAATTAGTAAAAATACATTTAGTTTTAGCCCTTTTAATAATTATTCTTCCTTATGATTATTTGCCAACTGTGTTTTTGTTTTTCGTGTAAGTGTGTGGCCAACTCTAGTGTTGGAATTTTCAGACCGTCCGAAGGCCTCCGACGTGGTCTAACGATTCTTATCCTTAGACAAGAACCGGAACCGACAACTTTACGTGCCCTCCGAAGCACGGTAGCGCTCAGATGTAAATGACACACGTGGTCACCCATCTAAGTAGCGACCTGTGCAAGCGTTGCTTAACTTTGCCGATCTGTTATGAATGGCTAGCCAAGCCTCGCTGTGAGCGCAAAAACCAAAAAAGAAATGCCAACTGGTCTAAAAATCAACACAGTTTAATTATCTGCGGTCCTTCAAGAAAATAAAAAATCTGTGTCTTCTATGGTCGTTTCCACTAAGCCTGTGGTGTTCTAATGGAAATTATAGTGTGTTGAAAATAATCATATATTAAGAAGAATTAGGCGAAGGTATTTTTACTTCTCTCAAATACCTTTCTATCTTTCTCCCTTCGCTCTTTCTATAGGAAAGCGAACAAGTTTCTATTCGAGTTTCGCCCTGTCTCCAGCGCTCTTACTGAACAAAACGCAATAGCATAACTGAAATAAATAGTAATGCTACTGCGACTTTATGCTGTCCTTTCGAGAGAGGTTGGTACTATAATCGTGGCTAAAATACAGGGCTGATGATGAATATTAAATAACAAAAAGGCAACCTTGAAACCTGAAGCCTGAGCAAGTAGCTTTTATGTCTAACAGGCCACTATAATGTTCTCGAGAGACAGGTAAAGTCTGCCAATCTGCACTTGGTCAGCATGGTAAACGATAGCCTAAGACTTCTCTTGGTGTGAACAGGAGACATGCCCAGCAGAAGGACAGCTTAGAAACAGGGCTAATTTGGAGCGAGACAGTTTTTGAAAACTGATGTTATTATTATCAATAACTCTGAAGCAGGCCTTCAGTGACATCCATTTTAAACATAAAAATAAGTGAAATCAAACTGTGGTTTAAACGTCGTCTAAACTCTGCCACGTGGTTGCTTAGTATGATCGAACGTTTTGAGAGCTGGCGGAGAGTGTGACTGTTGACGTGTGTGGCTGTGGCTGGCCACTACAGTCATGTGTAGTGGTATGGTCACGCAAATTTTATTGAAGACAAGCAACTTTACAACTAAATGTGTTTGTCTAAAATCTCTTGATTGCCTAAAATATTACCTACAGCCATCATCATTTAGGACATAAGTATGTGGATATTTTTATTGTAATTAACTTGTTTTAAATTAGTATGAATACATGAAGTTAAATGAGTTCTGATTTGTTAATTATAATATTAAACTAAATTTATATCTATGCAAGAAGTTTTAGGACCAGTTGATTACAACGCACTTTTTAAATATGTGTATGCCAGTTTTTGAAGCCGATTAAGATATTTTATCATATTTACAGATGTTGACTCGTCTACCTAGTAGATATAATATATTATGTATCATCGTCACCATCAACAGTCAATAATAGCTAGTGCTGGACTAGACCTCTCCTTTGAAAGGAGGTTTTGGCCTATTATACCACACGGGCGGGTTCCATAGGATCTGGATCAAGTTTTCCTTCTTTTACAGTGCTATTCTCTACATAATATACTCCATCGGTTGGCCCTTAGACACCCACGGGACAATGTGATATACCTATGTATAATCAATCTATTAAGGTAATCGGCATTTACAATATAGGCTGTATATACTATATGAAGATAAAAAGTTCAGTACAATTTACACGTTCGGCTTTTACAAAACTAAACATTTACAACAAGCCCTCATTGTAATAAGCTGATTAGCCATTATTATCATTTCAAATGAAAGTACAAAAACAATAAAGTCTTTGCACGAAATGCCGCAACAATTCATAAATTTAAAATAAAACAAAAACTGCACAAAATTGCATTCCACAAAATTTCCTTGAAATGATGTCGAATTAATTATCTCGCTAGTTTTGAATTTCCATTTCGCCGATCGCACACTTTGTGAGCAAGATATTCCCTCTTAAGTTCTATTTATAAATTCAGTGAAAAGCAATTAATTTAAAGTCAACAATAGAAAAGTTTCCGGTTGTGATGCATTGTGTCCCGCTTAGCCGTTTGCTTTCTTCAACTGTTGGATTGTTCAATGATTTCCTTTATTAGCCAGACTATTAAAAATGAGAGAAAGCCTGTTCTTCTGTTTTGTTTATTTCAATTTACTTATCGTATTTCAAATCGTTTATTGTGTGTATTGTTAAGATTTATTATTTATCTTTTTACTTTAAGCGCAGGTTTTGATTGCGGAGTCATGTATTGCCGAGAATTAATTACTCGATATACTCGTAGATTCAGTCCGCGGTTCAGGAACTGAATAAAGACTACATAAAACGATACTTATTTCTTTTTAAATGTTATATTTAGCTAATTTTAATTTACATATATCTATAAAGATTACATAAATGTGTAGTTAGAAATAATCGATCAAATCATCAATAAACGTATCCAGCTTCTCGAAGCAAAACACCCAATTTGCTTCACAAAATTCTAACCAACGCAGTGTGGGTGTTTCGGTCATCAATTTGTCATGCCAACTACTCTCAGCAATGAGGGATTTCCAAACAGGATTTAAGCAAAACCAATTGCACCGATGTGTGCACCGTGCACTAAGCCGTAATAAAGGAGTGCGCAACCATACATCTTCGGATATATTCGCACTTAACCAAATCCTGTTCGTAGCGAACTTGTAATGAATACCTATTACGATTGTTTATCGTTGGATAACAGTAAATTGGTATCGGTTATACAATAGTAGTAAAAGGGATTAATTTGTTGACAGTAAATTGGATCCTAATGAAGCAAAGGCTGTGTGTATAAACAAAACGGTCGTCTTGGCCCCTGTTTACATGATTCAACGGTTCGTTAGCTTTGTTTCAAATCCAATCGGCCGTTTGTACGACTGCTGGTGTCTCCACTTCTGCGTTTACTGTTATGCTTTACGTTTTGTTATCGTCTTCCGTCTTGATTTAATGCGCTGTGCTACAGATTTTTACAGATTGTTTTTACAAAGAATTTACAAAAAATTCTCGATGATGTGGAGTACTTACTTTTGTTTTTCGCTGCCATACAAACGTAATCAGTTCGGGTATATAAAAGTCATTCGGCCGTAATACGAAATTCACACCCTTGAAATTAGGCATTTATATCGTAGTCGCCATCTGAGACCGGCTGTTAAGATATGGATGAATTTAGAATAGTTAAGTGACACTGTTTCCGACAAAACTAAGATTGCTAGTGAAACCGCAGTAAACAGTTAGTAGAAGATATTTAAATTCACAACGTGTTTGAATTTCAGATATTTGTGAAAAGATTTCGACATTTTATATTTAACCGATTTGATGTTCTAATATGAACAATTCGTCGGTCAAATCACGAAATCCAACAACGGTATCCAACAAAATTTTAGATTTTGAGTTATTAGCACTAGCACCATCGACATTTATAGGTCAAGTTTCAGTATGTCACAAAAAGGCGAAATCAAAACTGGAATGAAACCGCACTTATAAGCCGTTGCGAAAAGCCCTATCTACTTTTCCTTTTAATTCAAAAAATCACGAAGGGACATATCGCTAGTTACGCCTTTTCATGCATAATAATGTTTTTTCACGAAGAGGCGTAACATAATTTGGCGCGAGTGAAACCAAGACCTTTCGAAACTCGTTTCTGTTGTAACTGCTGGAAACCCATGGCACTGTTCTGTCACTGGACGAGAAAACCAACGCTGTGGTCAAAACGCTATAGCACATCTTATAGCGTTTTGACCACAGCGTTGGTTTTCACACCCTTCGAGACACAGTCTCGAAGGGTGTTTCCCGGAAAAAGCGTTAACAAGGAAAGTAAACTCTCGCTCGAGACTCTCGAACTCATGGGGCAAAGAAGGGGAATGTCATATGCGCAGACGTGTTCGCCGGATGGAAGAAACCTTAACCGGATAATCCGGAAGCTGGTGCGACGTGACCTCCGATTTCAATACCCTCGCTATTACGGCTGCGATTGAATAGAATCGAGGCACCAAATTCTTCGTTCGCCAGCTTGGTAGAATTCATCTGTCGGAACTCAGTCCTGCGGATGGCAAAACCGTAAATTCACGCTGAAATTGAGAGTTTCTACAAGGACTTGTACGATTCACGGATGCCTAAACCCACGAGACCCAGCGGTGATGACCACAGAGCCCAACTCACACGCCATTACACGGAAGACATCCCTGATGTCAACCAGGGCGAGTTAAGAGTGGCTCTCGAGCAGCTTAAGAACAACAAGTCTCTAGGGGATGACGGAATCACCACAGAGCTCTTAAAAGTAGGTGGGACAGTAGTTCTGAAGGAGTTGGCGAGCCTGTTTAGTTCCGTTATCCATCAAGGCCTAACACCTCAGGCGTGGAGTGGAAGTGCGGTGGTTCTGTTTTTCAAAAAAGGTGACTAACCCCTGCTGAAAAACTATAGACCTATTTCACTCCTGAGTCACATCTACAAGTTGTTTTCGAGAGTCCTAACAAACCGCCTCGCCAGAAAACTCGACGACTTCCAGCCACCGGAACAAGCCGGGTTTCGAAAAGGCTATAGCACCGTAACAGCGTAACATCCATACGGTAGATTGTACAGAAGATCGCACATTGAACAGATGCTCGAAGTTGTTCAAGAGTATGTCTACATTGGGCAAGTAGTCCAGCTTGGTAGAAACAATTTCGAGTAAGAAATCGACCGCTGGATGGAGTTGGGTTGGGCAGCGTTTGGCCAGCTACGTCGAGTTTTCTCTTCGCCCCTACCGCAATGCCTGAAGACCAAAGTCTTCAACCAATGTGTCCTACCTGTTATGACCACAAACACTGTGTGTGTTATCCACAAACTAAAAGTCAAGCAGCGAGCTATGGAACGGGCTATGCTTGGCGTCTCTTTGAAGGATAAAATCCGAAACGAAGTTATCCGACAAAGAACCAAAATTACCGACATAGCTCGCAGAATCAGTAAACTCAAGTAGCAGTGGGCTGGCCATATCTGTAGAAGGACTGAGGGCCGATGGAGCAAGCGTGTCCTAGAGTGGAGACCACGCCTCGGCAAGCGTAAGGTAGGGTGGCCCCCGGCTAGGTGGACCGACGACCTGAAAAAGGTGGCTGCGACAGACTGGATGCGGAAAGCTGAGGACTCTGTACTGTGGCCCGTGTTGGGAGAAACCTTTGTCCAGCAATGGACTGCGATAGGCAGATTGATTGATTCGTTAGGTGTAACTTTGCATAAAGAAACTTTGCTGTAAGAAAGCCGGTAGCTCGGAAAACTACTGCCACAGAATAAAAGAAATTATATATTTGAAATTTAATGCTTACCGATGTTTTCAATTTCTCTTAAAGCAATACATACCTGGAAGTAAGTCAAATGACTGATATTAGGGGTACATCACGAAAAGGCGTAAGTGAAACTTTTTTCAAAAAATATAAATATCCTTATAATTAACTACAGTACACTGAAATCACAGTTAAAAATATGATCAGTCTTAGCTACATATTTACATAAATATCATACCAAGCACATTAAATCTTAAGACATCAAGTTATGACAGTACATAACGTGACGATTTCATAAAAATGGCTCTGCTGTAAAATTTACCAAAGCACAGATACGCCTTTTCGTGATTCGACCGACGAATTACTTATAGCATAGGCTAGTTTTGAGTTTTAAATTTCGTGATTCCATAATAAGTATTACATTTTTAATTTTACAAAAAATGCATATCGAGGGTTCACGGGCAAAATGTATTAAGCGACATTTTTTTAACTTTACAGGAGAGCGTTTTAAAGTTTCAATTTTACGAAAAAAATCGCTATAAAAAAGTATAAGGTTATTAACGAAAAAGTAACCGAAGTTGATATCTATGACAAAAGCTGCATAATAAGAGTACATAAGGAAACCACTCCGGGGGACATAGAGGCATTTATTAAATATAAGACTGACCTTAATGTGCAAGTTTATAAAATAAACAATATAAATAATGAATTTAATGCCTTCAAGGTTATTGTTCCGTTAAACAGTGTCGACCTGTTCCTGAACGATAATGGTGATCGTTTCTGGCCTGCGGACATTGTTTTCAGGAAGTTCTGGGAACGTAAGCAAGTCGGTAATAAAAGGTCAATAACGAACGCAGAGCTTATTAAAAACTAATATGGATTGCTCGACCATTAAGCTTGTTTCATATAACTGTAGATCACTCAAAAGATCTTTACAGGAAATAGTTCAGTTATGTAATAGTCATCACATTATAGCGCTTCAAGAAACATGGCTGTTTCCACATGATCTTGGATTGTTAAACACGATTCACAAACAATTCGGCAGTCATGGTATATCTGCTGTCGACACGGAGCAAGGAATGGTGCGAGGGAGGCCCTACGGGGGAGTAGCTCTTCTGTGGGATCGAAACATATTCCATAGTGCTGACATTGTGCAGTGTAACAATGATCGCATAGTTGCGGTTAAACTTGTGCGCGGGGATCGGAGTATTCTAGTATTTAGTGTATATATGCCTACCGACTGTGAAGACAATTTCCTGGTAATGGCACAGTGTCTGGCTAATATAAGTGTGGTAATTGATAGTGTGGATGTTGAAAGTGTGTTCGTATTAGGGGACTTTAACGCGCACCCCGACACGCGTTTCTACAAGGAACTAATGGACTATTGTTTTGAAGAATTGTTATCTTGTATAGACTCTAAGCGATTAGATATTAGCACGTATACATATGTAAGTGATGGAACCGGTTCGCAGCGATGGCTCGATCACTGCCTTGTCTCAGCGGCGGCCGAGTCATCGGTAAGTGACGTATACGTATTATATGATGCCTATCTGTCGGATCACCTACCATTAGTAATAGAGGTAAGAATTAATAATATTATTTGTAAAAGACTGATAGTAGATAGTGGGACTGATTGCAATTTAAAGTATAGGTGGGGCTGTAGGAGTAAAGAACAATGTGATAAATACTGTGAACTATGTACTGAAAATCTAGGTTTAATATATTAATCCGAGGAGTATAACTTGTCATGTAAGAGCAATACATATGTTATGTAATGATGTAGAACATATAAGTATAATTGACAGGCTTTACTGTAATATAATTAAAGTGTTACAAACTGCCGCTGAACGTACATATACATGTTATAATAATAGGAAACGTTATATAACCGGTTGGAATTATTATGTTAGACAGTACCACGTCCAGGCTAGGCAAACTTTTTTACAGTGGAATACATATGGTAGGCCCAGTTCAGGTTATTATTACGATCTAATGCGTACAGCGCGTAAAGACTTTAAAGCTGCCTTGAAATATGTTCAAAATAACCAGGAGAAGATCAAAATGAATATGTTAGCGCATCATGCTTCGTCTAAAAATTTCACGGGTTTTTGGACGGAAGTTAAAAAGCTCAAGCCAAAAACCAGCACACCAGTCAGTGTAGAGGGTGAATCTGACAAAAAAACTATTGCAAATAACTTTAGAACGCATTTTAATGTAAAACAGACTTTAATTAATCCAGCAGTACCTGTGCCTTCGTCAAGTTGTTGTAAAAGTGTTGAGGAGGGGGCTTTCCAGGTGTCGATTGATGATGTTGTTGAGGTTCTCAGGACAATGAAGCGAGGGAAATCCCCAGGGCACGATGGCTTGAGTATTGAGCATCTGTTATACGCAGGAAAGTATATTGCTGATACCTTAACTTTACTGTTCAATCTTTGTGCACGGCACCAATACTTGCCTGAGGAACTTATACGTACATTGGTTGTGCCTATAATTAAGAATAAAACTAGCATGTCGAATTATAGACCCATTTCGCTGGCAACGGTTGTGCTACATAAAAAGTTAAGTCCCGCACTTAGCCTAAATGACGGGCAGTTCGGTTTTCGTCCTGAAGTTTCAACAGACATGGCTATCTTCTCCCTGAAGCAAGTTGTATCGCAATATGTGGAACAGGAGACAAGTGTTTACGCTTGTTTCCTTGATCTAAGCCGTGCCTTTGATACTATCAATCATGACTTGCTATGGGAGAAACTAGGTAAAACTTATATCGCGACAAGAGTTGTTGGACTGATTAGATATTGGTATTCTAATCAGGCGAACAACGTCAGGTGGGAATCAGCTAGATCGGATAGCTATACTTAAACTATCTTGTGGCGTTAGGCAGGGTGGGTTAACCTCTCCTGACCTATTTAATATCTATATGAATGATTTGATTGAGGAGCTGAGTGGGACTGCGGTGGGGCTTAGGCTTGGAGACAGGTATGTCAACAACCTGAGCTACGCTGATGATATGGTCCTACTCAGCCCCTCAATTAAGGGTTTAAGGAAACTGATGGCAATTTGTGAGAGATACGCTAGAGAACATAACTTGGTGTATAATGCAAAGAAGACAAAATTGTTAATATTTAGGTCAGGAAGAGGCCCACAAAACGTCCCACCAGTTTGGATAGGAGGTCAGCGAGTCAAAGTAGTAGAGAGGTTTAAGTACCTTGGTCATATACTGACGTCAGACTTCAAAGACGATGCCGATATAGACAGGCAACGCAGAGCGCTGTCAGTAGTGGGCAATATGATAGCCAGGAGATTTTTTAAAGCCGACACTCAGACGAAGGTACATCTTTTTAGGACATATTGTCAGTGTTTCTACACGTGCCAACTCTGGACGCGTTACACGAAGAGGTCTCTGGATGGTATTCGTGTTCAGTATAATAATATCTTTAGACAGCTAATGAGTCTTGCGCCGCATTGTAGTGCGTCGGGTATGTTCGCAGAAGCTAGGCTGGATACGTTTAATGCCATCCAGAGAAAACGAATCGCTGGATGCATGTCGAGGGTTGGTTCGTATACGAACAATATTATCAAAGAGTTTTCTGAAAGACTGTATACTACCAAAATGTACAATAAATGGTTACAGATTGCAGCGATATATATGCCGTGTGGTTGACGGCATAGAATACAAGTGTCACCACCCCTTATCTTCCCGTGGGTGTCGTAAGAGGCGACTAAGGGATAACACGATGCAAATACCATCTTTGCGTAGAGACGGAAAACTCGACATCAAACCCTATACGACTGCCTCGTTGGTCTCGCGGCATAAATGTGCGCGTGGGATCGGGAGGTCTCGGGTTCGATTCCTGGGTCGGGCAGTGTTATTGGGTTTTTCTGTCACGAAACTCCCAGTAGGCAGCACGGAGTCTGGAAATGTGCCCGGTACGGCAATAGGCTCGCACCTTATTACGTGGGACTACAGTATATCTGGCGAAAAGTGGGTGTAGAAATACACCTCTGCCTACCCCTTCGGGGATAAAAAGCGTGACGTTGTGTATGTATGTAGATTGCAGCGTAATAATTGTACCTAATAGCGTCATTTTTTGTAATAGCGTAGAGAGGTTATATATATATTCATTTTGTCTGTCATGTAACTTCATTTATTTTCTTTTTAATACTGATATGTTTTGTTTCTATTTATTTATTTTTTGTTCCTTTTCTGTGTAAAATATAGAGTGTAAAGATTCCGAAATAAAGATTTATTATTATTATTCCGTTTATTAAATATTGCTCTCATTATCAAATTTTACATACTTAAATATTACAATAAAAAATAAATTAAATATATAAAATGGGACCACGGAGACCCACCGGCATCGGGCACAGGGACCAAGCTACCGGTGGTTAGGGCTCCAGAGAAAGGAACCTCCGTACGATGCGTGTCGTGTCCAGCAATACTGCCTTCTGTATAGAGGACTTGATCCAGCCGTCTAACGAGAGCCTCTTGAGGTGGTGGTTGAGGATCTTGGCAATAAGACCATTTACGGTCACGACTATCGGTACAATGATCGCCGAGTCAACATCCCACATGTCGACAATCTCGTGAGCCAGATCCAAATACTTCATTTGTTTATCTTTTTCGGCTTTCACGAGATTCTCGTCATGGGATATGGTGACGTCGATGATCATTGCAAGGCGCTCTAATCGGTCTATCACCACTATGTCCAGCTTGTTAGCCACAATAGTTCTGTCAGTAATGATAGACCGATCCCAATACAGAGTAGCACGACCATTTTCAAGAACTGGGTCGGGCACATACCTGTAGTACGGTATTTCAGAGTCGACAAGTTGGTACTTTAAGGCAAGTTGCTGGTGGAAAATCCTGGCTACTTGGTTGTGTCTATGCAAATACTCGCCGTTGGCAAGACGAGAACAACCGGATACTATATGTCTGAGCGACGCACCAGGCTGGTGACATGCCCGATATATGTCTACCGTCCCATCCCTCAGTATATACTTCCGGTAGTTGTTCGTCATGATAACTTCGTCCATAATTGCAAACACAAAACCTTCTGTTTCGGCGAAAAGATCGCCAAAACGCAGCCAGGACACCGATGCTGAAAAATCTACGTCGGGCCCATGCAAGGCCCGGTAAAATCGTCCATGCAGCTCTTTACCTTTCCATACCTCCCTGCGCTCTTCTACACCAAGTACGACAGGTTTGCGCCAGTTCTCTTTCGCCAGACCCAGCGGGGTAAGCCCACTGTCTACAGCGACCACATCTCGGTGCATCCCTGCGTCAGTGTTTAGAAAGTATTCTCTGAGATTGCACACCTCGCGATTGTGGCGAGTCTTGGCACTTAGGAAGCCACGACCCCCACACTTACGCGGGATGTACAATCTCATCACCGACGAACGCAGGTGATGCATCCGGTATGTCGTGAGTAGACAGCGAACTTTCCGATCCAAGGCGTCCAATTCTGTTTGAGTCCATCTGAGTATGCCGAAGGAGTACATTAAGACCGGCATGGCCCAACCGTTACAGGCACGCACCTTATTTCCGCCTGATAAAAAGCTTTTTAAGATTTTCTTCAGGCGGCCAAAGAAACGTACCTGTAACGTCTGTTTCATGCCCGCGTCATCAATGCTTAATGCCTGCGACATACCCAGATATTTGTAGGTTTCGGTTGCAGAGAGAGATCTAAGTTGTGTAAAATCTGAAAGCATTATGCCATCAGATTCCACACTCCTGCCTCGCTTTACATGCATGACCGCACATTTATCCACACCGAACTCCATCTTAATTGAATTACTAAAATTTTCAGTTGTCTTTAGTAACTCAGTTAACTGGTGGTCAGTGGGGGCAAATAGATTTAGGTCATCCATGAAAAGGAGATGAGAAATAACCTGACCTCTACTCTGCAATCGATAGCCTAGACCTGAACTTTCGAGCAAAGTGCTCAGCGGGTTCAGTGCTAGACAAAACCATAGTGGACTCAAACTGTCGCCCTGGAAAATACCTCGCTTGATCTTTATAGGTACGCCATACCCGCAAGGCTGTCGACATCCTGGATAGCGAAGCACCGCACTCCACTGCCCCATACATGTCCTCAAGAGGGCGCATAGAGTTGCATCTACTTTGTACAACTCCAGCACCCTCAAGAGCCACGTATGTGGCACAGTGTCGTAGACCTTCTTATAGTCTATCCAGCATGTCGCCAGATTCTTTCGACTACGGCGCACCTGTTGGCTAATGGCCATGTCGATAAGGAGTAGCTCCTTAGTACCACGTGCCCGGTTTCTACATCCATTTTGAGACTCAGATAAGATTTTATTATTGAATATGTGTAATGTCAATTTTGTTCTCAAAATGGATGTAAAAACTTTATAAACTGTAGGCAGGCAAGTTATAGGCCTATAGTTCGTAGGCTCCGTGGTACTACCAGACTTAAAGAGCAGGTGAGTTACGCCAGTGGTCATAAAACTTGGCAGCGATCCTGAGTCCAGAGATGACTGGAATTGGGATGCCAAGCGAACATGTGCACTGCGTAGCCATTTTAACCAGAAATTGTGCAACCCGAAAAAAGTCCAAAAGTCCGGTCCCGCAGATTTCCAATTTGCTAACGGACGGACTGCACAATTTACATCGCTGGCGTCTATGGCTACAGGCTCCATTTGAGGTATTACCTCACATGATCGCTCAATATCCCTAATCCAGTCACCCTCTGTATGGCTGACGGGAGTCGACCATAAACTGCGCCAGAACGCAATTGTGTTCGCATCATCTGGTCGACGCCCATCATCCACACCTGGTTCAGGTCGCTCCCAATTCCTAAAAACCAGCTTCTCATCTCTTTGGAATGCGCGATTTTGGGTATATCGGTCAATCCTTTTTTTGTACCGCCTGATGCGATTCGCCCACGCATAGATTTTCTGCTTCAGGAAGTCGATGCGTTCTGTGACCCGTGACGGATATTCTTGAGGACAAAGTCCTGTCCCCTTAAACGCCCGACTCACAAAACGCATCACTCTCGGGCGGGTATTGCCCAACCTGAAGCAGATTAGCTTGCCTATGAATGCCCTGGTCTCAGCAATACGACGCTCAATTCTACGCTGCCAAGCCGGAACGGCATCCCGAGGAGCAATAGTAATACTGCTTTGTATTTTAATATTAGCTACTCGACACGCCGCTACGGCCGCGCAGTATAGAATTGAGTGTGTATCACTAAGATTTTCACTAGTGTCTAGGTAAGTAGGCAATAGTGAATCCAGGGCACTCACAAGCGCTATATTTTTTCTATGCGTGGGTAAACGCGGCAGCCGGGGTCTGCTTTCTAATGTAGCATACCGATATTCCCCAATGGCGCACTCCAAAGTACTCCTTATCTTATCAATGCATTGGGTACTTACTTGTATATCCCTGTCTATCAGTTCCTCACCTTCTTCTTGGGCCCTGAGTGAAGCGTGCACTATTGGAGCCTCATTGCGTGTAGAGGGTGTGATTTCAGGGATACCTCGCAAGTCTGAGCGTAGCCTCTCAAGTGCGTCGTCATCCAACAGGTGGCAGCGTTGAATGGCTCGCACTTGATCCGACAGTCGCTGTGTCGAAACGTTAACAGCTGGTTCCAAGGCCTGAAACAGAGGCAGTAAGCGGTCACGGTACGCCGTAAGGTTGGTTCCTCCCTCTGTAGCCACAAAATATGCCCGCATGACGTGCTCATTCATCGTTTGAGTCCATCTCATGCGGCGCACATCACCACCGGCAGCGGGGGCCCTTTTCGAAACCGGTGGGTCTCGGGGTCCCAAGCGTGACGGTGGCCGGCCTCTTCCCCGGCGGCGCATTGGTGTTGGTGTCGTCGGCGGGGAAAAATACTCATCACTCGATGAGCTCGACGCCTCAGCAATGGCCGGCACTGCTGGCACCGGTGGCTGCGAGGCGGAGCTGAGTGACGAGTCCGGGGGTCTTATTTGTGCCGCTGCTCTGGCTCTAGTCAACATTTTCTCTTAGTTGTATTCGTATTTACTCTTGTATTTACTTTATTTGCATTGTTTACATTTGTGACATCTGATGTCATTTTGGTTTCTTGATATTTACTTAGTAGTTATTTTCTTTTTGGTTTTTAAAGAAGTTTGTGATAATAATTATTTACACAATTGTATTTATCACGTATGTAATATAGTCTACGCCTCAGAAACAATAAAATAAATCAATACAAAATTTATCTAAGAAAATTGTGTCTGTTGACTTTTAGTGTTGCCAGTTATTATTATTATTCCTCTTTATTACGTCTTTTCTCATGGTAGAATTTTATACACTTAAATAAATAAATAAATTTAACCATATAAAATAGGACCACGGAGACCCACCGGTATCGGGTACAGGGAACAAGCTACCGGTGGTTAGGGCTCCAGAGAGAGGAACCTCCGAACTATGCGCGTCGTGTCCAACAATACTGCCTTCTGTATAGAGGACTTGATCCAGCCATCTAACGAGAGCCTCTTGAGATGGTGGTCGAGGCTCTTGGCAATGAGACCATTAACTGACACGACTATCGGTACAATTATCGCCGAGTTCACATCCCACATGTCGACAATCTCGTGAGCTAGGTCCAAATACTTGATTTCCTTATCTTTTTCGGCTTTCACGAGATTCTCGTCATGGGGAATAGTAACATCAACGATCATTGCAAGGCGTTCTGATCGATCTATCACCACAATATCGGGCTTGTTAGCCACGATAGTCCTATCGGTGATGATAGATCGATCCCAGTACATAGTGGCACGACCATTTTCGAGAACTGGGTCGGGCACATACCTGTAGTACGGTACTTCAAAGGGTACAAGGTCATATTTTAAGGCAAGCTGCTGATGGATGATCCTGGCTACTTGATTGTGCCTGTGCAAGTATTCGCCGTTGGCAAGACGAGAACAACCGGAAACTATATGTCTGAGGGATTCGCCGGGCTGGTGACACGCCCGACATATGTCAACAATCCCATCCTTCAGAATAAACTTACGGTAGTTGTTCGTCATGACAACTTCGTCCAAAATTGCACAAACAAAACCTTCGGTCTCTGCAAATAAATCACCAAACCGTAGCCAGGCTACTGATGACATGAGGTCTACATCGGGCCCATGCAAGGCCCGATAAAAACGTCCATGCAACTCTTTGCCTTTCCATACTTCCCTGCGCTCTTCAGTACTAAGTACAACAGGTTTGCGCCAGCTCTCTTTTGCCAGACCCAACGGGGTAAGTCCGTTGTCTACAGCAACAATATCACGATGCACACCCGTATCAGCCTTAAGAAAATATTCTCTAAGATTGTACACCTCGCGGTTGTGGAGGTCCTTAGTACTTAAGAAACCACGACCACCACATTTCCGCGGGATGTACAACCTCATTACTGATGACCGCGGGTGATGCATCCGATATTCAGTCAATAGACAACGGACCTTTCTGTCCAGGGCTTCCAGTTCTGATTGAGTCCATCTGAGTATGCCGAAGGAGTATGCTAAGACTGGCATGGCCCAACCATTATAGGCATGCACCCTGTTGCCGCCTGATAAAAAACTGCTCAGTATTTTCTTCAGGCGGCCCAAGAAGCGCTCCCGCAATGATTGTTTCATGGCAGTCTCAGCAATACCTAAGGCCTGCGACATACCCAGATACTTGTAGGTCTCGGCCGCAGATAGAGATCTAAGTTGTGTGGAATCTGAAAGCTCTATACCCTCAGATTGCATGACCGCACATTTACCCACACCAAATTCCATCTTGATAGAATTACTAAAAGTTTCAGTTACTTTTAGTAACGCTGTCAATTGGAAAGTGGAGGGGGCAATTAACTTCAGGTCATCCATATAAAAGAGGTGGGAGATACCTTGACCCCTACGCTGCAGCTGATAGCCTAACCCAGACCCCTCTAGCAAAGTGCTGAGAGGATTCAGAGCTAGACTAAACCACAAGGGACTCAAACTGTCACCCTGGAATATACCCCGTTCGATCTTAAGAGGAGCACCGCAATCGCGAATCTGCCGACATCCTGGATAGCGTAGGACCGTACTCCACTGTCCCATACATGCCTTCAAGAAGGCGCATAGACTTATATCGACTTTATATAACTCCAGCACCCTCAAGAGCCATGTATGTGGCACGGAGTCGAAGGCCTTCTTGTAATCTATCCAGCATGTCGCCAGATCCTTTCGGTTGCGGCGCACCTGCTGGCTAATGGCCATGTCAAAAAGGAGTAGCTCTTTTGTACCACGGGCCCCATTCTTACATCCATTTTGGGCCACTGACATGATGTTATTATTTCTAATATGTGATAACATCTTAGTCCTCAAAATGGATGTAAGAAGTTTATATATAGTCGGTAGACACGTAATTGGTCTATAATTTTTGGGGTCCGTGGTACAACCTGACTTAAAGAGCAGGTGAGTGAGACCAGTTGTCATAAAAGTTGGGATCGAGCCCAATTCCAAAGATGCCTGGAATTGGGATGCCAACCGAGCATGGGCACTACGTAGCCACTTCAACCAGAAGTTGTGCAGTCCGTCCGGTCCCGCTGATTTCCAGTTAGATAACGAACGGACTGCACAAGCTACATCTGTTGTTTCTATGGCTACGCGCTGCATTTGGGGTATTCCCTCACATGCTCGCTTAACATCCCCAAACCAATCACCTTCAGTGTGGCTAATGGGCATCGACCAAATGCTGCGCCAGAAAGCGTTCGTTGCCTCAACATCTGGCAGACGCCCATCATCCACACCTGAATTGGTTCGCTCCCAACTTCTATATACCCACCTTTCATCTTTTTGGAATGCCCTATTCTGGGCGTATTGGTCCACCCGCTTTTTGTATCGTCTTATACGGTTTGCCCACGCACAAACTTTTTGCTTCAGGTAGTCGATGCGTTCTGTGACTCGTGACTCGTATTCTTGGCGACTAAGGCCCGTGCCAGAGAACGCCCGAGTCACAAAACGCATCACTCTCGGTCTTGTATTGCCCGACCTGAAGCAAATTAGCTTTCCGATGAGCGCCCTGGTCTCAGCGATACGCATTGGTTCGAGGGGTACAGCATTGGTTCGAGGGGCAGAATTACTACCATTTGGTATTTTAATACCTGCCACTCGACACGCTGTAACAGCCGCACAGTACAGAATCGAGTGGGTATCGCTAAGATCTTCACTATTGTCTAAATACGTGGACAATAGTGAATCCAGGGCACACACCAGCGCTATATTTTTCTTGTGCGTGGGCAAACGTGGTAAGCGGGGCCTATCTGCTCTATTCACAAAACGATACTCCCGAATAGTGCATTCCAAAGTACTCCTTAATTCATCTATGTTTATTTATTATTAGTATAATTGAGTATAGCTTTCATTTCTTTTATGCTACTATTAATGGAAACAAAAGTCGCTTGATACAATATTACCCCAGTTTACTTTTATTTAGAAACAGGCTAAATGATATAAGTGCCATAAATTTCACAATACAGTTATAGGAAAAACGATTTAAGCGACACTCTGGCATTATTTTGTGTAAGGCTAAATATATGAACAACCATTGGAATACTAAAATAAAATCAGGCTAATCGGTTTAAGCAATCGAAATATCATAAAGTAGTTGCAGATTAAAATGATTTATGTAGCACTTTTCTCTAAAAGTAAATTGTTTGAAATAACAATTAATTTGTATGTATAATTAGGATTGGCGGTTAGATCAACATTAATTTGGACTATTGTTCATTTCCTACCAATGAAAAATCTAAAGAAATTTTAAAATAAAACAAATGCGTGTTTAAAATCAGACAAGTGATCGTTTTTATTATAATAGTGGCAAAGGATTAACATTTTTCGCTATTTTTTGAAAAATATTCAGCTACAAGAAATAAATATTTTTTTAGATAAATTACACCCAGAAAAATCATCGTACCTACTCATCACACCACAATTATTCCTGGATGATTTGATTCTGATAAGATATTTTTTTTGTTTAAAGTATTTTTGTATGTTCATTTCTATATCCGTGGATGTCACTGTAAGCAGAAATTTCCAAAAAAGAATTTAGTTTACGCATGCCAATGTCATTGCTAAGCATGAAGCCCGGGGTTTGATTCCCAGGTCGAGAACAGTGTTCTCAAGTTTTTCCATATAGAAATTCTCAGTAGCACCGCAGTCTGGAATTGTGCCTAGTAAGTGGCCACAGGGACATCCCATGTTTCATGTGATAATATAACTGGTAAAAAAGTGTGTCAAATATCTCTGCCCTCTACACTTCTACCTCTCCAGAGAAATACAGGCGTAAATTTATGTTATGTCAATTACTTAGTTTAGGACTTTAGATTATGTGTAATAACAGTCATCATTATCCTAGCATTATTCATGGTTGCATCCTCTGCTATTTGCTTAGGTTAGGAGCCCAGGGCCCGATATCTTGTCGAACCTGATAAGGTGCAATATGTACCTACGGGATTCTATGGGATAACTATGTTCTTTGGTTAGACTAGTGTCAGGATATTTGAGGGTGCTGACTCTCCGTACCGACTGTCAAACATCTTCATGACAGTCGGGACCGACGGCTTAACGCGCCCTCCAAAGTACTATACAAGCAATAATTTTCAGGTAAATACGCACATAACGTTAATAAGACTACAAGTTGTTCAAAGTTATTGGTGTGTGCCAGATTTCGAATCCGAGACCCTCTGCATTGCAGTCTGTTGGTCTCACCCCTAGACTATCGCACTATCTGTGTTCAATTCAGTTGATAGCGTATACATACACTTACATAGTCTCACGCCTGTAACCCCGAAGAGGTAGGCAGAGGTGTATTACTACACCCACTTTTCGCCAGATTAATTTTATTCCCACGTAATAATTGGCGAGCCTATTGCCGTACCGGGCACATTCCAGAATCCGTGCTGTTACTGTGAATTTCCTAACAGAAAAACCCAATAACATATTGCCCGACCCGGGAATCGAACATGAGACTTCCCGATCCTACGCGCACATTTTTGCCGCAAGACCAACGAGGCAGTCAGTAATAGTTCTGCTGATCATCATCCTCTTAGCGTCATCCCAGTTTCAATCTGGGGTCCACTTTCTAGTCTATCCGGATTTGGCTAAATATTAGCTTTTCCACAGACCGACTGCCTGTCTGACCTCCGCAACCCGAAGGGATAGCGATTATACTAGTGTCAGTTTATTTAGAAGGTACTGACGCCCTGTAACGACTGTCAAAGATCTTCATGACAACCAGGACCGACGGCTTAACGTGCTCTCCGAGGCACGGGACAAGCGATAATTAACAATTCAATACGCACATAACTCCGAAAAGTCATTGTGGATTCAAACTCGATACCCTCTGCATGGTAGTCTGTTGGTATATCCACTCGGCTATCGCTGCCTTCCAGTAATAGTTCTGCTGATAGTAACACTAAATTATAGATTTTAATAAACACAAACAACTACCTATTCATTAAGGAAACATTTAAAAAACAATTATGTAAGTAAGTACTTATCTATAATATTTTTTTGTTTAAGCATCGAAATGTACTTATATGGCAAATAATACTTTCAATTCAGTTTTACGCTCTCAAAATAGTACTATAATAAAATTATGTTTATTCAATGTGAACATTCTAATTCACAATAATTAATACTGTCTGATCGAGTGTAAGAGACACGCCGTGTAGACTGTTTATATTTCGAATACATTTTACAGTAAGTTCATAATGCAATAAATTAATCACCTTTTTTTTTTATAGACTCACGCTTGTATCCCCGAAGGGGTAGGCAGAGGTGTATTATTACACCCACATTTCGCCATGAACTTTTAGGTCCCTAAAAGTTCACCTTTTTAATGTATTGATAATTTGTTTATGAATTTCTTCAAATTATAATTAGACTAGCCGTTTCCCGCAGTTTCACCCGCGTCCTGAGGAAACTACTTCGCGTACCCGAAAAACCCAAATATCTTACGGACCCCTATTTTTTCTAAAATAAAATATAACCAATGTTACTCGCAGATAATGTAGCTTTCTAATGGTGTAAGATTTTTTTAAATCGGTCCAGTAGTTTTTGAGTTTCATCATCATCATCATCCTAGCGCTGTCCCGGTTGCGCTCCAAAACCCACGCCTTGGAGCCCGGAGTCCGCTTTCCGGCTATATCTCCTCCAATTCGCACGGTCTTCAGCATCCCTGGTGGTTAGTTGGTTGGCACGCATATCATCCCTTACGACGTCAAGCCAGCATTTTTTTGGCCTTCTCCGTTTACCGGGGCCCGGCGGAGGTAGCATGGCAAGACATTTGTTACCCACGTAAGATGCCGGTTGACGTAAGACGTGGCCATACCAGCGTAGACGACACTCTTGCAGTTTGTCAGCAATGTCACGGACATGAAGGCTACCCCGGATGCGGGAGTTCCTAATGCGGTCCTTCCGCGTGACACCACACATCCAGCGCAGCATGTTCATCTCCGTGACACGCAGACTCTGCTTGTGTCGTTCAAGCACAGGCCACGTCTCACTGCCATATAACAGGACATTTATAGTATTATATTGAGTTTATCCATTACAAACAAACAAACAAAAATACAAAATTTTCCTCTTTATAATATTATAAATAAAAAATAATAATAATAAATAATATATATTTATATAGTGTAGATATAGATTATGCGCGATTTACGCCACAACAACGCAATATTTCAATAACCAGGTGATGATTTTGTCCAAATAACACATAAAATGTCCATACTCGTACACGGTTCACGGCGACTGAAGCACCGCGGGGGCACGCGCGTTACTCACAGTGACGTAAATCAAAGACTCTGGCGCCGAAACGATATGTCTTACCCGACAACGGATAAACGATTTATACAAAATTTTGACTATCTTAACGAATATAGATTTCCTAATTCCAGTAGAGTAAAAATGTTTTAGCTTCCACCACTTAGAATACAATATGTCTGATGAGACGAGTCTTTATTAATTCAGTTCAAGAAGAAGGATTTAACCGCCGAGTATAAAGAATTTTTATTAAATATGAAAATGATTTAAGCGCCTGTGTGTATTAATATCAGACGCATGGTAAATGGTTTAAGCGACATAAGGTATGGATTTCAGCAGCAGGCTAAATGTTTTAAGCGACATCAAGTATGAATTTCAGGTGCAAGCAAAATGCTATAAGCGACAGTATGTATATATTTTAGGCGCAGGCAAGACGATTCAAACACCTTATCTTACCAAACTTATGCCGGGGAAAATAGCTCAAGTCAAAAATACTAAATATTTCGCCTGTATGAAGTCCATTTTTTCTGAAATTGTAAAAAAATGTTGTCGCTTCAATCAAAGGTACTCCGAACTGCCCCTAAATTTACTATTGTTTTAAGCGCCAAAAAAGTGCTCAGATCAGCACGAAACCGAGTGCAAACGACGCAGAAAAATCCGGCGATTCCGAATATGTATATAACTCAATATCGGCCAGGATGTCGCTTAATACATTTTGCCCGTGAACTCTCGATATTATGTCAGCAAAATTCATTGTCTATAAATATTTGTGTCTAAAATCCATATGAAGTAGGTAGCTATTATACCACGTTTAATTGAAATACTTAGAAAAGTAAATAATATTTGTAAGCATGACTATTTGCTGTAGTACCTACACGATAATTTTATTGTTTATAATTCAAACCGTTATCCGACAGATATGATGATATGATGGTCTCGGCCTGGACGACGGCACTTTTCTTTCCGGACCCTGTGCAAACGACTGTAAAGATGATTCTGATCCTGTTTCTAGGAATAATCCTAGCGACATAGGTACTTACCCTCATTTTGTAATTTAAATACAATTCATTAATTAATAAATTGTATTTAAATTATAAAATGAATGAGTAATTATGTAATGTTGAATAGACATTTTCTTATTTATTTGTATTGTACTTTAATATTTTAATTTAATTTTAGTTGTAGTATTTAAGTAGTTATAATTGTGTTATCCTAATATTAATTTATTTTGTTATTTAAATAAATGCACTTGCTGATTTGACCATTCATTAAATCTTACTATAAAAGTTCTATGTACCTGTGATAGTTATCATAATCATCCTAGCGCTATCACGGTTGGGAGCCAAGTCTTTTGCTTTCGAGCCCAGTCTCCACTATAATAGCACATAGGTCATAGAATAATATATATACGAAAGTCGGAAAACTTTTTAAGCGATATAATAAATTGTTTAAATTTCCGTTGCTTGATAAACAAATTATTCGTTCGACCTTTAAAAACTTTTCACAATCAATCACAAAGTGTTATTGAATAATTCCTTCCCGGTTTTAGTTTATTGCAATATTTAAAGTAAATATAATTAGAATAAAGTCAATTGTACGGATCAGTGATCCCAAGTTGTAGGGTAAATAGAACGGATCAAATGATAACAGTAATGTTATTCGACACTGTTGATGTTAACGAGAAAAGTTCACGGTAAAACATAACTTTCTTGGCGAAGTATCTTCCACAGTTAATTTGTTCTTTATTTCACATAAATTATTACTATAAGTATTTTATTATAATTTAGATGTTATTAGTTCAATGTCAAATAATAAATATTGTTTTACTTTTGAGATTTGTACAGGAAGTAATATGTAAGGTCCCCATTTTTATTAAAATTAATATCGATAGGAATTTAATAATTTGTAGTCGATTGACTATCGAAATCATTCAAAATGGCGGTTGGCGAGAGCGGGCATTCTATTCCGGGCGACGGTACTGAACGGACGGTGGCTCTTAGGAAATATTATAATATCTGTACTGTGTAAAGGTGTGTCCGAAATATAAATTGTATTGGAATACAATTGGAGTTTTACTACAAATCAGAAGTGGGATGTACATGCTCACATTAATTTATATTCGTTATAGTTCAAATTATGATTGTACGTGTGCGCGTATGGGGGTATTTTGTATTCGTCCTAGTTTTGAACTTTTGTTAGATATATATTGGAATAGAAAACTAGTTACCAGCGTACAATGTAACAACGCTAACAAATTTAAAATTACCCTCTTCATAGTGTAATAATTGTCTAACGGATTATTACTGTCTCGTTGGTCTCGCGGCAAAAATTTTCTCGTGAGACATATCCCGGGTTCGATGCCCGGTTCGGGCAATGTATTGTTGGGATTTCTTTGGTCTGGTCAAAAGAGAGTATAGCAATATCTAGCTCTGCCTAGCTCTTCGAGGATATAGAAGGGAGACTGTGTATGTATGTAACGGATAATTACGAAAAGAATACTACTTGATTATGGTTAGCTTGTGCCGTGAACGTATGGTCAAGGTCACATTAAGGTGCAACCATGGTCTTGAGGAGAAAGCTCCAAGACCGTCTATTTTAATTATTAAATAAAGTGTATCATTGGTAGTGGTTCGGAGGACCAGGGTCAAGGTCATGTTAACGTCAGAAAAGGGTTCTAAGAAATATGCTCCGGGGTTTTGTAAAGGGGTATGAATTTTTCATTATTTTTGCGCTAACGCGCACCGTTTTCGAGATAGACGATTTCTTTTCAAAAAAAAAATAATTTACCGTCTATATAAAAATACAAATTCAAACCGAACTTTTCGTCTCTGAGTTAAAGAAAATGGAGCGAGGCGGGAATGGACCAAGCTGACGCCTGGAGACGCCGGAGCCCGGTGGATCGGGACGCGATGGCGAAGAGCTGGGCGGGAGTCGACTGCGCAGCGAGGTGGACTGTGGAGGTCGCACTCGCTATCGGAGCCGTGGCCCTGCTCATCGCGGCGTCTGCGGCCGGAGCGTCCGGGACGGGGATCCTGGGTCGGAGAGAGAACGAGAGTAACGAGACGGAGTCGGGCGCTTGGAAGAGGAAATCGGCTTGCAACGGAGTCGTCATCGACCAGGTTCCCGACGGCATGGCTCTCGTCGCGGCGACCGTAATGCGTCGCATATTTGTTATTTATTTAATTATTTGTCATTCACACGTTCATGCAGAAATAGTGCAGTGTCCCACAAAACCGTGTCATCGGTTTGACTGTGGGATCCAGTCTCCGTACAGTAAATTAGAACGTTTACATAGATAAAATTACAATAACTACTTATAGCTAACTTCACTCTTAAATTCTAGCACTTATCTAAGTAATATTGCTTAAGTCTCCTTTTAAATATAGTTTCATCATTTTCGTTCCTTATGTCCTCTGGGACATTGTTTGGCGGATATGGCAAACGTTTTTAAAGTTCTACCACCGTAATAATTAAACACTCTTGGTACAATATATTTGCCAGAGGCCATCGATCGGGTGTTATGATTATTTGTAACTGGTTCCAAGTTATGCCCAAGACTGCCATGGTTGTTTACAGCCAAAAAGTATTTATGTTTTAGGGAAATTGGTAGTATTTTACAAATTTTAAATAATTTTGTGTAGACATTTTTATGCTGATTTCTAGTTTTATTATTGACAAGAAGTTTAAGAAACTTTGTTTGGATTGATTCTAATTTATTTATATATGTTTTGAATGTAAGACCATGGCAATCTAAAGCATACCGAAAATAGACTCCTAGAGTGACATATATAAGGATTTCAATGTTCCTTTAGGTACTTTAAAGCTTAAATGATAGAATTTTCCAAGTAATACTCTGTTTTACATCTGTTTTAAATTGTATGATGAATACTCTGTTTGTCACAAAGGTAATCTAAATGATGGGACCATGAAAAATGTTCATCAATTTTCATGCCTAAGTATTTAAAACAGTTTACTTTTTAATAGGTTTACATTGACGGTTTGATAAATTATGAAAGCTTGAATGGTTGTGTGTATACAATACTGGTTCTACTGATGGTCGCAAATATGTATAGTGTGTTATTAACAGTTTGGTTTTCTCTGACTTGATGACGATGCCGTTATCGTCGCATAGACCGACATCATTGAGGCAGGATGAGATGCGGTCTTTTTGAAAGCACAGCCGAGGTGAGCAGCGATGCCGTCTTGAACGGGACGACAAAGAGCTGCCTCATGACCCCTCCAGAAGTTTTCGTCTCCAAGTACTCATGGATCTCAGAGTTGCGAGTAGGCCGGGCGGCGCCACTTGTAGTCCTGAGGATGTTATTTTGGGCTCTGGAGGCATTGGATGTTTGATTTGCAGGCTGAGGACCACAGTTGGAATCCATAAGTCCATATTGGGTTTTATAACTGAGCTGTAGACTCTGGGTTTGTTACTCAGGGACGGAGCGGATTGTTTACCGAGTAACCACAATAGGTTTTTTTTTAAAACGAAAGTTGACTTCGTTCCGTTTACGTTTTACATGCTCCTTCCAGGTCATACGTTGATCCAAGTGGAGGCCCGGGGGCTTCACACATGTAGATTGAGGTAGCGGTACTTGGCCGGGATTTGCTGTTGGGCATAGTTTCTTTAGCGGCATGAAAGTGATGTGGTGCGATTTGGGGGCACTCGCTCTAATTCGCCATTTTTGCAACCAGCAATAGGTTTGGTCTGGTTGGATTTGTAAGGGCCCCCTGGCTTTATCTGGGTCACTACTAGATGTCAAAAATGCAGCGTCATCCGCAGGCGTCGCAATAATTACATTTGGGGGCTTGCGGTAGGTCATGAGTAAATATGTTATACATTTCTGGGCCAAGGACCGAGCCTTGAGGCGCTCCTGAATCGCAAGTGTGCGGAGGGGATCTGGAGCCGCGTTGCTTGACTTGGTGGGTTCTATCCTTTAAATATGATGCAAAAGAAGGTAAAACGTGTGGGGCAGGGTCCTCTTTATTTTGCACAATAGGCTTTTGTTCCAAACCCGATCGAAAGCATGTTGGACATCGAGAAATGCTACTGAGCAGTACTCCTTATTTTCGAGACTGTCTTATCTTTTGGTAGACTCTATGCGTTTGCAACCTGTGCGAGAGCAGTCCTTAGTTCAGTGATCACCCGGTTGAGTCGTGTTATGTCTTCTCTATTGCGTGAATGTTGCCACACTCTGCGAAGTCTGCGCTTTTCAGATATCTTGCTGCGGATATCAACTGGAAATAGTTTTCTACGATTGGGTGTTTCTAGAGTGGGAGTATTTTTCCAAGCCGCTACTTGTATCAGGTTGGTGATGTATGGGCACGCGTGGTCAATGTTTTCGGGATTTTTCAGTGGAAGTTTAAGAATTATATTGGATTCCAGAAATTCACGAAAATTACCCTAGTCTGTTTTTGCATTTTACAGGTTCTCATTATAGAGTACACAGTAAATGATTGTTGTGCTTATCATCAGCATCACTAGACTATGGTCCGAGAAGACGTCGAGGCTTGATACTATGTGAACGTAAAGGGGTTGAATATTTTTGGTGATATAAAAGTCCAACAAATCTGGTATCTTGTTGCCGTCTGTAGGCCAGTATGTCGGTTCACCAGTAGATAATAGTATAAGTCGATTGGAATCGACGCTCATTTTTAGTTCTCGACCTGTTGTAACGGTTACTCGTGATCCCCAGTAGGTGTGCTTAGCATTCCAGACCCCACCAGCTATGAAGCGATTCCCCAGAGACTGGAAATATTCTGTGAACATGACTTCTTTTATGCAATGTCGCGGTGGGCAATATATGGCGCACTGTGGTAGCTTGTAGGTGATTAGTCGCGTACGGCTGCGGTAGGCAGTGTTTTATGCTATTTTTAATTACAATCGCAGAACCAGCATGAGCTCCGCCATTCGGGTGGCAGGTAAAATACACGCTATATCCGGTGATGCAAATTCGGCTTAGATTCGATTGTTTGTATGTGCTTTGGATATAAGGCACGCATCAAGTTTGTTGGAGTGGAGGAATGCTTCAAGTTCATGAGAGTTAGGTGCAAGGCCATTAATGTTCCACGTTGCAAGGTTTAGAGAAGTAATTTGTTGTTCTATAATGAGAGTTGTGATACGGTCCAACATGGAGCACATTTGTTGAATTAGGAGATCGATCGTCTCATTTTGTTTTATGAGTATGCTTTCAAGAGTCAGATTTCGTTGATTGTCAGTAATATCAGTGGTGTTATCAGAAGCTGGTGTAGATTTTGACTGCGTTACGGTCTCGGTGGCTACCACACCTGCATGGGATCTCTGTTGTAGTTCACAATCTTTGGTGGTTGTTGTCTATGGTGGAGGTTTTTAATGACTAAGCGGTAGCTTTTATTGTCCTTTGGGGTGAATAGCCGATAGCCCATTTGACCGGATAACAGTTATTTTTTTTGGGGGCACGTGTAGGGTGGGTCTAGGAAAGGATGGTAGTTCCTACTGACGCGAGTAACTTCACCCCTGTCCCAAAAATTATTAATTTAAAATAATATTAATGTACCTAGGTATTAATGGTACAGTCCAGAGCTGTATTGTTACAGGCTTATTTTTGTAGCAGTGATAAAACAGCCTATCATTCTAATTTATTAATATAAATTAGAATGATAGGCTGTTTTTCTACTTTTAATTCCTTGTGTATATTATGTCGCTATGATAATAATATGTTGTTAACTTGTGCTAAAAATTAAATGGTTAGTAATAGTGGTGTTTTACACATGTTGCGCTAACTATTGTATGAGCTGATATATTGCACTGTTGGTTGTAAAACCGTATTAACTAAATTACGATACAATTGTTAATATAGCCATGATTCTATTTATTAAAGGTCTATTTTGTTATGTGAAAATTCTGGTCAGAATTGGATGGGTTGACCAGAATTATAAGCTATTATAAGCAGTGTAGTAGTTCCTGCTAGAATTGGATGGGTTAGCAGGAACTGCATGTAGGTATTGTTGGTAAATGTCAATGTTGCTAGACTTGGGTGGGTTAGCAATCATTGCATTTATAACATGTAGGTATTGTTGGTAAATGTCAATCTTGCTAGAATTGGATGGGTTAGCAAGCATTGCATTTATAACATGTAGGTATTGTTGGTAAATGTCAATCTTGCTAGAATTGGATGGGTTAGCAAGCATTGCATTTATAACACGTAGATATTGTTGGTAAATGTCAATCTTGCTAGAATTGGATGGGTTAGCAAGCATTGCATTTATAACACGTAGGTATTGTTGGTAGATGTCATTTATAACATGGTATTGTTGGTAAATGGCATTTATAACATGTAGGTATTGTTGGTAAATGTCAATCTTGCTAGAATTGGATGGGTTAGCAAGCATTGCATTTATAACACGTAGGTATTGTTGGTAAATGTCATTTATAACATGGTATTGTTGGTAGATGGCATTTATAACACGTAGGTATTGTTGGTAAATGTCAATCTTGCTAGAATTGGATGGGTTAGCAAGCATTGCATTTATAACACGTAGGTATTGTTGGTAAATGTCAATCTTGCTAGAATTGGATGGGTTAGCAAGCATTGCATTTATAACACGTAGGTATTGTTGGTAAATGTCAATCTTGCTAGAATTGGATGGGTTAGCAAGCATTGCATTTATAGCATGTCTAAGCTTTTATAAGCGATTTATAAAATGTATTGGTCAGAATTAATGGGTTGACCAGGATTGTAAGCTTTTATAAGCGATTTATAAAATGTATTGGTCAGAATTGATGGATTGACCAGGATTGTAAGCTTTTATAAGCGATTTATAAAATGTATTGGTCAGAATTGATGGGTTGATCAGGATTGTAAGCTTTTATAAGCGATTTATAAAATGTATTGGTCAGAATTGATGGGTTGACCAGGATTGTAAGCTTTTATAAGCGATTTATAAAATGTATTGGTCAGAATTGATGGGTTGATCAGGATTGTAAGCTTTTATAAGCGATTTATAAAATGTATTGGTCAGAATTGGATGGGTTGACCAGGATTGTAAGCTTTTATAAGCGGTTTATAAAATGTATTGGTGAGAATTGGATGGGTTTACAGGGTTCTTTAATGTGATTGTAAGTGCCCCCTCTCGCCAAGTGTAAGGTTTATGTTAAGTTTGCTTGATTGCGTTTATGGGGACATACACGAGGTCAGGATGGACGAGTGTAAGGTCCCCATTTTTATTAAAATTAGTATCGATTGGAATTTAATAATTTGTAGTCGATTGACTCGTCCGAGTCACATCACTATCGAAATAATTCAAAATGGCGGTTGGCGAGAGCGGGCATTCTATTCCGGGCGACGGTACTGAACGGACGGTGGCTCTTAGGAAATATTATTATATCTGTACAGTGTAAAGGTGTGTCCGAAATATAAATTGTATTGGAATACAACTGGAGTTTTACTACAAATATATCTGAGTTCTTTGGTAATATGTAACGTATCAAAGATAGAGAATATTTATGGTTTCTTGGAGATGACAAGCAAGTGCCGTGCCGTCTTGGTACAATCCATGACATTCTTTGGGGCAAACTTGCCCGCAGCGATTGCCTAGTGGAGATACCAACGGACTGCCATGCAGAGGGTTCGAATCCACGGCACGCACCAATGCAATGACTTTTAGAAGTTAAGTGCGTATTAAATTGTTACTTATCGCTTGCGCCGTGCCTCGGAGAACACGTTAAACCGTCGGTCCCGGCTTTCATGAAGAACTTTGACAGTTGTTACGGGCAGTCAGTATACTCAAATAAACTAATAATATAATAACTCGTTTAAACCAAGGAATATCGCTATCCCTTTGGGTTGCGGAGGTCAGACGACAGTCGCTCTGTGGAAAAGTTGATATTCTGTCATATCTGTTTAGACCAGTAAGCGGACCCCGGATTCCAAGGCGTGTAAGTCATGGATCCAACCGGGATACTTGATACTTGATGGCACGGGCTGTTTCCGCAACTCCACGTCTTGGCGTGTATTTTGCGCGCGGGTGGGAATGGTGTCGTCATTCGAGCCACCCCAGCTCTTCGAGGAAGGCCAGCAGACTCTTGATGTGGCCCACGGCCTCCCTCAGGGTGCTGTATCTGATCAGGTACTGCTGCCTGTACTGAGCGACCTCAGGGCAGTCGAGGAGCAGGTGGGCTGCCGTCTCGTCTGCTGTCATACAGGCCCTGCACAGCGGGCTGTCGGTGATACCTATAGTAAATAGGTGTTTATTAAAGAATCCGTGCCCTGTGTAGGCGGCCGTGACTGTCCGTAGTTGTTGTTTGGACAGCCGGAGGATTTGTATGGCTGTCTTACCGTCTACTGCTGGGAAGAGCCTCCTTGGCCTACCTACATGTTTCAATATTGGTATTGATCCAGGATTGGTCCCTGACTGGATTGGTCCAGGACTGGTTGTGTTTGGTCCTGGTCCTATTTCTTACCAGGTTGCGATAAAAACCAGAAGGGAGGGGAATAATGGGCTCGGGTCCCACCACCTCTAAAGTGGCCCCTCTTCTGGCAAGTACGTCGGCTGCGTCATTCCCTCTTGAGCCACTGTGGCCCTTGATCCATTGCAGTGTTAATTTGTTTAGTTTACCTACCTCTGTTAGTTTCTGGTGGCATTCAAGCGTGAGTGCCGAGGTGATAGTATGGCTTTTGTGGGCTGAGAGGACAGCCTTACTATCTGAGAGGATCTTAATGGATCGTTCCCTTACCTACGTGCCATGATTGCTGTGGCAGCTAGGATTATGCCAAAACATTCGGCCTGGTAGACCGTGTTGTAGGCTCCCAGCGGTGCTGCGATGTTGATGTTTAGGTCCTCGGAGAATACTCCTGAACCCGTACCTGTATCCGTTTTGGACCCATCTGTGAAGATCGTGAGCTCGTTGTGGTTAACTGCTCCTTAGTGTAGATCCTCGTACAGTTGGATTTTGTATTTCTTGTCGAAAACAAATTGTTTCGGTATGCGGTCGCTTATGGCTTGTGTGATAGGAACTTCTTTAAAGAGTGTATTTAAGTTGTTAGTGTGCGGTGTATTCGTGTCTTTCCAGAGCTTCAGGGCTCTTAGCCGGACTGCCGACATCGTTACTTCCTGTTGTATGAACAGGTGCAATGGAGGCAGATCCAGCAACACTTCAAGTGCCGCTGTTGGCGTTGTTTTCATACAGCCCGTGGCCGCTAGGCATGCAAGTCTTTGAAGCTTTTGAAGCTTGTTGGCGGCCGTTATTAGGTTGGTCCGAGGCCACCACACTACTGCGCCGTAGCTTACCATCGGACGTATTATTGTCTTATAGAGCCATACGACAATTTTGGGGGATAGGCCCCAGCGTTTTTCTATCATCTTCTTGCACTGCCAGAAAATGATGCTGGCTTTATTGAGCTTATTTTCCATGTGGCTGTTCCATGTCAATTTGCTGTCGAGAGTGACACCTAGGTACTTGACCTCGGTAGACAGCTTAAGCTCTGTATCAAATAACCTGGGCAATCGGTAAATACCCAGCGCGCGTTTGTGTGTGAAAATAACTACTTCGGTCTTGGTCGGGTTTACAGATAATTCGTACTCATTACACCACCACTCTACTATGCGTAGGGCTTGTTGGGTTAGGTCGTACACTGTACTGGTTACCTTACCTGAGGTGAGTATGGTTAGATCATCTGCATAACCTATTGTATAGAAGTATCTCGCGTCCAACCGGGATAACGCAAAATCTTTGAGTCAAACAGAAGGAATTGCACACTTATTGTAAAATAATTGTATTTAGCCCGGTCGATTAAACCTGTTTTAGTGGCTGTTTTATTAAAACCATAATAATTATCATGTTTTTTGAAAATAGAATTAAAGCTTTTTATCTTCAGCTGAATACTACATTTACTAACATTTACCAAGATCATGTTCAGCTTGAACTACAAAAATGTCAACGAAACGAAACCAAAATTTAAAACGTCAACCTAGATTACCTTTTTGTTTTCATCTCTTTCTAAATTTATCAGAAAGAGCAAAGCAATATTGTGTACAACAGTAGATAATATTATCATCCCTAAGTTTATGCTCATAAAATAATCATATTCAGAAGAGGGCTATTATTATAAATGGGAGTTTTAATATTGTGCTGATAGGTTGAGGTTGATTTCGTTAGCTAGTGAAATAGGCATGTAAAGAAGAATATACTGCTTACGATTATATGCTTACAAATGTACAGTTGTCAAAATATTTACCTGATACATACGTACAGGGAGACACGTATAATTAGAGCGACATAATTAACAGAAATTTGATTGGCGCGCAAATTAGTCTTCAATTGACGACGGTAGTGGCTTCAATAAGCATCGTTTGTACCTTAAGCGCATTGGCATATAAATCATAGTACCTTTTTTTTTTTTAAATGCTCCTCATGTACCCATGTGTCGGAGGGTGGGTTTCACCTAAGCATACCTCGCTACCCCCCGACGGGTATTGGCCCGCCAGATGGTCAGGCGGGCCCCGAACGAAACCCCCTTGGCGGCGGATGAAGGTGTTGGGCTCCGCCGCCAAAACACCCAGCGGCCGCAGAGGATAGGGAGGACGGCAACGCAACACCGCATCTCCTCTTCCTCTGCGGCCCCATCGCGACGCAACGATGGTGCGCCCCCATTTGGTCGCGGGAGATAGGGCGCGCGGCAACGCAACACCGACACGCTTCTCCTCCCGCGACTGCACCCGACTGCGAGGGACAGACAGAACTGTCCCCCGCACCCGCATCTATGGACGCATCCTACGCAGGCCTCACGCAAGCCCACGTGGAGCGTCCCCTCCCGGGATCCCGCTTAGCTTCACCGTGGGAGAAAATCAAATCCACGGTTACTAAGCCCCCCCACCACGACAAGGTGGAGATCCCACGGGGGGGATAAATCATAGTACCTATGAATCGTGTTTGATTTCTGCCTCAGTCGATTAGGCACTGTATCATATATTCATCTCGTATGAATTATGAAAGAGTTTTTCTTGTAGCTACTGTTGTGGATTTTTACGCGGGGTTAGTTGTCATTTGCATCGTAGAGTGTTTCCTGTATTTCTGTATTATTTATGCGAATTAGTGTCATTCCATGTTAGCTTTATTTATAGTCTGGCTCTCTATTAGTCAAGCTATTAGCGTGTAAGAGAAGTGAAGAATTTTCGGGTACCCGGATATCATTAATATCCTGGATATCATTCATATTCGAGAACAATGTCGGTGACTGACTTTAGAGCGCAGCAAACAGCAACTAAACTAGGATAGGCTGTTGGAAAGGGAGTGCTACCGCATCGACACTTGGCTAGACCTAGTGAAGAATTAACCAGATAAACGATCGAGCCATACAGACATCTATAGCATTAAGGTTAAAAATTATCTTTAAAATATATATTCAGCAGACTGCCTCCGTGGTCCAGTGGATAGCGTATGCGACTGCTGATTGGAGGTCCCGGGTTCGATTCCCGGGTCGGGCAAAAGCGTTACTGGGTTTTTCCGAATTCTCAGTAGCAGCATGGAGTATGGTGTAAGTAAGGTGATGTGCCCGGTAACGGCAATAGGCTCGCATCCTATTACGTGGGACCTAAAAATTCATGGCGAAATGTGGGTGTAATACCTCCCCCTCCACCCTTCGGGGATAACAGGCGTGAGTCTATAAAAAAAAATCAGCAATGAGCCGATCCCGTATCATCATATTAGCGAATAGACGTCCACTGCTAGTTATATGCTCCAAGGTTCTCCGCATAAACCGCTCTTGAGCCACCCACGATCCCAACAAGATCTTCGGTCCACCGTGTGAGTACCCCTGCTACGATGTCCGGTGCGTGGTCCCCTGTATCACTAAAACAAAATTATTTAGAATTATCATAGGAATTGACCTACCTCCAGTAATACCATAATTTATTTCAGAACTATTAGTACCAACATCTGCCTCACGCCCAAACTAGGTTTGCTGGCTTAGGTGACAAACAGCCTAACCTAGGCAATTCAAGATCGCAGCTCAGTATAGGCAAGGGCCGCTGGCTGTTAGCTATTTTAACAGAAAACTAACTTTTCAACTCGACTCGTTGTAAGCGTATTTCAAGCTAACTGTTTACAGTACAACGTTCGTGTATAAATGTAAACGATGACTCCCAACTCTCCATTTACTTGTTTGCTTTCTTATTTCGCTTTGTAAATTTATTATAACAAAGCACATGCAAAACTTTCGGGCCGACTTGATTTTTGTTCATAAACGCTACGTCTTAGTAGAACGCTAGCCTGTTATTTAAACTGTTATTTAGCTTGTTAATTTTGTTTTATGAAGTACGTTGAACTGGTGCTGACTAGAATTTTCTTTGTCATGAGTTTATGGTGCCATTGTCAGAATATTTGTAGCCTTTTACATGATTGTGAAATGGAATAGGTATGTATAATAATGTGTTTTTATCGTCGTTAGAAGATACATTTTGTCGCGCTTCGGCTCTTGGTTTGTAGCAACGTCCGAAGCGAGAACGTATCTGGACGGACTGTACCGAGGCAGTTCCTTCCAGGCGTGCAGTTCCGTGTCTTCAACAAGAGCGTATCGACCAACAGGACTAAGACCACGTGTAATTATATCGATAAATAATTAAATCAAGTGCGAGTCGGAATCGCCCATTAAAAGTTCCGTAGTAGAGATGTACATTTTCTTCACCCTTGGTGGCAAACAAGAAATACTCATATTTTGTTCAGTATTCAGTAATCAGTATTCCTTGTTTGTCACCAAAAATAACTTTTTCCATAGAAAGATATTAACGACAAAGTTATATTTGCGGTTTTAAAAATTGTGGTGTATCTCAAGAACTGCTAACTACGTCTCGTGCAAACCATTCTTTTTCAAAACAGAAACTAGATTTCCCATTGAATTTCAAAGCACCTGAACCAATCCTTTGACACAAAGCTATATGTTTCTTTTACTTCCCATTGTAAGCTGCATCTGAAATATAGACGATAATCTATCGTAGCATATCTCATATTTTATTCAATATGGATCCATTTAAACGCTTTACATACTTGCACCGAGATAGTTCAAATAATCATTTAAACCGTACAAAGTTATTGCCGTCGAGCTTACAAATGTCGGTTTTAAAATCATGTCCCCGTTAAAAGTTTCCTCATGAATAATTTATGAATATTCTTCTGAGATATGGTCTTGCCGCAGAAGATAAGAATTAAATTAGGCGAAATTAAGTTTTTATTAAAACATCAGAATAAAAATATAAAGAAGAAGTGATTTGAATAATTATCGCCATGTTCCCCTGCTTCGGGTTTCGCCAAGTTTTCACTTCTTTTAATGTTTATGGACGTTAATCATTTTAATGAATATAAGTTTAAAATGTTTATTCTGGTCATCTTATTGGAGTAATTACTGAGAATATTGTAGGCGGGTTTGAAGCTTATGCTTTAGTTAAGCTGGCAAAATTATGGGGGAAATTAAAATTGGAGTATCAATTGAATAGGCATAACTAAGGGAGTTCGCTCTAATACTTTTCTTAGCGAAATATAGATGAATTCTTTACAGAAGTTACGATTTATTCGTAAAGGGATCAGTTTTGTTGAATGTGATTTCTTACAACTTACGACATTAACCTGCTTAGGCTCTATGATTATTATTCAAACTGTGTGTCTTAACTTTAAGCTTTTATTTTTAATGAAACGAAACAACCGTCATGGAAGAAATATCAATCAGTGTTTCAGTATTTTTTGTTGAGTTAATGAACAGAGAATGCGGACTGGTGCGATTAACCTGCTGGTCTTACACGCTAACACATGAATGTAATATTTTACTAAAATTTGTTGGTGTCTTTTATCGCGTATAAATCAAAACGAAAAGTTCATCCAAAATGATTATTTCTATTTTACAATCTTTATCATATATTTTTTCTATTACATAATTATTATGAAACTTGTTATAACCATTTTCAAGAAAATAGCAACTCGGTACCTCGCTATTCTCCCGTTAACATACAAATTAGCTAGAACCTCGGTACTGGCACCGCAACGGCACAGCGGCAGCACGGCGTTGTGGCAGAGGTAGGCTCACTGTCAACCCGCCGTTGGCTTTATAACCTAACGTAACTTCCCGCCTTTTATCTCCGAAGGGGTAAGCAGAGATGTATTACACACCCACATTTCGCCAGTTATGTTTAAGTCCCAATGTATTAGGAGGCGAGCCTATTGCTATCTACCGGGCACATTATTATGCGAGCGATAATTAACCTTTTTTATTGACGTTATAAAAAATATTACACAATTTGCAATTTAATGGTCAAATTTAAAGTATTCGTTTCCTGGATTAGTTTATTTATAACGTAATTTTAAACCTGACATCAATTATCAGTAACAGCATTCAAAATATAAAACTGTCAGAACCAAAAATACACCAAATATTTACAAATCTTTAATATAATCTAAATATCAAAAGAGGAAATCAGTGGCTTATAGATTGTAGCACGGTTTTGTACAAGAAGCTATGCAAATAATAATTTGAGTTCAAACCTTTGGAAGTGGCAGTTCAAGTGGATAAGACCGCCTTCCCGTAATTTTCTGAAGTACACTCTCAGATTTCACTGAGAGCTCTTATATTCCGAA
This sequence comes from Euclidia mi, assembly GCA_944739405.2. Classification (NCBI taxonomy): domain Eukaryota; kingdom Metazoa; phylum Arthropoda; class Insecta; order Lepidoptera; family Erebidae; genus Euclidia; species Euclidia mi. The sequence continues at coordinate 60,491,964 of OX123185.2, forward strand.
TTTATAATATTACTGCTCTAAATATTCTACACTTTCGACTGATGTGGACTTGAAGTAGCAATGAATTCTGTCCCGAAAGGCTATTAAGTGACCATTCTTATTTAAGGTTTTCTGCGACACTTGAACTTCAAACTGTATGATCTCCTTATTCCGTGGCATTGATTTCGAGGATTCTTTCACAATAGACTACCTTCAATGTGTACCTATGGCCTTGTTATTTTTCCCGCCGTAATTAAGCGTGATATCTCGAGAGAGTACTGAATCACGCCCATTCTCGATACACATTGACTTGATGTCACAAGTATGTCGCGACTATGATTATAATACTCGTAGTTTCTGACACACATATAACTACATCTCTATAATTACTTTAAATAGAAAAAAAAAACTCGGGTCGATATGTAGAGGACACGGAGAGAATACTGTATGCTACTTATATTTATTTTATGCGATCAATATTGCCAACAGAAATCGAATTTCTTTTACAAACAGACTATATGTAGATGGACTTCCAGTCATTAAAAAATACTGATTCTAAGGTAGTTTACATTTTAATCACGGTTCACGAACCCGCGTTCATGAAGAAAAAAAAAAAGATTTGAGTTTAAAGCTGCATTAGTTGGCAATTTAAATTCATGTGTGACTTAACTTGGCTTAGAAGCTATCTTTGCAATCGAACGCAATATGTAGAAATAGGACGCATAAATAATAAGCAAATTTTGACACAGTACAAATCTCCACTTATGTTTAATAGGAGAGGTGTACCTCAAAGTAGTATTTTGGGACCCCTATTGTTTTTGCTATATGTTAATGATTTGCCAAACGTCACAAAACATAAGTGTGTTCTGTTTGCTGACGATGTATCAGTCATAATACCTAATAATCCAAAAGACGACCATGAAAAAGAAGTATATAACACACTTAATCAAATACTTCAATGGCTAAAACAAAATGACCTCAAAATCAATTTGACGAAAACACATTACATACAATTTAAAAATTATAAACAAATTCCTGCTAAATCTTAATATATAAAATCCTTGCGTTACTGACTGACTGACAGACACGCTACAGCCGAAACTATTGGGCGCAGGAAGCTGAAATTTGGCATGTATGTTCCTTGGGGACCGTAGGGGTGCACTAAGAAGGGATTTCCCGAAATTCCCACGGGATCGGGCAAAACGGGTAAAATAAAATAAAATGCGGGCGTAGCTGCGGGCGTCCTCTAGTTAAATATAACAATTGAAGATGTTGACATTAAAGAAAGGAGTAATATAAACTTTTTAGGACTGACCTTGGACGAACACTGTAACTGGAAGTTGCACATTGACAATATATGTAGCAGGTTGAATAGATTTGTATATGCATTGCGACAGTTAAAAAAGTTTACAAATGAATCGGTTGCTCTTACTGCTTATCATGGACACGTTGGGTCTATATTAAGATATGGCCTTTTAATGTGGGGAAACTCAACTAACATAAATAGAGCTTTTATACTACAAAAAAAATGTGTTAGGGCTATTTGCAGTGTAGGACCCTTTGAGACCTGTAGGCCACTTTTCAAAAGATTGGGTGTACTAAGAATATATATCTATACGGGAATTAACGCGAACATGCATTAGGTATTTACATACCTTATTTTTGCTTGACGTTTCGAGACGGTTGCACGTCCCGTGGTCGCAAGCTGACTGGTGTAGCGATGTCACGTCTCCGAGTGCGAGGTAGAAGATTCTATTTCTACCCCCGCGTTGTTGATTTTCGAGGTGCCGGCGCAAAACACACTAACCGTATCTGTATTTTGAACATTCGCCGACTGCGCATTAAAGTAGGGTGTTGTTAACCGGATCACTGGATTCCAAGCCGATGACAATTTGAAGCCCTTGTCCCGATTGAAATTTTTATGTCTTCTGATTTCGATCGCTTCACGCAAAACTCTTGGGTAAAAGTGGCGTTCCGTGGAGAGGACTTGTGGACGATGAAATTCAATCCAGTGATTGGTGCCCGATTGAAATAAATGTTCCGCAATCGCCGATTTGTTCGTTTGACGGTTCTTTACAGCTGCGATGTGTTCCTTTATACGTTCAGCGATGGTCCGCTTCGTTTGCCCTATGTAAGAGCTTCCGCAGCTGCAGTTGATTTTATAGACACCTGGGGTTTGTAGCGGTAGAACATCCTTTGGTGTGCCCACCATGTTGTATACTTTGGCCCCTGGTGTTAATACGGTCGGAATGGAGTAGTTTTTTAACTTTGCTCCTATTTTATCCGTAACACCTCTAATGTAGGGCATGTAGGTAGGTTGTCTATTTACCGCCGGATGTTTATCTCGCTTGATAGGCCGCGTCATTCGACGTTGTATCTGGTACCCGTTCTTCCTAAGTACCTCCTGAACATGGTCTAGCTCTAGCTTCAAATGCTCAGGGTCACAGAGGTCGTGTGCTCTTCCTCTATGGACAATAGTGAGATGTCTGACAGCCGTTCTTGTCCCATCGAAGTTCTTAAGTAATTTTTTATTAGTTTTAATTTTGAAAAACTTCTTTCTGCCGTTGCGGTTGTAACTGGAAGGGTCAAGAATAAAAAGCATGCTGTGATTACCTCGGGAAAACTGGATGCAAGACTATTGAATTTTACTAGCAATAATTCAATGAGTTCTTTAATGGAATAATTTTTTTTAATTTCAGAATTTAAGCATGTTTTTAGAGCCTTTAATTGGTCACAAAGATTAAGTGAGATGTCTTTACTGTATTTAGCAGACAGTTTTCCGGAAGCGTTTAATATCTCTTCGCTTGAAGAAGATAGGAGTTTCTCCGGTTGTAATATTTCGAATATACTACTCAGGTTGCAAAGGCTCTGAAATCTTTCTTTAGTTTGAGAAATTAATATATCTAAACAGCAATAGTATACATTGACTTTGAAATAGGATTCCGGGTCGGAAATTCTCTCATCTTGTGATAACTCATCAAAAAAACGCTTCGTTATCTTTCGCCTACTGTTTTTAAAAACAGTTGTTACCCCCCACTTTTTTGCTAAATCTTTGGATTCATTTAGCAAACTATTAAATGAATTCTGATTTCTTAATTGGCACAGTCTATTTAAAAGATTACTTAATAAAATACTAGATTTCTGTAAGTCATTATTTTCATGCTGTAGAGCTTTAGAAACAGGATTAATAATTTCAAATAGTGAAGAAAAAAATGTAACGAGCACTAAGAAATCAAAACTCTCTAAAATATTAATTATACTTTTACATTCTTCACGTTCATCTTTTTTATTTGAAATTAAATTTAGTTGGTACAAAGTTTTCATGATTAGTAAAAAATTTTTCTTTACTGCTAATAAAGCGTCGTTCCTAGAAGACCATCTGGTAGGACATACCTTTTTAAGGGTAATCAAATATTTTTCAGATAAATCGTCACTTAGCATAGCCCAGCGTTTTATACTATTGCCAAAAAAAGTATATATTTTTTCTAAATTATCGAAAAAAGTCGATACTTCACGAACATGTCTCGCAGCATCGTTCAAAACCAAGTTTAAAGCGTGCGCAGCACAATGAACATAATCGGCATTTGGAGCATGCTCTTTTATTAGGGTTTGTAATCCTCCATACACACCCGACATAACATTTGCTCCATCGTATCCCTGTCCTCTACATTTAGTCAAATCAATTCCATATTCTTTAGTCAAATTTAAAATGACAGTTTTCAGACCTGCAGCACTGCAATCGGTTACTGCTATGAATCCTAAAAAGGACTCACAGATTTTTATTTCTTTCGGCACATTATCATCATTTTCTGTAACCGAGATATATCGAAAAACTACAGATAGTTGGTCAATTTTTGACAAGTCTTGTGTTGTATCCAGAATTATTGTCAGAAATGGAGCTTTTTTAATTTCTGAGATAATACTGTTCCTAACGTTAGTACCAAGCAAACTAATAATTTCGTTTTGAATCGTAGGGCTTAAATAATTTATTTCACCTTTCGGTTTTAGAAAAAGTTCTTTTAAAGTTGCATCATAGTTAGATAGCAGACGTGAAATTGCCATAAAATTGCCAGAATCAGAATCATGCCCCCTCAAAGGTAGATAACAAGATACTAAAGTAATTATAACATTAATTATACGATGAAGTACATCTCTCCAGAATGTAATTTTACTATCGATTTCACTTTTCAATAGAGTATCGATGGTATTTCCTTGCAACCAATTATTATAAGAGAGTGAGGCACTAATATGCTGCTGTGACTTTTCATGGTCAAGAATAGTTTGTGTGAAATTGCTTCTAACCGAAACACCGTTAACCCAAGCAGAGGAGTACGATTTGTTTTGACGATCTGCTAATAACCAACAGAAGTGACAGTACGGTTTGTTTAAAACGTTAGAATAACATAACCATGGTCTTATAATTTTTATGCCTGCCTGATTGAAATATGAATAATAATAAGCTGAAAAAGGTCGGTTATTTTCTGAAACTTTTGGAAATGGTCCTTGTGGTTTAAATGGACCCAATTTAAAAATTATTTTTCGTTCGCATTCAGTTAAATTGTCACCAAAATTTCCTCTATCTGATGAAATTATATTACAATCTGCATTATCTGCAGATATATCAGAATCGTTGACTTGGGGTTCCTCGATTTCTGGATGGACATCCGATAAAGTATGTGCTTGGCTTTCTTCTATTTCCGGATGGATATGTGACGAAGAACATGCTTCAGAAGAATCTAAAAATAAACGAGTAATTGCTAAAAAATAAATACGAATGCTTTGATACTAAACTAAATAAATAACGTTACTAAGGGTCACAGTAAGAGAGTGTTCAGTTCAGACGCACACAGATTCTACGCGGATTGTGCTCGTACCTATTAGTAGATACAAAATCACCTGCAGCCCGTCCGTGCATTACTATACACCTGCGTGCTATTTAAACGCAGCGCGTAGTGTAGTGGCCATACAAAACGAGAACCCGAAAGCGAGTCTGCACATCTGAAGTTCTCAACACGCAATTAACGATACGATACAGACTGATAAACAAACAACAAAACAAATCGATCCTATAGATAAGTTAGAATTTTGTTTTTTTTAATCAAGGCACGGAACCCTAAAAACAGTATAATTGTGAAAATCGAGGGGGGAGACAACTTTTTGTGACGGACAGATGGACAGACCGAAATTAAAAGATTTCCTTGTTTATCACTACGGGCCCCTAATAAATGGGTTGGGTAGTAGTGTAGTACTTACCTTTCCAATCTAAATCACTCACAGTATCTTGTCTCTGAAAAAATGAAGAAATTTTGGGCACTTTTTTTATAACCTCGTCCCTTTTCTGTTTAATTTTTCTTTTCTTTCACTCATTTCTTTTACAGATCGTTACTAATACTGCTAAACCAGAAGAACAATATTGTTTGTGCTGAATTACAATGTAATGCACATTTATATAAAGCGCGTAAATAAACAGTGCACTGCACTCCGTGGTTTAACATCCAATGCAAAGTACAACAACGTACACGTACATCGCGATATCGATGAAGGATTCCCGGGGATTCCCCGCTGAGTTGAAGATGAAGTAAGTAAAACGGGGAAGTCCCGCAGCCCGCCATAACGATGTAGTGTTGCCAACTTTTGAACGCACGCTTAAGGCGGGAAAAAAAGGAATTGCTTTATAGAATTTTGTCATTTGTAAAATAAAATAAATTAGAAAGTTTTTATTCTTTTTCCTTACACACTTTGGGGGCCCCCGTGGCCCGGGGGCCCCGTATAATTGATACGGCAAATACGGCGGTAGCTACGCCCCTGGTGTGATCTATTCCAGACTGTTGCGTTCGCCATCAATTTTATATAAGACTAGGGGACGCTCGCAGCTACGCCCGCACATTTTGTTAATCTACCTGTTTTGCCCGATCCCGTGGGTATTTCGGAAAATCCCTTCTTAGTGCACCCTTGCAATCGCCAGGGAATACACATGCCAAATTTCAGCTACTTGCGCCCAATAGTTTTGACTGTAGCTTGTCTGTCAGTCAGTCAGTAATGCACGGATTTTATATATTAAGATAGTTTTGGGTTAAAGTACAATAGATACCTACGAGTAATTGCTTAATGTACAATAGTTATCTTTAAATAAATAGGAGGCAGCGATAGCCTAGTGGAGATACCAACGGATTGCCATGCAGAGGGTATTGGGTTCGAATCCACTGCGCACACCATTGACTTTTCGAAGTTAAGGGGCCTACAAGAGCTAAACGCAAGTTTTATAATGCGTTAAAGTATATGATTCAATACAGTTAACACAATCAGAAAAACATATGATACTCTTCAGGATATAATCTAGTTAAGTACTGTGTTGAAAACATAATACAATTAACTTTATTCGATAGAAAAAAATCACAAAGATACCTCTAAAAAAAATATTTTAACGAATAAAAACCATATTAAAATACATACAATAATTCTGATTTTTTGACAAATTATTCAACAAACAACATACTAACGAAATATTGTTTTATTTTTTTAATCCGATCAATACATTTTCTGTAATTAATTTATTTTATGGTTTGTAAAGCGTTCTGAACGGCCCGTCGTCGTCGCGCTTCTCTTTCTTATGTATACAATCCGACAAGGACAGCGAAGTTAGCTCTTGTAGTCCCCTTAAGTGTGTATTAAATTATTAATTATCGCTTGCCCAGTGCCTCGGAGAGCACGTTAAACCGTCGGTCCCGGCTGTCATGAAGATCTTTGACAGTCGTTACGGGGAGTTAGTACCCTCAAAGGCAATGTATGAGGCAAGGCCAAATGCCATTCGAGTGGCCGAGTTTTGGGCCAAATCTATATAATGTGTTGCCATCGTCACAATAAGTAAGTAAGTACCCTCAAATAAACTGATACTGGTCTAAACCACTGGAATATCGCTATAACTTCGGGTTGCGGAGGTCAGACAGGCAGTCGTTCCGTGCAAAAGCTAACATTCAGCCAAATCCGGTTAGACTAGAAAGCGGACCCCAGGTTGAAACTGGGATAATGCTAGGAGGATGATGATCCCGTGATAATCCACAAATTATGGTCTTCTGATAGCAAACTAGACAGAGCTTGTATCATGGTGACTAGATAGGTAATAAACATACAAATAAAATATACCTTAATACATCATTGCATCTATTAATAATCTAGATATAATTATGTAGATTACACAAGTTACCTTATCACAGAAAGATTTATGTGATTACTAAATTCAAGACCAATAACCAAAAAGCCTTTTGCCAACTTCGTATCGATTATTAAATTTAATGCAAATATAATAATACTTTCCCTTCTAGTTAAGACATTGCGCAAATAAAGTAGCTACACGTAAATTCGCTTGTCTTTAAACGGTTTAGCGCTCTTAATCATTGGTAAACAATTTAATTTAATAAACACGATAACTAATACTTAAGAATAAACCATTGTGACCGTTTCGAGATTATTTGAGTGTACAAAACCAATTCGTCGCACGTTTGTTTTGATTGAAACAACGGAGTGTAATTTCCCGTTGATTGTGACATCACTGGCGAACATTTGTCTCTCGAAACAACCTGCTTACTGCTAACTTTGGATATTTAGTTTCAGGCTAGAATCTGTCACAGATTGCGTGAATTCGGCTAGACAAAATTTCACAGGGCGTTATTTCATTATGGAAAATAAAATGATAACGCCCTGTGAAGTTCTGCTTTAAGTTCTTGATGGACCATATACAAGATATTTTGTAGGTATAGATGTAATACATGTACTTTTTACTGGCACGATTAAAACTAGGTAATTAATTAGCAAGTAAACCACTAATGCTAATATAAGTAAACCACTTGATTAAATTCTAGTAATCAACTGTTTAAATTTAATGGATGACAAGTTCTTAGATTCTTAGTATTCAAGTAGGTACATTTGAACTATTATAATTATATATTGTGCTATAATATGTGTGGAAAGGACAATGCCCATTTCTGGGCCTAGTCGTTACAAGGGAAATTCTTGTTGGAAAAATATGGTAATTTTATTTTAAGAGAAAAACATAGGAAATATATTCAACTTCCAATAGGAAAACTAAGAAAAATTAAAATTGATGTTCATTATACTAAGTCTCTGTTAATTAAGTATTCTTGTGCTGCTAAAAAACCTTGGTGTCAGATAGGTATTAAAACACGATGACTAACTGTTACAAACGTCAAAAGTGTCAATAAGTACTTCAAAATATATTGAATCTTCGTTTTGTTGCGCTTGCGGCTGCGAATGTGTTCTCTTGTTGTATTCTTATTTTTTGTGATTTTACCAACGACTTTGGCTTTCGTCTGGAATCTGACGGATCTTGCACTCACGAACGAACTCGGCACAAACACGGACTCTGTACCTGCTACTCTCACTGACCACGGCTTGTTTTATATGACATCGATAAAGATGGACAACTGCATTTATTGTTGTATTGCTAGTTCTCGTTGCAATACAACGGGCAAACGGTTTTTGAATGAACAATCCGTCTCATCTATTATCTGATTATTAGGAAAAATACAATCTCGACATATAAGTAAAAATACATATTTTATATATAGGTATTTTAGTAGACAGCTCTCTAACTGGCAGGCAAGCAATATTGCAGTATTATTGTAATTGCATTGTTGGCAGACGCACAGTTGGCTGTTGTGCGCATACAATGTCAATAATCTGGTATTTAAGTTGAGCCAGATATCAAGAAAATATTTCACCTCCTGCACACTTCCTAGACGATACCACAGAATAATAGTGCCTAACGGTAACGATAATTTGATTATATATGAAGATGAAGAATAATAAATGAATTAATAAAAAAGATGTTTTATTTTTCTATCCCAAAACAACCTTTTTTAAGTATCAGATTATATTGCAATATGCTAAAAAGCATTGCAATATCAGCAGTGTTCCAATGCCTACTAGTATTTTTGGGCACCAATAATTATAATATTAAAACTATCATAAAGTCATAATCAAGCTAATTCTAACCTAACTCAACTGTGAATTCAAATGCAAAGATCTCAGAAGTGCCATTGCCAATTTAAATGAAATTTATTTACATTAGGCTTGGCGTTATTCTCTAAAAAATAATGTTAATTTCATAACTGTAACGTCAGGCCCAAGGATATAGGCAAAATGGGCATTGTCCTTTGAAAGTAGCGAGTTAAAATAAAGACTTTTTGCAACTAAACTGTTGCAACGAAATAAAATTGTATAGATATTTGAAGGTGAGCATAAAAATCTTACTAGCCGTCATTTATTTTTCTCCGCATTTGTTAAACAAACTTGAGGTAATACTTAAAGTCTTTCTTTCTGTCTGGGTGTCGGTGTTTTTTAGACCACCCTTTGTAGCACAGTTGCAATGGGGTATAATCGATCCGGCCCATACGCAGTGTGACTGTGGCACCCCAGAACAAGCCATGAGCCCCTCGCTGGAAGGTTCCAAATGTCCACACAGATACTCGGAGGCCGATCTACACGAAGCCACTGACAATGCAGTTGCTGTAGCCACACACTGGGCTGGTGCTATTTGATTTCTGTACCATCGACTCGAGAAGAAGAAGCACAGTTGCACTCTGATGTTAATGTCACAAGCGGTTACCCAAACAAGCGGTGACCTGTGGAAATGTTGCTTTACTTAGCCGTTTCATTACGGGTGACATGTTATGAGCGCTACAAAACTTCAGGTTACATTTAAGTATCGTATCATATACCTAAATCAAATAATAAATCTCGTGACAAAACAACGTAATAATATAACTAATTGATGTACAGTAAGGTTGACTTACTAACTTAATAAACTTTAAGCTAAATAATGTTTTTCATCTCCCCTTGTTGCCCAAACAAATTGCTTCATTTTTGGCTGCGAGACATTAACAATGAAATTTACAACCTGCGTATACCGTACTGTTGTCATTTAACACCCCTCTTAAATTTTCAACGGCAAATATATTTATAACGTAATCATTAGTAAAAGTTGTGAAGTTACGCACGTATAAAATTGTTAATTTATCTCTTGTTAAATGGCGAAGGAAAACGTTGAGAGGACACCTGCATGTCTGAGAGTCCTACATCAATGTTTTCGAAAGAGTTCGGCAGTCTGCCAACCCACATTTCGGCAGCGTGGTGGGATGTAGCCTTTCTCTTCGAGAGAGGCCTGTATCCAGCAGTGGGTACAGACAATAAAGAAGGTTGATGTTGATACAGTAAATGGTCACTCTGGGGTAACCTGCACGTCTAAGTATGTTCAAGAGTTCTTAACTATGTTTCAGAAAGATATGGCGTCTGCCAACAATGTCTTGTGTACTGTGGTCTAAAACTTTTCATAGTATGATGACCCCGTGTTACGGGGTAAAAGATTATCGACAATTCGATAAGCAAATAACTTCGAAGAGAGTGCGCCCTGGCTTGTACACGAGACTCTCTGCGTGACGGTCTTTGGAATATCCTCTAGGTTATCACTACCTCAATTGATACATAAACGCTATAAGAACTACAACCACGTAAGTGATTCTAAATGTCTACTTAAATAATTACTAAGTCAAACAATGTGTATTCAATTAGACGTATAACAACATATTCAATATAATATACCTACGTAACAAACAGCCCGTACACGCCTCACAAGGGAAAGCTGTGTTAATGGAGATAATAATTTGCATAAACACATTTGCTACGATTTTGACACCCTCACTATACTTGACATATGAAATCTCTACATGAATATTGCTCGGCTTTCTCAACGTATTACCATTACATCTTGACACGCAGGTCTGTAACGAGTGGATTGTTCTTACCGTTTAAACATTAATGTGTTAACCCTCGTTTGTAAATTCGCGTACAAGAAAACAGATCCGTTTGTTTGGTATCTTTTTGTTTATTTTACTTGAGTTGGAACAAATTTGATGTTATTTATGGTTTATATAATAAAACAATAGATTAGTGTAGTACTGCCACCATTAAGTCTTATATACATACATATATGTGTTCAACGACAAAGGAAAAAGGGGCGTCAGGTTCCAATAGTATTATGTACCAAGTTGTGACCAGCAATATTATTAAATTTTTCAAACAGTCTACAATATATAGAAGTCGATGAGATTTCGAACCACTTTTTACTTTTTACCTATATAAAATAAAATAAATCAATACAAAATTTATCTAAGAAAATTGTGTCTGTTGACTTTTAGTGTTGCCAGTTATTATTATTATTCCTCTTTATTACGTCTTTTCTCATGGTAGAATTTTATACACTTAAATAAATAAATAAATTTAACCATATAAAATAGGACCACGGAGACCCACCGGTATCGGGTACAGGGAACAAGCTACCGGTGGTTAGGGCTCCAGAGAGAGGAACCTCCGAACTATGCGCGTCGTGTCCAACAATACTGCCTTCTGTATAGAGGACTTGATCCAGCCATCTAACGAGAGCCTCTTGAGATGGTGGTCGAGGCTCTTGGCAATGAGACCATTAACTGACACGACTATCGGTACAATTATCGCCGAGTTCACATCCCACATGTCGACAATCTCGTGAGCTAGGTCCAAATACTTGATTTCCTTATCTTTTTCGGCTTTCACGAGATTCTCGTCATGGGGAATAGTAACATCAACGATCATTGCAAGGCGTTCTGATCGATCTATCACCACAATATCGGGCTTGTTAGCCACGATAGTCCTATCGGTGATGATAGATCGATCCCAGTACATAGTGGCACGACCATTTTCGAGAACTGGGTCGGGCACATACCTGTAGTACGGTACTTCAAAGGGTACAAGGTCATATTTTAAGGCAAGCTGCTGATGGATGATCCTGGCTACTTGATTGTGCCTGTGCAAGTATTCGCCGTTGGCAAGACGAGAACAACCGGAAACTATATGTCTGAGGGATTCGCCGGGCTGGTGACACGCCCGACATATGTCAACAATCCCATCCTTCAGAATAAACTTACGGTAGTTGTTCGTCATGACAACTTCGTCCAAAATTGCACAAACAAAACCTTCGGTCTCTGCAAATAAATCACCAAACCGTAGCCAGGCTACTGATGACATGAGGTCTACATCGGGCCCATGCAAGGCCCGATAAAAACGTCCATGCAACTCTTTGCCTTTCCATACTTCCCTGCGCTCTTCAGTACTAAGTACAACAGGTTTGCGCCAGCTCTCTTTTGCCAGACCCAACGGGGTAAGTCCGTTGTCTACAGCAACAATATCACGATGCACACCCGTATCAGCCTTAAGAAAATATTCTCTAAGATTGTACACCTCGCGGTTGTGGAGGTCCTTAGTACTTAAGAAACCACGACCACCACATTTCCGCGGGATGTACAACCTCATTACTGATGACCGCGGGTGATGCATCCGATATTCAGTCAATAGACAACGGACCTTTCTGTCCAGGGCTTCCAGTTCTGATTGAGTCCATCTGAGTATGCCGAAGGAGTATGCTAAGACTGGCATGGCCCAACCATTATAGGCATGCACCCTGTTGCCGCCTGATAAAAAACTGCTCAGTATTTTCTTCAGGCGGCCCAAGAAGCGCTCCCGCAATGATTGTTTCATGGCAGTCTCAGCAATACCTAAGGCCTGCGACATACCCAGATACTTGTAGGTCTCGGCCGCAGATAGAGATCTAAGTTGTGTGGAATCTGAAAGCTCTATACCCTCAGATTGCATGACCGCACATTTACCCACACCAAATTCCATCTTGATAGAATTACTAAAAGTTTCAGTTACTTTTAGTAACGCTGTCAATTGGAAAGTGGAGGGGGCAATTAACTTCAGGTCATCCATATAAAAGAGGTGGGAGATACCTTGACCCCTACGCTGCAGCTGATAGCCTAACCCAGACCCCTCTAGCAAAGTGCTGAGAGGATTCAGAGCTAGACTAAACCACAAGGGACTCAAACTGTCACCCTGGAATATACCCCGTTCGATCTTAAGAGGAGCACCGCAATCGCGAATCTGCCGACATCCTGGATAGCGTAGGACCGTACTCCACTGTCCCATACATGCCTTCAAGAAGGCGCATAGACTTATATCGACTTTATATAACTCCAGCACCCTCAAGAGCCATGTATGTGGCACGGAGTCGAAGGCCTTCTTGTAATCTATCCAGCATGTCGCCAGATCCTTTCGGTTGCGGCGCACCTGCTGGCTAATGGCCATGTCAAAAAGGAGTAGCTCTTTTGTACCACGGGCCCCATTCTTACATCCATTTTGGGCCACTGACATGATGTTATTATTTCTAATATGTGATAACATCTTAGTCCTCAAAATGGATGTAAGAAGTTTATATATAGTCGGTAGACACGTAATTGGTCTATAATTTTTGGGGTCCGTGGTACAACCTGACTTAAAGAGCAGGTGAGTGAGACCAGTTGTCATAAAAGTTGGGATCGAGCCCAATTCCAAAGATGCCTGGAATTGGGATGCCAACCGAGCATGGGCACTACGTAGCCACTTCAACCAGAAGTTGTGCAGTCCGTCCGGTCCCGCTGATTTCCAGTTAGATAACGAACGGACTGCACAAGCTACATCTGTTGTTTCTATGGCTACGCGCTGCATTTGGGGTATTCCCTCACATGCTCGCTTAACATCCCCAAACCAATCACCTTCAGTGTGGCTAATGGGCATCGACCAAATGCTGCGCCAGAAAGCGTTCGTTGCCTCAACATCTGGCAGACGCCCATCATCCACACCTGAATTGGTTCGCTCCCAACTTCTATATACCCACCTTTCATCTTTTTGGAATGCCCTATTCTGGGCGTATTGGTCCACCCGCTTTTTGTATCGTCTTATACGGTTTGCCCACGCACAAACTTTTTGCTTCAGGTAGTCGATGCGTTCTGTGACTCGTGACTCGTATTCTTGGCGACTAAGGCCCGTGCCAGAGAACGCCCGAGTCACAAAACGCATCACTCTCGGTCTTGTATTGCCCGACCTGAAGCAAATTAGCTTTCCGATGAGCGCCCTGGTCTCAGCGATACGCATTGGTTCGAGGGGTACAGCATTGGTTCGAGGGGCAGAATTACTACCATTTGGTATTTTAATACCTGCCACTCGACACGCTGTAACAGCCGCACAGTACAGAATCGAGTGGGTATCGCTAAGATCTTCACTATTGTCTAAATACGTGGACAATAGTGAATCCAGGGCACACACCAGCGCTATATTTTTCTTGTGCGTGGGCAAACGTGGTAAGCGGGGCCTATCTGCTCTATTCACAAAACGATACTCCCGAATAGTGCATTCCAAAGTACTCCTTAATTCATCTATGTTTATTTATTATTAGTATAATTGAGTATAGCTTTCATTTCTTTTATGCTACTATTAATGGAAACAAAAGTCGCTTGATACAATATTACCCCAGTTTACTTTTATTTAGAAACAGGCTAAATGATATAAGTGCCATAAATTTCACAATACAGTTATAGGAAAAACGATTTAAGCGACACTCTGGCATTATTTTGTGTAAGGCTAAATATATGAACAACCATTGGAATACTAAAATAAAATCAGGCTAATCGGTTTAAGCAATCGAAATATCATAAAGTAGTTGCAGATTAAAATGATTTATGTAGCACTTTTCTCTAAAAGTAAATTGTTTGAAATAACAATTAATTTGTATGTATAATTAGGATTGGCGGTTAGATCAACATTAATTTGGACTATTGTTCATTTCCTACCAATGAAAAATCTAAAGAAATTTTAAAATAAAACAAATGCGTGTTTAAAATCAGACAAGTGATCGTTTTTATTATAATAGTGGCAAAGGATTAACATTTTTCGCTATTTTTTGAAAAATATTCAGCTACAAGAAATAAATATTTTTTTAGATAAATTACACCCAGAAAAATCATCGTACCTACTCATCACACCACAATTATTCCTGGATGATTTGATTCTGATAAGATATTTTTTTTGTTTAAAGTATTTTTGTATGTTCATTTCTATATCCGTGGATGTCACTGTAAGCAGAAATTTCCAAAAAAGAATTTAGTTTACGCATGCCAATGTCATTGCTAAGCATGAAGCCCGGGGTTTGATTCCCAGGTCGAGAACAGTGTTCTCAAGTTTTTCCATATAGAAATTCTCAGTAGCACCGCAGTCTGGAATTGTGCCTAGTAAGTGGCCACAGGGACATCCCATGTTTCATGTGATAATATAACTGGTAAAAAAGTGTGTCAAATATCTCTGCCCTCTACACTTCTACCTCTCCAGAGAAATACAGGCGTAAATTTATGTTATGTCAATTACTTAGTTTAGGACTTTAGATTATGTGTAATAACAGTCATCATTATCCTAGCATTATTCATGGTTGCATCCTCTGCTATTTGCTTAGGTTAGGAGCCCAGGGCCCGATATCTTGTCGAACCTGATAAGGTGCAATATGTACCTACGGGATTCTATGGGATAACTATGTTCTTTGGTTAGACTAGTGTCAGGATATTTGAGGGTGCTGACTCTCCGTACCGACTGTCAAACATCTTCATGACAGTCGGGACCGACGGCTTAACGCGCCCTCCAAAGTACTATACAAGCAATAATTTTCAGGTAAATACGCACATAACGTTAATAAGACTACAAGTTGTTCAAAGTTATTGGTGTGTGCCAGATTTCGAATCCGAGACCCTCTGCATTGCAGTCTGTTGGTCTCACCCCTAGACTATCGCACTATCTGTGTTCAATTCAGTTGATAGCGTATACATACACTTACATAGTCTCACGCCTGTAACCCCGAAGAGGTAGGCAGAGGTGTATTACTACACCCACTTTTCGCCAGATTAATTTTATTCCCACGTAATAATTGGCGAGCCTATTGCCGTACCGGGCACATTCCAGAATCCGTGCTGTTACTGTGAATTTCCTAACAGAAAAACCCAATAACATATTGCCCGACCCGGGAATCGAACATGAGACTTCCCGATCCTACGCGCACATTTTTGCCGCAAGACCAACGAGGCAGTCAGTAATAGTTCTGCTGATCATCATCCTCTTAGCGTCATCCCAGTTTCAATCTGGGGTCCACTTTCTAGTCTATCCGGATTTGGCTAAATATTAGCTTTTCCACAGACCGACTGCCTGTCTGACCTCCGCAACCCGAAGGGATAGCGATTATACTAGTGTCAGTTTATTTAGAAGGTACTGACGCCCTGTAACGACTGTCAAAGATCTTCATGACAACCAGGACCGACGGCTTAACGTGCTCTCCGAGGCACGGGACAAGCGATAATTAACAATTCAATACGCACATAACTCCGAAAAGTCATTGTGGATTCAAACTCGATACCCTCTGCATGGTAGTCTGTTGGTATATCCACTCGGCTATCGCTGCCTTCCAGTAATAGTTCTGCTGATAGTAACACTAAATTATAGATTTTAATAAACACAAACAACTACCTATTCATTAAGGAAACATTTAAAAAACAATTATGTAAGTAAGTACTTATCTATAATATTTTTTTGTTTAAGCATCGAAATGTACTTATATGGCAAATAATACTTTCAATTCAGTTTTACGCTCTCAAAATAGTACTATAATAAAATTATGTTTATTCAATGTGAACATTCTAATTCACAATAATTAATACTGTCTGATCGAGTGTAAGAGACACGCCGTGTAGACTGTTTATATTTCGAATACATTTTACAGTAAGTTCATAATGCAATAAATTAATCACCTTTTTTTTTTATAGACTCACGCTTGTATCCCCGAAGGGGTAGGCAGAGGTGTATTATTACACCCACATTTCGCCATGAACTTTTAGGTCCCTAAAAGTTCACCTTTTTAATGTATTGATAATTTGTTTATGAATTTCTTCAAATTATAATTAGACTAGCCGTTTCCCGCAGTTTCACCCGCGTCCTGAGGAAACTACTTCGCGTACCCGAAAAACCCAAATATCTTACGGACCCCTATTTTTTCTAAAATAAAATATAACCAATGTTACTCGCAGATAATGTAGCTTTCTAATGGTGTAAGATTTTTTTAAATCGGTCCAGTAGTTTTTGAGTTTCATCATCATCATCATCCTAGCGCTGTCCCGGTTGCGCTCCAAAACCCACGCCTTGGAGCCCGGAGTCCGCTTTCCGGCTATATCTCCTCCAATTCGCACGGTCTTCAGCATCCCTGGTGGTTAGTTGGTTGGCACGCATATCATCCCTTACGACGTCAAGCCAGCATTTTTTTGGCCTTCTCCGTTTACCGGGGCCCGGCGGAGGTAGCATGGCAAGACATTTGTTACCCACGTAAGATGCCGGTTGACGTAAGACGTGGCCATACCAGCGTAGACGACACTCTTGCAGTTTGTCAGCAATGTCACGGACATGAAGGCTACCCCGGATGCGGGAGTTCCTAATGCGGTCCTTCCGCGTGACACCACACATCCAGCGCAGCATGTTCATCTCCGTGACACGCAGACTCTGCTTGTGTCGTTCAAGCACAGGCCACGTCTCACTGCCATATAACAGGACATTTATAGTATTATATTGAGTTTATCCATTACAAACAAACAAACAAAAATACAAAATTTTCCTCTTTATAATATTATAAATAAAAAATAATAATAATAAATAATATATATTTATATAGTGTAGATATAGATTATGCGCGATTTACGCCACAACAACGCAATATTTCAATAACCAGGTGATGATTTTGTCCAAATAACACATAAAATGTCCATACTCGTACACGGTTCACGGCGACTGAAGCACCGCGGGGGCACGCGCGTTACTCACAGTGACGTAAATCAAAGACTCTGGCGCCGAAACGATATGTCTTACCCGACAACGGATAAACGATTTATACAAAATTTTGACTATCTTAACGAATATAGATTTCCTAATTCCAGTAGAGTAAAAATGTTTTAGCTTCCACCACTTAGAATACAATATGTCTGATGAGACGAGTCTTTATTAATTCAGTTCAAGAAGAAGGATTTAACCGCCGAGTATAAAGAATTTTTATTAAATATGAAAATGATTTAAGCGCCTGTGTGTATTAATATCAGACGCATGGTAAATGGTTTAAGCGACATAAGGTATGGATTTCAGCAGCAGGCTAAATGTTTTAAGCGACATCAAGTATGAATTTCAGGTGCAAGCAAAATGCTATAAGCGACAGTATGTATATATTTTAGGCGCAGGCAAGACGATTCAAACACCTTATCTTACCAAACTTATGCCGGGGAAAATAGCTCAAGTCAAAAATACTAAATATTTCGCCTGTATGAAGTCCATTTTTTCTGAAATTGTAAAAAAATGTTGTCGCTTCAATCAAAGGTACTCCGAACTGCCCCTAAATTTACTATTGTTTTAAGCGCCAAAAAAGTGCTCAGATCAGCACGAAACCGAGTGCAAACGACGCAGAAAAATCCGGCGATTCCGAATATGTATATAACTCAATATCGGCCAGGATGTCGCTTAATACATTTTGCCCGTGAACTCTCGATATTATGTCAGCAAAATTCATTGTCTATAAATATTTGTGTCTAAAATCCATATGAAGTAGGTAGCTATTATACCACGTTTAATTGAAATACTTAGAAAAGTAAATAATATTTGTAAGCATGACTATTTGCTGTAGTACCTACACGATAATTTTATTGTTTATAATTCAAACCGTTATCCGACAGATATGATGATATGATGGTCTCGGCCTGGACGACGGCACTTTTCTTTCCGGACCCTGTGCAAACGACTGTAAAGATGATTCTGATCCTGTTTCTAGGAATAATCCTAGCGACATAGGTACTTACCCTCATTTTGTAATTTAAATACAATTCATTAATTAATAAATTGTATTTAAATTATAAAATGAATGAGTAATTATGTAATGTTGAATAGACATTTTCTTATTTATTTGTATTGTACTTTAATATTTTAATTTAATTTTAGTTGTAGTATTTAAGTAGTTATAATTGTGTTATCCTAATATTAATTTATTTTGTTATTTAAATAAATGCACTTGCTGATTTGACCATTCATTAAATCTTACTATAAAAGTTCTATGTACCTGTGATAGTTATCATAATCATCCTAGCGCTATCACGGTTGGGAGCCAAGTCTTTTGCTTTCGAGCCCAGTCTCCACTATAATAGCACATAGGTCATAGAATAATATATATACGAAAGTCGGAAAACTTTTTAAGCGATATAATAAATTGTTTAAATTTCCGTTGCTTGATAAACAAATTATTCGTTCGACCTTTAAAAACTTTTCACAATCAATCACAAAGTGTTATTGAATAATTCCTTCCCGGTTTTAGTTTATTGCAATATTTAAAGTAAATATAATTAGAATAAAGTCAATTGTACGGATCAGTGATCCCAAGTTGTAGGGTAAATAGAACGGATCAAATGATAACAGTAATGTTATTCGACACTGTTGATGTTAACGAGAAAAGTTCACGGTAAAACATAACTTTCTTGGCGAAGTATCTTCCACAGTTAATTTGTTCTTTATTTCACATAAATTATTACTATAAGTATTTTATTATAATTTAGATGTTATTAGTTCAATGTCAAATAATAAATATTGTTTTACTTTTGAGATTTGTACAGGAAGTAATATGTAAGGTCCCCATTTTTATTAAAATTAATATCGATAGGAATTTAATAATTTGTAGTCGATTGACTATCGAAATCATTCAAAATGGCGGTTGGCGAGAGCGGGCATTCTATTCCGGGCGACGGTACTGAACGGACGGTGGCTCTTAGGAAATATTATAATATCTGTACTGTGTAAAGGTGTGTCCGAAATATAAATTGTATTGGAATACAATTGGAGTTTTACTACAAATCAGAAGTGGGATGTACATGCTCACATTAATTTATATTCGTTATAGTTCAAATTATGATTGTACGTGTGCGCGTATGGGGGTATTTTGTATTCGTCCTAGTTTTGAACTTTTGTTAGATATATATTGGAATAGAAAACTAGTTACCAGCGTACAATGTAACAACGCTAACAAATTTAAAATTACCCTCTTCATAGTGTAATAATTGTCTAACGGATTATTACTGTCTCGTTGGTCTCGCGGCATAAATTTTCTCGTGAGACATATCCCGGGTTCGATGCCCGGTTCGGGCAATGTATTGTTGGGATTTCTTTGGTCTGGTCAAAAGAGAGTATAGCAATATCTAGCTCTGCCTAGCTCTTCGAGGATATAGAAGGGAGACTGTGTATGTATGTAACGGATAATTACGAAAAGAATACTACTTGATTATGGTTAGCTTGTGCCGTGAACGTATGGTCAAGGTCACATTAAGGTGCAACCATGGTCTTGAGGAGAAAGCTCCAAGACCGTCTATTTTAATTATTAAATAAAGTGTATCATTGGTAGTGGTTCGGAGGACCAGGGTCAAGGTCATGTTAACGTCAGAAAAGGGTTCTAAGAAATATGCTCCGGGGTTTTGTAAAGGGGTATGAATTTTTCATTATTTTTGCGCTAACGCGCACCGTTTTCGAGATAGACGATTTCTTTTCAAAAAAATAATAATTTACCGTCTATATAAAAATACAAATTCAAACCGAACTTTTCGTCTCTGAGTTAAAGAAAATGGAGCGAGGCGGGAATGGACCAAGCTGACGCCTGGAGACGCCGGAGCCCGGTGGATCGGGACGCGATGGCGAAGAGCTGGGCGGGAGTCGACTGCGCAGCGAGGTGGACTGTGGAGGTCGCACTCGCTATCGGAGCCGTGGCCCTGCTCATCGCGGCGTCTGCGGCCGGAGCGTCCGGGACGGGGATCCTGGGTCGGAGAGAGAACGAGAGTAACGAGACGGAGTCGGGCGCTTGGAAGAGGAAATCGGCTTGCAACGGAGTCGTCATCGACCAG
Source organism: Euclidia mi (assembly GCA_944739405.2). Lineage (NCBI taxonomy): Eukaryota > Metazoa > Arthropoda > Insecta > Lepidoptera > Erebidae > Euclidia > Euclidia mi. Next base: position 60,512,810 of record OX123185.2, read on the forward strand.
GTTCCCGACGGCATGGCTCTCGTCGCGGCGACCGTAATGCGTCGCATATTTGTTATTTATTTAATTATTTGTCATTCACACGTTCATGCAGAAATAGTGCAGTGTCCCACAAAACCGTGTCATCGGTTTGACTGTGGGATCCAGTCTCCGTACAGTAAATTAGAACGTTTACATAGATAAAATTACAATAACTACTTATAGCTAACTTCACTCTTAAATTCTAGCACTTATCTAAGTAATATTGCTTAAGTCTCCTTTTAAATATAGTTTCATCATTTTCGTTCCTTATGTCCTCTGGGACATTGTTTGGCGGATATGGCAAACGTTTTTAAAGTTCTACCACCGTAATAATTAAACACTCTTGGTACAATATATTTGCCAGAGGCCATCGATCGGGTGTTATGATTATTTGTAACTGGTTCCAAGTTATGCCCAAGACTGCCATGGTTGTTTACAGCCAAAAAGTATTTATGTTTTAGGGAAATTGGTAGTATTTTACAAATTTTAAATAATTTTGTGTAGACATTTTTATGCTGATTTCTAGTTTTATTATTGACAAGAAGTTTAAGAAACTTTGTTTGGATTGATTCTAATTTATTTATATATGTTTTGAATGTAAGACCATGGCAATCTAAAGCATACCGAAAATAGACTCCTAGAGTGACATATATAAGGATTTCAATGTTCCTTTAGGTACTTTAAAGCTTAAATGATAGAATTTTCCAAGTAATACTCTGTTTTACATCTGTTTTAAATTGTATGATGAATACTCTGTTTGTCACAAAGGTAATCTAAATGATGGGACCATGAAAAATGTTCATCAATTTTCATGCCTAAGTATTTAAAACAGTTTACTTTTTAATAGGTTTACATTGACGGTTTGATAAATTATGAAAGCTTGAATGGTTGTGTGTATACAATACTGGTTCTACTGATGGTCGCAAATATGTATAGTGTGTTATTAACAGTTTGGTTTTCTCTGACTTGATGACGATGCCGTTATCGTCGCATAGACCGACATCATTGAGGCAGGATGAGATGCGGTCTTTTTGAAAGCACAGCCGAGGTGAGCAGCGATGCCGTCTTGAACGGGACGACAAAGAGCTACCTCATGACCCCTCCAGAAGTTTTCGTCTCCAAGTACTCATGGATCTCAGAGTTGCGAGTAGGCCGGGCGGCGCCACTTGTAGTCCTGAGGATGTTATTTTGGGCTCTGGAGGCATTGGATGTTTGATTTGCAGGCTGAGGACCACAGTTGGAATCCATAAGTCCATATTGGGTTTTATAACTGAGCTGTAGACTCTGGGTTTGTTACTCAGGGACGGAGCGGATTGTTTACCGAGTAACCACAATAGGTTTTTTTTTAAAACGAAAGTTGACTTCGTTCCGTTTACGTTTTACATGCTCCTTCCAGGTCATACGTTGATCCAAGTGGAGGCCCGGGGGCTTCACACATGTAGATTGAGGTAGCGGTACTTGGCCGGGATTTGCTGTTGGGCATAGTTTCTTTAGCGGCATGAAAGTGATGTGGTGCGATTTGGGGGCACTCGCTCTAATTCGCCATTTTTGCAACCAGCAATAGGTTTGGTCTGGTTGGATTTGTAAGGGCCCCCTGGCTTTATCTGGGTCACTACTAGATGTCAAAAATGCAGCGTCATCCGCAGGCGTCGCAATAATTACATTTGGGGGCTTGCGGTAGGTCATGAGTAAATATGTTATACATTTCTGGGCCAAGGACCGAGCCTTGAGGCGCTCCTGAATCGCAAGTGTGCGGAGGGGATCTGGAGCCGCGTTGCTTGACTTGGTGGGTTCTATCCTTTAAATATGATGCAAAAGAAGGTAAAACGTGTGGGGCAGGGTCCTCTTTATTTTGCACAATAGGCTTTTGTTCCAAACCCGATCGAAAGCATGTTGGACATCGAGAAATGCTACTGAGCAGTACTCCTTATTTTCGAGACTGTCTTATCTTTTGGTAGACTCTATGCGTTTGCAACCTGTGCGAGAGCAGTCCTTAGTTCAGTGATCACCCGGTTGAGTCGTGTTATGTCTTCTCTATTGCGTGAATGTTGCCACACTCTGCGAAGTCTGCGCTTTTCAGATATCTTGCTGCGGATATCAACTGGAAATAGTTTTCTACGATTGGGTGTTTCTAGAGTGGGAGTATTTTTCCAAGCCGCTACTTGTATCAGGTTGGTGATGTATGGGCACGCGTGGTCAATGTTTTCGGGATTTTTCAGTGGAAGTTTAAGAATTATATTGGATTCCAGAAATTCACGAAAATTACCCTAGTCTGTTTTTGCATTTTACAGGTTCTCATTATAGAGTACACAGTAAATGATTGTTGTGCTTATCATCAGCATCACTAGACTATGGTCCGAGAAGACGTCGAGGCTTGATACTATGTGAACGTAAAGGGGTTGAATATTTTTGGTGATATAAAAGTCCAACAAATCTGGTATCTTGTTGCCGTCTGTAGGCCAGTATGTCGGTTCACCAGTAGATAATAGTATAAGTCGATTGGAATCGACGCTCATTTTTAGTTCTCGACCTGTTGTAACGGTTACTCGTGATCCCCAGTAGGTGTGCTTAGCATTCCAGACCCCACCAGCTATGAAGCGATTCCCCAGAGACTGGAAATATTCTGTGAACATGACTTCTTTTATGCAATGTCGCGGTGGGCAATATATGGCGCACTGTGGTAGCTTGTAGGTGATTAGTCGCGTACGGCTGCGGTAGGCAGTGTTTTATGCTATTTTTAATTACAATCGCAGAACCAGCATGAGCTCCGCCATTCGGGTGGCAGGTAAAATACACGCTATATCCGGTGATGCAAATTCGGCTTAGATTCGATTGTTTGTATGTGCTTTGGATATAAGGCACGCATCAAGTTTGTTGGAGTGGAGGAATGCTTCAAGTTCATGAGAGTTAGGTGCAAGGCCATTAATGTTCCACGTTGCAAGGTTTAGAGAAGTAATTTGTTGTTCTATAATGAGAGTTGTGATACGGTCCAACATGGAGCACATTTGTTGAATTAGGAGATCGATCGTCTCATTTTGTTTTATGAGTATGCTTTCAAGAGTCAGATTTCGTTGATTGTCAGTAATATCAGTGGTGTTATCAGAAGCTGGTGTAGATTTTGACTGCGTTACGGTCTCGGTGGCTACCACACCTGCATGGGATCTCTGTTGTAGTTCACAATCTTTGGTGGTTGTTGTCTATGGTGGAGGTTTTTAATGACTAAGCGGTAGCTTTTATTGTCCTTTGGGGTGAATAGCCGATAGCCCATTTGACCGGATAACAGTTATTTTTTTTGGGGGCACGTGTAGGGTGGGTCTAGGAAAGGATGGTAGTTCCTACTGACGCGAGTAACTTCACCCCTCTCCCAAAAATTATTAATTTAAAATAATATTAATGTACCTAGGTATTAATGGTACAGTCCAGAGCTGTATTGTTACAGGCTTATTTTTGTAGCAGTGATAAAACAGCCTATCATTCTAATTTATTAATATAAATTAGAATGATAGGCTGTTTTTCTACTTTTAATTCCTTGTGTATATTATGTCGCTATGATAATAATATGTTGTTAACTTGTGCTAAAAATTAAATGGTTAGTAATAGTGGTGTTTTACACATGTTGCGCTAACTATTGTATGAGCTGATATATTGCACTGTTGGTTGTAAAACCGTATTAACTAAATTACGATACAATTGTTAATATAGCCATGATTCTATTTATTAAAGGTCTATTTTGTTATGTGAAAATTCTGGTCAGAATTGGATGGGTTGACCAGAATTATAAGCTATTATAAGCAGTGTAGTAGTTCCTGCTAGAATTGGATGGGTTAGCAGGAACTGCATGTAGGTATTGTTGGTAAATGTCAATGTTGCTAGACTTGGGTGGGTTAGCAATCATTGCATTTATAACATGTAGGTATTGTTGGTAAATGTCAATCTTGCTAGAATTGGATGGGTTAGCAAGCATTGCATTTATAACATGTAGGTATTGTTGGTAAATGTCAATCTTGCTAGAATTGGATGGGTTAGCAAGCATTGCATTTATAACACGTAGATATTGTTGGTAAATGTCAATCTTGCTAGAATTGGATGGGTTAGCAAGCATTGCATTTATAACACGTAGGTATTGTTGGTAGATGTCATTTATAACATGGTATTGTTGGTAAATGGCATTTATAACATGTAGGTATTGTTGGTAAATGTCAATCTTGCTAGAATTGGATGGGTTAGCAAGCATTGCATTTATAACACGTAGGTATTGTTGGTAAATGTCATTTATAACATGGTATTGTTGGTAGATGGCATTTATAACACGTAGGTATTGTTGGTAAATGTCAATCTTGCTAGAATTGGATGGGTTAGCAAGCATTGCATTTATAACACGTAGGTATTGTTGGTAAATGTCAATCTTGCTAGAATTGGATGGGTTAGCAAGCATTGCATTTATAACACGTAGGTATTGTTGGTAAATGTCAATCTTGCTAGAATTGGATGGGTTAGCAAGCATTGCATTTATAGCATGTCTAAGCTTTTATAAGCGATTTATAAAATGTATTGGTCAGAATTAATGGGTTGACCAGGATTGTAAGCTTTTATAAGCGATTTATAAAATGTATTGGTCAGAATTGATGGATTGACCAGGATTGTAAGCTTTTATAAGCGATTTATAAAATGTATTGGTCAGAATTGATGGGTTGATCAGGATTGTAAGCTTTTATAAGCGATTTATAAAATGTATTGGTCAGAATTGATGGGTTGACCAGGATTGTAAGCTTTTATAAGCGATTTATAAAATGTATTGGTCAGAATTGATGGGTTGATCAGGATTGTAAGCTTTTATAAGCGATTTATAAAATGTATTGGTCAGAATTGGATGGGTTGACCAGGATTGTAAGCTTTTATAAGCGGTTTATAAAATGTATTGGTGAGAATTGGATGGGTTTACAGGGTTCTTTAATGTGATTGTAAGTGCCCCCTCTCGCCAAGTGTAAGGTTTATGTTAAGTTTGCTTGATTGCGTTTATGGGGACATACACGAGGTCAGGATGGACGAGTGTAAGGTCCCCATTTTTATTAAAATTAGTATCGATTGGAATTTAATAATTTGTAGTCGATTGACTCGTCCGAGTCACATCACTATCGAAATAATTCAAAATGGCGGTTGGCGAGAGCGGGCATTCTATTCCGGGCGACGGTACTGAACGGACGGTGGCTCTTAGGAAATATTATTATATCTGTACAGTGTAAAGGTGTGTCCGAAATATAAATTGTATTGGAATACAACTGGAGTTTTACTACAAATATATCTGAGTTCTTTGGTAATATGTAACGTATCAAAGATAGAGAATATTTATGGTTTCTTGGAGATGACAAGCAAGTGCCGTGCCGTCTTGGTACAATCCATGACATTCTTTGGGGCAAACTTGCCCGCAGCGATTGCCTAGTGGAGATACCAACGGACTGCCATGCAGAGGGTTCGAATCCACGGCACGCACCAATGCAATGACTTTTAGAAGTTAAGTGCGTATTAAATTGTTACTTATCGCTTGCGCCGTGCCTCGGAGAACACGTTAAACCGTCGGTCCCGGCTTTCATGAAGAACTTTGACAGTTGTTACGGGCAGTCAGTATACTCAAATAAACTAATAATATAATAACTCGTTTAAACCAAGGAATATCGCTATCCCTTTGGGTTGCGGAGGTCAGACGACAGTCGCTCTGTGGAAAAGTTGATATTCTGTCATATCTGTTTAGACCAGTAAGCGGACCCCGGATTCCAAGGCGTGTAAGTCATGGATCCAACCGGGATACTTGATACTTGATGGCACGGGCTGTTTCCGCAACTCCACGTCTTGGCGTGTATTTTGCGCGCGGGTGGGAATGGTGTCGTCATTCGAGCCACCCCAGCTCTTCGAGGAAGGCCAGCAGACTCTTGATGTGGCCCACGGCCTCCCTCAGGGTGCTGTATCTGATCAGGTACTGCTGCCTGTACTGAGCGACCTCAGGGCAGTCGAGGAGCAGGTGGGCTGCCGTCTCGTCTGCTGTCATACAGGCCCTGCACAGCGGGCTGTCGGTGATACCTATAGTAAATAGGTGTTTATTAAAGAATCCGTGCCCTGTGTAGGCGGCCGTGACTGTCCGTAGTTGTTGTTTGGACAGCCGGAGGATTTGTATGGCTGTCTTACCGTCTACTGCTGGGAAGAGCCTCCTTGGCCTACCTACATGTTTCAATATTGGTATTGATCCAGGATTGGTCCCTGACTGGATTGGTCCAGGACTGGTTGTGTTTGGTCCTGGTCCTATTTCTTACCAGGTTGCGATAAAAACCAGAAGGGAGGGGAATAATGGGCTCGGGTCCCACCACCTCTAAAGTGGCCCCTCTTCTGGCAAGTACGTCGGCTGCGTCATTCCCTCTTGAGCCACTGTGGCCCTTGATCCATTGCAGTGTTAATTTGTTTAGTTTACCTACCTCTGTTAGTTTCTGGTGGCATTCAAGCGTGAGTGCCGAGGTGATAGTATGGCTTTTGTGGGCTGAGAGGACAGCCTTACTATCTGAGAGGATCTTAATGGATCGTTCCCTTACCTACGTGCCATGATTGCTGTGGCAGCTAGGATTATGCCAAAACATTCGGCCTGGTAGACCGTGTTGTAGGCTCCCAGCGGTGCTGCGATGTTGATGTTTAGGTCCTCGGAGAATACTCCTGAACCCGTACCTGTATCCGTTTTGGACCCATCTGTGAAGATCGTGAGCTCGTTGTGGTTAACTGCTCCTTAGTGTAGATCCTCGTACAGTTGGATTTTGTATTTCTTGTCGAAAACAAATTGTTTCGGTATGCGGTCGCTTATGGCTTGTGTGATAGGAACTTCTTTAAAGAGTGTATTTAAGTTGTTAGTGTGCGGTGTATTCGTGTCTTTCCAGAGCTTCAGGGCTCTTAGCCGGACTGCCGACATCGTTACTTCCTGTTGTATGAACAGGTGCAATGGAGGCAGATCCAGCAACACTTCAAGTGCCGCTGTTGGCGTTGTTTTCATACAGCCCGTGGCCGCTAGGCATGCAAGTCTTTGAAGCTTTTGAAGCTTGTTGGCGGCCGTTATTAGGTTGGTCCGAGGCCACCACACTACTGCGCCGTAGCTTACCATCGGACGTATTATTGTCTTATAGAGCCATACGACAATTTTGGGGGATAGGCCCCAGCGTTTTTCTATCATCTTCTTGCACTGCCAGAAAATGATGCTGGCTTTATTGAGCTTATTTTCCATGTGGCTGTTCCATGTCAATTTGCTGTCGAGAGTGACACCTAGGTACTTGACCTCGGTAGACAGCTTAAGCTCTGTATCAAATAACCTGGGCAATCGGTAAATACCCAGCGCGCGTTTGTGTGTGAAAATAACTACTTCGGTCTTGGTCGGGTTTACAGATAATTCGTACTCATTACACCACCACTCTACTATGCGTAGGGCTTGTTGGGTTAGGTCGTACACTGTACTGGTTACCTTACCTGAGGTGAGTATGGTTAGATCATCTGCATAACCTATTGTATAGAAGTATCTCGCGTCCAACCGGGATAACGCAAAATCTTTGAGTCAAACAGAAGGAATTGCACACTTATTGTAAAATAATTGTATTTAGCCCGGTCGATTAAACCTGTTTTAGTGGCTGTTTTATTAAAACCATAATAATTATCATGTTTTTTGAAAATAGAATTAAAGCTTTTTATCTTCAGCTGAATACTACATTTACTAACATTTACCAAGATCATGTTCAGCTTGAACTACAAAAATGTCAACGAAACGAAACCAAAATTTAAAACGTCAACCTAGATTACCTTTTTGTTTTCATCTCTTTCTAAATTTATCAGAAAGAGCAAAGCAATATTGTGTACAACAGTAGATAATATTATCATCCCTAAGTTTATGCTCATAAAATAATCATATTCAGAAGAGGGCTATTATTATAAATGGGAGTTTTAATATTGTGCTGATAGGTTGAGGTTGATTTCGTTAGCTAGTGAAATAGGCATGTAAAGAAGAATATACTGCTTACGATTATATGCTTACAAATGTACAGTTGTCAAAATATTTACCTGATACATACGTACAGGGAGACACGTATAATTAGAGCGACATAATTAACAGAAATTTGATTGGCGCGCAAATTAGTCTTCAATTGACGACGGTAGTGGCTTCAATAAGCATCGTTTGTACCTTAAGCGCATTGGCATATAAATCATAGTACCTTTTTTTTTTTTAAATGCTCCTCATGTACCCATGTGTCGGAGGGTGGGTTTCACCTAAGCATACCTCGCTACCCCCCGACGGGTATTGGCCCGCCAGATGGTCAGGCGGGCCCCGAACGAAACCCCCTTGGCGGCGGATGAAGGTGTTGGGCTCCGCCGCCAAAACACCCAGCGGCCGCAGAGGATAGGGAGGACGGCAACGCAACACCGCATCTCCTCTTCCTCTGCGGCCCCATCGCGACGCAACGATGGTGCGCCCCCATTTGGTCGCGGGAGATAGGGCGCGCGGCAACGCAACACCGACACGCTTCTCCTCCCGCGACTGCACCCGACTGCGAGGGACAGACAGAACTGTCCCCCGCACCCGCATCTATGGACGCATCCTACGCAGGCCTCACGCAAGCCCACGTGGAGCGTCCCCTCCCGGGATCCCGCTTAGCTTCACCGTGGGAGAAAATCAAATCCACGGTTACTAAGCCCTCCCACCACGACAAGGTGGAGATCCCACGGGGGGGATAAATCATAGTACCTATGAATCGTGTTTGATTTCTGCCTCAGTCGATTAGGCACTGTATCATATATTCATCTCGTATGAATTATGAAAGAGTTTTTCTTGTAGCTACTGTTGTGGATTTTTACGCGGGGTTAGTTGTCATTTGCATCGTAGAGTGTTTCCTGTATTTCTGTATTATTTATGCGAATTAGTGTCATTCCATGTTAGCTTTATTTATAGTCTGGCTCTCTATTAGTCAAGCTATTAGCGTGTAAGAGAAGTGAAGAATTTTCGGGTACCCGGATATCATTAATATCCTGGATATCATTCATATTCGAGAACAATGTCGGTGACTGACTTTAGAGCGCAGCAAACAGCAACTAAACTAGGATAGGCTGTTGGAAAGGGAGTGCTACCGCATCGACACTTGGCTAGACCTAGTGAAGAATTAACCAGATAAACGATCGAGCCATACAGACATCTATAGCATTAAGGTTAAAAATTATCTTTAAAATATATATTCAGCAGACTGCCTCCGTGGTCCAGTGGATAGCGTATGCGACTGCTGATTGGAGGTCCCGGGTTCGATTCCCGGGTCGGGCAAAAGCGTTACTGGGTTTTTCCGAATTCTCAGTAGCAGCATGGAGTATGGTGTAAGTAAGGTGATGTGCCCGGTAACGGCAATAGGCTCGCATCCTATTACGTGGGACCTAAAAATTCATGGCGAAATGTGGGTGTAATACCTCCCCCTCCACCCTTCGGGGATAACAGGCGTGAGTCTATAAAAAAAAATCAGCAATGAGCCGATCCCGTATCATCATATTAGCGAATAGACGTCCACTGCTAGTTATATGCTCCAAGGTTCTCCGCATAAACCGCTCTTGAGCCACCCACGATCCCAACAAGATCTTCGGTCCACCGTGTGAGTACCCCTGCTACGATGTCCGGTGCGTGGTCCCCTGTATCACTAAAACAAAATTATTTAGAATTATCATAGGAATTGACCTACCTCCAGTAATACCATAATTTATTTCAGAACTATTAGTACCAACATCTGCCTCATGCCCAAACTAGGTTTGCTGGCTTAGGTGACAAACAGCCTAACCTAGGCAATTCAAGATCGCAGCTCAGTATAGGCAAGGGCCGCTGGCTGTTAGCTATTTTAACAGAAAACTAACTTTTCAACTCGACTCGTTGTAAGCGTATTTCAAGCTAACTGTTTACAGTACAACGTTCGTGTATAAATGTAAACGATGACTCCCAACTCTCCATTTACTTGTTTGCTTTCTTATTTCGCTTTGTAAATTTATTATAACAAAGCACATGCAAAACTTTCGGGCCGACTTGATTTTTGTTCATAAACGCTACGTCTTAGTAGAACGCTAGCCTGTTATTTAAACTGTTATTTAGCTTGTTAATTTTGTTTTATGAAGTACGTTGAACTGGTGCTGACTAGAATTTTCTTTGTCATGAGTTTATGGTGCCATTGTCAGAATATTTGTAGCCTTTTACATGATTGTGAAATGGAATAGGTATGTATAATAATGTGTTTTTATCGTCGTTAGAAGATACATTTTGTCGCGCTTCGGCTCTTGGTTTGTAGCAACGTCCGAAGCGAGAACGTATCTGGACGGACTGTACCGAGGCAGTTCCTTCCAGGCGTGCAGTTCCGTGTCTTCAACAAGAGCGTATCGACCAACAGGACTAAGACCACGTGTAATTATATCGATAAATAATTAAATCAAGTGCGAGTCGGAATCGCCCATTAAAAGTTCCGTAGTAGAGATGTACATTTTCTTCACCCTTGGTGGCAAACAAGAAATACTCATATTTTGTTCAGTATTCAGTAATCAGTATTCCTTGTTTGTCACCAAAAATAACTTTTTCCATAGAAAGATATTAACGACAAAGTTATATTTGCGGTTTTAAAAATTGTGGTGTATCTCAAGAACTGCTAACTACGTCTCGTGCAAACCATTCTTTTTCAAAACAGAAACTAGATTTCCCATTGAATTTCAAAGCACCTGAACCAATCCTTTGACACAAAGCTATATGTTTCTTTTACTTCCCATTGTAAGCTGCATCTGAAATATAGACGATAATCTATCGTAGCATATCTCATATTTTATTCAATATGGATCCATTTAAACGCTTTACATACTTGCACCGAGATAGTTCAAATAATCATTTAAACCGTACAAAGTTATTGCCGTCGAGCTTACAAATGTCGGTTTTAAAATCATGTCCCCGTTAAAAGTTTCCTCATGAATAATTTATGAATATTCTTCTGAGATATGGTCTTGCCGCAGAAGATAAGAATTAAATTAGGCGAAATTAAGTTTTTATTAAAACATCAGAATAAAAATATAAAGAAGAAGTGATTTGAATAATTATCGCCATGTTCCCCTGCTTCGGGTTTCGCCAAGTTTTCACTTCTTTTAATGTTTATGGACGTTAATCATTTTAATGAATATAAGTTTACAATGTTTATTCTGGTCATCTTATTGGAGTAATTACTGAGAATATTGTAGGCGGGTTTGAAGCTTATGCTTTAGTTAAGCTTGCAAAATTATGGGGGAAATTAAAATTGGAGTATCAATTGAATAGGCATAACTAAGGGAGTTCGCTCTAATACTTTTCTTAGCGAAATATAGATGAATTCTTTACAGAAGTTACGATTTATTCGTAAAGGGATCAGTTTTGTTGAATGTGATTTCTTACAACTTACGACATTAACCTGCTTAGGCTCTATGATTATTATTCAAACTGTGTGTCTTAACTTTAAGCTTTTATTTTTAATGAAACGAAACAACCGTCATGGAAGAAATATCAATCAGTGTTTCAGTATTTTTTGTTGAGTTAATGAACAGAGAATGCGGACTGGTGCGATTAACCTGCTGGTCTTACACGCTAACACATGAATGTAATATTTTACTAAAATTTGTTGGTGTCTTTTATCGCGTATAAATCAAAACGAAAAGTTCATCCAAAATGATTATTTCTATTTTACAATCTTTATCATATATTTTTTCTATTACATAATTATTATGAAACTTGTTATAACCATTTTCAAGAAAATAGCAACTCGGTACCTCGCTATTCTCCCGTTAACATACAAATTAGCTAGAACCTCGGTACTGGCACCGCAACGGCACAGCGGCAGCACGGCGTTGTGGCAGAGGTAGGCTCGCTGTCAACCCGCCGTTGGCTTTATAACCTAACGTAACTTCCCGCCTTTTATCTCCGAAGGGGTAAGCAGAGATGTATTACACACCCACATTTCGCCAGTTATGTTTAAGTCCCAATGTATTAGGAGGCGAGCCTATTGCTATCTACCGGGCACATTATTATGCGAGCGATAATTAACCTTTTTTATTGACGTTATAAAAAATATTACACAATTTGCAATTTAATGGTCAAATTTAAAGTATTCGTTTCCTGGATTAGTTTATTTATAACGTAATTTTAAACCTGACATCAATTATCAGTAACAGCATTCAAAATATAAAACTGTCAGAACCAAAAATACACCAAATATTTACAAATCTTTAATATAATCTAAATATCAAAAGAGGAAATCAGTGGCTTATAGATTGTAGCACGGTTTTGTACAAGAAGCTATGCAAATAATAATTTGAGTTCAAACCTTTGGAAGTGGCAGTTCAAGTGGATAAGACCGCCTTCCCGTAATTTTCTGAAGTACACTCTCTGATTTCACTGAGAGCTCTTATATTCCGAATTTATAATATTACTGCTCTAAATATTCTACACTTTCGACTGATGTGGACTTGAAGTAGCAATGAATTCTGTCCCGAAAGGCTATTAAGTGACCATTCTTATTTAAGGTTTTCTGCGACACTTGAACTTCAAACTGTATGATCTCCTTATTCCGTGGCATTGATTTCGAGGATTCTTTCACAATAGACTACCTTCAATGTGTACCTATGGCCTTGTTATTTTTCCCGCCGTAATTAAGCGTGATATCTCGAGAGAGTACTGAATCACGCCCATTCTCGATACACATTGACTTGATGTCACAAGTATGTCGCGACTATGATTATAATACTCGTAGTTTCTGACACACATATAACTACATCTCTATAATTACTTTAAATAGAAAAAAAAAACTCGGGTCGATATGTAGAGGACACGGAGAGAATACTGTATGCTACTTATATTTATTTTATGCGATCAATATTGCCAACAGAAATCGAATTTCTTTTACAAACAGACTATATGTAGATGGACTTCCAGTCATTAAAAAATACTGATTCTAAGGTAGTTTACATTTTAATCACGGTTCACGAACCCGCGTTCATGAAGAAAAAAAAAAAGATTTGAGTTTAAAGCTGCATTAGTTGGCAATTTAAATTCATGTGTGACTTAACTTGGCTTAGAAGCTATCTTTGCAATCGAACGCAATATGTAGAAATAGGACGCATAAATAATAAGCAAATTTTGACACAGTACAAATCTCCACTTATGTTTAATAGGAGAGGTGTACCTCAAAGTAGTATTTTGGGACCCCTATTGTTTTTGCTATATGTTAATGATTTGCCAAACGTCACAAAACATAAGTGTGTTCTGTTTGCTGACGATGTATCAGTCATAATACCTAATAATCCAAAAGACGATCATGAAAAAGAAGTATATAACACACTTAATCAAATACTTCAATGGCTAAAACAAAATGACCTCAAAATCAATTTGACGAAAACACATTACATACAATTTAAAAATTATAAACAAATTCCTGCTAAATCTTAATATATAAAATCCTTGCGTTACTGACTGACTGACAGACACGCTACAGCCGAAACTATTGGGCGCAGGAAGCTGAAATTTGGCATGTATGTTCCTTGGGGACCGTAGGGGTGCACTAAGAAGGGATTTCCCGAAATTCCCACGGGATCGGGCAAAACGGGTAAAATAAAATAAAATGCGGGCGTAGCTGCGGGCGTCCTCTAGTTAAATATAACAATTGAAGATGTTGACATTAAAGAAAGGAGTAATATAAACTTTTTAGGACTGACCTTGGACGAACACTGTAACTGGAAGTTGCACATTGACAATATATGTAGCAGGTTGAATAGATTTGTATATGCATTGCGACAATTAAAAAAGTTTACAAATGAATCGGTTGCTCTTACTGCTTATCATGGACACGTTGGGTCTATATTAAGATATGGCCTTTTAATGTGGGGAAACTCAACTAACATAAATAGAGCTTTTATACTACAAAAAAAATGTGTTAGGGCTATTTGCAGTGTAGGACCCTTTGAGACCTGTAGGCCACTTTTCAAAAGATTGGGTGTACTAAGAATATATATCTATACGGGAATTAACGCGAACATGCATTAGGTATTTACATACCTTATTTTTGCTTGACGTTTCGAGACGGTTGCACGTCCCGTGGTCGCAAGCTGACTGGTGTAGCAATGTCACGTCTCCGAGTGCGAGGTAGAAGATTCTATTTCTACCCCCGCGTTGTTGATTTTCGAGGTGCCGGCGCAAAACACACTAACCGTATCTGTATTTTGAACATTCGCCGACTGCGCATTAAAGTAGGGTGTTGTTAACCGGATCACTGGATTCCACGCCGATGACAATTTGAAGCCCTTGTCCCGATTGAAATTTTTATGTCTTCTGATTTCGATCGCTTCACGCAAAACTCTTGGGTAAAAGTGGCGTTCCGTGGAGAGGACTTGTGGACGATGAAATTCAATCCAGTGATTGGTGCCCGATTGAAATAAATGTTCCGCAATCGCCGATTTGTTCGTTTGACGGTTCTTTACAGCTGCGATGTGTTCCTTTATACGTTCAGCGATGGTCCGCTTCGTTTGCCCTATGTAAGAGCTTCCGCAGCTGCAGTTGATTTTATAGACACCTGGGGTTTGTAGCGGTAGAACATCCTTTGGTGTGCCCACCATGTTGTATACTTTGGCCCCTGGTGTTAATACGGTCGGAATGGAGTAGTTTTTTAACTTTGCTCCTATTTTATCCGTAACACCTCTAATGTAGGGCATGTAGGTAGGTTGTCTATTTACCGCCGGATGTTTATCTCGCTTGATAGGCCGCGTCATTCGACGTTGTATCTGGTACCCGTTCTTCCTAAGTACCTCCTGAACATGGTCTAGCTCTAGCTTCAAATGCTCAGGGTCACAGAGGTCGTGTGCTCTTCCTCTATGGACAATAGTGAGATGTCTGACAGCCGTTCTTGTCCCATCGAAGTTCTTAAGTAATTTTTTATTAGTTTTAATTTTGAAAAACTTCTTTCTGCCGTTGCGGTTGTAACTGGAAGGGTCAAGAATAAAAAGCATGCTGTGATTACCTCGGGAAAACTGGATGCAAGACTATTGAATTTTACTAGCAATAATTCAATGAGTTCTTTAATGGAATAATTTTTTTTAATTTCAGAATTTAAGCATGTTTTTAGAGCCTTTAATTGGTCACAAAGATTAAGTGAGATGTCTTTACTGTATTTAGCAGACAGTTTTCCGGAAGCGTTTAATATCTCTTCGCTTGAAGAAGATAGGAGTTTCTCCGGTTGTAATATTTCGAATATACTACTCAGGTTGCAAAGGCTCTGAAATCTTTCTTTAGTTTGAGAAATTAATATATCTAAACAGCAATAGTATACATTGACTTTGAAATAGGATTCCGGGTCGGAAATTCTCTCATCTTGTGATAACTCATCAAAAAAACGCTTCGTTATCTTTCGCCTACTGTTTTTAAAAACAGTTGTTACCCCCCACTTTTTTGCTAAATCTTTGGATTCATTTAGCAAACTATTAAATGAATTCTGATTTCTTAATTGGCACAGTCTATTTAAAAGATTACTTAATAAAATACTAGATTTCTGTAAGTCATTATTTTCATGCTGTAGAGCTTTAGAAACAGGATTAATAATTTCAAATAGTGAAGAAAAAAATGTAACGAGCACTAAGAAATCAAAACTCTCTAAAATATTAATTATACTTTTACATTCTTCACGTTCATCTTTTTTATTTGAAATTAAATTTAGTTGGTACAAAGTTTTCATGATTAGTAAAAAATTTTTCTTTACTGCTAATAAAGCGTCGTTCCTAGAAGACCATCTGGTAGGACATACCTTTTTAAGGGTAATCAAATATTTTTCAGATAAATCGTCACTTAGCATAGCCCAGCGTTTTATACTATTGCCAAAAAAAGTATATATTTTTTCTAAATTATCGAAAAAAGTCGATACTTCACGAACATGTCTCGCAGCATCGTTCAAAACCAAGTTTAAAGCGTGCGCAGCACAATGAACATAATCGGCATTTGGAGCATGCTCTTTTATTAGGGTTTGTAATCCTCCATACACACCCGACATAACATTTGCTCCATCGTATCCCTGTCCTCTACATTTAGTCAAATCAATTCCATATTCTTTAGTCAAATTTAAAATGACAGTTTTCAGACCTGCAGCACTGCAATCGGTTACTGCTATGAATCCTAAAAAGGACTCACAGATTTTTATTTCTTTCGGCACATTATCATCATTTTCTGTAACCGAGATATATCGAAAAACTACAGATAGTTGGTCAATTTTTGACAAGTCTTGTGTTGTATCCAGAATTATTGTCAGAAATGGAGCTTTTTTAATTTCTGAGATAATACTGTTCCTAACGTTAGTACCAAGCAAACTAATAATTTCGTTTTGAATCGTAGGGCTTAAATAATTTATTTCACCTTTCGGTTTTAGAAAAAGTTCTTTTAAAGTTGCATCATAGTTAGATAGCAGACGTGAAATTGCCATAAAATTGCCAGAATCAGAATCATGCCCCCTCAAAGGTAGATAACAAGATACTAAAGTAATTATAACATTAATTATACGATGAAGTACATCTCTCCAGAATGTAATTTTACTATCGATTTCACTTTTCAATAGAGTATCGATGGTATTTCCTTGCAACCAATTATTATAAGAGAGTGAGGCACTAATATGCTGCTGTGACTTTTCATGGTCAAGAATAGTTTGTGTGAAATTGCTTCTAACCGAAACACCGTTAACCCAAGCAGAGGAGTACGATTTGTTTTGACGATCTGCTAATAACCAACAGAAGTGACAGTACGGTTTGTTTAAAACGTTAGAATAACATAACCATGGTCTTATAATTTTTATGCCTGCCTGATTGAAATATGAATAATAATAAGCTGAAAAAGGTCGGTTATTTTCTGAAACTTTTGGAAATGGTCCTTGTGGTTTAAATGGACCCAATTTAAAAATTATTTTTCGTTCGCATTCAGTTAAATTGTCACCAAAATTTCCTCTATCTGATGAAATTATATTACAATCTGCATTATCTGCAGATATATCAGAATCGTTGACTTGGGGTTCCTCGATTTCTGGATGGACATCCGATAAAGTATGTGCTTGGCTTTCTTCTATTTCCGGATGGATATGTGACGAAGAACATGCTTCAGAAGAATCTAAAAATAAACGAGTAATTGCTAAAAAATAAATACGAATGCTTTGATACTAAACTAAAAAGAGTTATATATAAATAAATAACGTTACTAAGGGTCACAGTTAGAGAGTGTTCAGTTCAGACGCACACAGATTCTACGCGGATTGTGCTCGTACCTATTAGTAGATACAAAATCACCTGCAGCCCGTCCGTGCATTACTATACACCTGCGTGCTATTTAAACGCAGCGCGTAGTGTAGTGGCCATACAAAACGAGAACCCGAAAGCGAGTCTGCACATCTGAAGTTCTCAACACGCAATTAACGATACGATACAGACTGATAAACAAACAACAAAACAAATCGATCCTATAGATAAGTTAGAATTTTGTTTTTTTTAATCAAGGCACGGAACCCTAAAAACAGTATAATTGTGAAAATCGAGGGGGGAGACAACTTTTTGTGACGGACAGATGGACAGACCGAAATTAAAAGATTTCCTTGTTTATCACTACGGGCCCCTAATAAATGGGTTGGGTAGTAGTGTAGTACTTACCTTTCCAATCTAAATCACTCACAGTATCTTGTCTCTGAAAAAATGAAGAAATTTTGGGCACTTTTTTTATAACCTCGTCCCTTTTCTGTTTAATTTTTTTTTTCTTTCACTCATTTCTTTTACAGATCGTTACTAATACTGCTAAACCAGAAGAACAATATTGTTTGTGCTGAATTACAATGTAATGCACATTTATATAAAGCGCGTAAATAAACAGTGCACTGCACTCCGTGGTTTAACATCCAATGCAAAGTACAACAACGTACACGTACATCGCGATATCGATGAAGGATTCCCGGGGATTCCCCGCTGAGTTGAAGATGAAGTAAGTAAAACGGGGAAGTCCCGCAGCCCGCCATAACGATGTAGTGTTGCCAACTTTTGAACGCACGCTTAAGGCGGGAAAAAAAGGAATTGCTTTATAGAATTTTGTCATTTGTAAAATAAAATAAATTAGAAAGTTTTTATTCTTTTTCATTACACACTTTGGGGGCCCCCGTGGCCCGGGGGCCCCGTATAATTGATACGGCAAATACGGCGGTAGCTACGCCCCTGGTGTGATCTATTCCAGACTGTTGCGTTCGCCATCAATTTTATATAAGACTAGGGGACGCTCGCAGCTACGCCCGCACATTTTGTTAATCTACCTGTTTTGCCCGATCCCGTGGGTATTTCGGAAAATCCCTTCTTAGTGCACCCTTGCAATCGCCAGGGAATACACATGCCAAATTTCAGCTACTTGCGCCCAATAGTTTTGACTGTAGCTTGTCTGTCAGTCAGTCAGTAATGCACGGATTTTATATATTAAGATAATTTTGGGTTAAAGTACAATAGATACCTACGAGTAATTGCTTAATGTACAATAGTTATCTTTAAATAAATAGGAGGCAGCGATAGCCTAGTGGAGATACCAACGGATTGCCATGCAGAGGGTATTGGGTTCGAATCCACTGCGCACACCATTGACTTTTCGAAGTTAAGGGGCCTACAAGAGCTAAACGCAAGTTTTATAATGCGTTAAAGTATATGATTCAATACAGTTAACACAATCAGAAAAACATATGATACTCTTCAGGATATAATCTAGTTAAGTACTGTGTTGAAAACATAATACAATTAACTTTATTCGATAGAAAAAAATCACAAAGATACCTCTAAAAAAAATATTTTAACGAATAAAAACCATATTAAAATACATACAATAATTCTGATTTTTTGACAAATTATTCAACAAACAACATACTAACGAAATATTGTTTTATTTTTTTAATCCGATCAATACATTTTCTGTAATTAATTTATTTTATGGTTTGTAAAGCGTTCTGAACGGCCCGTCGTCGTCGCGCTTCTCTTTCTTATGTATACAATCCGACAAGGACAGCGAAGTTAGCTCTTGTAGTCCCCTTAAGTGTGTATTAAATTATTAATTATCGCTTGCCCAGTGCCTCGGAGAGCACGTTAAACCGTCGGTCCCGGCTGTCATGAAGATCTTTGACAGTCGTTACGGGGAGTTAGTACCCTCAAAGGCAATGTATGAGGCAAGGCCAAATGCCATTCGAGTGGCCGAGTTTTGGGCCAAATCTATATAATGTGTTGCCATCGTCACAATAAGTAAGTAAGTACCCTCAAATAAACTGATACTGGTCTAAACCACTGGAATATCGCTATAACTTCGGGTTGCGGAGGTCAGACAGGCAGTCGTTCCGTGCAAAAGCTAACATTCAGCCAAATCCGGTTAGACTAGAAAGCGGACCCCAGGTTGAAACTGGGATAATGCTAGGAGGATGATGATCCCGTGATAATCCACAAATTATGGTCTTCTGATAGCAAACCAGACAGAGCTTGTATCATGGTGACTAGATAGGTAATAAACATACAAATAAAATATACCTTAATACATCATTGCATCTATTAATAATCTAGATATAATTATGTAGATTACACAAGTTACCTTATCACAGAAAGATTTATGTGATTACTAAATTCAAGACCAATAACCAAAAAGCCTTTTGCCAACTTCGTATCGATTATTAAATTTAATGCAAATATAATAATACTTTCCCTTCTAGTTAAGACATTGCGCAAATAAAGTAGCTACACGTAAATTCGCTTGTCTTTAAACGGTTTAGCGCTCTTAATCATTGGTAAACAATTTAATTTAATAAACACGATAACTAATACTTAAGAATAAACCATTGTGACCGTTTCGAGATTATTTGAGTGTACAAAACCAATTCGTCGCACGTTTGTTTTGATTGAAACAACGGAGTGTAATTTCCCGTTGATTGTGACATCACTGGCGAACATTTGTCTCTCGAAACAACCTGCTTACTGCTAACTTTGGATATTTAGTTTCAGGCTAGAATCTGTCACAGATTGCGTGAATTCGGCTAGACAAAATTTCACAGGGCGTTATTTCATTATGGAAAATAAAATGATAACGCCCTGTGAAGTTCTGCTTTAAGTTCTTGATGGACCATATACAAGATATTTTGTAGGTATAGATGTAATACATGTACTTTTTACTGGCACGATTAAAACTAGGTAATTAATTAGCAAGTAAACCACTAATGCTAATATAAGTAAACCACTTGATTAAATTCTAGTAATCAACTGTTTAAATTTAATGGATGACAAGTTCTTAGATTCTTAGTATTCAAGTAGGTACATTTGAACTATTATAATTATATATTGTGCTATAATATGTGTGGAAAGGACAATGCCCATTTCTGGGCCTAGTCGTTACAAGGGAAATTCTTGTTGGAAAAATATGGTAATTTTATTTTAAGAGAAAAACATAGGAAATATATTCAACTTCCAATAGGAAAACTAAGAAAAATTAAAATTGATGTTCATTATACTAAGTCTCTGTTAATTAAGTATTCTTGTGCTGCTAAAAAACCTTGGTGTCAGATAGGTATTAAAACACGATGACTAACTGTCACAAACGTCAAAAGTGTCAATAAGTACTTCAAAATATATTGAATCTTCGTTTTGTTGCGCTTGCGGCTGCGAATGTGTTCTCTTGTTGTATTCTTATTTTTTGTGATTTTACCAACGACTTTGGCTTTCGTCTGGAATCTGACGGATCTTGCACTCACGAACAAACTCGGCACAAACACGGACTCTGTACCTGCTACTCTCACTGACCACGGCTTGTTTTATATGACATCGATAAAGATGGACAACTGCATTTATTGTTGTATTGCTAGTTCTCGTTGCAATACAACGGGCAAACGGTTTTTGAATGAACAATCCGTCTCATCTATTATCTGATTATTAGGAAAAATACAATCTCGACATATAAGTAAAAATACATATTTTATATATAGGTATTTTAGTAGACAGCTCTCTAACTGGCAGGCAAGCAATATTGCAGTATTATTGTAATTGCATTGTTGGCAGACGCACAGTTGGCTGTTGTGCGCATACAATGTCAATAATCTGGTATTTAAGTTGAGCCAGATATCAAGAAAATATTTCACCTCCTGCACACTTCCTAGACGATACCACAGAATAATAGTGCCTAACGGTAACGATAATTTGATTATATATGAAGATGAAGAATAATAAATGAATTAATAAAAAAGATGTTTTATTTTTCTATCCCAAAACAACCTTTTTTAAGTATCAGATTATATTGCAATATGCTAAAAAGCATTGCAATATCAGCAGTGTTCCAATGCCTACTAGTATTTTTGGGCACCAATAATTATAACATTAAAACTATCATAAAGTCATAATCAAGCTAATTCTAACCTAACTCAACTGTGAATTCAAATGCAAAGATCTCAGAAGTGCCATTGCCAATTTAAATGAAATTTATTTACATTAGGCTTGGCGTTATTCTCTAAAAAATAATGTTAATTTCATAACTGTAACGTCAGGCCCAAGGATATAGGCAAAATGGGCATTGTCCTTTGAAAGTAGCGAGTTAAAATAAAGACTTTTTGCAACTAAACTGTTGCAACGAAATAAAATTGTATAGATATTTGAAGGTGAGCATAAAAATCTTACTAGCCGTCATTTATTTTTCTCCGCATTTGTTAAACAAACTTGAGGTAATACTTAAAGTCTTTCTTTCTGTCTGGGTGTCGGTGTTTTTTAGACCACCCTTTGTAGCACAGTTGCAATGGGGTATAATCGATCCGGCCCATACGCAGTGTGACTGTGGCACCCCAGAACAAGCCATGAGCCCCTCGCTGGAAGGTTCCAAATGTCCACACAGATACTCGGAGGCCGATCTACACGAAGCCACTGACAATGCAGTTGCTGTAGCCACACACTGGGCTGGTGCTATTTGATTTCTGTACCATCGACTCGAGAAGAAGAACCACAGTTGCACTCTGATGTTAATGTCACAAGTGGTTACCCAAACAAGCGGTGACCTGTGGAAATGTTGCTTTACTTAGCCGTTTCATTACGGGTGACATGTTATGAGCGCTACAAAACTTCAGGTTACATTTAAGTATCGTATCATATACCTAAATCAAATAATAAATCTCGTGACAAAACAACGTAATAATATAACTAATTGATGTACAGTAAGGTTGACTTACTAACTTAATAAACTTTAAGCTAAATAATGTTTTTCATCTCCTCTTGTTGCCCAAACAAATTGCTTCATTTTTGGCTGCGAGACATTAACAATGAAATTTACAACCTGCGTATACCGTACTGTTGTCATTTAACACCCCTCTTAAATTTTCAACGGCAAATATATTTATAACGTAATCATTAGTAAAAGTTGTGAAGTTACGCACGTATAAAATTGTTAATTTATCTCTTGTTAAATGGCGAAGGAAAACGTTGAGAGGACACCTGCATGTCTGAGAGTCCTACATCAATGTTTTCGAAAGAGTTCGGCAGTCTGCCAACCCACATTTCGGCAGCGTGGTGGGATGTAGCCTTTCTCTTCGAGAGAGGCCTGTATCCAGCAGTGGGTACAGACAATAAAGAAGGTTGATGTTGATACAGTAAATGGTCACTCTGGGGTAACCTGCACGTCTAAGTATGTTCAAGAGTTCTTAACTATGTTTCCGAAAGATATGGCGTCTGCCAACAATGTCTTGTGTACTGTGGTCTAAAACTTTTCATAGTATGATGACCCCGTGTTACGGGGTAAAAGATTATCGACAATTCGATAAGCAAATAACTTCGAAGAGAGTGCGCCCTGGCTTGTACACGAGACTCTCTGCGTGACGGTCTTTGGAATATCCTCTAGGTTATCACTACCTCAATTGATACATAAACGCTATAAGAACTACAACCACGTAAGTGATTCTAAATGTCTACTTAAATAATTACTAAGTCAAACAATGTGTATTCAATTAGACGTATAACAACATATTCAATATAATATACCTACGTAACAAACAGCCCGTACACGCCTCACAAGGGAAAGCTGTGTTAATGGAGATAATAATTTGCATAAACACATTTGCTACGATTTTGACACCCTCACTATACTTGACATATGAAATCTCTACATGAATATTGCTCGGCTTTCTCAACGTATTACCATTACATCTTGACACGCAGGTCTGTAACGAGTGGATTGTTCTTACCGTTTAAACATTAATGTGTTAACCCTCGTTTGTAAATTCGCGTACAAGAAAACAGATCCGTTTGTTTGGTATTTTTTTGTTTATTTTACTTGAGTTGGAACAAATTTGATGTTATTTATGGTTTATATAATAAAACAATAGATTAGTGTAGTACTGCCACCATTAAGTCTTATATACATACATATATGTGTTCAACGACAAAGGAAAAAGGGGCGTCAGGTTCCAATAGTATTATGTACCAAGTTGTGACCAGCAATATTATTAAATTTTTCAAACAGTCTACAAAATATAGAAGTCGATGAGATTTCGAACCACTTTTTACTTTTTACCTTTTGCCTTTAGCCTCCTAAAAGCATCTCAAAATTCAAATTCAAATTCTTTTATTTGCATAAAACAGGTAGGTACATTAAGGTCTTACAAATATATGAAGTTCGCTGAATTATAACCTCAAAGAGGTGTGCAAATATTACAATTACAAAAAAATTCAATTTAGAACAAATAAAATTAATTACAATTATTGCCAAAAACAAAAGAAAAATGTCATAATTAAGATTAATGAATAACAATGTCAAGTAATAAAAATAAAAAATATACCAAATAATATGAAAAATATGTCAAGGATTAATTAATTAATAAAAAATAATGTATATAAAATGTCCACATTGAATAATAATATGTCATAGTAAAATTATAAATTGCCAGTCAAAAAATCAGAGACATTATTATAGAATTTTTCATTTAGAAGCTTTACTAATTTTTGTTTGAATATGGTCACATTTGATTCCCTGATACTTCTTGGCAATTTATTATAAATTTTGGGAGCCATGGCGAAAATATTTTTATGCATAAATGTTGTATTTGTTTTGCATAGGCAAAGCCGATGTTTATCTCTTTGTACGCGTTTAGATGTATCTGAGGCAAGTACAAATAAACCTAAGTTTTTTTTAACAAAAATAGCTACTTCTAGTATATAAATTGAAGGTAAAGTCAGAATATTGTATTTATTAAAGTAGGGCAGACAGCTTTCAATTGTTTTGAGAGAGAACATAGCCCTAATACAGCGTTTTTGGGCTTTAAAGATTATGTCTTTGTCAACTGAGTTCCCCCAAAATGTAACTCCATACCTAAGAACCGATGCCACTAAGCCATGGTATGCAGTAAGAAGACCATTGACATCAATTATTTGTGATAATTCATGAAGTGCATACACTGACTTATTGATTCTCTTACATAATTGTTCAATGTATGGTTTCTATGTGATTTTCTTGTCGATTATTATGCCTAAAAACTTTGTAGCCTCTACTTCTTTTAGCGATTGTCCATTAGCGCATACATTAATATTATTCATGGTAGGTATACGCTGACTAAAGTGCATTAGTTTCGTCTTTCCTATATTGGCTTTTAAATTATTTGTGTTCAACCAGTCAACGACAGACATCAGAGCGGTATTAATATCAGATTCATAACAAGCCTTATCTGTACATTTGATAGTTATGGTACCGTTGTCCGCAAAGAGGGCTATAGGGTTATTGGTTGCGTTTGGTAAGTCATTTATATACAATATAAATAGTAATGGACCTAATATGCTGCCTTGGGGCACGCCATATTTAATTATACGTGATTCAGATCTGTAAGTTTCTTCAATTTTTGTTATAGTATTTAATTTAACAACTTCCGTGTACTGTATTCTATTTTTAAGATATGTTTCAATTAGTTTTAGGACATTTCCTCTTATGCCATAAGCATTGAGCTTACCTAGCAGGATTTCATGATCTACATGATCGAAAGCTTGGCTCATATCCATGTATATGGAACAGACAGGTATTTTGCTGTCAATACTTTTTACTAAAACTTCTAGAAAATCATATATGGCCATATTTATTGACATGTTACGTCGAAAACCCTTCTGCTCTTTAACTAGAATACAATTATGCTCTAGATAGTTATTGAGTTCATTGTGTATATGTTTCTCAAATATTTTGGACAAAATAGGAACAAGTGCTTTAGGTCTATAGTTGTCCATGTGATCTCTACTTTCTTTTTTAAAGACAGGTTTTATTATTACTGTCTGAGGTTTTTCAGGGAATACCCCCGTTTCTATGCATAAATGTATTATATGACTAATGTCACAAATATTAGGAGCTACATATTTAATAACTTTAGTACATATCTCATCATATCAAACACTATTGGTGTTCTTTAAGGTTTTTATAATATTGAATACATTGAAAGGAGAGCATGGATTCATATACATAGACTTTTGCCTAGAGGACATATAAGCTGAATATTTCAATTTAGTTGTCACACAATTTGGAACTATTTTGTCAATAAAATAATTATTGAATAAATTACAGATTACATTTGGATCAGTTACAATTTCGTCATGTATTTTTATACTAGTTACAGTTTCGTTTGGGATATTATGTTTCACTCTGTTTACAATTTTCCAAATTGACTTTGCTTTATTCTGTGACGTGTCTATGGAATGAACATTTTGAGCTCGTTGTGTTAATCTTAATATTTTTTTATACAGTCTACAATATTGCTTCAATTTTATTTTCAATTTTATTCAATTTTATTCTCATTACCCTTTAATTAGGAAGATGCTAATAGCTATACACATCGTTCACTTTAGATGTTGCTGAGCTTTGCAAAAGTCTCTTCACAGTAAAATTTTGGCGTAAAAGGAAGTGGTGATATAGGCCCTTAAAATCTTTGCACACATACCACTGTTATGATACAAAATCTCTTCAAAATTGCAATTAACCACCAACCTCCAACAATAATTTGAATGAACCTTATAGTCTTACTTACGACTTATAATTACATCAACTATAATTTAAACCTGGTGCGTCACAACATATAATTGAACAGTAAATAAATAACAAATTAAAAGCACCTACAAACGAAAGTAATATTCCGCTGGGCGACTTCATTAAAAAAGGTTGTTACCCTCAAAGCCTAAGTCCCCACCGGTATTAATAAAGTTTTGTTAGCAAGTCGTCCGTTGGTAAAAGAAACGTGTTAATTATCTGGCCTGAGTCCGGTGCCGGCCATCTGTCACGTAGACCGGACCCGTCGGGACGAGGTGTTACACATCATGTTATTGACAATTACAATCTCACGATTACCGTACAAATTAATTTATTCCTCATTTATCTTATGTGGAGTTAGTGGCTGCGACGATCGGTAGGGCTATACTGACTTTGAATCTCACGTACTGGTATTGGGTTTCGTTTTTTTTTGGGTTGCTATTTAATAAATAAAGGTGGAAAAGAATACCCGCTGGTACCCAGTTAGCGGAAGAGACCAGTTAGCGTCTTAAATAATAATCGGTGTGCAATAGAACATTTTTAGAGGAGAATAATTTGTTGCAGGTGTAAACATTATAACGTAAGCTATAAAATACGTTGTGTAATGCATCTATTTCTTCCTTTCAGGGAAATACAGACAGGCATGAATTATTTATAAGTCACCATGAGGGTAAAGCATCTTCATAATTCTAAAATACGTAAGATTAGGTGCTAAAGCAATGGTGCCTATATTCAGTTGAGCGTTATGAACATGCCGAGGTACTTGAGACATTTTATTTGATCTAAATTTGGAACTGTTCGTTAAATTTGCAAGAGACGCGGAGTCTTACTTCCAACGCATATCTTAAAATATTATTTTGTGTTCCAATTATGGAGAGTATAATGATACCATACTGTCTCTCAATATGAATGATTGTTGGGCTACATTTCAGTAAGTTGGCGAAGTGAGAGATGACAGACGGGGTAGATCATCCAAAACTCTATATAAGAATAAGAATTTCAAATAATACATCCACGAAAAGGTATACGAGAAGTTTTTTGGTCGCACTTGGTATTGTTGCTGTAATATATTTATTTAATATTCCTTTTTTTAATTAGTTGATTATTAATTTAGAATTCAGACCTTTTGAATAATAGTAAAATGAAAATTTCGCAAAATATCCAGTTACCGGCGTTTATGTCTTCGGTTCACAGCACGGAAGAGTTAACTACGAAAATTTTAACAACTACACTAGTTGATTCGGAAGTGCTGTGCAAAACCGAAGCTATAAATCCTGGAAAATGGCTTTTCCAAACACTGAATTGCCTATCAACCTTTTCTCCCAGAGACAGTGAGACTTGTCGCTCTGAAACTTAGTAAGAAAAAATCTTTTGTCAACAGCTTCTAATGTTGCAGAGCGTGCTCGCTTGCTGGCTGTGGGGGAATGGGAATCCAGTCTTTGGCTACAAGCACTACTGTCTTCCAACACAGGAACCATGTTGGACGATGAGACGTTCAGTATTGCCACTTGCCTACGTTTGGGTAATCCATGTGTTTCTCCGCATCGGTGCCATTATGGAGAAGACGTCCGAGGCTATCGCTCGGAAATCATGGACTTTCTTGCAGCAGAAGTGTGGGTAGAATGCCACGACATGCTCATTTGAATGACATATTTCGTCACACTCTTGTCGCGTCTGGCGTACCAGCTGTACTCGAACCAAATGCTTTGGTACGAGACGACGGGAATCACATATTCCAAGCACAGCAGGTCATGCTGGCGCTGCTGCTGCAACGGCGGAAACCCTCAAACAGCGCAAATACGGAAATTTTGTCGGCAATTACGTATTTGAGCCGTTTGGGGTAGAAATATTGGGTTCATGGGGTCCGAGCGCTCGTATTTTGTACCGAGACATTTCCAAACGCTTGATCGATGTCTCACGTGACCAGAAGGCTGGTTTATTCTTTGCACAAAAAATCAGCATTGCCATCCAGCGTGGCAATGCTGCCAGCCTTCTGGGCACGTTACCCGATGACAGTGATGCGGAGGAATACTACGACGCCTAAACGCCTCGTGCCTTGCGTTTTATAAGAATACATTATTTTATTTTCATTTTAATTTAGTTATAGGTTTATAAGTATAGTTTGAGTTGTAAATAAGTTATAGTTAATGGAAATGTAAAAAGTTGTAAAATAATTGAATTGAAATAAACCCTAATAATAATAATATTCTACCACATACACACATCACTAAGCTATTTAATCCCAAACTAAACAGATTTGTACTATGGGTACTAGATAATAGATAAACATACATATACACTTTTCTTTTGTATGAAATAAACCCTAATAATAATAATATTCTATCACATTCACACATCACTAAGCTATCTAGTCCCAAACTAAGCAGATTTGTACTATGGGTACTAGATAATAGATAAACATACATATACACTTTTCTTTTGTATATGCATACATATTATATATAGAAACATCCAGACCAAGACAAACATCCATGTTCATGCACACAAGTGTTTCACTTGAGCGGGAATTGAACACGCGACCTTCGGCGTAGCAGTCGCTTACACTCCCGCTGCAAATGAACAAATACTTTGAAATTTTTGTAATTTTTACACATATATTTATGACACTGATCATAATCGAGTAATTATATAAACATAAAATCTACGATACGATTTTCCACAAGACCTAAATGATTTACTGGCGCAGTACATCTAAAGCTACCCGTTCTAAAAAATACACTTAATACACTTGTATCTAGTCTGATGTGCCACTTTGAAAATGCGAGACAGTGCATATCTTTTAATAAAACACGAACCCTCTTCCTGGGACGACAGATTTATTAAGAGAAATGGCAGTACGACAAATTCTGTAACAATTTTGTTCATTGTTTTATGGAACGAAATATTTATCGGCCTTTTGGTATTTTTATTGCCTTCTAAAACTGTAGAGGTGAAAAAGTCTGTACATTAAAGATATTTTGACGAAAATTAGCTAAAAAATCTAGGAAAATGCTAAAAAGCATTATTTGATAATTTTTAGAATTTATGTCTGTCTGTCTGTCCGACGTCTTTCCCTATATTGCTAAAGATCTCTAAAATGGCGAAATTGATTTCTATAAAACTTACACTCAAGTACAAAGGATACTCAAACCTATAAAATAGTATATGTTACATCACAATCGGTTGAGTGGTTTTCGGTGTACAGCTTGACCTCTCCTTTGTACGTAGTCCCTAACAAAACAGGGATCATCCAAAACTGGTTATATATATGGTGCCATCTATGATCATTATAAGTTTGTTAGTAAAAGTATAGTTAGTCTAAATAGGTACCTTTAAAGTGTTTTATGGCTATTTACCCGACTTTAAAAAAGGAGGCGATTCTTAATTTCGTCAGTAAATTTTTATGTATTTTCGATAAATAAATTACTGGAACCTAGCACGTTTATAGTTATCCTTCCGACCGATAGATGTCACTATTTTCAAATAATTTTCTAGCAAAATAAATGTTTCTTGCAAAAAAGACAATAATTATGTGTCGGGTATCTTTCTGTTATTAAAAAATTTATAGAGTATAATATTCGGCACTTTCATAAACAAAAAGTCTTTGTGTCAAAATTTATTACAATGTCCACTTAATTTAAACGGTCAATCTCATTCATTTCAAATTATTATATTATGTTTATATAATAGTTATATAATAATTTCATTTTATTTTAAATGATAAAAACAATGCCTATATATCCTTTTTTCAATAAATTGTCGATTAGTCCATATTATTTTCTATCTCGGTCGGTTTGTATATGTAAACATAGATGGCGTTGAGCAAATTACTACATTTTCTGAATGGCGGTGTTAAGATTCTCCGTGGATTGATGAGGTTCTCCGTTAATTTCTTTCGTATTCGTCGGCCCTGCAGGACGGGCGGGATCCGGTCCCGCTCATCCTCAAATGCGTAGGCGAACTATGCGCTTATGGCCGCTAGTAGCCTACGCATTGTATACTGGAACGCCGACGGAGTGTCCCTCGAGAAGACCAGGCTCTTAAGGTTGCTGCTCTCCCAGCGGCAGGTTGACATTGCCCTCATCAACGAGACGCACCTTAAGGCCAGCTCCTCCCTCAAGATGCCAGGGTACCACGTGTACCGAGAGGACCACATCTCACCAGCTGGGACTGCGTATAGGGGATTAGCAGTCCTAGTGAAGAGAAGGATCGTTCACCAACCGCTGCCTGTACCAACGCTGCAGTCGCCGTACGCCCTTGGCGTAGAAGTTTACATAGATAGCCGCCCCATCCGTGTGTTTGCTTTCTACAAGCCGCCCAACAACAGATTAGCGACGGCTGATGATCACGCCCTGCTGGACTCGCCGAACGCGACCATAGTCGCGGGCGACTTCAACGCTAAACACACGGCTTGGAACTCAACCACCACCTGCCCTGACGGCCGCCGTCTACTGGACGATGCAGACCGCAACGGCTACGACGTGCTGGGGCCAGAAGTCCCGACGCACTATCCGTACCAGGCAGCCCTCACACCAGACGTCATCGACGTGACGGTCATCCGCGGCCTGCCGACCGCACCATTGATCGACGTCCTGGACGACCACCTCCTCTCGGACCACCAACCCGTACTACTCACACTGCCGAGTGCTCCGGCTCGAACAGTGACACCACCCTCTCGACACCGCCAGGATTGGCAAGCATTTGCCGATTACATGGCGAAGCACGTGCCCTATCGCCGGATCGAGACCCACGCAGACGTCGACACACTCGCTGAGCAACTCAGCGCCAGCGCTGTGATCAACACAGCGCTTCGAGTCTCGCGTCTGGACGCTGCGTCGACACGCCGGCCTCCCCAACTCCCGGCCCACATCATGGCGATGATCGAGAGGAAGAGGAAGCTGAGACGCCAATGGCAACGCACCCGATGCCCGACTATGAAGTCCCAGCTCAACGCTCTGGCTGCGAAGATCTCGAGTGCACTGGAGACAGTCGCCACCGAGTCCTGGCACCGCACCATCGAGCGAGCAGGCGAAGACTGGTCAGGCATTCACCGCCTGTGCCGCCAGCTCTCTGGGAAGCAACCTCCGATTAGGCCCCTCCTGGCTGGTGACGGTACCCCACGTTACCGCCCTGAGGACCGAGCGGAGATCTTTGCCGACCACTTGGAGACCCAGTTCCAGCCGAATCCAGCTTCCGACATGCAGCATGTAGAAGCTATCCAGCAGCGTCTGGAGTCTTACTTCCAATCGCCGATAGCCCCCACGGAAGACCCAGTAGTCTTTTCCCCGGGTCAGGTGCAGCGAATGATTCGCCGCACCAAACTGCGGAAAGCCCCAGGTCCCGACCGGATCACCAACGAAGCCCTGCGTCACCTACCTCCGCGAGCAATCGCGACGCTGACGCAGCTGTTCAACGGCATCCTCCGCACAAGCCACTTTCCCGCAGCATGGAGACTCGGCCGAGTCATAATGCTGCCCAAGCCCGGGAAGAACATACTGAAGCCCGAAAGCTATCGGCCCATCACGCTGCTGTCGACACTCTCGAAAGTCTTCGAGAAGCTTCTACTGCTGCATCTTGTGCCGCACATCCAGCCACGCGACGAGCAGTTCGGGTTCCGAGCCGAACACTCCACGACGCACCAGCTCGCGAGAGTACTGCACCACATGACGGTGGCCCTCAACAAGAGAGAGAGCGCTGTTGCAGTACTTCTCAATATGGAGAAGGCGTTCGATCGCGTCTGGCACGCCGGCCTGGTCTACAAGCTGTCCACGTCTACTACTCCCCGCCGAGTAGTCAAGACTGTGGCCACCTTTCTTCAGGACAGGCGCTTTCAAGTGACAGTTGACGGTGTCCTGTCAACCGAGCGGCCCATCAGAGCCGGCGTACCTCAAGGAAGTTGCCTCTCGCCCGTGTGCTACAGCAAGTACACGGACGACATCCCCGTCGCTGGAGGCGCCATGCTGGCGCTGTACGCAGATGACGCTGCCTACGTCACCACCTCCCTTAACCCCGTTCACGCGGCGGTTAAGATGCAGCGCGCACTGGATGCACTCCCGCCCTGGCTGGAAGACTGGAGACTGACGGTCAACGTGGCGAAGACCCAGGCAATCTCCATGGGTGGACGGAGACTGCCTCCGCCTCTCACCATGCTCGGACACCACGTCGACTGGTCCCCGACGGTGAAATACCTCGGCGTGACCATAGACCGTCGTCTCACGATGGCCCAACACGTGAAGAACGTTGTTGGCCAAGCGCGAACCGCTCGAGCTCTCCTGCGTCCTGTCTTGGCGTCCGGACTTCCCCTCCGTGCGAAGCTGGCTGTCTACAAGGCATACATCCGCACCCGCCTCACCTATGCCTCCCCAGCGTGGTACGCGCTGGCTGCGGAGACCCTCCGCAAACGGCTGCGTGCGCAGCAGTCGCTCGCCCTACGCGCCGTTGTAGACGCCCCTCGCTACGTGAGGAACGACGTCATCTCCAGGGACCTACGCATGGAGAGCCTCGACGACTTCATCGGTCGCCTGAGCGCCAACATGTTCGCCCGCGCTGACGGGTCATCCTTCCGCCACCTGCGGGAGCTGGCGCCATACCATCGGCGCCCACCGGACCGACCACTGCCGCGGGACTTGATCCCCGCAGCAGTCACACCGGATTGAGTCCAGCTCGCTCACGTCGGCTGACGGGCGCTTGTCGGGAGCCTCCCCCAGCAAGCTCGACCTCGCCAACGTAAGCGAAGCCCCCACCGAACAAGCCGCCGCTGGCTCGTAGATCGCTCACCGGACGTTCCCCTCCTGGGAATACTGCCGGTGGGGTCAGGTCTCGCTAGCGCCGTGAAACACACCCGGACTAGACGCCCGGATACGACGCCAGTGGCAAGGACCACACCCCCGTGACCCGTCTGCAGCTGCAGGCGGCGGCCGAACCCACTGAGACAGTCAACCACCTGCATCAGTTTCCCCCCGGTTCCCTTAGGGGAATCGTGAGAAGACCCGGAAGTCGTATTTGTTGGATTGGGTGGTTTCTTTGTCGTTTCTTTGAAATAGTGAATGTGGTTGTGTTCCTTTGCTTTTTATCGTTCGTCGGTCGTCCGTGTTCCGTACTTATACAGGTGTCTCATTATCCCCAAATTTCCAAAATCCCACACCTCACGCACGTGGGAATCCGTGGGTGGGGAGACTGAGGCCTGAATTCAGATACCTCTTGAATAATAGGCATGAGATATACCTGCAACATTCCACACCCGGCTTCACGGGTATGGGTAAGGCCATGCACCCAGTATTAAAATATCTATGGATATTTTTAGGGCAGGTCTTTGAAGGCTTCCTTAAAGGATGAAATGATGAAAAAATGATGAAAACGTCTGTAAGAGCCTCCAAAAGGAAGTTCCTTTTGGAGGCTCTTACAGACGTTTTCATCAGTTTGATGACTTTTGGCTCACCCAGGCCTAATTTACTAAGTATTTTTTTTTATATATTAAAAAAAGAAAGGGTGTATTCCTGTTGTCCCCACTGAAGCTGTCGCCACGATGGGGACAGCGGGATGTCATAATTTTTTTTCCCGTTGTCCCCATTGACGCTTTTTCCTTATGGGGACAATGGGAAGTCATAAAATGACCTTCCTGTTGTCCCCATTGACGTTTTCTCGTTATGGGGACAACAAAAACTTTTGGTTGGTTAGGTGCGACTGTATGTAATTCAAGTAACTAAATAGGTTATGTTAGGTTCTCTTTTGACCCTTACCCCAAAAATAGGAGCCCTGCGAAGCAGGGCTCCTTCAACTTAGTTTATATTATATTATATCACAAATATAATATGTAGGTAAGTAGACATTATGTCCAATTAAATAGTTTTTAATAAACTAAGTTGACGGAGCCCTGCTTCGCAGGGATCCTATTTTTTGGTTAAGGGTCAAAAGAGAACCTAACATAACCTATTTGGTTACTTGAATTACGTACAGCCAATGGGGACAACAGGCATAAATTTTAATTATTTTATTGAGTTTCGCTGTCCCCATTAACAGATAAACAGGCAATGGGGACAACAGGCATAAATTTTAATTAATTTTATTAAGTTCTGTTGTCCCCATTGTATGGGGACAGCGTCAATAGGGACAACAGGAATACACCAAAGACCCGCTTATTCCAGTTATTTAGGTTTTCAGACTATACTTTATTACTTTAAACGAGCAATACATACCTATATATTAGGTAGAGTTTGGCATGGTAAGTTTATCTACATAGCTAGATTTCCCGGGAAAACGTCACAGCAAAATAGAATCGTCTAGCGAATCTCGGTCGCACCAGGTACATGTTATTATTGTAGAAATACTAGAAATTGTAAATCAGTAGAGTCGCCACCGCGCTGCCATTATTATGGTTCCGTGTATAAGACTTTTGTTATTATTATTTTTTAATATCAGGCAACATATGCCTCCCTCACGGATTTCCACACAGACTGATCTTGAGCAACCCACATCCCCAACCGATTCCGGGAATCGTAACGAGATCGTCGGAATGATAAAACGAGGCGGGCGCTAGCGGCTCGGGGCGCGGTGTCGAACGGAGACCGGGTACAACTTATGATCAGGTCTATACCTGATCATCACGAAGTCGCACGACAGTACGGCCCGTACGTACCTATGAACGTACGGGCCGTACTGTCGCCATGTTCATACTGGGTATTTATATCAGTACCAGTATATTATTATACGCGTCATCCCTATTGAGTAACTCAACGGGGCTATCTTACTTTCGGCAGGGCTGGATATTCGTAGCCCTGTGTGTATTTTCTAAATAAATCGCAGGGACAGACTTGGAACAGCTGGAATCGACTCCCGAACATGTTGTTCTTCACATGGTCAGATATATGTGGCATGTTCACAAGTAAGCGGTAAAAATAATTTACATGTTCTATGTGAAGGTGGTAAAAATAGATAATGTTGTGTATAAAGAAATTAGGCAATAGGCTCGCCCCCTATTACGTGGGACCTAAAAATTTAAGGCGAAATATGGGTGTAATATTACACCTCTGCCTACCCCTTCGGGAATACAGGCGTGAGTCTATAAAAAAAATAAGAAACAGGGACAAGCCAGTGACAGTAAGAACGCTTGCGCTATATGGGCTATCGTATATCTGTCAGTACTGTCACATTATACATTGTCCTATGGTGCACTGTCATTACTTCGTTCCCTTACATATATAAACTTATAATTATTGTAACAACTTTGGCTAATCCCTACTAATATCAGGTATAAATGCGAAAATGTGTACCTATGTATGTATCTACCGATTTCACGCTAAACCAGCTGAACCTATATTCTCTACTCATACGTGCGAAAGTGTGTCTAGAGATATAGCAGACCATGGCTTTGACATTTGACTGTATGCAAAGTGATGTTGTTGAGCACCTTTAGGTAGATAATGACATGAATTCAGACCAAGTTACTTCAAGGTACCCTATAGAGTTTCTGAACTCCTTACAATTATCAGGAGTACTTTCACGCAACTTGAGACCGAACGTTGGTGTTCCAGTCCTTTTAATGCGGAATCTTAATGCACTAAAGCTTCGTAATGGCAAACGGCTACAAGTAACACCAAGGATGAAACATTATAAAAACTATTCGCTATTGCGAGTCAGACTCGCTCATGAAGGGTTCCATAGTGCAGATATCCACTTACCACAGCCATTGTCTTCGACTAACTATTATAGTATTTGTATAAACGACAAAGCTATATTTGCAGTTTTTAAGATGTGCTTTATTTCAAAAACTGCTGACTACATATCGTTCAAATAAATTTTCGTTGGAAGTTTTAATAACGATCTACAGCATATATTTTTTATAGATTTGTCACTCTTACTTTAAAAGTTAGAGGGACCCTCACACCCATTTTACCACTTTGGAACCGTATATCTTTCAAACGATTGACTTTGAGAAACAATGGTTTTAGGAACCTCAAAGTAATTTTTAACGACCCATTTTCCACATCAGTTCCAAGTATGAAGAAATTATCTTATATATCCTTAATATTCAATATTTTTTGGTTTTGGCACAGAATATAATTATACAAGTACTAAAGTAGTTTTGGTGGTTCACAGAATACGTCTACCTACCAATTTTCAAATGTGTTAACTGAATAGTTTCGGCATAAAGTGGCTGTGACATACGGACTGACGGACATAGCGCGTCTATAAGGATTCCATGTTTAGCCATTTTTGACTACGGAACTCTAAAAATATATATTTCTTATCAGTCCCTATGACTAGAATTAAAACGAAAATTACTATCGGACGATGAAGGAGTTTTGTGTTACCCCGAATTTAACGTGAGCGAAGTCGCGGGCAAAAGCTAGTTTATATATAAAGTGGCATTACATCATATAAAATGTGTGTATGTCGTGGCATAATAATTGTTCCAAGCTAAGACTCCGAACTGTATTTCAAGTTTTCAGGCCTCCGTATCAAATGTATCTTTTCCATTCTTTACTACTTTGATCGGCTATCCTTAGAATACTGCAGAGAGTTCTTATTTTACTCCTTTATAACTAATAACTGATTATTGTTTACAGATCTGCAGCTTCCAAGCACCACATGAACTCTATCAACGAAATGTATCCGTTGAATAACTAAGCTGTGTCATCGATATGAATGTCTCGTTTGCTTCATATTCTTTAGGAAAATCAAGGAAATTCATAGCCTTTGTCATCAAATGCCCGTGGTCCGCATACTGCCGGAAACAATCAAATTCAAAACCCTGTGATAAAAATTGATAAAATAAATTTTAACCACTTACAACCATCGCATATGTATGTGTATTCGAACAAATCAGATTTAGTAACACATCTCAACATACGAAGTCAGAATGCGGTCACAAAACCGGAATAGCGGCAACAATTATCAAATTAAACAATGTTAGGTACGTAGGTCCAAGTGTTCGTGGATGTCGGACATTGCTGACGCGAAGTGGGTTGCTGTTGCCGCCACAAATATGTGCGCTATGTAAATTTGATGCCCCGAGTGAGGCGCGGTTGGACGCTGGCTTTCATCTATCTGAGCTATGCTGGCAATCTCTGAGGGTATGTTTTGACAGATTGCGTACTATACGCCGCGTTGGTTATTGCATACTTGGATACTTCATTAAAAGTTGTAAGGAAGTGATAATAGGGACTTCTTTAAGATAAATTTTATTGAGTGAATGATTTGATAGTTTTGTTTTGAGTTATTTTAGTGTAACGTGGTGTAACTGGATATGTCATGTTAATTAAAAATATATATAATATTAAAATATTTGGTCTATTTTTCTTGCGATTTGTCGACAATTTGCTTACATCTGATCAAAAGTATTTTAAAGCTATAAAATAGGTATGTACTTGGATTCCAAAATATGCTACGCTTATTCACTTTTAAAGAAATGCCCGTCTACTATATGTATCAAATTAAGACCGATGAATTGTAATCGTAAGTTAATATTCACGAGCGGCGTTTCAAACATGATTTTTGTCTTGGTCTGGGTGTTTCTATGTATAATATGTTTGTATTTACAAAAAAAATAAGTGTGTATGTGGTAGAATATAATTATTATTATAATTATAAACATCCATACGTTACGTTACTTGAAGCTAGAGGTAAGAGCATTAATTTACAAACCTGTTACAGCAAACTACTTGTGCTAAGTACTTGTTGGTACAATAATTTAGAAGGACAGAATACATGACGAACCCAGTGGAGTAAGACATTGAAGTCACGTATCTCATTTTGCGAAGACACAAAGCCTCCTAATTTGTGTAAACTGTCCAACTCTAGCCATTCGCTACGTATAACTGAAACACCTATTACTAAGCGGGTTCTATTAAAATAAGCTCGCTATGTGATACATGGAGACCTTGTGTATTGTGTGATTAAGTCGCCAAACGGTGTAGGAGGTATTTGGTACTGAACAATATTTTAACCGATTAATAAGTACTTTGTTTGAGTAAAAAATTCGTAGTATCAACACTTGTCCAGTATTTTTTTTCAACATGAATTAATTTATGAGACTGTTGTTATGTTTACTAGTATTCAGTATACCTACACATAAAATCATAAGATATTTGCCGAGGTCGATGGCATAAATTATAAAACCCATTGTGCTATAATGGTCAACGCACTTTCAAAGCTAAAGTTTCAACTCAATCTTATCTCTAATTTAATAATAATTCTCGTAATGTTTGCTATGATATTTTGATAATCCTTTATCAAAAATAAATAAACTTGACTTGCGTTTAGTACTCTATCGTCAAAATTAACACTTACAAAGGCTATAGGCGAACCAATAATGCAAAAACCATGGCACAAAGGTACAATAACGCACTAGCCGTGCACACACGCAACGTCCTTTGACTAATTATAATATCGATTGGGCGTATATACGCAATCACAGTTACTATTCTCTCTGTCCATTTACTTGGAAACTACGTTCGGCCTATTTCAATTTCACCTCTGATTTTATAAAAAAATACTTTTAATACTGTAGATCGTCTGCGATCCCAGGAGGCACTTGGAAGGTGAGCGGGCGTGTGACCGAATGCCCGTTTCATTAGAACGTGATACTTTTGTTAAGCTCCCCATTGACTCACGAACTATGAAATCGTCACCGGAGGTATAATCACGTAAAGAGTCCCAGCCAAGGTCTTCATTCCTAACTTTCCTATGTAGACTCTGTTTTTATTTACTGGGGTTACGTTTACTTTTTATTGGGAGCTTTGGCGCAAAGCTTTGTTCGAGTATAGTACAATACTACGTGAGACGCTCAGTGCTATAAATGAGCGCTGATTTCTACCCTTACCTTTAGCGATCAGACTGTAATAGAGTCATCAAAATCTATTCAGTTAAATTAAAGACGAGACAGCCTGTGAGATCTCGATAACCTGATAGGACCCACGAAACTCTGCAATGACGTTCGGACATGAAAGATGAAGGATAATAAGAATTCAGATGTAGCCATCTTAATATTTATTGATAACTGATTTATCTATTCATACTAAGCGGTTTAAATGGTCACTTCACGATTGCGTAGCTTATTTTGGGTTCTTTTCTCAAACGAGATGGCACTATGTTTGTCTCTACAAACGTAACGTAATCGCGATACAGGAATATAACCTATCGCGGAAGTTTCACGCGTCTTTCCGTATATAGAGGTATACGTAACTTATAATTACGCGACAGTGGAATAAGGTAGGCATAAGTTTAGTTACATTAAAACCTTTGAAGCTAAACAAGCAAACAATTTTATTAGTAAATGAAGACCACCAATCCAAAGGTTAGGTAATCTGACCTTCGTTGTTGAGACGGGTAAAAAGTTAATTAGTAGCGCTATTTCAGCCACAGTCAAGGTTATGTAGTATAATTATTTAGGCAGTTAAAATAGCCTTCCAGAAAGAAAGGTTCCTAATCATAAACAGCTTTATTTGTACTTTGTCTAGCTATTCGTGCTTTTTTTGTTCTTTTTCTACCCGTGGTTAGATTCTAGTGGTATGCTTTTTTATATTCATGGTATTAGTGTCTTTCAGGGTTCAAATTATCTGTGTTGTGTCGGTCTAGGACTTTGCAAGGCCTCTGGTGATACGTGACTTTTCTTATAGTACCTAGTGTATATTTTCTGGGTATTAAAAAAATCAGCAATATTATAAAACTCTTATGCAACTTTGAAGAAAATGATCGGATAAAAAGAAT
Source organism: Euclidia mi (assembly GCA_944739405.2). NCBI lineage: Eukaryota > Metazoa > Arthropoda > Insecta > Lepidoptera > Erebidae > Euclidia > Euclidia mi. The sequence goes on from OX123185.2 coordinate 60,552,627, forward strand.
ATCAGCTTTATTCGACAAATAATATAATAACATGATCTCGCTTTCGCATTTACTTTTTAATAAGCAATGTTCAATGATGCAACTTCTAATTACGCAACCATTGCACCATTTGAGCAGTAAGTATCGTCGCACATAGATAGCACACATTGTAATCTTATATACATTTTCTAAACCAACTTACAGCAAGAAGCATGTAGGCTTTACCACATTGGAAATAGAAGGCCCGAAAGAGAATGTAATACAAGACACAAGTTCCACCGACGGCGGCGTACAATTCACAAAGCCAGAACGATTGTGAGGATTTATCAATATGGGCGGAGATCCGCCGCCGGCACGAATACCCGATAGTTGGATTTGTGAACATTTGTTTTTGATCATGAGATTCATTCCGGAATGTTTTAGACGTCGGCATTATTCAGCATCATCATCATTATCATCATCGGCCTTTAACAGTCCACTGCTGGTCTAGACCTCACCTTTGAAAGGAGGAATTGGCCTACTATACCACGCTGGCCAGACGGGTTGGCATAGGGTTTGTATCAAGTTTTCCTTCTCTTACGGTGGTGTTCTCTGTATAATATGCTCCCTCTGTCGGCTCTTACGACACCCATGGGATGATATGGGGTGGTGACATTCGGTATTCTTAATCCGTCACCACACGGACAACGGCATTATTAGATCGGTTTTTATTGAGTGTATACATTTTGTGGCAGAACCTTGTCGATTACATTAATTGGCCAAACTTTACTGACGAATATCCCAAAACAACATTTTTTGGACAATTCTTCCTGCCGATGTCTCTCATTTTTGACCTTACTACCAATGGATTGTCACCGTAGTATGTAATAGATAAAAATAATGCCTGTAAATGTTGTTCGTCCCTTTTTTGTTACATGACGTTTCACCTCTTTGCCACGAAACTAGGATACGTCAGTGTATGGCAACAATCAGATCAGGAATCAGAATTTAATATAAGTTAATTGTGTTAGTCGATTTACTTTAAATTTAGAATTACTTTGTAAAAGAGTTTTGATTTTAATTCGGTAGCAATAATAGCACAACGGTGACTCTCTCTTACACATTATTATTCTCCATCTGATAGAAGTGTCTGCTTTCCATGTCTTTCCTTTCACTGCGGTATATAAAAAAATATACCCGCTAGTAAACATTCTCATTCCTGTTTTCTTTTGAGTGAAACAAAAAATTAAACAAACAATTCGTGTAACGAATACTGAAGCAATATTTCTTTAGCTAATCTTGCAAATATTGTCATTTACAAGTGGCAAAAACCCTTGTTATACTTGTCGTAATTTTTATTTGTCAAGCTGCAACGGGACTAGCGGTTTTTATTTCATAAATCTGTCTTTGTGCCGTAATGCGGTGACAAATTTTGAACACAATTGTTAGTATTTTCATTTGTGACTATTAAGCTGAAATATGGGTTGCAAGTTTCTACATCAGATGAATTATAGCAAATTTTCGATGGGATAATTATACGATAATTATATTGGTTTGCTGACCATGTTCGTTATTAATTTGTTTCCAGACGCTTTTATGCTTCCTGACCTAAAGTACAACTATAGATACCGAAATATCTGGTCTTGATGTCCGATCGAATCCGTTTTGCTATACATGCAAAATTATTAGACATACTATACGAAGTCCTCAGTTTGAAAAACACAACATTTAACTTTATTTAGAAATGGGTAGCGAACTGGCATTTTTACGATACGCTGAATTTACAATCGCCTACGAAAGCACACTGTCTCGAGACTCGAGCAAACCCTTTGTTTATTCTATTCAAATCCAATGCTAATACGTTTACAGAATCAAAGCGGACGGATGTTCTTCTTTGCGTTACTAGAAAACGGAAATTTGAATGGATAAGATGAGATTTTAACATTTTGTCGATACTATTTCTCTACAATGGAATGTGGGTTTTACGTTATATGGGGCTCTGTTTTGTTCTTACTTGCTATTCGCTGTTCAGCTAAAATGCTTACGGTGCTTATGAATAAGATCTTTATTTGACATTACTGACATTAGTGCTGACGGTCGAGTTTTGTCGTTTTATTTTGTACATCATATGAGATTAGTTATTTTTTATACCATTTGAAATTTATTTGATAAAAAATAGCATTACTCTACAGCCGTATAATATTTACTACTAGACTAGACTTCGCATTGGTGTTGAACATAGTATATCATGTATATAACAATGTATATCAGTAACTAAGTATACGATATAAAACCCAATAAAAAAACCCTATAATACGTATACAACGCTACAAAATCGTAATGACATCGGCAATGTGGTGTTTGGGCATTTGAGAGGGCAACCGCGTTAGTGCCCCTAATGGGCGTAGGTGCCCCAAAAGTTGGTAGCTTACGGAATCTATCGCGCGCCACTTCTTTATGACCTACCATTATCATCGCTTCTGCGTTTTCCGATAAAACGTGTTCGTAATCGTGTTCGTCCGCTTGACCGCGTGACCTTACCCTTAATGTCACGCACGCTAATATTTGCGTTGTTTTGTTCTTTGAGCTTTCGCGTTGAGGCGCCGACCGACCATTGCATTTTGTGTACCACTGCAGTCGGGAGTAATGCACGACTTGCATTGTAGGTTTATCTACTTTCAATTTGTGTTTCAATGTTTGTGGAAACACCTACACTACGTATTTGGGAGATCAATCAACATCATGCAACGCTGCATTGTGCAGTGTGCTGATATGACGGTTTTAGGCTGATATTTCTTCTACCATACTTGTCTGTTTTATTGCGATGGTAGCAAATAATAAGGTTATCAAAGTATATGTAAAGTGTGCAGAAAGTGTCTTATTAAAAGATAAATATTTGTGTAACAAATGTCTTGCCATGCTACCTACGCCGGGCCCCGGAAAACGGGTAAGGCCAAAGAAATGCTGGCTTGACCTCGTAAGGGATGACATGCGTGACAATCGACTAACAACCAGGGATGCTGAAGACCGTGCGAAGTGGAGGAGATACAGCCGGAAAGCGGACCCCGGGCTCCAAGGCGTAGTTTTTGGAACGCAACCGTGACAGTGCTAGGATGATGATGATGATGACCTTCCCTGTTTTGATTTGAAGTCCGTTTTAAGACATTTATAATCGTGTAAGACATGTGAAGTCTGCCAATCCGCAATTGGCCCATACCGTGGGCCAGTCTTTATCATAAAGTGAGGAAGCCTGAGCTAGCTGTGGGTCGCCAGAATATTGTTTGTTTTTGACACTAAATTCGTAATAGCAGAAAGGAACTATAAGTAAATGTAACAAATTATAACTAGTTTTATATTATATACTTTCGATATATACACAACTTTGTTTCGGGTATCCGATATTTCGCCACTATTGCAAGCGCTATGATCATGGATGTTCTAATAAAACCATAAAAGTTTAAATTCAAATTCATTTTTTTATTATTCGCAATGTAGTCCGGTCAATATAGATATTTGAAATAACAAAAATTGCCGGAGAGCCAAATATTGGTGGAGAGCTAGGGTTTACCACTAAAAATAATGTCTTAAAAGTCCCCATCGATCTCATGTGTGCTACAAAAGTTATTCGGGGTCAAACGGCAAAATTTGAGGTTTTTTGGATTTTTCTCGAAAACGGTAAGTTTTGTCAAAATAAAACCTGAAACAAAGTTGTAGATCTAAAAATTTTCTACAAAAATTGGATTTACGATTTTTTCCTAAGAGTTACCATTCCTGAGATATCTCGATTCTAAGAGTCACATCATCCATGTATGCACACATTTCCACGCCACCTGTGATGTAGTGTACTCGGCGCGTTTTTTTACCGTGGTTTCCCCTGTAGGCCTACTTCACTAACTGTCATAACAATTTTAGGATAATTTAAGGGAACACTACCCGTCAAGTTCTAGATATTACCTTATTATTGATATTTATATTGCTATTGATTATTGGGTTAGCTATTGTTTGGATTTCTTTAGATATTTTAATCAGATTCATACTCTTGAAAGTCTACTTCAACAGTCATGTCTTCTTCGATTTCTGCTTCTTCCTCTTCTTCTTGCTGGATGTTCATAAATTGTTCAAATGTGGCTGAATCATTGGTCTCTTCATTAAAATCACAGGAATCTTCCTCTATTGTTCTCAACTGGACATTTTTTTTTCTTATTAAGTACATCTTGCAATCGGTTTTGTCAACCATTAGCAGATTGATTGCAGGAGATGTGGTTTGTGAGGTTCATTCTTCCAGCGAAGAATCTGCCTCTCCTGACAAGGTATTTATTTTACTATCGCAAAGTCCCAAATATGGTGGCGTTTGAATCGTTTCTTTTCTGGTGATTTGCTTAAGGCCGAGGCCAAACTGTTGTTATGTGCCTGTATTCGGTTTTGGTAAGATTTTATTCTGTGCTCTATTTCTTATTTGACAGTTTTTATATGTAGATGCTCATGTAAGTCTGCAGTTTTGATAAACCACGGAGCATTTGTGATGGTTCTGAAAACTTTATTTTGGAATCTCTGTAGGATTTTTATATTTGAATTTTTAGCTGTGCTCCATAGCTCGACACCGTACATCCAGACTGGTTTTAAAATGGCTTTGTATGTAAGTATTTTGTTGTCGAGTGATACTTGTGAAGTGCCTCCTAGGAGCCAATTAAGTTTTCGGAATACTATGTTTAGTTCATCGTGTTTCTTCTCTATATGTTGCCTCCACGTTTGTTTTCTGTCTAGGTGTATGCCGAGATACTTAGCTGATACACTATGTGGAAGTGTGTCGCTTCCAAAAGTAACTGGTGCAGAGTCATCTTTTCTCAGAGAGAATGTCACATGCAACGACTTGCTGGCGCTAACTTTTATTTTCCAGTCATTCGTCCATTTGTGCACTTCATCGAGGTGATTCTGTAGTGTTAGCGAGGCTCTAAGAGGATCTTTGTTATTGCACAAGACAGCTGGCACAAGTCTTCAGCGAAGGTGGCACAAAATACTTCTTCTGTAATCGGTAGATCAGATGTGTAGATTAGTTATAGAGTTGGTCCGAGGGGTACTCCAGCATATATGTCGTGGAATTTAGAGAAGGAGATGTTTATTTTCACACGAAATATTCGGTCGTCTATGTATGACTTCAATAAGACATACATGCTATGTGGCAGTAGTTTTTTCAGCTTATATAGCAAGCCCTGGTGCCAGACTTTGTCGAATGCCTGCTGTACGTCTAGAAATGCAGCGGAGTAGTATTCCTTACTTTTTAATGCCTCTCGTATCTTATTTACTACTCTATGTACCTGTTCTATGGGTGAATGACCTACTCTGAATCCAAATTGTTGTTGTGGGATGATGTTGCTGTCTTTGAGTAAAGTATTTAGTCTACATGAGATGACTTTTTCAAATATCTTTGACATAAGGGGCAGTAAGCTTATTGGTCAAATTTTTTTTGGAGCTCCATAAACCGCAAGAAGAAAGCGAATTCCTTCCGTAATTATTGTTCGAGGTGTGTAATCAATTTCTGTAAATACTTTGGCGCAGTCGCGCCAAAAAAAGATCTGATTAAAATATATAAAGAAATCAAAACAATAGCTAACCCAATAATCAATAGCAATATCAATAATTAATATCAATAATAAGGTAATATCTAGAACTTGACGGGTATTGTTCCCTTAAATTATCCTAAAGTTGTAATGACAGTTAGTGGAGTAGGCCTACAGGGGAAACCACAGGAACTCACAGGTGGCGTGGAAATGTGTGGATATCATGTATAATGTGACTCTTAGAATCGCGATATCCTAGGAATGGTAACTCTTAGGAAAAAATCGTAAATACCTTTTTTGTAGAAAATTTTAAGATCTACAACTTTGGTTCAGGTTTTATTTTGATAAAACTTACCGTTTTCGAGAAAAATCCAAGAAACCTCAAATTTTAACGTTTGACCCCGAATAACTTTTGTAGCACACATGGGATCGATGGGGACTTTTAAGACTTTATTTGTAATGGTAAACCCTACCTAATGGAAAACCCCTCTCCACCAATATTTGGCTCTCCGGCAATTTTTGTTATCTGACCACTATTTTTATGTCTAAATTGACCGGACTAACGCTATTTAGCTGTGAAAACAATGATCGTTGGCAGAACTAAACAGTTTATAAATAAAAGCGAGACCGCTAACTTGCCACTTAACTTCTTTAAAGTTTTGGCTTCCTGTTTTTAAATTTCTCTACTTTTTGCTCGAAGGCATGAAGGCGGAAGGTTGTAAGTTCAAAACAGCTTTTAACACTGTAAGTACGTAAGGTACGTTAAAATTTCTATGTTTGTTTCACGTTAAAAGTTATTTTTCCGAGTATCATTGCGGTTTCTTCATTTTTGGGCGTTGGCCCGTTTTAATGAGGTGCTGTTTTCTAATTTCCTTTTCTTTCACTAGTTAGCTTGTTTAGTTTCTACGTTTGATATCAGCATGAATTTATACTTAAATTGTATTTCGTATAATTGTAAGCAGTAAGTATTTTAATAGCGCCGAATGTTACATAGCGTAAAGGAAGACAAAACGAGAACCACAGACATTTTAAATAATTATACTTACCTATCTAAAGATCACTACAATATTACATAGATTCCACAATAAATAACTAGCAGACTAGGCAGAGGTAGCCGTGCTTGTCTTGCAAAGTAATATTAGTGTCACCTATAGGGTTCAACTGTATTTTTTTATTCTTCATAGGGTTCAACTGTATTTTTTTTATTCTTCAGGTGCTAATCAAAATATACAAACAAAATTCCATCTGAATTGGTTCAGCCGTTTAGGGAGAGTTAAGATACAAACACACGTCAAGATTACCCATCATGAAAGAGATCGTGACACAACATCGATCGCACCGTACATAGTTCTATCAGTACCTATAGGTACAGCCCTCCGATACGCAATAACTATACATATCATCAGTTTATTAGCCGCCTATTGTGTTCGTAAGTGCATAACCAACGCCGCTGTACATTCATGCACTCGACGCATGCGGGCGGATCGTGTTCCATTACCAGATATGACAGACACGTTGACTTCACAGCGAGCTTATTGTGTCAGCCGTTCTACGATTCTAATGGCTCTAACGTACGTACCGTGGAAAATAATCAAATATCTTGCTGAGTATTGCAGTTTATAGGAGAGATAGAAGTGTTGCTCATATATCGCTAGATACGTTTCTGGCGGTTTGTAAGGATAGAAGCAAATGGCGTTCTGTTGTCTGTGCCTACTCCGATGGGAAAAAAGACGTCAGCATAATATGTATGTATGTACGTTTCTGAATCGCAACAGAGACAAGTCTTTTTCTAACAGCAGCAAAGTTATTTCTTGTCGTTTTTAAATATCGTCATCTATTAAATGAACATACAATGAAAATTAAATAGAGAAAATAATGAAGATACTCCAGTAATACTCTATCTGTCTTACTAATAAAAATTACGACACAGTGTATACAAGAACTATAAGCATTGCGTAACAAAAACGCAACTAATAAAAAATATTTTGACAGATTGCGTGTATACATGCGTTATAAGAGATCAAAATATCTATTTAGACTTACACAAGCTCTACACACGCTTGCACCCTTGTTTAAGGAGTACGTAAGAGCAAAATGGCGGCTATTTGGCCAGCTGAGGAGGCTGAGGTTGTCACTTTACTTTTATGCGCGTGTCAGAATCAGGGAAGCTTCTTATAGTGTAGAGACAGTTTTGATAAATAAAAGAGACAACTATCAAATCATACTTTCATTTATTCAGTTTGGCACAAGGATATGTCTTTAGATTACGTCGTGATTCTACATTTACATTTACAGCCCAGTTCGCAAAGCAAAGACATAGAATCAAGAGAAAGAACGGGCAATAAAACTCTTGATCATTCTTTTCAATAACTATATATAACAATAATTAACAAAACAGTGGTACAGCCAATTTATATCAAATATCAATGTTGTGGGTAGTTTTATATTACTAGAAAGGTCTGTCTTACAACAGAACATAAGCATTATTTAGCATCAATACAATTTACCAAATGTTTACCACAGGTATATACGTAATTAATCTCATTGATACGACTTGATCCACATTATATTATTCTATCCTATATTACAATCTATAATATCTCACAAACGATCAAACTACCCACAACACAATATCAATAAGATAATGATTACACTATCTTACATTGTTTCCTAGATGATGAAACAAAAAAACAAGAAACACAGAATATTGGAACACAGTGGCAATTAAATAGTCAGAACCATATCGTACCTGAGCCGTCGTCGAAGGAGAATAGGACGAGCTAGCCGAGCCTGTCGACTTATATAAGTACACCTTATTTACACGTTTGACAGTTTAACTGTCAAACGTCATGTCAGTGTCATTTAGTTGCCACTATCCTCTTACATATTATGTATAAATACTTGGATATCAGTAATTTCAGCCCAAAGCCTAGATATTATTACATATCTCTCACGCGCAATCTATGACAGAGAGGTTGGACTAGGAAGGTTATATTTCTTTGATCTATGAAATGAATGTTATTGTCGGTGGAGGCGTTCGGAAGCTATGAGTACAAAACAAAACATATTTATCCTTCAGAAAATAACAACCATTAGTCTTTAGTTTTTGTACATTAGATTAATAGATAAGGGATATTTTTATGAAGAAACCCCATTTAATATATAATTAAGCTAGTAAAATTCTATATAAACTATAAAATGCAATTAAATGATTAAAACGAAGTTACGATTAAAAGTTTTTGAACGTACTTCGTAAAAGATTGTCAGCATATTTGACGTACACACAGCTACACATCAACCTATACAAAACCAATATTAGCTGAACTACTCAACAACAGGTTGGTCACACTAAGAGAGTTCGCCTAATATTGGGCTTGTTTAGGTTAATGTGTAGCTGTGTGTACACAGCGTGAGTAGTTACACAAGCTTGTCTTTGCGTTTATTAGTAGCGATGTTGTGTAAAACCTGTATAACTCCTATGTAGACGTTATACGCTGTGTAAGTATTCATACGTTAAACGTGTGAGTAATATTTTTTTATTAGTAAGACAGTTAATCTATAGTCTTAACTTAATTAAAGACAACTCAAACATTACGAATAAATCTTCGGTCGTTCACTTTACAGGGAGTCAATCAACTAACATAAAGAACGCCCAGACAGACAAGGTGTTGTCTCGCGTAGGAATCAAACCCACGACACTCAGTGCAGTGCTAAATAACGAGGCGTCTGCTTAAACCATTACGCCAAACGTGCAGACTTATTAAATTATATTTTAAAGTCGGTACTGTAGGATGTCAAGACTGGTGCCCATTATGATATTTGACAATTATTTTCACAGTATTTTGTCAACAAATTTATTTCTATACAGGCGGATGACATCATGCTCTTCACCAAAGTAGTTTTGATGTAGAGGTTTCTCTGACACCATATTTCTTTATGAAGGGCTATAAGTGTTTGAACCAGATATTAAAAAAGTATACTCGTTTAATCATCATCATCATGACCATTAAGCCTGCTAGTCCACTGCTGGATATAGGCCACTCGAATGGCACGCCACTGAGCCTGATTTTCGGCTTTTCGTGTCCAATCTATGTGATAAATGCGATTATAACTAAAAATCTGACATGGTACAATGCCTAAAACCAAGTTTCCCAAAACAAAACAGCGTGGGAACTCCTAACGATCATATCGATCACTACGATCCTTAAATATGACCACATTTATCAATTACATAACAAAATGGCTGAATTTAAATTAATCGCAGCAATAAAATTGAAAAGAACATCGAAAGCACGATTTCCTTTGCTCGACCGGCCAATTGAGCCTGAACGCGTTTATGCATTTCGCTCGGTTTTTTATTTCACCGAGCCGAGGAAACGAAGATTCTTTAGTTTTTCTAATTTAAAGAAAAAATAATTTCAATAAGGAAGTTTATTCTTGTATTGAAATAAAAATCTGCTGGTTTATTTTCATTTGAAAGCGTATTACCCAATAAATGGTTTTATTGAATGAATACCTTGACTGACTCGGGACTACAGTAAACTTGGATTTTATTATTTCTTACTGCTGGTATCAATAAACTAGGAGTCGTTGGTTATGCAGCCATACTGATCGCATTAGACTTTTGTTTTTATTTCTTTCTTTAATTATTTTTTATCAATTCCGTGCCTTCAATTTAAACATATTTTATGCAAAGTACTGTCAAAAGTTTTGGTTTATTATAGTTGGCCGATATTAAAGTAAATGTCTCTACAAATACAGTAAACAAATGATAAAATTATTTTACTATCTGTCACAAAGCCGACTAGAATAGTTTTCTATTGAAATCCAATCCTTAAATTCATAAACAAGACTAACATTATACCTTTCAGGACTCTGTATAACTTAGTTCTGTGCACCGTTATCTTTCTAGACGGCCCTTTTAATAGAAGCAGACTTATATTGGCGTAACGAAGAAAATAATACGGTCAACGTACGGTGAACTTTTTAAATCTTTAATCGTTGATACAAATGCAATACTAACGTAAAATTATCTGGCACTCTTAAGGCGAGGACATATGTGAATTGGGCGACATTAGGGGTAAATTAAAACCGTTTTTCTCCGTAATTGCTAAAGAAAAAGAAACAAAAAAATATGTCTTAATCTACATCATATAAAGCATTTTCTCTTCGGTACCAAATCCTAAAAAAAGTATTTTAAATATCTGAATAAAATATGCAAAGTAACCTCTGTTTTTGTAGTTATTACCTTTTTTCTTCTTATCTATGAATCATAAGATTGTTTAAATTGAATCAGCCTCATTATATTAGTACACCAAGGGAAACTTCAGCTTATTTTTGCAAATAACTTTACTTATTATTTTCTAAGGATTTTTTACGTCACCGATACTCGCAAATCGCGCGTGGACAACAAACCAGTAGTACGAGCAAGGTCAACGGCGTATATCCACCTCTTAATGTGCGAATACCAACCGTACTTGTTTTGTATTTCTAACATGCAGGGAAGTATGTTAACTTACTCGAAGAGCAATGAACCGGTAGTTTGACATATTCGGAGACACTTTTCTACCCAATTTCTTTATCGCGCTTAAAGCGAGGATCACACCGGCGCGGCAGCGGGCGCACGGGCTAGACTGACGGCGCGCATCGTTTCAACTCTTTTCGTACATCGTTTTACACCGCGAACTACATGGCTAAGTTACGAAAGCGACTAAACTACGTGAAGGATAACCAGTGAATGACGCTCATAGGGTGCATAGGGTTCCCACCAGGGTGCATAGGGTTCCCACCAGGGTGCATAGGGTTCCCACCAAGAACTTAGGGTCCCAAGCCAACCTCACCTGCAAGTGGTGCACCTGCCGATCAACGGACGAGGCTCTGGCAAACAAAATGTCCCAATAAGCGGCAATAGGCTCGCCACCTATTACGTGGGATCAAAACACTGGCGAAAAGTGGGCGTTTAATATGCCTCTGCCTACCCCTTCGGGGAAACAGGCGTGAGTCTATGTATGTATGTATGTACTCGCCGGTTTTACCCGCCCGCTAGTTTCGTAGGTCTGCTAGCCTAGACATGTGCCTAGGCCGTCCGCCCGCTGCCAGTGGGAACTTCACTTAAAGATTGGATGAGACACAGACGTTGCTAGGTAGATGACGGACTATCCTCGGTAGCGCAACCCGTTTTGTCGTCTGGCCAGCCAACGAGGGATCGATTCAGCAAAGTTGATTGACATAAAAGCCAATTTTACTGCATTTAATTTAGTTAGAAAACTTACTTTGGAACCTAAGGGATATATACCACGTACCTTTGTTTTGAGTAACCGATATTTCGGCACTGTTGCAAGCGCCATGTTCACGGATGTACTGAAGTATCGCGGGTGGATGAATGTTATAAACAACAACAGCTCTCGAAAGAGAGAGGTAGAAACAGGGAGGCCTTTGCCCTGCAGTGGGACAGGTTGGCCTGCAAATAATAATAATAATAATATACATTTGACATTCTTTCACCACCTATTTGCAGGTACACTTTACACATCATCGCCCTAGCGTTATCCCGGTTGCATCAAAGACTTATACGGCTTGGAGCCCGAGGACCGCTTACTGATCTAACCAGATATGACACACTTTCATCATCATATTAGCCAAACGACGTCCACTGCTGGACATAGGCCTCCCCCAAGGTTCTCCACACAGACCGGTCTTGAGCCGCCCGCATCCAACCGCCTCCCGCGATCTTGACGAGATTGTCGGTCCACCTTGCGGGGGGCCTACCTCTGCTGCGTCGTCCGGTACGTGGCCGCCACTCCAGAACCTTTCTGCCCCAACGGCCATCGGTTCTTCGAGCTGTACCCTGCCCACTGCCACTTCAGCTTGGCTATCCGGAGAGCTATGTCGGCGACTTTGGTTCTACTGCGGATCTCCTCATTTCTGATTCGATCTCGCAGGGAAACTCCAAGTATAGCTCTCTCCATTGCCCTCTGAGTGACCTTGAGCCTTCTGATAAGGCCCATAGTGAGCGACCACGTCTCTGATCCGTAAGTCATCACTGGCAACACACACTGGTCAAAGACTTTCTTCTTTAGACATTGCGGGATATCGGACGAGAATATATGTCGTAGCTTCCCGAACGCTGCCCAACCGAGTTGGATTCGACGATTGACCTCCTTCTCGAAGTTGGACCTACCTAATTGGACTGTCGACAACTTCGAGCGTAGAGTTCCCAACCCGAATAGGAACAGGTACAACATGGACGTTCGACATGATTTTCGTCCTGTCCATGTTCATCTTAAGACCTACTTGTTAGGAGACTCTACAGAGGCCATCGAGCATTGTGCCTAGGTCTTCCATAGTCTCAGCTATGACTACGATATCATCTGCGAATCGAAGGTGAGAAGGTGATGTACTCGCCGTTGATGTTGATGCCCAGTCCATTCCAGTCCAGAAGCTTGAAAACATCCTCCAGCGCATTGGTAAACAGTTTCGGGGATATGACATCCCCCTGCCTCACTCCTCGCTGGAGTTGAATAGGTTTCGAACTCTGGTCCTGGAGGCGGACTGACATAGTGGCGTTTTCATACAAACACTTCAGCACTTCGATATATCGGTAGTCAATCCGGCACCGTTGGAGAGACTGTAGCACCGCCCAGGTTTCGATCGAATCGAAGGCTTTCTCATAGTCCACAAACGCCAAGCATAGGGGCTGGTTATACTCCTCGGACTTCTGTATAACCTGCCGCAGCGTATGTATGTGGTCTATGGTACTATAGCCTTTACGGAAAACGGCATATTCGGGAGGCTGGAAGTCGTCTAGCTTGCTCTCGAGACGATTCGTGATGACCCTCGAAAACAGCTTGTAGACGTGGCTCAGAAAAGCACCACCACACCTCTGTGCCACGCCTGTGGCGTTTTACCCTCGAGAATGACGGAATTAAATAGCTTCCGAAGGGCTTCTCTAGCGGGTGCACCGCCAGCCTTCAGAAGCTCGCTCGTAATTCCGTCATCACCCGGCGCCTTGTCGTTTTTGAGCTGTTTGAGAGCCACATTAATCTCGTGCATGCTGACGTCCGGGATATCTTCGGTATAGTGTCGGGTCAATCCAGCTCTAGGGTCTGACGCTGGAGTACTTGCGGGTTGTTGCGTTGTCGTGTATAGCTGTCCATAGAACCTTTCGATCTCCTCCAAGAGCTCAGGCTTGGACGATACGATTCTGCCATCCTCCGTCTGCAGCTTGGTCAGCTGACTCTGCCCAACAGACAGATCCCTCTGGAACACTTTGGATCCCTTATTCTGCTCGATCGCCTCACGAACACGTTTTGTGTTGTATTGGCGGAGATCGCGAGTCAGAGATTTAGAGATCTGTCTGTTGAGGTGCCGATATTTCGGCATGTCGTCGGAGGATAGCAGAACCATCTTGCGCCTTTCCTCTAACAGCTCGAGGGTCGGACCCGAGATCTTGCTGGTTCTCTTGATTTTCTGGGGCTTAAAAAATTTAGCCCCTGTTGTATGGACAGCATCCACGAACCCGTTACTGTACTCGTCCACATCTACGCATTCGCCCAGGCATTCGAAACGGTTGTTGAGTTCGAGCTGAAAGCTCTCGGGGTTTTGGATATGAACCGGTGCCGGTCGGAGCGTGGACTTTATCAACCTCAACCGTTCGAGGCTTGTACAGATATTCAATGTGCCTCTTACCATTCGGTGATCGCTCCCCACTTTTAGTGAATTGATCACGGAGACATCATTGAATATCTGCCTCTTCGTCGACATGATAAAGTCGATCTCATTTTTGGTGGCATCGTCTGGACTTACCCAGGTCCACTTGCGGCATTCTCGCTTCTTGAAGAAGGAATTCATCATATAGAGGCCTTCCTTCTCCATAAAGCTAGCCAGCAAGTGACCCCGGGAATTCCGATGCCCATAGTCAAATTGCCCCACTCTCAGCTCATCACCGTCACGTTTGCCCAGTTTCGCGTTAAAATCTCCCATGACCACGGTGTAATGGGTTTTGAAGCCATGTATAGCCCGAGATATGTCCTCGTACATGGCTTCCACCTCCTCATCGGGGTGCGTCGAGGTCGGAGCGTATACCTGTATGACCTTCAGCGAATACCGCATGGATATTCTGAGTATAAGGTACGCTACCCTGCTCGACACACTCCCGATATTTACCACGTTGGTCACAAGAGATTTGTGGACGATGAACCCGACACCACCTTGGGACTGCTGGTCGCCCTCCCGGCAGAAGAGCAAGTTGCCGGAATTGAGAACTATCGAGTCCTCCCCCTGTCTTTGGACTTCAGATAGGCCTATGATATCCCATCGCAACTTGCTCAATTCTTCTTCCAGCTCGACAATCTTCTCGTCGGTCCGCAGTGTACGCGTGTTCAGTGTTGCCAGGGCCAATTGTCGTTGGTGGTGGTAGCCCGATCTCTTCCGGAGATTCTTCGCACCCCTTGTCCCGCCGTTACCATGGCCGCTACTATAACCAGGACTAGCGGGGCCGCCGGGGACTAGGGTCCGGTTTTTATTAGTGTGGTTCATCTATGGGGGGATTTGCTATAATCGCCACGCTTGGCAGACGTATTGGCGATCGCAGTGGCGGAAGTTTTTAGTGCTGGACGCTGCAGCCCATCTAGCAACTTGGGATTTACTTCCGCCAGGTTCGGATGGTTTGACCGCCATCTTTCGGTTGACTGCTTGCACTGGGGGAGATACTATGACAGGTATCTACTCGTCAGAGTAACTCCCTCAGTGGGCGGTGGGGTCGTCACGTCCTGACGCCGTAACACTTTACTGTATACAAAACTACTACTACTACTGTAACACTTTACTGTATACAAAAAAACTAGGTAACCTTTCTACTTAAACATTACTAGGGAAGTGAACCTTAAAACTATTTAATTGAAATCTATTGCAAAAGGCCGATTCGCACTATTCTTTCTGCGCCCCACAGTGTTTTATGAAGACCATTTTTCGGACACCGTCTTTTTATTAAAGAAGCTAATAGATATATTCAATAAAAAGAAATATTTCGAATCCCCATTAAGCTAGCATCTCTAGATTTTTAGAAAAACTTTTTTGAAAATCTTCATATTTTAAAGCGGATATTTAGAAAAAAAGATATTCCTCTTAAACTAAGCATGATACGCAATAATAATGTTACAAGCACCGATAGCGTCTCTTACACTGCACATTTTACAGTTAAAATGAACCTCATAACTTGACTAGAATCAAATTTAAGCGAGATTTTGGATTTTTAGATTTGCTTACTTTTCCCGAAGATTCTACTAAAAGTGGAAAAGTTATATATACAAAAAGGGTGCTCTTTACTTTCCTCATATGCTCAATAAATTTCAGACCCCAAATCCATGGAATCTAGAAGTTATTCCATATAACTGTTTTTGCTAGTTTTTTCATATTTATATTCTGGATTTAATGATTAAATTTTTATTCGATATTGATTTCTTTACAACATATAATTTAGTTATAAAATCAATATCGAATAAAAATTTTATCATTATAATCCGGCATACAAATGTGAAAACCCTACCAAAAACAGTTAATTTAGAATAACTTCTACATTCCATTGATTTGGGGTCTGAAATTTATTGAGCATATGAGGAAAGTAAAGAGCATCCTTTCTGTATATATAACTTTTCCACTTTTGGTAGAATCTTCGGGAAAAGTAAGAAAATCTAAAAATCCAAAATCTCGCTTAAATTTGATTCTAGTCAAGTTATGAGGTTCATTTTAACTGTTAAATGTGCAATGAAAGAGACGCTATCGGTGCTTGTAACATTATTATTGCGTATCATGCTTAGTTTAAGAGGAATATCTTTTTTTCTAAATATCCGCTTTAAAATATGAAGATTTTCAAAAAAGTTTTTCTAAAAAACTAGTGATGCTAGCTTAATGGGGATTCGAAATATCTCTTTTTATTGAATATATCTATTAGCTTCTTTAATAAAAAGACGGTGTCCGAAAAATGGTCTTCATAAAACACTGTGCGCCCCTCTTATTCATGTAGTTTCAAAACCGGTTTACAGTGAAACAAATTGCTAAATGTATAATCTACAAAATTGTGGTAGGTATATTTTTTTAAGATTTGTACTTACCTCCCACAGAAGTTTTATAATAAGCTAGGATGTAGGTATTACCGTGGGCGTTATTTTTATAACTTATCGTGATTGACCTCTCTCAATTACATGAATGAGTTTATTTATAATTTTCCGAGCAACAAAAACGTGTGGTCTACAAATAGTTCAGTGTTCTTCTTTTTCGTGGTACTCTATTTAATATATTTCTAAGTAACATAGGGATTATGCTTAGTGCGGTGGTGTTGGAATATAGAAACATGTTCTATTACTATTCTATATCTATTAAAGGAGCAAAGGAGGATACAATTGTTTTATATATTTATACAATAACGATATTTATTTATGGTAACGGCAATAGGCTCGCCTCCTATTACGTGGGACCTAAAAATTCAAGGCGAAATGTGGGTGTAATATACACCTCTGCCTACCCCTTGGGGGATACTGGCGTGACACTATAAATAAATAAATAAATTTATACATGCCACCCTGAAAATCTAAACTTATTATGCTGAAGTAGTACACATTACAACATGTTGTCTGAACATCCTTATAATACTCTTAAATATTTCATGAATTGTCCGTTTTGACGCTAGTTTTCTCAGTGATGCATAAACGGCCAACAGGTATTTGGGTGCAATTTGCTCAACAAAAAAAGCTAAACTCAAAACAAAAATATTAAAATACAGAAACAAAATCATTCTGAAAGTACTAAGATAAAATAAATAAAACGTAATATATACTAACACTACATAATGCACTAATTAGAACTGGTAATGAAGTTAAACTGACGTGGAGTTCGATGCGGGGTCATTACCAACAGCCCATTTGGAGGCGAATCACGCGCGCCCCCATCGCTCCACTGCGCGCGTCTAGACTCGCCCTAATAATTTAATAGAAATAAATATAGTTGTCAATTATACTGAAACCTTCATCAGTCCAAGTAACAGACGTCCTTTGGTACAAAGTTATCAGAATGAAGCGCCTACACGTTATATGCCGCTTGGGTGAGACTAGTATTTTGTGGGTTTGATTCCCACGTGGGACAATTTATTTACTTATAGTTACACTAAACTGTCTACATGTTGACTTAATGCCTTGGGAATTATCTGCCACTATACCTTTGGACGGTGCTGCAATTGCAACAATTAATTATGTGATCAGCCAATTATCTGTTCTTTGTTTATTCTGAATACCATAGTACAGGTTTTGTCTAGTTTATGATCAATTGACCGCGTGTGAATGGTCTTGGGCTTTTAAATAGCACAAGGTAAAGATTGGGTTTATTTGATGGTTACCATAGATTTATATGTCATCATCATCATCAGCCTTTAACAGTCCACTGCTGGACTAGGCCTCTCCTTTGAAAGGAGGAATTGGCCTACTATACCGCGCTGGCCAAACGGGTTGGTATAGGGTTTGTGTCAAGTTATCCTTCTCTTACAGTGATGTTCTCTGCATAATATGTTCCCTCTGTCGGCTCTTACGACACCCATGGGATGATATGGGGTGGTGACATTCCGTATTCTTAATCCGTCACCACACGGATTTATATGTACTAGTTATATATCTCTATGATGGTAACGCTTATTATTTATGCTACGGTTAGGGTCCTATTGATTGAACTACCGTTGCTGTGATTGAGGCGTATCACTAAAGACAATGAGCCATATGCTGATGTGCCCCACAAGCTCAAAACCGTACACACTTAACGGTATATACCAAGGCCTAATGCGATATGCGTTGCCGAGTACTGGGCTAAAACCGTGTGACAAATATAGATTGACACGAAAAGAAGACGAACGTTTGTATACCTATCATTTACGAAAAATGTACAGAACTTATCAGACGTACTGAATATTACTGAAAAACAGTAATGAACTTCTGATATGTTCTGTTCACATCTTTTTATATTTAATAAATATTTTAAAGAAATAGGGACAGATGGAGACGAAGTCCCGCCATCAAGGGACGTACAGGACACTGCAATAGTTTTAACGAGTACACACACATCTTTTGTCAGATCGCCACTCGGTTGATTGCATATATACGGCCCAGTCGTGGAGTCACGAATGCTCGAAAACAATATCCACCGCACAACAAAAGAAAAGAAAATGGTTCCAAAGTATAGGAATTTAAACTTTCGTGGTCAATATAATTACTTTTTACTGTTCCTACGGGATATATACCACGTACCTTTGTTTTGAGTAACCGATATTTCGGCACTGTTGCAAGCGCCATGTTCACGGATGTACTGAAGTATTGCGGGTGGATGAATTTTCTACCTCTCTCTTTCGAGAGCTGTTGTTGTCCACTCTGCATTATAGAGTTTCAAATCATTTTGCCACCTAACCTTGGGTCTGCCGCGAGGCCTCTTTCGATCTGGGACCCACAAGGTGGTAGTTTTAGCCAAAAGATCATCAGACATACGACAGATATGATCGGCCCAGTCATATTTTAATTTGGCTGCTTTTTTGTCCAAATGTATATAGACCAGATTAAACAGTATATTTTGTACTGTATTGCAAAATTTTACAATTAACTTATAATCGTTTCAAGAATTGAATATCGTTTTTATTTTAGTCCCAATAATATACATAGGTACTACCGTGTTCATAACGTTCAAGGCTGTTTTCCAAGCCGTTGTCAATTATGCACTTACAATGCGACAATGAGGAGAGGCTATCTCATGAATCTATTCGTACCATCTGACGTCGTCCAATGACATGCGGATTCTCTTTGTGCTTGCCCAAAGAGCATTATATTGTACACCCCGTTTGAACACAGCTCTTAGTAATAGAAGGTATGCGTTGTATGTCAGTTATATTTTGTTTACGTGTTGTGGGCAATTTGGCAAACAGGCATATACCTTAGTAGATAATAATTATTATTATATGCAATAACTACAGTTTTAATCATTTCTCGCAGTGAAAAATATTTCTATGCTAAGTTTCACCCGAGGCTCAACCCGCCGCTCCACCCGCATGAATTACTCATCTAAACTTTCCTCGGGAATCACACTATCTACTGGCGAAAACTGTAGAAAAATCCGTTGGTTCGTTTTTAAGTTTATCGCATTCATACAGACAGGACAAAAAGGGATCTTCATTTTGTAACAATAAAGCTTCTAGCGAACCTAGGTCATTAGATCTTTAGAATTGACATAACCCGAATGTAACATACATATCACACTCATCGATACACAAGGACTTAAAACACAATAGATATGTCTACGCTCGGAACATAAAGGGAATGTTGTCAGCGACGCGAATAAGTTTACACTTAGTTAATTAAAAGATTACACACGAATGGGTAATTAACAGCGGATTTGTTCTCTCATCTGTTATAGTCGCATCGTGTAGATCAACGTGGCGGAGGTAATTTTATACGCGCGGGGTGTCTTACCTGCCTTCGAGCTTTGTTTTGTTCTGATCTACCCACTGAACGGTGCGAGTCGGTTTCTAGCTATGTACCTAATCACTTCGATCGATGTATGTATGGCTCGCGGCACGAATTATGAGCGTTTATGTCTGCAAGTTAAAGTTGGAGTTTGTTTGGTCGAGTGATGAAAAATAAAATATCACCATATACAGTGCATGAGTAGTTGAATATAGTAGTATGATGGAGATAAAGTAAGGATAGATTTGTTCTGATCTACCCATTGAGCGGTGCGAGTCGGTATCTAGCTGTGTAATCACTTCAATCGACGTATGCATGGCTCGCGGCACCAATTATGAGAATTTACGTCTGCGAGTTGTAAATTTGTTTTGTCGTGAAGTGAAAATATAATTGGTTACCATATACAAAGCATGATCGAGTAGTTAAGTATAATAGTGGATCAACTTAGGAAAGTGTAGTTTTGATCTACTTACTGAAATACTGTGTGGTTTAGAACAACATAAACTAGGATTTAGAATGTATGAATGATGTGTCTATGGTGCATTTATGTAACAAGTCTTAGGCCATCGATGCGCCTGAATTACCGCCGAATGAATACGAAATTTTGTTTAATATCTATAACACGTCACTTGCTTTTTCGCATATTGTGTGTTCATAAAAGTATTAGCTTAGTTAGTAAGACCGGGAAAAGGATTCGGGCTATTTTGTTGTACTGTTTTCTATTTTATCGTTACGTGTATAAGTGCACAGCGTTCGATTTCCATGTCATTATTAGTATACATAAATATGCTCTACTTTGCATTAGCTTTATACTAGTGTAATTCATTTAAATTTTGACGTTCATAAGCGTCACTTTGTGGCCGAGATGAATAAATGATTTTGACTTTTGAGTGACGGATAATTCCTAAAAATAATTTTGGCTATAAATCGATAAAGCCATATTGCAAACTAGTGAACATGCAAGAATTAATAATGTTGTGGGCGATACTGAATTTATAGGAAATGCACTTGTTTTCAATTAATTGTTGAAAGTTATTTTATTGAATAAACACCGCCTGGCTGGAAAAGCAGGTGGAATTTAATTGTAAAATTTTAAGCATTATTCACATTATTTTAGAAAATATGCTGTTCCCATATTTGTAAATATTCTATTAAGTGTGCAAAGTGATTTATCTAATACATATTTACGGCTTCACTGACACTACTTTTTCACAAGATTGTCTTCGAAAATGAGTATTTGAAGACCAATCTGGACGCAGATTATAGCCATGGTTTCTTGAAGATGCATTGTATTTGGAACTAAACTGACATTTAAAACTTAAATTTCGTAGGATGACAAGAAGTGGTTCTTAATCAGCTTGCAAGATTTGACCCATAAATACAAACCAACTAGACAACTGAAATAAAAGCTAGAAATAAGTAATTAGCCAAATTAGGAAACGATTAGTGTTTTCTAATCTGCTGCATTTGAAAAGGTTCTCCTTCCAATAGAATATTTATATATCGGCTTGTAGGTATTCAAAAAAGAAAGAAATCCAATATTCAAACATTTACAATACCTACCTACTAATGAGTTAATGACAATAAGAGCGGAATCCATTGTCCATGAATCTTCGACAACGTGTCATTTAAACGTCAAAAGTTTTTTAATGTGATGCAGGTAATTGACAGTTTCGTTGTATTCTCTTCGTAGTAATGTATTAATACACTTTTGTATGCACCGTATTCAGTAACAACCGTATTGTTCGCATGAAATTACGAGTATCCATTAAAATACATACATACATACATACATAGACTCACGCCTGTTTCCCGGAGGGGTAGGCAGAGACTACGGAACGCCATTTGCAATGATCCTGACATACCTCACTTGCTTCACTCACTCCCATCAAGTTTCTCATGCATGCTCTTCTGTTAAGGGTACTTCTGACTTGTCCTTTTTTCAGGATGTCTCCAATCTGGTCAGAGAACGTCCGCCTAGGTCTTCCCCTTTGTCCTGTTCCATTCACACTTGCCTTATTTATCTTCTTTGTCAGTCTATCGTCATCCATCCTCTCCGTGTGCCCAAACCATCTTAACATGCCTTTCTCAATGCTTGTCACTACATCTTCTTTTACCCCACACCACTCTCGTATCACACAATTCTTTACTCTGTCGGTCAAAGACACACCACACATACTTCTCAGTGCTCTCATTTCTACAGCATTTATTTTACTTTCAAATCTCTTCTGCCATACCCAACTTTCACTAACATACATAAGGGTAGGCACTAACACGCCTCTATGTACAGCCAAACGTTCCTTTTTGGACACGTTTTGACTGTTCATAAACGCTTTCAGAGCTCCATTCACACTATTACCTGCATTAACTCTCCTTTCAATATCTTCTTCATTCTTACCATCTCTTGTAAACAACGTACCTAAGTAAACAAACTCATTCACTTGTTCCACTCGCTGTCCATCGATCAAAACATTACAAGCCGTAACGCATTCCTCCTTTTCAAAAACCATAACTTTCGTTTTACTTACATTCACTTTCATTCCTTTCCTCTCTAACGCACCATGCATGATTGCTACCATCTCCTGCAACTCCTCCGCTGAAGATGCAAGTATTACCTGATCATCAGCATAAAGGAGGCATTTGACGAGTAACCCATTCATCCTTAATCCGCAGTCACTATGTTTTAAATCTTGCAAACAACTGTCTATGAAGAGGTTAAACAGCCACGGCGACGCTACACATCCCTGTCTACCACCTTTCTCGATGGTAAACTAGTCAGTGTATGCTCCGTTTATCCTCACACAAGCTCTAGAATCCTCATAAAGGGATTTCAGAGCTCGAATGAGACTGCTGTCCACCCCATTCATTGACAGCACCGACCACATTTCATTCCTCACCACTTTATCGTAAGCCTTTTCCAAATCCACGAATGCGCAATAGACCTTTTGACCTTTGGCCAAAAACTTTTCGGCTATGCTTCGCAAGGGAAAAACCTGATCCGTGCATCCCATACCCTTTCGGAATCCCGCTTGTACATCTCATATTTTCTTGTCGGTTACTTCCATAACTCTTTCAATAAGTACCTTTGCATACAATTTCAACAATGCTGAGAAGACTAATGCCTCTATAGTTTTTGCAGTCTTGTTGCGAGCCTTTTCCTTTATAAAGAAGCACAACTACAGCTGTGGTCCAGTCATTAGGTTCTCGGCCGGTGCTCTAACACAAGTTATATAACCGCTGCAACTGACCAACTATGATGCCCTGTCCAGCCTTCAGCATTTCGACTGTAATCCTTTCATATCCTACAGTCTTACCTACTTTCATAATTCCCAGTGCCTTCACGATCTCACCCACGTTAATAACGCTTTCATCATTGCTATCATTACCATTCACTTCAGCTATCGGTGTCTTTATCGCCGTTCTTTCAAATAAACTTTCAAAATACTCTTTCCATCTTTCCAACACGCACAATTCACCATTTACTATATTTCCATTCTCGTCTCTGATGGATGTGTGTTCTGAGGATTGAGTCCTTCCTCGAACTGCACGAACGGATTTCCAGAAAAACTTAATGTTCCTCTGGAAATCGTCAGATAATCTGCTATCAAACTCATCTTTCTTTTCCTCTTTTTTCCTTTTAACCATTACTTTCACTATTCTTTTTGACCTAACAAACACCTTTCTTGCTTCATCTATGTCTAGACTTGTTGCTTTTCCCATTCTTTCATTTGCTCTGGCAGCCAACCAATCTGACCAAGCTTTCTTTTTCTCTGACACTGCTGATTGTACATCCTTGTCCCACTATGTATTCTTAACCTTTCGTATTTTCCTTCTCTTGGTCACACCACATACTTCAGACGCTACACATACTACCTCTTCTTTAAAGGCCTGCCATAATTCTTCCATATCATTTATGCCATCGAACCTCTCAAATCTTGCTATCAATCTTCGTTTATACTCATCCTTCACATCTTTCTCTTGTAGATTTTCTACTTTAATTCTTTCCAAGACCCTATTTTCATTACGCTCTCGGTGTCGCCATCCTTTAAAGAGCCCACTTATCCGGCTCAACACCAAGAAGTGGTCTGTGTGGATGCCGATCCCTCGATATGCTCTTGTATCCAACACATTCTTTCTCAATCGTTCATCTACTATCACAAAATCAATCATACTTCTTCTAACATTTTTCGCCTCTCGCGTATACATATGTATCCTTTTATGATCATACATGGTGTTTGTCACACAAAGGCTCCACTCCAAACAAATCTCAAGCAGTACTTTTCCATTTTCGTTCACACTCTCATCACCAAATGCACCTAACACCCTTTCAAATCCATCTCGCTTTACTCCCACCCATCCATTGAAATCCCCTAACAAGATCAATCTTTCATTATCCTTGCAGTTCCTCAAAATCTCTCTTAAACTCTCCCAAAACTCCTGCCTTTCGTCTTGCTCATGTTGTGACATACCCGTTACTATATTGACCGGGGCGTACACCCCCACAATAAAGAGACGAGTAAGTCCTACTTTCATTCTCATCCACAGTAGCCTAGCATTTACACATTCAAACTCTTTTACACACTCATTCATTCGCGCAGACAGTATTACACCAACTCCCTTACAGGCTCTGGTGGTACTATCTACCCCAGACCAATACGCCGTATATGCGCCATGCTTGGTGGTTTCACACCCTTTTCTTTTTGTTTCATTCACACAAAGAACATCAATCTTTCTATCATCCATCATCTGATGGATTTGCTCACATCTATCACATCCAATTTGCCGTTCATTCCTCCTCCAACATTCAATGTTGCAAACCTGCTCTCCGTAGGCCGCTTTTCGTCCTCGCGGGAAACGAGACGTGATGGGTTGCGAACCGCGTCGCCGCCGTGTGAGGAAATATTATTAATTGTTCCCATTGCGTCTCCACGAGATTTAGGGTTTTTAAATGTCCATCCCCATAGAGCCCTTTACGGGGGTAAGGCGGAATATCACGTGTGCCCTGTGACCACCAACACAGGCACCCTCCGTTTGCGACCAGCTTACCCTCTGGCCACGAATCTCTCGGCACGGGTCGGTTTACACCTCAGATCGGGGTTTTGTGTCGGGTATGCTCCCTGAAAGTTGGTTTAATTTCGGAGTTTTCCTTCTCCTAGACAGGTTGCCAACCAAGGCTAACGAGGCCCATCTCCCCGAACGTTTGGTTTAATTTCGGAGTTTTCCTTCTCCTAGACAGGTTGCCAACCAAGGCTAACGAGGCCCATCTCCCCGAACGTTTGGTTTAATTTCGGAGTTTTCCTTCTCCTAGACAGGTTGCCAACCAAGTGAAAACGCCACGTAAAGCGATGTTGACTGCTGCACGTATAAACCATAACAATGTAGGTATACGTGACATAATTTAATTTTATTCTTATAGCGTTTGAGCTGGTTGGGTTTATCATGGTGCTATAAACTGTATGTAGTATATTCCCACCTCGCCTCGTCTCCCGCCAGGTTTAACGGACGATTTAAAAGGCGACTAAAGGATTATGTCAATTGGACGGGCGAAACGAACCGTTTTGCCAGAGAATTGTTCATATCCAGCTCACTGTGCGTTTTGACAAGATTTTAAAGGTTTGACGTGTATAAATGTATATTTGGATTGACTTTTGACGTAAGCCATTTTGTGCAACGAGATCACAGTTTCGATGCCTATGTTGCATATTCGAGTCAGGATTTAGTGCTGTATAATACTGTTTCTCACAATAAAGTATGCTTTTGTTATAAGATGAATCAATTAATGTTCTAAGAATCAATTAATGTTTAAAATTTTTTGAATGATCATGAATTCCATATGAATTCAAAGTGGTATTTGAATTTTCTGCACGGTAATTCTCAACGGTAACACGGCCAAGTTGTAGGCTTATTTTCTATGCCTTTGAGACGTCTGAAGCAATATGTGTATTTAAACTCGTCTTCTAGTTTTCTCAGAGCGATGAAGGTACTATTCAGACATGTGTGTTTAAGTGGAAAATAGATTTTTAAAGTTTTTCAGTACAGGATTTTTTGCTGAATAAGACATCATCAAAAGGAAACTTGTATAGTGATTTAACACAAACGTTTAGGTACTATCCATCCAGCGATGATAT
Source organism: Euclidia mi (assembly GCA_944739405.2). Classification (NCBI taxonomy): domain Eukaryota; kingdom Metazoa; phylum Arthropoda; class Insecta; order Lepidoptera; family Erebidae; genus Euclidia; species Euclidia mi. Next base: position 60,578,760 of record OX123185.2, read on the forward strand.
TAAAGACATCATAGTCACGCACCCAATAAACCGAACAAAACCATAAACGCCTCAATAATTTAGAACACATCAAAGAACATGAAAAATCAAGGGCATAAAACGCCGAAAACGTTTAATTGATCGGTGGTTAGAAAGGGATTGAGGTTTTTGTTGGATTTTAAATTAAAATTACTTTGCTTTACGTCGGTTTTGATTTGAAAGCATCCACTGAAGCTTTTTAATTAATGTTGCCGTACAAATACAGGGTTGTTATTTAAATTTTGTTTAGTTGTCTACATCATAACTATGTTTTGTGTTTGTTTAATTTTAGAGTCCACGAAAGTATTGCTGTATTGCTATACATTCTGAAGACCAATTCTCGTAAACAATACAATACAAATCATCTTTATTGTACACCAAAGTAATACAATTTAATATACTTATTTGTAAAATAAAAGTTATTGTACAAATGGCGGTCTTATCACTTATAAACAATATCTTCCAGGCAACCTCTGGATGGACTAGAAAAGCAAGGAGCCTGGAAAAAGGGCAGTTTGGCGATACTGATGATTTAAACTAATTTATTTACAGTAAACACAATAAAAAAAACTAATATTTACATACATAGTGTTAAAAATACCTACACACATAAAATACTGAAATATATACTACATAAACATACATAAATAATTATAAAATATATAATACATACATAAAGGTGTAGGAAATGGAAGATAGAACAAAGTATGAGTTTGACAATAATAATAATAATAATAATAATCGTATATCCTGAGGGATGGCACTACTGATATTTGCCGTGCCTGTCACCAACCTGGTGAATCCCTCAGGCATATTGTTTCCGGTTGTTCACGTCTTGCTAACGGCGAGTACTTGCACAGACATAACCAAGTAGCCAGAATTATTCACCAGCAACTTGCTCTGAAGTACAAACTTGTAGACATCGAGGTACCGTACTACAGGTATGTAGCAGAGCCAGTTCTCGAAAATGGCCATGTCACATTGTACTGGGATCGATCTATCATCACGGACAGGACTGTTGTAGCCAACAAGCCTGATATCGTGTTGATAGATCGATCAGAGCGCCTCGCAATAATTGTTGATGTCACTATTCCTCATGACGAGAATCTCGTGAAAGCCGAAAAGGAAAAACAGATTAAATATCTGGACTTGGCTCACGAGATTGTCGACATGTGGGATGTGAACTCAGCAATTATTGTGCCGATAGTCGTGACCGTTAATGGTCTAATAGCCAAGAGCCTCGACCGTCACCTTAAGAGGCTCGCGTTGGGTGCTTGGGTCAAGGGCCTGATGCAGAAGGCAGTACTTCTGGACACGGCACGTATTGTGAGGAAGTTCCTGTCTCTGGAGCCCTAACCACCGGCAGCTTGGACCCTGTGCCCGATGCTGGTGGGACCCCACGGTTATTTTTATATTTTTAAATGTGTTTATTTTCGTAAATAATATATTTAAAAATGTAATTTTAATTAGAAAAGTAATAAATAAAGGAGATAATAATAATAACTGGCAACACCTTGGAATCAACATGAATACATATGTTCTTGCAAATTTACATTTTATTTTGTATAACAGTTTTGCGGGACAATTTATATAGTAAAACAACTAAAAGAACATATAATATCCGATAAATATACAGACATAATATATAAAAACCATAAAATCAGAAGAAATAGTATTTAGAAAAACATAGCGAAGATGACACCTTGTGTCAAATGGAAAATTGTAAACAATAATAAATAACGATAATATCAAGAAATATCTATGTTGACGAGAGCCAGAGCAGCAGTAGCACGCCTTAGACCCCCGGACTCGTCGCTCAGCTCCGCCTCACAGCCGCCGGCACCAGCGCCAGCATCGCCGAGTGTTGAGGCGTCGAGCTCGTCGAGCGACGAGTATTTTTCCCCGCCGTCGTCGCCAACACCAGCACGTCGCCGGGAAAGAGGCCGGCCACCCTTACGCTTGGGACCCCGAGATCCACCGGTTTCGAACAGGGCCCCCGCTACCGGTGGTAATGTGCACCGCATGAGATGGACACAATCCATGAACGAAAATGTCATGCGGGCATATTTTGTGGCTACAGAGGGAGGTACCAACCTTACGGCGTGCCGTGATCGCATGCTGCCTCTGTTTCAGGGCTTGGAACCGGCTGTCAACGTTTCGGCACAGCGACTGTCGGATCAAGTGCGAGCCATCCAGCGCTGCCGCCTGCTTGATGACGACGCACTTGAGAGGCTACGCTCAGACTTGCCAGTTATCCCTGCCAACCAACCTCCTACACGCAATGTGGCTTCAGTGCCAAACATATTGCACAGACAACAAGAAGGAGGTGAAGAGGTGGTAGACAGGGATACACAAGTAAGTACCCAGTGCATTGATAAGACAAGGAGTGCTTTGGAGTGTGCCATTGGGGAATATCGGTATGTTGCATTGCAAGACAGACCTCGGCTGCCGCGTTTGCCCACGCATAAAAAGAATATGGCGCTTGTGTGTGCCCTGGATTCACTAGTGCCTATTTACTTAGACAATAGTGAAAATCTTAGCGATACGCACTCAATTCTGTACTGTGCGGCTGTAGCGGCATGTCGAGTAGCTAATATTGAAATAGGAAACAGTTTTGATATTGCTCCTCGGGATGCCATCCCGGCTTGGCAGCGTAGAATAGAGCGGCGTATTGCTGAGACCAGGGCACTCATAGGCAAACTAATCTGCTTCAGGTCGGGCAATACCCGCCCGAGAGTGATGCGTTTTGTGAACCGGGCGTTTAAAGGAACGGGACTCCGTCCTCAAGAGTATGTGTCACGGGTCACAGAACGCATCGACCTCCTGAAGCAGAAAGTTTATGCGTGGGCAAATCGTATCAAACGATACAAGAAAAGGGTAGCCCGATACTCCCAAAATCGAGCATTCCAAAGAGATGAGAAGTTGGTTTATAGAAATTGGGAGCGACCTGATCCACGTGTGGATGATGGACGTCGGCCAGATGATGCGAATACGATTGAATTTTGGGGCAGCATATGGTCGACTCCCATCAGCCATACGGAAGATGACTGGATTAGAGATGTTAAACGATCATGTGAGGCAATACCTCACATGAAGCCCGTAGCCATTGACACCACAGATGTATATTGTGCAGTCCGTCAGTTAGCCAACTGGAAATCGGCAGGACCGGACGGGCTGCACAATTTCTGGTTAAAATGGCTACGCAGTGCACATGCTCGTTTGGCTTCTCAATTTCAGTCATCTCTGGATTCAGGATCGCTGCCTATTTTTATGACAACTGGCGTAACTCATCTGCTCTTTAAGGCTGGTAGTACCACGGAGCCTACGAACTATAGGCCAATAACTTGCCTGCCTACAATGTATAAAGTTTTTACATCCATTTTGAGAACGAAATTAGAAGCACATAAATTTAGAAATAACATCTTATCTGTATCTCAAAATGGATGTAGAAGCGGGGCCCGTGGTACTAAAGAGCTACTCCTTATTGACATGCCCATAAGCCAACAGGTTCACCGTAGTCGAAAGAATCTGGCGACATGCTGGATAGACTATAAGAAGGCCTATGACTCTGTGCCACATACGTGGCTCTTGAGGGTGTTGGAGTTGTACAAAGTTGATGCAACTCTATGCGCCCTCTTGAAGGCATGTATGGGGCAGTGGAGTACGGTGCTTCGCTATCCAGGATGTCGACAGCCTTGCGGGTATGGGGTACCTATAAGGATCAAGCGGGGTATTTTCCAAGGCGACAGTTTGAGTCCACTATGATTTTGCCTAGCACTGAACCCACTGAGCACTTTGCTCGAAAGTTCAGGGCTAGGCTATAGATTGCAGAGTAGAGGTCAAGTTATTTCTCACCTCCTCTTCATGGATGACCTCAAAATATTTGCCCCCGCTGACAACCAATTGACTGAGTTACTAAAGATAACCGAAAGCTTTAGTAATTCAATTAAGATGGGGTTCGGTGTGGATAAATGTGCGGTCATGCATGTAAGGCGAGGCAGGAGTGTGGAATCTGATGGTATAGAACTTTCAAATTTCACACATCTTAGATCTCTCTCTGCAACCGAAACCTATAAATATCTGGGTATGTCGCAGGCATTAGGCATTGATGAGGCTGGCATGAAACAGGCGTTGCAGGTGCGTTTCTTTGGCCGCCTGAAGAAAGTCTTAAAAAGCTTTCTATCGGGCGGAAATAAGGTGCGTTCCTGTAACGGTTGGGCCATGCTAGTCTTAATGTACTCCTTCGGTATACTCAGATGGACTCAGACAGAATTGGACGCCTTGGATAGGAAAGTTCGTTGTCTACTTACGACATACCGGATGCATCACCCGCGTTCGTCGGTGATGAGATTGTACATCCCGCGGAAGTGCGGGGGTCGTGGCTTCTTAAGTGCCAAGACCCTCCACAATCGCGAGGTGTGCAATCTCAGGGAATAATTTCTCCACACTGCTGCGGGTGTGCACCGAGATGTGGTCACTGTGGACAACGGACTTACCCCGCTGGGTCTGGCCAAAGAGAACTGGCGCAAACCTGCCGTACTTGGTGTAGAGGAGCGCAGGGAGGTATGGAAGGGCAAAGAGCTGCATGAACGATTTTACCGGGCCTTGCATGGGCCCGATGTAGATTTTCCAGCTTCGGTGTCCTGGTTTCTGTTTCGGCGAAAAGATCGGTTTTGTATTTGCAATTATGGACGAAGTTATCATGACGAACAACTACCGGAAGTATATTCTGAGGGATGGGACGGTCGACATATGTCGGGCATGTCACCAGCCTGGTGAATCGCTCAGACATATAGTATCCGGTTGTTCTCGTCTTGCCAACGGCGAATATTTGCATAGACACAACCAAGTAGCCAGGATTGTCCATCAGCAACTTGCCTTAAAGTACCAACTTGTCGATTCCGAAGTACCGTACTACAGGTATGTGCCCGACCCAATTCTTGAAAATGGTCGTGCTACTCTGAACTGCAATCGGTCTATCATTACTGACAGAACTATTGCGGCTAACAAGCCGGACATAGTGGTGATAGACCGATTAGAGCGCCTTGCAATGATCATCGACGTTACCATACCACATGACGAGAATCTCGTGAAAGCCGGAAAAGATAAACAAATTAAGTATTTGGACCTGGCTCACGAGATTGTCGACATGTGGGATGTTGACTCGGCGATCATTGTACCGATAGTCGTAACCGTAAATGGTCTTATTGCCAAGAGCCTCGACCACCACCTCAAGAGGCTCTCGTTAGACGGCTGGATCAAGTCCTCTATACAGAAGGCAGTATTGCTGGGCACGACACGCATCGTTCGGAGGTTCCTCTCTCTGGAGCCCTAACCACCGGTGGCTTGGTCCCTGTGCCCGATGCCGGTGGGTCTCCGTGGTCCTGTTTTATATGGTTAAATATTTTTTTTTGTTAAGTGATTTAATTATATGAAATAAGATTAATGAGAATGAAAATAAATAAAGATGAATAATAATAATAATATTCTACCACAATCACACAACACCATCTAGTCCCAAAATAAGCAGAGCTTGTACTATGGGTACTAGACAATGGATAAACATACATATATACTTTTTTTTGTAAATACATACATATTATACATAGAAACACCCAGACCAAGACAAACATCCATGTTCACGCACACAAATGTTTGACTTGAGCGATAGATAGATAGATTTGTATTTTATGAGATTGAAATTAAATTTTGAACGAAATGAGACTCGATTTTGAATTGACTCAGAATCGGCATTCTGTTAATTTAATATCATTATCGTCTAATTTGAGTTCTATAGATCGATGTTGACAGATTGTTCAATTTACAATCTAGTCACGTTAACATTCCAATAACATTCAAATATTAGTTAATTTGGTAGAATACATTTGTGACATGAGTATGAAACTGACATTAAATCGAAACTGCATTTTAAACAAATATAATTAGGCGATTTGGCCTCCTCGTTTGTAGCCTGGAGTTAGTCTACACAAAATGTGCAATAAGGTCATCTAAGACGAAATGTTGTCTTAAAATCCATTCTGTCTACGCCTGCGCCTGCTAAAATATATAGGCATCTGAACTAGGCATGCGTCCAGAAAGTGCAAAAATAAAACCGTAATATTCCAAAAAAGCAAATGCTGTGGCACAGATTACTAAATAGTTACTACGTAACAGATAAATCACTCCCTACAAAAATTTCCATACCTACTGTTTTAAAGACCTACAGTTTCTGGAAGGTGACAGCTGCGTGTGAAAATGAACCTTAGAAGCTCGGACGCTCGACTGTTTTTCTAATGCGATAGTGCACACTGCCGCGACCGTGACTGAGCGTAGGGAAGCAACCCTACGCTCAGTCACGGTCGCGGCAGCGGCTTACAATAAGGTAAATATTTAAGTAGGTACCTAAATAAAGTTACGCTTATTTTAAGTTTGAAATGTTTTATTATTATGTACCATTTTAATTGTTTTTATACACAATCTATAAAATGTACTCACATACGTTTTATTTTTATGTAATGATTAATAGTAAGTATAATTATATAAAGTCCGTGTGGTATGCTGACGGATTAAGTATACAGATTTGTCACCACCCTATGTCATCCCATGGGGGCCGTAACTTCGTAAGAGCCGACAGAGGGAGCACATTATGCAGAGAATAGCACTGTAAGAGAAGGAAAACTTGATACCAACCCTATACCAACCCGTTTGACCAGCGTAGGCCAATTCCTCCATTCAAATGAGAGGCCTAGTCCAGCAGGCTTATTTACTGCGGAAACGAATTTTGGACAGAAATGTTGCATTTGTAAAGTAAATATCCCGCTATATGTACCAAGGCATTTTGAGTAGGTAAGTCAAATCGGTAATCTGTTTCGCCCTTTAAAGCCACAGCCGAAGAATCATCGCTAGGTAAATTGAAAATAGAAAGATTTTGTTAATTTTTCTTTTATTGGATCTGCATCCATTAACAGCACATAGACTGCCAGACGACGTCATGTAAATTCATCTCTGATTGAAACTCAGACCAAGTCAATAATAGGTAAGTACGCGCGCGACGCGAGAGACGATCGACAACCCACTGCGGAAAGGGCCGCCGGCGGCGGCCCGGCTAGCGGTAGTAAGCGCGCGCAAGTACATCGAGTGACAGAGGCCTGGCTGTGGTTTTAAAATTTGTTCGCGTAACACATTTGAACAGTTCGCGACCCTGTCAGCACGATCACTTAACGTTTCAACCACGTTCAGCAGAATATATACACTCTCTTTTATACTATTGACATAAATGTTGATCACATTGTTTCCCCTCAAGGGTCGGCTGAACGAATATAAATGAATCTTATATTTATGATACTTTTTCTTTTGCCTCTCTTCTTGGTAGCATTTTATTGCTCGTGAAAGGGTACGAATTGTTTTGCTGACAGATTTACGAGGAAAGATTCGGCGTTTTGTTTTATCTGTGACTTCCATTCTTGAGAGGCAACTTTGATTGCAGAAACGTTGAATACAAATTTAATATCGCCGGCCATTATATGATTTACAACTGAGCTGTCATGTTTGGGCTAATCGATGGTCGTTTGCGAACCTTTTCACTAATAGATGGTTGTGGGTATTTTTTCCGGTGCGTGTTGTTAAATATTCTTGTTGGCATAAACGTCTATATTACTAAAGTGATAGGAAAAAATACTATACTAATACAATTAATTTTACATGGCTCTGGGCTATAGTTTATGGAGAACTCGATTAGGCAGGCTACATTTGAGAAATCGATGTTTTGCCGACAAAAGTCGATGAACTGTTGTTAAATTTAGACTAACTAAATCAAAATTAGACTATTGCTATCTTATACTCACAGAGTAAGGCGATGTTTTAGAATTGTTAAGCATAATTTAGTCCCGATTCATCGTTTGTGGCTCGCCTTAGTTTACTCATTTTGCCGTGTTACCTAATACCACGCAATATATTTAGGGGAACTAAATTTAACTTTCCATATTTGTTTCCGTCGCCCTCTATGTCAAGTATCAAAGATAGCGATTGACTAAATTTAGTTTAGTCTAGTACAACAGAATCATTAGTAAGAGTACATATAGTTTTAGCCCTTTTAATAATTAATCTTCCTTATGATTATTTGCCAACTTTGTTTTTGTTTTTCGTGTGTGTGGCCAACTCTAGTGTCGGAGTTTTCAGACCGCCCGAAGGCCTGCGATGTGGTCTACGATTCTTATTCTGAGACAAGAATCAACACAGTTTAATTATCTGCGGTTCTTCAAGAAATAAAAAAATCTGTGTCTTCTAGGGTCGTTTCCACTAAGCCTGTGGTGTTCTAATGGAAATTATAGTGTGTTGAAAAAAATCATATAGTTAGGAGAAATAGGTGAAGTTATTTTTACTTTTCTCAAACACCTTTCTCTCTTTCTCCCTTCGCACTCTTTATAGGAAAGAGAGCAAATTTCTATTCGAGCTTCGCCTCGTCTCCACTCTTACTGAACAAAACGCAATAGCATAACTGAAATAAATAGTAATGCTAACTGCAACTTTATGCTGTCCTTTCGAGAGAGGTTGGTACTATAATCGTGGTGGCTTTCACGCCTCAACCACCGTGCCTCTCAAACTAGTAATCTTCTTTGAATTAATCAACATTACCAGCCAGCTGTAGTCCTCTCTTGGATATAAGCCTCTCCAATGGTATGCTGCTGAGCTTGTATATAGCCGCTGACAGCTGCTTTGCGTAAATTGACACACCACCTTGCTGAAGCGCGAGAATAGTAGCGGCCACTGTTACGTCCCTTAGTAAGTCGGGCTCTCGCAAAAATATTGCTCTTACTCTAGCTCGTAGGTCAAACGCACAAATATAAACATTATGGTGACATGTAGTCTCGTTTACAAACACGCCACATGCATCGCTCTGACTCACGCAGCATGTGACATAGAGACGATCGGCTGGTGGATGGCGACATTCCTTACAAATTTGTATGTGTATTATACCCGCGAAGAACAGCACCACCGCACTTCTGTGCCACAGGCGTGGCACAGAAGTATGGTGGTGCTGTTCTTCAAGAAGGGCGACAAAACCCTTTTGAAGTCTATAAGTTGTTTTCAAGGGTCAGAACGAGTCGTCTAGCACGCAAGCTAGACGATATCCAGCCTCCCTAACAAGCCGGGTTCCGTAAAGGCTATAGTACCATAGACCACATACATTCGCTGCGCTAGGTAATACAGAAGTCTGAGGAGTATAACCAGCCTCTATGCTTGGCGTTTGTGAACCTGAACCTTGAAAGCCTTTGATTCGATCGAAACCTGGGCAGTGCTGCAGTCTCTCCAACGGTGCCAGATCGACTACCGATACATCGAAGTGCTGAAGTGTTTGTACGAAAACGCCAACATGTCAGTCCACCTTCAGGACCAGAGCTCGAAACCCATTCGACTCCAGCGAGGGGTGTGGCAGGGAGATGTCATATCTCCGAAACTGTTCACCGCTGCGCTGGAAGACGTCGTCAAACCTCTGTACTGGGAAGGACGCGGCATCAACATCAATGGCAAGTAGGTACATCACTCACCTTGGATTTGCAGACGATATCGTAGTCATGGCTGAGACCATAGAAGACCTCAGCACAATGCTCGGTGGCCTCTGTAGTGGCTCCCAACAAGTAGGTCTTAAGATGAACATGGACAAGACGAAGATCATGTTAACGTCCATATTGTACCTGCTCCTATTCAGGTTGGGAACTCTACACTGGAAGTTGTCGACAAGTACGTTTACCTGGGTCAAATGATCCAATTGGGTAGGTCCAACTTCGAGAAAGAGGTCACACGTCAAATCCAACTCGGTTGGGCGGCGTTCGGGAAGTTACGACTTATATTCACGTCCGATATCCTGCAGTATCTCAAGACAAAAGTCTTTGACCAGTGTGTGTTGCCAGTGATGATCTGCAGAGCCGAGACGTGGTCGCTGACTATGGGTCTTATCCGGAAGCTCAGGGTCCCTCAGAGGGCGATGAAGAGAGCTATGCTCAGAGTTTCCCTGCGAGATCGAATCATAATTGAGGAAAACCGCAGGCGAACCAAAGTCACCGACATAGTTCTCCGAATAGTCAAGCTGAAGTGGCAGTGGGCAGGGCTCATAGTCAGAAGAACCGATGGCTGTTGGAGCAGAAAGGTTCTGGGGTGGCGGCCACGCACAGGATGTCGTAGCAGAGGTAGGCCTCCCACAAGGTGGACCGACGATCTTGTTGGTGTCGCGAGCAGCGGATGGATGCAGGTGGCTCAGGATCGGTCTATGTGGAGAGCCTTGGGGGAGGCCTATGTCGAGCAGTGGACGTCTTTCGGCTGATATGATGATGATGTGTATTATACAGCTACACAAATAGAATTACGCAATATTAAATTATTTTATAAGCACTTAAACAATCATAAATTATAAAATTCAATATAATAATACGCAGAGGGTTTTGGGTTCCTATTCTGGCTATCCTGCACGGTGCGCAACAATGGCTTTTTGAAGTTATGAGCGTATTAAATTATTAACTATCGTTTGCTAAACGGAGAAGAAAAGCATCGGCAAGAAACCTGCATATCAGAGAAACCTCCATAATACTCTCGAAAGACATATTGTGAACCCTGCCGTCCAGCATTTGGCCAGCATGGTAGATGATTTCATATTAAGAAGATTCTCATATTAAGAAGAGGCCAGTGCTTAGAAGTGGCACATGTTATATACAGGGCTGATGATGAATATTAAATTATAAAAAGGCAACCATGAAACCTGAAGTCTGAGCAAGCAGCTTTTATGTCTGAGAAGTCACTATAATGTTCTCGAGAGACATGTGAAGCCTGCCAACCCGCACTTGGCCAACAGGGTACAACGATGGCCTAAGCCTTCTCTTGGTGCGAACAGGAGACATATTCAGCAGAAGGTAAGCTTATAAACAGGGCTAACTTGAATGAATGAATGAATGAAATATTTATTTGGTCACAAAAGCACAAGGGACACAAGGTAGATAGATACATAGTTGATTATGGCATTAACATGCAATTTGGAAAAAATAAATTTGGAGCGAGACAGTTTTTAAAAAGTGATGTTATTATTAACAATAACCCTGAAGCACTCCTTCAGTGACAACCATTTTAAACATAAAAATAAGCGAAATCAAACTACGGTTTACGGATTGTATCGCGATATATTACATATACATAAACCAAATGATCTAGACACTATATTTTTTATTACTAGCCGACGTTTCAGTTACCTTACATGAACCGTGGTCACGGAAGACAATGCCGTGACCAAAGTTCCTCTATGTATAACATTCGCCTAAATCCAAGAGAATACTATAAAAATTAGTTTCTCAAATATATTCGAAAACACGTATATTTAATATAAATGTTCGATGTAATAACAATGTTAGCTATTAATTCGTTCGTTCGCCGCTTGCTGGAGTGGTCCTGAGCGGAGGCTTGAAGCCTGCTAACTCGATAACAAGACAACAGCTTTCCTAATTGCAATTTATTGCAGGTATCTACTGCAAACAACGTCTACTTTACTCAACGCTCACGTATTTTAAATTAATTTGCAAGCTTTAGACTATTCGCTTTTTGCATCTGTCGCAATGAAGCTGTCTGTCTGATTTACGCTGTGGCAAAGCGTAAACATGACTGAAATGTAAGTATTATGAAAACAGCGTCATTTCTTAGCTATTGTCTCTTTCAAGTGGATCAAAGTCATTGCCTGCAGTAACTATTCAACCAATTAATCAGCCCCTTGCAGCCTAGGGCTGGACGTATCATTTTTCTATATTTTTTGTTGCACTCCGGAAATAAGTTACGAGCCGTCTAAACTCTACCACGTGGTTGCTTAGTATGATCGAACGTTTTGAGAGCTGGCGGAGAGTGTGAGTGTTGAGTTGTGTGTGGCTGTGGCTGGCCTCCTGTCTACTACAGTCATGTGTAGTGGCATGGGCACGCAAATTTCATTCAAGACAAGCAACTTTACAACTAAATGTGTTTGTCAAAAATCTCTTGATTGCCTAAAATATTACCTACAGCCATCATCATTTAGGACATAATTGTGGATATTTTTATTGTAATTAACTTGTTTGAAATTAGTAGGAATACATGAAGTTAAATGAGTTCTGATTTGTTAATTATAATATTAAACAAAATTTATATCAATGCAAGAAGTTTTAGGACCAGTTGATTACAACACACTTTTTAAATCTGTGTTTGCCAGTTTTTGAAGCCGATTAAGATATTTTATTATATTTACAGATGTTGACTCGTCTACCTAGTAGATATAATATATTATGTATCATCGTCACCATCATCAGTCAATAATAGCTAGTACCTCCCCTTACAAAGAATAAATAAACGCCGAATCGTTACTAGACCACCCCATTGAAAGGAGGATTGGGCCCATTATACCACACGGGAGGGTTCGTGTAGGATCTGGATCAAGTTATCCTTATTTTACAATGCTATTCTCTACATAATATAGGTACTGCATCTGTTGGCCCTTAGACACCCACGGGACAATGTGATATATGGCTAATCGGAATTTACAATAAAGGCTGTATATACTATATGAAGATAAAAAGTTCAGTACAATGTACAAGTTTGGCTGTTACAAAACTAAACATTTACAAAAAGCCCTCATTCTAATAAGCTGATTAGCCATTATTATTATTTCAAATGCAAGTACAAAATCAATAAAGTCTATGCACGAAATGCCGCAAAAATTCATAAATCTTAATATATATAATCCTTGCGTTACTGACTGACTGACTGACTTCTATGGAAAAAAGTTATTTTTGGTGGCAAACAAGGAATACTGATTACTGAATACTGAACAAAATATGAGTATTTCTTGTTTGCCACCAAGGGTGAAGAAAACTGACATCTCTACTACGGAACTCTTCATGGGCGATTCCGACTCGCACTTGATTTAATTATTTAAATATACAAAATCCTTGCGTTACTGACTGACTGACAGACACGCTACAGCCGAAACTATTGGGCGCAGGAAGCTGAAATTTGGCATGTATGGTCCTTGGGGACCGTAGGGGAGCACTAAGAAGGATTTTCCGAAATTCCCACGGGATCGGCCGAAACGGGTAAATTTAAAAAAAATGCAGGCGTAGCTGCTGGCGTCGACTAGTTTAAAATAAAACAACAACTGCACAAAAGTGCATTCCACAAGATTTCCTTGAAATGATGTCGAATTAATGATCTCGCTAGTTTTGAATTTCCATTTCGCCGATCGCACACTTTGTGAGCAAGATATTCCCTCTTAAGTTCTATTTATAAATTCAGTGAAAAGCAATTAATTATTAGTCAACAATAGAAAAGTTTCCGGTTGTGATGCATTGTGTTCCGCTTAGCCGTTTGCTTTCTTCAACTGTTGGATTGTTCAATGATTTCCTTTATTAGCCAGACTATTGAAAATGAGAGAAAGCCTGTTCTTCTGTTTTGTTTATTTCAATTTACTTATCGTATTTCAAATCGTTTATTGTGTGTATTGTTAAGATTTATTATTTATCTTTTTACTTTAAGCGCAGGTTTTGATTGCGGAGTCATGTATTTCCGTGAATTAATTAAAAGACTACATAAAACGATACTTATTTATTTTTAAGTGTTATATTTAGCTAATTTTAAATTTACATATATCTATAAAGGTAACATAAATGTGTAGTTATAAATAACCAATCAAATCATCAATTAAAGATTCCAGCTTCTCGAAGCAAAACACCCAATTTGCTTAACAAAATTCTAACCAACGCAGTGTGGGTGTTTCGGTCATCAATTTGTCATGCCAACTACTCTCAGCAATGAGGGATTACCAAACAGGATATATGCAAAACCAAATGCACCGATGTGTGCACCGTGCACTAAGCCGTAATAAAGCAGTGCGCAACCATACATTTTCGGATATATTCGCACTTAACCAAATCCTGTTCGTAGCGAACTTGTAATGAATACCTTTTACGATTGTTTATCGTTGGATAACAGTAAAACGGTATCGGTTATACAATAGTAGTGAAAGGGATTAATTTGTTGACAGTAAATTGGATCCTAATGAAGCAAAGGCTGTGTGTATAAACAAGACGGTCGTCTTGGCCCCTGTTTACATGATTCAACGGTTCGTTAGCTTTGTTTCAAATCCAATCGGCCGTTTGTACAACTGCTGGTGTCTCCACTTCTGCGTTTACTGTTATGCTTTACGTTTTGTTATCATCTTCCGTCTTGATTTAATACGCTGTGCTACAGATTTTTACAGATTGTTTTTACAAAGAATCTTCTCGATGATGTGGAGTACTTACTTTTGTTTTTCGCTGCCATACTGACGTAATCTGTTCGGGTATATGAAAGTCATTCGGATGTAATACGAAATTCACACCCCTGAAATAAGGCATTTATATCGTAGTCGCCAACTGAGAACGGCTGTTAAGATAATTATGGTTGAATTAGAATAGGTAGGTGACACTGTTTTAGAGAAAACTAAGATTGTAGTGAAACCGCAGTAAACAGTTAGTAGAAGATATTTGAATTCAAAACGAGTTTGCATTTCAGATAGTTGTGATACAGATTTTGAGTTTTAAATTTCATGATCCCATAATTAGTATAACATTTTTAATTTTACAACAAATTCATGTCGTGTCAGCAAAATGCATTGTCTATAAAAAATTGTGTCAAAAATCCATATACAGTAAGTAGCTATTATACCACGTATAATTGAGTTACATAGAAAAGCAAATAATATTTCTAAGCATGAGTATTTTCTGTCGTACAATTGTTTATAACAACGCTGCGTGTGCTCAACATAGTGTCCAATTGAATTGTTATTTTTTCTTCTTCATTGAACGAGCTCTCAGAGGCCACCTATTCAGTATTATGGGAAGAGGTTTTGTAATATTTTAGTTATGTTATTTACACCTATTTATATTAATTACGCACCAATTGCATTAGTTTTGCCTGTAAGAATGGTTTGTTGTGTGATCATAAAGAAATAAAATAATTCATATCGACATCCGATATCCGATATCCGACTGATATTATGATATGATGGTCTTGGTCTGAACAACGGCGCTTTTCTTTGCGGACCCTGTGCAAACGAATGTCAAGATGATTCTGATCCTGTTTCTAGAAATAATCCTGCTGATATAGGTACTTACCCTCACGTCGCTAAATCTTACTATAGAAGTTCTATGTACCTGTGACAGTTATCCCAATCATCCTAGCGCTATCACGGTTGGGATCCAAGTCTTTTGCTTTCGAGCCCAGTCTCCACTATAATAGTAGTGGTCACGGAATAGTAGGTACAAAAAAGTTGGAAAGCTTTTTTAGCGATATAATAAATTGTTTAAATTTCCGTTGCTCAATAAACAAATTATTCATTCGACCTTTAAAAACTTTTCACAATCAATCACAAAGCGTTATTGAACAATTCCTTCCCGATTTTAGTTTATTGCAATATTTAAAGTAAATATAATTAGAATAAAGTAAATTGTACGGATCAGTGATCCCAAGTTGTAGGGTAAATAGAACGGATCAAATGATAACAGTAATGTTATTCGACACTGTTGATGTTAACGAGAAAAGTTCACGGGAAAACATAACTTTCTTGGCGAAGTATTTTCCACAGTTAATTTGTTGTTTATTTAACATAAATTATTACTATAAGTATTTTATTATATTTTAGATGTTATAAGTTCAATATGAAACAATAAATATTGTTTAACTTTTGAGATACGTACAGGAAGTAATATGTAATATATCGAAGATAGAGAATATTTATGGTTTCTCGGTGATGACAAGCAAGCAAGTGCCGTACCGTCTTTGACATCCCGCCTTCAGTTAATTGGTCTCAGTTGGTACAATCCATGACATTCTTTGAGGTAAACTTGCCCGCAGCGATAGCCTAGTGGAGATACCAAAGGACTGCCATGCAAAGGGTTCGAATCCACGGCACGCACCAATGACTTTTCGAAGTTAAGTGCGTATTAAATTGTTAATTATCGCTTGCCCCGTGCCTCGGAGAACACGTTAAGGCGTCGGTCCTGGCTTTCATGAAGAACTTTGACAGTCGTTACGGGGAGTCAGTACCCTCAAATAAACTAATACTGGTCTAAACCATGGAATATCGCTATCGCTTTGGGTTGCGGAGGTCAGACGACAGTCGCTTTGTGGAAAAGTTGATACTCTGTCATATCTGTTTAGACCATTAAGCGGACCCCGGTCTCAAAGGCATGTAAGTCATGGATCCAACCGGGATAACGCTAGGGCGATGATGATTCTCTGAGGCAAACAGAAGAAATTGCACACTTATTGTAAAATAATTATTGTATTTAGCCAGGTCGATTCAACCTGTTTTAGTGGCTGTTTTATTAATACCACAATAATTATCATGTTTTTTGAAAATAGTATTAAAGCTTTTTATCTTCAGCTAAATACTACATTTACTAACCTTTACTTAGATCATGTTCAGCTTGAACTACAAAAATGTCAACGAAATGAAACCAAAGTTAAGGAGTCAACCTGAATTACCTTTTTGTTTTCATCTCTTTCTAAATTTATCAGAAAGACCAAAGTAACATTGTGTACAACAGTAGATATTATCATCATCCCTAAGTGTATGCTCGTAATATAATCATATTCAGAAGAGGGATAATATTATAAATGGGAGTTTTAATATTGTGCTGATAGATTAATGCTGATTTCGTTAGCTAGTAAAATAGGCATGTAAAGAAGAATATATACTGCTTACGAATATAATTATGCTTACAAATGTACAGTTGTCAAAATATTTACCTGACACGTACGTACAGGGAGACACGTATAATTAGAGCGACATAATTAACAGAAATTTGATTGGCGCGCAAATTAGTCTTCAATTGGCGACGGCAGTGGCTTCAATAAGCATCGTTTGTACCATAAGCACATTTGCATATAAATCACAGTAGTGCCTATGAATCGTGTGTGATTTCTGCCTCAGTCGATTAGGCACTGTATGATATAATCATCTCGTATGAATTATAAATGAGTTTTTCTTGTAGCTACTGATGGGGATTGTTACGGGTGGTTAGTTGTCATTTGCATCGGAGAGTATTTCATGTATTTCTGTATTATTTATGCGAATAGGTGTCATTTCAGTGTTAGCTCTATTTATAGTCTGGCGCTCTAATAGTCAAGCTATTATAGTGTAAGAGAAGTGAAGAATTTTCGGTAACCCGGATATCATTCATATCCCGGGTATCATTCATATCCGAGAACAATATCGATGACTGACTTTAGAGCGCAGCAAAGAGCAACTAAACTAGGACATGCTATTGTAGATGGAGTGCTACCGCATCAACACTTGGCTAGACCTAGTGAAGAGTTAACCAGATAAACGATCGAGGCAAACAGACATTAAATTAAAATTTGTTTATTTTCATTTTCTTACGAGCTAGTTACATCAGTAGTTTAGGTACTCCTTTTAAGCATGTATAATACTTGTGTTAGGAGCCCCCGCTCTTCACATTACACAATTATAAAACTAGACAGGTAAGTATATCTATAAAGCAAAATTTAAAAAGAAGAAAGTAAAATTACAAACAAAATAATATTTAAAAAAAGAATACATAGAGAAACCATGTTTATTATGTGTGTGTGTATGTTTGTGTACGTGTGTGCGTGCGTGCGTGCGTGCGTGCGTGCGTGCGTGCGTGTGTGCGTGTGTGTGTGTGTGTGTGTGCGCGCGTGTGTGTGTGTGTGTCATCATATATACATATCATGATACTATATGTAAGAGGTCTTCTGTACTACAGTAATTGAGGGTCTTCAGCCAAAACAGTAAGGCTCTTTTACAGTCATGAACAGTCATTGGGTAAATGTTTATAATTTTATTTATTTTGTTATATAAATATGAGGACTGTCTATCAAATTGTCTTCTTGCGAAGGATGTACTGACCATTCTGGTGGGAGCAACATTAGAATAATTTCGTTTATTTTGGATTCTGGGCTCAAATTTGAGTTTAGAGTGTACCTTAAGGGTAATATGGAAAATGTATAAATGCCTTACAGACAAGATGCTAGCCTGTTTGTACAGTTCGTCGGTAGAAAATCGATACGGCTTATGGTACATTACTTTTATAATGGACCTCTGAGCCCTCTCTAGCTCAATGAATTTGCTTTTTATTGATCCCCCCCACACAGGTATACAATACGATAATACAGATTGAACCAATGCTACATATATTTTGTTCAATATTTGAGGTGGTGCGACGTCACGTAATGTTTTAAAAACCCATATGAATTTCCTAATTCTACTTTTGAGAAGTTCTAGATGTGAGTGCCAAGATAGTTTCTGGTCAATCATAATACCAAGGTATTTGGTATTACATACTTTATTGATGATGGGGTAATTACAATTTGTAGAGTAAATATTGGTGCAGTTATGAATCCGGAGTCCAAAGTTTACGGGGGGTTGAGACGAATTATATATAGAAAAGCAAATAAAATTAGTTTTGGTTATATTTAAGGTTAGGAGATTACTATTAAGCCATTCAGCTACCCTAGTCAGTCCAGCTTCAGCTGATTCTTGAACTTCCTTCCAAGAACTTCCAGTAAAAACAATGGCTGTATCGTCGGCATATGAAAATATATTACCGAATGGGATATCTAGCCTACACAGATCGTTAATATAGATAAGAAACAGGGTAGGTCCTAGAACACTACCCTGTGGGACGCCGTAAAGGACGCAATCTGGTTCAGTAATATACTGATCAATTTTGACTTGCTGTTGACGTTCCGTAAGATAGCTTTTAAATAACAGAAGAGCATTTCCACTTATTCCTATATTTTCAAGCTTGTTTATAAGAATGGAAACAGAGACAGTGTCAAATGCACTTTTTAGGTCAATAAAAACTGATAAGCATTTCTTGCTTTTGTCCAAATTATCAATAATTAAAGAACTAATATTGGAGACAGCATCTTCAGTGGATACACCTGTACGAAAACCGTATTGAGAAGGTGCAATGATATTGTATTTGTTAACGAAGTTTAGCAATCTTCTGTTAAATAACTTCTCGGTTATTTTAGAAATCACTGGCAGCACAGAGATGGGTCGGTAGTTATGGACATCATCCCTGTTTCCACTCTTATAAATCGGCGTAATTATTGATTTTTTTAGGGCTCTAGGGAATGTGCCAGTTCTGAAACAAAGATTAAAAAGGTGACTAAGTATATTGACTATTAAAGATTTTATAAGATTTAGAAATTTTGTGAGGATATTGTCCCATCCAGGAGAACTATTGGAGTCAAGGCTCAGCAGTATACTTTCCACCTCCATAGGATCGGTCTCTAGTAAGACAAAAGAAGATAACATAGAGTTATTTGCTGCTGATGATAACCCAGAACAGTGGCCACCGTAGCTATTAAGTATGGATTCTGCCAGATTTTTACCAACATTGACAAAGAACCTATTAGCATAGTTAACAGAATCGATTGGGTTGGTATGCTTGTATAATAAATTTGTATTCGATAATTTTGTGGGCTTTTAATTTGTGATGTCATTTATAGTTTTCCATAGAGTTTTGTGATTGTTAGTTGATGACATCTATAGCATTATGGTAAGAAATTATCTTTAAAATAAATTCAGCAATGAGGCGATCCCGTATCATATTAGCGAATAGACGTCCACTGCTGGTTATATGCTCCAAGGTTCTCCGCATAGACCGATCTCCAAGTCACCCACGATCCCAACAAGTCAGTCTTCAGACAATCTTCAGTCCACCGTGTGAGTATGTACCTTTGCTACGATGTCCGGTGCGTGGTCCCTTGTATCACTAAAACAAAATTATTTAGAACTATCATAGGTATTGACCTACCTCGGATATTTTAATTGGCAGTAATACCATTATTTATTTCAGAACAAATAGTAACAACATCTGCCTCATGCCCAAACTAGGTTTGCTGGCTTAGGTGACAAAATACACAAAATAATAAAAATCCAAATACATATAATCCAAATACGTAAAACAGCCTAAACTAGGTAATTCAAGATCGCAGCTCAGTATAGGCACGGGCCGCTGGCTGTTAGCTATTTGAACAGAAAACTAACTTTTCAACTCGACTCGTTGTAAGCGTATTTCAAGCTAACTGTTTACAGTACAACGTTCGTGTGTAAATGTAAACGATGACTCCCAACTCTCCATTTACTTGTTTGCTTTCTTATTTCGCTTTGTAAATTTGTTATAACAAAGCACATGCGAAACTTTCGGGCCGACTTGATTTCTTGTTCATAACAAACGCTACGTCTTAGTAGAACGCTAGCCTGTTATTTAAACTGTTATTTAGCTTGTTAATTTTGTTTTATGAAGGACGTTGTATTTGTGCTGACTAGAATTTTCTTTGTCATGAATTTCTGTCGCCATTGTCAGAATATTTGTAGTCTTTTACACGCTTGTGAAATGGAATAGGTATGTATAATTATGTGTTTTTATTATCATTAGAGGATACATTTTGTCGCTCTCCGGCCCTTGGCATAAATCAAGTGCGAGTCGGACTCGCCCATGAAGAGTTCCGTACTAGAGATGTCCACCTAATATACCCATTTTATTCACCCAACAAAATCACTATGCTTTGTTTGCCACCAATAATAACTTTGTTTTACATATATTAATGACAAAGTTATATATGTGTTTGTCAAAATTGTGCTATATCTTAAAAACTGCTAACTACCTCTCGAACAAACCAATTTTTCAAAGCAGAAGCAAGATTTCCCATTAAATTTCAAAGCACCTGAACCAATCCTTTTCCACAAAGCTATATGTTTCTTTCACTTCCCATTGTAAGCTGCATCTGAAATATAGACGATAATCTATCGTAGCATATCTCATATTTTATTCAATTTGGATCCATTTAAACGCTTTACATGTAATATTGCACCGAGATAGTTCAAATAATCATTTAAACCGTACAAAGTTATTGCCGTCGAGCTTACAAATGTCGGTTTTAAAATCATGTCCCCGTTAAAAGTTTCCTCATGAATAATTTATGAATATTCTTCTGAGAAATGGTCTTGCCGCAGAAGATAAGAATTAAATTACGCGAAATTAAGTTTTTATTATAACATCCGAATAAAAGTATAAAGAAGAAGTGATTTGAATAATTATCGCCATGTTCCCCTGCTTCGGGTTTCGCCAAGTTTTCACTTCTTTTAATGTTTATGGACGTTAATGATTTTAATTAATATAAGTTTAAAATGTTTATTCTGGTCATCTTATTGGAGTAATTACTGTGAACATTGTGGGCGGTTTTGAAGCTTATGCTTTGTTTGAGTTGGCTATAAAATTATGAGTGAAATTAAAACTGTAGTTTCGGTTGAATAGGTATAACTTTAAGGCTCTTGAAATACTTGCCTTGACGAAATATAGATGTATACTCTACAAAAGTTTAGTTCTTTAAACTAGGAGAGTCCGGAATGATTGTCACACTGGTTGGTTGTCTCAGAGTCATAACAGAAACTCAAATGGGTGAATTAGTCCATTAAACGTTGTAAGAGTGAGAGAGAGAGAGTAAGCGTGGTAGGAGCGAGAAAGCAACTCCTCAATAATTATAATTTCTTACAACTTTCGGTATTGACCTGCTTACGTTCTGCGATTATCTTTACTTGTAACGTAACTTTAAGCCTGCTATCAAATGACAGTAACCACATTAAAAAAAAAAAAAACGTCTAAATCAAATATACCAAATATATACAAATCTTTAATATAATCTAAATATCAAAAGAGGAAATCAGTGGCTTATAGATTGTAGCACGGTTTTGTACAAGAAGCTATGCAGATAATAATTTGAGTTCAAACCTTTGGAAGTGGCAGTTCAAGTGGATAAGACCGCCTTCCCGTAATTTTATGAAGTACACTCTCTAAATTCACTGAGAGCTCTTATATTCCGAATTTATAATATTACTGCTCTAAATATTCTACACTTTCGACTGATGTGGACTTGAAGCAGCAATGAATTCTGTCCCGAGAGGCTATTAATCGACCATTCTTAGTTTAGGTTTTCTGCGGCACTTGAACTATTGATCCAAAATGGATAATTTTCTTATTCCATGGCATTGATTTCGAGGATTCTTCCATAATAGAATACCTACAATGTGTATGGACTAGTTATAGGTGGTGCCGCGGTAAGCGTGATATCTGGAGAGAGTACTGAATCACGCCGATTATTGATAAACACTGACTTGATCTTACGAGTATGTGGTTTGTGATTATAATACTCGTAGTCTCTGACATACTTGTCATCTCTATAATTATTTAAAACGGAAAACTGTTCGCTATGTAATGCCACGGGAGCAAGTATTGTATGCTACTTATAGGTACTCATTTTATGCGATCAATATACCAAATAGATACCGATTTGTCTTGATTAAACGAACTTATATTTAGGTGGACTTATAGTCCTTTAAAATACTGATGCTGAGATAGTTATAACAATATATCGTGAATCACCCGCATCGCATCATTTTGTTAATCTCGTCAACAGCTTCATCTACCGAGTAAGATTGTAATCCACCCAGATATTTTTTGAATCACAGGTACACGATTATCAAAATATGTCTAAACGGCTAAATTAAACAATGTATTGATGTTCTGGTTTCAAATTTCGAGAAGAATCTGGGTTTTATCAAAAATCCTGGCACAATAGGATCAGGTGCTGAAGTTTTACAGAGCACATAGACGTAATATTATAAAGACCTCATTGGTATTAAGTTATCTATAAGTTCTAATATGACTATCGCAAAAGTCTTTCAATCATATCAAAATATGTATTTATATGTATGTATTAGTTATTACTAAAAGATATCATTTTCATAAAATACAAATAGATTAAGTTAATAATTTAATGATGAATTAGTTACCAAAAGAAATTCATGTGTGACTTAACAATATCTATGATGGCCACAAACGAATCAATACACCCAAACAAATTTAAATTAAATTTTTGAACTGTTGAAATGGAAATAAATTACCAATAGTCATGCAGGTATTTGCGGTCTGTGTGATTTAGCCGTGAAACATTTGCGTTTTCCAAATGTGTTCGATGTTTCGTATAAAGATTTTCTTGTTTGGAATTTTAAACCTGCCTTGTGATGTTCAACATTTATTGCGAATAAACTACGATTGTTCTGTGGCTTTGTTTAAAGTTTCTCAATTTCTAGCTCTATTTTTTGGTTTCTGAATTTTCTAAGCTTCGACGGTAATAGTGTTATTTTGAAAATAGGGTATAATATCTTTACAGTCTTTTTGACAAAAAAATATATAATGGAGTAAGGGACTATCCGAATCTACAAGTAACAATATGTTAAGATCGTCAAATAACTATCGCTCTATTAGCTCTCTTATACACTACTTCTTCATAGTACCATATACATATGTGTATATAGACTAGTGTCAGAGATTGATAAATACAAAATTATTATGATGTAAGCCAAATAATGTAACATTATCAGGGTTGGCAAAACAGACTCAAATAATTGTATTCTGTGTTACCACAACACAAAAGCATCACTAGTGATCAGACAGATCGTCTCAAGTAGTTGCCAAGCTTCCAACTGTCGGTGTAACGAGCTCGACTGTAGCTCGTTGTTTTTTTTTATACCTATGTATGGTACTTGGATATATGGCAAGTAGATTTAAAAGTTTAAAAGCGTTTGAATTTGACATAAACTCAAATTTAAATTGTGATATAAGATATATTTGTGTACAAATCCAATTTAATTAGCCACGTGATTGTAATTGTAAATATTTTGAACAAAATCAAAAGGGTGTTGATTTGCATTTGCAAAATATTTTAAGTGGTGAATATACAACTAAACCTGAATACAAATACATGAAAAAAGTCACTAAAAGTTCAAAAAACTTTTTCGTCTTCATACACTATGAAAAATGAAGTTGGTGTATTGACCGCCGCCGCCGCTCAACTGATCGCCATTGCAGGTGCCTAACATACATAAGCACACGTACCTACAGCGACTGCGCGATACAGTCTTATTTTGCACCAGTTTATTCTTATTTTACTAACTAAGTATATAATATTATATATAATATTTAATGAAAATATGGTCTTAAATCATCCACACTGTTTGAAATAATTTTAGGTTAATAAGCATACTGTCTATGTTGTATTAATAAAATATTTTGCAAATGCATAATATCAACATATTGTATAAAGTATCTCGTCTGCTAGATATTCGTCCTAGACTCATATTATTCTAGGAGAACGGTATTTAGATATTCGATCTTCTTGGTTCCGCACAGTCTGAGATGGTATTAAGGCGAATTAAAATAGTAATGTTATGTGTTCGTTTCGTCAGAAAATTTGATTGTATTTAAATCACTATTTTCGTTACAATTTTAAAGCTATATTTGTATTTAGTATTCCACCAAACCTACAAAGCTTGTATCCGACGAGAGACTACTTAAACCACCGCTGATCCGTTCGGTCAATCAGTATTGTACACATAAAATTGTAGCTCATTATTTTGCCCTAATAAGCATTGCCAAGAGAGCTTTGAAGGACATTTTTAAAGGGCAGTGGATTGAAAATATTGTGAGAGCGGCAAACTTGAGGAGCTCTTAAGACTTGAACAATACTTAAAAGTGACGTAGATACTCACCTGTACATAGAGAGATTTCATTCATTTTTGTTTTTATAATAAAGGAAGGCATGAAAATAGCATATTTAGACCTATAGGTCATTCATTTAATTCTGAAAATCATATGAATAAAGAATGAGACATATAGGTCTAAAAATAACTTTATCTTTATCCGAAGAATCGATAAAAAAGAGAAAAGATCTACGTTCAAAGTATGTCAAATAGCGATGGAACTATTATGGGTGTCAAATTGACAGACCGTAGAGGGTAGGTAGAACCACAATCTGATCCATCACAAACATCGCTAACGTCGCTCGGAAAGCTGCCACTGCCACTCTGTCGTACGTCAAATGACAAATGAGCCAAATTAACAACCCTATGCACCTTTATACCCTTAAACGGCAGATGAGCTAGACTCCTTCAAAAAGGAAGGGTTCCAGGGGGGAAATATAGTGATTTATGGAAGAAGAATGCGAAGGCCTTTGCCTGGCAGTGGGAATCAGGCTCTTAAAGAAGAATTACCTATAGGTATGTCTTGGTGCGCGGTCTACATAGCAACGTCTTCGCCGGCAACTCTATGGGTACCTAGTTAAGATAATGGAATACGATATTGACATAGCCGCTGCTAATATATACGTCCACATACCAACTTTGAATGGTAGGCTAAATACAGTTATAACTTGGTATTTTTACTATTTTATGGCTAAATAGGTACGTACTTAAGGTGAAATAATTCTATCAAGGTATTTTAGTGAGAACTTGAAATAGTTTCTAGTACATGTCAATTTCTAAAATGTCAAGCCTGTGTCTGGCGTAAGTTGAATATCTAATTCACCCCTACGCAACTGTCACTGGCAGCATTGCCTGTTATAGAAATAGCCACATGCTGGGCTTTGCGAAATTGTCCTCTCAGTCGTTGCCCATCGCTCCTGAGGATGCCTCGTGCAGAGGTGAAACACGTGTCGAAGAATAGTCGGCGCATACAGCGGGATACTGCAAGTCAGGTATCTTCCTGGAACCCATACCATTCCTATATCCCTTATCCTTTTAGAGGAGTTCGGTATTGTCAACCTTTTTCTGTTGCAATAGTTGGGGTGGTCAATCCGAGGGTGCGTGGTGGGTTCCTCTTTCCTTCCATTAGGTTACAATGGAGTTCTGCCAAGTAACGCCTGATTCGATCAACTAAACTAAATTGTCCTTAGTAAAAAACTATAGCGTTTCTCTGTATCTTAGGTTATCTATGGGTAATACATGTGGACAGTTAATAAACATGAGAAATACTATTATTTTATGAATTATTTTCAATGCACTGAGACAAAATTTCGCTCATCACACAAGGATTTGTCTTTGATGGGAATCGAACTCAAGACATACGGCTTAGTAGTCAAAGTCATTGTAGTTAATTATCTGTATCATATCAATGCTCAGACTCGTACTAATGTGGCTAAAATAATTAACGCTACATTGTCGATAAGGGCAAAGGTGTACTAATGAGAGATGACGCCGTATGCATCGGGAATGTTGATTAGGGCTAAAAATACTCCTTGCGAGGTACGGAGGTACCGCAATGTTGAGTGCTCAGACGAGGCACTTCGTTAGTATTTATTGTGAAGTGTTTTTAACTAATTAGGATGCCATCGAAAACATAAACGGGATATAAGTAGTTCAATAATAAGAGTTTATGAATTTGACAACACCGACAAAATATTTGAGATGTATACGGTGCCGAAGGCAGCGATAGCCTAGTGTAGATTGAAACTGGGATAACGCTAAGAGGAGGATGATACGGTGCCGAGTTCTGTATAGAAAATCTTAAGGTTTTAGTTACACATACGGTTCCTCATGGTGCTGATACACTTGAGCATTCACCTGTAATGAGCATTCGTGCGAATATTAGAAAATAGAACAACAAACGAGTGTGATTTAGCGAGCATTCTTATGAAAATTTTGGCGAGCCTTAGAATATGGAAAATACATCGAAACCGCGCTACAGTGGCGGTTAAACCCAATATAATTATTTTACTTTGACTTTTGATTTTTATCTAAAGTAAGAGAAAAATAAATATACAAATGACGTTTCGAATCTTCGTAGGTTGTCACTAATTTTAACTTGTCTAGTGATGGGCTTACTCAGAATAAATATTGCCATAATATCGACTACGTTTACAATAAATCCTTAAATTTAGTTTACTCAGCATGAATACCGATTAAATGTTGATAAATACTCAGATTAAGTAACATAAGCGAAAAAAACAAACTTAAACACCAATATATATAAATTAAGATTAAATTTCTTTTTTGATAACCTCTTACATGAATAAAGGAATTGATATCTTTTAAATCATTAATAGGCACTATATGCAATGAGAGTGGTTAGTGACAAGATCATTTCCTCATAACGGTTTTCCAATTAAAACCAGGATAGTAACGCATCTCTGACTTTTGGAAGATATGTGCTTATTATTTACATAATTATCGCTTGCTACGCGACGACAGTCAAGTATTCTTCTAAAATATTCCAAACCAAATTAGCTATAAGCACAATTTATTTGTTCCTGACTTGGTTACATAAAATAATTAAATTCAGATCTTAATTTGAACTGGTTTAATAAATCATACAAGTGTCTGCTCTTAAGTTCAAATGTATTTATCGATATAGAGGATTTATCAACATTCTATTGAATCTAATTCAGAGTAAATGAGATCTGAGGATTTATTTTAAACGTTATCGACATTCTCTCAAAATTCAATATGAGGCAGTTCATCATTAAACAAATTCAAATTTGTGACAATCTAAGAAAATTCGAAACGTCATGTTTATGTTTCTTGCTCTTACACTAGAAAAAAATCATAAGTCAAAGTGAAGTAAATATGTTCGGTAAAACTGCTGTTGTAGTGCGGTTTCTATATTTTTTTCTATAAGTAGATATTCTAAAGATTAGCGTGTTCGCTAGAAATATCGTGAAAATATTCGTAGCAATGTTCAGCTCTGTTCGATGTTCGGTTCGACAAAACAAAAAAACGGTGAATACTCGTTGTTCTGTTATAAGTGAATGCTCAGGTATATCAGCGCTATTAGGCAGTACATTTTCTTTGGATTTGGCTGAACGCGGTGCCGCATATCCCGATATGAAGATTATTTGGAAGCATTTACAAACTTATGCGTATTTTTGTCTATGTTTATTTAGTCAATTAGTTTTATATAAGTAGTCAATCAATGGATTTATTACTAAATCCATTTTTGGGCACTTCGCGACTTGTATGTGTGTTAACTTGGCCAGCGTGGTGGACTATAGTCCACCTGCTTAACTCTTCTCATAGTGAGAAGAGACCTGACCCCAGCAGTAGGACCGATAATAAAACCAGGTTGATGATGATTATCAAGAGAAGATCTCTGTCATCTCCTAAGAAAACTTTACTGTAATCCTTCCGCATACATTGCAAACCATACCCACACTACCTCAACAAACACCTACAAAAGCAAGCGGGAAAGGCTAGAATTTTAATAAAATCTGCCCATTAATCCGTTATATAACGTATCTACGTTGAAAGCAATTTAGGTTGGGGTGGAATCTCATAGTCATAAGTCTACTCATGTAGTTTCCAAAATGGCTAATGACCGCGAGCACGGTGTGTGGTCGCCGTATCGAGCCAAAAACCTATTTGCGACACTAATAACATCGTTGTTGCACTGATTACGTACGGGCTTCTGTTTAAAATGCCGACATTTTTGCTTGTTCACGTCGGAAAACATTTTATGTGGCGGCTACAATTGAATACCTGATTGTGGGATTATATGTTTTTTGTTGTAGGCTCACGCCTGTATCCCCTAAAGGGTAGGCAGAGGTGTGTTATTACACCCACATTTTGTGGGTATATGGAATACTTATAATGTGTTTAAAATAAAGTATACCAACCACTTATATTTAATGGAATAATAGTTTAAAGTAAAAGTACAAATAAAATAAAAGTTAAACACACCTATTTATTTTGTATAATTGCTGGTAGAAATTCATTTTACTGTTGCTGAAAAATTGTAGCTGATATCTGCACCAATTTGAATGTTTGTTTTCAATACGTAAATATAAAGCTGGGTGTATTATGTAAGTATCAATAGCCGAACAAATATTTGTGCTACCAAAATAAATTTATTTTGTAAAATATTTTCGGTTAAAAGAGTTGCGTTTTGTGAACTATTATAGGAGAGACAGAAATCTGGATATTTAATTAATATAAATATGAATTTGGTTGGATGCAGATATGGAAAAGAGTCATTTGATATTTAACATTTTTTTTATCCCATCTGCTATCAGTCATGGACTATAAGCAAATTTTTTGAGTGTGTAGTGTCGTGTCGAGTGTGTCTCCCAGCGGAGTCAGCTACTGATTATGGAGTTACTGGATTTTATCGAGTTCCAGGATAACACGTCGGCTCAGTCGTGTGTCGCACTTTGTTTGCAATAGCTGTGCCGCTAAGTTATTTGGATGTACAGCTAGCCTCCTTTTATAGCGCGTAGCGGTGTTTCGGATTTCTTCTTTTACTGTACATATTTGCAGACTTGCATGGATTTCGGTGTTTGTAACAAACCATGGCACATTTGACAAGGTCCTCAGGATTACGTTTTGAAGCCGCTGAAGGATGTTTAGGTTAGAATCGCTGGCGCTTCCCCACAGCTGAATGCCGTAGATCCAACTTGGTTTTAGTATGCTTTTATAGGTTAAAAGTTTGTTATCTGTGGAGAGCTGTGAGTTTCGTCCCAATAACCAATAGAGGTTTTTATAGCGGATGTTCAGTTCATCTCTCTTTTTTTTATATGTTCTTTCCAGGTCAGACGGCGATCCAGATGCATACCGAGGTATCTTACGCTGTCTCTGTGTTGTAGTGGGTTGTTACCAAGTCTCACTGGTGGACAGTTATTCCGCCTCAGCGTAAATGTTACCTGAACAGATTTGTTGGCACTGGCTTTAATACGCCACCTGGATAACCATTTGCTTATTTCGTCTAAGCCATTCTGTAACTTGATTGATGCAATGACGGGGTCTTTGTCGCTGGCAAGAATGGCAGTATCATCAGCATAAGTAGCTGTGGTAATACCTCGGATTTCTGGCAAATCTGCAGTGTACACGGTATATAGTACAGGACTGAGAACGGAACCTTGGGGTACACCTGCTTTGATCTCCTGGAGTGTTGATGTGGAGTTGCCTTCTTTAACCTGGTACCATCTGTTTGAAAGGTACGATGCGAGCAGAGCATAATAGCTGTGTGAGATATTTGACTTGATCTTATAGAGAAGTCCCTTGTGCCAAACTTTGTCGAATGCCTGTTGAATGTCCAAAAAAGCTGAAGAACAATATTCTTTTTGCTCAAAAGTATTTCTTATTACATGGCATACTCTGTGAACCTGTTCTATAGTCGAGTGATGTTGCCGGAATCCAAATTGGTGATCAGGAATGCTGTTGTTTTGATTGAGCATGGGCATAATTCGGCTTAGTAAAATTTTCTCGAACAATTTTGAGAATATTGGCAATAAACTGATCGGCCGGTATGATGTAACCTCATGAGCAGGTTCGCCTAGCTTATGAATCATAATGATTCGAGATACCTTCCATATGAGTGGGAAGTGTTGTACACGTAGGATGCCATTAAAAAGAGTTGTTATAAATGTTACAGCTTTCTTTGGCAGCTGTCTAAGGATTTCCTTGGTGATCAAATCGAATCCCAGTGCTTTTTTATCTTTGAGCATGGTTATAGCTCTCCACACCTCTCGTATAGTAGCTGGTCTTGGTGGTAAATCCAGCTGCAAATCCTGATTAAGGACACCTTCCAGGCTCGCCTCAAATTCGTTAGATCCCGCATCATCATTAGGAGTAAACTTCTGTGAGATACTTGGCAAATGCATTTGCCTTATCTTGCTTTGTCCTAGCCCAGCCATTAACAGTTTTTATAGGCGGCTTTGATTCTTGTGGGCGATCTAAGGATTTTGTAAATTTCCAGAGAGAATAGTTTGTTGCTTCGGTTGCTGTGAGTGACTCTAATTTTGATTGTAGGGTATCGTTATGCAAGTTTGATATTGCTGTTTTAAGGTCCTTAATGGCTTTATTCAAGGCACTTTTGTCCATCGGATGCCTACTTTGATGACACACTCTTCTCAGACGACGCTTTTCAAGTACTTTTTGTTTTATAACTAGTGACAGGTTCTTGGGTGCATTAACAGACTTCAATACAGGAGTACATTTCCAGCAGGCTTCTTGGATGAGTACTTAGCAGCTTCTTCAATATCGTCTGGCGATTTAAGCGCAACCTGTAGTTGTATATGCTTTTCTATGTACTCTCGAAACGCTTGCCAATCAGTATTTCTATTACAGAGTGTATTCTCTTCATCATACTCTATAAGCGTTGTACTGACAGTTAATATAACCGGAGTATGGTCAGAAGAGCTATCAATGCAAGATTCTGCTTTAAGATAATGTCTAGAGAGACCTCCTGTTACAAAGAAGTCCAGAAGATCTGTTACCTTATTTGGGTCTGTGGGCCAGTATGTTGGTTCAGATGTTGTTATTGCTTGTAAGTGATTAGTGTCCATACTATGATTTAAATGTCTTCCTCTAGTCGTTATCAGTCTAGATCCCCAGTGCGTATGTTTCGAATTCCAATCGCCACCGGCAATGAATCGGTGCCCAAGAGATGAGAAGAATTCGGTAAACATCAGCTGGTCAATTTTGTGTTTAGGGGGGCAATACACTGAAGATACATTGAAGTAGCCACATTTATCCTCCAGGGTGACAGTAGTAGCTTGCAGGTATTCAGTCTTGAACTCTGGCATTAAATGGTGTTTGATGGTGCTTCGAATAATAATAGCTGTTCCCCCATGGCCTGTCCCATCTGGATGGTTGGTTAGGTAGGTATTGATTCCCTTAATTTTAATATTGCTGGAGGCTGTGCAATGTGTTTCCGAAACGAGAACTATGTCAAGTTTATGCTCATCTATTAGCAGTTGTACTTCATGCTTGTTTGGTCCGTGACCATTTGTGTTCCAAGTTGCAAGTCTGATGGCATTCATTTGGCCATATTGTTGATGAGAGTTGTTATGAGGCCCATCATGGTACTCATTTGTTGTAGGAGTAAGTAAAATTTTTCCGTTTGTTGCAGAAGAATTTGTTCTAAAGTTTCACTAAGTGGGTTTATTTTTGGGTTTATGGTGGTATCTCTTTGCATGTGGTGTGTCTTCACTTTTTCGGCATAGGATATGTTATTTACTTTTTCGTTTTTAGTCTGGTTGGCTGGCCGTGATATTGTTTTACTTCTGCTTCTTTGTCTTGCTTTTGTGTAAGTCTGAGTTGTGCTGTTTTACGTGATTGGATTTGTTGGTACACTTCGCAGCACTTATAATTTGCAGGGTAAGGTCCATGGCACAGAGCACACATTGCGGGGGTGTTTCGATCACGCTTTGGACATTCGGAAGTTTTGTGCGCCTGTGCACACTTCACACAGCGGTATGGTCGCATACAATAGTTCTTTGTATGACCATATTGTTGACAGCGCTGACATTGGACGATAGACCTATTTTTTCTGGGATCCTCTATTACAACGGCTTGGTGGTATATATATTTAAGCTCCTTAGCGGCCTTATTATTGTCTCCCGGCATAAGGTTGACAAAAAAGGTGGATGTAGGCTTTTTATCGGGCCCATATTTTGCATTAATTATCTCTCCTAACACAGTATTACCTGTTTGTTCGATGTCTTCTCTTATAGCATTGAGTGGAGTTGACGGGTGTAGATTTCTGATGACAAGCCTGTAGCATCTTTCATCTTTTTTCTTAAACGTGTGGCCGATGAGGCCATGTTCCCGTACTAACCCAATAATATTTTTATAAGTTTCAATTGTGGCACTACTAACCCTTAACTGGTTTCGATTAACAATCTTATAGCTAAAGTCATTTTGGGAAGCTGCAGTCTTTAGTAGTTCTGTAAGTTTGATGACATCTTCTATGCCATAGAGTACTATGGGTGGAGGCTTAACCTGTTTATTAGGCTGAGGCAAGTCTTCTTGACTGCCACGCCGAAGGTCGCGGGTTCGATTCCCGCTCAAGTCAAACATTTGTGTGCATGAACATCGATGTTTGTCTTGGTCTGGGTGTTTCTATGTATAATATGTATGTATTTACAAAAAAAAAAGTATATGAGTATGTTTATCCATTGTCTAATACCCATAGTACAAGCTTCTGCTTAGTTTGGGACTAGATGGTGTTGTGTGAATGTGGTAGAATATTATTATTATTAATATTATTATATTATGTGTTCTCCTTGGGGATAATCTCAGATGTCAAGACTTCATTCATCAATTGAATCAGAGCCTAATTTGAAAACAATTAGATTGACTTGAATGCCAATTATGATCCTATATTACTGCCTAATTAAGGTGATATGGCTTGTGTTCGCTAATGAAGGTACGTAATATTATTATTGACTATAAATTAAACAATAGCGGATTGTAGGTATCGAGGGGTAAACGCAAGGTGACTTAAGCCTACTTTATTAGGGAGATTTATACGCGTATTACATATCTTTGAATTTACCAAAATAGATTAAATAATCGCCTGATCACACAGTAAATTGTCCTAGGTGGGAATCAAACCCACAAAACACTAGTCACACCCGAACAGCATAAAAAGTGTAGGCCATTCTGATTACTTTGTACCAAAGGACGTCTGTTGCTTGGACTGATGAAGGTCTCAGTATAATTGACAACTATATTTATATCTATTAAATTATTAGGGCGAGTCTAGACGCGCGCAGTGGAGCGATGGTGGCGCGCGTGATTCGCCTTCAAATGGGCTGTTGGTAATGACCCCGCATCGAACTCCACGTCAGTTTAACTTCATTACCAGTTCTAACTAGTGCATTATGTAGTGTTAGTATATATTACGTTTTATTTATTTTATCTTAGTACTTGCAGAATGATTTTGTTTCTGTAATATATTAGTTTTGACTTGAGCCATGAACATTTCGCGTGTGTAGTATGTTGATGTAGAATATTCTGTATGTCATTCCAGATTTAAACTATCCTTGAATCAAAAAGCATACACATCCATTCAGTCGTGAGAAACAAGCGTGGAAACACATAAACATTAATCACAAATTATATATTATATGTAGATCATTATAAGGATATCAAAGATGTTCATACAACATTTTTATTGTAATGTATACTACAGCATCATAAGTTTAGATTTCCGGATGGCTAGTAAAATATATAACACAAATGCATCCTCGCTTTTAATCCTATTATAGAAAATGTTTATTCTTTCCAACACCACCGCACTAAGCATAATCCCTGTGTGGCTGTTTTACTTAGAAATATAACATCGAGTAACACGAAGAAAAAGAACACTGAACTATTTGTAGACCACACGATTTTGTTGCTCGGGAAATTATAAATAAACTCATTCATGTAATTGAGAGAGGTCAATCACGATAAGTTATAAAAACAACGCCCCCAGTAATACCTACATCCTAGCTTATTATAAAACTTCTGTGCGAGGTAAGTACAAATCTTACAGAAATATACCAACCACAATTTTGTAAATAATACATTTAGCAATTTGTTAAAATGTAAACCGGTTTTGAAACTACATGAATAAGAGGGGCGCAGAAATAATAGAGCGAATTGGCCTTTTGCAATAGGTTTAAATTAAACAGTTTTAAGGTTCACTTCCCTAGTAATGTTTAAGTAGAAAGGTTAGTTTTTTTGTATACAGTAAAGTGTTTGAAGAGTTGAATATCGTTTTAATTTTAGTCTCAATAATATACATACACCGTGTACATAATCTTCAAGGCTGTTGTCCAAGCCGTTGTCAATTATGCACTTACAATGCGACAATGAGGAGAGGCTATCTCGCGAATCTGTTGGTACCATCTGACGTCGTCCAATGACATGCGGATTCTCTTTGTGCTCGCCCAAAGAGCATTATATTGTACACCCCGTTTGAACACAGCTCTTAGTAATGGAAGGTATGCGTTGTATGTCAGTTATATTTTGTTTACATGTTGTGGGCAATTCGGCAAACAGGCATGTACCTTAGTAGATAATAATTATTATTATATGCAATGACTACTGTTTTAATAATTTCTTAGAGTGAAAAATATTTCTATGCTAAATTTCACCCGAAGCTCAACCCGCCGCTCCACCCGCATGAATTACAAATCTAAACTTTCCTCAGGAATCACGCTATCTACTGACGAAAACTGTAGAAAAATCCGTTGATTAGTTTTTGAGCTTATCGCATTCATACAGACAGGACAAAAAGGGGACTTCATTTTGTAACAAGGATATAGGTATAAAGCTTCTAGCGAACCTAGGTCATTAGATCTTTAGATATGACAGTTCCCGAATGTAACATACATATCACACTCATCGATACACAAGGACTTAAAACACAATAGGTATGTCTACGCTCGGAACATAAAGGGAATGTTGTCAGCGACGCGAATAAGTTTACACTTAGTTAATTAAAAGATTACACACGAATGGGTAATTAACAGCGGATTTGTTCTCTCATCTGTTATAGTCGCATCGTGTAGATCAACGTGGCGGAGGTAATTTTATACGCGGGGTGTCTTACCTGCCTTCGAGGTTTGTTTTGTTCTGATCTACCCACTGAACGGTGCGAGTCGGTTTCTAGCTGTGTAATCACTTCGATCACCGTATGTACGGCTCGCGGCATGAATTATGAGTGTTTACGTCTGCGAGTTTTAAATTTGTTTTTCCGTGTGATGTAAATATGATTGGTTACCATATACAAAGCATGATCGAGTAGTTAAGTATAATAGTGGATCAACTTAGGAAAGTGTAGTTTTGATCTACTTACTGAAATACTGTGCGGTTTAGAACAACATAAACTAGGATTTAGAATGTATGAATGATGTGTTTATGGTGCAAATGTAACAAGTGTTAAGCCATCGATGCGCCTGAATTAACGCCGAATGAATACGAAATTTAGTTTAACATCTATAACACTTCACTTGCTTTTTCTCATATTGTGTGTTCATAAAAGTATTAGCTTAGTAAGACCGGGAAGAGGATTCGGGCTATTTTGTTGTACTGTTTTCTATTTTATCGTTACGTGTATAAGTGCACTGCGTTCGATTTCCCTGTCATTATTAGTATACATACATATGCTTTACTTTGCATTAGGTAATTAACTTAAATTTTGACGTTCATAAGCGTCACTTTGTGGCCGAGATGAATAAATGATTTTGACTTTTGAGTGACGGATAATTCCTAAAAATTATTTTGGCTATAAATCGATAACGCCATATTGCAAACTAGTGAACATGCAAGAATTAATAATGTTGTGGGCGGTATTGAATTTATAGCAAATGCACTTGTTTTCAATTAATTGTCTAAAGTTGTTTTATCGAGTAAACACCGCTTGGCTGGAAAAGCAGGTGGCATTTAATTGTAAAATTTTAAGCACTATTCACATTATTTTAGAAAATATGACTTGTAGGTATATTACCTACTATTAAATGTGCAAAATTGTCTTGGTTTGGGTGTTTCCATGTATAATATGTATGTATTTACAAAAAAAATGTATGTAGTACCTATACTAGACAATGGATAAACATACATATATAATTATATTTTTGTACATAGTACAGATCTGCTTAGTTTGGGACTAGATGGTATTGTGTGAATGTGGTAGAATATTATTATTATTAGAGTGATTATTATCATACATATTTACGGCATCACTGACACTAGTTTTTCACAAGATGGTCTTTGAAAATGAGTATTTGAGGACCAATCTGGACCCAGATTATAGCCATGGTTTCTTCAAGATGCATTGTATTTGGAACTAAACTGACATTTAAAACATAAATTTCGTAGGATGACAAGAAGTGGTTCTTAATCAGCTTTCAAGATGTGACCCATAAATACAAACCATACCTAGACTACTGAAATAAAAGCTAGAAATAAGTAATTAGTCAAATTAGGGAACGATTCGTGCTTTCTAATCTGTTGTACTTATGTGAAAAGGTTCTTCCAATAGAATATTTATATATCGGCTTGTTGGTATTAAAAAAGGAAGAAATACAATATTGGAACATGTACAATTCTATTGAGTTAATGATAAAAAATATTTTGAAATAAAAAGAAACCGACTTCAAAAACACTAAGGAACTAAAAAACAAAAAATAATTGGTTTTGGAGCAACAATTTTTGGAGTCGGTGCCAAGCCAAGTATTTCTGATCTGACTATAAAACATCTAAACATTTTTATAAAACTTTTGTTGTTGATAGAATAGGTAGTTCGGAATTTAGTAACTTTTTGCGTAAGTGCTTGGCACCGACTCCAAAAATTGTTGCTCCAAAACCAATTATTTTTATTTTTTAGTTCCTTAGTGTTTTTGAAGTCGGTTTCTTTTTATTTAAAAATAATTTTTATTTGTTGCTTTTTAGTGGTATACTAATAAAAAATAGTAATAGGTGGTAATTAGGTACATAGGATAGAGTAGGTGGTAGATGATGGGGAGGCCTTCTTTACGTGCCTCAATTCTGAAATGTAGAACTGTACCTTTCTGGCAATTTGAAGTTTTTTTTTTGTTATCAACTAACTAGCCTAAACACGTTCGTTTCAGTTCCATCATCAGATCCCGGAAATCATCCAATACCAAAGTGTTTGCCAAGACAAAACAAACGAGCCTAAACACGATGAGATTGTGTTATTGTATTACAAAGATCCCATGGCCACCTTCCTGCTCTATCATCAGAGTTTGGTAAACATTCAGCACTAAAGTCCATGTAAAGACAAATCCAACGAGCCCAAACTCAATGGGATTGCGTCTTTGTATTACAAAGTTCCCATGACCACCTTCCTGCTACATCATCAGAATTTGGTAAACATTCATTACCAAAGTCCATGTAAAGACCAATCAAACAACCCTAAACTCGATGAGATTGGGTTACCTTACAGCTCTATCATCAGACCATGGAAATCATCCAACATCAAAGTCTATGTAAAGACGACTCAAACGAGCCCAAACTCAATGGGATTGCGTCATTGTATTACAAAGATCCCATGGCCACCTTTCTGCTCCATCATCAGACCCTGCAAAACATCCAGTACCAAAGTCCATGTAAAGACGAATCGAACGACCCTAAACTCAATGAGATTGGGTTATTGTATCACAAAAATCTCATGGTTACCTTCTAACTCTATCATCAGACCATGGAAATCATCCAGCATCAAAGTCTATGTAAAGACGACTCAAACGAGCCCAAACTCGACGGCATTGGGTTGTTATCGTCAAATCGCTTCAAGTGTGCTTATAAAATTTGAAGAGTTCCTCCGATTTTTCCAGGACTCTATGATCATATCCTGACCTGATGATCATGGGACCTATAA
Organism: Euclidia mi; assembly: GCA_944739405.2. NCBI lineage: Eukaryota > Metazoa > Arthropoda > Insecta > Lepidoptera > Erebidae > Euclidia > Euclidia mi. The sequence continues at coordinate 60,616,814 of OX123185.2, forward strand.
GGAGGTATACTATTTCAATCAAAACAAGAATTTTCGAAATCGGTCGAGGCGTCTTAGAGAAATCGGGGAACATACATAAAAAAAGAATCCGATGAATTGTTAACCTCCTCCTTTTTTTGAAGTCGGTTAAAAATAAGAACGGAATCCATTGTTCATGAATCTTCGACAACGTGACATTTAAACGTCAAAATTTTATATTGTGATGCAGGTAATTGACAGTTTCGTTGTTTTCTCTTCGTAATTGTGTTTTATTACACTTTTGTATGCACCGTATTCAGTAACCACCGTATTGCTCGCATGAAATTACGAGTATCCATTATAATATTTCGTGAAAACGCCACGTAAAGCAATGTTGACAGCTGCACGTAAAAACCATAACAATGTAGGTATACGTGACATAATTTAATTTTATTCTTATAGCGTTCGAGCTGGTTGGGTTTATCATGGTGCTATAAACTGAATGTAGTATATTTCCACCTCGACTCGTCTCCCGCCAGGTTTAAAGGACTATTTAAAAGGCGACTAAAGGATTATGTCATTTGGACGGGCGAAACAAACCGTTTTGCCAGAGAATTGTTCATATCCAGCTCACTGTGCGTTTTGACAAAATTTCAAAGGTTTGACGTGTATAAATGTATATTTGGATTGACTGTTTGACGTAAGTCATTTTGTGCAACGAGATCGCAGTTTCGTTGCCTATGTTGCAAATTTGAGTCAAGATTTAGTGCTGTATAATACTGTTTCTCATAAGAAAGTATGCTTTTGTTATAAGATGAAAGAATGTTCTAAGAATCAATTAATGTTTAAAAATGTTTTAATTGATCATGAATTCCATATGAATTCAAAGTGGTATTTGGATTTTCTGCTTGGTAATTCTCAACGGTAACACGGCCAAGTTGTAAGCTTATTTTCTATGCCTTTGAGACGTCTGATGCAATATGTGTATTTATACTCGTCTTCTAGTTATCTCAGAGTGATGAAGGTACTATTCAGACATGTATATTTAAGTAGAAAATATATTCTTAAAGTGTTTCAGTACAGGAATGTTTGCAGATGCATCATCAAAATAGGAAACTTTTATAGTGATTTAACACAAACGTATAGGTACTACCTATGCATTCAGCGTTGATATTAAAGACATCATAGTCACGCACCTAATAAACCGAACAAAACCATAAACGCCTCAATAATTTAGAACACATCAAAGAACACGTAAAACGCCGAAAACATTTAATTGATCGGTGGTTAGAAAGGGATTGAGGTTTTTGTTGGATTTTAAATTAAAATTACTTTGCTTTACGTCGGTTTCGATTTGAAAGCATCCACTGAAGCTTTTTAATTAATGTTGTCGTACAAATACAAGGATACCGCACGTTGTTTTTAAAATTTTGTTTAGTTTTGACATCTTAATTAAGTTATGTGCGGGTTAAATTTTAGAGTCAAAGAAAGTATTGTTGTATTGCTATACATTCTGAAGACCAATTCTCGTATTTTATGAGATTGAAATTAAATTTTGAACAAAATGAGACTCGATTTTGAATTGACTCAGAATCGATTTTCTGTTTATTTAGTATCATTATCGTCTAATTTGAGTTCTATAGTTCGACGTTGACAGATTGTTCAATTTACAATCTAGTCACGTTAACATTCCAATAACATTCAAATATTTATTAATTTAGGAGAATACCATTTGTGACATGAGTATGGCACTGACATTAAATTGAAACTGCATTTTAAACAAATATATTTAGCCCCCTCGTTTGTAGCCTGGAATTAATCTACACAAAATGTGCTGTCAACGCTTGCGAAAATATATAGGCATCTGGACTAAGCATGCGTCCAGAAAGTGCAAAAATAAAACCAAAAAACCAAATTCCAAAAAAGCAAATGCTGTGGTTTTAAAATCTGTTCGCGTAGAACATTTGAACGGTTCGCGACGCTGTCAGCACGATCACTTAACGTTTCAACCACGTTCAGCAGAATATATACACTCTTCTTATACTATTGACATAAATGTTGATCACATTGTTTTTTTCGATACTGGCGGTCTCAGTTTCCCCTCAAGGGTCGGCTGAACGAATATAAATGAATCTTATATTTATAATATTTTTTCTTTTGCCTCTCTTCTTGGTAGCATTTTATTGCTCGTGAAAGGGTACGAATTGTTTTGCTGACAGATTTACGAGGAACGATTCGGCGTTTATTGTATCTGTGACTTCCATTCTTGAGAGGCAACTTTGACTGCAGAAACGTTGAATACAAATTTAATATCGCAGGCTATTATATGATTTACAACTGAGCTGTCATGTTTGGGCTAATCGATGGTCGTTTGCGAACCTTTTCACTAATAGATGGCTGTGGGTATTTTTTCCGGTCCGTGTTGTTAAATTTTCTTGTTAGCTTAAACGTCTATATTTCTAAAGCGATAGGAAAACATGCTACAATTAATTTCACATGGCTATGGGCTATAGTTTATGGAGGACTCGATTAGGCAGGCTACATTTGAGAAATCGATGTTTTGGCGGCTAAAGTCGATGAACTGTTGTTAAATTTAGACTAACTTAATTAAAATTAGAATATTGCTATCTTATACTCACAAAGTAAGGCGATGTTTTAGAGTCATTAAGCTAAATTTAGTCCCGATTCATCGGCGTTTGTGTCTCGTCTTACTTTACACATTTCGCCGTGTTACCTTATACTACACAATATATTTAGTGGAACTAAATTTAACTTTTCATATTTGTTTCCGTCTCCCTCTATCTCAAGTATCAAGGAGAGCGATTTACTAAATTTAGTTAAGTCTAGTACAACAGAATCATTAGTAAGAGTATTAGTTTTAGCCTTTTAATTATTATTCTTCCTTGTGATTATTTGCCAACTTTGTTTTTGTTTTTCGTGTGAGTGTGTGACCAACTCTAGTGTCGGAGTTATCAGACCGCCCCACAGTGTATTTTTTGACCTCATTTTGTGACAGCTTATTTTTTTTTGCTGATCACATGGAGACGCATGTCACAAATTCTGGACAAAAACTCCCGCAAGGCTTGCTACTATAATTTTTGAAAAAATGACATTTAAAGTTTTATGTCCGGAAACTTAAGATAAGCTTAAACTGATTAAAAAAAAACTACTATTATAATTCTTGATATTGTACTGCGTTCTAAGAGCCTTAACTTAATGCTAAATTAAGAACTAATAGTAAGCAGGCTAGGGCTTCTGAATTCCAAGACAATCGTGAATATGTGAAAATCGTATTATTTTTTTTGCGACTAATGTCTACCGTATTAGCAATTTCTTTTTACCTCAAAACAAAGCCACACTTATGGACTACTACCACAAATCATCAATCATCTACGACCACGTCTTTGATCTCAGCCAAGACTACGATCAAGAGAAAGCCTATTCCTAAATAATAAAAAAAATCTGTAGACCGTTAAGTAATTCTAGTACAAATACCGGAAACATGATATGATGATGCGATAACTAAGAAAGAGTTACTTAAAATTGTGCTGATGTACACGTAATAATGTTAGTGCCACGATAAAAAATTGCACCATATTAATTGTCAAATTCCGGATTTTCTGGAAACATTTAAAAATGTATATCTCCAAAAGTCCACCATATTTGCAATTGATTTTTTTTGTTGGTAGTAGTCCATAAGTTTGGCTTTGTTTCGAGGCGAAAAGAAATTGCTAATACGGTAGATATTAGTCGCAAAAAAAAAATACGATTTTCACATATTCACGATTATCTTGGAATTCAGAAGCCCTAGCATGCCCACTATTAGTTCTTAACTTAGCATTAGGTTAAGGTTCTTAGAACGCAGTCCAATATTAAGAATTATAGTCGTAGTTTTTTTAAATAAGTTTAAGCTTATCTTACGTTTCCGGACATAAAACTTTAAATTTCATTTTTTCAAAAACTATACTAGCGAGCCTTGCGGGAGTTTTTGTCCCGTATTTGTGACATGCTTCTCCACGTGATCAGCAAAAAAAAAAATAAGCTGTCACAAAATGAGATCAAAAAATACACCCCGAAGGCCTGCGATGTGGTCCAACGATTTTTATCCTGAGACAAGAACCGGGACCGATAGCTTTACGTGCGCTCCGAAGCACGGTGGCGCTCCAGATGTAAATGCCACACGTATTCACCCATCCAAGTGGCGACCTGTGCAAGCGCAACTTTGCCGATCTGTTATGAATGGCTACCCAAGCCTCGTTGTGAACGCAAAAACAAAAAAATGCCAACTGGTCCAAAAATCAACACAGTTTAATTATATGCGGTCCTTCAAGAAATTGAAAATCTGTGTCTTCTATGGTCGTTTCCACTAAACCTGTGGTGTTATAATGGAAATTATAGTGTGTTGAAAAAAATTATATAGTCAGGAGAATCAAGAAGCAAGAAGGTATTTTTACCAAGTATTTTTACTTGGTAAAAAGAACCTTCTTGCTCTTGCTCTTGGTAAAAAAAAGCAACGATAGCCTAGTGGAGAGACCGACGGACTGCTACGCAGAGTGTCTGGGTTCGAACCCACGGCACGCACCAATGACTTTTCGGAGTTATATGCGTATCCAATTGTTATTTATCGCTTGCTAAACGGTGAAGGAAAACATCGTGAGGAAACCTGCATTTTTGAGAGTTCTTCATAATGTTCTAGAAAGACATGTGAAGTCTGCCAACCCGCACTAGGCCCGCGTGGTGGACTATGGCTTTACCCTTCTCATAGCGAGAAGAAGCCCGTGCCCAGCAGTTTGACAGGTTATATATAGGGCTGATGATGATGATGATGATGATTTTTACTTCTCTCAAACACCTTTCTCTCTTTCTCCCTTCGCTCTTTCTATAGGAACGAGAACAAGTTTCTATTCGAGTTTCGCCTCGTCTCCAGCGCTCTTACTGAACAAAACGCAATAGCATAACTGAAATAAATAGTAATGCTAACTGCGACTTTACGCTGACCTATCGAGGGAGGTTGGTACTATAATCGTGGCGGCTTTCACGTCTCAACCACCGTAACTCTCAAACTAGTAATCTTCTTCGCATTCATCAGCATTACCAGCCAGCTGTAGTCCTCTCTTGGATATAAGCCTCTCCAATGGTATGCTGCTGAGCTTGTGTATAGCCGCTGCCAGCTGCTTTGCGTAAATTGACACACTACCTTGCTGAAGGGCGAGAGTACCGAGTAGAGAGTAGAGGCCCCTGTTACGTCCCTCTAGCTCGTAGATAAACATTACGGTGACATGTAGTCTCGATTACAAACACGCCGCATGCATCGCTCTGACTCACGCAGCATGCGATACAGAGACGATCGGCGTGTGGATGGCGACTTTACTAGCAAATTTGTATGTGTATTATACAGCTCCACTAATAGAATTACGCTATATTACATTATTTATAAGCACTTAAACAATCTTAAATTATAAAATTCAATATAATAATACGCAGAGCGTTTTGGGATTCTATTCTGACTATCCTACACGGTGCGCAACAATGGCTTTTCGAAGTTATGAGCGTATTAAATTATTACCTATCGTTTGCTCAACGGAGAAGAAAAGCATCGCGAAGAAACCTGCATATCAGAGAAATTTCCATAATGCTCTCGAAAGACATATTGTGAACCCTGCCGTCCCGCATTTGGCCAGCATGGTAGACGATGACCTAAGCCTTCTCATATTAAGAAGGGGCCAGTGCCTAGAAGTGGCACATGGTATATACAGGGCTGATGACGAATATTAAATTATAAAAAGGCAACCATGAAATCTGAAGCCTGAGCAAGTAGCTTTTATGTCTGAGAGGTCGCTAAAATGTTCTCGAGAGACATGTGAAGTCTGCCAACTCGCACTTGGCCAGCATGGTAAACGATAGCCTAAGACTTCTCTTGGTGTGAACAGGAAATATACCCAGCAGAAGGGCAGCTTCTAAACAGGGCTAATTTGGAGCGAGACAGTTTTTAAAAAGTGATCTTATTATTATCAATAACCCTGAAGCAGGCCTTCAGTCACATCCATTTGAAACATAAAAATAGGTGACATCAAACTGCGGTTTACAGATTATATCACAATATATTGGTTTTAGAGATATTACATGTAAACCGAATGATCTAGACACTATATTTTTTTATTACAAGCCGACGTTTCAGTTTCCTTACGGGAACCGTGGTCACGGAAGACAGTCCGTGACCACTATGTGTAACATTCGCGTAAACCCGAGAAAACACTATAAAAACAAGTTTCTTAAATATATTCGAACACGTATACTTAATATAAATGTTCGATGTAATAACAATGTTAGCTATTAATTCGTTCGTTCGCCGCTGCTGGAGTGGTCCTGAACGGAGGCTTGAAGCCTGCTAACTCGATAACAAGACAACAGCTTTCCTAATTGCAATTTATTGCAGGTACCTACTGCAAACAACGTCTACTTTACTCAACGCTCACGTATTTTAAATTAATTTGCAAATACAGACCTGTAATTACATCTCGCTATGAGAATAGCTTTAGACTATTAGCTTTTTGTGTCTGGCGCAATGAAGCTGTCTGTCTGATTTACGCTGTGGTAAAGCGTAAACATGACTGAAATGTAAGTATTATGAAAACGGCGCCATTTCTTAGCTATTGTTTCTTTCAAGTGGATCAAAGTCATTACCTGCAGTAACTATTCAACCAATCAATCAGCCCCTTGCAGTCTAAGGCTGGACGTATCATTTTTCTATATGTTTTGTTGCACTCCGGAAATAAGTTACGAGCCGTCTAAACTCTGCCACGTGGTTGCTTAGTATGATCGAACGTTTTGAGAGCTGGCGGAGAGTGTGAGTGTTGAGCTGTGTGTGGCTATGGCTGGCCCCCAGTCCACTACAGTCATGTGTAGTGGCATGGTCACGCAAAATTTATTCAAGACAAGTAACTTTACAACTAAATGTGTTTGTCAAAAATCTCTTGATTGCCTAAAATATTACCTACAGCCATCATCATTTAGGACATATGTGGATATTTTTATTGTAACTAACTTGTTTGAAATTAGTATGAATACATGAAGTTAAATGAGTTCTGATTTGTTAATTATAATATTAAACTAAATTTATATCTATGCAAGAAGTTTTAGGACCAGTTGATTACAACACACTTTTTAAATCTGTGTTTGCCAGTTTTTGAAGCCGATTAAGATATTTTATCATATTTACAGATGTTGACTCGTCTAGTAGATATGATATATTATGTATCATCGCCACCATCAACAGTCAATGGACTAAACCTCTCCTTTGAAAGGAGGTTTTGGCCTATTATACCACACGGGCGGGTTCCTATAGGATCTGAATCAAGTTATCCTTCTTTTAAAGTCCTATTCTCTACATAATATACTCCATCTGTTGGCCCTTAGACACCCACGGGACAATGTGATATATGTATAATCAATCTATTAAGGTAGTCGGAATTTACAATTTAGGCTGTATATGCTATATGAAGATAAAAAGTTCAGTACAATTTACACGTTTGGCTTTTACAAAACTAAACATTTACAGCAAGCCCTCATTCTAATAAGCTGATTAGCCATTATTATTATTTCAAATGAAAGTACAAAAACAATAAAGTCTATGCACGAAATGCCGAAACAATTCATAAATTTAAAATAAAACAACAACTGCACAAAAGTGCATTCCACAAGATTTCCTTGAAATCATGTCGAATTAATTATCTCGCTAGTTTTGAATTTCCATTTCGCCGATCGCACACTTTGTGAGCAAGATATTCACTCTTAACTTCTATTAATAAATTCAGTGAAAAGCAATTAATTTTAAGTCAACAATAGAAAAGTTCCCGGTTGTGATGCATTGTGTTCCGCTTAGCCGTTTGCTTTCTTCAACTGCTGAATTGTTCAATGATTTCCTTTATTAGCCAGACTATTGAAAATGAGAGAAAGCCTGTTCTTCTGTTTTGTTTATTTCAATTTACTTATCGTATTTCAAATCGTTTATTGTGTATATTGTTAAGATTTATTATTTATCTTTTTGCTTTAAGCGCAGGTTTTGATTGCGAAGTCATGTATTTCCGTGAATTAATTACTCGATATACTCGTAGATTCAGTCCACGGTTCAGGAACTGAATAAAGACTACATAAAACGATACTTATTTCTTTTTAAATGTTATATTTAGCTAATTTTCATTTACATATATCTATAAAGATTACATAAATGTGTAGTTAGAAATAACCAATCAAATCATCAATTAACGTATCCAGCTTTTCGAAGCAAAACACCCAATTTGCTTCACAAAATTCTAACCAACGCAGTGTGGGTGTTTCGGTCATCAATTTGTCATGCGTACTCTCAGCAATGAGGGATTTCCAAACAGGATATATGCACAACCAATTGCACCGATGTGTGCACCGTGCACTAAGCCGTACTAAAGGAGTGCGCAACCATACATCTTCGGATATATTCGCACTTAACCAAATCCTGTTCGTAGCGAACTTGTAATGAATACCTATTACGATTGTTTATCGTTGGATAACAGTAAAACGGTATCGGTTATACAATAGAAGTGAAAGGGATTAATTTGTTGACAGTAAATTGGATCCTAATGAAGCAAAGGCTGTGTGTATAAACAAGACGGTCATCTTGGCCCCTGTTTACATGATTCAACGGTTCGTTAGCTTTGTTTCAAATCCAATCGGCCGTTTGTACAACTGCTGGTGTCTCCACTTCTGCGTTTACTGTTATGCTTTACGTTTTGTTATCGTCTTCCGTCTTGATTTAATGCGCTGTACTACAGATTTTTACAGATTGTTTTTACAAAGAATTTACAAAAAATTCTCGATGATGTGGAGTACTTACTTTTGTATTTCGCTGCCATACAAACGTTATGTGTTCGGATATATAAAAGTCATTCAGATGTAGTATGAAATTCACACTCCTGAAATTAGGCATTTATATCGTAGTCGCCAACTGAGAACGGCTGTTAAGATATGATTGAATTAGAATAGTTAAGTGACACTGTTTTCGACAAAACTAAGATTGCTAGTGAAACCGCAGTAAACAGTTAGTAGAAGATATTTAAATTCACAACGAGTTTGAATTTCAGATTTCAATTCAATTCAATTTATTTAAATAAGTACATACACAATACATATATTACAACGTATCACCATCTAATAGGGTAGTTTCCAGGGTCAAAATAATTACATTTTATTTAGTCCGTATTTTAGATTATAAAAAAATATTGGACACGTATTTTTTTCATTTTTCGATAAAATAAAAAATAACAAAGAAATAGCCCATTAAAGTTACGTGTGACGTCACCTAGTGCGAAAAAATGCAGCACGGCGTGACGTTATATGTAACTTTAATGAGCTATAACTTGGTTATTTTTGGTTCAATTTACAAATAAAAAAAACGTATCGCTTTTATTTGAATAATCTAAAGGACGGACTTATAAAATTTTTTTCGTCAACTAGCCTATCCCAAACTAAGCAGAGCTTGTGCTATAATTGTGAAAAGATTTTGACATTTTATATTTAAGCAATTTGATGTTCTAACTTACAGCATCGTCTAGTTTTGAGTTTTAAATTTTGTGATTCCACAATAAGTATTACATTTTTAATCTTATAAAAAATTCATATTATGTCAGCAAAATTCATTGTCTATAAATATTTGTGTCTAAAATCCATATAAAGTAGGTAGCTATTATACTACATTTAATTGAAATACATAGAAAAGTAAATAATATTTGTAAGCATGACTATTTGCTGTACCTACACGATAATTTTATTGTTTATAATTCAAACCGTTATCCGACAGATATGATGATATGATGGTATCGGCCTGGACGACGGCACTTTTCTTTCCGGACCCTGTGCAAATGACTGTGAAGATGATTCTGATCCTGCTTCTAGGAATAATCCTAGTGATATAGGTACTTACCCTCATTTTGTGATATAAATACACGTCATGAAATCTTACTATGGAAGTTCTATGTACCTGTGACAGTTATCATAATCATCCTAGCGTTATCACGATTGGGAGCCAAGTCTTTTGCTTTCGAGCCCAGTCTCTACTATAATAGTAGTGCTATAGGTCACAGAATAGTATACATTTATACAAAAGTCGGAAAACTTTTTCAGCGATATAATAAATTATTAAACAATTCCTTCCCGATTTTAGTTTATTGCAATATTTAAAGTAAATGTAATTAGAATAAAGTCAATTGTACGGATCAGTGAACCCAAATTGTAGGGTAAATAGAACGGATCAAATGATAACAGTAATATTATTCGACACTGTTGATGTTAACGAGAAAAGTTCACGGGAAAACATAACTTTCTTAGCGAAGTATCTTCCACTGTTAATTTGTTGTTTATTTAACATAAATGATTACTACAAGTATTTTATTATATTTTAGATGTTATTAGTTCAATGTCAAATAATAAATATTGTTTAACTTTTGAGATTTGTAGAGTAATATGCAACGTATCGAAGATAGAGAATATTTATGGTTTCTCGGGGAGGAAAAGCAAGCAAGTGCCGTGCCGTCTTTGACATCCCGCCTCCAGTTAATCTTGGTCTCAGTTGGTACAATCCATGACATTTTTTGAGGCAAACTTGCCCGCAGCGATAGCCTAGTGGAGATACCAACGGACTGCCATGCAGAGGGTTCGAATCCACGGCACGCACTAATGACTTTTCGAAGTTAAGTGCGTCTTAAATTGTTAATTATCGCTTGCCCCGTGCCTCGGAGAACACGTTAAAGCGTCGGTCCCGGCTTTCATGACGAACTTTGATAGTCGTCACGGGGAGTCAGCACCCTCAAATAAACTAATACTGGTAACCATGGAATATCGCTATCCCTTTGGATTGCGGAGGCCAGACGACAGTCGCTCTGCGGAAAAGTTGATATTCTGTCATAATTGTTTAGACCAGTAAGCGGACCCCGGGCTCCAAGGCGTGTAAGTCATGGATCCAACCGGGATAACGCTAGGGTGATGATGATTCCTTGAGGCAAACAGAAGGAATTGCACACTTATTGTAAAATAATTATTGTATTTAGCCAGGTCGATTCAACCTGTTTTAGTGGATGTCTTATTAAAACCATAATAATTATCATGTTTTTTGAAAAATACCATTAAAGCTTTTTATCTTTAGCTGAATACTACATTTACTAACATTTACCAAGATCTTGTTCAGCTTGAACTACGAAAATGTCAACGAAACGATACCAAAATTTAAGGAGTCAATTTGAATTACCTTTTTGTTTTTATCTCTTTTTAAATTAATCAGAAAGAGCAAAGTAATATTGTGTACAACAGTAGATAATAATAATATCATCATCCCTAAGTGTATGCTCGTAAAATAATCATATTCAGAAGAGGGATATTATTATAAATGGGAGTTTTAATATTGTGCTGATAGATTGATGCTGATTTCGTTAGCTAGTGAAATAAGCATGTAAAGAAGAATATATGCTGCTTACGAATATAATTATGCTTACAACTCTACAGTTGTCAAAATATTGACCTGACACGTACGTACAGGGAGACACGTATAATTAGAGCGACATAATTTACAGAAATTTGTTTGTCTGTTGGTTATTCTGTTCGCTCTTGATATGCTTTTCTTGTCGAAATATAGATTAATACTTTACAGAAGTTACGATTTATTCTTATAGAGATCAATTTTGTTGAATGTGATTTCTTACAAATTTCGACATTAACCTGCTTAGGCTCTATGAGTATTATCGAACTGTGTATCTAAACTTTAAGCTTTTATTTTTAATGAAACGAAACAACATGAAAGAAATATCATTCAGTGTTTCAGTATTTTTTGTTGAGTTAATGAACAGAGAATGCGGACTGGTGCGATTAACCTGCTGGTCTTCCACGCTAACACATGAATGTAATAGTTCACTAAAATTTGTTGGTGTCTTTTATCTTAATATATAAAATCCTTGCGTTACTGACTGACTGACAGACACGCTACAGCCGAAACTATTGGGCGCTGGAAGCTGAAATTTGGCATGTATGTTCCTTGGAGACCGTAGGGGTGCACTACGAAGGGATTTCCCGAAATTCCCACGGGATCGGCCAGAACGGGTAAATAAAAAAAAATGCAGGCGTAGCTGCTGGCGTCCTCTAGTCGCATATAAATCAAAACGAAAAGTTCATCCAAAATGACTATTTCTATTTTACAATCTTTATCATATATAATTTTCTATTACATAATTATTGTTATAACCATTTTTTTTAACCATGAAACTTGTTATAACCATTTTTCAAGAAAATAGCAACCCGGTACCTCGCTATTCTCCCGTTAACATACACAATAGCTAGAACCTCGGTACTGGCACCGCAACGGCACAGCGGCAGCACGGCGTTGTGGTAGAGGTAGGCTCGCTGTAAACCCGCCGTAGGCTTTAAAACATAACATAACTTCACGCCTTTTATCGCCGAAGGGGTAAGCAGAGGTGTATTACACACCCACATTTCGCCAGTTGTGTTTAAGTCCCAATGTTAAAAAATGCGAGCCTATTTCCATCTACCGGGCACATTATTAAGCGAGCGATAATTTACCTTTTTTTTTGATGTTATGAAAAATATTACACAATATGCGATTTAATGGTCAAATTTAAAGGATTAGTTTATTTATAGCGTAATTTTAAACCTGACATCAATTATCAGTAACATAATTAAAAATATAAAACTGTGGGAAACAAAAATACACCAAATATATACAAATCTTTAATATAATCTAAATATCAAAAGAGGAAATCAGTGGCTTATAGATTGTAGCACGGTTTTGTACAAGAAGCTATGCAGATAATAATTTGAGTTCAAACCTTTGGAAGTGGCAGTTCAAGTGGATAAGACCGCCTTCCCGTAATTTTATGAAGTACACTCTCTAAATTCACTGAGAGCTCTTATATTCCGAATTTATAATATTACTGCTCTAAATATTCTACACTTTCGACTGATGTGGACTTGAAGTAGCAATGAATTCTGTCCCGAGGGGCTATTAATTAATTGACCATTCTTATTTTAGGTTTTCTGCGGCACTTGAAATATTGATTCCAATTGTATGATTTTCTTATTCCATGGCATTGATTTCGAGGATTCTTTCATAATGGACTACCTACAATGTGTATGGACTCGTAATTTTTGCCGCGGTAAGCGTGATATCTCGAGAGAGTACTGAATCACGCCCATTCTCGATACACATTGACTTGATGTCACGAGTATGTCGCGACTATGATTATTATACTCGTAGTTTCTGACACACATATAACTACATCTCTATAATAATTTAAAATAGAAAAAAATACAAACTTGAGTCGATATGTAGAGGGCACGGGAGAGAGCACTGTATGCTACTTATATCTATTTTATGTGACCAATATAGCCAACAGATAACGAATTTCTTTTACAAACAGACTACGGGCAGTTTCAGATTAGCGTATTTTTCTGCGCGTATATGGTCGTTTCAGCATACGCGCTTACACGCGCGCTACATTACGCGCTTCAAAAAACCAGACTCACGTCAACGGGCGTGTTCGCTCGAAATGGTAGTGACGTCTTGTCAGTGTCAACATGGATTCTGACGGCTCGTGGTTTTACGAGCTTAGAAGCGCAAGCGCGTCAACGCTCGTACGAGTTGCGCGTGTGCCAAAAGGCGCGCCTATACGCGCCTATATGCACTTTTACGCGCACGACAAAAACGAGCTTATTATACGCGCGTATAAAACGCTAATCTGAAACCACTCTACATACAGATGGACTTCCAGTCATAAAAAATACTGATTCTAAGGTAGTATACATTTTAATCATGGTTCACGAACCCGCTTTCATGAGGAAAAAAATGGATTTTAGTTTAAAGCTGCATTAGTTGGCAAATTAAATTCATGTGTGGCTTAACAATATCAATGATGACCGCAAACGAATCAATACACCCAAACAAATTTAAATTAAATTTTTGAACTGACGAAATGGAAATAAATTACCAATAGTCATGCAGGTATTTGCGGTCTGTGTGATTTAGCCGTGAAACATTTGCGTTTTCCAAACGTGTTCGATGTTTCGGATAAAGATTTTCTTGTTTGGAATTTTAAACCTGACTTGTGATCTTCAACATTTATTGCGAATAAACTACAATGATTGTTATGTGGCTTTGTTTAAAGTTGCTCTATTTCTATCTCAATTTTATTTGTATCGGTCATTGTTAAGCCTCGGAGGTATAAAGTAATTTTGAAAAATAGGATATTATGTAATTTTGATAAAGATGAATACGATCCGACCCTAGAAGTAACACTATATTAAGATCGTCAAATCACTGTTGGTATTTTATGTGACGAGCACTCCATTAATTGAAGGTCTAGGCTAATGTTTCACCTAAATAAATTGAAAATTAGCACGAAATTTTGGATGATGTAATCTGCCAAGAATTTTTTTAATCGGGGTTGGCAAAACAGACCCTAATAATTGTATGCTGTGTTGCCACAACAAAATAGCACTAGTAGTGATCAGATAGAGAGTCTCAAGTAGTCGCCAAGCTTCCAGCTGCCGGTGTAACAAGCTCGGCTGTACCTCGTTGCTTTATTTTCTTATTTATATACATAGGTACAGGGATATTTAGTGGGTATATTTAAAAGGTTGATTGCATTTGATTTTGACACAAAGTTAACCTTATATTATTTTATAAAGATTTTGTGTGTAGAAATCCAATCCAATTAACCATGTGACTGTAACTATAAACATTATAGAAAAAACAATTTTATTGAACTTATTTAAGCGTGGTAGAGTATCTTATTTGCTGATTTTTCGTAAGCTGATCTAGATTACTATTCGATAATAGTCTAGGTGAACGTTGTTTAGATATTCAATCTTCTTGATTACACACAGTTTCAGGTAGTATTAAGTCGGATTAAAATAGAACTGTCATTCATTAGTTTCTGTCAGTAAGTTTGATTGTATACTTAAGTATATATTTTAAAGCAATATTTTCATTCCAATTTTTAGAAATTTTTTACCTATTCGGGATTTGAATAAACCCAAAAAGCCTGATATTATATCCAACGAGAGACTACTTAAACCAGCGCTGATCCGTTCAGTCAATCAGTATTGTACTCATAAAATTGTAGCTCATTATTTTGTCCTAATAAGCATTGGCAAGAGAGCTTTGAAGGACATTTTTAAAGGGCAGTGGGTTGAAAATGTTGTGAGAGCGGCAAACTTGAGGAGCTCTTATGAATTGAACAATACTTAAAAGTGACGTAGATACTTACATGTACATAGAGATATTTTTATCAGAAGGTTCAAAGGCTATCAGACAGCTATAATCGGAGTCCCTTACGAGATCGAATCAAATTCGAAGTTATAAATCTTTGGGTAGTGAAGTTGAAGTGGCAGTGACTAGGGCACATAGCTCGAAAAACCAATGGCCGTTATTTCAACCTTCTTGAATGGCAATCACGCAACGGACATTGCAGCAGAGATAGACGCAACGCAGGGTGCTATGGAGATCTTAATAAGGATTGCCGTAAGCGATTGGATCCTTTTGAAAACCTTGACGAAGACCAATGTACTGCAGTAGATATATTTTGGTCGAGGTGGTGATGATGACCGCTGGTGATGGTGGTGATTGAAGAGCGTTGGTATTATTACAGATAGTTACTTAACAGGAATAAAAATTGTATCAAGGTTAATTTAAGTCATAACTTAAAATAGTTGCTACTCCATGTCTATTTCTAAAATGTCAACCTGTGTCTGGAGTAAGTCCAATATCTAATTCAGCCCTACGCAACTATTACAAATTCACAAGTTAGGTTCATGCAAATCTGGCTGTGGGTGTCACACACTACTGCTTTATCTTTCCTATACCGGTGTGATTCTATTCATGTTACATTATAAAACTTTTAATTATAGCAGTCAGCATTGCTAATAGAAAAAGCCACATTCTAGGTATCGGGAAATTATCGTTAGGTACTAAAAATAATGCGTCATTCATGTTTTACTGTTTCTTTTGTAATAATAATTCATGTGGATAGTTAATAGAGGTGATAATTTCTATTAATGATTTTCAATTCACTGGGATGCATAAGATTTCGCTCATCTCCTAAAGATTTGTCTTTGATGGGAATCGATCTCACGACTGACTTAGTAGTCAAATTCATTGTCAATAGGGCAGTAAGCTTATAATTTAAACAGTATCTGTATCATATCAATGCTCAGTGACGTACTAATGTGTCTGAAATAATTATAATTAACGCTACATTGTCGATAAGGACAAAGGTGTACTAATGAGAGATGACGCCGTATGCGTCGGGAATGTTGATTAGGGCTAAAATACTCCTTGCGAGGTACGGAGCTACCGCAACGTTGAGTGCTCACAAGAGTCGGCACTTCGTTAGTATTTTATTCCTAAGTGTTTTACTGTGGCTTATTTTAAACTGTATTAAGGATGCTATAGACAATATAGATATGAGTAGATAAGTAGTTCAATTATAAGAATATGTGTATTTGTCAACACCGACAAAAGATTTGAGATCTATACGAGGTCGAGTTCTGTGTAGAATATTTTAAAATTTTAGTTACATATGAGGTTTCGTATCAAGAGGTCAAAGAAATGGCAGAAAACCGAAGCCAATGGAAATTGCTCCACCGACATGAGCTACCTAGCTCTTAAATCAGAACCTTTTGCTTTGAATTTGGCTGCATACGATGCCGCATGTCTCTATATACATACTAATTATTTGGAAGCATTTAAAACTTAATGTTTTTTGTGTCTATATGTATTTAGTCTTAGGATTATAGTGTAAAACAAGAACATAAATTTTACTACGAAATACAGTTTTAGCACATTATGCATATTTGGTTAAGCGTGGCCAGCGTGATGCACCATTGCCTAACCCTTCTCATACTAAGAAGTGGCCTAAGCCCAACAGTGCAGCTGAATTATTAAACTAGGCTGATGATGGTTACATCAACAACACGTGAAGATCTTAATCTACGTCTAACTATTATTAGCAACTCTTAGGAAAACTGTTATCCTTCTGCATACATTACTAACCTTACCCACACTACCTTAACATACAAGTATTACAAAAGCACACGTGAAAGGCTAGAATTTTAATAAAATAAGACCATTAATCCGTGATATAACGTACCTACGTTGAAAGCAATTTAGGTTGGGGTGGAATCTCATAAAGTCATAAGTCTACTCATGTAGTTGCCAAAATGGCTAATGACCGCGAGCACGGTGTGTGGTTGCTGTATCGAGCCAAAAACCTATTTGCGACACTAATAACATCGTTGTTGCACTGATTACGTATGGGCTACTGTTTAAAATGCCGGCATTTTTGCTTGTTCACGTCCGAAAATATTTTATGTGGCGGCTGATTTTGAGTTGCCTGATTGTGGGATTATATGTTTTTGTTGAAAAGGCTCACGCCTGCATCCCCAAAGAGGTAGCAGAGGTATAATATTACACCAACACGTTGCCATGTTATTTGTAGGTCCCACTTAGGTACGATGATATATTATATGTGTGTATAGGGATTCTATGTGTTTAAAGTATAGCGACCGCTTCTATGAAATCGTATGATAGTGTTAAGTTAAATTATAAATAAAATAATAGTTAAATAGGGCTATTTGTATAATAGGGTATTTGACTAAAAAAATCGAATTAGTCCGTCAGATAGATTTCCAAAAAATATTGGACACGTATATTTTCTTTAGTCACGTAAACAAAACATGAAGACGACAAACTTCGCTGAAAACTCGTGTGACGTCACTTGCCAGTACACTTTTTACTGGCAAGTGACGTTACAAGCCCCCACTCTTAGGCGTTTCTCCATCTTTGATGCGTTTTATCTTCGTAATTGATTTGATAAAACAAAAAATACGTATCCAATATTTTTCGATAATCTAACTGACGGACTAATTCGATTTTTTTAGTCAAATACCCTATTGCTGGCAGAAATTCATTTGACTGTTGTTAAAAAACTGTAGCTGATATCTGCACCAATTATAAAGTTTGCTTTCAATACGTAAATATAACGCTGCGTGTAATATGTAAGTATCAATAGCTAAATAAATATTTGTGCTACCTAAATATATTTTTTCTGTAAAATATTTTCGGTTAAACGAGTTGCGTTTTGTGAACTATGAGAGGAGAGACAGAAATCTGGACATTTTATAAATATAAATATGAATTTTGTCGGATTCTGATATTTTCAACAGAGTCATTTGATATTTAAAATTTTAAATAATATAGAGCTGGCTGCGAACATAGCTCGAAATTTAACCGTAAATCTTATGATATTGAAATAGCAGTCGCTTATCATGACGTCTACTCAATACCGTAAAAATATTCAAGTGTACTCAACTTTTAATGGAATTATCGATAAAAACAAAAGCTAATTTGCAGGGGACCAAATGAGTTTCACTTTACGGTTGCAAATTTCAATCGATACTAATTAAAGCGTTTTTTAGGCACCATTGGAACAAAACTTGGCCGAGTCTTAGCGATAGAAATACACCTGGACTTTTGAACGCATATAAAAGTTTTCCAATTTACAGGGGCTGATTGGAAAATTTTCACCGTTTTGGGGTGTTAACCGAACCTTGACTTTACTTAGCCTTTTGAATCGAATTAAAGGTATTACAGCTCCAAGAGGCTTACTAGTTTCCAATCTGATTGTGTTTCTATTAGACGATCTGGTTATTTTTCTACAACTTACATGTTATCTAGGGCTCAGGAACTGTATTTAACTGATTTATATTGTACCTGTAATTAACGTAGGTATAACACCTAATTGCGATCATTATTCATTCGATTTCATTTACATTAAAACATTTATGTTACGTACATTTCATCGTTCTTAAACATACTGGGAATAATTTATTCGACTCTAGAAAAACGTGTCCACGAAAACACGGCGTTGTGCTAGGAAGAGGTAACCTGTTTAATATCTTCACAATTTCGCTGAAAATTAAATTTAAAGTACTTCGTTTCTCTTACTTGATAATATTTTGATCCAAGAATATCACTAATTATTTCTGGTTTCCAAAGTTTAGACCTTATTTTGGGGTGGACTTTCGTGTCTGTGACCGCGAGCAAAGGTATGTGACACTGTCTCGTAAAGGCGTTAGGTACCTGCTTATTGAAACCACCGCAGTATCCGTCGACCGAACGTAGTGCCTAAATTTTTACACAGTCCTTGTGTATCGCACTCTTAGCCTTCTGTTCGTCACGACAAAATGTGGTTATGCTGCGGCTACTCGCGTATAGTGTCGCTTTGGCTAAGCGCGTATAGTGTCGGCTATGCGGCTTTTTGCAGTTGCGTTGCAGCAGTAATGTTGTGCCTCAAAATGTGGATGTGTTTGCGTTGTCGCTTGAGGTTACTATGTGGCTATTCGCAACAAACTATTGCTTCACGATAATTCATCGCCACTGGGTGAATCAAGCCTACTTTGTAATTTTGTTTGGCAACAACAAGTGGCTTTGTAACACCATAGATGCGACCTATGATAATAGTCTAATATTTTGAAATTAACTGCCGTGAACATGAATCCTGTAAAGAATTCGAAACGTCGGCTAGTAATAAAAATGTAGTTTCTAGATCATTCGGTTTAAATGTAAAAACAAGTGAAACCAATATAACGCGATAAAATCCGTAAACTGTAGTTTAATTTCAATGTGTAACATTCGCGTAAACCCAAGAAAATATTAGTCTAATATTTACCACAATAACATATTTACTTTCACTTCCATAGTATGCAAACATCTGAACAAATTGTTTTCTTTAAATTTCCGCCTCAATGACAATATTGGGAATGGAAAACATTGCTGTGTGCGTAAAAAATGAAAATAATGTTTTTTATTGAAACACATATTTTCGGTAAACGCAATAAATACAATGTAATCTTTTTACTATAAGTAAACGCCATATTTGTTGTCTGTTAAACCTTGACGTAAATACTGAATCAAGTATGCGGCAATTTTCCGGTAATATAGCTAATAAATTAGAATAACACATGTCGTGGTTTGTATAAAGCTGATTAAAGTGTTACTCTCTGATAAAAAGAGCTAGATACGATACATATTATAACCTACATAGCGAGCGAAGCCAAACAAGAGAGATCTCTAATAAAAAGGCTCGGGTAGTAGGTAGTTCCTTTTCGAAAAGTCAGTTGTGGGTGCTCTTCGAGGTTGAACTCGGGGCACCTCTTCGCTAGATTAGCTCTGTTAGCCTCCCTCCTAAGCTATCGCCTGCCATATTAATAAATAAGAATAAGTATTGTTACACTGTTTGTTTTGATGCCTTTGATCGATAACATCAAAATTGTTCTTTAGAAATCCTTGCTTTGACTTCATCACTCACGCTACATATTTCGAGTCGGCAATAATGAAGCAGACAACCAATCAGCGAAAACATGTTATTGAATACATCTATTATGTGTATGTGTTCTCCTTGGGGATAATCTCAGATGTTAAGACTTCATTCATCAATTGAATCAGAGCCTAATTTGAAAACAATTAGATTGACGTGAATGCCAATTATGATCCTATATTACAGCCTAATTAAGGTGATATGGCTTGTGTTCGCTAATTAAGGTACGTAATATTGTTATTGACTAGAAACTAAACAATAGCGGATTGTGGGTATCGAGGGGTACACGCAAGGTGACTTAAGCCTACTTTATTGCGGAGAGTTATACGCGTATTTGTAATCAGACACGCAGGTGACGACTACCATTAGGCACATGTTCAAGATACTTCGCGAGGTCGTGTGATCTATTCCAGATTGCTGCGTTCGTAATCAATTTTATATTAGCCTAGAGGACGCCAGCAGCTACGCCTGCAATTTTTTTAAATTTACCCGTTTTGGCTGATCCCTTGCGAATTTCGGGAAATTCCTTCTTAGTGTACCCCTACGGTCCCCAAGAAACATACATGCCAAATTTCAGCTTCCTGCGCCCAATAGTTTCGGCTGCAGCAAGTCTGTCAGTCAGTCAGTAACGCAAGGATTTAATATATTAAGATAATTTTGCGTTAAAGTACAATAGATACGAGTAATTGCTTAATGTACAATAGTTATGTTTAAATAAATAGGAAGCAGCGATAGCCTAGTGGAGATACCAACGGATTGCCATGCAGAGGACATCGGTTTCAAATCCACGGCGCACACCAATGACTTTACGAAGTTAAGTGTGTATTAAATTATTAATTATCGCTTGCCCCGTGCCTCAGAGAGCACGTTAAACCGTCGGTCCCGGCTGTCATGAAGATCTTTGACAGTCGTTACGGGGAGTCAGTACCCTCAAATAAACTGATACTGGTCTAAACCCTGGAATATCGCTATCTCCCTTCGGGTTGCGGAGGTAAGACAGGCAGTCTCTCCTTGGAAAAGCTAATAAGTATTCAGCCAAATCCGGTTAGACTACAAAGCGGACTCCAGGTTGAAACTGGGATAACGCTAGGAGGATGATGATCACGTGATAATCCACAAATTATGGTCTTCTGATAGCAAACTAGACAGAGCTTGTATCATGGTAACTAGATAAGTAATAAACATTCAAATAAAATATACCTTAATACATCATTGCATCTATCAGTAATCTAGATATAGATTACACAACTTACCTTATCACACAAAGATTTATTTGATTACTAAATTCAAGACCAATAACCAAAGAGCCTCTTACCAACTTCGTATCGATTATTAAATTTAATGCAAATATAATAATACTTTCCCTTCTAGTTAAGACATTGCACAAATAAAGTGTAGCTACTTTATTCATTTTGATAATGATATTGATAATGATTTTGATAAATTCGCTTGTCTTTAAACGGTTTAGCGCTCTGCTCTTAATCATTGGTAAACAATTTAATTTAATAAACACGATAAATAATACTTAAGAATAAACCATTGTGACAGTTTCGAGTTCATTTGAGTGTACAAAACCAATTCGTCGGACGTTTGTTTTGATTGAAACAACGGAGTGTAATTTCCCGTTGACTGTGACATCACTGGCGAACATTTGTCTCTCGAAACAACCTGCTTACTGCTAACTTTGGATAGGTATTTAGTTTCAGGCTAGAATCTGTTACAGATTGCGTGAATTCGGCTACACAACATTTTATAGGGCTTTATTTCATTATGGATGATAAAATAATAACGCCTGTGAAGTTATGTTTTAAGTTCTTGATGGACCATATCTTATACATATACTAATATACAAAGCTAAACAGTTTGTTTGTTTCTTTGATTGAACGCGCTAACGTCAGGAACGACTGGTCCGATTTCAATAATTCTTTCAGTGTTGGATAGCCCATTTATCGAGGAAGGCTTTAAGCTATATAACATCACGCTATGAGTCACGGGAGCGGAGTAGTAGCCTTGAATAACGCGGGTGTAACCGCGGGCTCATCTAGTACAAGATATTTTGTAGGCATAGATGTAATACGTGCACTCTTTACTGGCGATATCAAAACTAGGTAATTGCTTCGATCACGTCTAACTATCATATATCACGGTATCCAATTGGTCATCCCTCCTCTTAGTGTCTTAGTTATCCGTTATTTTTTATAGGCACTGTATTAAAAATATTAGAATATTTTTATTCAAAAATGAATAAAAAGTATTTCTCAAACATAAAGATTTTTTTAACCGCAATTTGTAATAACTATGGTTACTAGTTAACATAATTGAAAAGGTGTCAATTAAGAAACGCTTTACGTTTGTTTTCAGTATTTCTATATATACATAATCGATCAGTTAGAATATAAAAAAAAAAAACATGAACTCAGGTATCTCAAAACCCGCTCTCTTTCGGCCTAAAGTTGACAAGGTACACTTGTTGTTTTGTTTTCCGGTTTATTTAAGTACTAAAAGCAAGCATAGACCGATCGCCTGATAGTAAGCGATTATTATCGCCCATTGACGCCCGCATCTCTACCCGTTCCATAGAATAGATGTAGGAGGAGGAGGAGGAGCGGAAAGAGGGAAATAGAAAATAGGAATGGGGGCTCCGGTACTCTCACCAACCGTACGAAACGCAACAATATTGATATTCTTACTTCATCTTCTATGAGAGGGTAGTACTACCTCGGTCGATTTGGCCCATTCATGATGAAATCAGCAAGGCTCTACTACCACTCAAAACTCGTACAGTAACAAATAACTTCATATAATTATCGGAATTCCAGCCTAAATAAAATATGGTCATCTGTGTCACATTTAATGTGTCTGTGTATTGTGCGTTAACGGCAAACGTAATATATAGTCATCTGTATAAACAGATTACTGTTTCTTATAATTATTAAGATGTATCTAAGTATTTGGTGAATGACGTGTCAATTTGTTACACGTCACGTTGTTTGATGCGATCTCTGCCCGCTTATTGCTACAAGCAAAGAGCTCATAATATATTTACATAGAGGAGCATTTCTTATGGGCGCTCTGATGACAATCTTTCTGTGACCCAAATTGCCGCTTGGCGACGTGGCAGTCGCGCTGTGACAGTTGTCTCTACGAGAGCAAGAGACACGAACGTTCCACCTGTCTATCTAAACTACGAGAGCAAGAGAGACGGAGAACGACGCCAGCGCCGCCAACGGCGCCAACTACGAACTAAACTGGAGACAGTCTCCACTTGGAATCGGCACACGAAATCCTTAAGAACTGCGCTTCTATGTAAATCTGTATTCATTGCTACAAGCCTGTATTGAAATAGTACGAACCCTGACAATGTAAAACGTAAAACGCGAGTGACGTCACAGGTTTCTGTTAGTATAAAATAAATTAGATATTCATCCACTTAATAATATGTCAATCTCAGGCATATCAAAGATTCATACATTTATGTCATATCAATGCTGTTTAACTCCGGGCGTTATGTATAAATTATTAATTACTTATTATTAGCAATTAAGCCAATGAATGGAGCTAAGTAAATCACTTGATTAAATTCTAGTACTCAACTGTTTAAATTTAATGGATGACAAGTTCTTAGTATTCAAGTAGGTACATTTTAACTATTATAATTATATATTGTGCTATAATAATAATATGTGTGGAAAATTTGAAAGTTGCGAGTTAAAATAAAGACTTTTTGCAACTAAACTGTTGCAACGAAATAAAATTGTATAGACATTTGAAGGTGAGCATAAAAATTCTACTGGCCGTCGTTTATTTTTCTCCGCATTTGTTAAATAAACTTGAGGTAATACTTAAAGTCTTTCTTTCTGTCTGGGTGTCGGTGTTTTTCAGACCACCCTTTGTAGCACAGTTGCAATGGGATATAATCGATCCGGCCCATACGCAGTGTGACTGTGGAACCCCAGAACAAACCATGAGCCCCTCGCTGGAAGGTTCCAAATATCCACACAGATACTCGGAGGCCGATCTACACGATGCCACCGACAATGCAGTTGCTGCAGCCACACACTGGGCTAGTGCCATTTGATTTCTGTACCATCGACTCGAGAAGAAGAAGAAGCACAGTTGCACTCTGATGTTAATGTCACAAGCGGTTACCCAAACAAGCGGTGACCTGTGCAAATGTCGCTTTACTTAGCCGTTCTATTACGGGTGACATGTTATGAGCGTGAGAGTAAGTATTTATACATAATATGTAAGAGGATAGTGGCAACTAAATGACACTGATATGACGTTTCACAGTTAAACTGTCAAACGTGTAAATAAGGTGTACCTATATAAGTCGACAGGCTCGGCTAGCTCGTCCTATTCTCCTTCGACGACTGCTCAGGTACGATATGGTTCTGACTATTTAACTGCCACTGTGTTTCAATATTGTGTTGCTTGTTCTTTTGTTTAATCATCTAGGAAATAATGTAAGATGGCCATCGTAATCATTATCTTATTGATATTGATTGTGGGTAGTTTGATCGTTTGTGAGATACTAAAGATTGTAATATAGGATAGAATAACATACTGTGATTCTGACATCAGAAGTGTGATAAATTTGCGCCCACAATACAAATACATCCAATTGCAAGTTCCAGAGTCTCCTCATCGTGATGCCATGTTTCTGCCTAAGCCCGTCACTGCACCGTTCAGCTGACGACGGAGAACGATTGCCCTACGATCCAGTAGCAACGTTGCCGAGAGCAAGCCGGTGGATGAGTACCGACTACATATCTTAACGATCTGCAACAGTATGCTGAAGCCAACAGCAACAACCAACTGCAAACGCTGGTAATGTACTTCCACCAAGATTATAGCCATGAATGGTCGAAAAATATGACTGTTGTTTATGTGGTACCAAGTTATTTTAACATGTTTATCAAAAATGTATCGGAGTATAAAACTATGTAGGTAATAGCGAAAAAGGTACAGAAAATGTATAATAGATTTTTAAAGTAGCCGATATTGTTCTAATCTGTTGGAATTCAAATAGGCAACATTTGTAGTGATTGACAGAGACTCGGTATGAGCATTGGCTGTGTCGTGCTTTGTTGATAACTCTTTCTAGTGTAAGTACTGATTAGCGTAATCGTCCTGCATATTTAAATTCCAAGAATAAAGTGCTCTGATGAATCTTTTCATTACAAGTCGAATATGAAATGATGGTAGGTAGAATACAAGAATACATTTCAGAGATTTCTTCATTAATTTTGTTGGCTGTGTATTCATTACATACAGACCAATATTGCGGTGTAGGAATGTGCCTTAGCTCTGTTCCATAAGCTGTAGTTAAATTTTCGCCACAATTACCAAATTAATCAGTTCATGCTATATAGTTTTATTAAATCGGATCCAAACTATAACGAAAGAAAAAAAAAAAGAATATTTTAATGTTAAGCTCTTGAATGTGTTGCCCTGGAGATAAGAATACGAAACTGTATATTTATCTTCAACATATCTTTGAAATATACTCGTATTTTTAACTGGTTAATAATTGTTTATGGCACAATTTTTTTTGTATAGAATTCCAATTAATAATGCACTTTCTATAATTGTGTAGTGAGTAATAGTCATGTACCCAGATAATTTCCACCAGTTTACTTGCAATCAAAATCATAAGTATGTCTACTTATGATTTTGATAATGATTTCGATAATGATGTTGATAATGATTTTGATAATGATTTTGATAATGATTTTGATGTTGATGATATTGATGATCATTTTGATGTTGATGATATTGATCATATTGCCTACGAACTGCTGAAGTCTTTCGCCTTGTTCTAGCCTGGACTCATGTGCAGCAGGTGTGGGGCTAGATAGTATCAAGGAGATTGACCGTTGTTACTTGTCTATTTAATGTGAAAGGAAAGGCAATGGCAATGAGTGTATTAGAATGAAAGTATTGTCCTAGTATTACACTACTGTTATCATACAAGTTGGTACCTGTATACTTGTAAATTAATGAAATCGAATTTAATTATTTAACTCGGTTGTGAATTCAAATTATTTATTTTATTTCATTTATTTATCAGCCATAAGCAGAATTACCTATTTTAATTTTTTTATTCTTAAAACCGTTACTTAAATTTTTATGCTTCGTAGTGGCTCCTTTTGTGCTATATTATTTTTGTCAATTTGTGGATGGATAATGCAGTGGTGTAATATTGTAGAATTAAACTGTACTTCTATGTAACATGTGTATTGTGAATGTTAATGATCCCTTCATAGAATAGTAAATACAATTTGTAACAATGGTATCAAAGCAGCTAACACAGAACTTATTTCTAGACTCGCAAAATGAAACCGTAATTACTGTGTTATGAGTCCAGTTTATTTTTGTGTAATTGTTTCGTACAAATGGATTGTTGTTGTGATACTATTCTTATAATTGAACTTACTTAGATGACGACGTAAGTCAGTATAGCCGTGGCGGACGTAACGATACTATAGTTTTTAGATGGCTTTAATCAATATGGTAAGAATTCATTGTCACATAATACAGGGCGCCCGTCGGGCGATTGTTTAGTAAAGTGTTATTTAATTTATTGTACTTCGAGGACGAAGTAATTGTCAGTCTGGCCGTGAGAGATATGTAATAATATCTAGGCTTTGGGCTGAAATTACTGATATCTAAGTATTTATACATAATATGTTAGAGGATAGTGGCAACTAAATGACACTGACATGACGTTT
The DNA here is from genome assembly GCA_944739405.2 of Euclidia mi. NCBI lineage: Eukaryota > Metazoa > Arthropoda > Insecta > Lepidoptera > Erebidae > Euclidia > Euclidia mi. The sequence goes on from OX123185.2 coordinate 60,643,917, forward strand.
GACAGTTAAACTGTCAAACGTGTAAATAAGGTGTACCTATATAAGTCGACAGGCTCGGCTAGCTCGTCCTATTCTCCTTCGACGACTGCTCAGGTACGATATGGTTCTGACTATTTAACTGCCACTGTGTTTCAATATTGTGTTGCTTGTTCTTTTGTTTAATCATCTAGGAAATAATGTAAGATGGCGATCGTAATCATTATCTAATTGATATTGATTGTGGGTAGTTTGATCGTTTGTGAGATACTAAAGATTGTAATATAGGATAGAATAACATACTGTGGATCAAGTTGCATCAATGAGATTCATTATATACCTGTGGTATACATTTAGTAAATTGTATTGATGCTAAATAATGTTTATTATGTTCTGTTGTAAGTCAGACCTTTCTAGTACTATAAAACAACCCACAACATTGATATTTGATATAGATTGGCTGTACCACTGTTTGTTTATTATTGAAAAGAATGACCAAGAGTTTTATTGCCCGTTCTTTCTCTTGGTTCTATGTCTTTGCTTTGCGAACTGGGCTCTAAATGTAAATGTAGAATCACGACGTAATCTAGAGACATTTCCTTGTGCCAAACTGAATAAATGAAAGTATGATTTGATAGTTGTCTCTTTTATTTATCTAAACTGTCTCTACACTATAGGAAGCTTCCCTGATTCTGACAAGCGCTACAAAACTTCAGGTAACATTTAAGTATCGTATCATATACCTACCTAAATAAAATAATAAATCTCGTAACAAAACAACGTAATAATATAACTAATGGATTAACAGCAAGGTTTACTTACTAACTTAATAAACTTTGAGCTAAATAATGTTTTTCATCTCCTCTTGTTGCCCTGACAAATTGCTTCATTTTTGGCTGCGAGACATTAACAATGAAATTTATAACCTGCGTGTACCGTACTGTTGTCATTTAATAGCCCTCTTAAATTTTCAACGGCAAATATATTTATAACGTAATCATAAGTAAAAGTTGCAAAGTTACGCACGTATGAAATTGTTAATTTATCTCTTGTTAAATGGTGAAGGAAAACGTCGAGAGGACCTGCATGTCTGAGAGTTCTACAACAATGTTTTCGAAAGACTTGGGAAGTCTGCCAACCCGCATTTCAGCAGCGTGGTGGGATGTAGCCTTACCGTTCTCTTCGAGAGAGGTCTGTATCCAGCAGTGGGACGGACAATAAACAAGGTTGATGTTGATACAGTAAATGGTCACGCTGGGGAAACCTGCACGTCTAAGTATGTTCAAGAGTTCTTAACTATGTTTCCGAAAGATATGGCGTCTGCCAACAGTGTCTTGTGTACTGTGGTCTAAAACTTTTCATAGTAAGAAGAACCCCGTGTTACGGGGTAAAAGACAGTTATCGACAATTCGATAAGCAAATAACTTCTAAGAGAATGCGCCCTGGCTTGTATCCGAGACCCTCTGTGTGACGCTCTTTGGAATCTCCACTAGGTTATCACTACCTCAATTGATACATAAACAGTATAAGAACTACAATCACGTAAGTCTACTTACATAATTACTAAGTCAAACAATGTGTATTCAATTAAGCTATAAGTATCTCATTACCCTTTAATTAGGAAGATGCCACTAGCTATACACATCGTTCACTTTAGATGTTGCTGAGCTTTGCAAAAGTCTTTTCACAGTAAAATTTTGGCACAAAAGGAAGTGTTGATATAGGCCCTTAAAATCTTGGCACACATACCACTGTTATAATACAAAACTTCTTCAAAATTGCAATTAACCAACAACCTCCAACAATAATTTGAATGAACCTTATAGACTTACGACTTATTATTACATCAACTATAATTTAAACCCGGTGCGTCACAACATCTAATTGAACAGTAAATAAATAACAAATTAAAAGCACCTACAAACGAAAGTAATATTCCGCTGGGCGACTTCATTAGAAAAGTTTGTTACCCTCAAAGCCTAAGTCCCCACTGGTATTAATAAAGTTTTGTTAGCAAGTCGTCCGTTGGTAAAAGAAACGTGTTAATTATCTGGCCTGAGTCCGGTGCCGGCCATCTGTCACGTGGACCGAACCCTTCGGGACGAGGTGTTACACATCATGTTATTGACACTTACAATCTCATGATTATCGTACAAATTCATTTATTCCTCATTTATCTTGTGTAGTGGGTAGTGGCTGCGACGATCGATAGGGCTATACTGACTTTGAATCTCACGTACTGGTATTGGGTTATTTTGGTTTCTTTTTTTTGGGTAGCTATTTAATAAATAAAGGTGGAAAAGAATACCTGCTGGTGCCCAGTAAGCGTCTACAATAATAATTGGTGTGCAATAGACTTACATTTTAGAGGATAATAATTTGTTGCAGGTGTAAACATTATAAGGTAAGCTATAAAATACGTTGTGTAATGCATCTCTTTCTTCCCCTTCGGGGAAATACAGACAGGCATGAATTATTTATAAGTCACCGTGAGGGTAAGGCATCGTCATAATTCTAAAATATGTAAGATCGGATGCTAAAGCAATGGAGCCTATATTCAGTTGAGCGTTATGAACATGCTGAGGTAGTTGAGTCATTTTCTTTGATCTAAATTCGGCACTGTACCTTAAATTTGCAAGAGACGCGGAGTCTTACGTCCTACGCATATCTTAAAATATTATTTTGTGTTTCAATTATGGAGAGTATAATGATACCATAGTGTATCTCAATATGAATAATTGTTGGGCTACATTTCAGTAAGCTGGCCAAGTGAGAGATGACAGACGGGGTCGATCATTCAAAACTTTGTATAAGAATAGGAATTTCAAATAATATATCCACTAAAAGGTATACGAGACATTTTTTGGTCGCACTTGGTATTGTTGCTGTAATATATTTATTTATTTTTTTATTATTTGAGTATTAATTTAGAAATCAGACCTTTTGAATAATAGTAAAATGAAAATTTCGCAAAATTTTTAGTGTCAGTTTACCGGCGTTTTTGACTTCGGTTCACAGCATGGAAGAGTTAACTAGGAAAATTTTAACAACTACACTAGTTGATTCGTAAGTGCTGTGCAAATCCGAAGCTCTAAACGCCCGGAAAATGGCTTGTCCAAACACTGAATTGCCTACCAATATTTTCTCCCAGAGACAGCGGGACTTGCCACTCTGTAACCTAGTAAGAAAAAATCTTTTGTCAACAGCTTCTAATGTTGCAGAGCGTCCTCGCTTGCTGGCTTGATGGAAATCCGGTCTTTGGCTACAAGCACTACAGCACTACCATCTTCCAACACAGGAACCATGTTAGACAATGAGACGTTCCGTATTGCCACTTGCCTACGTTTGGGTGCTCCATGTGTTTCTCCGCATCGGTGCCATTGTGGATAGGACGTCTGTGGCTATCGCTCGGACATCATGGGCTTTCTTACAGCAGTAGCGTGGGTAGAATTCCACGACATGCTCATTTGAATGACATAATTCGTCGTATTCTTGTCGCGTTTGGCGTACCAGCTGTAATCGAATCAAATGGTTTGGTACGAGACGACGGGAAGAGACCTGACGGTATGTCGTTATTACCATGGAAAATGGGTAGGCCTTTGGTGTGGGACGCAACATGCGTAGATACCCTTGCGCTGTCACATATTCCAAGTACAGCAGGTCATGCTGGCGCTGCTGGTGCAACGGCGGAAACCCTCACGGCGGAAACGGCGGAAACGGCACAAATGCGTAAATTTAGTCGGCAATTACGTATTTGAGCTGTTTGGGGTAGAAACATTGAGCTCATGGGGTCCGAGCGCTCGTATTTTGTACCGAGACATTTCAAACGCTTGATCGACGTCTCACGTGACCAGAAGGCTGGTTTATTCTTTGCTCAAAGAATCAGCTTTGCCATCCAGCGTGGCAATGCTGCCAGCCTTCTGGGCACGTTACCCGATGACAGTGATGCGGAGGAATACTACGACCCCTAAACGCCTCGTGCCTTGCGTTTTATGAGAATATATCATTTTATTTTCTTTTTAATTTAGTTATAGGTTTATCAGTATAGATTTAGTTGTAAATAGTAAATAAGTAATAGTTAGTGGAAATGTAAATAGTTGTAAAATAAATTAATTGAAATAAACCATAGTAATAATAATATTCTACCACATACACACAATACTAAGCTATCTAGTCCCAAACTAAGCAGAGCTTGTACTATGGGTACTAGATACTGTATAAACATACATTTAATCTTTTTTTACGTGGGACCTAAAAAATTAATGGCGAAATGCGGATGTAATATTACACCTCTGCCTACCCCTTCGGGGATACAGGCGTGAGACTATAAATATAAAATAAATCTATTTTTTTGTAAATGCAAACATATTCTATATAGAAACATCCAGACCAAGACAAACATCCATGTTCATGCACACAAATGTTTCACTTGAGCGTGAATCGAACACGCGACCTTCGGCGTAGCAGTCGCTTACACTCCCGCTGCAAATGCACAAATACTTTGAAATTTTTGTAATTTTTACACATACATTTATGAAACTGATCATAATCGAGTAATTATATAAACATGACATCTACGATACGATTTTCCACAAGACCTCAATGATTTACTGGCGCAGTACAACTAAAGCTACCCGTTCTAAAAAATACACTTAATACACTTGTATATAGTCTGATGTGACACTTTGAAAATGCGAGACAGTGCATATCTTTTAATAAAACACGAACCCTCTTCCTGGGACGACAGATTTATTAAGAGAAATGGCAGTACGACAAATTCTGCAACAATTTTGTTCATTGTTTTATGGAACGAAATCTTTATCGGCCTTTTGGTATTTTATTGCCTTTATACATATAGTGCCACTATATGTATAAAAGGCAATTACATCATATAAATGTGTGTATGTCGTGGCATAATAATTGTTCCAAGCTAGGACTCCGAACTGTATTTCAAGTTTTCAGGCCTCCGTATCAAATGTATCTTTTCCATTCTTTACTACTTTGATCGGCTATCCTTAGAATACTGCAGAGAGTACTTATTTTACTCCTTTACAACTAACAACTGATTATTTTTACAGATCTGCAGCCTCCAAGTACCACATGAACTCTATCAACGAAATGTATTCGTTGAATAACTAAGCTGTGTCATCGATATGAATGTCTCGTTTGCTTCATATTCTTTAGGAAAATCAAGGAAATTCATAGCCTTTGTCATCAAATGCCCGTGGTCCGCATACTGCCGGAAACAATCAAATTCAAAAACCTGAGATAAAAAATTGATAAAATAACTTTTAACCACTTACAACCATCGCATATGTATGTGTATTCAAACAAATCAGATTTAGTAACACATCTCAACATACGAAGTGAGAATGCGGTCACAAAACCGGAATAGCGGCAACAATTATCAAATTAAACAATGTTAGGTACGTAGGTCCAAGTGTTCGTGGATGTCGGACATTGCTGACGCGAAGTGGGTTGTTCTTGCCGCCACAAATATGTGCGCTATGTAAATTTGATGCCCCGAGTGAGGCGCGGTTGGACGCTGGCTTTCATCTATCTGAGCTATGCTGGCAATCTCTGAGGGTATGTTTTGACAGATTGCGTACTATACGCCGCGTTGGTTATTGCATACTTGGATACTTCATTAAAAGTTGTAAGGAAGAGAAATTTTATTGAATGCATTATTTGTTTTGTTTTGATTTATTTTAGTGTTACGTGGTGTAACTGGATATGTCCTGTAAATTAAAAAAAGGTGTTCGAATTTTTTATACATTAAAATATTTTGTCTATTTCTCTTGCGATAAGTCGACAATTTGCTTACATCAGATCAATATTATTTTAAAGCTATAAAATACATGGTATGTATTAGGGTGCCAAAATCTGCTACGCTTACTCACTTATAAAGAAATGCTCGTCTTTACTGTATGTATCAAATTGAGACCGATGAATTGTAATCGTAAGCTCAAATTCACGTGCGGCGTTTCAAACATCCATACGTTACGATGCTTGAAGCTAAAGGTAAGAGCATTAATTTACAAACCTGTTACAGCAAACTACTTGTGCTAAGTACTTGTTAGATCAATAATTTAGAAGGACAGAATACACGACGAACTCACTGGAGTTTTGCGAGGACACAAAGCCTCCTAATGTGTGTAAACTGTCCAACTCTAGCCATTCGCTACGTATAACTGAAACACCTATTACTAAGCGGATTCTATTAAAATAAGCTCGCTTTGTGATACATGGAAGACCTTGTGTATTGTGTGATGAAGTGGCCAAACGGTGTAGAAGGTATTTGGTACTGAAAAATATTTTAACCGATTAATAAGTACTTTGTTTGAGTGAAAATTCGTAGTATCTACAAGAGTCCAGTATTTTTTTTAAACATGAATAAATTTATGAGACTGTTGTTATGTTTATTAGTATGCAGTATACCTACACATAAAATCGTAAGATATTTGCTAAGGTCGTTGGCATAAATTATAATACCCATTGTGCTTTAATTGTCAACGCACTTTCAAAGCAAAAGTTTCAACGTAATCTTATCTCTAATTTAACAATAATTCTCTTAATGCTTGCTATGACATTTTGATAATCCTTTATCGCGTTTAGTACTCTATCATCAAAATTAGCACTTACAAAGGCTATAGGCGAACCAATAATGCAAAAACAATGGCACAAAGGTACAATAACGCACTAGCCGTGCACACACGCAACGTCCTTTGACTAATTATAATATCGATTGGGCGTATATACGCAATCAGAGATACTATCCTCTCTGTCCATTTACTTGGAAACTACGTTCGGCCTATTTCATTTTCACCTCTGATTTTATAAAAAAATACTTTTAATACTGTACATCGTCTGCGATCCCAGGAGGCACTTGGTAGGTGAGCGGGCGTGTGACCGAATGCCCGTTTCGTTAGAACGTGATACTTTTGTTAAGCTCCCCATTAACTCACGAACTATGAAATCGTCAACGGAGGTATAATCACGTAAAGAGTCCCAGCCAAGGTTTTCATTCCTAACGTTCTTATGTAGACTCTGTTTTTATTTACTGGGGTTACGTTTACTTTTTATTGGGAGCTTTGGCGCAAAGCTTTGTTCGAGTATAGTACAATACTACGTGAGACGCTTAGTGCTATACTAGAGGACGCCAGCAGCTACGCCTGCATTTTTTTTTAATTTACCCGTTTTGGCCGATCCCGTGGGAATTTCGGGGAATCCCTTCTTAGTGCATCCCTAAGGTCCCCAAGGAACATATGCTAAATTTCAGCTTCCTGCGCCCAATAGTTTCGGCTGCAGCGTGTCTCTCAGTCAGTCAGTAACGCAAGGATTTTATATATTAAGATATGAGCGCTGATTTCTACCTTTACCTTTAGCGATCAGACTGTAATAGAGTCATAAAAATCTGTTTAGTTAAATTAAAGATGAGACAGCCTGTGAGATATCGATGACTTGATAGGACGCACGAAACTCTGAAATGACGTTCGGACATGTAAGAAGAAGGATAATAAGAATGCAGATGTAGAAATCTTAATAGTATACTTAGTTGATAACTGATTTATCTGTTCATACTAAGCGGTTTAAATAGTCACTTCACGATTGCGTAGCTTGTTTTGGTTTTTTTCTCAAACGAGATGGCACTATGTTTGTCTCTACAAACGTAACGTAATCGCGATACAGTTATATAACCTATCGCGGGAGTTTCACGCGTCTTTCAGTTTAAAGAGGTATATGTTACTTATAATTACGCAACAGTGGAATAAGGTAGGTATAAGTTTAGTTACATTAAAACCTTTAAAGCTAAACACGCAAAAATACTATGAGTAAATGAAGACCACCAATTCAAAGGCTAGGTAATCTGACCTTCGTTTTTGAGACGGGTAAAAAGTTAATTAGTAGCGCTATTTCAGCCACAGTCAAGGTTATGTAGTATAATTATTTAGGCAGTTGAAATAGCCTTCCAGAAAGAAAGGTACCTAATCATAAACAGCTTTATTTGTACTTTGTCTGGCTATTCGTGCTTTGTTTGTTTTTTTTTCTACCCGTGGTTAGATTCTAGTGGTATGCTGTTTTATATTCATGGTATTAGTGTCTTTCAGGGCTCAAATTATCTGTGTTGTGTCGGTCTAAGACTTTGCTAGGCCTCTGGTGATACGTGATTTTTCTTATAGTAGTGTATATTTTCTGGGTATCGAAAAATTCAGCAATATCATAGAAGTCTTATTTAACTTTGAAGAAAATGAACGGATAAAAAGAATATCAGCTATATTCGACAAATAAATAACATGATCCCGCCTTCAGATTGATTTTTTTAACAAGCAATGTTCGATGGTGCAGCTTCTCATTACGCGACCATTGCACCATTTGCGCAGTAAGCATTGTCGCACATAAGCACACATTGTAATTCTATCTACATTTTCTAACCCAACTTACAGCAAGAAGCATGTAGGCTGTACCACATTGGAAATAGAAGGCCCGAAAGAGAATGTAATACAAGGCACAAGTTTCACCGACGGCGGCGTACAATTCACAAAGCCAGAACGATTGTGAGGATTTATCAATATGGGCGGAGATCCGCCGCCAGCACGAATACCCGATAGTTGGATTTGTGAACATTTGTTTTTGATCATGAGATTCATTCTGGAATGTTTTAGACGTCGGCATTATTGGATCGGTTTTTATTGAGTGCATACTTTTTATGGCAAAACCTTGTCGGTTACATTAATTGGCCAAACATTACTGATGAATATCCCAAAACAACATTTTTTGGACAATTCTTCCTGCTGATGTCTCTCATTTTTTACCTTACTATCAATGTATTGTCACCGTAGTATGTAATGGATTACTATCAGATCAGGAATCAGATGTATAGGTTAATTGGGTTTGTCGAAAATGTACTTTAAATTTAGAATTACTTTGTAAAAAGTTTTGATTTTAATTCGGTAGCACGAATAGCACAACGGTGACTCTCTCCTACGCATTATAATTCCCCATCTGATAGAGATGTCTGCTTTTCATGTCTTCATCTTTCACTGCGCTATATAAAAAAATATACCCGCGAGTGAACATTTTCATTCCTGTTTTCTTTTGAGTGAAACAAAAAATTAAACAAACAATTCGTGTTACGAATACTGAAGCAATATTTCTTTAGCTAATCTTGCAAATATTGTCATTTACAAGTGGTAAAAACCCTTGTTATACTTGTCGTAATATTTATTTGTCAAGCTGCAACGGGACTGGCGGATTTTATTTCATAAATCTGTCTTTGTGCCGTAATGCGGTGACAAATTTTGAACACAATTGTTAGTATTTTCATTTGTTACTTCACTATTTAGCTGAAATATGGGTTGCAAGTAGAAACTTGTATTGATGTAGAAACATCAGATGAATTATAGCTAATTTTTGAGCGGTTATGATACGATAATTATATTGGTGTGCTGACCATGTTCGTTACTAATTTGTTTCCAGACACTTTTATGCTTCCTGTGGGTACCTAAACTACAACTATAGATAACGATATATCTGGTCTTGATGTCCGAATGAATCCGTTTTGCTATCCATGCAAAATTATTAGACATACCATACGAAGTCCTCAGTTTGAAAAACACAACATTTAACTTTATTTAGAAATGGGTAGTGAACTGGCATTTTTACGATACGCTGAATTTACAATCGCCTACGAAAGCACACTGTCTCGAGACTCGAGCAAACCCTTTGTTTGTTCAATTCAAATCCAATGCTAATACGTTTACAGAATCAAAGCGGACGGATGTTCTTCTTTGCGTTGCTAGAAAACGGAAATTTAAATGGATAAGATGAGATTGTAACATTTTGTCGGTACTATTTCTCTACAATGGAATGTGGGTTTAACGTTATATGGGGCTCTGTTTTGTTCTTACTTGCTATTCGCTGTTCAGCTAAAATGCTTACGGACTTTACGGTGCTTATGAATAAGATCTTTATTTGACACTAGAGGACGCCAGCAGCTACGCCTGCATTTTTTTTTTAATTTACCCGTTTTGGCCGATCCCGTGGGAATTTCGGGAAATCCCTTCTTAGTGCACCCCTACGGTCCCCAAGGAACATACATGCAAAATTTCAGCTTCCTGCGCCCAATAGTTTCGGCTGTAGCGTGTCTGTCAGTCAGTCAGTAACGCAAGGATTTTATATATTAAGATTACTGCTGACGGTCGAGGTTCGTCGTTTTGTTTTGGATATTGTACTTAGACCTTATGATAAAATGAGTTCTAAATATGATACCAGGCTTTCGCCTGGATCTACAACATATGAAATTCGTTATTTTTTATACCATTTAAAATTTATTTGATAAAAAATAGCATTACTCTACTGCTGTATAATATTTACTACTAGACTAGACTTTGTATTGGTGTTGAACATAGCAATGACTTAAGTATTGCATAAAGATATTTCTAATTTAAAAAATATACCAAGTCACCTGTATATCAGTAACTAAGTATACGATATAAAATCTAATACAAAAAACCCTATAATACATATACAAAGCTACAAAATCGTAATGACATCGGCAATGTGGTGTTTGGGCAGTTGAGAGGGCAACCGCATTAGTGCCCCTAATGGGCGTAGGTGCCCCAAAAGTTGGTAACTTACGGAATCTATCGCGCGCCACTTCTTTATGACCTACCATTATCATCGCTTCTGCGTTTTCCGATAAAACGTGTTCGCCCCACTTTTAACAGCAGTTCTCGCCCAGTTTAAAGAGCCTATAAAATTATTATATTCAATTTATCATGAAGAAAATTGTTTCTCTTAGGTATAAGTTTTACGCGACAAACATATGTTTAGCGTGTTTTTGTGTGGTTTAGGTCAATCGCGTCTGCATCTTCACTTCCTGGATTATGCAGCAGAAGTTTGATGGTGTTAGTGTCTTCACTTGTCGCGAGAGCTTGTGTGTTACTGATATCATATATCATTGAACCCATTAAAATCGTCTAAAACGTCTGTACTTTATTTCAGAACTTAGCATTTGATGCTTGATTTTACAGTAAAATATACATTGGCCTTTATTCGCGACACGAGTAAATTTTGTTGGCAACAACTGTCACGCACCTAATATTTGCGTTGTTTTGTTCATTCAGCTCTCGCGTTGAGGCGCCGACCGATCATTGCATTTTGTGTACCACTGCAGTCGAGTAATGCACGACTTGCATTGTAGGTTTATCTACTTTCAATTTGTGTTTCAACGTTTGTGGAATCACCTACACATATGTGGGAGATCAATCAACATTATGCGAGGCTGCATTGTATAGTGTGCTAGTATAACGGTTTTAGGCTGCTATTTCTTCTACCGTGAAATGTGGGTGTAATATTACACCTCTGCCTACCCCTTCAGGCATACAGGCGTGAGTCTATAAAAAAAATCTAATAATAAAGCTGAAGAGTTTGTTTGTTTGTTTAACGCGCTAATCTCAGGCAATACTGGTCCGATTTGAGAAATTCTTTCAGTGTTAGATAGGTCATATCGAGGAAAGCTTATAGGCTATAAATAATATTCTTCTATAGTACTTGCCTGTTTTAGTGAGATGGTGGCAAATATCGTACGGATATCGTAGGTAGGATATTATGTACAAAGTGTAGATAAAGTGCACTATTTAAAGGCAAATACTGGTCCTGTTTTGATCTGTTTTGTGTCATTTAATGTTTCCGTAAGACATATGAAGTCTCCTAACCCGCACTTGGCCTACGAGGTGGACTATTGGCCAATTTTTATTATAATGTGTAGAGGCCTGTGCTTAGCTGTGCGTCAGTTTACCTTCAGATCTGATAAAGCGTTTTAGATCACCAGAGTGCTGTGTGTGCAGGAGATTTTTATAACAGATTTTATAACTTTTTTGTTTAACAAATTATGACTAGTTTTACATTGTCTTTCGGGATATACACAACTTTGTTTCGGGTATCCGATATTTCGCCACTATTGCAAGCGCTATGATCATGGACATCCATGTTGTGTGTGAATTTGAATTTACACTTTTGAGCTTTCATTAGTCCATACTAATAAAAGCTCAAAAGTTTAAATTCAAATTCATATTTTTATTATTCGCAATGCTATTTAGCTGTGAAAACGTATAAAACAATGATAGTTGGTAGAACTAAACAGTTCATAAATAAAAGCGAGACCGCTAACTTGCCACTTAACTTCTTTAAAGTATTGACTTCCTGTTTTTAAAACTCTGTTGCTTTTTGCTCGAAGGCATGAAGGCGGAATGTTGTAAGTTCAAAACAGCTTTTAACACTGTAAGTACGTAAGGTACGTTAAAATTTCTATGTTTGTTTCACGTTAAAAGTTATTTTTCCGAGTATCATTGCAGTTTCTTCATTTTTGAGCGGTGGCCCGTTTTAATGAGGTGCCGTTTTCTAATTTATTTTTCTTTCACTCGTTAGCTTGTTTAGTTTCTACGTTTGATATTAGCAAGAATTTATACTTGGATTGTATTTCGTATAATTGTATGCAGTAAGTATTTTAATAGCGCCTCATATTAATTAGCCATGAGGACAAAACGAAAAATCATAGACTTTTTATTTACCTGCCTAAGAATCACTATAATATTACATAGATTCTACAATAAATAACTAGCAGACTAGGCAGAGGTAGCCGTACTTGTCTTGCAAATTAATTTTGGTGTCACCTATAGGGATCAACTCTATTTTTTATTCTTCAGGCGCCCATCAAAATATACAAACTAAATTCCATCTGAATCGGTTCAGCCGTTTAGGGAGAGTTAAGAGACAAACAGACGTCAAGATTACCCATCATGAAAGAGATTATAACACATCGATTGCGACGTACAGTAACAGTGCAATAGTAGGTAATGTTTATGTATTATATGTGTTGTGCTTGTAGGATAATGTGTATTAGTTGTATTGTGAATTGTATACCTAGCTGTTTGTGTTGTATTTTTTGTATTGTGCGTTGTATTTGGTGTGTCAAAACATCATCGATCGGACCGTACATAGTTCTACCTATAGGTACAGCCCGCTTATATGCAATAACTATACTTATCATCAGTTTATTAGCCGCCTATTGTGTTCGTAAGTGCATAACCAACGCCGCAGTACATTCATGCACGCGAGGCATGCGGGCGGATCGTGTTCCATTACCAGATATGTCAGACACGTTGACTTCACAGCGAGCTTATTGTGTCAGCCATTCTACGATTCTAATGGCTCTAACGTACGTACCGTGGAAAATAATCAAATATCTTGCTGAGTATTGCATTGTATTGTTTATAGGAGATATAGAAGTGTAGTTCATATTTCGCTAGATACGTTTCTGGAGGTTTGTAAGGATAGAAGCAAATGGCTTCCTGTTATCTCTGCCTACCCCGACGGGAAAAAGGCTTCAGCTTAATATGTATGTATGTATGTTTGTACGTTTCTGAATCGGAAGAGAAACAAGTCTTTGTCTAGCAGCAGAGAAGTTATTTCTTGACGTTTTTAAATATCGTCATCTATTAAATGAACATGAACTGGAAATTAAATAGAGAAAATAATGAAAATACTCCGGTGATACTCAATATCTATAGTCTTAACTTTATTAAAGACAACTCAAACATAACGAATAAATCTCCGGTCGTTCACTTTACAGGGAGTCAATCAACTAGTATAAAGAACGCCCAGACAGACAAGGTGTTGTCTCGCGTAGGAATCAAACCCACGACACTCAGTGCAGTGCTAAATAACGAGGCGTCTGCTTAAACCATTACACCAAACGTGCAGACTTATTAAATTATATTATAAAGTCGGTACTGTAGGATGTCAAGACTGGTGGCCATTATGATATTTGACAATTATTTTCACAGTATTTTGTTAACAAATTTATTTCTATACAGGCGGATGACATCATGCACTTCACCAAAGTAGTTTTGAAGGAGAGGTTTCTCTGACACCATATTTCTTTATGAAGGGCTATAAGTGTTTGAACCAGATATTAAAAAAGTATACTCGTATAATCATCATCATCATGACCATTAGCCTGCTAGTCCACTGCTGGGTAGGTATAGGCCTATCCAATCGCACGCCACTGAGCCTGATTTTCGGTTTTTCGTGTCCGATCGCAGCCGCGTATACATATACAATAATAAAACGCCAATTCTATGTGATAAATGCGATTATAACTAAAGACCTGACATGGTACAATGCCTTAAACAAAGTTTCCCAAAACAAAACAGCGTGGCAACTCCTAACCATCATATCGATCACTATGATCCTTAAATATGACCACATTTATCAGTTATATAACAAAATGGCTGAATTTAAATTAATCGCAGCAATAAAATTGAAAAGAATATCGAAAGCACGATTTCCTTTGCTCGGCCGGCCAATTGAGCCTGAACGCGTTTATGCATTTCGCTCGGTTTTTTATTTCACCGAGCCGAGGAAACGACGATTCTTTAGTTTTCTAATTTAAAGAAAAAATCATTTCAATAAGGAAGTTTATTCTTGCATTGAAATAAAAATCTGCAGGTTTATTTTCATTTGAAAGCGTATTACCCAATAAATGGTTTTATTGAATGAATACCTTGACTGAATCGGGACTACTTACTGCAGATTAGGATTTTTCTATTTCTCACTGCTGCTATCAATAAACTATAGAGGAGTCGTTGGTTATGCAGCCGTACTGATTGTATTGAATTTTTGTTTTTATTCTTTCTTCAATATTTTTTTATCAATTCCGTGCCTTCAATTTAAACTTATTTATTCAAAGTACTGTCAAAAGTTTTGGTTTATCGGTTTTGGCCGATATTAAAGTATATGCCGCTACAAATACAGTAATCAAATGATAAAATTATTTTACTATCTGTCACCAAGTCGACACATACTACACGTACTACGTCGAGTCGTAGAATAAGTATTCTATCGACATCCAATCCTTAAATTCATAGATAAGACTAACATAATACCTTTTAGGACTCTGTATAACTTGGTTCTGTGCACGGTTATCTTTCCAGACGCCCCTTTTGATAGAAACAAACTCATATTGACGTAACGAAGAAAATAATACGGTCAACATACGGTGAACTTTTTGAATCTTTAATCGTCAATACAAATGAAATAAATATGTACCAACGTAAAATTATCTGGCACCCTTAATGTGCGAATACCAACCGTATTTATTTTGTATTTCTAACATGCAGGGAAGTATGTTAACTTACTCGAAGAGCAATGAACCGGTAGTTTGACATATTCGGAGACACTTTTCTACCCACTTTCTTTATCGCGCTTAAAGCGAGGATCACACCGGCAGCGGGCGCACGGGCTAGACTGACGGGCGCGCATCGTTTCAACTCTTTTCGTACATCGTTTTACACAGCGAACTACATGGCTAACCTACGAAAGCGACTAAACTACGTGAACGAAATAACCAGTAAATGACGCTCTCTTATACTTTTGTTAGCTAAAGCTTCGCTTATTTCATAGCGTTACTCGCCGGTTTTGCCCGCCCGCTAGCTTCGTAGGTTTGCTAGCCTAACGCTAGCACGCGACCATTGTGAACTTCGCTTAAAGATTAGATGAGATACAGACGTTGCTAGGTAGATGAAGGACTATCCTCGGTAGCGCAACCCGTTTGATCGTCAGGCCAGCCAACGAGGGATCGATCCAGCAAAGTTGATTGACATAAAAGCCAATTTTACTGCATTTAATTTAGTTAGAAAACTTACTTTGGAACCTTTTTCTTTTTTTTTGTTGCGCGGTGGAAATTGTTTTCAAGCATTCGTGACTCCACGACTAGGCTGTATAAATGAAATCAACCGAGTGGCGATCAGACAGAATATGTGTGTGTACTCTTTAAAACTTTTGCAGAGTCCTCTAAGTCCCTTGATGGCGGGACTTCGTCTCCATCTGTCTCATCTCTTAAAAATATTTATTATATATAAACAAAAGATGTGTACAGAACTTATCAGAAGTTCATTACTGTTTTTCAGTAATATTCAGTACTTCTGATAAGTTCTGTACATTTTTCGTAAATGCTAAGTAGGTATACAAACGTTCGTCTTGTTTATGTGTCAATGGCTACATTTGCCGCACGGTTTTAGCCCAGTACTCGGCAATGCATATCGCATTAGGCCTTGGTACATACCGTTAAGTGTGTACGATTTTGAGCTAGTGGGGCACATCAGCATATGGCCCATTGTGTGTAGTAATACGCCTCAGTCACAGTAACGGCACTTCATCCAACAAGACCCTAACCGTAGCATAAATAATAAGCGTTACCATCAAATAAACCCAATCTTTATATTGTAATATTTTTTAAAAGCCCAAGACCATTCATTCACACGAGGTCAATTGATCATAAACTAGACAAAACCTTTATTATGGTATTCAGAGAACAGATAAACAAAGAACCGATAATTGGCTGATCACATAATTAATTGTTGCAATTGTATTGTAGGGTATGGCAGAAAAAGCATGAAAGTAGAATTAACGCAGTTGCGATGCGATCACTGCGTAGTATGTGTGGTGTGAGACTGATTGATAGAATTCCGAATGTAACTAGGTATACGAGAGAGCAGTGGTCTGAAAGAAGATGTCGTGACTGGGATTGAGAAAGGAATGCTGAAGTGGTTTGGACTCGTGGAGCGAATGAGTGAAGAAAGAATGACGAATCGGATCTATAAGGCCAATGTGTGTGGGCAAGTCAGTCGCGGCAGACCTCATCGGACATTCCTCGACCAAATTGGGGACGTCTTAAAAAACGGCAAGGTCCGAAGTACGCGAAACCGGCGAGCATGCATGAAAAGAGTAATGAATGTAGAGAAAGCGCGTGAGGTCTGTAAGGATAGAAGCAAGTGGCGTTACGTTGTCTCTGCCTACCCCGACGGGAAAAAGGTGTGAATATATGTATGTATATATCGAATTGTAGCACCACCCAAAGGTAGACTGACAGATAATGCCCAAGGCATTAAGTCAACCTATATACAGTTTAGTGTATAAATAAATACCTAAATGGTTTTAGGTGGGCATCAAACGCACAAAATACTAGTCACACCCAACCGGCATAAAACGTGTAGGCACTACATTCTGATTTCTTTATACCAAAGGACATCTGTTACTTGGACTGATGAAGGTTTCAGTATAATTGACAACTATATTTATTTCTATTAAATTATTAGGGCGAGTCTAGATGCGTGCAGTGGAGCGATGGGGGCGCGCGTGATTCGCCTCCAAATGGCCTGTTGGTAATGACTCCGCATCGAACTCCACGTCAGTTTAACTTCATTACCAGTTCTAACTAGTGCATTATGTAGTGTTAGTATATATTACGTTTTATTTATTTTATCTTAGTACTTGCAGAATGTTTTTTGGTTCTTTTGTTTCTGTATTATAATATTATTGTTTTGAGTTAAGCTTTCTTGGCTGTTTATGCATCACTGAGAAAACTAGCGTCAAAACGGACAATTCATGAAATATTATAAGAGTAGGTATTATAAGAATATTCAGACAACATATTATTATTGTAATGTGTACTATCTCAGCATAATAAGTTTAGATTTTCAGGGTGGCTTGTATAAATATATAAAAGAATTACATCCTCCTTTGCTCCTTTAATCCTGTAATAGAACATGTTTCTATTTTCCAACACCACCGCACTAAGCATAATCCCTGTGTTACTTAGAAATATATTAAATAGAGTAACACAAAGAAAAAGAACACTGAACTATTTGTAGACCACACGATTTTGTTGCTCGGAAAATTATAAATAAACTCATTCACATCATTGAGGGAGGTCAATCTCGATAAGTTATAAAAACAACGCCCACGGTAATACCTACATCCTAGCTTATTATAAAACTTCTGTGGGAGGTAAGTACAAATCTCACAAAAACATACCTACCATAATTTTGTAGATAATACATTTAGCAATTTGTTACATTGTAAATCGGTTTTGAAACTACATGAATAAGAGGGGCGCAGAAAGAATAGTGCGAATTGGCCTTTTGCAATAGGTTTTAATTAAACAGTTTTAAGGTTCACTTCCCTAGTAATTTTTAAATAGAAAGGTTAGGTTTTTGTATATAGTAAAGTGTGTCATATCTGGTAAGACCAGTAAGCGGACCTCGTACTCCAAGCCGTGTAAGTCTGATGCAACCGGGATAACGCTAGGGCGATGATGTGTAAAGTGTACCTGCAAATAGGTGGTGAAAGAATGTCAAATGTATATTATTATTATTATTTGCAGCCCAACCTGTCCCACTGCAGGGCAAAGGCCTCCCTACCCTCTTTCTACCTCTCTCTATCGAGAGCTGTTGTTGTCCACTCTGCATTATAGAGTTTGAAATCATTTAGCCACTTAACCTTGGGTCTGCCGCGAGGCCTCTTTCGATCTGCGACGCACAAGGTGGTAGTTTTAGCCCAAATATTGTCAGACATACGACAGATATGATCGGCCCAGTCATATTTTAATTTGGCTGCTTTTTGTCCAAATGTATATAGACCTGATTAAACAGTATATTTTGTACTGTATTGCAAAATTTTACAATTAACTTATAATCGTTTCAAGAGTTGAATATCGTTTTTATTTTAGTCCCAATAATATACATAGGTACTACCGTGTTCATAACGTTCAAGGCTGTTTTCCAAGCCGTTGTCAATTATGCACTTACAATGCGACAATGAGGAGAGGCTATCTCATGAATCTATTCGTACCATCTGACGTCGTCCAATGACATGCGGATTCTCTTTGTGCTCGCCCAAAGAGCATTATATCGTACACCCCGTTTGAACACAGCTCTTAGTAATAGAAGGTATGCGTTGTATGTCAGTTATATTTTGTTTACGTGTTGTGGGCAATTTGGCAAACAGGCATATACCTTAGTAGATAATAATTATTACTATACGCAATAACTACAGTTTTAATAATTTCTCGCAGTGAAAAATATTTCTATGCTAAGTTTCACCCGAGGCTCAACCCGCCGCTCCACCCGCATGAATTACACATCTAAACTTTCCTCGGGAATCACGCTATCTACTGGCGAAAACTGTAGAAAAATCCGTTGGTTAGTTTTTAAGTTTATCGCATTCATACAGACAGGACAAAAAGGGGACTTCATTTTGTAACAAGGATATAGGTATAAAGCTTCTAGCGAACCTAGGTCATTAGATCTTTAGAACTGACATTACCCGAATGTAACATACATATCACACTCATCGATACACAAGGGCTTAAAACACAATAGGTATGTCTACGCTCGGAACATACAGGGAATGTTGTCAGCGGCGCGAGTAAGTTTGCACATAGTTAATTAAAAGATTACACACGAATGGGTAATTAACAGCAGATTTGTTCTCTCATCTGTTATAGTCGCATCGTGTAGATCAACGTGGCGGAGGTAATTTGATACGCGCGGAGTGTTTTACCTGCCTTCAAGGTTTGCTTTGTTCTGATCTACCCACTGAACGGTGCGAGTCGGTATCTAGCTGTGTAATCACTTCGATCGACGTATGTATGGCTCGCGGCACGAATTATGAGTGTTAACGTCTGCGAGTTGTAAATTTGTTTTGTCGTGTGATGTAAATATGATTGGTTACCATATACAAAATGATCGAGTAGTTAAGTATAATAATGGATCAACTTAGGAAAGTGAAGCTTTGATCTACTTACTGAAATACTGTGTGGTTTAGAACAACAGAAACTAGGATTTAGAATGTATGAATGATGTGTCGATGTGTCTATGGTGCATTAACAAGTCTTAGGCCATCGATGCGCCTGAATTACCGCCGAATGAATACGAAATTTTGTTTAACATCTATAACACGTCACTTGCTTTTTCGCATATTGTGTGTTCATAAAAGTATTAGCTTAGTTAGTAAGACCGGGAAGAGGATTTGGGCTATTTTGTTGTACTGTTTTCTATTTTATCGTTACGTGTATAAGTGCACAGCGTTCGATTTCCATGTCATTATTAGTATACATACATATGCTCTACTTTGCATTAGCTTTATACTAGTGTAATTAATTTAAATTTTGACGTTTATAAGCGTCACTTTGTGGCCGAGATGAATAAATGATTTTGACTTTTGAGTGACGGATAATTCCTAAAAACTATTTTAGCTATAAATCGATATCGCTATATTGCAAACTAGTGAACATGCAAGAATTAATAATGTTGTGGGCGATACTGAATTTATGGCAAATGCACTTGTTTTCAATTAATTGTTGAAAGTTATTTTATTGGATAAACACCGCTTGGCTGGAAAAGCAGGTGGAATTTAATTGTAAAGTTTTAAGCATTATTCACATTATTTTAGAAGATATGCCGTTCCCATATTTGTAAATATTCTATTAAGTGTGCAAAGAGATTTATCTAATACATATTTACGGCTTCACTGACACTAGTTTTCACAAGATTGTCTTTGAAAATGAGTATTTGAAGACCAATCTGGACGCAGATTATAGCCATGGTTTCTTGAAGATGCATTGTATTTGGAACTAAACTGACATTTAAAACATAAATTTTGTAGGATGACAAGAAGTGGTTCTTAATCAGCTTGCAAGATTTGACCCATAAATACAAACCAACTAGACTACTGAAATAAAAGCTAGAAATAAGTAATTAGTCAAATTAGGGAACGATTCGTGTTTCCTAATCTGATGTACTTATGTGAAAAGGTTCTTCCAATAGAATATTTATATATCGGCTTGTAGGTATTAAAAAAGGAAGAAATCCAATATTCGAATATTTACAATACTATTGAGATAATGACAATAACAGCGGAATCCATTGTTCATGAATCTTCGACAACTTGTCATTTAAATGTCATAAGTTTTATATTATGATGCAGGTAATTGACAGTTTTTGTTGTTTTCTCTTCGTAATTGTGTTTTATTACACTTTTGTATATGATGTCTTTAATATCAACGCTGGATTCATTCAGTAACCACCGTATTGTTCGCATGAAATTACGAGTATCCATTAAAATATTTCGTGAAAACGCCACGTTAACCTATGTTGACTGCTGCACGTATAAACCATAACAATGTAGGTATACGTGACATAATTTAATTTTATTCTTATAGCGTTTGAGCTGGTTGGGTTTATCATGGTGCTATAAACTGTATGTAGTATATTCCCACCTCGCCTCGTCTCCCGTCAGGTTTAACGGACGATTTAAAAGGCTACTAAAGGATTATGTCATTTGGACGGGCGAAACGAAGCGTTTTGCCAGAGAATTGTTCATATCCAGCTCACTGTGCGTTTTGACAAGATTTCAAAGGTTTGACGTGTATAAATGTATATTTGGATTGACTTTTTGACGTAAGCCATTTTGTGCAACGAGATCACAGTTTCGATGCCTATGTTGCATATTTGAGTCAGGATTTAGTGTTGTATAATACTGTTTCTCACAATATAGTATGCTTTTGTTATAAGATGAAAGAACGTTTTAGAATCAATTAATGTTTAAAAATTTTTGAATGATCATGAATTCCATATGAATTCAAAGTGGTATTTGGATTTTCTGCTCGGTAATTCTCAACGGTAACACGGCCAAGTTGTAGGCTTATTTTCTATGCCTTTGAGACCTCTGATGCAATATGTGTATTTATACTCATCTTCTAGTTATCTCAGAGTGATGAAGGTACTATTCAGACATGTATAATACATACATAAACTCACGCCTTTTTCCCGTCGGGGTAGGCATAGACAACGGAACGCCACTTGCATCTATCCTTACAAATCTCTCGCGCTTCCTCTACATTCATTACTCTGTTCATACATGCTCGCCGATTCCGGGTGCTTAGGACCTTCCCGTTTTTCAGAACGTCACCAATTTGGTCGACGAATGTCCTACGAGGTCGGCCGCGACCGGCTTGCCCATACACGTTAGCCTCATATATTTGGTGCGTCATTCTTTCTTCACTCATTCGCTCCACGTGCCCAAACCATTTCAGCATTCCTTTCTCAATCCTTGTCACGACATCTTCTTTCAGGCCACATCGCTCTCATATTACTGCATTTGGAATTCTATCAATCAGTCTTACCCCACACATACTACGCAGTGACCGCATCTCAACTGCGTTAATTCTGCTTTCATGCTTTTTCTGCCACACCCAACACTCACTACCGTACATCAACGTGGGCACAAGCACTCCATTATGAACCGCCAGTCGCGCCTGTTTTGGCACATTCTGGCCGTTCATAAAGGCATGCAGCGCTCCATTTACACAGTTTCCCGCAGTCACTCTCCTTTCAATATCTCCTTCACATCTTCCATCTCTTGTAAACATGCTACCCAAATATACAAATTCTGTCACTTGTTCAATGTTTTCTTCTCCAATCGCAATATTACACTCAATCACATTTTCATCCTTCTCAAACACCATCACTTTCGTCTTTTTTGCATTCAATTTCATACCTTTCGATTCAAAGCTCTCATTTATGCAGTTCATCATTTGTTGTAACTCAGTCGCCGACGACGCCAGAATGACTTGATCATCGGCGTACGAGAGGCACTTAGCACGCAATCCTGCCATATCGATCCCGCATTCCATTTCCCTCATATCATTCATGCAGCTATCCATGAATAAGTTGAACAACCAGGGCGAGGCTGCACACCCCTGTCTGACACCTACAGAGATGTCAAACCAGTCTGTATTGGCACCGTTAACCCGGACACAGGCTCTGGAACCCCTATACAGAGATTTCAGAGCCCTAATTATAAAATTGTCCACCCCATACATAGATAGCACCTTCCATAATTCCTTTCTATTCACTCTATCATAAGCCTTTTCCAGGTCTATGAACGCGCAATATACCTTCTGGTTTTTTGCCAGACACTTTTCGGTTACGCAGCGTAAGGAAAAGACCTGATCCGTACATTCCATTCCCTTCCGAAATCCCGCTTGCACATCCCATATCTTCTCATTAGTCACATTTACTACCCTGTCAATCAATATTCTGGCATACATTTTTCCTACAACACTAAGAAGGCTGCCCCCCCAATTCCGCGATAATTTCGACATTCCTGCTGCGAACCTAACATGTATAATTAAGTAGAAAATATATTCTTAAAGTGTTTCAGTACAGGAATGTTTGCAGAATAAGTCATCATCAAAATAGGAAACTTTTATAGTGATTTAACACAAACGTATAGGTACTATCCATCCAGCGTTGATATTAAAGACATCATAGTCACGCACCCAATAAACCGAACAAAACCATAAACGCCTCAATAATTTAGAACACATCAAAGAACATGAAAAATCAATGGTGTAAAACCCCGAAAACATTTAATTGATCGGTGGTTAGAAAGGGATTGAGGTTTTTGTTGGATTTTAAATTAAAATTACTTTGCTTTACGTCGGTTTCGATTTGAAAGCATCCACTGAAGCTTTTTAATTAATGTTGTCGTACAAATACAAGGATGCCGCACGTTGGTTTTAAAATTTTGTTTAGTTTTGACATCTTAATTAAGTTATGTGCGGGTTACATTTTAGAGTCAAAGAAGGTATTGTTGTTATGCTATACATTCTGAAGACTAATTCTCGTATTTTATCAGATTGAAATTAAGTTTTGAACGAAATGAGACTCGATTTTGAATTGACTCAGAATCGGTTTTCTGTTTATTTAGTATCATTATCGTCTAATTTGAGTTCTATAGTTCGACGTTGACAGATTGTTCAATTTACAATCTAGTCACTTTAACATTCCAAAAACATTCAAATATTAGTTAATTTAGGAGAATACCATTTGTGACATGAGTATGGCACTGACATTAAATTGAAACTGCATTTTAAACAAATATAACACCTCGTTTGTAGCCTGGGGTTAATCTACACAAAATGTGCAATAATAAGACGAAATGTTGTCTTAAAATCCATTCTGTCAACGCCTGCGAAAATATATAGGCATCTTAACTAAGCATGCGTCCAGAAAGTGCAAAAATTAAACCGTAATATTCTAAAAAAGCAAATGCTGTGGTTTTGAAATCTGTTCGCGTAAAACATTTGAACGGTTCGCGACCCTGTCAGCACGATCACTTAACGTTTCAACCACGTTCAGCAGAATATATACACTCTCCTTATACTATTGACATAAATGTTGATCACATTGTTTCCCCTCAAGGGTCGGCTGAACGAATATAAATGAATCTTATATTTATGATACTTTTTCTTTTGCCTCTCTTCTTGGTAGCATTTTATTGCTCGTGAAAGGGTACGAATTGTTTTGCTGACAGATTTACGAGGAAAGATTCGGCGTTTTGTTTTATCTGTGACTTCCATTCTTGAGAGGCAACTTTGATTGCAGAAACGTTGAATACAAATTTAATATCGCCGGCCATTATATGATTTACAACTGAGCTGTCATGTTTGGGCTAATCGATGGTCGTTTGCGAACCTTTTCACTAATAGATGGTTGTGGGTATTTTTTTCGGTGCGTGTTGTTAAATATTCTTGTTGGCATAAACGTCTATATTACTAAAGTGATAGGAAAAAATACTATACTAATACAATTAATTTTACATGGCTCTGGGCTATAGTTTATGGAGAACTCGATTAGGCAGGCTACATTTGAGTAATCGATGTTTTGTCGACAAAAGTTGATGAACTGTTGTTAAATTTAGACTAACTAAATCAAAATTAGACTATTGCTATCTTATACTCACAGAGTAAGGCGATGTTTTAGAGTTGTTAAGCATAATTTAGTCCCGATTCATCGTTTGTGGCTCGCCCTACTTTACTCATTTCGCCGTGTTAGCTAATACCACGCAATATATTTAGTGAAACTAAATAATTTAACTTTCCATATTTGTTATCGTTTCCCTCTATGTCAAGTATCAAAGAGAGGGATTGACTAAATTTAGTTTAGTCTAGTACAACAGAATCATTAGTACATTTAGTTTTAGCCCTTTTAATAATGATTGTTCCTTATGATTATTTGCCAACTTTGTTTTTGTTTGACGTGTGAGTGTGTGGCCAACTCTAGTGTCGGCGTTTTCAGAAAATCTGCGATGTGGTCTAACGATCCTGAGACAAGAACCGGGACCGACAACTTTACGTGCCCTCCGAAGCACGGTAGCGCTCAATGGTAAGTGCCACACGTGGTCACCCATCCAAGTGGCGACCTGTGCAAGCATTACTTAACTTTGCCGATCTGTTATGAATGGTTAGCCAAGCCTCGTTGTGAGCGCAAAAACAAAAAAAAATGCCAACTGGTCCAAAAATCAACACAGTTTAACTATCTGCGGTCCTTCAAGAAATTAAAAAATCTGTGTCTTCTATGGTCGTTTCCACTAAGCCTGTGGTTTTCTAATGGAAATTATAGTGTGTTGAAAAAAATCATATAGTCAGAAGAAAGAGGCGAAGGTAGTTTTACTTCTCTCAAACACCTTTCTCTCTTTCTTCCTTCGCTCTTTCTATAGGAAAGCGAGCAAGTTTCTATTCGAGTTTCGCCTCGTCTCCAGCGCTCTTACTGAACAAAATGCAGTAGCATAGCTGAAATAAATAGTAATGCTAACTGCGACTTTATGCTGTCCTATCGAGAGAGATTGGTACTATAATCGTGGCGGCATTCACGCCTCAACCACCGTGACTCTCAAACTAGTAATCTTCTTCGCATTCATCAGCATTACCAGCCAGCTGTAGTCCTCTCTTGGATATAAGCCTCTCCAATGGTATGCTGCTGAGCTTGTGTATAGCCGCTGCCAGCTGCTTTTCGTAAATTGACATACCACCTTGCTGAAGGGCGAGAATAGTAGCGGCCCCTATTACGTCCCTCTAGCTCGTAGCTCAAACGGATAAATATAAACATTACGGTGACATGTAGTCCCGATTACAAACACGCCGCATGCATCGCTCTGACTCACGCAGCATGCGACACAATGACGATCGGCGTGTGGATGGCGACATTACTAGCACATTTGTATGTGGATTATACTGCTACACAAATAGAATTACGCTATATTACATTATTTATAAGCACTTAGACGATGACCTAAACCTTCTCATATTACCTTAGAAGAGGCCAGTGCTTAGAAGTGGCAAATGTTATATACAGGGCTGATGATGAATATTAAATAACAAAAAGGCAACTTTGAAACCTGAAGCCTGACCAAGTAGCTTTTACGTCTAACAGGTCAGTATAATGTTCTCGAGAGACAGGTGAAGTCTGCCAATCCGGACTTGGCCAGCATGGTAAACGATAGCCTGAGACTTCTCTTGGTGTGAACAGGAGATATGCCCAGCAGAAGGACAGCTTAGAAACAGGGCTAATTTGGAGCGAGACAGTTTTTAAAAACTGATGTTATTATTATCAACAACCCTGAAGCAGGCCTTCAGTGACATCCATTTTAAACATAAAAATAAGTGAAATCAAACTGTGGTTTACAGATTCTATCGCGATATATTGGTTTTACCGAATGATCTAGACACTATATTTTTTATTACTAGCCGACGTTTCAGTTTCTTTACAGGAACCGTGGTCACGGAAGACAGTGCCGTGACCACTATGTGTAACATTCGCGTAAACCGGAGAAAATACTATAAAAATAAGTTTCTCAAATATATTCGAACACACGTATACTTAATATTAATGTTCGATGTAATAACAATGTTAGCTATTAATTTGTTCGTTCGCCGCTGCTGGAGTGGTCCTGAGCGGAGGCTTGCAGCCTGCTAACTCGATAACAAGACAACAGCTTTCCTAATTGCAATTTATTGCAGGTACCTACTGCAAACAACGTCTACTTTACTCAACGCTCACGTATTTTAAATTAATTTGCAAATACAGACCTGTAATTACATTTCGCTATGAGAATAGCTTTAGACTATTCGCTTTTTGTGTCTGGCGCAATGAAGCTGTCTGTCTGATTTACGCTGTGGTAAAGCGTAAACATGACTGAAATGTAAGTATTATGAAAACGGCGCCATTTCTTAGCTATTGTTTCTTTCAAGTGGATCAAAGTCATTGCCTGCTGTAACTATTCAACCAATCAATCCGCCCCTTGCAGGCTAAGGCTGGACGTATCCTTTTTCTATATATTTTGTTGCGCTCTGGATATAAGTTACGAGCCGTCTAAACTCTGCCACGTGGTTGCTTAGTATGATCGAACGTTTTGAGAGCTGGCGGAGAGTGTGAGTGTTGAGCTGTGTGTGGCTGTGGCTGGCCCCCTGTCCACTACAGTCATGTGTAGTGGCATGGTCACGCAAATTTTATTCAAGACAAGCAACTTTACAACTAAATGTGTTTGTTAAAAATGTCTTGATTGCCTAAAATATTACCTACAGCCATCATCATTTAGGACATATGTAGATATTTTTATTATAATTAACTTTTTGAAATTAGTATGAATACATGAAGTTAAATGAGTTCTGATTTGTTAATTATAATATTAAACTAAAGGTATATATATGCAAGAAGTTTTAGGACCAGTTGATTACAACATACTTTTTAAATATGTGTTTGCCAGTTTTTGAAGCCGATTAAGATATTTTATCATATTTCCAGATGTTGATTCGTCTACCTAGTAGATATACATAACACATAACACCATCAACAGTCAATAATAGCTAGTGCTGGACTAGACCTCTCCTTTGAAAGGAGATTTTGGCCTATTATACCACACGGGCGGGTTCCTATAGGATCTGGATCAAGTTTTCCTTCTTTTACAGTGCTATTCTCTACATAATATACTCCATCTGTTGGCCCTTAGACAACCACGGGACAATGTGATATATGTATAATCAATCTATTAAGGTAATCGGAATTTACAATATAGGCTGTATATACTATATGAAGATAAAAAGTTCAGTACACGTTTGGCTTTTACAAAACTAAACATTTACAACAAGCCCTCATTCTAATAAGCTGATTAGCCATTATTTTCATTTCAAATGAAGCTACAAAACAATGAAGTCCATGTATAAAATTCCGCAACAATTCATAAATTTAAAATAAAACAACAACTGCACAGAAGTGCATTCCACAAGATTTCCTTGAAATGATGTCGAATTAATTATCTCGCTAGTTTTGAATTTTCATTTCGCCGATTGCACACTTTGTGAGCAAGATATTCCCTCTTAAGTTCTATTTATAAATTCAGTGAAAAGCAATTAATTTAAAATCAACAATAGAAAAGTTCCCGGTTGTGATGCATTGTGTTCCGCTTAGCCGTTTGCTTTCTTCAACTGTTGGATTGTTCAATGATTTCCTTTATTAGCCAGACTATTGAAAATGAGAGAAAGCCCGTTCTTCTGTTTTGTTTATTTCAATTTACTTATCGTATTTCATATCGTTTATTGTATGTATTGTTAAGATTTATTATTTATTTTTTTACTTTAAGCGCAGGTTTTGATTTCGGAGTCATGTATTTCCGTGAATTAATTACTCGATATACTCGTAGATTCAGTCCGCAGTTCAGGAACTGAATAAAGACTACATAAAACGATACTTATTTCTTTTTAAATGTTATATTTAGCTAATTATAATTTACATATATCTATAAAGATTACATAAATGTGTAGTTAGAAATAACCAATCAAATCATCAATTAACGTATCCAGCTTCTCGAAGCAAAACACCCAATTTTCTTCACAAAATTCTAACCAACGCAGTGTGGGTGTTTCGGTCATCAATTTGTCATGCCAACTACTCTCAGCAATAAGGAATTTCCAAACAGGATATATGCAAAACCAATTGCACCGATGTGTGCACCGTGCACTAAGCCGTAATAAAGGAGTGCGCAACCATACATCTTCGGATATATTTGCCCTGAACCAAATCCTGTCCGTAGCGAACTTGTAATGAATACCTATTACGATTGTTTATCGTTGGATAACAGTAAAACGGTATCGGTTATACAATAGTAGTGAAAGGGATTAATTTGTTGACAGTAAATTGGATCCTAATGAAGCAAAGGCTGTGTGTAGAAACAAGACGGTCGTCTTGGTCCCTGTTTACATGATTAAACGGTTCGTTAGCTTTGTTTCAAATCCAATCGGCCGTTTGTACAACTGCTGGTGTCTCCACTTCTGCGTTTACTGTTATGCTTTACGTTTTGTTATCGTCTGTGCTACAGATTTTTACAAATAGTTTTTACCAAGAATCTTCTCGATGATGTGGAGTACTTACTTTTGTTTTTCGCTGCCATACAAACGTAATTTGTTCGGATATATAAAAGTCATTCAGATGTGGTATGAAATTCACACCCCTGAAATTAGGCATTTATATCGTAGTCGCCAACTGAGAACGGCTGTTAAGATATAGTTGAATTAGAATAGTTAAGTGACACTGTTTTCGACAAAACTAAGATTGATAGTGAAACCGCAGTAAACAGTTAGTAGAAGATATTTAAATTCACAACGAGTTTGAATTTCAGATAATTGTGAAAAGATTTTGACATTTTATATTTAATTTAGCGATTTGATGTTAGCATAGTCTAGTTTTATTTACAATTTTATTGTTTATAATTCAAACCGTTATCCGACAGATAATAATATGATGATATGATGGTCTCGGCCTGGACGACGGCACTTTTCTTTCCGGACCCTGTGCAAACGACTGTGAAGATAATTCTGATCCTATTTCTAGGAATAATCCTAGTGATAATACATGCATTTAATACATTTATTTATTGTTTCACAAGTTACTACAATTATGAGACACATTAATATTTTCAACACATGAATTTGCTTCTATTTATGTGCGGCTGGTACTTAAAATAGGAAAACCTGAGCCTTAAGTACCAGCATCCTTCCGATGACACGGTTAAACAACTTACATAATTACTGAGACACTACAATATACAACAATAGTAAAGAATTAAATTTAACAAATAAAAAGTAATAAACTAATTTAAGCATAATATTTGCCTTTAGCACATTTAAATTTAAATTAACCTTGCATTTTGAGTGTGTGTGTGGGTGTGCGTGTGTGTGTGTGTGCGCGCGTATATGTGTTAAATGGTGAGGTGGAGTGATTCTCCGTCTCGTCATATGATAGTTTTTGAAGCCATTCACTTATGATGGTTTTGCAGTCATGTTTGTTATAGTAAACTATTGTTAGTACTACACATACATACATAGTAAACTATTTAATTTATTGTAAAGAAAACGTCCAAGAAAGCAGAAAAAACCGTTGGCTGAATGAAGTTCTACAGGTCGCATCAAGTGGGAGTTGATGGCTGCGAGTATTTGGCTGTTGAGAAGAAGATGAGGTAGATGATCACTGTTCAAAAAAGAAAATAGAGACTTAATGTGTAACTATAGACCGATTGCACTCATACCCGTGTTCGCAAAAATATTTGAGAAATATCTCTATAAACAGGTTTATTCTTACTTGGATAAATTTGATATTCTATGTGAGGCACAAAAGGGGTTCAGGAAAAATAGGTCCATTAATTTGGCTATTTATGATTTTTTAGAAACAGTCATGTCCAATGTGGATAAAAGAAACCCTGTGTGTGCAATATTCTGCGACATGACACAGGCCTTTGACTACGTGGATCATAGAATTTTATTAGAAAAACTAGAAACTTATGGAGTAAGAGGTAATGTTTTACAACTATTTAAATCTTATTTGCATAATAGAAAACAAGTAACGGCCATTACCAGAATCAACGATTTTAAAAAAGAAGTGACTTATTTATCAAATGAACGTTTCATCAAATATGGGGTGCCACAAGGTAGCATCTTAGGACCTATTCTTTTTAATATGTATATTAATGACCTACCCAAGTTTATCGAACAACCCATTACCCTATTTGCTGATGACAGCACTTTAACAATACCTGCCACTGAATCTGACTCCTACGAAACTGACATTAATTATTCATTGACATCCATAATATCTTGGTTAAATAATAATAATTTAAAAATTAATCTTAATAAAACTCATATTATGCATTTCAGCCAGAAAGTAACTTTGACCACAACACATGATATTAATGTACATTACAATCATCAGTCTATAAATGAAGTAACATCCGCCAAGTTCTTGGGATTGATTATAGATAGTAAGCTTAATTGGAAAGGTCATATCAACGAAATAAGTAAAAAAGTCAGCAGTTCCGCTTATGCCTTATATAAACTAGCTCCACTTGTTAACACAGATTCCCTTCTCACTGCTTATCATGGTCTAGTGGCATCAAGACTTCGATACGGCATTATCTTCTGGGGTAATGCCACAGATAGGGAACTAATATTTCAAATGCAAAAACGATGTATTAGAGCGATGTTTGGCTTAAAAACAACAGACAGTTGCAGACCGTATTTTATAAACGATAAAATTTTAACACCTCCGTCCTTATATGTGTACGAAGTAGCAATGTTTGTGAAGACAAACCCGCAGCTGTTCCCAAAATTATCAGACGGTGTTATACGCAACAGACGCGATAACAGTAGGCTCTGTGTCCATCATGCCAAAACTACACTATTGAGCAAAAGTGTGTTCTGCATGGGACCTAATAAGATACCTAAATCATATAAAGATTTAAATGTAGCATGTTTTAGTAAACATATAAAGGAACTCTTGGTATCCAAATGTTATTATGCTGTTACAGATTTTTTAAATGACTCCTTATAAAATATTTTCTTGTGACTCAGTATTATAATAACTCTTGACATTGTATCATATTAAATTTTCTTTTTTGACATTGTATTACTATAGTATTATTATTTGTATTGCATTATATAATTTTTCTTTTACTTTTGACATTGTATTATATTATAATTAGCATGATTTAACCAGATACTATTATTGCTTTAAATATTGGTCATAATTCAATAATTATTGTAGGTATTACTTTGTTTCTGAAGACCTGCTTGTTATCTGATCTGACGTTAATATTTGTACGCCTATCAAGGCAAAACATGTTGTAACTATTTAACATTCAACACCTGTATGCATAACACATGTTTTATCAAATAAATATATTATGATTATGATTATTATGATTATATGATATAGGTACTTTCCCTCATCTTGTTATATAAATACACGTCATTAAATCTTACTATAGAAGTTCTGTGTACCTGTGATAGTTATCATAATCATCCTAGCGCTATCACGATTGGGAGCCAAGTCTTTTGCTTTCGAGCCCCGTCTCCACTAATAGGTTACAGAATAGTATGTATACGAAAGTCGGCAAACTTTTTTAGCGATATAATAAATTGTTTAAATTTTCGTTGCTTGATAAACAAATTATTTGTTCGACCTTTAATAACTTTTCACAATCAATCACAAAGTGTTATTGAACAATTCCTTCCCGATTTTAGTTTATTGCAATATTTAAAGTAAACATAATTAGAATAAAGTCAATTGTACGGATCAGTGAACCCAAGTTGTAGGGTAAATAGAACGGATCAAATGATAACAGTAATGTTATTCGACACTGTTGATGTTAACGAGAAAAATTCACGGGAAAACATAACTTTCTTGGCGAAGTATCTTCCACAGTTAATTTGTTGTTTATTTAACATAAATTATTACTACAAGTATTTTATTATATTTTAGATGTTGTTAGTTCAAAGTCAAATAATAAATATCGTTTAACTTATGAGATTTGTACAGGAAGTAATATGTAACGTATCGAAGATAGTGAATATTTAAGGTTTCTCGGAGATGACAAAAGCAAGTGCCGTGCCGTCTTTGACATCCCGCCTTCAGTTAATCTTGGTCTCAGTTTGTACAATCCATGACATTCTTTGAGGCAAACTTGCCCGCAGCGATAGCCTAGTGGAGATACCAACGGACTGCCATGCAGAGGGTTCGAATCCACGGCACGCACCAATGACTTTTCGAAGTTAAGTGCGTATTAAATTGTTAATTATCGCTTGCCACGTTCCTCGGAGAACACGTTAAACCGTCGGTCCCGGCTGTCATAAAGAACTTTGACAGTCGTTACGGGGAGTCAGTACCCTCAAATAAACTAATACTGGTCTTAACCATGGAATATCGCTATCCCTTTGGGTTGCGGAGGCCAGACGACAGTCGCTCTGTGGAAAAGTTGATATTCTGTCATAATTGTTTAGACCAGTAAGCGAACCCAGGGCTCCAAGGCGTGTAAGTCATGGATCCAACCAGGATAACGCTAGGGCGATGATGATTCTTTGAGGCAAACAGAAGGAATTGCACACTTATTGTAAAATAATTATTGTATTTCGCCAGGTCGATTCAACCTGTTTTAGTGACTGTCTTATTAAAACCATAATAATTATCATGTTTTTTGAAAATAGTATTAAAGCTTTTTATCTTTAGCTGAATACTACATTTACTAACATTTACCAAGATCATGTTCAGCTTGAACTACGAAAATGTCAACGAAACGAAACCAAAATTTAAAGAGTCAATCTGGATTACCTTTTTGTTTTTATCTCTTTTTAAATTTATCAGAAAGAGCAAAGTAATATTGTGTACAACAGTAGATAATAATAATATCATCATCCCTAAGTGTATGCTCGTAAAATAATCATATTCAGAAGAGGGATATTATTATAAATGGGAGTTTTAATATTGTGCTGATAGGTTGATGCTGATTTCGTAAGGTAGTGAAATAGGCATGTAAAGAAGAATATACTGCTTACGAATATATGCTTACAAATGTACAGTTGTCAAAATATTTACCTGATACGTACGTACAGGGAGACACGTATAATTAGAGCGACATAATTAACAGAAATTTGATTGGCGCGCAAATTAGTCTTCAATTGACGACGGCAGTGGTTTCACCACTGCCGTCGTCAATTGAAGACTATAAGCATATATAAGCATCGTTTGTACCATAAGCGCATTAGCATATAAATCACAGTACCTATGAATCGTGTGTGATTTCTGCCTCAGTCGATTAGGCACTGTATGATATAATCATCTCGTATGAATTATAAATGAGTTTTTCTTGTAGCTACTGATGGGGATTGTTACGAGTGGTTAGTTGCCATTTGCATCGGAGAGTATTTCATGTACTTCTGTATTATTTATGTGAATAGGTGACATTCCAGTGTTAGCTCTATTTATAGTCTGGCCCTCTAATAGTCAACCTATTAGCGTGTAAGAGAAGTGAAGAATTTTCGGGCACCCGGATGTCATTCATATCCCGGATATCATTCATATTCGAGAACAATGTCGATGACTGACTTTAGAGCACAGCAAACAGCAACTAAACTAGGACAGGCTGTTGGAGATGGAGTGCTACCGTATCAACACTTGGCTAGACCTAGTGAAGAATTAACCAGATAAACGATCGAGCTATACAGACATCTACAGCATTATGGTTACAAAAAATCTTTAAAATAAATTCAGCAGACTGCCTCCGTGGTCCAGTGAATAGCGTATGCAACTGCTGATTGGAGGTCCCGGGTTCGATTCCCGGGTCGGGCAAAAGTGTTACTGGGTTTTTCCGAATTCTCAGTAGCAGCACGGAGTCTGGTGATGTGCCCAGTAACGGCAATAGGCTCGCCCCCTATTACGTGGGACCTAAAAATTCATGGCGAAATGTGGGTGTAATATAACATCTCTGCCTACCCCTTCTGGGATCACAGGCGTGAGTGTATAAAAAAATCAGTACTGAGCCGATCCCGTATCATCATATTAGCGAATAGTCGTCCACTGCTGGTTATATGCTCCAAGGCTCTCCGCATAGACCGCTCTTGAGTCACCCACGATCCCAACAAGATCTTCGGTCCACCGTATGACCGTATGTCTGCTACGATGTCCAGTGCGTGGTCCCCTATATCTCTAAAACAAAATTATTTAGAACTATCATAGGTATTGACCTACCACGGATATTTTAATTGGCAGTAATACCACAATTTATTTCAGAACTAATAGTACCAACATCTGCCTCATGCCCAAACTAGGTTTGATGGCTTAGGTGACAAAATACAAAAAATAACGAAAATCCAAAGACTAAAATACGTAAAACAGCCTAAACTAGGCAATTCAAGATCGCAGCTCAGCATAGGCACGGGCCGCTGGCTGTTAGCTAACGGAAAACTAACTTTTCAACTCGACTCATTGTAAGCGTATTTCAAACTAACTGTTTACAGTACAACGTTCGTGTATAAATGTAAACGATGACTCCCGAGTCTCCATTTACTTGTTTGCTTTCTTATTTCGCTTTGTAAATTTGTTATAACAAAGCACATGCGAAACTTTCGGGCCGACTTGATTTCTTGTTCATAACAAACGCTACGTCTTAGTAAAACGCTAGCCTGTTATTTAAACTGTTATTTAGCTTGTTAATTTTGTTTTATGAAGAACGTTGAACTGGTGCTGACTAGAATTTTCTTTGTCATTAATTTATGGCACGTAGGAATATTTGTAGTCTTTTACGAGATTGTGAATTGGAATAGGTATGTATAATTATGTGTTTTTATTATCACTAGAAGATACATTTTGTAGCCTCTTGGCTTGTAGCAACGTCCGAAGCGAGAACGCATCTGAACTGACTGTCGCGACAAATCACAGCGTTGGTGGACCCAGGCGGGTCCCTCTAGGAGTGTAGTACCGTGTTTTCAACAAGAGCGTATCGACCAACAGGACTAACACCACGTGTAATTATATCGATAAATAATTAAATCAAGTGCGAGTCGGACTCGTCCATGAACAGTTCCGTAGTAGAGATGTTGACCTAACAGACCCATTTTCTTCACCCAGCAAAATATCATATATATTACAGGTAGTAGAGCCTTGCTGATTTCAGCATGAATGGGCCGGCTCGACCGGGGAAGTACTACCCTCTCACAAAAAATCGACGTAAAGTAACAGTACCTAAGTTGTTGCATTTTATTCGGTGAATGAGATTTCCGAAGGCCCTATCCCTTATTCCTTCTCCCTCATCCCACTCCTCATCCTATCCCTTTTCCTAATCCCAAGGGGCGGCAACGCACTTTTGACTCCTGTGGTGTTGCTTGTGTCCATGGGCGGCGGTAATTGCTTACCATCAGGCAATCCGTCTGCTCGTTTGCCGCCTATTACTATAAAAAATATATATATATATATCAGTATTCCTTGTTTGCCACTAATAATAACTTTGTTTTCCATAGTATTTATATTAATGACAAAGTTATATATTTGCAGTTTTCAGAATTTTGCTGTATCTCAAAAACTGATAACTACGTCTCGTTCAAACCATTTTTTTCAAAACAGAAACTAGATTTCCCATTGAATTTCAAAGCACCTGAACCAATCCTTTTCCACAAAGCTATATGTTTCTTTCACTTCCCATTGTAAGCTGCATCTGAAATATAGACGATAATCTATCGTAGCATATCGCATATTTTATTCAATATGGATCCATTTAAACGCTTTACATGTAATATTGCACCGAGATAGTTCAAATAATCATTTAAACCGTACAAAGTTATTGCCGTCGAGCTTACAAATGTCGGCTTTAAAATCATGTCCCCGTTAAAAGTTTCCTCATGATTAATTTATGAATATTCTTCTGAGATATGGTCTTGCCGCAGAAGATAAGAATTAAATTACGTGAAATTAAGTTTTTATTAAAACATCCGAATAAAAATATAAAGACGAAGTGATTTGAATAATTATCGCCATGTTCCCCTGCTTCGAGTTTCGCCAAGTATTCACTTCTTTTAATGTTTATGGACGTTAATGATTTTAATTAATATTAGTTTAAAATGTTTATTCAGGTCATCTTATTGGAGTAATTACTGTGAACATTGTGGGCGGTTTTGAAGCTTATGCTTTGGTTGTGTTGGCTATAAAATTATGAGTGAAATTAAAACTGGAGTTTCGGTTGAATAGGTATAACTTTAAGGCTCTTGAAATACTTGCCTTGTCTAAATATAGATGTATACTCTACAGCAGTTTAGTTCTTTAAACTAGGAGAGTCCGGAATGATCGTCACACTGGTTGGTTGTCTCAGAGTCATAACAGAAACTCGAATGATCGAATTAGTCCATTAAACGGCGTGGTAGGAGCGAGGAAGCAACTCCTCAATAATTTGATTTTCTTACAACATTCGGCATAGATCTGCTTACGTTCTGCGATTATCTTTACTTGTAACGTAACTTTTAGCCTGCTATCAAAAAACAGTAACCACATTCAAAAAACGAAACGTCGAAATCAAATATACCAAATATATACAAATCTTTAATATAATGTAAATATCAAAAGAGGAAATCAGTGGCTTATAGATTGTAGCACGGTTTTGTACAAGAAGCTATGCAGATAATAATTTGAGTTCAAATCTTTGGAAGTGGCAGTTCAAGCGGATAAGACCGCCTTCCCGTAATTTTCTGAAGTACACTCTCTAAATTCACTGAGAGCTCTTATATTCCGAATTTATAATATTACTGCTCTAAATATTCTACACTTTCGACTGATGTGGACTTGAAGTAGCAATGAATTCTGTCCCGAAAGGCTATTAAGTGACCATTCTTATTTTAGGTTTTCTGCGACACTTGAACTATTGATTCAAATTGTATGATCTCCTTATTCCGTGGCATTGATTTCGAGGATTCTTTCACAATAGACTACCTTCAATGTGTACCTTGTTATTTTTCCCGCCGTAAGCGTGATATCTCGAGAGAGTACTGAATCACGCCCATTCTCGATACACATTGACTTGATGTCACGAGTATGTCGCGACTATGATTATAATACTCGTAGTTTCTGACACACATATAACTACATCTCTATAATTACTTTAAATAGAAAAAAAATCTCGGGTCGATATGTAGAGGACACGGAGAGAATACTGTATGCTACTTATATTTATTTTATGCGATCAATATTGCCAACAGAAATCGAATTTCTTTTACAAACAGACTATATGTAGATGGACTTCCAGTCATTAAAAAATACTGATTCTAAGGTAGTTTACATTTTAATCACGGTTCACGAACCCGCGTTCATGAAGAAAAAAAAAGATTTGAGTTTAAAGCTGCATTAGTTGGCAATTTAAATTCATGTGTGACTTAACTTGGCTTAGAAGCTATCTTTGCAATCGAACGCAATATGTAGAAATAGGACGCATAAATAATAAGCAAATTTTGACACAGTACAAATCTCCACTTATGTTTTATAGGACAGGTGTACCTCAAGGTAGTATTTTGGGACCCCTATTGTTTTTGCTATATATTAATGATTTGCCAAACGTCACAAAACATAAGTGTGTACTGTTTGCTGACGATGTATCAGTCATAATACATAATAATCCAAAAGACGATCATGAAAAAGAAGTATATAACACACTTAATCAAATACTTCAATGGCTAAAACAAAATGACCTCAAAATCAATTTGACGAAAACACATTACATACAATTTAAAAATTATAAACAAATTCCTGCTAAATTAAATATAACAATTGAAGATGTTGACATTAAAGAAAGGAGTAATATAAACTTTTTAGGACTGACCTTGGACGAACACTGTAACTGGAAGTTGCACATTGACAATATATGTAGCAGGTTGAATAGATTTGTATATGCATTGCGACAGTTAAAAAAGTTTACAAATGAATCGGTTGCTCTTACTGCTTATCATGGACACGTTGGGTCGATATTAAGATATGGCCTTTTAATGTGGGGAAACTCAACTAACATAAATAGAGCTTTTATACTACAAAAAAAATGTGTTAGGGCTATTTGCAGTGTAGGACCCTTTGAGACCTGTAGGCCACTTTTCAAAAGATTGGGTGTACTAAAAATATATATCTATACGGGAATTAGCGCGAACATGCATTAGGTATTTACATACCTTATTTTTGCTTGACGTTTCGAGACGGTTGCACGTCCCGTGGTCGCAAGCTGACTGGTGTAGCGATGTCACGTCTCCGAGTGCGAAGTAGAAGATTCTATTTCTACCCCCGCGTTGTTGATTTTCGAGGTGCCGGCGCAAAACACACTAACCGTATCTGTATTTTGAACATTCGCCGACTGCGCATTAAAGTAGGGTGTTGTTAACCGGATCACTGGATTCCACGCCGATGACAATTTGAAATTTTTATGTCTTCTGATTTCGATCGCTTCACGCACAACTCTTGGGTAATAGTGGCGTTCCGTGGAGAGGACTTGTGGACGATGAAATTCAATCCAGTGATTGGTGCCCGATTAAAATAAATGTTCCGCAATCGCCGATTTGTTCGTTTGACGGTTCTTTACAGCTGCGATGTGCTCCTTTATACGTTCAGCGATAGTCCGCTTCGTTTGCCCTATGTAAGAGCTTCCGCAGCTGCAGTTGATTTTATAGACACCTGGGGTTTGTAGCGGTAGAACATCCTTTGGTGTGCCCACCATGTTGTATACTTTGGCCCCTGGTGTAAATACGGTCGGAATGGAGTAGTTTTTTAACTTTGCTCCTATTTTATCCGTAACACCTCTAATGTAGGGCATGTAGGTAGGTTGTCTATTTACCGCCGGATGTTTATCTCGCTTGATAGGCCGCGTCATTCGACGTTGTATCTGGTATCCGTTCTTCCTAAGTACCTCCTGAACATGGTCTAGCTCTAGATTCAAATGCTCAGGGTCACAGAGGTCGTGTGCTCTGTTTTTTAGTGACGTCACAACGGATTGCAGTTGTCGAGGATGGTGGTGCGACGTGGCGTGCAGGTATCTATCTGTGTGTGTAGGTGTGTATATATTCTTAAACATGCAACGCGAGTGTTTAAAAGTTTCTATTGGTTGTACTGACTTTGGTTTCCATGTACAAATTAGAAACAGGTTTGTTTGTAAGAAATCAAAGCAACTTATTCACTAAAACTAGTGTAAATTGTAAATATCAGCCGAGAGATCCAACAAAATTAAAATGGGAAATGAGCAAAACAAAATTACATAGTAGCAACAGCTTCATGATGATAATAAAAATATACAACCATATACCAAAATTCATCAGGGAACTACCTACTACCACGCAATTTAAAATAAATTTAAAAAAGTGGCTCATAGATAAAAGTTTCTACACAATCAAAGAATTCTTAGACTACAAATGAATAAATAAGTAGGTAATTAATATCGTACATACATATTTAAGAAATACATCATTAAGCTGTTAACTATTAAAAATTAGGTAATTCATATTTAGTAATATCTCGTTACAATTTTTGACATTAAGATTTTGACATTATATTTTGACATTATAGATTATTATTATTATTTTTGAATAATATTATGAGTATTATGACTTAACTTATATGGATAAAAATATAAGAAATATTGTTATATAATTAAAATTAAATGTTAACATGTCCTTGCATGTAAGATAAATATGATTATAAACTTATCCCTACAATATTCGTAT
This sequence comes from Euclidia mi, assembly GCA_944739405.2. Classification (NCBI taxonomy): domain Eukaryota; kingdom Metazoa; phylum Arthropoda; class Insecta; order Lepidoptera; family Erebidae; genus Euclidia; species Euclidia mi. The sequence goes on from OX123185.2 coordinate 60,684,139, forward strand.
GCCTGATAGAGGTGAAATGTGAACTGTAAAAAATATGAACATCTATTATGTACCATTTCAATCGAATAAAGTCATTTCATTTCATTTCAACAATATCAATGATGACCACAAACGAATCAATACACCCAAAAAAAAAAAAATTTTTTTGAACTGACGAAATGGACATAAATTACCAATAGTCATGCAGGTATTTGCGGTCTGTGTGATTGAGCCGTGAAACATTTGCGTTTTTCAAATGTGTTCGATGTTTCGTATAAAGATTTTCTTGTTTGGAATTTTAAACCTGACTTGTGATGTTCAACGTTTATTGCGAATAAACTACAATGAGTGTTATGTGGTTTTGTTTAAAGTTGCTCTATTTCTAGCTCAATTTTATTTGTATCGGACATTGTTAAGCCTCAGAGGTATAAAGTAATTTTGAAAAATAGGATATTATGTAATTTTGATAAAGATGAATACGATCCGACCCTAGAAGTAACACTATATTAGGATCGTCAAATCACTGTTGGTATTTTTTGTGACGAGTAATTAGCACTCCATTAATCGAAGGTCTAGGCTAATGTCTCGCCTAAATAAATTGAAAATTAGCACGAAATTTTGGATGATGTAATCTGCCAAGAATTTTTATAATCGGCGTTGGCAAAACAGACCCTAATAATTGTATGCTGTGTTACCACAACACAAAAGCATCACTAGTGATCAGACAGAACGTCTCAAGTAGTCGCCAAGCTTCCAGCTGCCGGTGTAACGAGCTCGGCTGTAGCTCGTTGCTTTATTTTCTTATTTATATACATAGGTACAGGGATATTTAATGGGTATATTTAAAAGGTTGATTGCATTTGATTTTGACAAAAAGTTAACCTTATATTATTATATAAAGATTTTGTGTGTAGAAATCCAATTCAATGAACCATGTGACTGTAACTATAAAGATTATAGAAAAAAAAAAATTATTGAACTTATTTAAGCGTGGTGGAGTATCTCATTTGGTAATTTTTCTTAAGCTGATCTAGATCTTATACTATTCGATAATAGTCTAGGTGAAAGTTGTTTAGATATTTAATCTTCTTGATTACACACAGTTTCAGGTAGTATTAAGTCGAATTAAATAGAACTGCTATTCATTAGTTTTTGTCAGAAAGTTTGATTGTATACTTAAGTATATATTTTAAAGCAATATTTTCATTCCAACTTTTTAGAAATGTTTTACCTATTCAGGATTCGAATAAACTCACAAAGCCTGATATTATATCCAACGAGAGACTACTTAAACCAGCGCTGATCCGTTCAGTCAATCAGTATTGTACTCATAAAATTGTAGCTCATTATTTTGTCCTAATAAGCATTGGCAAGAGAGCTTTGAAGGACATTTTTAAAGGGCAGTGGGTTGAAAATGTTGTGAGAGCGGCAAACTTGAGGAGCTCTTATGAATTGAACAATACTTAAAAGTGACGTAGATACTTACATGTACATAGAGATATTTTTATCAGAAGGTTCAAAGGCAATCAGACAGCTATAATCGGAGTCCCTTACGAGATCGAATCAAAGTCGAAGTTATAAATCTTTGGGTAGTGAAGTTGAAGTGGCAATGACTAGGGCACACAGCTCAAAAAACCAATGGCTGTTATTTCAACCTTCTTGAATGGCAACCACGCAACGGACAATGCAGCAAAGATAGACGCAACGCAGGGCGATATGGAGATCTTAATAAGGATTGCCGTAAGCGATTGGATCCTTTTGAAAACCTTGACGGAGACCAATGTACTGCAGTAGATATATTTTGGTCGAGGTAGTGATGATGACCGCTGGTGATGGTGGTGATTGAAGAGCGTTGGTATTATTACAGATAGTTACTTAACAGGAATAAAAATTGTATCAAGGTTAATTTAAGTGATAACTTAAAATAGTTGCTACTCCATGTCTATTTCTAAAATGTCAACCTGTGTCTGGAGTAAGTCCAATATCTAATTCAGCCCTACGCAACTATTACAAATTCACAAGTTAGGTTCATGCCAATCTGGCTGTGGGTGTCACACACTACTGCTTTATCTTTCCTATGCATGTTACATTATAAAACTTTTAATTAAAGCAGTCAGCATTGCTAATAGAAAATTATATAAATAGCCACATTCTAGGTATCGGGAAATTATCGTTAGGTACTAAAAATAATGCGTCATTTATGTTTTACTGTTTCTTTTGTAATAATAATTCATGTGGATAGTTAATAGAGATGATAATTTCTATTAATGATTTTCAATTCACTGGGACGCATAAGATTTCGCTCATCTCCTAAAGATTTGTCTTTGATGGGAATCGATCTCACGACTGACTTAGTAGTCAAATTCATTGTCAATAGGGCAGTAAGCTTATAATTCAAACAGTATCTGTATCATACCAATGCTCAGTGACGTACTAATGTGGCTGAAATAATTATAATTAACGCTACATTGTCGATAAGGACAAAGGTGTACTAATGAGAGATGACGCCGTATGCGTCGGGAATGTTGATTAGGGCTAAAATACTCCTTGCGAGGTACGGAGCTACCGCAATGTTGAGTGCTCACAAGAGTCGGCACTTCGTTATTCGTTAGTGTTTTACTGTGGCTTATTTTAAACTGTATTAAGGATGCTATAGACAATAAAGATATGAGTAGATAAGTAGTTCAATTATAAGAATATATGTATTTGTCAACACCGACAAAAGATTTGAGATCTATACGAGGCCGAGTTCTTTGTAGAATATTTTAAAATTTTAGTTACATATAAGGTTTCGTATCAAGAGGTCAAAGAAATGGCAGAAAACCGAAGCCATTGGAAATTGCTCCACCGACATGAGCTACCTAGCTCTTAAATGGAAGAATCAGAATAAGGTTTCGTCGCCAGTACCTTTTGCTTTGAATTTGGCTGCATACGATGCCGCATGTCTCTATATAGGTACATACTAATTATTTGGAAGCATTTAAAACTTTATGTTTTTTTGTGTCTATATGTATTTACTCTTAGGATTATAGTGTAAAACAAGAACATAAATTTTATTACGAAATACATTTTTAGCACATTATGCATATTTGGTTAAGCTTGGCCAGCGTGATGCACCATTGCCTAACCCTTCTCATACTAAGAAGTGGCCTAAGCCCAACAGTGCAGCTGAATTATTAAACTAGGATGATGATGGTTACATCAACAACACGTGAAGATCTTAATCTACGTCTAACTATTATTAGCTTAACTCTTAGGAAAACTGTTATCCTTCTGCATACATTACTAACCTTACCCACACGACCTTAACATACAAGTATTACAAAAGCACACGTGAAAGGCTAGAATTTTAATAAAATCCGACCATTAATCCGTGATATAACGTACCTACGTTGAAAGCAATTTAGGTTGGGGTGGAATCTCATAAAGTCATAAGTCTACTCATGTAGTTGCCAAAATGGCTAATGACCGCGAGCACGGTGTGTGGTTGCTGTATCGAGCCAAAAACCTATTTGCGACACTAATAACATCGTTGTTGCACTGATTACGTATGGGCTACTGTTTAAAATGCCGGCATTTTTGCTTGTTCACGTCCGAAAATATTTTATGTGGCGGCTGATTTTGAGTTGCCTGATTGTGGGATTATATGTTTTTGTTGAAAAGGCTCACGCCTGCATCCCCAAAGAGGTAGCAGAGGTATAATATTACACCAACACGTTGCCATGTTATTTCTAGGTCCCACTTAGGTACGATGATATATTATATGTGTGTATAGGGATTCTATGTGTTTAAAGTATAGCGACCGCTTCTATGAAATCGTATGATAGTGTTAAGTTAAATTATAAATAAAATAATAGTTAAATAGGGCTATTTGTATAATAGGGTATTTGACTAAAAAAATCGAATTAGTCCGTCAGATAGATTTCCAAAAAATATTGGACACGTATATTTTCTTTAGTCACGTAAACAAAACATGAAGACGACAAACTTCGCTGAAAACTCGTGTGAAATCACTTGCCAGTACACTTTTTACTGGCAAGTGACGTTACAAGCCCCCACTCTTAGGCGTTTCTCCATCTTTGATGCGTTTTATCTTCGTAATTTTTTACTGATTTGATAAAACAAAAAATACGTATCCAATATTTTTCGATAATCTAACTGACGGACTAATTCGATTTTTTTAGTCAAATACCCTATTGCTGGCAGAAATTCATTTGACTGTTGTTAAAAAACTGTAGCTGATATCTGCACCAATTATAAAGTTTGCTTTCAATACGTAAATATAACGCTGCGTGTAATATGTAAGTATCAATAGCTAAATAAATATTTGTGCTACCAAAATATATTTTTTCTGTAAAATATTTTCGGTTAAACGAGTTGCGTTTTGTGAACTATGAGAGGAGAGACAGAAATCTGGACATTTTATAAATATAAATATGAATTTTGTCGGATTCTGATATTTTCGACAGAGTCATTAGATATTTAAAATTTTCAATAATATAGAGCTGGCTGCGAACATAGCTCGAAATTTAACGGTAAATCTTACGATATTGAAATAGCAGTCGCTTATCATGACGTCTACTCAATACCGTAAAAATATTCAAGTGTACTCAACTTTTAATGGAATTATCGATAAAAACAAAAGCTAATTTGCAGGGGACCAAATGAGTTTCACTTTACGGTTGCAAATTTCAATCGATACTAATTAAAGCGTTTTTTAGGCACCATTGGAACAAAACTTGGCCGAGTCTTAGCGATAGAAATACACCTGGACTTTTGAACGCATATAAAAGTTTTCCAATTTACAGGGGCTGATTGGAAAATTTTCACCGTTTTGGGGTGTTAACCGAACCTTGACTTTACTTAGCCTTTTGAATCGAATTAAAGGTATTACAGCTCCAAGAGGCTTACTAGTTTCCAATCTGATTGTATTTCTATTAGACGATCTGGTTATTTTTCTACAAGTTACATGTTATCTAGGGCTCAGGAACTGTATTTAACTGATTTATATTGTACCTGTAATTAACGTAGGTATAACACCTAATTGCGATAATTATTCATTCGATTTCATTTACATTAAAACATTTATCTTACGTACGTTTCATCGTTCTTAAACATACTGGGAATAATTTATTCGACTCTAGAAAAACGTGTCCACGAAAACACGGCGTTGTGCTAGGAAGAGGTAACCTGTTTAATATCTTCACAATTTCGCTGAAAATTAAATTTAAAGTACTTCGTTTCTCTTACTTGATAATATTTTGATCCAAGAATATCACTAATTATTTCTGGTTTCCAAAGTTTAGACCTTATTTTGGGGTGGACTTTCGTGTCTGTGACCGCGAGCAAAGGTATGTGACACTGTCTCGTAAAGGCGTTAGGTACCTGCTTATTGAAACCACCGCAGTATCCGTCGACTGAACGTAGTGCCTAAATTGTTACACAGTCCTTGTGTATCGCACTCTTAGCCTTCTGTTCGTCACGACAAAATGTGGTTATGCTGCGGCTACTCGCGTATAGTGTCGCTTTGGCTAAGCGCGTATAGTGTCGGCTATGCGGCTTTTTGCAGTTGCGTTGCAGCAGTAATGTTGTGCCTCAAAATGTGGATGTGTTTGCGTTGTCGCTTGAGGTTACTATGTGGCTATTCGCAACAAACTATTGCTTCACGGTAATTCATCGCCACTGGGTGAATCAAGCCTAATTTGTAATTTTGTTTGGCAATAACAAGTGGCTTTGTAACACCATAGATGCGACCTATGATAATAGTCTAATATTTTGAAATTAACTGCCGTGAACATGAATCCTGTAAAGAATTCGAAACGTCGGCTAGTAATAAAAATGTAGTTTCCAGATCATTCGGTTTAAATGTAAAAACAAGTGAAACCAATATAACGCGATAAAATCCGTAAACTGTAGTTTAATTTCAATGTGTAACATTCGCGTAAACCCAAGAAAATATTAGTCTAATATTTACCACAATAACATATTTACTTTCACTTCCATAGTATGCAAACATCTGAACAAATTGTTTTCTTTAAATTTCCGCCTCAATGACAATATTGGGAATGGAAAACATTGCTGTGTGCGTAAAAAATGAAAATAATGTTTTTTATTGTAACACATATTTTCGGTAAACGCAATAAATACAATGTAATCTTTTTACTATAAGTAAACGCCATATTTGTTGTCTGTTGAACCTTGACGTAAATACTGAATCAAGTATGCGGCAATTTTCCGGTAACATAGCTAATAAATTAGAATAACACATGTCGTGGTTTGTAGAAAGCTGATTAAAGTGTTACTCTCTGATAAAAAGAGCTAGATACGATACATATTATAACCTACATAGCGAGCGAAGCCAAACAAGAGAGATCTCTAATAAAAAGGCTCGGGTAGTAGGTAGTTCATTTTCGAAAAGTCAGTTGTGGGTGCTCTTCGAGGTTGAACTCGGGGCACCTCTTCGCTAGATTAGCTCCGTTAGCCTCCCTCCTAAGCTATCGCCTGCCATATTAATAAATAAGAATAAGTATTGTTACACTGTTTGTTTTCATGCCTTTGATCGATAACATCAAAATTGTTCTTTAGAAATCCTTGCTTTGACTTCATCACTCACGCTACATATTTCGAGTCGGCAATAATGAAGCAGACAACCAATCAGCGAAAACATGTTATTGAATACATCTATTATGTGTATGTGTTCTCCTTAGGGATAATCTCAGATGTCAAGACTTCATTCATCAATTGAATCAGTGCCTAATTTGAAAACAATTAGACTGACGTGAATGCCAATTATGATCCTATATTACTACCTAATTAAGGTGACATGGCTTGTGTTCGCTAATGAAGGTACGTAATATTGTTATTGACTTTAAACTAAACAATAACGGATTGTGGGTATCGAGGGGTGAACGCAAGGTGACTTAAGCCTACTTTATTGGGGAAAATTATACGCGTATTTGTAATCAGACACGTAGGTGACGACTACCATTAGGCACATGTTCAAGATCCTTCGCCAGGTCGTGTGATCTATTCCAGACTGTTGCGTTCGCCATCAATTTTATATAAGACTAGGGGACGCTCGCAGCTACGCTCGCACATTTTGTTAATCTACCTGTTTTGCCCGATCCCGTGGGTATTTCGGAAAATCCCTTCTTAGTGCACCCCTACAATCGCCAGGGAATACACATGCCAAATTTCAGCTACTTGCGCCCAATAGTTTTGACTGTAGCTTGTCTGTCAGTCAGTCAGTAACGCACGGATTTTATATATTAAGATAATTTTGGGTTAAAGTACAATAGATACCTACGAGTAATTGCTTAATGTACAATAGTTATCTTTAAATAAATAGGAGGCAGCGATAGCCTAGTGGAGATACCAACGGATTGCCATGCAGAGGGTATTGGGTTCGAATCCACTGCGCACACCATTGACTTTTCGAAGTTAAGTGTGTATTAAATTATTAATTATCGCTTGCCCAGTGCCTCGGAGAGCACGTTAAACCGTCGGTCCCGGCTGTCATGAAGATCTTTGACAGTCGTTACGGGGAGTTAGTACCCTCAAAGGCAATGTATGAGGCAAGGCCAAATGCCATTCGAGTGGCCGAGTTTTGGGCCAAATCTATATAATGTGTTGCCATCGTCACAATAAGTAAGTAAGTACCCTCAAATAAACTGATACTGGTCTAAACCATGGAATATCGCTATAACTTCGGGTTGCGGAGGTCAGACAGGCAGTCGTTCCGTGCAAAAGCTAACATTCAGCCAAATCCGGTTAGACTAGAAAGCGGACCCCAGGTTGAAACTGGGATAATGCTAGGAGGATGATGATCCCGTGATAATCCACAAATTATGGTCTTCTGATAGCAAACTAGACAGAGCTTGTATCATGGTGACTAGATAGGTAATAAACATACAAATAAAATATACCTTAATACATCATTGCATCTATTAATAAGCTAGATATAATTATGTAGATTACACAAGTTACCTTATCACAGAAAGATTTATGTGATTACTAAATTCAAGACCAATAACCAAAAAGCCTTTTGCCAACTTCGTATCGATTATTAAATTTAATGCAAATATAATAATACTTTCCCTTCTAGTTAAGACATTGCGCAAATAAAGTAGCTACACGTAAATTCGCTTGTCTTTAAACGGTTTAGCGCTCTTAATCATTGGTAAACAATTTAATTTAATAAACACGATAACTAATACTTAAGAATAAACCATTGTGACCGTTTCGAGATTATTTGAGTGTACAAAACCAATTCGTCGCACGTTTGTTTTGATTGAAACAACGGAGTGTAATTTCCCGTTGATTGTGACATCACTGGCGAACATTTGTCTCTCGAAACAACCTGCTTACTGCTAACTTTGGATATTTAGTTTCAGGCTAGAATCTGTCACAGATTGCGTGAATTCGGCTAGACAAAATTTCACAGGGCGTTATTTCATTATGGAAAATAAAATGATAACGCCCTGTGAAGTTCTGCTTTAAGTTCTTGATGGACCATATACAAGATATTTTGTAGGTATAGATGTAATACATGTACTTTTTACTGGCACGATTAAAACTAGGTAATTAATTAGCAAGTAAACCACTAATGCTAAAATAAGTAAACCACTTGATTAAATTCTAGTAATCAACTGTTTAAATTTAATGGATGACAAGTTCTTACTTAGTATTCAAGTAGGTACATTTGAACTATTATAATTATATATTGTGCTATAATATGTGTGGAAAGGACAATGCCCATTTCTGGGCCTAGTCGTTACAAGGGAAATTCTTGTTGGAAAAATATGGTAATTTTATTTTAAGAGAAAAACATAGGAAATATATTCAACTTCCAATAGGAAAACTAAGAAAAATTAAAATTGATGTTCATTATACTAAGTCTCTGTTAATTAAGTATTCTTGTGCTGCTAAAAAACCTTGGTGTCAGATAGGTATTAAAACACGATGACTAACTGTCACAAACGTCAAAAGTGTCAATAAGTACTTCAAAATATATTGAATCTTCGTTTTGTTGCGCTTGCGGCTGCGAATGTGTTCTCTTGTTGTATTCTTATTTTTTGTGATTTTACCAACGACTTTGGCTTTCGTCTGGAATCTGACGGATCTTGCACTCACGAACAAACTCGGCACAAACACGGACTCTGTACCTGCTACTCTCACTGACCACGGCTTGTTTTATATGACATCGATAAAGATGGACAACTGCATTTATTGTTGTATTGCTAGTTCTCGTTGCAATACAACGGGCAAACGGTTTTTGAATGAACAATCCGTCTCATCTATTATCTGATTATTAGGAAAAATACAATCTCGACATATAAGTAAAAATACATATTTTATATATAGGTATTTTAGTAGACAGCTCTCTAACTGGCAGGCAAGCAATATTGCAGTATTATTGTAATTGCATTGTTGGCAGACGCACAGTTGGCTGTTGTGCGCATACAATGTCAATAATCTGGTATTTAAGTTGAGCCAGATATCAAGAAAATATTTCACCTCCTGCACACTTCCTAGACGATACTACAGAATAATAGTGCCTAACGGTAACGATAATTTGATTATATATGAAGATGAAGAATAATAAATGAATTAATAAAAAAGATGTTTTATTTTTCTATCCCAAAACAACCTTTTTTAAGTATCAGATTATATTGCAATATGCTAAAAAGCATTGCAATATCAGCAGTGTTGCAATGCCTACTAGTATTTTTGGGCACCAATAATTATAATATTAAAACTATCATAAAGTCATAATCAAACTAATTCTAACCTAACTCAACTGTGAATTCAAATGCAAAGATCTCAGAAGTGCCATTGCCAATTTAAATGAAATTTATTTACATTAGGATTGGCGTTATTCTCTAAAAAATAATGTTAATTTCATAACTGTAACGTCAGGCCCAAGGATATAGGCAAAATGGGCATTGTCCTTTGAAAGTAGCGAGTTAAAATAAAGACTTTTTGCAACTAAACTGTTGCAACGAAATAAAATTGTATAGATATTTGAAGGTGAGCATAAAAATCTTACTAGCCGTCATTTATTTTTCTCCGCATTTGTTAAACAAACTTGAGGTAATACTTAAAGTCTTTCTTTCTGTCTGGGTGTCGGTGTTTTTTAGACCACCCTTTGTAGCACAGTTGCAATGGGGTATAATCGATCCGGCCCATACGCAGTGTGACTGTCCTGCACCCCAGAACAAGCCATGAGCCCCCCGCTGGAAGGTTCCAAATATCCACACAGATACTCGGAGGCCGATCTACACGAAGCCACTGACAATGCAGTTGCTGTAGCCACACACTGGGCTGGTGCTATTTGATTTCTGTACCATCGACTCGAGAAGAAGAAGCACAGTTGCACTCTGATGTTAATGTCACAAGCGGTTACCCAAACAAGCGGTGACCTGTGGAAATGTTGCTTTACTTAGCCGTTTCATTACGGGTGACATGTTATGAGCGCTACAAAACTTCAGGTTACATTTAAGTATCGTATCATATACCTAAATCAAATAATAAATCTCGTGACAAAACAACGTAATAATATAACTAATGGATGTACAGTAAGGTTGACTTACTAACTTAATAAACTTTAAGCTAAATAATGTTTTTCATCTCCTCTTGTTGCCCAAACAAATTGCTTCATTTTTGGCTGCGAGACATTAACAATGAAATTTACAACCTGCGTATACCGTACTGTTGTCATTTAACACCCCTCTTAAATTTTCAACGGCAAATATATTTATAACGTAATCATTAGTAAAAGTTGTGAAGTTACGCACGTATAAAATTGTTAATTTATCTCTTGTTAAATGGCGAAGGAAAACGTTGAGAGGACACCTGCATGTCTGAGAGTCCTACATCAATGTTTTCGAAAGAGTTCGGCAGTCTGCCAACCCACATTTCGGCAGCGTGGTGGGATGTAGCCTTTCTCTTCGAGAGAGGCCTGTATCCAGCAGTGGGTACAGACAATAAAGAAGGTTGATGTTGATACAGTAAATGGTCACTCTGGGGTAACCTGCACGTCTAAGTATGTTCAAGAGTTCTTAACTATGTTTCAGAAAGATATGGCGTCTGCCAACAATGTCTTGTGTACTGTGGTCTAAAACTTTTCATAGTATGATGACCCCGTGTTACGGGGTAAAAGATTATCGACAATTCGATAAGCAAATAACTTCGAAGAGAGTGCGCCCTGGCTTGTACACGAGACTCTCTGCGTGACGGTCTTTGGAATATCCTCTAGGTTATCACTACCTCAATTGATACATAAACGCTATAAGAACTACAACCACGTAAGTGATTCTAAATGTCTACTTAAATAATTACTAAGTCAAACAATGTGTATTCAATTAGACGTATAACAACATATTCAATATAATATACCTACGTAACAAACAGCCCGTACACGCCTCACAAGGGAAAGCTGTGTTAATGGAGATAATAATTTGCATAAACACATTTGCTACGATTTTGACACCCTCACTATACTTGACATATGAAATCTCTACATGAATATTGCTCGGCTTTCTCAACGTATTACCATTACATCTTGACACGCAGGTCTGTAACGAGTGGATTGTTCTTACGGTTTAAACATTAATGTGTTAACCCTCGTTTGTGAATTCGCGTACAAGAAAACAGATCCGTTTGTTTGGTATTTTTTTGTTTATTTTACTTGAGTTGGAACAAATTTGATGTTATTTATGGTTTATATAATAAAACAATAGATTAGTGTAGTACTGCCACCATTAAGTCTTATATACATACATATATGTGTTCAACGACAAAGGAAAAAGGGGCGTCAAGTTCCAATAGTATTATGTACCAAGTTGTGACCAGCAATATTATTAAATTTTTCAAACAGTCTACAAAATATAGAAGTCGATGAGATTTCGAACCACTTTTTACTTTTTACCTTTTGCCTTTAGCCTCCTAAAAGCATCTCAAAATTCAAATTCAAATTCTTTTATTTGCATAAAACAGGTAGGTACATTAAGGTCTTACAAATATATGAAGTTCGCTGAATTATAACCTCAAAGAGGTGTGCAAATATTACAATTACAAAAAAATTCAATTTAGAACAAATAAAATTAATTACAATTATTGCCAAAAACAAAAGAAAAATGTCATAATTAAGATTAATGAATAACAATGTCAAGTAATAAAAATAAAAAATATACCAAATAATATGAAAAATATGTCAAGGATTAATTAATTAATAAAAAATAATGTATATAAAATGTCCACATTGAATAATAATATGTCATAGTAAAATTATAAATTGCCAGTCAAAAAATCAGAGACATTATTATAGCATTTTTCATTTAGAAGCTTTACTAGTTTTTGTTTAAATATGGTCACATTTGATTCCCTGATACTTCTTGGCAATTTATTATAAATTTTGGGAGCCATGGCGAAAATATTTTTATGCATAAATGTTGTATTTGTTTTGCATAGGCAAAGCCGATGTTTATCTCTTTGTACGCGTTTAGATGTATCTGAGGCAAGTACAAATAAACCTAAGTTTCTTTTAACAAAAATAGCTACTTCTAGTATATAAATTGAAGGTAAAGTCAGAATATTGTATTTTTTAAAGTAGGGCAGACAGCTTTCAATTGTTTTGAGAGAGAACATAGCCCTAATACAGCGTTTTTGGGCTTTAAAGATTATGTCTTTTTCAACTGAGTTCCCCCAAAATGTAACTCCATACCTAAGAACCGATGCCACTAAGCCATGGTATGCAGTAAGAAGACCATTGACATCAATTATTTGTGATAATTCATGAAGTGCATACACTGACTTATTGATTCTCTTACATAATTGTTCAATGTATGGTTTCTATGTGATTTTCTTGTCGATTATTATGCCTAAAAACTTTGTAGCCTCTACTTCTTTTAGCGATTGTCCATTAGCGCATACATTAATATTATTCATGGTAGGTATACGCTGACTAAAGTGCATTAGTTTCGTCTTTCCTATATTGGCTTTTAAATTATTTGTGTTCAACCAATCAATGACAGACATCAGAGCGGTATTAATATCAGATTCATAACAAGCCTTATCTGTACATTTGATAGTTATGGTACCGTTGTCCGCAAAGAGGGCTATAGGGTTATTGGTTGCGTTTGGTAAGTCATTTATATACAATATAAATAGTAATGGACCTAATATGCTGCCTTGGGGCACGCCATATTTAATTATACGTGATTCAGATCTGTAAGTTTCTTCAATTTTTGTTATAGTATTTAATTTAACAACTTCCGTGTACTGTATTCTATTTTTAAGATATGTTTCAATTAGTTTTAGGACATTTCCTCTTATGCCATAAGCATTGAGCTTACCTAGCAGGATTTTATGATCTACATGATCAAAAGCTTGGCTCATATCCATATATATGGAACAGACAGGTATTTTGCTGTCAATACTTTTTACTAAAACTTCTAGAAAATCATATATGGCCATATTTATTGACATGTTACGTCGAAAACCCTTCTGCTCTTTAACTAGAATATAATTATGCTCTAGATAGTTATTGAGTTCATTGTGTATATGTTTCTCAAATATTTTGGACAAAATAGGAACAAGTGCTTTAGGTCTATAGTTGTCCATGTGATCTCTACTTTCTTTTTTAAAGACAGGTTTTATTATTACTGTCTGAGGTTTTTCAGGGAATACCCCCGTTTCTATGCATAAATGTATTATATGACTAATGTCACAAATATTAGGAGCTACATATTTAATAACTTTAGTACATATCTCATCATATCAAACACTATTGGTGTTCTTTAAGGTTTTTATAATATTGAATACATTGAAAGGAGAGCATGGATTCATATACATAGACTTTTGCCTAGAGGACATATAAGCTGAATATTTCAATTTAGTTGTCACACAATTTGGAACTATTTTGTCAATAAAATAATTATTGAATAAATTACAGATTACATTTGGATCAGTTACAATTTCGTCATGTATTTTTATACTAGTTACAGTTTCGTTTGGGATATTACGTATGTTTCACTCTGTTTACAATTTTCCAAATTGACTTTGCTGTATTCTGTGACGTGTCTATGGAATGAACCAATAATTTGAATGAACCTTATAGACTTACGACTTATTATTACATCAACTATAATTTAAACCTGGTGCGTCACAACATATAATTGAACAGTAAATAAATAACAAATTAAAAGCACCTGCAAACGAAAGTAATATTCCGCTGGGCGACTTCATTAAAAAAGTTTGTTACCCTCAAAGCCTAAGTCCCCACCGGTATTAATAAAGTTTTGTTAGCAAGTCGTCCGTTGGTAAAAGAAACGTGTTAATTATCTGGCCTGAGTCCGGTGCCGGCCATCTGTCACGTGGACCGGACCCGTCGGGACGAGGTGTTACACATCATGTTATTGACAATTACAATCTCACGATTACCGTACAAATTAATTTATTCCTCATTTATCTTATGTGGAGTTAGTGGCAGCGACGATCGGTAGGGCTATACTGACTTTGAATCTCACGTACTGGTATTGGGTTTCGTTTTTTTTGGGTTGCTATTTAATAAATAAAGGTGGAAAAGAATACCCGCTGGTACCCAGTTAGCGGAAGAGACCAGTTAGCGTCTTAAATAATAATCGGTGTGCAATAGAACATTTTTAGAGGAGAATAATTTGTTGCAGGTGTAAACATTATAACGTAAGCTATAAAATACGTTGTGTAATGCATCTATTTCTTCCTTTCGGGGAAATACAGACAGGCATAAATTATTTATAAGTCACCATGAGGGTAAAGCATCTTCATAATTCTAAAATACGTAAGATTAGGTGCTAAAGCAATGGTGCCTGTATTCAGTTCAGCGTTAGAAACATGCCGAGGTACTTGAGACATTTTATTTGATCTAAATTTGGAACTGTTCGTTAAATTTGCAAGAGACGCGGAGTCTTACTTCCAACGCATATCTTAAAATATTATTTTGTGTTCCAATTATGGAGAGTATAATGATACCATACTGTCTCTCAATATGAATGATTGTTGGGCTACATTTCAGTAAGTTGGCTAAGTGAGAGATGACAGACGGGGTAGATCATCCAAAACTCTATATAAGAATAAGAATTTCAAATAATACATCCACGAAAAGGTATACGAGAAGTTTTTTGGTCGCACTTGGTATTGTTGCTGTAATATATTTATTTAATATTCCTTTTTTTAATTAGTTGATTATTAATTTAGAATTCAGACCTTTTGAATAATAGTAAAATGAAAATTTCGCAAAATATCCAGTTACCGGCGTTTATGTCTTCGGTTCACAGCACGGAAGAGTTAACTACGAAAATTTTAACAACTACACTAGTTGATTCGGAAGTGCTGTGCAAAACCGAAGCTATAAATCCTGGAAAATAGCTTTTCCAAACACTGAATTGCCTATCAACCTTTTCTCCCAGAGACAGTGAGACTTGTCGCTCTGAAACTTAGTAAGAAAAAATCTTTTGTCAACAGCTTCTAATGTTGCAGAGCGTGCTCGCTTGCTGGCTGTGGGGAATGGGAATCCAGTCTTTGGCTACAAGCACTACCGTCTTCCAACACAGGAACCATGTTGGACGATGAGACGTTCAGTATTGCCACTTGCCTACGTTTGGGTAATCCATCGGTGCCATTATGGAGAAGACGTCCGAGGCTATCGCTCGGAAATCATGGACTTTCTTGCAGCAGAAGTGTGGGTAGAATGCCACGACATGCTCATTTGAATGACATATTTCGTCGCACTCTTGTCGCGTCTGGCGTACCAGCTGTACTCGAACCAAATGCTTTGGTACGAGACGACGGGAATCACATATTCCAAGCACAGCAGGTCATGCTGGCGCTGCTGCTGCAACGGCGGAAACCCTCAAACAGCGCAAATACGGAAATTTTGTCGGCAATTACGTATTTGAGCCGTTTGGGGTAGAAATATTGGGTTCATGGGGTCCGAGCGCTCGTATTTTGTACCGAGACATTTCCAAACGCTTGATCGATGTCTCACGTGACCAGAAGGCTGGTTTATTCTTTGCACAAAAAATCAGCATTGCCATCCAGCGTGGCAATGCTGCCAGCCTTCTGGGCACGTTACCCGATGACAGTGATGCGGAGGAATACTACGACGCCTAAACGCCTCGTGCCTTGCGTTTTATAAGAATACATTATTTTATTTTCATTTTAATTTAGTTATAGGTTTATAAGTATAGTTTTAGTTGTAAATAAGTTATAGTTAATGGAAATGTAAATAGTTGTAAAATAATTGAATTGAAATAAACCCTAATAATAATAATATTCTACCACATACACACATCACTAAGCTATTTAATCCCAAACTAAGCAGATTTGTACTATGGGTACTAGATAATAGATAAACATACATATACACTTTTCTTTTGTATGAAATAAACCCTAATAATAATAATATTCTACCACATACACACATCACTAAGCTATCTAGTCCCAAACTAAGCAGATTTGTACTATGGGTACTAGATAATAGATAAACATACATATACACTTTTCTTTTGTATATGCATACATATTATATATAGAAACATCCAGACCAAGACAAACATCCATGTTCATGCACACAAATGTTTCACTTGAGCGGGAATTGAACACGCGACCTTCGGCGTAGCAGTCGCTTACACTCCCGCTGCAAATGAACAAATACTTTGAAATTTTTGTAATTTTTACACATACATTTATGACACTGATCATAATCGAGTAATTATATAAACATAAAATCTACGATACGATTTTCCACAAGACCTAAATGATTTACTGGCGCAGTACTTCTAAAGCTACCCGTTCTAAAAAAAATTGGGCAAGTGCGAGTCGGACTCGCGCACGAAGGGTTCCGTACCATCATCTATAAAAGAAAATCACGTTTGTTGAATATATACTTAAATATTTTTTTAAGTTTCTACTTGTTTATTAAGATCGAGTAACAAATTGCTTAAAAATTACGTTTGTTGTATGGGAGCCCCCCTTTATTATTTACTTTTTTTTATTTAATTATTTATTTATTAAAGGTTATTGTATGGGACCCCCCTTAATATTTTCATTTTTTTTATTTTTAGTATTTGTTGTTATAGCGGCAACCGAAATACATAATTTGTGAAAATTTCAGCTTTCTAGCTATCACGGTTTATGAGATACTGCCTGGTGACAGACAGACAGACAGACAGACAGACAGACAGACAGACAGCGGAGGCTTAGTAATAGGGTTCCGATTTTTACCTTTTAGGTACGGAACCCTAAAAACATTTAATACACTTGTATCTAGTCTGATGTGCCACTTTGAAAATGCGAGACAGTGCATATCTTTTAATAAAACACGAACCCTCTTCCTGGGACGACAGATTTATTAAGAGAAATGGCAGTACGACAAATTCTGTAACAATTTTGTTCATTGTTTTATGGAACGAAATATTTATCGGCCTTTTGGTATTTTTATTGCCTTCTAAAACTGCAGAGGTGAAAAAGTCTGTACATTAAAGATATTTTGACGAAAATTAGCTAAAAAATCTAGGAAAATGCTAAAAAGCATTATTTGATAATTTTTAGAATTTATGTCTGTCTGTCTGTCCGACGTCTTTCCCTATATTGCTAAAGATCTCTAAAATGGCGAAATTGATTTCTATAAAACTTACACTCAAGTACAAAGGATACTCAAACCTATAAAATAGTATATGTTACATCACAATCGGTTGAGTGGTTTTCGGTGTACAGCTTGACCTCTCCTTTGTACGTAGTCCCTAACAAAACAGGGATCATCCAAAACTGGTTATATATATGGTGCCATCTATGATCATTATAAGTTTGTTAGTAAAAGTATAGTTAGTCTAAATAGGTACCTTTAAAGTGTTTTATGGCTATTTACCCGACTTTAAAAAAGGAGGCGATTCTTAATTTCGTCAGTAAATTTTTATGTATTTTCGATAAATAAATTACTGGAACCTAGCACGTTTATAGTTATCCTTCCGACCGATAGATGTCACTATTTTCAAATAATTTTCTAGCAAAATAAATGTTTCTTGCAAAAAAGACAATAATTATGTGTCGGGTATCTTTCTGTTATTAAAAAATTATATATATATATACGGCGCTATAATATTCGGCACTTTCATAAACAAAAAGTCTTTGTGTCAAAATTTATTACAATGCCCACTTCATTTAAACGGTCAATCTCATTTATTTCAAATTATTATATTATGTTTATATAATAGTTGTATAATAATTTCATTTTATTTTAAATGATAAAAACAATGCCTATATATCCTTTTTTCAATTAATTGTCGATTAGTCCATATTATTTTCTATCTCGGTCGGTTTGTATATGTAAACATAGATGGCGTTGAGCAAATTACTACATTTTCTGAATGGCGGTGTTAAGATTCTCCGTGGATTGATGAGGTTCTCCGTTAATTTCTTTCGTATTCGTCGGCCCTGCAGGACGGGCGGGATCCGGTCCCGCTCATCCTCAAATGCGTAGGCGAACTATGCGCTTATGGCCGCTAGTAGCCTACGCATTGTATACTGGAACGCCGACGGAGTGTCCCTCGAGAAGACCAGGCTCTTGAGGTTGCTGCTCTCCCAGCGGCAGGTTGACATTGCCCTCATCAACGAGACGCACCTTAAGGCCAGCTCCTCCCTCAAGATGCCAGGGTACCACGTGTACCGAGAGGACCACATCTCACCAGCTGGGACTGCGTATAGGGGATTAGCAGTCCTAGTGAAGAGAAGGATCGTTCACCAACCGCTGCCTGTACCAACGCTGCAGTCGTCGTACGCCCTTGGCGTAGAAGTTTGCATAGATAGCCGCCCCATCCGTGTGTTTGCTTTCTACAAGCCACCCAACAACAGATTAGCGACGGCTGATGTTCACGCCCTGCTGGACTCGCCGAACGCGACCATAGTCGCGGGCGACTTCAACGCTAAACACACGGCTTGGAACTCAACCACCACCTGCCCTGACGGCCGCCGTCTACTGGACGATGCAGACCGCAACGGCTACGACGTGCTGGGGCCAGAAGTCCCGACGCACTATCCGTACCAGGCAGCCCTCACACCAGACGTCATCGACGTGACGGTCATCCGCGGCCTGCCGACCGCACCATTGATCGACGTCCTGGACGACCACCTCCTCTCGGACCACCAACCCGTACTACTCACACTGCCGAGTGCTCCGGCTCGAACAGTGACACCACCCTCTCGACACCACCAGGATTGGCAAGCATTTGCCGATTACATGGCGAAGCACGTGCCCTATCGCCGGATCGAGACCCACGCAGACGTCGACACACTCGCTGAGCAACTCAGCACTGTGATCAACACAGCGCTTCGAGTCTCGCGTCTGGACGCTGCGTCGACACGCCGGCCTCCCCAACTCCCGGCCCACATCATGGCGATGATCAAGAGGAAGAGGAAGCTGAGACGCCAATGGCAACGCACCCGATGCCCGACTATGAAGTCCCAGCTCAACGCTCTGGCTGCGAAGATCTCGAGTGCACTGGAGACAGTCGCCACCGAGTCCTGGCACCGCACCATCGAGCGAACAGGCGAAGACTGGTCAGGCATTCACCGCCTGTGCCGCCAGCTCTCTGGGAAGCAACCTCCGATTAGGCCTCTCCTGGCTGGTGACGGTACCCCACGTTACCGCCCTGAGGACCGAGCGGAGATCTTTGCCGACCACTTGGAGACCCAGTTCCAGCCGAATCCAGCTCCCGACATGCAGCATGTAGAAGCTATCCAGCAGCATCTGGAGTCTTACCTCCAATCGCCGATAGCCCCCACGGAAGACCCAGTAGTCTTTTCCCCGGGTCAGGTGCAGCGAATGATTCGCCGCACCAAACTGCGGAAAGCCCCAGGTCCCGACCGGATCACCAACGAAGCCCTGCGTCACCTACCTCCGCGAGCAATCGCGACGCTGACGCAGCTGTTCAACGGCATCCTCCGCACAAGCCACTTTCCCGCAGCATGGAGACTCGGCCGAGTCATAATGCTGCCCAAGCCCGGGAAGAACATACTGAAGCCCGGAAGCTATCGGCCCATCACGCTGCTGTCGACACTCTCGAAAGTCTTCGAGAAGCTTCTACTGCTGCATCTTGTGCCGCACATCCAGCCACGCGACGAGCAGTTCGGGTTCCGAGCCGAACACTCCACGACGCACCAGCTCGCGAGAGTACTGCACCACATGACGGTGGCCCTCAACAAGAGGGAGAGCGCTGTTGCAGTACTTCTCGATATGGAGAAGGCGTTCGATCGCGTCTGGCACGCCGGCCTGGTCTACAAGCTGTCCACGTCTACTACTCCCCGCCGAGTAGTCAAGACTGTGGCCACCTTTCTTCAGGACAGGCGCTTTCAAGTGACAGTTGACGGTGTCCTGTCAACCGAGCGGCCTATCAGAGCCGGCGTACCTCAAGGAAGTTGCCTCTCGCCCGTGTGCTACAGCAGGTACACGGACGACATCACCGTCGCTGGAGGCGCTATGCTGGCGCTGTACGCAGACGACGCTGCCTACGTCACCACCTCCCTTAACCCCGTTCACGCGGCGGTTAAGATGCAGCGCGCACTGGATGCACTCCCGCCCTGGCTGGAAGACTGGAGACTGACGGTCAACGTGGCGAAGACCCAGGCAATCTCCATGGGTGGACGGAGACTGCCCCCGCCTCTCACCATGCTCGGACACCATGTCGACTGGTCCCCGACGGTGAAATACCTCGGCGTGACCATAGACCGTCGTCTCACGATGGCCCCACACGTGAAGAACGTTGTTGGCCAAGCGCGAACCGCTCGAGCTCTCCTGCGTCCTGTCTTGGCGTCCGGACTTCCCCTCCGTGCGAAGCTGGCTGTCTACAAGGCATACATCCGCACCCGCCTCACCTATGCCTCCCCAGCGTGGTACGCGCTGGCTGCGGAGACCCTCCGCAAACGGCTGCGTGCGCAGCAGTCGCTCGCCCTACGCGCCGTTGAAGACCCCCCTCGCTACGTGAGGAACGACGTCATCTCCAGGGACCTACGCATGGAGAGCCTCGACGACTTCATCGGTCGCCTGAGCGCCAACATGTTCGCCCGCGCTGACGGGTCATCCTTCCGCCACCTGCGGGAGCTGGCGCCATACCATCGGCGCCCACCGGACCGACCACTGCCGCGGGACTTGATCCCCGCAGCAGTCACACCGGATTGAGTCCAGCTCGCTCACGTCGGCTGACGGGCGCTTGTCGGGAGCCTCCCCCAGCAAGCTCGACCTCGCCAACGTAAGCGAAGCCCCCACCGAACAAGCCGCCGCTGGCTCGTAGATCGCTCACCGGACGTTCCCCTCCTGGGAATACTGCCGGTGGGGTCAGGTCTCGCTAGCGCCGTGAAACACACCCGGACTAGACGCCCGGATACGACGCCAGTGGCAAGGACCACACCCCCGTGACCCGTCTGCAGCTGCAGGCGGCGGCCGAACCCACTGAGACAGTCAACCACCTGCATCAGTTTCCCCCCGGTTCCCCTAGGGGAATCGTGAGAAGACCCGGAAGTCGTATTCGTCGGATTGGATGGTTTCTTTGTCGTTTCTTTGAAATAGTGAATGTGGTTGTGTTCCTTTGCTTTTTATCGTTCGTCGGTCGTCCGTGTTCCGTACTTATACAGGTGTCTCATTATCCCCAAATTTCCAAAATCCCACACCTCACGCACGTGGGAATCCGTGGGTGGGGAGACTGAGGCTTGAATTCAGATACCTCTTGAATAATAGGCATGAGATATACCTGCGACATTCCACACCCGGCTTCACGGGTATGGGTAAGGCCATGCACCCAGTATTAAAATATCTATGGGTATTTTTAGGGCAGGTCTTTGAAGGCTTCCTTAAAGGATGAAATGATGAAAAAATGATGAAAACGTGTGTAAGAGCCTCCAAAAGGAAGTTCCTTTTGGAGGCTCTTACAGACGTTTTCATCAGTTTGATGACTTTTGGCTCACCCAGGCCTAATTTACTAAGTATTTTTTTTATATATTAAAAAAAGAAAGGGTGTATTCCTGTTGTCCCCACTGAAGCTGTCGCCACGATGGGGACAGCGGGATGTCATAATTTTTTTTCCCGTTGTCCCCATTGACGCTTTTTCCTTATGGGGACAATGGGAAGTCATAAAATGACCTTCCTGTTGTCCCCATTGACGTTTTCTCGTTATGGGGACAACAAAAACTTTTGGTTGGTTAGGTGCGACTGTATGTAATTCAAGTAACTAAATAGGTTATGTTAGGTTCTCTTTTGACCCTTACCCCAAAAATAGGAGCCCTGCGAAGCAGGGCTCCTTCAACTTAGTTTATATTATATTATATCACAAATATAATATGTAGGTAAGTAGACATTATGTCCAATTAAATAGTTTTTAATAAGTTTATTAAAAACTATTTAAAAAATAGGAGCCCTGCGAAGCAGGGCTCCTATTTTTGGGTTAAGGGTCAAAAGAGAACCTAACATAACCTATTTGGTTACTTGAGTTACATACAGCCAATGGGGACAACAGGCATAAATTTTAATTATTTTATTGAGTTTCGCTGTCCCCATTAACAGATAAACAGGCAATGGGGACAACAGGCATAAATTTTAATTAATTTTATTAAAGTTCTGTTGTCCCCATTGTATGGGGACAGCGTCAATAGGGACAACAGGAATACACCAAAGACCCGCTTATTCCAGTTATTTAGGTTTTCAGACTATACTTTATTACTTTAAACGAGCAATACATACCTATATATTAGGTAGAGTTTGGCATGGTAAGTTTATCTACATAGTTAGATTTCCCGGGAAAACGTCACAATAAAATAGAATCGCCTAGCGAATCTCGGTCGCACCAGGTACTTGTTATTATTGTAGAAATACTAGAAATTGTAAATCAGAAGAGTCGCCACCGCGCTGCCATTATTATGGTTCCGTGTATAAGACTTTTGTTATTATTATTTTTTAATATCAGGCAACATATGCCTCCCTCACGGATTTCCACACAGACTGATCTTGAGCAACCCACATCCCCAACCGATTCCGGGGATCGTAACGAGATCGTCGGAATGATAAAACGAGGCGGGCGCTAGCGGCTCGGGGCGCGGTGTCGAACGAAGACCGGGTACAACTTATGATCAGAAGGCCAATTCTCGTATTTAACAGAGACTGACACTGAATTTTGACTGAACTGCGATTTAATTTTGAATTGACTCACAATTGGTATTCTGCTCCACTTAATCTCCTTATAGTATAATTTCGATATAATCAATTTATAATCTCTTGTTGATCTTAGAGGTAATGACAAAAACTCAAAAACAAAAACATGAATTTTGCCATTGTATGGGAAAATACATTAATAGGAATGGTTATTGGATGCCAATACGTTTACATGCCAAATTAAAATTAATATACAACTAAGTAATAAAATTTCGGTAAGTAAATATATTGGTTCCTTGGATCGTGTGAATTATTTTCAATAGGTATTCAATAATTAAAAAAAATAATATTCAATAATAGAAATAATTCAGACATTATAAAGATTTTAACGATGGTAACGTACAATTGGGTTTTTTAATTTGTTTTTCCCTCCTGATAATTTTATCTCATTTGTTGAATTTCTCGAGCAAAAGTTTCGCGAATATTTCGATCTTGAAATAAATATTGTCAATGCTGGCAACGAAATACTTAACATGTTTGCATGTTGTCCACCAGGATCTCCACCAGATCCCCCAGAGGATCCTCGTGAACTCATTAGTTGTGAAATTGTATAAAAGCAATTAATGTTTACAAAACCAGTGACTATCAGAAAGTTATCAGCCATCGATAGGGATTACAAAAATCAGGTGCATGCGATTTTCGACCTTATTGACGTAACTCAGAATTTATAATTTTAATAACGTATCAATGTCAGAAAGCAAGAAAATACCAAAAAGAAGTTTATCATGAATTGTCAATAAGGTCGAAAATCGCATGCACCTGTTTTTTGTAAGCCCTATCGATGGTTGATCATTTTATAGTCATTTGTTTTGTAGACATGAATTTGTCTTACACTATTTCTTTTTAAACTTATTTTAGATACCTATCCCCGTGGTAAAACTAGTGGCACATAATAGCTAAAGGCGATTCCTATGTTTATTAGCAAAATAGATCATAAATATTACCAGAAAAATATTCAACACTATTAGTGGTATCGTTGGGAATGTCAAATAAATCACGTCATCACGTCGTGTCCTTGGTAACAAATGTATATTAAAACTAGAAATACCTTACCTGCTCTACTAATAATTAGCAGAATACCGTTCACACTAGTTCACACTTGGTTCAACTTTCGATGTAGTCCCGATCTCATTCAAGTGTCAGTTAAGTTACGAGAATACCATTTATGACGCCGAGACTAGATCGATATTGGAATTTGAACAAATATAATTACCAGAATTGGCCCTCAGGTCTATACCTGATCATCACGAAGTCGCACGACAGTACGGCCCGTACGTACCTATGTACGTACGGGCCGTACTGTCGCCATGTTCATACTGGGTATTTATATCAGTACCAGTATATTATTATACGCGTCATCCCTATTGAGTAACTCAACGGGGCTATCTTACTTTCGGCAGGGCTGGATATTCGTAGCCCTGTGTGTATTTTCTAAATAAATCGCAGGGACAGACTTGGAACAGCTGGAATCGACTCCCGAACATGTTGTTCTTCACATGGTCAGATATATGTGGCATGTTCACAAGTAAGCGGTAAAAATAATTTACATGTTCTATGTGAAGGTGGTAAAATAGATAATGTTGTGTATAAAGAAATTAGGCAATAGGCTCGCCCCCTATTACGTGGGACTTAAAAATTTAAGGCGAAATATGGGTGTAATATTACACCTCTGCCTACCCCTTCGGGAATACAGGCGTGAGTCTATAAAAAAAAAAAGAAATTCTGTAATGATATGTATTATATAATCTATACATTTAAATAAAAGAAAGTCGTGTTAGTTACACTATTTATAACTCAAGAATAGCATAACCGATTTGGCTGAAAATTGGTAGGGAGGTAGCTCAGCACTAGGAAAAACACATAGGATAGCTATAGATATACAATTAGCTGCAAAAAATAATCTGGGAGGGATTTTAGAGAGGGTCGAAGTTTTTATGGACAAACCTACTACCTATTGACAGTAAGAACGCTTGCGCTATATGGGCTATCGTATATCTGTCAGTACTGTCACATTATACATTGTCCTATGGTGCACTGTCATTACTTCGTTCCCTTACATATATAAACTAATAATTATTGTAACAACTTTGGCTAATCCCTACTAATATCAGGTATAAATGCGAAAATGTGTACCTATGTATGTATCTACCGATTTCACGCTAAACCAGCTGAACCTATATTCTCTACTCATACGTGCGAAAGTGTGTCTAGAGATATAGCAGACCATGGCTTTGACATTTGACTGTATGCAAAGTGATGTTGTTGAGCACCTTTTGGTAGATAATGACATGAATTCAGACCAAGTTACTTCAAGGTACCCTATAGAGTTTCTGAACTCCTTACAATTATCAGGAGTACTTTCACGCAACTTGAGACCGAACGTTGGTGTTCCAGTCCTTTTAATGCGGAATCTTAATGCACTAAAGCTTCGTAATGGCAAACGGCTACAAGTAACACCAAGGATGAAACATTATAAAAACTATTCGCTATTGCGAGTCAGACTCGCTCATGAAGGGTTCCATAGTGCAGGTATCCACTTACCATAGCCATTGTCTTCGACTAACTATTATAGTATTTGTATAAACGACAAAGCTATATTTGCAGTTTTTAAGATGTGCTTTATTTCAAAAACTGCTGACTACATATCGTTCAAATAAATTTTCGTTGGAAGTTTTTATAACGATCTACAGCATATATTTTTTATAGATTTGTCACTCTTACTTTAAAAGTTAGAGGGACCCTCACACCCATTTTACCACACCATTTTGGAACCGTATATCTTTCAAACGATTGACTTTGAGAAACAATGGTTTTAGGAACCTCAAAGTAATTTTTAACGACCCATTTTCCACATCAGTTCCATGTATGAAGAAATTATCTTATATATCCTTAATATTCAATATTTTTTGGTTTTAGCACAGAATATAATTATACAAGTACTAAAGTAGATTCGGTGGTTCACAGAATACGTCTACCTACCAATTTTCAAATGTGGTAACTGAATAGTTTCGGCATAAAGTGGCTGTAACATACGGACTGACGGACATAGCGCGTCTATAAGGATTCCATGTTTAGCCATTTTTGACTACGGAGCTCTAAAAATATATATTTCTTATCAGTCCCTATGACTAGAATTAAAACGAAAATTACTATCGGACGATGAAGGAGTTTTGTGT
Organism: Euclidia mi; assembly: GCA_944739405.2. NCBI lineage: Eukaryota > Metazoa > Arthropoda > Insecta > Lepidoptera > Erebidae > Euclidia > Euclidia mi. The sequence continues at coordinate 60,710,530 of OX123185.2, forward strand.
TACCCCGAATTTAACGTGAGCGAAGTCGCGGGCAAAAGCTAGTTTATATATAAAGTGGCATTACATCATATAAAATGTGTGTATGTCGTGGCATAATAATTGTTCCAAGCTAAGACTCCGAACTGTATTTCAAGTTTTCAGGCCTCCGTATCAAATGTATCTTTTCCATTCTTTACTACTTTGATCGGCTATCCTTAGAATACTGCAGAGAGTTCTTATTTTACTAATTTACAACTAATAACTGATTATTTTTAACAGATCTGCAGCCTCCAAGCACCACATGAACTCTATCAACGAAATGTATCCGTTGAATAACTAAGCTGTGTCATCGATATGAATGTCTCGTTTGCTTCATATTCTTTAGGAAAATCAAGGAAATTCATAGCCTTTGTCATCAAATGCCCGTGGTCCGCATACTGCCGGAAACAATCAAATTCAAAACCCTGAGATAAAAATTGATAAAATAACTTTTAACCACTTACAACCATCGCATATGTATGTGTATTCAAACAAATCAGATTTAGTAACACCTCTCAACATACGAAGTGAGAATGCGGTCACAAAACCGGAATAGCGGCAACAATTATCAAATTAAACAATGTTAGGTACGTAGGTCCAAGTGTTCGTGGATGTCGGACATTGCTGACGCGAAGTGGGTTGCTGTTGCTGCCACAAATATGTGCGCTATGTAAATTTGATGCCCCGAGTGAGGCGCGGTTGGATGCTGGTTTTCATCTATCTGAGCTATGCTGGCAATCTCTGAGGGTATGTTTTGACAGATTTCGTACTATACGCCGCGTTGGTTATTGCATACTTGGATACTTCATTAAAAGTTGTCAGGAAGTGATGGTAGGTACGCCTTTAAGTGAAATTTTATTGAATGAATTATTAGTTTTGTAATGAGTTATTTTAGTGTAACGTGATGTAAATGGATTTGTCATGTTAATTGAAAAAAGATATTTGAATTTTTTTAATATTAAAAGATTTAGTCTATTTTTCTTGCGATTAGTCGACAATTTGCTTACATCAGATCAATAGTATTTTGAAGCTATAAAAAGGTATTTATTAGGGTTCCAAAATCTGCTACGCTTACCCACTTATAAAGAAATGCACGTCTTTACTATATGTATCAAGTTGAGAGTCTCAACTTGACACCGATGAATTGTGTGATCGTAAGTTCATATTCACGAGCGGCGTTTCAAACATGATGTTTTCCTTAGTCTGGGTGTTTCTATGTATAATATGTATGTATTTACGAAAAAAAAGTATATATGTATGTTTATCCATTATCTAGTACCCATAGTACAAGCTCTCCTTAGTTTGGGACTAGATGGTGATGTGTGTATGTGGTAGAATATTATTATAAACATCCATACGTTACGATACCTACTTGAAGCTAAAGGTAAGAGCATTAATTTACAAACCTGTTACAGCAAACTACTTGTGCTAAGTACTTGTTGGTACAATAATGTAGAAGGACAGAATACACGACGAACCCACTGGAGTAAGACATTGAAGTCACGTATCCCATTTTGCGAAGACACAAAGCCTCCTAATGTGTGTAAACTGTCCAACTCTAGCCATTCCCTACGTATAACTGAAACACCTATTACTAAGCGGATTCTATTAAAATAAGTTTCTATCGCTATGTGATACATAGAGACCTTTTGTATTTTGTGATGAAGTGGCCAAACGGTGTAGGAGGTATTTGGTACTGAAAAATATTTTAACCGATTAATAAGTACTTTGTTTGAGTGAAAATTCGTAGTATCTACACTAGTCCAGTATTTTATTTAAACATAAATTAATTTATGAAGACTGTTGTTATGTTTACTAGTATACAGTATACCTACACATAAAATCGTAAGATATTTGCCGAGGTCGTTGGCATAAATTATAATACCCATTGTGCTATAAATTGTCAACGCACTTTCAAAGCAAAAGTTTCAACTTAATCTTATCTCTAATTTAACAATAATTCTCGTAATGTTTGCTATGACATTTTGATAATTCTTTATCAAAAATAAATAAACTTGACTTGCATTTAGTTCTCTATCGTCAAAATTAACACTTGCAAAGACTATAGGCGAACCAATAATGCAAAAACCATGGCACAAAGGTACAATAACGCACTAGCCGTGCACACACGCAACGTCCTTTGACTAATAATTATAATATCGATTGGGTGTCTATGCTGATCAGAGATACTATTCTCTCTGTCCATTTACTTGAAAACTACATTCGGCCTATTTCAATTTCACCTCTGATTTTATAAAAAAATATTTAATACTGTAGATCGTCTGCGATCCCAGGAGGCACTTGGAAGGTGAGCGGGCGTGTGACCGAATGCCCGTTTCGTTAGAACGTGATACTTTTGTTAAGCTCTCCATTGACTCACGAACTATGAAATCGTCACCGGAGGTATAATCACGTAAAGAGTCCCAGCCAAGGTTTTCATTCCTAACGTTCCTATGTAGACTCTGTTTTTATTTACTGGGGGATCGTTTACTTTTTATTGGTAGCTTTGGCGCAAAGCTTTGTTCGAGTATAGTACAATACTAAGTGAGACGCTCAGTGCTATAAATGAGCGCCGATTTCTACCTTTACCTTTAGCGATCAGACTGTAATAGAGTCATCAAAATCTATTCAGTGAATTAAAGACGAGACAGGCTGAGAGATATCGATGACTTGATCGCACCTTACTCTCAAATGTCTTTCGGACATGATACCTCTGTTGATCTGTTCCCCAGGAGGCTAATAAGAATTCCGATGTAATCTTGATATTTAGAGTAGATGTTAGGATAACAGAACTGATTTGTCTGCTGGTGTAAAACGGTTTAAGTTGACACCTCGTGAGTGCGTCGCGTGCCTTGGGTCCCCACAGTGTATGTGTCTATAAACATCTACGCCATATAGAAATCTAACCTAGGACGGGAGTTTCGCGGTACATTTATAATACATCAGTATAGGTAAATAATTATAATGATGCGATTAGAATTAGGTAGGCATAAGTTTAGTTACATTAAAACCTTTAAACTAAAACAAGCAAACAATACTTTTAGTAAATGAAGACCACCAATTCAAAGGATAGGTCTGACCTTCGTTGTTTAGACGAATAAAATGCAACTATTAGCGCTATTTCAGCTACAGTCAAGGTTATGTAGTATAACTATTTGGGCGGTTGAAATAGCCTTCCGTGTCTACATACAAAGGCTTTCTTGTAAAAAAAAGAAAAATAAAATAAAAATTGTCTGGGTATTCGTACTTTGTTTAATTTTTCTACCCGTGGTTAGATTTTAGTGGAATCCTTTTTTTATTCATGGTATTAGTGCTTTTCAGGGCTCCGATTATCAGTGCTGTGTCGGTCTAAGACTTTGCAAGGCCTCTGGTGATATAGTAGTGAAATATTTTCTGGGTATTAAAAAAATCAGCATAGTCATAAAACTCTTATGCAACTTTGAAGAAAATGAGCGGAGGAGCGAAGAATATTAGCTATATTCGACAAATAAATAACTTGATCTCGCCTTCGTACTTACTTTTTTAAGAAGCAATGTTCAATTGTGCAACTTCTCTTTATGCGACCATTGCACCATTTGCGCAGTAAGCATCGTCGTACATAAGCACACGTTGTAATTTTATCTACTTTTTCTAACCCAACTTACAGCTAGAAGCATGTAGGCTTTGCCACATTGGAAATAGAAGGCCCGAAGGAGAATGTAATACAAGACACAAGTTCCACCGACGGCGGCGTACAATTCACAAAGCCAGAACGATTGTGAGGATTTATCAATATGGGCGGAGATCCGCCGCCGGCACGAATACCCGATAGTTGGATTTGTGAACATTTGTTTTTGATCATGAGATTCATTCTGGAATGTTTTGGACGTCGGCATTATTAGATCGGTTTTTATTGAGTGCATACTTTTTGTGGCAGAACCTTGTCGGTTATATTAATTGGCCAAATATTACTGATGTATTCATCAGTAATGTTAATTGTCCAAAAATTTTGTTTTGGGATATTTCCCAAAACAAAAATTTTTGGCCAATTCTTCCTGCTGATGTCTCTCATTTTTGACCTTACTATCAATGTATTGTCACCGTATTAAGTAATGGATTACTATCAGATCAGGAATCAGAATGTAATATAGGTTAATTGTGTTTGTCGAAAATGTACTTTAAATTTAGAATTATTTTGTAAAAAAAATTGATTTTAATTCGGTAGCACGAATAGCACAACGGTGACTCTCTTCTACGCATTATTATTCCCCATCTGATAGAGGTGTCTGCTTTTCATGTCTTCACCTTTCACTGCGCTATATAAAAAAATATACCCGCGAGTGAACATTTTCATTCCTGTTTTCTTTTGAGTGAAACAAAAAATTAAACAAACAATTCGTGTAACGAATACTGAAGCAATATTTCTTTAGTTAATCTTCCAAATATTGTCATTTACAAGTGGTAAAAACCCTTGTTATACTTGTCGTAATATTTATTTGTCAAGCTGCAACGGGACTGGCGGTTTTTATTTCATAAATCTGTCTGTGTGCCGTAATGCGGTGATAAATTTTGAACACAATTGTTAGTATTTTCATTTGTTACTTCACTATTAAGCTGAAATATGGGTTGCGAGTAGAAACTTGTATTGATGTAGAAACATCAGATGAATTATATATATATCATCATATTAATATTCGAGCGGTTAAGATACGATAATTATATTGGTTTGCTGACCATATTCGTTACTAATTTGTTTCCTAACGCTTTTATGCTTCCTGTGGGTACCTAAACTATAACTATAGATAGTGAAATATCTGGTCTTGATGTCCGATCCAATCCGTTTTGCTATCCATGCAAAATTATTAGACATGCCATACAAAGTCCTCAGTTTGAAAAACACAACATTTAACTTTATTTAGAAATGGGTAGTGAACTGGCATTTTTACGATACGCTGAATTTACAATCGCCTACGAAAGCACACTGTCTCGAGACTCGAGCAAACCCTTTGTTTGTTCTGTTCAAATCCAATGCTAATACGTTTACAGAATCAAAGCGGACGTATGTTCTTCTTTGCGTTGCTAGAAAACGGAAATTTGAATGGATAAGATGAGATTGTAACATTTTGTCGGTACTATTTCTCTACAATGGAATGTGGGTTTTACGTTATGTGGGGCTCTGTTTTGTTCTTACTTGCTATTCGCTGTTCAGTTAAAATGCTTGCGGTGCTTATGAATAAGATTTTTATTTGACATTACTGCTGACGGTCGAGTTTTGTCGTTTTGTTTTGGATATTGTACTTTGACCGTATTATAAAATGAGTTCTAAATATGATACCAGGCTTTCGCCTAGATCTACATCATATGAGATTAGTTATTTTTTATACCATTTGAAATTTATTTGATAAAAAATAGCATTACTCTACAGCTGTATACTACTAGACTAGACTTCGTATTGGTGTTGAACATAGCAATGACTTAAGTATTGCATGAAGATGATTCTAATTTAAAAAATATACCAAGTCACCTGTATATCAGTAACTAAGTATACGATATAAAATCTAATACAAAAAACCCTATAATACATATACAAAGCTACAAAATCGTAATGACATCGGCAATGTGGTGTTTGGGCAGTTGAGAGGGCAACCGCATTAGTGCCCCTAATGGGCGTAGGTGCCCCAAAAGTTGGTAACTTACGGAATCTATCGCGCGCCACTTCTTTATGACCTACCATTATCATCGCTTCTGCGTTTTCCGATTAAACGTGTTCGCCCACTTTTAACAGCAGTTCTCGCCGAGTTTAAAGAGCCTATAAAATTATTATATTCAATTTATCATGAAGAAAATTGTTTCTCTTATATGTTTTACGCGATAATCATATGTTTAGCGTGTTTTTGTGTGGTTCAGGTCAATCGCTTCTGCATCTTCACTTTCTGGATTATGCAGCAGAAGTTTGATGGTGTTAGTGTCTTCACTTGTCGCGAGAGCTTGTGTGTTACTGATATCATGTATCATTGAAACCATTAAAATCGTCTTAAACGTCTATTCTTTATGCCAGAACTTAGCACATGATGCTTGAATTTAGGTACAGTAAAATGTACATTGGCCTTTACTCGCGACATAAGTAAAATTTCTTGGAAATAAATGTCACGCACCTAATATTTGCGTTGTTTTGTTCATTCAGCTCTCGCGTTGAGGCGCCGACCGACCATTGCATTTTGTGTACCACTGCAGTCGGGAGTAATGCACGACTTGCATTGTAGGTTTATCTACTTTCAATTTGTGTTTCAACGTTTGTGGAATCAACTACACTACGTATTTGGGAGATCAATCAACATCATGCAACGCTGCATTGTGCAGTGTGCTGATATAATGGTTTTAGGCTGATATTTCTTCTACCATACTTGTCTGTTTTATTGCGATGGTAGCAAATAATAAAGTTATCAAAGAATACGTAAATTGTGCAGAAAGTTTCTTATTAAAAATTAAATACTTTCCCTGTTTTGATTTGAAGTCCGTTTTAAGTTATTTATAATTGTGTTAGACATGTGAAGTCTGTCAATCCGCACATAGCCAATACCGTGGGCTAGTCTTTATCATAAAGTGAGGAGCTCGCTGTGGGTCGCCAGAATATTGTTCGTTTTTGACACTAAATTCGTAATAGCAGAAAGGAACTATAGGTAAATGTAACAAATTATAACTAATTTTTAACCGACTTCAAACAAAAAAAGAAGGAGGAGGTTCTCAATTCGGCCGGTATATTTTTTTTTCGATGTATGTACACCGATTTCGCCGAGGTTTCTGAACCGATTTACGTAATTCTTTTCTTTTTTTGATGCGCAATAGTTTCGAATTGGTCCCATAACCCCTTACCTGATCTACAGTCATATTATGACCGAAGAAAGTAGGGCGATTTTTGATACGTAGTCATATTATGACCATTTTCTATGTTTGCATTTCAAGTCTGTTTTCTCTGTTTTACCGATTTGTAGCGGCTTGCGATTGCGTTAGGTTGGTAGGACAATAACACGACTTGCGTATTGTAAACGGAAACAGACATGCTCTAAAAAAAGAAAAAAGTTTCGTCTAATCAAAAGAAAGTTCCCGCGTCGCTGTGCGTGTCCTGTCGCAATAATAAATTTTGATACCAAAAAAACGCTGCAGCATCAGTAAGAAGCAATTTAATCATGCCTTAGTAAGTATTTTTTCGTTTTATGTTTAAGTTGATAATATTCGTAGTGTAATTTAAGATTAAAGACACTTTTCCTTAGGTAAGAACCAATTCGCCCCGCACCCGTATATTTCATATGATTTTACGTATTGTTTCTGCACTTGTTGGTATTTTTTTTGTTGTATTGTTTGAATAATTTCATAAATAAATAGTATATAATATGTAGAAGTCCTTAAATTCATGTATTTTCTAAATATTCACGAAAAATATAATGCAGGTAACAGTCGGTCATTTTATGACCGGCTGTCAGGCTGAGTCATTGTCCTTTGTTACTGCAATTTTTATTTAATTAATAATTATTTACAATAACTATAAGATTGTCCTTTGTTGAAATTTATAGCTCCTTTTATACTCTTTAAGACTCATAAGTCTTTATTTTGTATTTTGGTCTGATTTTGTTATAATGAGCATAGTTTTAAATATTTGGACCGCCTAAAACGAGGGTCTTGTTAATTTACCTTTTGTTTAAAATTAATGCAATTCTGTCGCCTAAATTTATTGTGATTCTTTTAACCATCAAACAAGCTTTCTAAATATATATATATCTCATGAGTTTAATGAAATATGTTGAACAAAGTGAAGGTGCAAAGTTCAGACATTTTTAAGCAGTTTTTACGCGTACGGTATGAAAACGACAAAAACCGCTTATGGAATTTGTTGGTTTACTTTAGATATTATTATGAAAAGGTGTAAATGTTTTTCAATATGCTTATTTCTTTATAATAGCAGGTTAAATAAAAAGGAAAGAGAAAACTACAATTTGTTTATTTTTTTATATATTTCATCAGAAAGTCAGAATTTACCCAATTTCATTACATTTTTATTTTTCTCTTGAATACAGTTCGGTCACAGTACGATATAATGGTACCGTTGTACTGTAACATTGTAGATAATTTATCAAGGATTCCATCAATATATAATGTGTCAAGTATTTATAAACAGAAAGGCCATAAAATGCTAAATATGTGACCCACTCAAATCGCGCCGCGGCGCGTCTCAATTCGGCGATCAAATTACGGCAACATAGCTGCCGCGACCGTATCAGGTGAGGGGATAATAATTTTATTCATGTAGGCCCAGTAGTTTTTATTTTATGAGCATTTTTTTATTTATTTTCACCTATCCTTAAGGCTGAAATTCCTATGAATAATAATTGTGACGGCTGGTGTCATGTCAAATTGTCATCACTACGGTCACTTCAAACCTATTAGTAAATAGCACATATAAATAATAGGTAGTATTTAATTAATGTTAAATCTTTATTATTTTTCACTTTTTCGTTTTTGAAGTCGGTTGTTTTTAACGTAGTTATTTTTATATTTTATATACTTTCGGGATATACACAACTTTGTTTCGGGTATCCGATATTTCGCCACTATTGCAAGCGCTATGATCATGGATGTTCTAATAAAACCACAAAAGTTTAAATTCAAATTCATATTTTTATTATTCGCAATGCTATTTAGCTGTGAAAACGTATAAAACAATGATCGTTGGTAGAACTAAACAGTTCATAAATAAAAGCGAGACCGCTTACTTGCCACTTAACTTCTTTAAAGTGTTGGCTTCCTGTTTCTAAAACTCTGTTGCTTTTTGCTCGAAGGCATGAAGGCGGAAGGTTGTAAGTTCAAAACAGCTTTTAACACTGTAAGTACGTAAGGTACGTTAAAATTTCTATGTTTGTTTCACGTTGAAAGTTATGTTTCCGAGTATCATTGCGGTTTCTTCATTTTTGGGCGGTGGCCCGTCTAAATGAGGTGCTGTTTTCTAATTTCTTTTTCTTTCAATCGTTAGCTTGTATAGTTTCTACGTTTGATATTAGCAAAAATGTATACTTGAATTGTATTTCGTATAATTGTATGCAGTAAGTATTTTAATAGCGCCTCATATTAATTAGCCATGAGGACAAAACGAAAAATCACAGACTTTTTATTTACCTGTCTAAGGATCACTACAATATTACATAGATTCCACAATAAATAACTAGCAGACTAGGCAGAGGTAGCCGTGCTTGTCTTGCAAAGCAATATTGGTGTCACAGGGTTCAACAGCATTTTTTAGTTCTTCAGGAGCCCATCAAAATATACAAACAAAATTCCATCTGAATCGGTTCAGCCGTTTAGGGAGAGTTATACAAACACACGTCAAGATTACCCATCATGAAAGAGATCGTGACATATCATCGATCGCACCGTATATAGTTCTATCAGTACCTATAGGTACAGCCCTCTGATATGCAATAACTATACATATCATCAGTTTATTAGCCGCCTATTGTGTTGGTAAGTGCATAACCAACGCCGCAGTACATTCATGCACGCGAGGCATGCGGGCGGATCGTGTTCCATTACCAGATATGACAGACACGTTGACTTCACAGCGAGCTTATTGTGTCAGCCATTCTACGATTCTAATGGCTCTAACGTACGTACCGTGGAAAAAAATCAAATATCTTGCTGAGTATTGCAGTTTATAGGAGAGATAGAAGTGTAGTTCATATTTCGCTAGATACGTTTCTGGAGGTTTGTAAGGATAGAAGCAAATGGCGTTCTGTTGTCTCTGCCTACCCCGACGAGAAAAAGGCGTCAGCATAATATGTATGTATGTATGTGTGTACGTTTCTGAATCGGAACAGAGACAAGTCTTTGTCTAGCAGAGAAGTTATTTCTTGACGTTTTTAAATATCGTCATCTATTAAATGAACATAAACTGGAAATTAAATAGAGAAAATAATGAAAATAATCCGGTGATACTCTATATCTATAGTCTTTACTTCATTAAAGGCAGCTCAAACATAACGAATAAATCTCCGGTCGTTCACTTTACAGGGAGTCAATCAACTAGTATAAAGAACGCCCAGACAGACAAACTGTTGTCTCGCGTAGGAATCAAACCCACGACACTCAGCGCAGTGCTAAATAACGAGGCGTCTGCTTAAATCACTACGCCAAACGTGCAGACTTATTAAATAAAATGTTAAAGCCCGTACTGTAGGATGTCAAGACTGGTGGCCATTATGATATTTGACAATTATTTTCACAGTATTTTGTCAACAAATTTATTTCTATACAGGCGGATGACATCATGCACTTCACCAAAGTAGTTTTGATGGAGAGGTTTCTCTGACACCAAATTTCTTTATGAAGGGCTATAAGTGTTTGAACCGAAATTAAATAAGTATACTCGTATAATCATCATCATCATGACCATTAGCCTGCTAGTCCACTGCTGGATATAGGCCTCTCCAATCGCACGCCACTGAGCCTGATTTTCGGCTTTTCGTGTCCAATCGCAACCGCGTATACATATACAATAATAAAATGCCAATTCTATGTGATAAATGCGATTATAACTAAAGACTGACATGGTACAATGCCTTAAACAAAGTTTCCCAAAACAAAACAGCGTGGCAACTCCTAACCTGCATATCGATCACTACGATCCTTAAAAATATGACCACATTTATCAGTTACATAACAAAATGGCTGAATTTAAATTAATCGCAGCAATAAAATTGAAAAGAACATCGAAAGCACGATTTCCTTTGCTCGGCCTGCCAATTGAGCCTGAACGCGTTTATGCATTTCGCTCGGTTTTTTATTTCACCGAGCCAAGGAAACGAAGATTCTTTAGTTTTCCTAATGTAAAGAAAAATTCATGTCAATAAGGAAGTTTATTCTTGTATTGAAATAAAAATCTGCTGGTTTATTTTCATTTGAAGGCGTAGTACCCAATAAATAGTTTTATTGAATGAATACCTTGACTTACTCGGGACTACTGTAGACTTGCATTTTTCTATTTCTTACTGCTGCTATCAATAAACTAGGAGTCATTGGTTATACAGCCGTACGGATCGCATTGAATTTTTGTTTTTATTTCTTTCTTTAATTATTTTTTATCAATTCCGTGCAAATTTAAACATATTTTATTCAAAGTACTGTCAAAAGTTTTGGTTTATTATAGTTATTATAGTTGGCCGATATTTAAGTAAACGCCTCTACAAATACAGTAAACAAATGATAAAATTATTTTACTATCTTAGCCGACTAGAATAAGTTTTGTATTGACATCCAATCCTTAAATTCACAAATAAGACTAACATAATACCTTTTAGGAACATAACATAGTTCTGTGCACGGTTATCTTTCCAGACGACCCTTTTGATAGAAACAGACTCATATTGACGTAACGAAGCGAATAATACGGTCACATACGGTGAACTTTTTGAATCCTCAATCGTCGATACAAATGAAATAAATACTAACGTAAAATTATCTGGCACTCTTACTGTGCGAATACCGACCGTGCTTGTTTTGTATTTCTAACATGCAGGAAAGTATATTAACTTACTCGAAGAGCAATGAACTGGTAGTTTTACATATTCGAAGACACTTTTCTACCCACTTTCTTTATCGCGCTTAAAGCGAGGATCACACCGGCAGCGGGCGCACGGGCAAGACTGGCGGGCGCGCATGGTTCAACTCTTTTCGTACATACATCGTTTTACATCATCGTCATGTACATCGCGAACTACATGGCTAAGCTACGAGAGCGACTAAACTTCGTGAACGAAATAACCAGTGAATGACGCTCTCTTATACTTTTGTTAGCTAAAGCTTCGCTTATTTGATAGCGTTACTCGACGGTTTTGCCCGCCCGCTAGCTTCGTAGGTTTGCTAGCCTAGGCCGTCCGCCCGCTGCCAGTGTGAACTTTGCTTAAAGATTGGAAGAGACACAGACGTTGCTAGGTAGACGACGGACTATCCTCGGTAGCGCAACCCGTTTCGTCGTCTGGCCAGCCAATGAGGGATCGATTCAGCAAAGTTGATTGACATAAAAGCCAGTTTTACTGCATTTAATTTTAAACTTTCGCGATTTGTATACATCATACAAAATAATTTTGCGGGTCTTAATCGCGTTAATTTAACTTATTTAAGGTATAAATACCTATTTGTTTTTCCGACGTTTCGCTCGTCTTGCACCGAGCGTGGTCGCGGAGAGACTGATGGGATACATTGTATACAGGAAACCGACACACACCAACAGGTATCTCAAAGCGAACTCGCACCACCATCCGCGGCACTTGGATTCTGTTGTGTCCTCTTTAGGGAACAGAGCGTATGACCTATGTGATCCTGAACAATAAAATAGTGAGCTGTCACATGTTCGGGAGGTACTTAGGCGCAACGGATACAAGAAAAATATACTCCGTCGGCAGAGGAACGAGCGTAAACCTGAAGTAAGCAGAATGCCCGCTTACATGCCGTATCTAAAGGGAGTGACGGACAAAGTTGGAAAAGTACTCAAGAAATGCTCCATCAAGACTGTATACAGTCCGCTCGTGTACCCCAAAGGATGTTATTCCTCTCCAAACACCTGGCGTCTACAAATTCGATTGCAGCTGTGGTAGTTCATATATCGGGCAGACTAAGTGTACAATCGCTGAAAGAGTAAAGGAACATACCGCAGCTGTAAAAACCCACATATTAATAAGTCGGTGATAGCTGAGCATTTGTTGGAATTTGGACCAAACCACTGGATAGAACTGCATCAACCACAAGTCTCATCCACCGATCGTCACTATTACTCCAGGATAGTACGTGAAGCGGTAGAAATCAAGAAATATAACAATTTCAACCGGGAGGATACATATAGATTATCGGCTACTTGGAATCCAGTCATCAGCAAATGTAAACACCGCCGCAGTGATAGGTAAATCTCAACAGTGTGTAGACATCATTAGTGTAGTGTGTCGAAGTACCGACATTGCGAACTTCCATAAAGACTAAGTGAGGGTAGGTGCCGAAACCCGCACTTCCACAAGACGGCGCTGAGATCCCATCAGTCTCTCCGCGACCACGCTCGGTACAAGACGAGCGAAACGTCGGAAACAAATAGGTATTTATACCTTAAATAAGTTAAATTAACGCGATTAAGACCCGCTAAATTATTTTGTACTAGAGGACGCCAGCAGCTACGCCTGCATTTTTTTTTAATTTACCTGTTTTGGCCGATCCCGTGGGAATTTCGGGAAATCCCTTCTTAGTGCACCCCTACGGTCTCCAAGGAACATAGAACATACATGCCAAATTTCAGCTTCCTGCGCCCAATAGTTTCGGCTGTAGCGTGTCTGTCAGTCAGTCAGTAACGCAAGGATTTTATATATTAAGATGATGCATTTAATTTAGTTAGAAAACTTACTTTGGAACCTTTTTCTTTACTTTTGTTGCGCGGTGGAAATTGTTTTCGAGCATTCTTGACTCCTCGACTAGGCTGTATAAATGAAATCAACCGAGTGGCTATCTGACAGAAGATGTGTGTGTACTCTTTAAAACTATTGCAGTGTCCTCTACGTCCCTTGATGGCGGGACTTCGTCTCCATCTGTCTCTATCTCTTTAAAATATTTATTAAATATAAACAAAAGATGTGCACAGAACTTATCAGAAGTTCATTACTGTTGTTCAGCAATATTCAGTACTTCTCATAAGTTCTCTACATTTTTCGTAAATGCTAAGTAGGTATACAAACGTTCGTCTTGTTATCGGTTTTAGCCCAGTACTCGGCATCGCATATCGCATTAGGCCTAGGTACATACCGTTAAGTGTGTAGGATTTTGAGCTAGTGGGGCACATCAGCATATGGTCTGTAGTGATACGCCTCAGTCACAGTAACGGCACTTCATTCGACAAGACCCTAACCGTAGCATAAATAATAAGCGTTACCATCAAATAAACCCTATCTTTACATTGTAATTTTTTTTAAAAGCCCAAGACCATTCATTCACACGAGGTCAATTGATCATAAACTAGGCAAAACCTATATTATGATATTCAGAGAACTGATAAATAAAGAACCGATAATTGGCTGATCACATAATTAATTGTTGCAATTGTATTGTAGGGTATGGCAGGAAAAGCATGAAAGTAGAATTAACGCAGTTGCGATGCCATCACTGCGTAGTATGTGTGGTGTAAGACTGATTGATAGAATTCCGAATGTAACTAGGTATACGAGAGAACAGTGGTCTGAATGAAGATGTCGTGACTGGGATTGAGAAAGGAATGCTGAAGTGGTTTGGACACGTGGAGCGAATGAGTGAAGAAAAAATGACGAATCGGATCTATAAGGCCAATGTGTGTGGGCAAGTCAGTCGCGGCAGACCTCATCGGACATTCCTCGACCAAATTGGGGACGTCTTAAAAAACGGCACGGTCCGAAGTACCCGAAACCGGCGAGCATGTATGAAAAGAGTAATGAATGTAGAGAAAGCGCGTGAGGTCTGTGTGTGTCTGCAAGTGGCGTTACGTTGTCTCTGCCTACCCCGACGGGAAAAAGGAATATATGTATGTATGTATGTATGTATATATGGAATTGTAGCACCACCCAAAGGTAGACTGACAGATAATGCCCAAGGCATTAAGTCAACCTATACACAGTTTAGTGTATAAATAATTACCTAAATGGTTTTAGGTGGGCATCAAACGCACAAAATACTAGTCACACCCAACCGGCATAAAACGTGTAGGCACTACATTCTGATTTCATTATACCAAAGGACATCTGTTATTTGGACTGATGAAGGTTTCAGTGTAATTGACAACTATATTTATTTCTATTAAATTATTAGGGCGAGTCTAGACGCGCGCAGTGGAGCGATGGGTGCGCGCGTGATTCGCCTCCAAATGGGCTGTTGGTAATGACCCCGCATCGAACTCCACGTCAGTTTAACTTCATTACCAGTTCTAACTAGTGCATTATGTAGTGTTAGTATATATTACGTTTTATTTATTTTATCTTAGTACTTGCAGAATGATTTTGTTTCTGTATTATGATATTATTGTTTTGAGTTTAGCTTTTTTGTTGAGCAAATTTCACCCAAATACCTGTTGGCCGTTTATGCATCACTAAAAAAACTAGCGTCAAAACGGACAATTCATGAAATATTATAAGAGCATTATAAGGATGTTCAGACAACATGTTGTAATGTGTACTACCTCAGCATAATAAGTTTAGATTTTTAGTGTGGCTTGTATAAATTTATTTATTTATTTATCGTCTCACGCCTGTATCCCCGAAGGGGTAGGCAACGGTGTAAATATTGCATTTTCATTTCGCCATGAATTTTTAGGTCCCACGTAATAGGGGGCGAGCCTATGGCCGTTACCATATACGTACCGTTATTGTATAAATATATAAAACAATTGCATCCTCCTTTGCTCCTTTAATCCTGTAATAGAAAATGTTTCTATTTTCCAACACCACCGCACTAAGCATAATCCCTGTGTTACTTAGAAATGTAACATCGAGTAACACAAAGAAAAAGAACACTGAACTATTTGTAGACCACACGATTTTGTTGCTCGGAAATTTATAAATAAACTCATTCACATCATTGAGGGAGGTCAATCTCGATAAGTTATCAAAACAACGCCCACGGTCATAATTACATCCTAGCTTATTATAAAACTTCTCTGGGAGGTAAGTACAAATCTTACAAAAATATACCTACCAAAATTTTGTACATAATTCATTTAGCAATTTGTTACATTGTAAACCGGTTTTGAAACTACATGAATAAGAGGGGCGCAGAAAGAATAGTGCGAATTGGCCTTTTGCAATAGGTTTTTATTAAACAGTTTTAAGGTTCACTTCCCTAGTAATTTTTAAGTAGAAAGGTTAGTTTTTTTGTATATAGTAAGGTGTGTCATATCTGGTTAGACCAGTAAGCAGACCTCGGACTCCAAGCCGTGTAAGTCTGATGCAACCAGGATAACGCTAGGGCGATGATGTGTAAAGTGTACCTGCAAATAGGTGGTGAAAGAATGTCAAATGTATATTATTATTATTATTTGCAGCCCAACCTGTCCCACTGCAGGGCAAAGGCCTCCCTACCCTCTTTCTACCTCTCTCTATCGAGAGCTGCTGTTGTCCACTCTGCATTATAGAGTTTGAAATCATTTAGCCACCTAACCTTGGGTCTGCCGCGAGGTCTCTTTCGATCTGGGACCCACAAGGTGGTAGTTTTAGCCCAAAGACTGTCAGACATACGACAGATATGATCGGCCCAGTCATATTTTAATTTGGCTGCTTTTTGTCCAAATGTATATAGACCAGATTAAACAGTATATTTTGTACTGTATTGCAAAATTTTACAATTAACTTTTAATCGTTTGAAGAGTTTAATATCGTTTTTATTTTAGTTCCAATAATATACATACAACCGTGTACATAACGTTCAAGGCTGTTGTCCAAGCCGTTGTTAATTATGCACTTACAATGCGACAATGAGGTGAGGCTATCTCACGAATCTGTTGGTACCATCTGACGTCGTCCAATGACATGCGGATTCTCTTTGTGCTCGCCCAAAGAACATTATATTGTACACCACGTTTGAACACAGCTCTTAGTAATAGAAGGTATGCGTTGTATGTCAGTTATATTTTGTTTACGTGTTGAGAGCATTTGGCAAACAGGCATATACCTTAGTAGATAATAATTATTATTATATGCAATAACTACTAAGATTAGGAATGAATACGTAAGAGGCAGTCTGAAAGTGGCGCCTATAGACGAGAAAGTGAAAGGAAGTCGTTTAGCTTGGTATGGACATATTATGCGAAGAGATGATATGTATGTAGGTAAGCAAGTGATGAATATGAAGTTAGAGGGATGGAAAGGGAGGGGGAGGCCAAGGAAAAGATGGATGGACTGTGTGAGGATGGATATGAAAGAGAAAGGGGTAAATGATCAGATGACGGGTGACAGAAAAGAATGGAAGCGAAGGACGTACTGCGCCGACCCCAAATAGATTGGGACCAGGGCAAGAAGATGATGATGATATGCAATAACTACAGTTTTAATAATTTCTCGGAGTGAAAAATATTTCTATGCTAAGTTTCACCCGAGGCTCAACCCGCCGCTCCACCCGCATGAATTACACATCTAAACTTTCCTCAGGAATCACGCTATCTATTGGCGAAGACTGTAGAAAAATTCGTTGATTAGTTTTTAAGTTTATCGCATTCATACAGACAGGACAAAAAGGGGACTTCATTTTGTAACAAGTATATAGGTATAAAGCTTCTAGCGAACCTAGGTCATTAGATCTTTAGAACTGACATTACCTGAATGTAACATACATATCATACTCATCGATACATTAGGGCTTAAAACAAAATAGGTATGTCTACGCTCGGAACATAAAGAGAATGTTGTCAGCGACGCGAATAAGTTTACACTTAGTTAATTAAAAGATTACACACGAATGGGTAATTAACAGCGGATTTGTTCTCTCATCTGTTATAGTCGCGTCGTGTAGATCAACGTGGCGGAGGTAATTATATACGCGCGGGGTATCTTACCTGCCTTCGAGGTTTGTTTTGTTCTGATCTACCCACTGAACGGTGCGAGTCGGTATCTAGCTGTGTTATCACTTCGATTGACGTATGTATGGCTCGCGGCACGAATTATGAGTGTTAACGTCTTCGAGTTGTAAATTTGTTTTGTCGTGTGATGTAAATATGATTGGTTACCATATACAAAGCATAAAGAGTAATAAAGTATAATAGTGGATCAACTTAGGAAAGTGTAGTTTTGATCTACTTACTGAAATACTGTGTGGTTAAGAACAATAGAAACTAGGATTTAGTATGTATGAATGATGTGTCTATGGTGCATATACACACATCAACAAAGTCTAGGGATATCTTAATCCTAAATTATTTACGAGTTTATAGTTTAGAACCTTGTTAGTTTCCACAAAAAGTTTATATACAGATTAAAACCTCTTTTATTCTATTTTCAAAATTTGAACATGGAAAGAAAAAAAAACAAAATAATAAACAAAATATGGCGGCAAATTTGCTAGTAATTCGTTACATTAAAGAAAGTTAAAACTGTTTTATTATAATTATTAATGAAAAGGGTTTTTAATTGTTTTTCTTTTTTAATTTAACGTGACGTACGAACTTTAAAAGTCATGTCACGTCGTCATTTGAGTCGAGATGAAATGTTACGAGCCGTGGGCATGTTAGAAAATGGTGCAATTCAACGCGTCGTTGCTGAGGCCCTACATACCAGTCAAAATGTGATATCAAGGTTGTGGTCACGTTATCGCAGTACTGGAGATGTGGCCGAACAGCACACAGGTAGATATCGTGTTACTACGCAGAGACAGGATCGATTTCTCCAAATGACCGCCAGAAGACAACCCAATATCACAGCGCTGCAACTAGTGCAAAGGCTCCAGGAGGACCACCAGCTGCTGGTAAGCGACCAAACCGTGCGAAGAAGGTTACATGAAGTTGATCTTCATGCTCGAAGACCATTGCGTGTTCCAGCATTGCGACGTGGCAATCGCGGTCGGCGGCTTTCGTGGGCTCGGGAGCATTTACCATGGAGTGACGAACAATGGTCTTTGGTGCTGTTCACCGATGAGTCCCGGTTTGGGTTTCACCCGGATTCACGAAGAACACGCGTTTGGAGAGCTCCAGGGAGAGTTAGCCGTCTACGGCACCCTCAGGAGGTCCACCCATACCAAGGCGGGACAATCATGGTGTGGGCAGGAATTCATCTTGGCGGACGAACCCAACTCGTTTGGATCCAAGGCAGCATGACTGCACAAAAATACCACGAGGAGGTAGTAGAGCCCGTTATTGTCCCACACAGAACTCAAATAGGCCATGAATTTCTACTCATGCACGATAATGCTCCTTGCCATACGGCGCGGCTGGTATCGACCGCTCTCCGAGAGCACGATATTCAAGTTTTGGATTGGCCTGCACAGTCGCCCGACTTAAATCCTATCGAGCATGCCTGGGACATGTTACAACGAAAAGCTTTGAGAGATTTTCCACCAAATTTGACGACTGAACAACAACTTTACGAACACTTGCAAAGGACATGGGACCTCATACCGCAGCAAGACATTGACAATTTAATTTTAAGTATTAACAATCGATGTCGATGTGTAATCAATGTAAGAGGTGGCAACACTGATTATTAATGATTAGATTTTACAAGATTTTTTCCATTTTTATTAAAATTAATAGTTTTTTAAGAAGAAATGTTTGTTGTTATCATACTAATTTTCCATGATGATTAAAAAAAATATTTTTTTTATTTAAACCAAAAAAAAACACGAAATGTTTTTTATTTTTATTAAAGACCTTAAAATAATCTATGATTCTTCTATTTACTGTATCAGAAAATTCTTCATAGATTTTTAGATATTTGATGAAATATAAAATATCCCTAGACTTTGTTGATGTGTGTATAACAAGTCTTAGGCCATCATAGCAAGTAATATGAGCAATGTAATACCCAATTTATGTAAGCTAGCTCTATCCGATCACAAAACCGCACAAACCATATCATTTCAACAACCGTGTATACACAACGTATATAAGGGAAGAAAGACAATTTTGGTTCGAAAAAAGGAGAGATTTATGTAAAAGTCATAAAGATAAATTTATAGACTGTCTTTCAGCACTCTCTTTTAGTGAAGTTCTGAGTTGCTCTGACACTGAGGATGCTTTTAATAGATTCCATGACATTATAACTCTATTTTATGACCTATGTTTTCCTACAACTACAGTCAAAATTACAAAAAAGCCGAATCATATTAAATGGATATCGAATGGATTAATAAGATCTTGTAAACAAAAACGTTGTCTCTATTTACGGTATAAAGTTTCAAGAACGCATAAAAATCAACAAATATATCTTAATTATAGCAAAATCTTAAAAAAATGTATGTTTAGAGCACAAAAAATAGAGAGTTTGAAATACATAAACAAATCAAGTAACAAATGTAGAGCAGCGTGGAACATAATAAAAAATAATGTATCAAATAAGGAGAAAGCTAATCATATTAATTGTGTAATAGTAGATAATGTTGAATATACAAAACCAAATCAAATAGCTCAACAATTCAATTCATTTTTCATAAACTTGACATCTGATCCTATTGACATTAATACCAATTTTAATTATCTCAACTTGACTTATTACCCGACTACAATTGCAAATAATCCTAATACAATTTTCTTGACTCCAGTGGATAATTTTGTCATTTTTAAGACTATTATATCGTTGAACAATACTTTTTCAGTAGGCTATGACGATCTTAGAACCGACATATTAAAATCCTATGCTAAAATACTGTGCACTCCTCTGTGTCATATTCTTAATTTATCACTTATACAAGGACACTTTCCTTCTAAATTAAAATTTGCAGTCGTAAAACCATTGCATAAGAAAAGTGACGCTAGTGATGTGAACAATTAAAGACCCATAACGTTGATCCCTATCTTAACAAAAGTTTTTGAGAGAATAATACACGACAAAATTTCTGTATTTTTAGAAAAATATGATATTCTCAAGCCTGAGCAGTACGGCTTCCGAAAAAATTCTTCGACCACGTTGGCAGGTTTTACTCTAACAAAAATCATTACCGAAAATCTCAATAATAAAAACAACATAGTTACAATCTTTTTAGATATGTCCAAGGCTTTTGATTTTGTCAACCATAATTTATTAATATATAAACTTGATAGATATGGGATTCGCGGAAAAGCCTTAGATTGGATCACTAGCTACCTTGAAAAACGTTCTCAATGAGTGCAAATTCTTGGAACTTCGGGTAAATATAATACATCTACTAGGTCAGAATTCAAATTAATGAACAGTTCGGGATTACCTCAAGGGAGTATCCTTGGCCCCCTCCTGTTTTTGTTATATATCAATGACCTGCCTAACGTGACGGACCACCACTGTGTACTATATGCTGATGACACCACCCTAATAATTACAGATAAAAACAAGAATAAATTTGAGCATAAAATATACAACGCCTTGGGGAATATAATGGAATGGTTAGATCACAATCACCTTAAAATTAACATAAATAAAACAAAAATGATCCAATTCCAAACTTATAATAGTGAACCTACTAAACTTAATGTAAAGTATAATGCAAACATGGTCGAAGAAGTAGATGCCACATCATTTCTAGGCATCATAATAGATAAATATTGTAATTGGAAAGACCATGTTCAGAATCTTTGCATAAATATAGACAAATTTGTTTACGCTTTATATAGATTGAGACAAGTCTCAACTTTAGAAACTGCTTTAAATGCCTATCACGGCTATGTTTCGTCCAAATTAAGATATGGTCTGATATTATGGGGTAACTCGGTGGAGTCAAACAAAGCTTTCATCGTACAGAAAAAATGTATACGAGCATTATTCGGCTTACAACAGACTGAGAGCTGTAGGGAGTACTTTGTAAAACATAATATCTTACCCTTACCTAGTCAGTGTATATATGAAATTTGTATTTTTGTACGCAAACATCCACACATGTTCTGTAAGCACAATGATGTCGTGATGAGACCAGGGAGACACACACACAAGCTACTCATACCCAAGCAAAGAGTAACTGTATTTAGCAAGAATGTTTACTGTATGGCGATACGTATTTACAATAAGTTGCCAAATAGTTTTAAGGAAATTGATATTTTTAATACTTTTAAACGAAAATTATTTATACTTTTA
Source organism: Euclidia mi (assembly GCA_944739405.2). Lineage (NCBI taxonomy): Eukaryota > Metazoa > Arthropoda > Insecta > Lepidoptera > Erebidae > Euclidia > Euclidia mi. Next base: position 60,732,318 of record OX123185.2, read on the forward strand.
TTAAATAAATGTTTTTATTCAATTAATGCTTTCACAAAAAATTGTGACATATTTATAACTAACTGCATAGAATTTTAAAATGAATTGTCATTAGATAATATTATTAATCTTATAAACTGACAATTGTATACATGCTACAAACAAAAATAATCAATATTTGTATGCCAGATAATGGTAGAATATGGCTTGAATGTAATGTAATGTAAACTAACAACTTTGTATACCCATATTCCGACGAATAAATGTTTATCATTATCATTATCATCATTATCATCGATGCACCTGAATTAGTGCCGAATGAATACGAAATGTAGTTGAATATCTATAAAACGTCACTTGTTTTTTCTCATATTGTGTGCTCATAAAAGTACCTATTAGCTTTAGTAAAACCGGGAAGAGGATTCGGGCTATTTAGTTGTACTGTTTTCTATTTTATCGTTACGTATAAAAATGCACAGCGTTCGATTTCCATGCCATTATTAGTATACTTTGCATTAGCTTTATACTGGTGACGGATAATTCTTAAAAAATTATAACTATGAATCGATAACGCCATATTGCAAACTAGTGAACATGCAAGAATTAATAATGTTGTGGGCGATATTGAATTTATAGCAAATGCATTTGTTTTCAATTAATTCTTTCAAGTTGCTAGTAAATGCTTGCATGGAAAAGCAGGTGGAATTTAATTGTAAAACATTTTAATGTTATACAATTAAATTCCACCTGCTTTTCCAGCATAATTCAGATCATTTTAGAAAATATGCCGTTCCCACATTTGTAATTATTCTATTAAGTGTGCAAAGTTATTTAATACATATTTACGGCTTCACTGACACTAGTTTTTCGCAAGATTGTCTTTGAAAATGAGTATTTGAAAACCAATCTGGACGCAGATTATATCCATAGTTTCTTCAAGATGCATTGTATTTAGAACTAAACTGACTAAAACATAAATTTTTTAGGATGACAAGAAGTGGTTCTTAATCAGCTTGCAAGATTTGACCCATCAATACAAAGCAACTAGACCATTGAAATAAAGGCTAGAAATAAGTAATTAGCCAAATTGGGAACGATTAGTGTTTTCTAATCTGCTGCATGTGAAAAGGTTCTTCTTCCAAATAGAATATTTATGTATCGGCTTGTAGGTATTCAAAAAAGAAAGAAATCCAATATTCAAACATTTACAATACCTACTATTGAGTTAATGACAATAAGAGCGGAATCCATTGTTCATGAATCTTCGACAACGTGTCATTTAAACGTCAAAAGTTTTATATTGTGATGCAGGTAATTGACAGTTTCGTTGTTTTCTCTTCGTAGTTATGTGTTATTACACTTTTGTATGCACGGTATTCAGTAACCACCGTATTGTTCGCATGAAATTACGAGTATCCAATAAAATATTTCGTGAAAACGCCACGTAAAGCGATGTTGACTGCTGCAAGTAAAAACCATAACAATGTAGGTATACGTGACATAATTTAATTTTATTCTTATAGCGTTCAAGCTGGTTGGGTTTATCATGGTGCTATAAACTGTATGTAGTATATCTCCACTTCGCCTCGTCTCCCGCCAGGTTTAACGGACGATTTAAAAGGCGACTAAAGGATTATGTCATTTGGACGGGCGAAACGAACCGTTTTGCCAGAGAATTGTTCATATCCAGCTCACTGTGCTTTTTGACAAGATTTCAAAGGTTTGACGTGTATAAATGTAAATTTGGATTGACTTTTTGACGTAAGTCATTTTGTGCAACGAGATCACAGTTTCGATGCCTATGTTGCATATTTGAGTCAGGATTTAGTGCTGTATAATACTGTTTCTCACAATATAGTATGCTTTTGTTATAAGATGAATCAATTAATGTTCTAAGAATCAATTAATGTTTAAAAATATTTGAATGATCATGAATTCCATATGAATTCAAAGTGGTATTTGGATTTTCTGCTTGGTAATTCTCAACCGTAACACGGTCAAGTTGTAGGCTTATTTTCTATGCCTTTGAGACGTCTGATGCAATATGTGTATTTATTCTAGTTATCTCAGAGTGATGAAGGTACTATTCAGACATGTATATTTAAGTAGAAAATATATTCTTAGTGTTTCAGTACAGGAACGTTTGCAGAATAAGACATCATCAAAATAGGAAACTTGTGTAGTGATTTAACACAAACGTATAGGTACTATCCATCCAGCGATGATATTAAAGATATCATAGTCACGCACCCAATAAACCGAACAAAACCATAAACGCCTCAATAATATAGAACACATCAAAGAACATGAAAAATCAATGGCGTAAAACGCCGAAAACATTTAATTGATCGGTGGTTAGAAAGGGATTGAGGTTTTTGTTGGATTTTAAATTAAAATTACTTTGCTTTACGTCGGTTTCGATTTGAAAGCATCCACTGAAGCTTTTTAATTAATGTTGTCGTACAAATACAAGGATACCGCACGTTGTTTTTAAAATTTTGTTTAGTTTTGACATCTTAATTAAGTTATGTGCGGGTTAAATTTTAGAGTCATAGAAAGTATTGTTGTATTGCTATACATTCTGAAGACCAATTCTCGTATTTTATGAGATTGAAATTAAATTTTGAACGAAATGAGGCTCGATTTTGAATTGACTCAGAATCGGTTTTTTTGTTTATTTAATAGCATTATCGTCTAATTTGAGTTCTATAGGTCGACGTTGACAGATTGTTCAATTTACAATCTAGTCACGTTAACATTCCAATAACATTCAAATATTACCTAGTTAATTTAGGAGAATACCATTTCTGACATGAGTATGTCACTGACATTAAATCGAAACTGCATTTTAAACAAATATATAATTAGGCGAATAGGCCCCCTCGTTTGTAGCCTGAAGTTAGTCTACACAAAATGTGCAATAAGGTCATCTAAGACGAAATGTTGTCTCACAATCCATTCTGTCTACGCCTGCGCCTGCTAAACTATATAGGCATCTGAACTAGGCATGCGTCTAGAAAGTGCAAAAATAAAACCGTAATATTCCAAAAAAGCAAATGTTTTAAAATCTGTTCGCGTAAAACATTTGAACGGTTCGCGACGCTGTCAGTACGATCACTTAACGTTTCAACCACGTTCAGCAGAATATATACACTCTCTTTTATACTATTGACATAAATGTTGATCACATTGTTTTTTCGATACTGGCGGTCTCAGTTTCCCCTCAAGGGTCGGCTGACCGAATATAAATGAATCTTATATTTATGATACTTTTTCTTTTGCCTCTCTGCTTGGTAGCATTTTATTGCTCGTGAAAGGGTACGAATTGTTTTGCTGACAGATTTACGAGGAAAGATTCGGCGTTTATTTTATCTGTGACTTCCATTCTTGAGAGGCAACTTTGATTGCAGAAACGTTGAATACAAATTTAATATCGCCGGCCATTATATGATTTACAACTGAGCTGTCATGTTTGGGCTAATCGATGGTCGTTTGCGAACCTTTTCACTAATAGATGGTTGTGGGTATTTTTTCCGGTGCGTGTTGTTAAATATTCTTGTTGGCATAAACGTCTATATTACTAAAGTGATAGGAAAAAATACTATACTAATACAATTAATTTTACATGGCTCTGGGTTATAGTTTATGGAGAACTCGATTAGGCAGGCTACATTTGAGAAATCCATGTTTTGTCGACAAAAGTCGATGAACTGTTGTTAAATTTAGACTAACAAAATCAAAATTAGACTATTGCTATCTTATACGCACAGAGTAAGGCGATGTTTTAGAATTGTTAAGCATAATTTAGTTCCGATTCATCGTTTGTGGCTCGCCTTACTTTACTAATTTCGCCGTGTTACCTAATACCACGCAATATATTTAGTGAAACTAAATAATTTAACTTTCCATATTTGTTATCGTCTCCCGCTATGTCAAGTATCAAAGAGAGGGATTGACCAAATTTAGTTTAGTCTAGTACAACAGAATCATTAGTACATTTAGTTTTAGCCCTTTTAATAATTATTGCTCGTTATGATTATTTGCCAACTTTGTTTTTGCTTTTCGTGTGAATGTGTGGCCAACTCTAGTGTCGGAGTTTTCAGACCACCCGAAGGCCTGCGATGTGATCTAACGATCCTGAGATAAGAACCGGGACCGACAACTTTACCTACCCTCCGAAGCACGGTAGCGCTCAAATGTAAATGCCACACGTGGTCACCCATCCAAGTGGCGACCTGTGCAAGCGTTGCTTAACTTTGCCGATCTATTATGAATGGCTAGCCAAGCGTGAGCTGTGAGCAAAAACAAAAAAACTGCCAACTGGTCCAAAAATCAACACAGTTTAATTATCTGCGGTCCTTCAAGAAATTAAAAAATCTGTGTCTTCTATGGTCGTTTCCACTAAACCTGTGTTGTTCTAATGGCAATTATAGTATGTTGAAAATAATCATATAGTCAGGAGAAATAGGCGAAGGTATTTTTACTTTTCTCAAACACCTTTCTCTCTTTCTCCCTTCGCTCTTTCTATAGGAAAGCGAGCAAGTTTCTATTCGAGTTTCGCCTCGTCTCCAGCGCTCTTACTGAACAGAACGCAATAGCATAACTGAAATAAATAGTACCTAATGCTAACTGCGACTTTATGCTAATCTTCTTCGCATTCATCAGCATTACCAGCCAACTGTAGTCCTCTCTTGGATATAAGCCTCTCCAATGGTATGCTGCTGAGCTTGTGTATAGCCGCTGCCAGCTGCTATGCGTAAATTGACACACCACCTTGCTGAAGGGCGAGAATAGTAGCGGCCTCTGTTAAGTCCCTTAGTAAGTCGGGCTGTCGCAAAAATATTGCTCTTACTCTAGCTCAAAGGTCAAACGGACAAATATAAACATAATGGTGACATGTAGTCTCGTTTACAAACACGCCGCATGCATCGCTCTGACTCACGCAGTATGCGACACAGAGACGATAGGCTTGTGGATGGCGACATTACTTGCAAATTTGTATGTGTATTACACCCACGAAGAACAACACCACCACACTTCTGTGCCACAGGCGTGGCACAGAAGTATGGTGGTGCTGTTCTTTAAGAAGGGCGACAAAACCCTTTTGAAGAATTACAGACCCATCCCACTTCTGAGTCACGTCTATAAGTTGTTTTCAAGGGTCATCACGAATCGTCTAGCACGCAAGCTAGACGACTCCCAGCCTCCCGAACAAGCCGGGTTCCGTAAAGCCTATAGTACCATAGACCACATACATACGCTGCGCCAGGTTATACAGAAGTCTGAGGAGTATAACCAGCCTCTATGCTTGGCGTTTGTGAACTACGAGAAAGCCTTTGATTCGATCGAAACCTGGGCAGTGCTGCAGTCTCTCCAACTGTGCCAGATCGACTACCGATGCATCGAAGTGCTGGAGTGTTTGTACGAAAACGCCACCATGTCAGTCCGCCTTCAGGACCAGAGCTTGAAACCCATTCGACTCCTGTGAGGGGTGAGGCAGGGAGATGTCAAATCTCCGAAACTGTTAACCATTGCGCTGGAACACGTCTTCAAGCTTCTGGACTGGGAAGGACTCGGCATCAACATCAACGGCAGGTTCTATCACTCACCTTGGATTTGCAGACGATATCGTAGTCACGGCTGAGACCATGGAAGACCTCAGCACAATTCTCGGAACTGGAAGTTGTCGACAAGTACGTTTACCTGGGTCAAATGATCCAATTGGGTAGGTCCCACTTCGAGAAAGAGATCAATCGTCGAATCCAACTCGGTTGGGCGGCGTTCGGGAAGTTACGACATATCTTCACATCCTATATCCTGCAGTACCTATCTCAAGACAAAAGTCTTTGACCAGTGTGTGTTGCCAGTGATGATCTACGGAGGCGAGACGTGGTCGCTAACTATGGGTCTTATCCGGAAGCTCAAGTTCCCTCAGAGGATGATGGAGAGAGCTATGCTCGGAGTTTCCCTGCGAGATCGAATCAGAAATGAGGAGATCCGCAGGCGAACCAAAGTCACCGACATAGCTCTCCGAATAGTCAGGCTGAAGTGGCAGTGGGCAGGGCACATAGCCAGAAGAACCGATGGCCGTTGGAACAGAAAGGTTCTGGAGTGGCGGTCACGCACAGGACGTCGTAGCAGAGGTAGGCCTCCCACAAAGTGGACCAACGATCTTGTTGGGGTCGCGGGCAGCGAATGGATGCGGGTGGCTCAGGATTGGTCTATGTGGAGAACCTTGGGGGATGCCTATGTCCAGCAGTCTTTCGGCTGATATGATGATGATGATGTGTATTATAGAGCTACACAAATAGAATTACGCAATATTAAATTATTTTATAAGCACTTAAACAATCTTAAATTATAAAATTCAATATAATAACACGCAGAGGGTTTTGGGTTCCTATTCTGACTATCCTACACTGTACGCAACAATGGCTTTTCGAAGTTATGAGCGTATTAAATTATTAACTATCGTTTGCTAAACGGAGAAGAAAAATATCGGCAAGAAATATGCACATCAGAGAAATCTCCATAATGCTCTCGAAAGACATATTGTGAACCCTGCCGAATCATCTATCGTCTGACATGCTTGCCAAATGCTGGAGCATTTGGCTAGCATGGTAGACGATGACCTAAGCATTCTCATATTAAGAAGAGGCCAGTGCTTAGAAGTAGCAAATGTTATATACAGGGCTGATGATGAATATTAAATTATAAAAGGCAACCATGAATACTGAAGACTGAGCAAGTAGATTTAATATCTGAGAGGTCACTATAATGTTCTCGAGAGACATGTGAAGTCTGCCAACCCACACTTGGCCAGCATGGTAAGCGATAGCCTAAGACTTCTCTTGATGCAAACAGGAGACATATCCAGCAGAAGGACAGCTTATAAACAGGGCTAATTTGGAGCGAGGCAGTTTTTTATACTTTTATGTTTAGTTTCAGGTTTTTATGTTTTCTCCTCACGTGACATCCATTTTATACATAAAAATAAGAGAAATCAAACTGCGGTTTACAGATTCTATCGCAATATATTGGTTTTAGAGATATTACATATAAACCGAATGATCTAGACGCTATATTTTTTATTACTAGCCGATGTTTCAGTTTCCTTACAGGAATCGTGGTCACGGAAGACAGTGCCGTGACCACTATGTGTAACATTCGCGTAAACCGGAACAAATACTATAAAAATAAGTTTCTTAATTTATTCGGACACATGTATACTAAATATAAATGTTCGATGTAATAACAATGTTAGCTATTAATTCGTTCGTTCGCCGCTTGCTGGAGTGGTCCTGAGCGGAGGCTTAAAGCCTGCTAACTCGATAACAAGACAACAGCTTTCCTAATTGCAATTTATAGCAGGTACCTACTGCAAACAACGTCTACTTTACTCAACGCTCACGTATTTTAAATTAATTTGCAAATACAGACCTGTAATTACATCTCGCTATGAGAATAGCTTTAGACTATTCGCTTTTTGTGTTAGTCGCAATGAAGCTGTCTGTCTGATTTACGCTGTGGTAAAGCGTAAGCATGACTGAAATGTAAGTATTATGAAAACGGCGTCATTTCTTAGCTATTGTTTCTTTCAAGTGGATCAAATTCATTGCCTGCTATAACTATTCAACCAATCAATCAGCCCCTTGCAGTCTAAGGCTGGACGTATCATCTTAATCTTAAATATAAAATCCTTGCGTTACTGACTGATTGACAGACACGCTACAGCCGAAACTATTGGGCGCAGGAAGCTGAAATTTGGCATGTATGTTCCTTGGGGACCGTAGGGGTGCACTAAGAAGGGATTTCCCGAAATTCCCACGGGATCGGCCAAAACGGGTAAATTTAAAAAAAATGCAGGCGTAGCTGCTGGCGTCCTCTAGTCTTAATATATAAAATCCTTCCGTTACTGACTGACTGACAGACACGCTACAGCTGAAACTATTGGGCGCAGGAAGCTGAAATTTGGCATGTATGTTCCTTAGGGACCGTAGGAGTGCACTAAGAAGGGATTTCCCGAAATTCCCACGGGATCAGCCAAAACGGGTAAATTAAAAAAAATGCAGGCGTAGCTGCTGGCGTCCTCTAGTATACCTATAAAATGCTTGCGTTACTTACTGACTGACAGACACGCTACAGCCGAAACTATTAGGCGCAGGAAGCTGAAATTGGGCATGTATGTTCCTTGGGGACCGTAGGGGTGCATTAAGAAGGGATTTCCCGAAATTCCCACGGGATCAGCCAAAACGGGTAAATTAAAAAAAAATGCAGTCGTATCTGCTGGCGCCCTCTAGATTTTCTATATTTTTTGTTGTGCTCTGGAAATAAGTTACGAGCCGTCTAAACTCTGCCACATGGTTGCTTAGTATGATCGAACGTTTTGAGAGCTCTGGCGGAGAGTGTAAGTGTTGAGCTGTGTGTGGCTGTGGCTGGCGTCCTGTCCACTACACTCATGTGTAGTGGCATGGTCACGCAAATTTTATTCAAGACAAGCAAATTTACAACGTGTTTGTCAAAAATCTCTTGATTGCCTAAAATATTACCAACAGCCATCATCATTTAGGACATATGTGGATATTTTTATTGTAATTAATTTGTTTGAAATTAGTATGAATACATGAAGTTAAATGAGTTCTGATTTGTTAATTATAATATTAAACTAAATTTATATCTATGCAAGAAGTTTTAGGACCAGTTGATTACAACACACTTTTTAAATATGTGTTTGCCAGTTTTTGAAACCGATTAAGATATTTTATCTTATTTACAGATGTTGACTCGTCTACCTAGTAAATCTTAATATATAAAATCCTTGCGTTACTGACTGACTGACAGACACGCTACAGCCGAAACTATTGGGCGCAGGAAGCTGAAATTTGGCATGTATGTTCCTTGGGAAGTGTAAAGGTGCACTAAGAAGGGATTTCCCGAAATTCCCTTGGGATCGGCCAAAACGGGTAAATTAAAAAAATTGCAGACGTAGCTGCTGGCGTCCTCTAGTATAATATATTATGTATCATCACCACCATCAACAGTCAATAATAGCTAGTGCTGGACTAGACCTCTCCTTTGAAAGGAGGTTTTGGCCTATTATACCACACGGGCGGGTTCCTATAGGATCTGGATCAAGTTTTCCTTCTTTTACAGTGCTATTCTCTACATAATATACTCCATCTGTTGGCCCTTAAACACCCACGGGACAATGTGATATATGTATAATCAATCTATTAAGGGAGTCGGAATTTACAATTTAGGCTGTATATGCTATATGAAGATAAAAAGTTCAGTACAATTTACACGTTTGGCTTTTACAAAACTAAATATTTACAACAAGCCCTCATTCTAATAAGCTGATTTGCCATTATTATCATTTCAAATGAAAGTACAAAAACAATAAAGTCTATGCATGAAATGCCGCAACAATTCATAAATTTAAAATAAAACAACAACTGCACAAAAGTGCATTCCACAAGATTTCCTTGAAATGATGTCGAATTAATTATCTCGCTAGTTTTGAATTTCCATTTCGCCGATCGCACACTTTGTGAGCAAGATATTCCCTCTTAAGTTCTATTTATAAATTTAGTGAAAAGCAATTAATTTTAAGTCAACAATAGAAAAGTTCCCGGTTGTGATGCATTGTGTTCCGCTTAGTCGTTTGCTTTCTTCAACTGTTGGATTGTTCAATGATTTCCTTTATTAGCCAGACTATTGAAAATGAGAGAAAGCCTGTTCTTTTGTTATGTTTATTTCAATTTACTTATCGTATTTCAAATCGTTTATTGTGTGTATTGTTAAGATTTATTATTTATCTTTTTACTTTAAGCGCAGGTTTTGATTGCGGAGTCATGTATTTCCGTGAATTAATTACTCGTTATACTTAACGTTTTGTTATCGTCTTCCGTCTTGATTTAATGCGCTGTGCTACAGATTGTTTTTACAAAGAATCTTCTCGATGATGTGGGGTACTTACTTTTGTTTTTCGCTGCCATACTGACGTAATCTGTTCGGGTATATGAAAGTCATTCGGATGTAATACGAAATTCACACCCCTGAAATAAGGCATTTATATCGTAGTCGCCAACTGACAACGGCTGTTAAGATAGTTATGGTTTAATTAGAATAGGTAGGTGACACTGTTTTAGGGAAAACTAAGATTGTAGTGAAACCGCAGTAAACAGTTAGTAGAAGATATTTGAATTCAAAACGAGTTTGCATTTCAGATAGTTGTGTTACAGATTTTGAGTTTTAAATTTCATGATCCCATAATTAGTATTACATTTTTAATTTTACAACAAATTTATGTCGTGTCAGCAAAATGCATTGTCTATAAAAAATTGTGTCAAAAATCTATATACAGTAGGTAGCTATTATACCACGTATAATTGAGTTACATAGAAAAGCAAATAATATTTCTAAGCATGACTATTTTCTGTCGTACAATTGTTTATAACAACGCTGCGTGTGCTCAACTTAGTGTCCAATAGAATTGTTATTTTTTCTTCTTCATTGAACGAGCTCTCAGAGGCCACCTACTCAGTATTATAGGAAGAGGTTTTGTAATATTTTAGTTATGTTATTTACACCTATTTATATTAATTACGCACCAATTGCATTAGTTTCGCCTGTAAGAATGGTTTGTTGTGTGATCATAAAGAAATAAAATAATTCATATCGATATCCGATATCCGACTGATATTATGATATGATGGTCTGGGTCTGGACAACGGCGCTTTTCTTTCCGGACCCTGTGCAAACGAATGTCAAGATGATTCTGATCCTGTTTCTAGGAATAATCCTGCTGATATAGGTACTTACCCTCACGTCGTTAAATCTTACTATGATCTGGTCCGACCGGTTCCGGTCACGGCGACCGCTTTACAGTCTCTGTTGTCTTTGGTGAGCACGTGGCTGATATAGCCAATTTTATTGGCAAATTTTCTGGTGCATTGCGGGCATCTTACTATAGAAGTTCTATGTACCTGTGACAGTTATAATAATTATCCTAGCGCTATCACGGTTGGGAGCAGCCAAGTCTTTTGCTTTCGAGCCCAGTCTCCACTATAATAGTAGTGCTATAGGTCACGGAATAGTAGATATAAAATAGTTGGAAAGCTTTTGCAGCGATATAATAAATTGTTTAAATTTCCGTTGCTCAATAAACAAATTATTCATTCGACCTTTAAAATCTTTTCACAATCAATCACAAAGTGTTATTGAACAAGTCCTTCCCGATTTTAGTTTATTGCAATATTTAAAGTAAATATAATTAGAATAAAGTCAATTGTACGGATCAGTGATCCCAAGTTGTAGGGTAAATAGAACGGATCAAATGATAACAGTAATGTTATTCGACACTGTTGATGTTAACGAGAAAAGTTCACGGGAAAACATAACTTTCTTGGCGAAGTATCTTCCACAGTTAATTTGTTGTTTATTTAACATAAATTATTACTATAAGTATTTTATTATATTTTAGATGTTATTAGTTCAATGTGAAACAATAAATATTGTTTAACTTTTGAGATACGTACAGGAAGTAATATGTAATATATCGAAGATACAGAATATTTATGGTTTCTTGGAGATGACAAGCAAGCAAGTGCCGTACCGTCTTTGACATCCCGCCTTCAGTTAATCTTGGTCTCAGTTGGTACAATCCATGACATTCTTTGAGGTAAACTTGCCCGCAGCGATAGCCTAGTGGAGATACCAAAGGACTGCCATGCAAAGGGTTCGAATCCACGGCACGCATTGGTGCGTGCGGACTTTTCGAAGTTAAGTGCGTATTAAATTGTTAATTATCGCTTGCCCCGTACCTCGGAGAACACGTTAAGGGGTCGGTCCCGGCTTTCATGAAGAACTTTGACAGTCGTTACGGGGAGTCAGTACCCTCAAATAAACTAATACTGGTCTAAACCATGGAATATCGCTATCGCTTTGGGTTGCGGAGGTCAGACGACAGTCGCTCTTTGGAAAAGTTGATATTCTGTCATATCTGTTTAGACCATTAAGCGGACCCTGGTCTCCAAGGCATGTAAGTCATGGATCCAACCGGGATAACGCTAGGGCGATGATGATTCTTTGAGGCAAACAGAAGGAATTGCACACTTATTGTAAAATAATTATTGTATTTAGCCAGGTCGATTCAACCTGTTTTAGTGGCTGTTTTATTAATACCACAATAATTATCATGTTTTTTGAAAATAGTATTAAAGCTTTTTATCTTCAGCTAAATACTACATTTACTAACCTTTACTAAGATCATGTTCAGCTTGAACTACAAAAATGTCAACGAAACGAAACCAAAGTTAAGGAGTCAACCTGAATTACCTTTTTGTTTTCATCTCTTTCTAAATTTATCAGAAAGAGCAAAGTAATATTGTGTACAACAGTAGATATTATCATCATCCCTAAGTGTATGCTCGTAAAATAATCATATTCAGAAGAGGGATAATATTATAAATGGGAGTTTTAATATTGTGCTGATAGATTAATGCTGATTTCGTTAGCTAGTAAAATAGGCATGTAAAGAAGAATATATACTGCTTACGAATATAATAATGCTTACAAATGTACAGTTGTCAAAATATTTACCTGACACGTACGTACAGGGAGACACGTATAATTAGAGCGACATAATTAACAGAAATTTCAATTGGCGATGGCAGTGGCTTCAATAAGCATCGTTTGTACCATAAGCAGATTTGCATATAAATTACAGTAGTGCCTATGAATCGTGTGTGATTTCTGCCTCCGTCGATTAGGCACTGTATGATATAATCATCTCGTATGAATTATAAATGAGTTTTTCTTTTAGCTACTGATGGGGATTGTTACGAGTGGTTAGTTGTCATTTGCATCGGAGAGTATTTCATGTATTTCTGTATTATTTATACGAATAGGTGTCATTTCAGTGTTTGCTCTATTTATATTCTGGCCCTCTAATAGTCAAGCTATTAGCGTGTAAGAGAAGTGAAGAATTTTCAGTTACCCGGATATCATTCATATCCCGGATATCATTCATATTCGAGAACAATGTCGATGACTGACTTTAGAGCTCAGCAAACAGCAACTAAACTAGGACAGGCTGTTGGAGATGCAGTTCTACCGCATCGACACTTGGCTAGACCTAGTGAAGAATTAAACAAATAAACGATCGAGCCATACAGACATCTATAGCATTATGGTTAAAAATTATCTTTAAAATATATTAAGCAGACTGCCTCCGTGGTCCAGTGGATAGCGTATGCGACTGCTGATTGGAGGTCCCGGGTTCGATTCCCGGGTCGGACAAAAGTGTTTCTGGGTTTTTCCGAATTCTCAGTAGCAGCACGGAGTCTGGTGATGTGCCCGGTAACTTCAATAGGTTCGCCCCCTATTACGTGGGACCTAAAAATTCATGGCGAAATGTGGGTGTAATATAACACCTCTGCCTACCCCTTCGGGGATTACAGGCGTGAGTCTATAAAAAAAGTTCAGTACTCAGCCAATCCCGTGTCATCATATTAGCGAATAGACGTCCACTGCTGGTTATATGCTTCAAGGCTCTCCGCATAGACAGTTCTTGATTCACCAACAATCCCAACAAGATCTTCGGTCCACCGTGCGAGTGCCTCTGCTACAATGTCCAGTGCGTGGTCGCCTGTATCACTAAAACAACATTATTTAGAACTATCATAGGTATTGACCTACCACGGATAGTTTAATTGGCAGTAATACCATAATTTATTTCAGAACTAATAGTTCCAACATCTGCCTCATGCCCAAACTAGGTTTGCTGGCTTAGGTGACAAAATACAAAAAATAATAAAAATCCATATACATATACGTAAAACAGCCTAAACTAGGCAATTCAAGATCGCAGCTCAGTATAGGCACAGGCCGCTGGCTGTTAGCTATTTGAACAGAAAACTAACTTTTCAACTCGACTCGTAAGCGTATTTCATGCTAACTGTTTACAGTACAACGTTCGTGTATAAATGTAAACGATGACTCCCAACTCTCCATTTACCTACTTGTTTGCTTTCTTATTTCGCTTTGTAAATTTGTTATAACAAAGCACATGCGAAACTTTCGGGCCGACTTGATTTCTTGTTCATAACAAACGCTACGTCTTAGTAGAACGCTAGCCTGTTATTTAAACTGTTATTTAGCTTGTTAATTTTGTTTTATGAAGAACGTTGAAATGGTGCTGACTAGAATTTTCTTTGTCATGAATTTATGGTGCCATCGTCAGAATATTTGTAGTCTTTTACACGATTGTGAAATGGAATAGGTATGTATAATTATGTGTTTTTATAATAATTAGAGAATAGAGAGCGACAAAATGCTCTCCGGCCCTTGGTTTCTAGCAACGTCCGAAGCGAGAACTCATCTGAACTGACTGTCGCGACAAATTACAGTGTTGGTGTACCTAGGCAGTTCCTTCCAGGCGTCCAGTACCGTGTCTTCAACAAGAGCGTATCGACCAACAGGACTAATACCTCGTTTAATTATATCGATAAATAATTAAATCAAGTGCGAGTCGGAATCGCCCATGAAGAGTTACGTAGTAGAGATGTCCATTTCCTTCACCCTTGGTGGCAAACAAGAAATACTCATATTTTGTTCAGTATTCAGTAATCAGTATTCCTTGTTTGTCACCAAAAATAACTTTTTTCCATAGAAAGATATAAACGACAAAGTTATATTTGCGATTTTAAAAATTGTGGTGTATCTCAAGAACTGCTAACTACGTCTCGTTCAAACCATTTTTTTTCTAAACAGAAACTAGATTTCCCCTTGAATTTCAAAGCACCTGAACCAATCCTTTTCCACAAAGCTATATGTTTCTTTCACTTCCCATTGTAAGCTGCATCTGAAATATAGATGATAATCTATCGTAGCACATCTCATATTTTATTCAATATGGATCCATTTAAACGCTTTGCATGTAATATTGCACCGAGATAGTTTAAATAATCATTTAAACCGTACAAAGTTATTGCCGTCGAGGTTACAAATGTCGGTTTAAAAATCATGTCCCCGTTAAAAGTTTCCTCATGAATAATTTATGAATATTCTTCTGAGATATGGTCTTGCCGCAGAAGATAAGAATTAAATTACGCAAAATTAAGTTTTTATTATAACATCCGAATAAAAATATAAAGAAGAAGTTATTTGAATAATTATCGCCATGTTCCCCTGCTTCGGGTTTCGCCAAGTTTTCACTTCTTTTAATGTTTATGGAAGTTCATGATTTTAATTAATATAATTTTAAAATGTTTGTTCTGGTCATCTTATTGGAGTAAATACTGTGAATATTGTAGTCGGGTTTGAAGCTTATGCTTTGGTTGAATAGGTATACTTAACTTTAAGGCTCTTGAAATACATGCCTTGTCGAATAGATATAGATGTATACCCTACAGCAGTTAAGTTCTTTAAACTAGGAGAGACCGGATATGATTGTCACACGCGTTGGTTGTCATAGAGGTTATGAAAAAAAATCGAATGGTCGATCAATTAAACGGCATGGTAATGGAAAGCTACTCCTACATAATTGTAATTTCTTACAATTTTCGGCATCGACATGCTTACCTTCTGCGATTATCTTATGTTGAAAACTAACCAGTAAACAGAATCAATGTCTTTCAAAGCTTTTATTTTTCCACCGTAGGCTTTTTAAATTAACACTTTGAAATATATAAAGTCTTTCGACTGTAGGCCAAGGGATTTCTACTGCAGTTCATCCATTTCCTCCTTCTACTATCATTTGTTTCTTCAACATATCTCATGTGGTATGGGCGTGTGTGTTGTCGGGCTAGGAGATGTAAGTAAAACAACCATTGCTTATCACTTCAGTTATTATTGTAAATACTAACAGTACAATCAATAATCATAGAAAAACAACAAATCACAATTTCTTTAAAAAACTAGCGTCCACCGTTCACGTGGCTGCGAGCGCCTGTTCAGTTGTTTCCTCGTTGACTCCAATTCAAACCAAAGAAATATAACCTTATTAAACCTAGTCCAACCTCTCTGATTCAAACAGTGCTCACCTTGCCAGAGCCCGGTGTTCGCTATGGGAATGTCGTTCTTCCTGTCAGCCTGTGTTATTGTAGCAAACCTCATTGTTAACCACCAATGAGGTTAGCCTACATATATATTACAATATGTGATTTAATAATCAAATTTAAAGGACTAGTTACCTGGTTTAGTTTACTCGTAACGTAACCTTAAGCCTGCTATAAAATAACAGTTACAAATAAATACAAATCGTTTAATATAATCTAAATATCAAAAGAGGAAATCAGTGGCTTATAGATTGTAGCACGCTTTTGTACAAGAAGCTATGCAGATAATAATTTGAGTTCAAACCTTTGGAAGTGGCAGTTCAAGTGGATAAGACCGCCTTCCCGTAATTTTCTGAAGTACACTCTCTAAATTCACTGAGAGCTCTTATATTCCGAATTTATAATATTACTGCTTTAAATAGTCTACACTTTCGACTGATGTGGACTTGAAGTAGCAATGAATTCTGTTCCGAGAGGCTATTAATTGACCATTCTTATTTTAGGTTTTCTGCGGCACTTGAACTATTGATTCAAATTGTATGATTTTTTTATTCCATGGCATTGATTTCGAGGATTCTTCCATAATAGACTAGCTACAATGTGTATGGACTAGTTATAGTTAGTGCCGCGGTAAGTGTGATATCTGGAGAGAGTACTGAATCACGCCGATTATTGATAAACACTGACTTGATCTTACGAGTATGTGGTTTGTGATTATAATACTCGTAGTCTCTGACATACTTGTCATCACTATAATTATTTAAAACGGAAAACTGTTCGCTATGTAATGCCACGGGAGCAAGTATTGTATGCTATTTATAGGTACTCATTTTATGCGATCAATATAGCAAATTGATATCGATTTGCCTTGATTAAACGAACTTAAATTTAGGTGGACTTCTTACAGTCCTTTAAAATACTGATGCTGAGATAGTTATAACATTATATCATGAATCACCCGCGTCGCATCTTTTTCTTAATCTCATCAACAGCTTCATCTAGCGAGTCTTACTCGGTAGATGAATCTGTAATACACCCAGATATTTTTTAAATCACAGGTACACGATTATCAAAATATGTGTAAGCGGCTAAATTAAATAATTTATAGATGTTCTGGTTTCAAATTTCGAGAACAATCTGGGTTTTATCAAAAATCCTGGCATAATAGTATCAGGTGTTGAAGTTTCACAGAGCACATAGACGTAATATTATAAAGACCTCATTGGTATTACGTAATCTATAAGTTTTAATAATAAATTTATATCTATATATCGCAAAAGTCTTTCAATCATATCAAAATATATATTTATATGTATGTATTAGTTATTACTAAAAGATATAATTTTCATAAAATACAAATAGATTCAGATAATAATTTAATGTTGAATTAGGTACCAAATTAAATTCATGTGTGACTTAACAATATCAATGATGGCCACAAACGAATCAATACACCCAAACAAATTTAAATTAAATTTTTGAACTGACGAAATTGACATAAATTACCAATTGTCACGCAGGTATTTGCGGTCTGTGTGATTTAGCCGTGAAACATTTGCGTTTTCCAAATGTGTTCGATGATTCGTATAAAGGTTTTCTTGTTTGGAATTTTAAAACTGCCTTGTGATGTTCAACGTTTATTGCGAATAAACTACGATTGTTTTGTGGCTTTGTTTAAAGTAGCTCTATTTCTAGCCAATTTTATTTGTATCGGACATTGTTAAGCCTCGGCGGTATTATGTAATTTTGAAAAATAGGATTTTATGTCATTTTGATAAAGATGAATAGGTACGATCCGACCGTAGAAGTAACACTTATATTAAGATCGTCAAATCACTGTTAGTATTTTAAGTGACGAGTAATTAGTACTCTATTTATCGAAGGTCTAGGCTAATGTCTCACCTAAATAAATTGAAAATTAGCACGAAATTTTGGATGATGTAATCTGCCAAGTATTTTTTTTATCGGGGTTGGCAAAACAGACCCTAATAATTGTATGCTGTGTTGCCACAACACAAAAGCACTAGTAGTGATCAGACAGAGCGTCTCAAGTAGTCGCCATGTTCCAACTGTCGGTGTAACGAGCTCGACTGTAGCTCGTTGCTTTATTTTCTTATTTATATACATAGGTACAGGGATATTTAGTGGGCATATTTTAAAAGGTTAATTGCATTTGATTTTGACACAAAGTTAAACTTATATTGTTATATAAAGATTTTGTGTGTAGAAATCCAATTCAATTAACCACGTGATTGTAACTATAAACATTATAGAAAAACAATTTTATTGTACTTATTTAAGCGTGGTAGAGAATCTCATTTGCTAATTTTTCGTAAGCTGTTTCCATTTAGATCTTATACTATTCGATAATAGTCGAGGTGAACGATGTTTAGATATTTATTCTTCTTCTTATTATTCTTGTTTACACACAGTTTCAGGTAGTATTAAGTCGAATTAAAATAGAACTGTTATTCATTCGTTTTTGTCAGAAAGTTTGATTGTATACTTTAGGTATATTTAAAGGAATATTTTTCTTCCAACTTCTAAGAAATGCTTTACCTATTCAGGATTCGAATAAACCCACAAAGCCTGATGTTATATCCAACGAGAGACTACTTAAACCAGCGCTGATCCGTTCAGTCAATCAGTATTGTACACATAAAATTGTAGCTCATTATTTTGTCCTAATAAGCATTGCCAAGAGAGCTTTGAAGGACATTTTTAAAGGGCAGTGGATTGAAAATGTTGTGAGAGCGGCAAATTTGAGGAGCTCTTAAGACTTGAACAATACTTAAAAGTGACATAGATACCTACATGTACATAGGGATATTTCATTTATTTTTGTTTATCTAATAAAGGAAGGCCTGAAAATAGTATTTTGACCTACAGGTATCATATAAATGTGTGTGTTTGTATAGCACTGCTAATATATACGTCCACAGACCAACTTTGATTGTTAGTCTAAATACATACCTATACAGCGGCACTTTTCCTATTTTATGGTTGCTATTTATGACACAATAAATCATCACAGGAAAAGATAATTATCAGAAGGTTCAAAGGCAATCAGACAGCTATGGGCGGAGTCCCTTACGAGATCGAATCAAAGTCAAAGTATAAAACCCTGGGTAGTGAAGTTGAAGTGGCAATCAAATGAGTAGGGCACATAGCTTGAAAAATCAATGGCCATTATTTCAAATTTATTGAATGGCAATCAAGCGACGGACAATGTAGCAGAGATAGACGCAACGCAGGGCGCAATGGAGATCAAGGTTCATTTTAGTGGTAACTTAAAATAATTTCTAGTCCATGTATAATTCTAAAATGTCAAGCATAATTATGTCCGGAGTAAATCCAATATCTAATTCACCCCTGCGCAACTATAACAAATTCACAAGTTAGATTCATGCAAATTGGTAGTGGGTGTCACACACTACTGCTTTACCTTTCCTATACAGGTGTGATTCTATGCATGTCTCGTTATAAAACTACATTTAATTAGTACTATTGTATTAATTATAACAGGCACCATTTATTTATATTAATAAATAGCCACATTCTGCGTGGGTATTGTGAAACTGTGCTAAGTTAAAATTATTGCGAGTGTCATGATTTACTGTATCTTTGGTAAAGTGTACATGTGAATAGTTAATAAAGATGAGTAATTATATTATTTTTATGAATGCTTTTCAACACACAGATTTGTCTTTGATGGGAATTGAACTCACAACATACGGCTTAGTAGTGAAAGTCATTGTAGTTAATGAACAACAGGCCAGGCAGCAACTTACAACAGGAACAGTATCTATATCATATCAATGTTCATTGACGTACTAATGTGGCTGAAATAATTAACGCTACATTGTCGATAAGGACAAAGGTGTACTAATGAGAGATGACGCCGTATGCGTCGGGAATGTTGATTAGGGCTAAAAATACTGCGAGGTACGGAGGTACCGCAATGTTGAGTGCTCAGACGAGGTACTTCGTTAGTATTTATTGTGAATTGTTTTTAACTAATTAGTATGCCATCAAAAACATAAACATGAAGCATGTAAAAACTTATAAGTTTTGTTGTCTATGGTATACTACCACTACTACTACTACCACTTTTTGGTGGATAGTTGGGAGAATAAGTTGTATTTAAAGAACAATGGCAGAATTCGGTCTGGGTTTGTTGTGGCGACCTTAAACTTCATATGAACAAAACAAATTGTTTTTTTTTCTACGATTTTTAATATTTTCACTTTGTCTCGTTAAAGCTGGAGTATTTTATGATGATAAAAAGCATTCCAATTGATTACGAACTAGGTACCTACTTTAATATTTGATTGTTGCTATAGACAATGGTTTGACACGTCTATTCCAGACGTGAGTGCTATTGATCCGTATCGATTATTAAAATATAATTATTAAAATGCAGTTATTTATTCTTTAATTAACATTATATCAATAAGCTAATAATTTTTGAAGCAAAACAACTTTTAAATCAAATAAAAACTCACAGCATCGTTTTAATGTTGTGTCGATTTCACATAGAATCGATTTAAAATGTGCAGCTCTGCTCTTTTGTCTTTGGCTGTCACAGCACATGAGTAAATAAACCGAACAGAGGGACAGCTTCTTAAGAGCTTGTAAATTTGCTACCTATTTTGGTAGGGTTGTCACAATAGGTTAAGACAAATCGCTTGTTCGGTATACGACTGATTCTGGATTGGACAGATTCGTGATTTGACAGATTCCCAACTCGACAGATTCGTGGATTAAGCTGATTCTTGGACTCGACGGATTCGCTATATGGCAGAAGTACAATTGTAAATAAAATAGCGAGTGGAACCAAAAAAGGCATGCACCTGAAACTTTTAAAAGCACGGAATAAAAATATACATTTGTTACCAAGGACACGACGTGACGACGTGATTTATTTGACATTCCCAACGATACCACTAATAGTTTTGAATATTTTCTGGTAATATGATCTATTTTGGAAACCAGAGTGTCGTCGTCAAAGAGGCAGGCCGAGAAAAAGATGGCGCGATGATTTGGACAATTTTATTAAAGACTGGCAAGATATGGTAAAAGACAGGGACCAGTGGAAGAATGTGGGGGAGACCTTTGCCCAACATTGGGACAGCAATGGTTAAAAAAAAAAAAAAGATCTATTTTGCTAATAAACATAGGAATCTCCTTTAGCTATTATGGCCACGAGTTTTACCAAGGGATAGGTATCTAAAATAAGTTTAAAAAGAAATTATGTAAGACTAATGAACGTCTACAAAACAAAGGACTATAAAATGATCAACCATCGAAAGGGCTTACAAAAAACAGGTGCATGCGATTTTCGACCTTATTGACAATTCATGACAGACTTTTTTTAGTATTTTCTTGCTTTCTGACATTGATACGTTATTCAAATTATAAATTCTGAGTTATGTCAATAAGGTCGAAAATCGCATGCACCTGTTTTTTGTAATCCCTATCGATGGCTGATCACTTTCTGATAGTCATTGGTTTTGTAAACATTAATTGCTTTTACACAATTTCACAACTAATGAGTTGTTAAGTATTTCGTTGCCAACCTTGACAATATCTATTTCAAGATCGAAATATTCGCGAAACTTTTGCTCGAGCGATTCAACAAATGCGACAAAATTATCAGGAGTTATACCTAATTAAAAAACCCAATTGTACGTTACCATTGTTAAAATCTTTATAATGATTTAATTATTTCATCTAGTATTATTCATACACACAGTACAATAAACCACCATTAATAATAATAAAACACCACTTTTTTACATTAAAATATTAAAACTTTCTTACAACGTACAAAACAAACAACGTGCGTCGTAATAACCCTAAGATTGTCAACTGCCTGTGCCTACGTAAACCGGTTCTTTCCAGTCTCGCCGCGTACACGACAAGCGGCCAGTGGTCACGCACACATAAGCCGCGTGCTTGTAGTAGTGCAACCGATTCGCGCTGTTGTATGAAGCTGTGTCTCTGTTCCGTTTATCTACTCGTATTCTGTAGCATCTGCTACAGAATACTTCTGCGTTTTGATGTCAATCTGACATAATTTCATTTGATAAAACAAACGTACCTACATTGTTCATTCTTAACTAAAAACTAAAACACCGATATCTTGTTTTTCCGGCTTTCCCGAGTGAAAATCTTCAATTTAATTTCAGACATTTCGATGTATGGAGATCTGCCATTGTCCTTTGCTTGTTTTTTTTTTTTTTTTTTTTGTATATTTTATCTGCAATCAGCTTAAGCTTTTAGCGGATGTTTTGAGGGTTCCTTGTTATGCAGAGTGCATTCTCCAGTGAGAATGTCTACCCCTTTCTAATAAGTGAAAACGTCCTTCCGTTTCAATCGTTTCTGGTAGCTACAAATAAGTAAGGTTGACGCCAATGGGTTAGGATGGACTTCAAGTCGCTTGTGGTATCTTGCAGACATTTGAGATATCTCTTCTTTGATGGTGCTCAGCTGTAGATGGTCATGGATTTCCATATTTGTGACATACCAAGGAACATTGGCTATTGTGCGCAGTATCATGTTCTGCATTCGTTGCAGAATTGATATATTTGAGTTACTCGCACTTCCCCAGCATTGGATGCCATGCAACCACACAGGTTTTAGGATTGCTTTGTAAATCAAGACTTTGTTATTTAGGGCAAGCTTGCTGTTTCTTCCTAAGAGCCACAGAAGGTTGTTATATCTGATTTTAAGCTCATCTCTCTTAGTTTTAATATGTTTATGCCACGTTAGACGTCGGTCAAGGTGTAACCCAAGATATTTTACGCTGTCCTGATGCGGAAGTGTGATGTTTTCAAGGCGCACTGGTGGACAATTACCTTTTCGCAAAGAGAAAGTAACTTGGACAGACTTGGTAACGCTTGCCCTGATACGCCACTTGCAGAGCCAATCGGTAACTTTGTCCAATCCTAACTGTAGTGTCCTTGAGGCTTGGGCAGCATCTTTATTGCTTGCTAGAATTGCAGTGTCATCCGCAAATGTGGCTGTCATAGTGTTTTCTGTTTGTGGCAAGTCGGATGTGTATATTGTGTAAAGTACTGGTCCCAATACCGAACCCTGAGGAACGCCGGCTTTTATTTCATAGAATGTGGACGTTGCATCGCATTCCTTTACTTGGAATAAGCGTCCTGTCAGGTACGAATGCAGCAGCAGGTGGTAGCTGTGTGGTAAGCTTGCTTTTATCTTATAAAGTAGGCCCTTGTGCCAGACTCGGTCAAATGCTTGTTGGATATCTAGAAATGCCGCGGAACAGTACTCCTTATCTTCAAGAGCTTTTCTTATCTTCTCACTTACTCTGTGCACTTGTTCAACGGTGGAATGGTGTGATCGGAATCCAAATTGATGGTCTGGTATAGTATTGTTTATATCGAGAATAGGAAGTAATCTATGGAACAGAAGCTTTTCAAACACTTTTGAAAGAATTGGCAGGAGACTAATTGGCCTGTATGAGGTGACATCATTAGGTGGTTTTCCTGGTTTATGTACCATAATAATTTGCGATACTTTCCATAGTTGTGGGTAATGTTGGACTCTAAGGATGCCATTAAATAATGTTGTCAAAAATATCACTGCCTTTTTTGGAAGTTGTTTTAAGATCTCTTTTGTTATTAAATCAAAACCAGGACATTTTTTGTCTTTAAGGTTTTTAATCACCCTACACACTTCCTTGTATTTTATTGGAGTAGGAGGAAGACACATCTGATATGCTTGATTTAAGCTGGAGTCAATTTGGGTTTCAAAATGGTTATTGTTGGTTTCATTCGGTGAGAAGACATTTGACAGATGTTCAGCGAAGGTGTTAGCTTTTTCTTTGTGTGTTCTCGCCCAGTTTTGATGTGTTTTGAGTGGTGGCTTGGCAGCCTGGGGTCTATCATAGTGTTTTGTAAACTTCCAAAGGGAGTAGTTGGTAGCCTCCGAAGCAGTTAATGATGCCAGCTGCGCTTGCAAGGTTTCATCCCGCCAAGTCTGTAGCATTTCTTTTAGGTCTTTACTCGCTCTATTGAAATTAGACTTATCTTCCATGAGCCTACTTTGGTGCCAAACTCTACGGAAGCGCCTTTTTTGCAACACAAGTTTCTTTATTTCTGCTGGGTAGTTAATGACAGGCTTATAGTGACTAGATTCGGGAGTGTTAATCCAACAAGCTTTCTGAATCAGGGTAGTTATGTACTTGGTGGCATTTTCAACATCCTCTGGTGATTTGAGAGCTATTTTCAGGTCTATATGTTCCTCAAGGTAGTCTCTGAAAGATATCCAATCTGTGTACCTGTTGTATAAAGTTTCTGGCTTTGATACTTCTATCACCATGAAGCTGACAGTTAGCAAGACTGGAGTATGGTCAGATGAGCTATTATAACATGATTCTGCTTTAAGATAATGTTTCCCTATACCCTTAACAACAAAGAAGTCTATCAGATCTGGTGTTTTTCTTGGATCACTTGGCCAGTACGTAGGTTCAGCTGTTGTGATTGCACTCATGTTGTTTTGGTCCAAACATAATTTCAGCTGTCTGCCTCTGGTGGTTGTCAGTCTAGATCCCCAACACGTATGTTTGGCGTTCCAGTCTCCACCGGCCACAAACCGGCTACCAAGGGTGCCGAAGAAGTGAGAGAGCATTACTTCGCTCAATTTATGTTTTGGAGGACAGTACACTGCAGATACATTTAGGTAGCCGGTTGTATCTTCAATCGCAATTGTGGTCGCTTGCAGATAATCTTGATTATAGCCTGGTAGTTCATGGTGTTTTAGAGATTTTCTAACTATCAGTGCTGTTCCAGCATGACTAGTTCCATCAGGGTGCGGTGTGCAGTAGCAGGAGTAGTTAGAAAATTGGACACGAATCATTGTAGTACAATGCGCCTCTGAGATCAGCAGAACATCGAGCTTGTGTTGAGTCATTACAATCTCTACCTCGCTTTTATTGGGGGCTAAACCGTTTATGTTCCATGTTGCTAAATTTAATGTTGAGCTCATTTTGTTAGCTTATCAACAAGATTGACTATGAGGCTCATTAAGGAGCTCATTTGTTGGAGGATTATATCAAACTTCTCATTTTGTTGAAGAAGTATATGTTCAAGTGAAAGATTTGTATCTGTTTTTTGTGGGAAGGACATACCACTAGGATTAGTGAAATTTGACTGGAGAGCTTTAGCATAGGTTTTGACATCAGAGGGGTTTTCTTCTTTTGCGACTTTAGAACTGTGCATGTGTATCGGAGCTGGATTTGTGTTTGTTCTCTGATTTGGCTTTGTAGTGAGCATGCTATTTTGGCTACGTCTGGCAAGAATTTCTTTGTAAACCTCGCATCCCTTGTAATTTGCAGGATGTGGACCATTGCAGAGGGCGCAATGTGCTGTGGTGTTGCGGTCACGTTTAGTGCACTCCGAAGTCTTATGAGACTGTCCACATTTTACACACCTGTATGGGCGCAAACAATAATTTTTTGTGTGCCCGTACTGTTGACACCGTTGACACTGTACTAAGGACTTTTTCTTCTTGGGATCTTCTATTATAACAGACTGGTGATAAATGTATTTGAGGTTTTTGGCGGCTATGTTATTTGGGCCAGAAACGAGGTTAACAAAAAAGGTAGATGAAGGGGTTTTTTCTGGACCATATCTGGCATTAATTATTTCCCCTGTGATTTCGTTGCCTGTAGCCTCTATCTCTTCTTTGATGGCACTGATTGGTGTCGAAGGGTGAAGATTTCTGATAACGATTCGGAAGCATCTGTTATCTTTTCTGTTAAATGTGTGGCCAATAAGTCCATTGTTTCTCACAAGAGTTATCAGATTTTTGTAGACATCAATATTTTTGCTACTTATTCTTAGTTGGTTTTTTGACACTATTTTGTATGTAAATTCGTTTTTGTCTGCTACAGTACTTAAAAGTGTAGTGGGCTTGTTGATGTCCTCTACTCCATATAAGATAATGGGAGGAGGTTTAATTGGCTTTTTAGCTGTTTGACTAGAATCATCCTCTGTTAAATCGATAGGTAGGCCACTGAAACTGTTAGAAGTTGTGGCAGCTTCTGGGGAAGGGGTACTGACAGTTTTTCTCTTTTTCGTTGGGTTTTTGGTTGTAGGTACTCTCTGCCAAGGTGGTGGACCCGGTGGCTTACTCTGCAATTGTTCTATCTCATAAGGATTATCCCCTGTCGTTTGTTCATTACCTGTTGGCGGTGTTCTTGGTCTTGTAATGAAGAGGCTGGGATGAAAAGCCTGTTGGACCATTTTTTTATTGCTGCTGCTGCCAGTAGTATTTACTAACACAGGAGCCTGGTCGCCTACTCCTGCGCAGTCTTCGGTAGCCAATTTCTCACTCACGGGCCCGGGTACCGGTGAGCGCCGGGTGTTAGCCGGATCGCATGACATATCACTATCTTTATATTTCGACATTTCCATATTTAAAAGTTGGGGGATCACTCATATCACTTTCCCAAGGTGTTATGGCCACTCTTTGAGAGGGTATTTAATGCCCCTTGGCCTGTGGGGGCCATGACAGGTTATTTGACCGCCGCCTGTTGCTCGGCGTTGTTGCTCGTTTAGCACCACCCAGGGGGCACGTGTAGGGTGTGTCTTAGGAAAAGATGGAGAATCCTACGGACGCGAGCAACTCCACCCCCCATTGCTTGTCTTGCCTCCTTTGCTTGTTAAGAAAATTTTAATTAATTATTTTATTACAATTATATATAAATTTTAATGTATAGAAGTGAAAGCTAACAGTAAATACCTGCCAGTCAAGCATTATCTCCTGAAACTAACACATTTTCACAAAACACACACCATGGAAGCATTCAAAGTATCCAGTATTATTGATATGCAGTCCTATTTTGAGGAGTGGATGGCAAAGTTTGAGGCTGACCTCCAAAAGAAGTCGACACAGAGTGCTGGGAGTTTGGCTGATGAGTTCGCCTCATTCAAGATCTTTGTACTGCAGACCTTGAAGTCCTTCTCTCAGCAGCTTGATGTCGTCGGCCGTGAGGTGGACAAGATTGAAATGCGGAGCCGCCGGAAGATGCTGCTGCTTCATGGGGTGGAGGAGCGTAAAGATGAAGATACAGTCCGGCTCGTGGCGGATGTTGTCAAACAGCGTCTCAAAATTGACTCCTTCGCGGCTGAGGACGTCCGTTGTTGTCATAGGATGGGACGCCAGACTACCACCGACAAGGCAAGGCCCATTCTGATAAAGTTTGAGTCTGTTGTAGTGCGGGACAGTATATGGTTCGCAAAGACAAAACTCAAAGGAACGGGAATCACTTTGTCCGAGTTCCTAACCCGTTCGCGACACGACGCATTTATGGCTGCCCGGGCGAAGTTCGGCGTTGCGAAGTGCTGGACGAGAGAGGGCTTTATTCACATCCAGGGCCCCGACGGTAAGCGATATCGCATAACCTCTATAAGCGATCTAAATAAGATCAAGCTCATGGAAGTCGTGGACGCGGAGAAGTCGATCACTAAATCAACCACAACTAAGGCCAAAAGAGCTGCAGCTATGAAGAAGTTGGGTTTGACGATCTTCATCACGTACATAACTGTAGGTAATTTTATTTAATTTCAGTATGTATTGAATGCACCTTCACTACCGTTTTATATTTTTCATTTTATTTTTCGTGTACCGCAAACCAACAATAAACTTAAACAAATCGTTTACGCTAGTACAATATTAGTCTGTGAAATCGTTACTGTCACCTTCTGTCATAGCTGTCAGTTATGTCGATTCATAATACGTTCTGTTTTTACTACCTTGTTTGAATAGGTGTGTTTTTAGATGACTATATATTATCTTATAATCTTTAATTTTTAATGTCTCTCTTAACTTTGTCGAAATATTTTGTCTCTTACATACCCCTATTTGTTATTAATTGCGCAACTGGCGGGTGGATACTATAAGTGTAGCTTCACGTGATTAATATATATATATATATTTATTTTTATTGATATATTTAGTTTATTTTATTTATTATATATTATTTATTAGTATAAATGTCGGATCCAGACTCACATAGCGATGCCGATACTTTCCTTTCTGCTTCAAGTCTAGATGATAGTTTTGTAAGTTTTCCCTCTCTAGGAGACATTCTCCAGTCCTAGTTTTCGGACGTACCCAAGAACTTTAATGTAGTCCATTTAAATGCACAGAGTATTCCAGCCCATTTCCCCGACATGCTGGCCAACTTAGACTGCCAAAATATTCATGCCATTTTAGTTTCAGAATCTTGGCTGAAACCTTGCCTTCCATCAGTGACTTATTCACTTCCAGGTTTTAATCTTATTAGAAATGATCGCCAGTTCGGCGGTGGGGGCGGTGTTGCCATATATTTACGTCACCATATTCCTTATCGCATAGTCACTAAGTCACCACAGCCGCCACCGTCAAACTCAGGTGAGCATCTCTTTTTGGAAGTAGAACTTCACCGCATAAAAGTACTTTTAGGTGTATATTATTCTCCGTCTAGTCGTGTCAACTTTTTTAATTCCTTTGAGCAAATATTGGAAAACCTAATTCCCTCATATGATCACACACTCATAATGGGAGACTTCAACACCTGCCTCCTTAAACAGGATTCTCGTACTGCTGCTTTCCGACGTGCTGCAGAGTCCTGCAATCTGTCAATTTTAAACTTAAATGCAACACATCACTTCCCTAATACTTCTCCTTCTCTTCTTGACCTTATTCTGGTTTCTTCCCTTCATTTCGTTCATAGGCATGGTCAATGCACAGCGGATGCATTTTCTTACCATGACCTCATTTTTGTGTCATACAAGATTCGTCCTCCCAAAGCAAAGCCGACGATAGTCTTGCAGCGCAATTTCAGTGGCATGGATCATGACAAACTGCGGGAAGATGCCGCCAATATTGACTGGGATCCACTTTATTCTTCAGACTGTGTCGACATGAAAGTCCATTTTTTAACAAGTAACCTCGTTAAATTATATGATGTGCACGCTCCAATCCGTGCTATTAAACTAAAACATTTACCAGCTCCTTGGCTAAATGAGGACATCAAAAAAATCATGGCAAAAAAATCTGCAGCCAAGGCAAAATTTAAGCTTAGGCCTAGACCACTAAACCAAGAAAAATACGTTGAGATCAGAAATCACTGCAACAAGGTATGTAGGAAAGCGCAACGCCAACATATTCATAAATTCGTTGAAAATGGTGATCCAGCTAAAGTCTGGCAATTTCTAAGAACTCTGGGAGTTGGTAAGACACGACATCAACCCATTCCGAATAACGTCAACCTTGATTCACTCAACATACATTTCACTACTTCGTCCAATTTCGATGGCAATATGAAAAGATATACTTCACAACATCTTTCTTCCTTACCAACCCCAAATTATTCTCCTTTTGTCTTCTCGCAATTTGCCGCTTGTGGTGTTAAGAAGAGTATACTGGCAGCTACATCCAATGCAATCGGTAATGACTGTATTAGCCGCAAAATGATCCTTCCTATCCTAGATGAAATTCTTCCAGTCCTATGTCATCTCCTTAACCATTCCGTTGTCCGTGGCATATTTCCATCTGCGTGGAAAGAGGCACTCATTATCCCCTTGCCTAAGAAATCTAAGCCTTGTTCCTTTGCAGATTATCGTCCCATATCCATACTACACTTCCTGTCAAAGGTCCTTGAACGTCTAATCCACACCCAACTCAGTTCTTTCCTTCGTAAAAATTCGCTCTTGAATCCCTATCAATCTGGTTTTCGCCCCGGCCACAGTACCGTTACTGCATTGGTTCATGTAACTGATGACATTAGGCGAGGTATGGATTATGGGAATCTTACGGTCTTGTCCTTACTCGATTTTAGCAATGCTTTTAACACCGTAGATTTCCATATCCTACTTGGCATCTTGCGCTCTCTTAACATATCTCCAGCGGCAATTGACTGGTTTCATAGTTACCTGTTTGGTTGCCGGCAGCGTATACGCATCGAAGACTCGTATTCCTCATGGTCTAACACGAATGCTGGTGTGCCACAGGGTGGCGTGCTATCTCCGTTACTCTTCGCAATATTCATGAATTCTATCTCAAACCAATTACTTTCTTCCTACCACCTTTACGCAGATGATTTGAAGATCTACACGCAAGCTCCCTTAAATAAGTTAGCAGAAGCTTGTACTATTAACAACTATTAACACCGACTTGGCGCGGATCTGTGAATGGACCAAGAAATATGGACTCTTAGTAAATCCCGATAAATCCCAACTGATCATTATAGGTAGCTCCAGAATGGTCTCAAAAATTAGTTGGCCCGATCTTCCGCGAATAACTTTTGATGGAAAAGATCTATATTTCAGCAAATCAGTAAAAAATCTCGGAATCTATTTTGACGAAACCTTGTCTTGGGGACCACAGTTGCAGGAAACTAGTCGCAAACTATTTGCATCTGCAGGTTCATTGCGTAGGTTACGCAACTTCCTTCCGACTGCCACTAAAATTGCGCTTGCGGAATCTCTGCTTCTGCCTATACTTGACTACGCTGATGTCAGCTATCTTGACCCCAACGAAGAGCAGCTAGACAAACTTGAGCGTCTCCAAAATGTTTGCATACGATTTATATTTGGACTTCGCAAATATGATCACGTTTCAGAATTTCGCCTCAGGCTCAAGTGGCTGCCAATTCGTCTTCGCAGGAATACTCACATTCTTACATTATTATACAATGTCCTGTTTAATCCTAGTACCCCCTCTTACCTCAAAGAACGTTTTAAGTTCATTAATGACACACATGTAAGGTCCTTGAGGTCGTCCAGGGAGTTGACGCTGGAAATGCCAATGCATTCTACAAATTATTTGACAAATCCTTTTCTGTTCAGGCTGTGCGCCTCTGAATGCATTGCCAGTAGAGATTCGAAGCGCAAAATCTCTAAACATATTTAAGGGAATGTTAAAAAAGCATTACCTCTCCATCTAACATCAAAAATGCAAACAAAATAATGACTATACTGAATGTATTGTATGTATTGTGTGTAGTCTTTGTATCATATGGTATTTTTATGTTTTTATTTTTATTGGTACAAATATACTTAGTATATCCTATATATTATAAGTATATATATATATATATATATATATATATATATATATATATATATATATATATATATATATATATATATATATACATATATATATTATGTATAATAATAATAATTTGAAATGTATATATTTTTATTTAATGTTATGTTTTGTTTTTTCTTTATTTCATTATTTAACTACACCACCACCACACAATGACTGCTTACATTATTTCTGTCCATCCTAAGGTTGCCTGGCAGAGATCGCATCTAGCGATAAGGCCGCCGATTGTACATAGATATTAGTTAATTTACCAATGTACCTACTGTACAATTTTATTTTGGTGTACAATAAAGTGTATTATCTATCTATCTATCTATCTACTTAGTCAATGAATAATAGTATAAATCAGGAGCATTCATTTTAATACGAAATTCATCGTTGGGCACTTCGCGAAATGTATGTGTGTTAGCATGGCCAGCGTGGTGGACTATGGCTCAACCCTTCTCGTAGTGAGAAGAGACTTGAGAATATCAGTGGGACAGGTTGTAAAACTAGGCTGATGATTATTACCAAGAGAAGTCTCTGTCATCCGCTCAAATAAAGTATAGCTACCACTTATATTTTATGGAATAAGAGCGTTTAGTAAAAGTAATCAATAAAATAAAAGTTAAACACACCTATTTATTTTGTATAATTGCTGGCAGAAATTCATTTGAATGTTGCTGTTGAATAACTGTAGCTGATCAGCACTAATTATAATGTTTGCTTTCGATACGAAAATATAAAGCTTGGGTATATTATGTAACTATCAACAGCCAAACAAATATTTGTGCCACCAAAATATATTTATTCTGTAAAATATTTTCGGTTAAAAGAGTTGCGTTTTGTGAACTAATAAGAGAGACTGAAATCTGGACATTTTATAAAATATATATATATGAATTTTGTTGGATGCTAATATTCAGAAGAGTCACTTGATTTTAACGCTTATAAATTCGCCAAGACTCTGTACCTACCTACTTGCCGAACGGTGAGAAAAACATTATAATTCTGAGTGTTTAAGAATTCTCCATAATGTTCTCAAAAGGCATGTGAAGTCTGCCAACCGATCAGCCAATGTGGTGGACTATGGCTTAACTCTGCTCAGAGAGGCCCGTGCTCAGCACTGGGACAGTTTATTTACAGTGTTAATTATGACTTTTCTCGAAATCTTGAATTCTCGACCATTTTTTTCCCATCTCGACAAAAGACAAATTTCTCGGTAATTCTTGCCTCGCGAGTTCTCGAAGAGAGATCCTATTAATGATGACTATCAAGAAGAAATCTGGCGTCTTTGTTAACTCCTCTGGAAAACTGTAATCCTTCCACATGCATTGCTAACCATACCCACACTGTTGAGGGCAACATACAACTACTACAAAAGCAATCCTGAAAGGCTAGAATTTTAATAAAATCCGCCCATTAATCCGTGATATAACGTAGCTACGTTGAAAGCAATTTAGGTTGGGGTGGAATCTCATAAAGTCATAAGTCTACTCATGTAGTTGCCAAAATGGCTAATGACCGCGAGCACGGTGTGTGGTCGCCGTATCGAACCAATAACCTATTTGCGACACTAATAACATCGTTGTTGCACTGATTACGTACGGGCTACGGTTTAAAATGCCGACATTTTTGCTTGTTCACGTCGGAAAACATTTTATGTGGCGGCTGCATTTGAGTACCTGATTGTGGTATTATATGTTTTTTGTTGTAGGCTCACACCTGTATCCCCTAAGGGGTAGGCAGAGGTGTGATATTACACCCACATTTCGCCATTTTATTCATAGGTCAAACTATATATTATTATTATATGTGTAAACTTATATGGAATATATGTGTTTATAATAAAGTATACCAACCACTTATATTTAATGGAATAATAGTGTTAGGTAAAAGTACAAATAAAATAAAAGTTAAACACACCTATTTATTTTGTATAGTTTCTGGTAGAAATTCATTTTACTGTTGCTGAAAAATTGTAGCTGATATCTGCACCAATTATAATGTTTGCTTTCAATACGTAAATATAAAGCTGGGTGTATTATGTAAGTATCAATAGCCGAACAAATATCTATGCTACCAATATTTATTTATTCTGTAAAATATTTTCGGTTAAAAGAGTTGCGTTTTGTGAACTATAAGAGAGACAGAAATCTAGACATTTATATGAATTTTGTTACATAAATATGAATTTTGTTGGATGCAGATATGTCAAAGAGTCATTTGATATTTTACATTTTAAATAATATTAACCTGGCTGCGTACATAGCTCGAAACTAGCCGAAAATCTTAAGATATTGAAGTAGCAGTCGCTTATCAAGACGTCTACTCAATACCGTAAAAATATTCAAGTGTACTCAACTTTTAATGGAATTCTCAATAAAAACAAAAGCTAATTTGCAGGGGATCAAATGAGTTTCACTTTACGGTTACAAATTTCAATCGATACTAATTAAACAGTTTTTTTCGACACCATTGGAACAAAACTTGGTCGAGTCTTAGCGATAGAAATACACCTGGACTTTTGAACGCATATAAAAGTTTTCCAATTTACAGGGGTTGATTGGAAAATTTTCACCGTTTTGGGGTGTTAACCGAACCTTGACTTTACATAGCCTTTTGAACCGAATTAAAGGTATTACAGCTCCAAGAGGCTTACTAGTTCGCAATCTGATTGTGTTTCTATTAGGCGATCTAGTTATTTTTCTACAAGTTTCATGTTATCTAGGGCTCTGGAACTGCATTTAACTGATTTATATTGTACCTGTAATTAACGTAGGTATAACACCTAATTGCAGTAATTTTTCATTCGATTTTATTTACATTAAAATATTTTAACCGAAGACCCTTAACCGAAGAGCATGCATGAAAAATTTGATGGGAGTGAGTGAGGCAAGAGAGATATGTCAGGATCGTTGCAAATGGCGTTCCGTAGTCTCTGCCTACCCCTCCGGGAAACAGGCGTGAGTGTATGTATGTATCTAAAATATTTTATCTTACGTAGATTTCATCGTTCTTAAACCTACTGGGAATAATTTATTCGACTCTAGGAAAACCATGTCCACGAAAACAGGGCGTTGTGCTAGGAAGAGGTAACCTGTGTTTAATTTCTTCACAATTTCAATTCGCTGAAAATTAAATATAAAGTACTTCATTTCTCTTTCTTGATAATATTTTGATCCAAGAATATCACTAATTATTTCTGGTTTCCAAAGTTTAGACCTTATTTTGGGGTGGACTTTCGTGTCTGTGACCGCGAGCAAAGGTATGTGACACTGTCTCGTAAAGGCGTTAGGTACCTGCTTATTGAAACCACCGCAGTGTCCGTCGACTGAACGCAGTGTCTAAATTGTTAAACAGTCTTTGTGTATCGCACTCTTAACCTTCTGTTCGTCACGACAAAATGTGGTTATGCTGCGGCTAATCGCGTATAGCGTCGCTTTGGCTAAGCGCGTATAGTGTCGGTTATGCGGCTTTTTGCAGTTGCGTTGCAGCAGTAATGTTGCGCCACAAAATGTGGATGTGTTTGCGTTGTCGCTTGTGGTTACGATGTGGCTATTCACAACAAACTATTGCTTGACGGTATTTCATCGCCACAGGGTGAATCAAGCCTTATTTGTAATTTTGTTTGGCAGTAACAAGTGGCTTTGTAACACCATAGGCGCATCGATGATAACAGTCTAATATTTACCACAATAACATATTTCTTCACTTCCATAGTATGCAAACATCCGAACAAATTGTTTTCTTTAAATTTCCGCCTCAATAACAATATTGGGAATGGAAAACATTACCGTGTGCGTAAAAAATGAAAATAATGTTTTTTGTTGTAACACATATTTTCGGTAAACGCAATAAATACAATGTTATCTTTTTACTATAGTAAACGCCATATTTGTTGTCTGTTAATCCTTGACGTAAATACTGAATTAAGTATGCGGCAGTTTTCCCGTAACATAGCTAATACATTAGAATAACACACGTTGTGGTTTGTATAAAGCTGATTAAGGTGTTACTCTCTGATCAAATAAAAAGAGCTAGATACGATACATATTATAACCTACATAGCGAGCGAAGCCAAACAAGAGAGATCTCTAATAAAAAGGCGCGGGCTACTGTAGTTCCTTTTCGAAAAGTCAGTTGTGGGTGCTCTTCGAGGCTTTGAACTCGGGGCACCTCTTCGCTAGACTAGCTCTGTTAGCCACCCTACTAAACTATCGCCTGCCATATTAATAAATAAGAATAAGTTTTGTTACACTGTTTGTTTTCATGCCTTTGATCGATAACATCAAAATTGTTTTTTTAGAAATCCTTGCTTTGATTCATCAGTCACGCTACATATTTCGAGTCGGCAATAATGAATCAGACAACCAATCAGCGAAGACATGTTATTGAATATATCTTTTATGTGTATGTGTTCTCCTTGGGGATAATCTTATATGTCAAGACTTCATTCATCAATGGAATCAGAGCCTAATTTGAAAACAATTAGATTGACGTGAATGCCAATTATGATCCTATATTACTGCCTAATTAAGGTGACATGGCTTGTGTTCGCTAATGAAGGTACGTAATATTGTTATTGACTTTAAACTAAACAATAGCGGATTGTAGACATCGAGGGGTAAACGCAAGGTGACTTAAGCCTACTTTATTGGGGAGAGTTATACGCGTATTTATAATCAGACACGCAGGTCGCGACTACCATTAGTTACATGCTCATGATACTTCGCGAGGTCGTGCGATCTATGCCTGACTCTTGTGTTGGCAATCGATTCTGTATTAGGGTTTTTTTATAAAAGTCATGTCTGGAAAAGTAGTACAATAATTATCCCAAAATAAATTAAACTAGTGCTACAAGTGCGCTATGAAAGCTCACGAAATATGAGCATTATAAGTCTATCAAGTTCAATAAAAACTTTAGATATGTGGTCAGGAGTCAGGATCAGGAGGTCAAATTGTTGCAAATGACCTCAAACATAACCTCCTTCAAGGAATAGATCGAATTACCAAACATCCTGTATATACATGAATAAAAAAGCAGTTATCAGTTATTCAAAATACATTACATAGACAAAACAAGTAAGAAACCTCAAAGAAATGAAGTAAGCTTCAAAAGGTACAACAAACATAATCTGTTTCCTTATGTGTACAAACATTCCTCAACGCGAAGACTCATTTTATCTCAGTGTCGGAGATCGCTACTCGGTACACATCTGTATATATAATTTTATTCAACAATGTAAAATTACGCGCACAAAAAACTGCAGAACAATTACAAATCTCTAGTTAAAAAGTTTCCTCATGAATATTTTCACTGAGTTATGAGCCCGAAGAGGAAGATAATAAAATTTGGTATAATTTAATTTTTATTGCAGCCCATGAATGAACAAAAGGGGGCTTGATTTGAATAATAATTAGGTTTTATTGTACACTAGCCGACACTAGGTTATGACTGCAAAGTACTCAAGACGCGGCCAAACGGCGAATAAAAAATCTTGTAATGAAAGAATATTAAAGAACGAAATAAGTTTTGTAGGGAGCTTCGCGATTGGTGGTCGAGTTCCAGACCATTCGAAAACCGGTAATGGATTAAGTGAAGCGTTACAAAAATAAAATTAACGAGGGGGCTTCCCCGGCGGAAGACGACGCCAGGAAGCGGACGCGCCGTCACTGACGGAAAAGTTATCTATATCTACAAGGAAATCTTAATAAAGTTTCCACGTTAAATTTCGTCCGCGTTCACAGGCCCGCTGTACCATATTTACATTCATGAAATTAAATTCGCGTTGTTTACGATTATTTCAATTTGTAGCCAAAAGTAAAATGTGGATTATTTCTGTTTCCATATTTTCGTCGATGTTGATGCGTGCCGTATAATATAACGGTATGGAATGCCAAATTATTCGCAGCATACATGTATAAATGAAATGAAAGTTCGCTCATAATTAATTACAAACGTACATATATCAAATAATTCGTGTAATCCAGAAACGTTTTTACAGATGATTGTTAAAATGAATCGGGGTGCCGTTGGGGGTGATGAATGTCGCAAGGAACGAATTTAACTTACGTTCAAATTGCGAGCATAAATTACGCTTTAATAATTTCGCGTACGGCCTGTCTGCTCTCTCAATCACCACGGCAGGTGTCGCCCCCATAAATCCGCTCTAGTTAAAAATTACAAGAATTCTTAACCGTAGTGTTATACAGACTTGTTCGTAATACTGCTAATTAACTTTTAGATGCCGAACGTTAAATTATTATTAGGAAACTTAAGAGTTCAGCCAATGTAATTTTAGGTAATATCGTTTTTTTATGGAATACCTACCAGTCGTTACTACCATTATTTATTTAAAAACGGTCAAATTACATTATTTTACTATTTAAGAGGTGCCTGGTATTGAAGATGGTCACTAGCTGTGGTTTATGTTGCACAGTACAGAGGGCCTGTGAATAATCTTGCGTTCATAAAGTAATCTGTTAGTGCCGACAAGAGACGGGCCTTCAATGTATTCATTGACTTGATCTGGTTGAACTGAATTAAAGCGGCTGGTGCAGGTCGCGCATCGTTTTTGGGTGGCTTCTTTGTGGCAATAGATAATTATTTATACTTACTAGAACAGTATTGGAAACCATTATTATGTATATATTCACTTAATTTTAACCAACAAATCATTGTACATATATATTTCAAATATTGTGAACTGTGTTTGTTTACGTCGACGATTTTTTTAACTTTGTTGATATTCAAATCCGAAAATATGGCATTGCAATTTCTTTTATAAGTCAATTTTATTACACTATAAAATTGCCATGCATATCTGACTGCCTCCGTGGTCCAGTGGATAGCGTATGCGACTGTTGATCGGAGGTCCCGGGTTCGATTCCCGGGTCGCGCAAAATGTTACTGGGATTTTCCAAATTCTCGGTAGCAGCACGGAGTCTGGTGATGTGCCCGGTAACGGCAATAGGCTCGTCCCCTATTCATCATCATCAGCCTTAAACAGTCCACTGCTGGACTAGGCCTCTCCTTTGAAAGGAGGAATTGGCCTACTATACCACGCTGGCCAAACGGGTTGGTATAGGGTTTGTATCAAGTTTTTCTTCTCTTACAGTGATGTTCTCTCCATAATATGCTCCATCTGTCGGCTCTTACGACACCCATGGTATGATATGGGGTGGTGACTCCCTATTAAGTGGGACCTAAAAATTCATGGCGAAATGTGGGTGTAATGTTACACGTCTGCCTACCCCTTCGGGGATATAGGCGTGAATCTATAAAAAAAACTGTGTCCGCTGTATACGCAACGTGTCGCAATTCATCGCAAATAATTATCATTGTTTAATTTCAATACGGAATAAAAAAAAATTTATACAACAATTGAATACACACTGTCTAATCTCTTGTCTTCAAGAAACAAAAACCTGCCAACACTCGTCACTTTCCAGTTCAATGAATAATCACGGCGAAAATGATTAATTAAATACGACACAGGCTCAAATTAAAATGGTCCGAAAACATTTATTAAAAACGAAAATAAAGAAAAATTTTAATTTAGTGGAAGAGGCAACGAACCGTTTTCTTTTTTATAGCTGGCCAATTGAAACGTTTCCAGCTCTCTGAATAATTCATCTTTCGTTTGAACAAAGACGAAGTGGGCCGCGCGGCGATTCTTTGATCTTTTGTAATTGGAATCGATGCTCATATTAAAAAGAGAAATTCTTTAGAGCGACCGATGAAATGCACCGAAGCCATTTTCTTCAAGACGATTAAAGGGAGTAGTGATTTGTCGTTGGCAGAGCTCCGAGGCTCTTTGTCCAGCGCCGATTTCCGTCGCCACAATAACAGTTTTGCAAATTTACTTAAAAAGCTATGCACATCTACCCTTACACTTATTAAAAGCAAGACTCTCTAATAATTATGTTTGTCTAACTGAAATGTTTTGGAAGCCTAACATCATAAGATGTGTGCTTATATTCTTACTATCGTGAGAAGAAAGACTAACTTAATATAGTGGAATAATGTTATGTGCACACATAGTGTTTTTTGGTTAGCGTATCTACGGATAATTTATGAAAACTATTTACGAATATTCTGGACATAGGAATATGTAGTCATCAAGGTTCTGTGCATATTCGCATTACTACGTTAATAATATATTTATATATATAGGTATATATTATATATTAATCATAATATTAATCATCTATAATAATCTTAATATATAAAATCCTTGCGTTACTGACTGACTGACAGACACGCTAGAGCCGAAACTATTGGGCGCAGGAAGCTGAAATTTGGCAAGTATGTTCCTTAGGGACCGTAGGGGTGCACTAAGAAGGGATTTCCCGAAATTCCCACGGGATCGGCCAAAACGGGTAAATTTTATACAAATGCAGGCGTAGCTGCTGGCGTCCTCTAGTTAATAATAAAGTTGAAGAAACATATGATGTATTTAAACGATATTTACGAAATTCATGTCACAGTCATGATCAGATTATGTGCCAGTTTATATGTATATGTATAAAGCCCAAGGATTTTAAAAGTTACACTATAACTCGTAGCAGCTGAGCAAATAATAAATCATCTTGTTTTTAAATGAAAACGTACGTAAGTGTAAATTTTAAAGTATAAATTAGATGTCAGGCAAGCCGCGGGGAAAATATTAGTTTCAAACAATTTTACGTTACCTAAACTTTTCTACGGCAAACAACACAAAACGAATATTAGTATTCCACTTCAGACACAAAAATATGAGGGATATCTAATATTTATTTTCCTCGATAATATTGAATATAGAAGTGTCTATTGGAATTACTTTGGCAACTCTATCAATAAAGTCGCAAACTTGCGCAATAACATCAGCAATCGATTACATAATAGAAGGAAGATTGCCACTTGCCATCCACAGTTGTTCAACCTTGTTTATCTAGCGTAGGTGCTATTTTTGTTAGTGATATTACTAATATTGCTGGTACTCATCTTTGTTTAATTGATTACTTAAGACTAGTTTTGATAGGATTCTAAGTATATGTAAGTACAGGTTGACGAAAATGTGGAAGAAGCCGAACAGTAATTATTAAATCAAATATCATTAATGTTTCTTCATAATTTACTAATGCATAGGAATCCACGATTTAAAACTTTGGTAGTACTGTATAACTAAAAAAGAAAAAATATATCTTACTTTATAAATTATGATTTAAATCAGTTTTCTTCGTCTAGAAATCATAATCCTTGAAGATATTGAAATAATATTTTTTTATACTTGATAGTATTATTTATTTATTTATTAAAAATAGGTACACAAACAGATCATTGTCTATACGTGATAATTAACAAGTATAAACGTAAAATTATTATTCGTGCTTCGAACCAAACGACACAGATGAAAATGAAAAATACTTTTATTATGTATCGTGCATTTGTTAGTTTAGCTGTTTACGAATTTCATAACGGTGTTTCCGAGTTATTATGT
Organism: Euclidia mi; assembly: GCA_944739405.2. Classification (NCBI taxonomy): domain Eukaryota; kingdom Metazoa; phylum Arthropoda; class Insecta; order Lepidoptera; family Erebidae; genus Euclidia; species Euclidia mi. The sequence goes on from OX123185.2 coordinate 60,772,951, forward strand.
TTCGTCCATATCATGCTTAGTGTGAATATTTTTATTTTATTTTCTGTGTAAGCTGAATGTTGTGTAAATATCAATACGTGTTTGAAAAACGAATCGAACCTGGCAGGGTGACGCATGTCATAACACACAATAATGGAAGATACTGTGATGCTTTGTAGTACCTACGTAGGCCGAACTTAATTCGGGACCTGCACATGCTGCCTTCATTTGACTCGAAACTCAACTTTGGATGGTAGAAGGAGACCCACTTCTAGAGGTTTCTATGGCGACACCAAAAAGGCTCAGTACGCTATCTACCCAACTCACAATCTGATTTAGAGTTCAATGCTTTCATTGTTGCCCACCAACGCTAGTCCGCAATGTATAAACGTACTTCATTAAAGATTTAAAAGTCCTTTAATAAATTTTATTAGGCTTTATGTCAAACAAATCTATATTTGTTTGCCTTAGTACATACGGCCTAGGAATTGTTTCGGGTGGTATTCTAACGTTGATATATTTTCTTTTTGTAAATCTTTTGAGTTCCGCAGAAAGTTTACAGTGTATGTACAAGTGAATATAGTAGCATATTTAAAGCAATACGCCTTTTCTGAGTCAATTATGTGATACTTTGTATATAGAAATAAAAATCTCTATTATTATATAGCATAACTGAATTGTAGAACACATACAAGAGCATCTGCTACAGATAATGGTACCGGTTCATGTGATAGAAGACCAGACGAACATTCAAAACATCTGCCTAGCACGTGCCTTGCAAGCCTATTTGCGATTCACAACACATTTAGTTTTTACACATAAAAGCATATCACTAAAATCTAGCACAGAATTTAAATGTCACTCAGACGGCCATGTCTATTTCGGCCCACTTACAACTTATATTAACCAGACCAAAGCATCGTCTGCACCGAGAACACAAAAAAACTCTCAATGGAAGAGTCCAAGCCTTTTGAAATAAAACTTTTAGTTTTTGTTACCTGAAATATAAAGTTTTATCTATAACATTAAAACTCTAGATCTCTAGTTAATAGAGTAAGTTGCGAGATAAATAAAACTAGATACATCTAGAACAATGTGTTCTTATACAAAATAAATCTTTAAAAGCTATTCAGGCTATACAGCTATCTTATTTAAATGTGACATTAAGCACAAGTTAAATTCGTAAGTAGAGTCTATAAATTCAACTCATTTCAACTTCAACAGGATAGTCAGTAGAAGTTTAAAATTTAATCCCGGCGCGGGTAAGAGAGCAGAAAAGTTAACCGCCCAAAACTTTGCGCGGGCCCGTACTGCCAACCTATTTATACTTAATTTTTACTGTGTCTTGTAAGCTGTGGTAAACTGCTTTGTAATTTATATCAATATCAGCTGCATTTTTAACATTTTCTATTTAGAGAGGAACGAATAAACATTTACAGATAAAGTTAGGTCGCATATTAATTCCAATACATCTGTATACTTATATACTACTTACTTTCGATTTCTTAAGTAAGTAAATATTTGTATCTTTACTATTATTATAAAGCTGAAGAGTTGTTTGTATATTTTGTTTGTTTGATTGAACGCGCTAACCTCAGGAACTATTATTTAGAGTTGAAAAAATAATTTTGTGTTGGTCATGATCTAGAAAAAAGCGACAGCCTAGTGGAGAGACCGACAGACTGCTACGCAGAGGGTCCGGGTTCGAATCCAAAGCGCGCACCAATGACTTTTCGGAGTTATGTGCGTATTAAATTGTTAATTATCGCTTGCTAAACGGTGAAGGAAGACATAGTGAGGAAACCTGCATGTCTGAGACATACATACATACATATCGTCACGCCTCTTATCCCCGAAGGGGTAGGCAGAGGTGTATTTCTACACCCACTTTTCGCCAGATATACTTTAGTCCCACGTAATAAGGGGCGAGCCTATTGCCGTACCGGGCACATTTCCAGACTCCGTGCTGCTACTGACAATTTCGTGACAGAAAAACCCAATAACACTGCCCGACCCAGGAATCGAACCCGGGACCTCCCGATCCCACGCGCACATTTATGCCGCGAGACCAACGAGGCAGTCGTATAGGGTTTGATGTCGAGTTTTCCGTCTCTACGCAAAGATGGTATTTGCATCGTGTTATCCCTTAGTCGCCTCTTACGACACCCACGGGAAGATAGGGGGTGGTGACACTTGTATTCTATGCCGTCAACCACACGTCTGAGAGTTCTCCATAATGTTCTCGAAAGACATGTGAAGTCTGCCAACCCGCACTTGGCCAGCGTGGTGGACTATGGCCTTACCCTTCTCATAGTGAGAAGAGGCCCGTGCCCAACAATGGGACAGTTCATATACAGGGCTGATGATGATGATGATCTATTATTTAAGGAAGGAAGACAATTATATAGCATCACACTATAAACAACGGGTGTAGAGAAGTAGCCTTAAATAATTATAAAACGAGTTGTGATCACTGGCACACCTAGTATTAAAAAATTAAGATAAAATGCGGTTTTGTTCGAAGAGAAAAGCATTAGCAAAAGTTTTTTTTCTATTATTTTTTTAATATCTTTCCTGATAGATTGAATCCTTATAATAATCAATAGATATGTATTCGAAAAAAAAGCATCTAGCTAAACATACGAGTGTGTAACAATTACCTGTAAGGCATTCTTTAAAACATTACATCGCGTATAAAGTGTGAAACCCAACTTGTTATACGTAGATATTATAATAAGCACTAAAGCAGGTATAGAGCATTTCAATTAAGCGGTAGATTTTTAATTCATACAAGCCCTTCAGACTACTTGACCCATTTCGGATAAAATATTACGCCAGCTGCTGTTTTCCGTCCTTCAAAATATTACAAAGCGAATACAGCAACTTATTTTTGTTGCAATCATTTCGACTTTGATATTTCTACAAAAGCTTTAGTTTTGCATCTTCCTTTTAAGCTCTTAAGAAATCAAATTTAATAAGTATACAAATAATACAGTATATATTTTTGTTATACATGCAGATTCAAGCAAGATTTTAATGATTTCATGCAATTGGACAAAGCTAAGTGAAGGTTTGGATGGCGCAAAGTTTGAAGTGGCCACTTTGACATCACGCTACACTGGAAGTTGTGGTCGCAAAGGACAAAAATTCTGCAATGTTAATACTAAACCTGTTTTAAGGGTTGCAAAGTTAAGGCAGTAATGCTTTATGGACTTGATTTTTGATTTATGCAGTTTTTTTAGTTCAGACAGTTAATCGCTCCAAGTGTAACCAAGGTGTTTGAAATAATACCTTTAATATGGCATAAATGGACAGCCAAACCTAAAGAAATAAAAATAGAGTATGTCCTGAGTGACATTACGTCTATCGTTTATACAGAATTTTACTAGCTTCATAAAATTAAACCAATCGGAAATGTATGCCCGTTAAATGTGAAACCTTCTTGCTAAATTTCTAACTGAAGGACTTCATAAAGTAATGCGTAGTAGTCTTGGTTAGACAATTTCATTCCATTAATTTAATTGTACTAAGGTTATCGTTTGCTTCTTTAAAAATATGGTGTCGTTACCTGAAATATAATACTACAAAAAAGTGAGTCCTTTTAGTTTTCATAAACGCTTAATTTATTTATGTAATAGTATTCGATGCCAAATCGAGTGGCAGTAGACCAGTCTACCACAGTTTGCCACACTGCTATCAAGGTAGAATTTTATTTTGTATTAATAAATAACTGCCTCGTTGGTCTCGCGGCATAAATGTGCGCGTGGGATTGGGAGGTCTCGTGTTCGATTCCCGGGTCGGGCAAAGTGTTATTGGGTTTTTCCGTTAGGAAATTCTCAGTAGCAGCACGGAGTCTGATAATGTGCCCGGTACGGCAATAGGCTCGCCCCCTATTACGTGGGACCTAAATATTCCTGGCGAAATTTGGGTGTAATATTACACCTCTGCCTACCCCTTCGGGGATACAGGCGTGTGTATATAAATTAATAAAGAATTAATTGTTTCTATAAACTTGACAAAACCGAATCTTTTGTAGAACAGTAGAAATCTAGGTCTAGCCTGGTAGCCATCATCTAATTTAAAAACGACATTTTAGTCTATAAGCGCAAAAATTATTTTACTCCTCAAACGTAGCGTCCCTTATCAAAATATTCTAGTGTATATATGAATATTTAATATCTAATAAAATCAACTGAAACATGTAGAGATCATCCGATAACTGAGTATCACTCGTACATATTTATGTTAGTAAATTGAATTCCTTGGTTATATATGTTTATCCCTTCAATAAAAGCTAACGGAAGATAGATACAGATAGAATATGAAAAACGCTCATACATAACTCTCACATATAAGTTGATGTCTAAACTTGATCTTGTATTCGTCGCACGTTTTTATCATTCGTATATAACAAGTGAAAAACGTACTCATACACAAGAGGAAAGTCGAGTTAGAAATCGTACAATACTTGCAAGACGTCGTGTGAAACGCTGGCGAAGCAAACTTGCTTCTGCTCCTCAAAAGTGTTGCTATGTACCAACTTTTCCCGCTTTTAAAGTAAAATTCTACTGCATAGAACTCCGTTGGAGCACAGTTTATATTACCTACGTTTTATAAGTACTTTACGTATAGTAATGGAGCTTAACAACTTAACTGTCTGCAATAGATAGCATCATATTTAAATATTAAGGTCGAACTTTATAGTCTCTTAGGTAATAAAATTAAACATAGCCTACATACATCATTGTAAGAATCAAATTAAAATAAATTACTAAACAATACGTTCAAGCGTTCGTTAATTATTCTTAATATCTCATCTTGTTCCTTTCGGCCATAAAAACATTTTCAAGTTATTACAACGAGACTATCACAAAAATATTGCGACATCACTAATTCATCGATGCAGTTTATACATCGTGAGTGTGGCAACACTTTTCCCCGGAGCCGGTAAAGGATTAGCGCAGATACGTGTTCAACGATGTCTCCCCTGACTTTATAGCGATACACAGTGAATTCTTTAAAACGACTTGCCAATTCAAAGAGTGTTTCATTGCGCAATGTATATTTAAAAACGCAACGCTTGCTATCGACTTTATACTTCGACGATACGTAGCGGTGGTTTAATTTGATCATAGAGACCACTCTAATATGTACTGTGCGTTTTGTCTTCATAATAGATAAACTGTTTTTGTTGTTTTATGTGTTGTGGAGAAAGTAAAGGAAGATAAATGTGGCACATATGTGTGATTTTTTAAGAGTAGAGTACGTCAAGCAATCCGTCCCTGCTCTTGGGATTCAGTTCTGTTAAATAAGAGTTGCTTTAGTAACTATTGTCTAAGCATTTAAACTTGCGTGGTCATTAAAACTTATTTTAAATTGTTTTTCGGGATATATACCTCGTACCTTTGTTATGTGTGTGAGTACATCCGTGAACATGGCGCTTGCAACAGTGCCGAAATATCGGTTACTCCAAACAAAGGTACGTGGTATATATCCCGAAAAACAATTTAAAATAAGTATTGTCTAAGCCATGGAATATCGCTATCCTTTTGGATTCCAGAGGTCAGACGACAGTCGCTGGGTGTGAAGCGAGTATTCTGACATATCTGGTCAGACTTTGAAGTATATTCATAGTTTGCATACGGCAGGTGGTGGCGTAGATTATTCCTGTAATATCAATTTTTTTTTATTTTGACATATTTATTGCCTTTAATTTTTATTACATATTTTGTATTACATAAAGCGACAATAATTTTCTTTTTCTGTATTAGTCCCTATATGTAAACATTCCCTACAAATTTTAAAATGTTTTTCTATCCTATAAAATGTTACTGCCATGTAAACGAACTTCATAAAGACATCCTTTATATCTTGCTCAATTTCCAAGAATCAAATTATTGTCTAAGGTTCTTAAATTGCTAACAAAATCGATACAATCATCGAATACTTTAAAAATGTATAATATAATGGCTTAAGATCGGTCTGTGTGGAGAGCCTCGGTTTATGTTCAGCAGTGGACGTCTTTATGCTGAGATGAAATGAGGAAATTATGTTTTTGCAACTAATATTTATATTGCGTAATTTTTCAAAAATAATGGTGAAGCCTCGAAGAGCAAGAAGCTTGTGAAGACTAAGCCAAAACCTCTTAGTCATCACCAGATTTTGGCTCTTGGAATGGAAACCCTACTGCGGGCTACCTCTTCCGTTACTCTATGGGTCGAACTTGGGCAGGTTGAAAGGGTTTGAAAGATTCTACTGTAAAGAAATTCCGGACCCAGTCGCTAACTACGGAATTCAATATTCGAACTATAGATAGATCTGTAGATTTTAGATTCGTTATTGACATAAGCTCCATACAAAATATGTCAAACACGAATAAAAAATCTACAGATCTATCTATAGTTCGAATATTGAAAATGGCCGAAAACCATCGCAGTGTTCTCGACGCCTCGTAACACCGGGGTAACGTGTATCGCGATTAGCGTAGTTTAACGCACCTCCATTGGGAGGCGTAAGTTAGCTGTATTTACAAGATGATTTCGTTAATAAATTCCTTAGTATAAATGTCCCATAGTACAAAAAACGCAAAAGTTTAAAAGTATTTATCTTTTTCATGTTGTATCAAAGTAAAAGATTTGTTCATAAATAATCTCAAAGGCGTATCAGTGATGAAATACACCCACACTCGCTTGTGATATTCCGTTCGTTTCAAGTCATATGTCGTGTGCGTAATTTTACTATACCCGCCACATTTTCAGACTTCGTGCCATAAACATATGTTTAAATATTTAAAATATAATACTTATCATATTTTTCGTTGTATTTAAACAGCTGTCGGTGACATTTGCAGAATAATTAACATTTGTTTACTGAACAACTGTTTTGAAATTAAAAAAGTCAATAACTAAAATCATCCCCGTGCACTTTGTAAAGGTATTGACATTTTTGAGTAAATAATCTGATAGAACGCTTGAATAACAAATAAATCGGCATTATTATTTAAATCATGTCCTTATTTGAAAATAATTATTTCATTGGAATGTAGTGCTTTTGAATTAGGTATTAAATTACAGTAGGTACTTATGATGAGTCTACATGGTGTAGTCACTTACATTACATAATAATGCTTTAGTTCAAAATTAAAAAGCTATTATTTCACAATACATGCGTGATTTAATTAAGATGAATAATGTAATATTAGTTTGAGAGTACAAACAGTAATTATATTGACTCAGCCATAAAACCACACACACTAAAAGTAATTTTATTTCATTCCATTATTTATCTAAGCCACATTATCGTAAATCGGCCATTACAAAAGCCGTTTGACTTAAGAAAACATGTGTAGACGGCCGAGATATAAGTTAACAAGTATAACACAAGCTCAGTATTCTCAAGTGGGAAATAGCATGAAGAAATATTATTAAGAACCTCTATGGGTAGCGGGTAGGGATAAGCCGGCAGTGGGTTAACTCCCACGGGGATAACAAATTCGTAACCTTGTTACATTACGAGTGCCTCGCGGGCCTCGTGAGATACTTTGACAACCATTATGATTGTATTCATTTACATCAAGAATTTAGTGTTATATTCAGTGCTTTTGAGAATCTGACTATTTGCTAAATAGTTGTTCTGCTGCACAAACTGTTTATAATTAGACTTTTGGTTTAAAAGACTTTACTGCTCTTTAGAGTGTGACGTCGCATCGACTTACGCTGACATCGCATTACGCTGTTAAACATTTAGTTACTTCAGTTATTTAGACCTCCTGATCACGAGGCAAATGATTTCACGCGGTCTACCTCGCATACAATAGTTGACTTAATAGGGTTAGCGTACAAGTAAGATAATTATATGGTAAATAGTATGGATGTTACGAAAATAAATGTTATATACGGCAAAATAGTTATGAAATATTTTTTCCGTCTAGAATTAATGTTTAAATAGCACGCTCTAATAAGTTTTGAAAATAAATCTTCAAATATTAGGAGGTAATGTCAAGAGTTTTTAGGGTTCCGTAGTCCACAAGGAACCCTTATAGTTTCGTCATGTCCGTCCATCTGTCCGTCCGCAGCCTAGCTCAAAGACGCCTAGTGCTAGAAAGCTGATATTTGACATGAATATAGACATACGATATTGCAACAAAACTGTAGAATAAAATTTTGGAAAATATTTTTTTTAGGGGTATATCTCCCCTACATATATAATGAGGTTGATTTTTTTTTTGGTTGAGTACCCCATTGTGTGGGGTATCATTGGATAGGTTTTAAAAAAATATAATTAGTTTGCTCAAATCATTTTTTGATCAAGTGATTGGTTTGTCAAATATCAAGCTTTGAAGTGAAAAAAATTGTTAGACTCAAGTGTCTCCCCCTTCTGCCGGCTAAACTATTAATTCGGAAGAGGTGAAAAAAATCAAAAATGTAGTACATATAACGAATTTAAAAGGAAAACTATCACGGCTAAGTAGACATCACTAGTTTACGAGTAATCGTCGGTTAACTTATAAATACCTATTTCTGTGAGTTTACACTAGGAGCGCTGGCTTAATCTTAAAGATGCCCGTTTTAAGACCCATGTGAAACAGAAGTTATTATCAATAATGCCCATTATGGGCAACTACGGAACCCTACATCGCGCGTGGCCCGACACGCACTTGGCCGGTTTTTTTAATCATTATCATTCGTCTATTTTGCTACTCCTAAGAGCAAGAAATCAACACACATAGAAAGCTTTCAGGCTAAGTACCTATTACCGTGTTCGTAATAGATTTAAATTATATTATTATGTTGTATTCTACTCTGGATTCATCTAAAAGTTTATTTGTGAACAAGTACTTCTTGAAATATTTTACAAGTTCCAATAAGTTAGCTTTTGAGACTTAAAATTGTTCACAGCAAATCTACAATTAGAATAAATTCGAGACCTATTTTAATATTTTTAGTACCTCGTACTGTCATGTTTAGCTTCATCTAAAAATAATTGTACTCTACTCTAAAAGTAGGGCTAGGATATCCTAATAAGATGGTTAAGTAGTTTACAAGTCTAAGTATCAAAATCAAAGAATTTCGTTACTTCGGGCAGGAATTCAGTGTATTAACCTCTTCATCAACGGATTTACTTTTTTTTTACTGTTCTTATCGCACTGTCTGTACTGTATAGGTAACTAGGTAGTGCATGTATTTATTTATTTAAGACTTCTTGCACAAAACAAAATAATTTGTACAAAGGCGGACTAAATGCTCAATTCACAACCCTAAAGGAAACATGTCTATAACGTTTGCCATGAAAGCTTTATCATTAATTGAATATCAATATGCAATACAGAGGTTTCGAGTGTTAGGTAATACCACTAAGTAACTAATGGGTAAATAATAGGTGAGAGGGGATATCTAGTTAAGCGAACTATCGGTGGAGCACATCGTGAATGTTAGATTACCGGGCGTATGCGGGCGCAGTGCAAAGATGACGTGTGTGATACGGTACATATGTACACATGTACGTAATACTGCGTTGTGCGCAAATAGTTGGACATATAGGTGCGATACGGTGACCCATAAACATTGACAGTTATTGAATATACTGTACGTTTTATTGTTATTGAGTACGCGTTTAATTGTGCTTAATTTAGGGTGGATAGTAGAGTTTACTATATTCTAGAAGGGTGGATAGAGACTGCAGATATACATTGCTTGACTTGCCGTTGGTAATAGTTTGGCAAAGTTAACAACGCTTACACAGGTCATCATGTGGATGGGTTGCGCCGTGTGGCATTTACATCAGAGCGTCGGACCCAGTTCTTATCTTGGGACGGGAATCGTTAGGCCATGTCGGCGGGCTCTGGGCGGTCTGAAAACTGGTGTGAAACTGTGTCCTTTATATTGGATTTGCAATGCTAAGAGTGCTCAGTCAGGTATTGTGTTAGAACAGATTCTATCCACTACCATACGCAGCGCTTGGTCATCAGACGCCAATGAATGCATTAAAATAAAGTTTTGCAAGACCAATATCATCATTGTCCTATCGTTTCCCAGTTGCTGTTCGAGGTCCGTTAACTAGTCTATCCAGATTTGACTGCATATCGGCTTTGCCGCAGAGCGACTGTTGTCTGACCTCCGGACCTCTCTTAAGATAGCAATATATCATGGTTAAGATTATTTCATTCAGTACTTACTGACCATAAAGACCGTCAAGATTTCACAATAGCCGGGAACCGACGCTATAAAGAGCGGGTGGAATGCTGGAACTTCAAAAAACTTTGTGTTAATATCTTCACCAGCAATGATGTTACAAGAAAGAAGTAGATACGTTACCTACGTAGTAATCAATCCGTAGAAACGGTACACTAACGCACACATCGATAACTCTATATTTTATTTTCGGTTGACAAGATGTATCAGTTTCACTTTGAAGCCGGCTCGCGAGTTCACACACATATGTCAGACTTGCCAACTGGCTTATGTTTAGCGTCCCGCTTTTGGTACGCCTACGACATATCTACTTATTTTTACTTTTGTAATATCATTGTTCACCAGCCTACTGCCAAGGAAAACAGATTTACATATAGAAGAAGCGCATTTCTTAAGGATTTCGTGTGCCGATTCCAAGTGGCGAGTTGGCGACTGTCGTCAGTGTAGTAAGTAGTTGGCGCCGATGGCGGCGCTGGCGTCGTTCTCCGTCTCTCTTGCTCTCGTAGTTAAGATACACAGGAGGAACGTTCGTCTCTCTTGCACTCATAGAGACAGCTGTCACAGCGCGACAGCCACGCCGCCAAGCGGCAATTTGGGTCGCAGAAAGTTTGTCTACAGAGCGCCCATAAGAAATGCGCCTCTATGTAAATATCTATGCTCTATGCTACTGCTAGACGTACCAGACAGATTCACGGGGCGACGACGGCAGTCACGCGCACGCACTAATCTGTCGAACGAAGCGCCACTAACTCGACGGTAAATCAAACTACATATTGAAGCACTGAACATAGAACAGGATATCTTGCGTCGGCAAGGACTATGGAAAAAGATAACACTGTAAATATTGAAATCCATTCAGAGATCAGACGATCTACATACATCTTATCTGTCAGCTTATCACCATGATTGGCTATTTATGCTCTAATATATCTTGAAAAGGTACACCATCATTCAGCATAGCTCGAATTGAATATAATCATGTGGATAATGTCGTTTACTTATTTCAAACACCAAGACTAAATTTAAATCAATACGTCACTAGTGCATAATGGATCAATCTGTTTCTATACTTGCAATAGATGTAATGTGCAATTGATAATAAAAACTGTAGATAATCTTCATAGTTTAGCTGTAACTTTGTTATTGCTGAAAGTGAATCACATAAAGTGCTATCTCGTGTGGCGATTTATTTTTCACTAACAACTCCCGCATTAGAACTGAATCCTGTGTCGCGGGGGACTTTACAAATATACAACTAACGGACACAATGAGCACCCAGACTCGAAACAACAATTTATGAATCACACAAAGTGTTGTCTCGTGTGGGGATCGAACCCACAACACTTCGATGCAGTGTCAAGCAGCGAGGCGCCCACGCCAACCATGCAGTCAGTACATAGTGCTGACTTTGCCAATTATTCCATTACTTATTAGACAGTATAATTATTTGATTACAAAATAGCGTTTTAAATTGTGATAACTCGTAAAATGTCTTCAAATTGATTCCAAAACTAATTTTGTAAAAGGTGCGACAACACCTTTGTTTCATAGCGTTCTGCGTCTGCGAGGTATTGAACAGTGAACACAAGATTTCATTACGCGTAGTGGCCAGTATCGCCTTTATAGTGTCATAAACGTGGAAATAACATTAAAGGGAGCGTAAAAACGACGACCTGTGGCATTGCATTCCAGCTTAATGTTCATACCGAACTTTTATATAACCTTAAGATATATCGGTGAAAGCTTTTATTTATGGTTTTGTAATAGAGGTTTTTTGTACTCGTAATAACTTAAGACTGGTACTTCGGGGTAGGTACTCTTAAGTGCGTTTTTTATCATTTTGTAAATGAAAAAATAAAACCGGTAAAATGATTGTTAGATTAGGAATTATATTCTGAATCTAAAACGTAAACAGGATATGTTGTCCCGGTTGCATCCAAGATTTGCGCCTTAGAGCTCGGGGCCCAGGCACTGGCGAAACCAGGACCAAAAAGGTTATAAAATGAGTGCGGCGTTTTGTACAATATCTAAATTCCTGTTTTATATTCCTAAGCTTTGACAGTCGCGTAGCGGTCTTAATACTCATGTATATCCATAGCTTAGATTGACCATAATTATAATTTCTAATCGACACGATTAATGAGCATAAATGTAAAAGGCAGCATAGTACTTATTTGTATTTTAATTTTTATAGTACTGAAAGTAAATATCTCAGATGGTTTATTTTTTAGAGTTAGGTTACTGACAGTTTAACATTTTGTAAACTCAATATTGTTTAAAACGAATACAATACAATTTCCAAACGAAGATTGTTTACCAGCAAAGCTGTATCGCAATCCTATTTTAAGCAGGAAAGGGACAAAAATTAATTAGTATTTATTCAAATGAGTCGTAAATTACAAACACAGAGACAAATTGTGCGACAATTAACAGTGTTTAATCGTAAGTCGTCGAGTCAGTGAAGGCACGGCACACAAAGCGGGCAACAGATGCGAGCATTAAAATTAACATGCTTGTTAATTGATGTAAACAACGCACGCCGTACTAATGGAAGTAAGGTATCACTCCATTTAATTGCCCATACATGTGCTGAGGTTACCACGGTAATTGGAACTAATAACGTCGCCAGGGCCGCATTCAAACTACACACGTACCCTAATTTGCTTTAACGGGAAATTCGATAATTGTATTTGGTGAACAAACATTTTAGAAGTGTGGTGGCGTTTTTTCATGTCAATAGGCTGTTGAAATATCAGTGATGTCGACATTAAAATTTCTTTGTTTATATCTTCCGAGTAAAGATAAGAACTCATATAATGATATTTTGAGGGAAATTTGTGTACAGAATTAAAGCGGTTTGATACTTTGGCACTGAATAGCAAAACGATCAAGACGGCCTACGGGACGACTGGTACTTGAATTTAGTTTCAAGACTTCTAAGATAAAGTACGATACGATTTTACACCAGTGTAATCCAGATCTATATATCTCAATATAAAGAGATCTCTTATCAACGATAGGCAATAGCTTATTAATGCTCACATTTTCGGATACATTGTTAGTTATTTTTTATTACTGAATTATTTTCACTAACATAGTAACTAGTTAAATCGAATGCAACAGGCATGTTATTTATGTGCAAATTTAAATTCCGGTCTGAAACATCTCTTAGTACTATTGATGTATTTATTAACCAGCATATTTGTTGATTTTGTGGCAACCCACGACTGTTGAAGCCTATAATAGCCAAGATTATTGATTCTTTAAAACCGGTGGGGCTCATTGTTGAAATTATGTTGGAAGTCATATTTTGCTCATTAAAATAAATGTGTACCTAAGGTGTCATATATGGATATACAAATACAGAGTATAAAAATACCCATCACCAAGCCTAAGTCTACTCGTTTTGCACTTCATGCCAAGTCATACTACGCGAAAATAATAGGTATTATTTTCGGCTAAAAAAAATTTCGGGAAAAAAAATCGCTTCCAGGTGGAAGCGATTTTTTTTAACCTTAAAGAAATAGGCACATTTTATAAGCCGCAATGTATAGCGCGCGAAATGCATCGTGCCTACACCAGCCGTATCTACCAACAGCGTGAACGTCGGCTGGTAGATAAGGGCGGTGTCAGATTAGCGTATTTTTGTAGGGTAATGCCCTCCAGCTGATTGCTAGTACCGCATACACTGCGCTGAGGGAACTTTAAAGCCGTTTATTTTAGGGAAATATTGAAAATTTTGTTTATTTTTATTTGGAAGAAAGTTTACATTTATCATTCAACCACCGTTTTGGAATAATAAGAAAAAAACTGTCGTCACTTTGAGCCTCATTATCTCCTGAACCAGAAATTTCCCAGATATTCGTAATGATTGGTACAATATGGGGTATCAGTTTTCGTTAAGGATCTTTTTACACCCTGTATAGCATGTCTTATACTGCGACTGACACAAGGACGATCTTTAGTAAACATACATGTTAATACGGCACGGCTCGCCAAGACCTACAAGTCAATCTAGATTCAGACAAGCTCTTTATGTTGATACTGCCGGAATCATGTGAATCTTTTGAACGCTTACGAAGTTTCTGTTAAGAAAGAAAACGACTAGACACTTTGAGTATGACAAGAAATAATAAAGCAGATGATTATTACTTATGCAGCCGTGTAGACAATCCAGTTCGCGAGGCGGCGCGGCGCCGAGTTAGTAAATAGCAGACATTGTAAACAGTGGAAAGACTAAGTACTGTTGAGTAAGTAACGTAGCTAATATGTTACTCGGAGGAACAAAGTGCCTCGTTTGCACCAAGACCAATAGTCGGACAGTGCATTAGTTAAATGGATACGCTTAGCTCTATAGTTCCGTCCAAGTTCTCCACAATCCAACCAGTAACTTAGATTACTCCTGTTTGTAGTCGAAATGCAAACAATGTCTATAGCGACATGAAATTTCAATGTTCCGGACAATACCAGCTGATTTGTTTTACTCGTAGACTATGTTGTATATTAATATCCGACATTATTTACAGGCAATTAAACTGACCATCAAAAATATGTTATTATGAAGGTTCTGTTCGAATGCTATTTATAAACATACTTGAGGATTTTGTTTTAACTGTTTCTTATCAATCCCATCCCAGGTATCCCAGGTATTTTGAGAAATCCCTTCTTAGCGTACCTACCTCTACCATCCCAAGGAGTACATTGCAAAGAGCTATGGCAGCTTCCCAGACATCATTTTAGTTAATCACCAAAGTAAGCATCTATAAATGAAATATACATTATTTGATACAATATATGTTGCTGATTCTAAAGGAAAAAATATTGTAACTATAGGAGGTCAGGTTTTTGAGTTATTATGATTAGAAGTTTTATAGGTTATGTCATTATTAACCATCTATTTTGTATATGTTGCATCAAATTATAATTTATTGGTAAATAAAACTGAAGGAGCTCGATGGTATAATACTATTTATGCCCACTAGTAAACATAATTAACGACTACGCAAGTCAAGCAACCACAGGCGTGGGCACTACTCGTATTTGTGACCACAAAATATCTTCAGCTCCTCTGTACATAGAGAGAAAAGTCTGAAAAGCAGCGAAAACACTCAGAACACAAACAAACAAGCGCCAAAGGGCACCAGCGAGATGTGACAAAAATCGAAATGTCAAATGTCATGTTGTATTTTTTATTATAGCGCCCAGTCCTAATAAATGTCGAAAGGAGTTTTTAATACTGTACCTTATTTAAAATCCGCATAAAAATAAACGTAACAAGCAACCAATAGTATTATTCATATTATTGAATAATTTAAATCTCTTAATCTATAAACAAACATTCATGATTCTATCTTGGAAATAATAATCTGGCTTTCTGACAAACCAAAGCAATGGCCATTATGAAAATCCGGAAATCAATTAACATAATAGCTATTTTTGATGTTATACTTTTTTACCTAGTCTTATCTAAATTCGACTAAAATATAGAAAATCGTATTAAAATATTTCATGAATTTTGGTGGTAATGGGTTTTGAAGACACTTTGAGTGCACTGAACTAAAAATCTGCCATAGCTCTTTCAGCTTCTTGTGCCCAATAGTTTTAGCTGTGTGTTATGTGTCAGTCAGTCAGTAGCGCAAAAAATAAATTATACACATAGAATTATTGACCGTTGACTAGGTGTAAAATAACACAGATTAACCAAAATAATTACCTCAATTGGAACCATTTTTTGACATTCTATAGAATTAAAAGAATTCATGTTAGTTCGGTTCCGATAAATATGTACTTACTAACTTTATAATGAGTTAAACATGTTTTTACAACCCAAAATAGAGTCAGAACTGCCAGCTCCTCATCGGTTAACAGCACTATCAACACAATCATGATTCGGTATAGGTACTTTTGTTTATAGCCGAATCAATAAAAAAAAGAATGTTAATTATCACCCGCATAATAATGTGCCCGGTAAATGGCAATAAGCTCGCCCCCTATTACATTGGGACCTTAACATAACTGGCGAAGTGTGGGTGTTTATTGTAGTACACACGTAATGTATTAACTTTTCGGCGATAAAAAGGCGTGAAGTTATGTTATGCTGAATGCAAGTTTTAGATTCTTTATTTTTCTTGTGAGAATATTAAAGCTATGATAGTAAGATAATCATTTATAGAATACTAAACGGCGCCAGCGGCTTCGCCCGAGTCAATTATACATATAAACCTTCTTCTTGAATCATTCCATCTAGATCTATTAAAAAAAAGCGCATTAAATCCGTTGCGTAGTTTTTAAGATTTAATAGTTCATAGGGACAGACAGATAGACGACAGACTTTGTTTTATACTATGTAGTGATGCCATAATATGAGTGTTATATTTTTTTCATTTGACTGAATAATAAACGAAAAATTAATATAAGTACGTTGCGTTTAACTTTAGCAATAGGGTAGCTAAAATTTAACAACATCGAACGTCATTGGTCTTCGACGGCCGGTGTATGAGTTCGAACGGTTCAAGAGATTTTGGGGTCACTGAGCTTAAGCTCGGACTTGGTTAATCCGTGAGCTAGCCCGGCCAAGATACCTTGACAATGTGGTCAACTCTGACGGATAGTTTCAGCAATCCTTGGTAAGTTCGTGCCTGCATAGGATTTATAGGAAGTAACAGAAATGTATTTTGGGTAGAGGTAAGAAAATTTACATACATAATAATATATATGTATATTCATTATAAGACACAGCACAGATCATACTTTCACTACTATGTTCAAATTCTGGAGATGCAAAGGAAAAATATAACCATAAAACCTCAGTGGATTCCTTCCTTTGCTATATACGGAAACGATTGAGTTGATTCTTTGGCTAAAATAGCTTGCTCTGATGGCATACTAATAAATATCAGACCCTATTTCCAAAAAGAAGTTTTAGAGAGTCCCTGGTTTGATAACTGCTCCTTAAGTAGACGAACTTGTGTTACTGCAATAAGACTGCGATCTGGACATATTCCATCAAGAAAGTTTAAGCATATTATGGGTTTCGCACCATCTCCTAATTGTGAAGAGTGGGACGTTGTCGAGGACGTATACCACATTCTGATGGAATGTGTTCGAAACGACAGTATACGGATGAGGCTATGTTTTAATATTGATGTCGGCGCTTGTATAGTGCCTTGGCCACTCCCATATCAGGAGACGCCAAGACACTATACTAACAATCTAATTTTGTCTTGTAATATATTATTTTTGTGTGTTAAATGTAAGTAGATAAAAAGAATATGAATATACATATAACTAGGGTATAATTTACAATGCCAATAAAACCTTTTTAGGTACGTGATAACAGGATTTATTCATGAATTTCTTGAATTCCTTCTGCTAAAACATCAAAAGTTTGTTCTATATTTAAAATACGATAAATGACATTAAAAGAAATACTTTTTCACCACAGCAGCTCAAACATGCCGCTTTTGCTGCGAGACAACAGTGAACAAAACGCGATTTTGATTCGAGCGTGAAGCAAAGTAGCTTTTTAATTTTTCAATCTTCAGTGCAACGAATTGACATTGTTCAGCCATAAATTTGAAACATTCGAATTTTACTGTGCTCTGTCTCTTTCACATGCATATAAAAAGTGAGTGAAAAAACAAACCCCTTCGAATTCGAAATTCGATTTTGGAATTCGACCTCAAAGAAAACACCTTAGGAAACGCAAATAAAAAAAGATATTTGTTATAAAGAAATTACTTTTTGATATGTTATTGTTTATATGTATAATTTATTATTGGATTTTAATAAAAATAAGTCTAATTAATAGTATAAAATTAGTATTTAACCAATACATTTTATTCGGAATGACAACAATAATACATTTGAAAAATAAACATCAGGGACGCGGTATTAAAACGCGATTTAAAAAAAGTAGCGGGAATAAAAATTTCGCTGATGCTGATACAGTATAGCGTAACGTGTTAAATTATATTAATATATAAAATAATCTAAAAAGATGAGTGAAACTAGCGATGATGAACACCAGAAGAGTTAAATCAACAAGTGATTAATGCAGAATTCAATCTATTCCTGTTCATTTCTATGTCTCCTAAGTAATATGTGTTCTCACTGCTGTGGTGAAAAATTATGTGTGCTGCACGAGAGCAAAGTTTTCTGTTTCTCGTGCTGTTGATTCCCTCACCACGCTCAGGATTCTAACTTTGATTCACTCGCTACGCTCGTGAATCAATCATAGAATCCTTCGCTTGCTCGGGACTCAAAATCAGCACTCGAAACAAAAAAACACCTTTGCTCTCTTGTTGCACAAATAACTATTCTCGGCCTTTATTTTAAAGAAGAGAGATTACTTTATCGATATTGAAACTAGGATTTTGTTTCTTTTCTATCTGAATAGTAGCACATTTTTTTATGGTATCAGCTTTTAACACTGCCCATGTCCCCTTTTATTCTTTTTAAAATTGTATTTACATTATCAATTTACATACACATTTTATCAGTCGTGTTAGTTGTTATTAATTTTGAAAGATACTTAGTCACAAACTGTTACAATGTTTAAAAGCTATCTGATAACTTGACATAAAATACAAACATAAAATATTCCGTATATCTTTTTGAAAATGTTTTAGGATTTTTTCCGCATAATCTTTGATATACATGTAAGATTCGCCATTTAAATTGAATGGTGATTACATTTTTGTATTATCGTATTGCTTCATTTAACATTCGTACTTACATTTAAAATGTCTCCATAGTGTATTGTCAGAAAAAGCTCAGCTTAAAATTGTAGAGAGCGATGCTTAGAGTCGTAGAGATAGTAGCGTTAAATGCAATATTCAAAACGACCGTGCAATGGGGCACTCGGGACGTACAGACTCACGTATGTGTTGCTGATTGCTCTGAGAATACTACTCTGTGTATGAATCTGCGATGGAAGGTCACTGAAGCCGAATAAAAATGTTGTTTACTGTCATGTGCTCAGTCTGCTGCTTGCTCGTGCAGATTGCATACAATTAATTACTTTTTTGTACATTTTATGAACACGAATATGAATGAATACAATGCTTTCAAAAAGTTTTATTTTTAGGGTTTTGCAGCTGGGACGGATCTCTTACTGATTCGTCATGTCTTTTTGTCTGTCTTTTGTCTCAGCCGAATCTTTTAGGCCTACATAGTTAAAGCTTGATGAGTATATATGTATTCTGTAAACCGCTTTACATTTACATACATACATACATACATAGACTCACGCCTGTTTCCCGGAGGGGTAGGCAGAGACTACGGAACGCCATTTGCAACGATCCTGACATACCTCACTTGCTTCACTCACTCCCATCAAGTTTCTCATGCCTGCTCTTCTGTTAAGGGTACTTTTGACTTGTCCTTTTTTCAGGATGTCTCCAATCTGGTCAGAGAACGTTCGCCTAGGTCTTCCCCTTTGTCCTGTCCCATTCACACTTGCCTTATATATCTTCTTTGTCAGTCTATCGTCATCCATCCTCTCCATGTGCCCAAACCATCTTAACATGCCTTTCTCAATGCTTGTCACTATATCTTCTTTTACCCCACACCAATCTCGTATCACACAATTCTTTACTCTGTCGGTCAAAGACACACCACACATACTTCTCAGTGCTCTAATTTCTACAGCATTTATTCTACTTTCAAATCTCTTCTGCCATACCCAACTTTCACTACCATACATAAGGGTAGGCACTAACACACCTCTATGTACAGCCAAACGTGCCTTTTTGGACACGTTTTGACTGTTCATAAACGCCTTCAGAGCTCCATTCACACTATTACCTGCATTAACTCTCCTTTCAATATCTGCTTCATTCTTACCATCTTTTGTAAACAACGTACTTAGGTACGTTGTAAACAAACTCATTCACTTGTTCCACTCGCTGTCCATCGATCAAAACATTACAAGCCGTAACGCATTCCTCCTTTTCAAAAACCATAACTTTCGTTTTACTAACATTCACTTTCATTCCTTTCCTCTCTAACGCACGATGCATGATTGCTACCATCTCCTGCAATTCCTCCGTTGAAGATGCAAGTATAACCTGATCATCAGCATAAAGGAGGCATTTGACGAGTAACCCATTCATCCTTAATCCGCAGTCACTATGTTTTAAATCTTGCAAACAACTGTCCATGAAGAGGTTAAACAGCCACGGTGACGCTACACATCCCTGTCTAACACCTTTCTCGATGGTAAACCAGTCAGTGTATGCCCCGGTTATCCTCACACAAGCTCTAGAATCCTCATAAAGGGATTTCAGAGCTCGAATGAGGCTGCTGTCCACCCCGTTCATTGGCAGCACCGACCACATTTCATTCCTCACCACTTTATCGTAAGCCTTTTCCAAATCCACGAATGCGCAATAGACCTTTTGGCCTTTGGCCAAAAATTTTTCGGCTATGCTTCGCAAGGAAAAAACCTGATCCGTACATCCCATACCCTTTCGGAATCCCGCTTGTACATCCCATATTTTCTTGTCGGTTACTTCCATAACTCTTTCACTAAGTACCTTTGCATACAATTTGCCAACAATGCTGAGAAGGCTAATGCCTCTATAGTTTTGCAGTCTTGTTGCGAGCCTTTTCCTTTATAAAGAGGCACAACTACAGCTGTGGTCCAGTCATTAGGTACTCGGCCGGTGCTCCAACACAAGTTATATAACCGCTGCAACTGACCAACTATGATGCCCTGTCCAGCCTTCAGCATTTCGACTGTAATCCTATCATATCCTGCAGCCTTACCTACTTTCATACTTCCCAGTGCCTTCACGATCTCATCCACGCCAATAACGCTTTCATCATTGCTATCATTACCATTCACTTCAGCTATCGTTGTCTCTATCGCCGTTCTTTCAAATAAACCTTCAAAATACTGTTTCCATCTCTTCAACACGCACAATTCACCATTTATTATATTTCCATTCTCGTCTCTGATGGATGTGTGTTCTGAGGATTGATTTCTTCCTCGAACTGCACGAACGGATTTCCAGAAAAACTTAATGTTCCTCTGGAAATCGTCAGATAATCTGCTATCAAACTCATCTTTCTTTTCCTCTTTTTTCCTTTTAACCATTTCTTTCACTATTCTTTTTAACCTAACAAACACCTTTCTTGCTTCATTTATGTCTAGACTCGTTGCTTTTCCCATTCTTTAATTTGCTCTGGCAGCCAACCAATCTGACCAAGCTTTCTTCTTCTCTGACACTACTGATTGTACATCCTTGTCCCACCATGTATTCTTAACCTTTCGTATTTTCCTTCTCTTGGTCACACCACATACTTCAGACGCTACACATAAGAGTCACAGTTGCTGGACCCCCGAGTCATACATGAAGAGCATCACAATTTTCTCATTGTTTTAACTACACGTTCTTTTTATTGTCTTTGTAATCTGACATCATACAAGTTTATAATTATAACTGATACTAGCCGCGTTAAAAAGCTAATTAAAAAGTCCAAGAGCCCGAAGCCGCTAGATGCCTTATTTTTTGGGGAATTGATTACTCCTTTATGATTGATTTCATCGAGATACAGACAGCAGCTCTCGTGATATAGCACAATTCCGAAATCCGCAGATATAACTTTGTTCATTTATTTTTCGTTAAGCCCACTGAGTTGCGGCCTACATACAACTTTTTTTGGTTTGTCCCTATCAATAATATGCTTATTTTTATAATAATTATTTTATTCCTGCTTCGTAATATTTTTTATTCCCTTTACGACTATTTTTTGCACACGCCAAGCTTATTTTTCAGCACAATTTTATATTTATTACAATCATTAGAAAATGTTGTATATTATTAAATACTAGCTGTGCCCGCGACTCCGTTCGCGCGGAATTTGTCTTTTCATTGGGCTACAGAATTGATAGGTACCCAAAATGTTTTAAGTTGCATATAATACCTATATTGAATAGTGTAGATGTCCTAAAAATAGCTCAAATGACTTTCACTTGTTCGAGCAAGTCCACACAGCGAAGTTACCAATCGCGAGTAAAAGATCAGAGAATTCCTGTGCATGTTCGTTGCCTCATAATCATGCTCGCATATTTAATGTCAAAATGCATAGCAATAATACAATCCCATAGTTATGAACTCTTTAATAGTATTTTTCTCAAATCACTATCCACGCTACGACACACACGATCATAATTATATTAAACGCTGTTCTTCAGTAAGTCTCGAGAGATCATTTTTACATCAGCAAATGATGGTTCGTACCGGTAGTCGTGGTCGTTCATATTGAGTAATAGGATAGATATAACTATATCTACTATCAAGCAATGGTTTATTAGATTGTTGTGGGAACCTAAACATGTCCTCGGCCAATTTGTCTTCATATTTATGCCATAACTATGCAGCATCTCAAACCCATGGCGTAAACGATGAGGACTTTTACTTATACTTGCTTCAGACAATGCCATCCCAGTGTTTATCCCCATCCAGTAAAATAAAATGACTCGCCACTCTTCAACCTGTTTACATATACATGTGCGAATACGTCCAGCCTAAGCTGAACCCTATTTAATATAATAAATCATACAGATTTAAGCTCAATTTAAATTGGAAGATCCAAATGTTCGAAAATATCCTATTTATAATCTTTCAACCAATTCAACTAAAGAGTTACTTTTATAGAACAAATGTTTAATTTGACACAACTTTTTTATCTATGAACCGATTTGTATAAAACAAACATCAAATTTCAAGTGGGGCTTACTAAAATACATCAGTGAAAGCCGCAATCCAATTCGATTAGCCGTTTCTGAAATTAGCCTGAACAAACGCACAGACAAACAGACAAAAATTTTAATAATTATATTTTTGGCTTCTCTTCTTTAATGTAGACCCCTTAAAATAGATTTCTTCAGAATATATTTCATGTACGGACATCGATCACTTACAGATTTATTATATGTATAGACGGCCATTTCGTGCGTTAAACAAAAATCAACCGTATAGCCGTACCCATACTGGCGCGGCGAGATTTGGAAGTTTTATTTCATCTATATCTTGTGTGTTTATAAACCGATTTCTATATATTTTTTTATATAATATACATATTAAAGTGTACATTTTGAATATGAGAGTTTGATAAAGATATATCTATGTGAAATACAATATATTGATGTATTAAATACACTTTGAAGAAATGCCTAACGATTAAAACGTTATTGCGGCTAATTTATAAAAGATAGATATATACTATTCAGGACTTTTTTGTAGATCTTTTAAAGACCATCATCTTTGTAATATGTATTACTTTTGGTGAATGATCAACGTATGCGAGGATAAGAGATCAAAAGCGCATTTTCATTCGACTTGCTTCAAATTTATCGTCACTGCTCAGCTCCTATGTGTCATAGCGTTATGTTATATAGCCTATAACCTGCCCAGGAGTATGGACTATAATCGTACCAAGTTTGGTTAAAATCCTTTAATTAGTTTTTGACCCATGCGTGCACATACAGACAGACAGACAGACAGACAGACAGACAGACAAAAAATTTACTGATTGCATTCTTGGCATCAGTATCAATCACCATTCATCCTCCAATATTCATTTTGAATATATATTCAATGTACAGAATTGACCTCTCTACAGTTTTATTATAAGTATAGATTTAACATCAATCAACTATTTAAAACACCTGCTCCTCTCTGCTTTCTCTGTAAGAGTTTATTTTTGTGTAAATAATTAATAACACTTTTTAACGGTTTAACCGCCGAACGGTTAAAAAATATAATAATTAATATAACATATAAATGATTATGATCCTGTGATTTTGATAGTGAAAATAGATAATGAAGAAGATTTAAAATCTATATACTTAGAATTGTTTTCTTACCAAATTATCGTCACAATATGTCAAGAAAGTACCTCTTTAGTCTTGACTGTTAGTCTTATAGTACTTGTAGTTCAGTAATGATATGGCCCAAACTAATATTTTTTGGTATGTGAGACAAAGAAAGAAAAATCTCTTTGTCATTTATACAAATGTTGATCGGCCTTTTTGACCCGACTACGGCGAAGCCAAAAGGAAGGGTAATGTTTTTATTTAAAAGCAGTTTTATTTTTAACGGTTTCTATTATAACTAGAGGACAAAAGTGGTTGTAACTGATTCATTGCAACATAAATAAGTAGAACATTAGGCTCCAGTTTCATAAGCCATCGATGCCTGCACACCTTGTCCTATCAGTGGTATAATTAGTAGCAGTTTTGCCTCTTAGCTCTTATCCCTACTGGCAGCATTCTGTGTTTACAACGATGTTCGGCTTTATAGGGTCGAGTAGATTGGTACCCATTCTTGTAACTATTTTTGGCCAAAGACGAGCAGAAAGTTTTATTTTGTTCAAGTTCAAATTACAAATTTTTAAATGATGACAACTTATTTGGCGATTACAAATCAGGAACTGAAGATAAAACTCGGCAAGTGCGTATTAGGCCACGCAAAATGTCGTGTTTTGTAGTTGTTCTTGAACGGCCCATTTGAAAAATAATGTTTAACTTGTTTCACTACCTTTCAATTGCATTTCTATTCCATGATAATGCTTCTTCAGAGCTTTTTATTAGAGTAAGGCCTAATAAAAAGCTCTGAAGAAGCATTAAAAGCAAATGTAAGACAGGTTCTAACATAGAGTAAGGCCTAATAAAAAGCTCTGAAGAAGCATTAAAAGCAAAGGTAAGACTGGTTCTAACATTAAACGCGAGAAATACCTATAGGTACACATTTATTATTTTTGTTTTATAGATTTACGCCTGTACCCCCGAAGGAGTAGGCAGAGGTGTAACATTCAATATGACGCATTTTATTGTATAAGCAGAAATTATATTATGTTATTATTCGTTTTTTGCGACCACGCTCGGTGCAAGACGAGCGAAACGTCGGTACCAAATAGGTATTTATACCTTAAATAAGTTAGTTGTACGCGATTAAGACCCGCTAATTTATTTTGTATGATGTTGTTTGTTATTATCATTAAGTGAAGCAATATTGTGGCAGCGATAGCATATAGTGGAGAAACCAACAGATTACATGCAGGGTATCGGGTTCGAATCTACGACGCGCACAAATGACGTTTTGGAGTTATGTGCGTATTGAACTGTAAATTATCGCCTGCCCGTGCCTTGGTGAGTACGTTAAACCGTCTCGATCCCGACTGTTATGAAGATCTTTGACAGTTGTTACAGGGAGTCAGTATCTATAAATAAACTGATATTAGTCTAAAACATGGAATATAGCTATCCCTTTGAGTTGCGTTAGTCAGACAAGCAGTCGCTCTGTGGAAAAGGTAATATTTAGTCAGATCCAGTTCGACTAGATAAGGACCCCGAGTTCTAACTGGGATAACGCTAGGAGGATGATGATGAGTGAAGCAATATTGTGTACCATCAACCTCAACTGAATAACTATTAGATTGATATAATGTTATGACTTGCCAATATTTGATTTCTATCGATATATGTTAGTTTTAAAGTACTTATTATACAAAAAATGAAGTGTCATTCTCCCAAGATTTGTTTATTTTTTAATTTATTTGCGGTTTTTTGGAAAACATACAGAACATTAACATTATACATAACTTCACACCTTTTATCCCCGAAGGGGTAGGCAGAGGTGTATTACACACCCACACTTCGCCAGTTACGTTTCGGTCCCAATGTAATAGGGGGCGAGCCTACTGCCAGCTACCGGGCAAATCATTAAGCGAGCGATAATTAATTTATAATGCCACATAACTTCGATAAGTCAGAGGTGGGTGCCCGGGGTACCTGGGGATCGAACCCGAAACGATGGTCTCGGCAGTCCGTTACGTACACTACTGGGCTATTCACGTAGTTATGTTATGTAAATTATTCATTATCGCTTGCTGCCTACTGGCACTGATCTAAACTATGGCATATCGCTATCTGTTTGGGTTGCGGCAGACAGACGGCAGCCAATCCATAAAAAAGCTCTAATACTCTGTCAAAGTTATTAAACCAGTAAGCGGACACCGGGCCCCATGACGAAAAAGTTTTGGATGCAACTAGGATAACGCAATGACGATGATGATGATTACGGTAACAGTAACTGTACTAACGGTATCATTATATAATATTAATACATGTTACCCATCCAGAATAGAATAAGTCAAAAATATTCTTGGCTAATGTGTCACAAGTCACAACCAGTAAAATATAGTGAATTTTTACATATAAGAAGAAATATGAAAGTTTGTGGTTCTTTTCCTTTGAAAATCTTACAAAATTCAATCATCTCTTTTTATGATAATTTGTAATGTCATAAGATAAAAAGCACCCACAACCAAACTCTCAGATTAAAAGCTCTAGCTTTTAAGGATCAGGAAACTTCGGTGTAAATGGTAGCTTTCTTTTAAAATAAAAAAACCGGTCAAGTGCGAGTCGGACTCGCGCACCGAGGGTTCCGTACAAACCTGTAGGTATATAAGTAAAAGTTCACCAGTCATAGTTATGGTATTTTTATTGCCAAATAAAATTCATAACATTACAGTATGGAAAGCTGGAGGAGCATTAATTAAAGAAAAAGGGGTCTTTGTCGGTGGTAATCAGTCATCCTTTATTTTATATTAACATATATCGCTTATTTTATAATATAACTTAAATACCTATACCAGCCTTGCAGCAGCCTTCCAGCAGCCTTGTAAAAGTCTGCTGATGAATGATGGTAAGATTTTTTATCAAAGTTATTGATTTACAAAGTTTTTAGTGACTATTAGAAATCTGTTACAAAAATACTTATAAAGTACAGAATAATTAGCAAAAAGGTTTGAAGACTATGTAATTATTTGAAATCTCAATCTCAATCAGCCTATCGCAGTCCACTGCTGGACATAGGCCTCTCCCAACACGCACCAAAGCACACGGTCCTCAGCCTTCCGCATCCTTTATCTGGGCTATAAGACGTTGCTTCGTACCAAATTTCAAGATTTTGAGTTCACGGGAAGTACCCTGTAGGTTTTGATTCCCTTGCGGGTAGTCGCGAGTTTGAAAATATGATTATATTGCTCTTTCTTTTGATTGCGTGGACATAGAAGTTTGATTTTGTAACATCCTAACGGTGTTATATACTTGAGTATTTGCTATGAATTTGAATTTAATACCTTTACGCGTTCAAGAGTAAGGGGTAGTAACTTTAAATTTATTAAAAATATTTTTCTTATATGATGTAATAAAAATTTATAGTTTTCGCAATTTTTCCTTTATATGTGCTATAAGGCATTGCTTCGTACCAAATTTCAAGATTCTGAGCTCACGGAAAGTAACCTGTAGGTTTTGATTCACTTGCCAATAGGCGCGAGTTTGAAAATATGCTTATATTGCTCTTTCTTTTGATTGCGTTGACATAGATGTTTGATTTTGTTGCAGCCTAACGGTGTTATATACTTGAGTATTTTATATGAATTTCAATTTAATACCTCCACGCGTTAAAGAGAAAGGGGTAGTAACTTTAAATTTATTAAAAATATTTTTCTTATATGATGTAACTAAAAATTTATAGTTTTCGCAATTTTTCCTTTATATGTGCTATAAGGCATTGCTTTGTACCAAATTTCAAGATTCTGAGCTCACGGAAAGTAACCTGTAGGTTTTGATTCACTTGCCAATAGGCGCGAGTTTGAAAATATGCTTATATTGCTCTTTCTTTTGATTGCGTTGACATAGAAGCTTGATTTTGTGGCAGCCTTACGGTGTTATATACCTGAGTATTTGATATCAATATCAATTTAATACCACCACGCGTTCAAGAGAAAGGGGTAGTAACTTTAAATTTATTAAAAATATTTTTTTATATGCTGTAACTAAAAATTTACGGTTTTCGCAAATTTTTCTTTATGAGTGATATAAGACGTTGCTTCGTACTAAATTTCAAGATTCTGAGTTCACGGGAAGTACCCTGTAGGTTTTGATTCCAATGCGAGTTTGAAAATATGCTGCAATTTGCAGCATATACGGCTGTATCTTTTGATTGCGTTAGATTAGAAGTTTGATTCTTTTACAGCTCTATGGAACCGTAGATTCGAGTATTTAGTATAAATTTCAGTTTGATACCTTCACGCATTCCTGAGAAAAAGGGTCTTGACAGACGGACGGACAACATAGTGATCCTGTAAGGGTTCCGTTTTTTCCTTCCGAGGTACGGAACCCTAAAAAAGAACGCCAACACTAGTAGTAATTCATATACCGCGGGGCTAGACAAACATTCAAGCAACGGTTATAAAGAACACACAAAACTCGACCAATTTTTTTGCATCTTACAAATTGGTGTCCCGAGTAGGAATGAAACCCACATCACGCCGCGCAGTGGCAGCGAAGCAGCCGCTTAAATCACTACGCCATGTATGCGATCAAAGTACATCATATAATAATTGTATTTAATATGACTATGTTCTTGTCGGCAGTGAACGTTTCGGCTTGTACCACGTAGACTTCGAGGACCCAGCTCGTACACGCACGCCGAGGAAGTCAGCCTTCGTGTATAAGCAAATCATCAGGAACCGATATGTGGACCATGACTACCAACATGAGGCCCTGACTATGACTATCGATGAAGGCCATTAAACGTTTTATGAGGATTATGTAAGAAAAGTGGCAGAGGACATGTTTTAAATATTTTGTTAAATGCTTGTGTGATTTCATTCCCTTACCTGAAAATAAACTGGATGCTCGTTATTATAATCTTTTCCTGATTAAATGAGTACTTAAATTTGTATTAATTTAACTTATTTCATGCAACTTATATTAACATGTAAACCAAATACATAATAAATTCGTATTTCTTAGTAAAGCTCTATGTAAATATAAAAACTATGCTTTTAAAGCAATCTAGGCTTCATAATTTTTTAAATGTATAAGTGTGTAAAGTGTTACTTCAGCTTTAACTAAAACATATTTATTGTCAAACTTAACTACTTTCTCTTTAAAATGCACGTGGGGAGCAAAAATTATTACAGTAGATACGTTACTTGAGTGTGAATTTCTTATATTGTGCATTGTGCTAAAATCAAAAACCTACCATAACAAAAAAAAATTGTATGTAATAAATAAATACTCACTCACTGATGATAGACTGGGACAACTTCTCCATGAACTTGATTGTGTTAAAGGAGACGTCTTGGGATTACTCAAAGTAAGAAGACCAGACGAAGCATGCATAAGATTACATTCGAGCCATGCCTTGTATCATACAGGAAGAAAGCCTAGAACAACATATATCTATTGGGAATAGACTCAATCTCAAAAAAAGTTATGTATGTCAATTACGGCATTTTCACCAGAAACTTGAAGTAGCTCAAAGGGCAATGGAGAGAAAACTGGTAGGACTGACAATAAGAGACAGAAAGACGAATAAATGGCTCAGCGAGCGAAGTCGAGTATCAGACGTTGCCGCGTTGTCAAAAGAGTAGCGAAGTTAAAGTGGCAGTAGGCACGACATAAAGCCAGAAAACCGGAAATATGGTGCAAGCAAATATTGGAATGGAGACCGTGGGATTGTAAACGATCAGCTGGAAAACCGCAAATGAGATGGAGAGATGACATCGTAAAGATAGCATGTAGTAATAGCATCGGTTTGAAGACTGCTCAAAATAGAATGGCATGGAAGTTCTTGAAGGAGGCCTACACCAAAATGGTCAAGAATAGTTTTAGACTACGATGATGAAAACCACACGGCAGTTAGTGTAGGGGGTTGGGAACAAGATTTCTCCTGGCAGTGGACGTGCCCAGGTACTTTGAATTCGAATTTTGAAGAAATATTGGTATAGTGATCATCATATTTTGCTCGGACGTCTTGGAACAAAGTCAACAACACAGTCATAACACTTTTGCCAGTATTTGGGCAGTTGTGTTGTGAGTGCCGAATTTTGAATACGTACGTTGTTTGCACGCAATGAGAGGCGTAGAAGTATAAAACCGCTGCCAGCAGCTCAAGAGTCACAGTTGCTTGGCCCTCGAGCCATCCAGTAAGAACCGTTTTACTCTTTGTTGTAAGTACACGTCCTTTTGATTGTCTTAGTTATTTAGTATCACACTAGTTTATTTTTACAAAATTACAAAAATCCTTACATCTAAACTTGCCAAACTTTAACGTTTGATGGCGAGAGGCAATTTGACCGGTATTAAGCTTGTTTTCAAAAACTGCAATACATTTGTCGGTTTAATCTTCATTTGGCATGACATTAATATAGGTTTCTCCTGGACTGCCTCCGTGGTCCAGTGGATAGCGTATGCGACTGCTGATCGGAGGTCCCGGGTTCGATTCCCGAGTCGGGCGAAAGTGTTACTGGGTTTTTCCGAATCCTCAGAAGCAGCCCGGAGTCTGGTGATGTGCCCGGTAACGGCAATAGGCTCGCCCC
This sequence comes from Euclidia mi, assembly GCA_944739405.2. Classification (NCBI taxonomy): domain Eukaryota; kingdom Metazoa; phylum Arthropoda; class Insecta; order Lepidoptera; family Erebidae; genus Euclidia; species Euclidia mi. The sequence goes on from OX123185.2 coordinate 60,803,526, forward strand.
CTATTACGTGGGATCTAAAAATTCATGGCGAAATGTGGGTGTAATATTTACACCTCTGCCTACCCCTTCGGGGATACAGGCGTGAGACAATAAATAAAAAAAAAATCCTGTATTAATGTAATGCCTGTGGGAGTTTTGTCCCATATTAATGTCTTAATTCAACAACTGACAAACATAATATTGTTGCAAGAAAATACCACAGCTTACTAAATTTACTTATCAAAAAGTACTAATAAATATTGCAAATGAGGCATAGAATGCCTCATTCACAGGGCAACTGCAAAATTTGACATTGTGCACGGCCTAATACAGCACTTGTATAATTTTGTTTTCTGATTCCGAATTCAATTGCCAAATAAGTTGAAAACAGCATCTGAAGATTCAACATCTTATGTTTTCTTCCACACGTTGATAACGGTAATTTAAAAATATATAATTGTAAAATCTAATAATATACAATATTTAATGTTGCAGAGCTACTTGAACCATAGTGTACTGTGATATCTATTGGCCATGAAGATTCTGGTGGTACTAAGGTAAGCCTAAATTTCTTCGCATTTAAATTTATGAAAGATATTTGCAGAAACGACTTTCAATATTATAACCACAAAAATCCACTTAAATTTATATTTCTCTCAACGTTTCGGCATGCTCACACCAAGCATGGTTACGAGGTGACTGATATCCTATAGCACCTCCTTCGTGAAGTTCGGGTTTCGACACTTACTTTATTTGATATCCATAACTACTATATTGGAATTGTCGATGCTTCTACGTAAAATACTAACGAAGTGTTGTCATGAACCCATTTTATCAATTAGTAGATACTTAAATTTATTAATGACAAGATTTCTTACGCTACTCGTGCTATTCTGGTGAAATAGTGCCGGTCTTTGGAGAGAATCTTGGGTTGATGTAGTTCAATCTCGGCTATTACCGACTAGATGATTTGTTGGTTTTTAACGCCTGCAAAATGTTCTTTCACCTACTATCACAGCTGCAGTACACCTTGTATACGCCCGGTGTTTGAAATGGGATGATATCCTTTGGAGTGCGCACTTATTTAGCTACCTTGGAGTATAGAATATAATTATATAGTTGTAATGTAGATTTTTTTGAGTAGGTACCTACTGTTTCAATCCGTTACTCATTTGATGTAAGGCATAAATACTGGCGCTCTGTTTACTTCTGTCGGTTGGTGTTTTCTGATTTTATTTTCCCTAGAATATCGTAGGTTTTTTTGTATGTGTTTTGTTTGAGTACCGCCACATGCTCAGTATCTTATTGCAACACAATTGCTCAATTTTGACTTAGTTTTTAATTTAAGCATACTAATCATATTTTATCATAACAGTTCGGTGGTCGTGGCGTGCTGTGCCCTGTCCGTACAGAAGCAAAGAAGTTTCCCCAAAGACTTCCTGTTCGGCTGCGCCACTGCCTCCTACCAAGTTGAAGGTGGTTGGAATGTTGACGGTAAGAAATCACCCACACCTTTAATAGCTAATCACTTTCAGCATTTCATATATTTTTGCTAACTTTTTGCAGGTAAGAGTGAAAGTATCTGGGATCACTTGACCCACAACAATCCCAATGTGATCGTGGATGTGAGCAATGGTGATGTTGCCGCTGACTCCTACAACAACTACAAACGCGACGTTGAGATGATGAGGGAACTTGGTCTTGAGTCTTACCGCTTCTCTCTCTCATGGCCGAGGCTACTACCGACAGGATTTGCAAACGTGATTAACCCTGCAGGTGTCGAATATTACAATAACTTGATCAACGAAATGCTGAAGTACAACATTATACCAATAGTTACAATTTACCATTGGGACTTACCACAAAAGCTTCAAGAGCTAGGAGGATTTTCTAATCCTTTGATAGCTGAATGGTTTGAAGACTATGCTAGAGTAGCGTTTAGTCTCTTTGGCGACAGGGTCAAACACTGGATCACTTTTAACGAGCCATCCCAAATATGTTACATGGGATATGGCGGTGATAGTATGGCTCCTCGAGTGAACTCAACTGCTGTAGGAACATATCTGTGCGCTAAACATTTAGTTCTGGCTCATGCTAATGCGTATCATGCATATAACAATGATTTTAAGCCGACTCAGGATGGCCAGTGTGGTATTACTATTAATATCGGCTGGTTTGCGCCCATGACGGATACAGTTGAGGATGAGTTTGCTGCTGAACTCAAAAGACAGGCCGATGTAAGTGATAAAAATTGCGTTATTACATGGTGCCAATAAAACACATTTTTAAATAATTTTTATTTTTAACAGTGGGGTCTCTACGCTGAGGCAATTTTCTCTGCTGAAGGTGGTTTTCCTAAAGAACTCGCTGAGAGAGTAGCTAAAAAGAGCGCCGAGCAAGGCTTTGCAAAGTCACGTCTCCCAGAATTTACAGAAGAAGAGAAAAACCGGGCCCGCGGAGCATCAGACTACTTGGGCGTAAACCATTACACGGCTAGTTTAGTAACAGCGTCATCAGAGAATAAAACTGTTGCTGCTGTCCCTTCTCTGGACGATGATGTGGATGTTGGAGCTTTTCGACCTTTTGATTGGCCAGTGGCTGCCTCTCCTTGGCTGGCGGTATGTTGAAAGCTTTATAGCATTTATTTTTAAATACACTTCCTCAATAATTTTATATCTTGTGTCACCGTAAATCTGTTCAGTACAGATGTCATCTTTACAATGATTCAATTAACGGATACAATGAACACTCAGTCTCGAAATAACTAATTATGGATTACACAAAATGTTGTCTTTTATGCGGATCATCCCCGTGATGAGCAGTGCCATGCTTAACGGCGCGAGGAGTCAGCAACTTTAACCAATACACTACGTACTAAAAAAAATAAGTACGTAGCTCAAAGTTAAAACTAATTTCTTTTCAACATTTACAGTTGGCACCGAATAGTTTGTACAATGTCCTAACACATCTGAAAAATAAATACAATAATCCATTGATATATGTCACGGAAAATGGTTGGTCCACGTTCCCAAACAGTGGCCTCATAGATGATGACAGAATCCGGTACTATAGAGCAGCATGGGAGGATTTATTGGATGCGTTGGATGAAGGTGTCAATGTCAAAGGATATACGGCATGGAGTTTAATGGACAACTTCGAGTGGTTCCAGGGATATAGGTAACTTCAATTATTTTCTGTTACTATTGAGTCAGTGAGAGACTAGTGGAGATACCATCTAAACAGGCTGCTATGCAGAGTGTATCAGGTTCAAAACTACGGCACACACGACTGACTTTTCGAAATTATGTGCGCATTAAATTGTTAATGGTAAGTGCGTAAAGAGCACGTTAAGCTGACAGTCCCGGCTATCATGAAGGTCTCTGACAGTCTACATGTGGACTCAGAACCCCTGAATAGCACATGATACTGATCTTAATTATGAAATATTCTTTAGTCTTTTTAAGCTGTGGAGGTCAGCTGATAGTCGGTTGGTACAAAAAATATATTCTATTCTTATTCCGAAAGATTGGTCAACGTGGATAACCGAGGCCTATGTCCAGCAGTGGACGTCTCTAGGCTGACATGGTGATGATTCCGAAAAACCGTAAAGAAAAATGTCGCATACCGGAAGGGAAATCACAACCGTCAGTCTTGAGGAGGTTGACTCAATGGATTATTTCAGGCTGTATTATTATAAAGTGAAAGCCGCAATGGCAATAATAATTCAACCTGGTATCAATATTACACATGGGATAATTCTGTTCTCTAAATACTTATTGTCGAAGTTATTGCCATCCGATACGGTTGTAGACTGCTAAACAATTATTTAAGTAATAATAGGGGACCAATTTGGTGGTTTATTTACTAGGTTTCTTCTGTTATAAAATGATAAATTGATAACATACTTCTGACATGAATATTATACCTAAGTATATGACATGAAAGTAATGTTGTGCTCCTTACTCAAAAACTGAATGATGACGAAGTTTGCATATTATCTTTTAACACCATTTAATTATCTCTGTTAGGTTCGCAATTTTGTGAACCATCGGATATTCTTACTTTGAAAATCCCACAATTTTCCATACACTCTTTCATCTTTTATCGTAATTATAATTGTACTTTCTTATAAACATAGTTCCTGAAAGTTTCGTAGTTGATTGTTATAATATAAAGGCATCGACTACAAAACTTAGATTGAAGGCTTTAGCTGCCAAGGATCAAGGAAGTACAGTGTAAAATGATTTTTTTACTTTTCAAAGATGACACTCGCATCAGTATTGTGTCTTGTATCACGGGGACAGAGGGTACACACATTCAGAGCGAGAAACACAAGACTCGAAACACTATTATGTGGATAAAAATTGTTGTTACGAGATCGCCGCTTAATTAAACCACTATGCCATTTATGACGTTGACGTACGTATACATTGATATGTCTATGTTTTTATTCGCAGTCAACGATTTGGCCTGTATTATGTAGACTACGAGGATCCGGCTCGTACACGCACGCCGAGGAAGTCAGCCTTCGTGTATAAGGATCTCATCAAGAAGCGATATGTGGACTATAACTACGAACCTGAGACTCTGACTATGACTATCGATGAAGGCCATTAAAGATTTTATGATTATTATGTTGAAGAACATTTTGTAAAAAATCCGCGTGATTTCATCCCGTGACCTGAAAATAAATTTATTGTTCGCCATGATAAATTTAAATTGATAAAATAAATACCTGAAATTGACATTTATTTTACTTAATTTATGCAAAAGAATTCTGCATACCATTGAAGATCGAATAAAACCAAATGCATAATTCGTTAATACAAGTATTTCGTGGAAAAACCATACTAAATATACTGTATTATATAGACCAATCTGGGTTGCATATTCAAATGTTAGGACATTTTTTGCTATTGTTAGCACTTAAGGACTAGCTAATGGATCTAAAAGAAGTGAGACATATAAGTAAGTACAGCAGATTCTTTTTAGTTATATAGAAGCTGACAGTTCATAAAGCTACACAAGCTTAATGAACTGTCAGGTTCTATATAACGCTTTTATTAGAGTGATTGGTGACAGACCGATTCACAGAAATGTTTGATAATCTAGCGGGCATTCATGACTATGATTGTTACTATTCGACCTATCAGTTTAATCTAATTTCGGTAGAAACCTGCAAATACCCGCAGGTACATGAAGATGCAAATATTTGACTATATCGTTATTTAACAGTGGGATTATTCTATTAAATTTGAAGGTAGAAAAAGTAATTCGATTATTGCACGAATTAGGTAACATATTTATTTTTACTATCAAGGGGTCTAATGTGTAACGATCACTTGCGTCTGATTTGTGTTTCGTTTTTAGAAGTTTGTAAGCTCACCCGTGCATTGGAGATCGCGTACAGCCGTCACGTAGGTCCAAGCAGGGTTAAAGACTTCACAGCATATTCACCTACCGCTCGACGCAGATGTATGTCGAACCACCACTATTTTAGAAGATGGCGCGACTGCTGTCATATGGAAAGGTTGATATTGTAACAAGAGAAATTCGATAAATGTTGCGCGAAGGACCACAAAATCGCCCTATTAACCGGTGGACCAAATCTTCTGATGGTGTCGTGTTAACCTGCTAAAGCGGGACGTTTAGAACATCATGATAGGTTTCGGAAGCAGACCTGCTTCGCTAGGAAAGAGTCTGATATACCACCTACGCTAGTCGCAAACTCGATCAACAGAGTGGAGGTTGAGGGACAATGAACCGCAACAGGGTTACCAAAGCATAATAAAGAAAATGGGAAATTAAATTTGCGGTTGACTATAACACTAACCAAGGTCCTTCACAATCTATTGCCCTTGATCCTGGATAAACGGGGTCATTAGGTTGGCTCCGGAACACCCATTCCTTAAGGCGTCACCGGAGTAATTCCTATCCAGCGCGTCCATGTCGATAGGCAAAGAAATTCGGCTTCTGTAGCCTTGCGGAAAGGCACGTGGTGATGCGCCTTAAGGCCGCCCTTACATTGGAGTCAACGTCAACGCAGCATCACCTCGGCGTTAGCGAGCGGCCTAAAGAGCGCAAGTTACCTGCTATATTTGATTTGTGTTGATCGTACCGGATATCCGGTCCATCGACGAAAGGACTTTGAAATCGTGATAGTGGTTCTGCACTAGCGCAACTGCTTATGCACTCAAATATCATACTCACGCTCGGATGTCCCTTGCTATATTATTAAATGACTTGTGAACTATTATACAAGCCCAGCGGCGATCGAGAACTGTGGTGGGTCGGGTACGTTGTGGATCTTCGGCCTTAGCTGGGTCTCGGCAGGTAAGCGGTCAGTAGAGATTGGTCGTTCCTGGCCTTGACTGTGACGGACGACTGAGGACAAAGCATAGCTCTCCTTTCCTCAATCCGGGGAAGGGCCTAGAAAAGGTGGTCTAAACGTAATCCGTATTTTGTTTCGATTCTGTTGGCAAGCCGCGGTCACAAGAAACTTAAATCAAACATAGTTTAAATCTTTATAACAGGAGCATGGAACGTACGAACGCTCTTACAATTCAAACTGTGTCCCGAGAGGAAAACTGCATTGTAGCAAGAGAACTGTCAAGATACAAAGTGGATGTTGTTGCCATAAGTGAAACTCACCTTAATTATAGTGGTAGCCTGTGTGATCAAATGAGAGGATATACGTACTACTGGATTGGTAAACCATTCGGGGATCGTGCAGCTAGTGTTGTTGGCTTTGCAGTACGTAATAAAATAGAATCAACTTTATCTGAACTTCCAAAAGGGATAATTGATCGTATAATGATTTTGCGTCTTCAGACTTAGACGAATCATGGCGTTCGTTCGCAAGACCCCCTTCGGAATACCGTCTCATGAATTGAAGGCTCAAAAAACAATGCCGACAGGACAAGGTAAAAGATCTACAGTTACTAGTTGAAACCAACCAGACAGTCAAAATTTTTGAGGGCTTGAAAACTATCTTTAAACCTAAGACGAGTAAAGCTTTACCAATATTATATCGTGACAGCGGCTGCAGACTAACAAATTACTGAGAGAACCTAAAAAGATGGGCTGAGCACTTCAATGACGTTCTTAATCCCTGCGTGCAGACCACAGGCATAGCGTACATTGAAAATCTAGAAGGTCAACCCGTTATTGAAGACCTCACCGATCGAATACCTATCAGCCATCAAAAGTTTGAGGAACTTCTCCGCATACACATAACAGGCTTTTCAGTACAGTCCTTAGGGTATGGGAGATCGAAATTTTATCTCAGGACTGGAAAGATGCCTCCATCTGCAAACTTTACAAGGTGAGAATTCCGATTGCAGTACCTACAGGGGTATCTCCCTTTTGGCTTCTTCTGGGAAGGTAATGGCTCATATTATAATCTTGCTGAATAAATGCTTCTAGAGTCGCAGTGTGGCTTTAGATCTGGAGATATTTAAACTCCATCATCTACCCATTCTCACCTATGCCGCTGAAACCTGGTGTATATTTATATATGTGAAATTAAAAAGCTGGACTAATTCCACTTACGGTGTCTGCGGTCGATACTGAATGTGAAGTGGCAGGACCGTGTTCCCAATACGGAGATTCAGAGACTCACAGGAATGTTGAGTATGGAGGCTATTCTTATGAGGATACAGCTCATTTGGAGCACATGGAAGCCAGTAGATTACCTAAGACGGTATTCTACTCAAAACTAGCTCAAAGCAAACTGCCTCAGAGAGAGCAATATCTACGGTACAGGGATCTTTTACAGAGACGCCTTGTTACCTGTGGATTATATTTTTTTTTCGAAAACCTTATTTGGATAAGGTTGGCAAGAGAGATATGGATCTGTACATTTTGGGATCCTGCGTTGAGCTTTTTCTGTGGACTGGTATGTCTTATGCTATCTTTAGGTGATCTGGTAAGTCACAGATAAAATCAATTCAACCCTAAGTTTTATCATCATCAGCCTTTAACAGTCCACTGCTGGACTAGGCCTCTCCTTTGAAAGGAGGAATTGGCCTACTATACCACGCTGGCCAAACGGGTTGGTATAGGGTTTGTATCAAGTTTTCCTTCTCTTACAGTGCTGTTCTCTGCATAATATGCTCCCTCTGTCGGCTCTTATGACACCCATGGGATGATATGAGGTGGTGACATTCCGTATTCTTAATCCGTCACCACACGGACGCCGTCACCACACGGACGGAAACCCTAAGTTTACAAGGTGATTAAACCTAACGTGCCGTACTAGGTGGGGTTTGACGTACCCCCAATTATATAATGCAATAAAATCGCGAAATTAATATTTTATAATAGTTATTTATGGGAGTCTTATATAATACCTAAAAGTTAATGGGTTTAACTAAAACACATAACTATTTTGACATTTTAATAAACTTTCAATGAGAAAATACAAAATTTGATTACTTCCTTTCACGTACAAACTAAAAAGCCTTTTGTGGAGTACTGAATTTAAAAGGCTCGTGTTAAAATCATTGTTTTCTCAATTAATAAGAGTATACTTTATCTAGTTCAAATAATATCAAAATCATAAAAAAAATCTTTTGGGATCATAATGGGCATTTATTCGAAAAGGTGTCAAAAAAATATTGTATTTTCCAGGCAAATCGACCTGCTACAAAATCGATGTATCTTGCTTTTCTGTATCTTTTTAGTCCGCATTGAATGTTGAATTAATTTCTCTGCATTACATTAGGTCGTTGGTGGTGGTTCATGTGGATATTCAAGAGGTTTCAGGAGATTTTATCAATCATATCATTCAAAGTCAAAGTCAAGTTCAAATCATTTATTCATTTAGGCCACAAAGTGACGTTTATGAACGTCCAAAATTGTAGTTAATTACTAGATGATTTTATATTTACTACCACGTTCGCAATGCAATAGGTAGAACCACGAGAAAGAACGGGCAATAAAACTCGTGGCCACTCTTTTTAACTGCCAGTTTAATGGTTTTACATGTTATCTTTGTAACTGCAACTGTTTCATCTACGAATGCAAAATTTAATAGTTATTGAAATCATACTCAAGCAATAAATTATGTTCATTTGGTAAGCCTCCTCTATGGAATCGGTACAAACCAGTAACACCGTAATTAATCTATCCAACGCGAGTTTAGATGAATCTGCTATTAACATCTTAGCCAAAGGTTTAAACTTCGCATTAACACCTAAGCGAATATCGTACGAAAATATAATCAGCAGTGTTGAGGAGACGATTATCCGTAATAAAGTACCGCCCGGTGATGCCGATACCCTACGACAGGACGTCGCAGTGATATTACGGAAGTCGAAGATACCCACTAGCAATGTCACTATGGAAGAGCGTCAAGCACTGTAAAGGATTCGGGACAACCAGGATATTTTAGTACTTAAGGCCGATAAGGGAAACGCCACTGTAGTGATGAATACGGCTGATTATATGGACAAGGTACGAGAGTTGTTATGTGATAACAAGGTGTATAAACCGGTCTCATATAACCCCACGGCCAGAGTAACGCGCAGAATACGAACACTGATATAAGACCACCAGGACCTGTTCACGGAAGACGAGTACAGCAAGTTATATGGTCCCAAGCCATACCAACCACCTAGGCTATATCATAGTAAAAACAGAATAGTAAGATAGCTTCATACAATCGGCCGCCGCGCTGCCGCGCTGGTTTGAATGTACGCGTGAGTCGCTGGCGGCGTGTACGCACGCACTTTTGACGCACACAATCTCACAAGCGCGGCAAGCTCGGCGCAGATTCAGTACGGGATGCGCCGCGCGTCTGATCGAGCGCATTCATGTAGGTACTTCACTGCTCGCCCGCTTGAATTGTTTATATACATTCAGTTTTGTAATAAACGTTATTAATAATATACAATGTGTTAAGCGACAGTAAATTTAACTTGTTACTTTTTCTCATTAAAAAAGGCATTTAGATAGTTATATAACGCTTAGGTAGTCAGTAAGTATTTGAGAAAAAATAAATTCAAGCTTAAATTGTGAAGTATTCAGCGCGATCATTTAAAAAAGCGGCGAAAAAGCGCGAGCGCCGACAAAGCCGGCGCCGCGGTGTAAACAAGTGACAACCCGTGCGTCAACGCAAGAGACGGCAATTAACTCGCCTTAGCTAGCTTACTATTCTGTTTTTACTATGGCTATATGGTCTGCCTAAGGTACATAAGCCCAACGTGCCACTGCGGCCTATCGTAAGTCAGATTTCCTCGCCTACTTACGACCTTGCGAAGCACGGTGCATCGGTATTGCAGCCATTAGTCGGTATGACACCGTCTTTCGTAAAGAACTCACGTCATTTCGTCCAGATCGTACAAAGTATCCGATTGGAACGGGAAGATGTAATGGTAAGCTTTGACGTTGAGTCGCTCTTTACCAATGTTCCAGTAAGGGAATGTCTGGACCTAGTGAGGGACAGACTGAGTGACAACGACATGCCTCACAACTATATTGATCTACTAAAACACTGCTTAGATGGCAACTACTTCCTCTTCCAAGGCCAATATTACCTCCAGATCGAGGGCGTCGCAATGGGGAGTCCAGTAGCCCCAGTACTGGCTAATATCTGGATGGAACACTTTGAAGAAAAGGCGCTTAGCAGCGGGCAGAAGACTATCAGGCTCTGGAAAAGATACGTGGACGACATCTTTAGTATCGTAAAAGGAGGTAAGCAGGAAGTAGATCAATATGTGCAACACCTTTACTCCATTCATCCGAAAATGAGGTTCACCTACGAAATGGAAACTGACAGATCGTTGTCATTCTTGGATGTCAAAGTGACTGTGAGACCAGATGGGTCCTTAACACACTGCCTATACCGGAAGCCTACGCACTCAGATAGATACCTGCACGCCATGTCGCACCACCACCCTCGACACCTGCAATCCGTTGTGACGTCACTAAAAAAACAGAGCACATGACCACTGTGACCCTGACCATTTGAAGCTAGAGCTAGACCATGTTCAGGAGGTACTTAGGAAGAATGGATACCAGGTACAACGACGAATGACGCGGCCTATCAAGCGCGATAAACATCCGGCGGTAAATAGACAACCGACCTACATGCCCTACATTAGAGGTGTTACGGATAAAATAGGAAACAAGTTAAAAAACTACTCCATTCCGACAGTATTTACACCAGGGGCCAAAGTATACAACATGGTGGGCACACCAAAGGATGTTCTACCGCTACAAACCCCAGGTGTCTTTAAAATCTACTGCAGCTGCGGAAGCTCTTACTTAGGGCAAACGAAGCGGACTATCGCTGAACTTATAAAGGAGCACATCGCAGCTGTAAAGAACCGTCAAACGAACAAATCGGCGATTGCGGAACATTTACTTCAATCGGGCACCAATCACTGGATTGAATTTCATCGTCCCCAAGTCCTCTCCACGGAACGCCACTTCTACCCAAGAGTTGTGCGTGAAGCGATTGAAATCAGAAAACATAAAAATTTCAATCGGGAAGAGGGCTTCAAATTGTCATCGGCGTGGAATCCTGTGATTCGGCTAACAACACCCACTTTAACGCGCAGTCGGCGAATGTTCAATATACAGATACGGTTAGTGTGTTTTGCGCCGGTACTTCGAATATCAACGACCCGGGGGTAGAAATAGAATCTTCTACCTCGCACTCGGAGACGTGACATCGGCACATCAGTCAGCTTGCGACCACGGGACGTGCAACCGTCTCGAAACGTTAAGCAAAATAAGGTATGTAAATACCTAATTTGCATGTTCGCGTTAATTCCCGTCTATATATAATTATATTTTTAAGCCTCCCAAAGTAAATATGGTGGAACAGGAGCATCCACTTACGTTTTTTGATGTAGGCAACTCGCGAACATGAGTGTTCAGAGCTACAAAATTTTTACTGGGCTGCCTAGGGTATAATTCGCTTAAGGTCAGACGAAATCACGACCAGATAATAACCATGTGTAAAGTTATACGTGGAAAAACAGACGCGGCTGAGTTACATGAGGAACTGTGTCAACTTTTTGCTCCGGTAAACTATAGCCGAAACAGAAGACATTGGACATTTGCGGTGCCCATGTCCCACAATGTAGCATGAGCGCAATCACCTGTGCCTTGTACACTTTCTGCACTCAATGCTCGGTTGGTCACCAAACCTGAATGTGATGTGTTTGCGGACGAATGGAAGGAAATTATGTCAGTGTGTCTGGACTGGAGTACTGTGAGACGAGTGTATGAACGAATTTATTAAAATAAGTAACAATTTTTTATTTTTGTCTTCTTCCAAATTTTATATTTTTATGTTACTATTTTGAGTTTTATGTATTTTGTATGTGTTAACCTTAAGTTGTTATGTCTGTCTTCATTGAATGTAATTGGCGAAAGCCATTTTATTTGAAGTAAATAAATAAATAAAATGATGGAACAGTATGTCTCGAAAAGTAACGGTATATAAACCTGCAGCAAGTAACAATCTATTAGTTAGCAGTTCATGACCACGAGTTACCCTCATCTTACAAATCCGATAAATTGTAATAAAAAGAGTAGAACAAGAATGCAAATGTAGTAAAAAAAGAAAAAAAGGTAATTAACTAAACTATAAAACTGCTTATTGACCTAATAAGCAAAAATTTGGTCTAATAAAAAAAGAATATTAATTTCCAAGCGTACTTGTCGTCAAGATACTCATTGACACTTTAATATACCTTTAGTACAAGATTATTTTTAACTATTGTCTGAAACGATCTTAACGGCAATTCTAAAATATTAGATGGTATTTTATTATACATTCTTATACTAAGCCCAATAAAAGAGCTATGTGTTTTGTGTAAACGGCAATACGGTACACAATTTGTGCCTGTTCCTAGTATTAATAATGTGTATGTCACTATTCATTTTGTAAGAATTTATATGTAGTCGTACATGCATAACACTGGCAAAAATATATTGTGATGCTACAGTAAGAATACCAATATTTTAAATTTTTCTTTGAGTGAGACTCTTGTCTTTAACTGGTAAATGGCCCTAACTGCCCGTTTTTTGCAATATAAAAATATTTTCGATGTCAGCAGCCCTACCCTATAATAGTAAAAGCCGGGAAAAGAAAATTTACTCGTAGTATCAGATTTGCGTGTTATTTAAAGCAAAGTTTTAAATTGATTCGCATTGATTTTTTAGTCTTTTGTCAATTTAATTATTGTTACCAGCAAAATTGTTGGGTTAGTTTTTTAACTCATCGCGAGTTTTTGAACCATAATATGGATACTTCGTCCGAAGAAGCGGCTCAAATTGTAGCACTGGTGCGGGAGGGCTTGGATCACCGTAAGATTGGTAAAAATTTAAATTTAAACCAGTCTACGGTTTCTAGAATATACAAAAGGTTTGTGGAGACAGGTTCTTACAGAAGGAGACGTGGTACAGGCAGGACTCGAGCAACCACCGGTCGTGATGACCGATTTATTGTTACAACTTCCCTGCGAAATCGTTTCCTCACGTCAGTTAACATCAAAGCAGAGCTTAATGAAGTGCGTGGAGTAAATGTGAGTGCACGAACAATAAGAAGAAAGTTAAAGAAAGCGGATATCACCCCTTTTAGACCAGCTAATGGTCCAAAGTTGTCTGTAGCTCACAGACAAGCTCGCTTAAGATTTGCGCGTGATCACCTAAATTGGACAGAAGAGCAATGGGCCTCTGTATTGTTCACGGACGAGTGTAGGACATGTTTATATGGTGCAGATGGTCGCAGAAGAGTCTATCGTCGACGTGGGGAGCGATATGCTCAAAGTTGCATTGAGGAGCGTGTTCCTTTTGGAGGCGGTTCGTGTATGGTCTGGGGCGGCATATCGATGAACGGGCGAGCAGAACTTGTGTTCATAGACATGGTCCGTCAAAACGGTAATAGAGGGGGTTTGACTGCACATCGCTACATAGAAGATCGATATTTCTTAGAAGATCACGTGGTGCCTTACATGGGATTCATAGGCGAAAATTTTACTTTAATGCAGGATAATGCCCGGCCGCACGCTGCTGCACAAGTTCGACAATATTGCGAAGAGGTTGGGATACGTACAATGAATTGGCCAGCACGCAGCCTGGATCTTAATCCCATTGAGCATGTTTGGGACAGTTTAAAAAGAGCTGTATATGCGAGAAATACTGCACCCACGACAGTGGCTGCACTAAGAACAGCACTTTCAGAAGAATGGGACAATATTCCGCAAGATCTTTTAATAACCCTAATAAAATCTATGCGGAACCGATAAGAATCCGTAATAAGGGCACGTGGAGGTAATAAACCTCATTAAAACATAAATAAACCCTTGCATAAAGTTTGTGTCTATTGTTAAAACCAATTTTTTTATGAAATCAATTTTCCTTAAATTTCTGTTTTTTCTTCAAAAATGTCTTAAGGTCCTTCCCAGTACACAAACTTAAACTTAAGGATATGACCCTACGCTGTTTTTAAGTTCACGAACCAATCTAGAGGTTTCAATTTAAATCTGTACAGAAAGTTTGCATACTTGGTTAAAATATTTATTTCAAAGTCGTCTATTACTTTGATGCAGTTTATGAGTCCTTAAACCATTTAGTTTCTTGATTGAGTGCACTGTTTATTTAGTTAAAATATTCCTTTTTTCTATCTACTTTGAATATCAAAGAAGTATCGTCGGCAAACAGTACAACGTCACAAATGTTTTTCAAGTAAAAAGGTAAATCGTTTATGTAAACAAGAAACAAGAAAGGCCCTAGGATGCTGCCTTGCGGCACTCCTCAATCAACAGGTAAGCCACTGGATTTTGAGCCGTTTATTTCAACACATTAGATTCTGTCACTTAAGTATGACTTAATGACATCCAATGCTTAAGTCTGTACGCTGTAATGTCATGGCAGACACAATCGAATGCTTTCAAAAGGTCAAGGTTCATTAGAGAAAAATAATGAAAGGCAGTCAAGATGTGACTTTTTATCCCTGGCAATACATAGTTTTCACTCCAGGTAGACGAGTAATAATATTTTCGGCTCTGGTGCGAGTCAGAGTCCTGTGTAGGCTTTTTTGCTATTTAGCAACTATATTTCTACCTGTATAGCAATGTATTTCAGCAGTTTTTTGTAGTCCGGAGAGAAGTATATCGTCGCTGTCTGAATTCGAAGACATATAATCATCAAAGTCATAATAATGTCAGATTCCGTTAAATGGGACATGTTTTATTAGCTCAAATAGTGTTATTTACTTTAATATATAAATAAACATCTAAATATATAACATTACTTATGTTAGTAAATAGTCCAACATACCTTTTAACCCCACGCGTGTCACTCGTTTTATGGCCTGCGCTGGACTAAATGAATTGCATAGATCAGTGCGACAAAGTCGCATTTCCAGCTACTGAGAAAACGAACCAGCGCGTCTTAACCATTTAAGAATTATCAAGATATTTACAGCCGCTGTGGTATGTTATACCTAGTATACAGAGAGTTAAAAGGTCATGTGTACATTTGCCAATAAACATCGTTTCTTAAATGCAGTTGCAGGCCTGAAAATGTCATGTGAACTGGCAAGCTTGGAATGGAATACAAATAGTAATTTGTGCACTTTTGGAAATATAAAAAGGTCACCCATACTAGATTTTATTTTTTATTTTTTTTATTTATAGACTCACGCCTGTATCCCCGAAGGGGTAGGCAGAGGTGAAATATTACATCCACATTTCGCCATGAATTTTTAGGTGCCACGTAATAGAGGGCGAGCCTATTGCCGTACCGGGCACATTACCAGACTCCGTGCTGCTACTGAGAATTTCCTAACGGAAAAACCTAATAACACTTTTGCCCGACCTGGGAATCGAACCCGAGACCTCCCAATCCCACGCGCACATTTATGCCGCGAGACCAACGAGGCAGTCTAGAAAAAAATACTTCTTGTATTGAAGGCACAAATTACATCACGGAGTTATTGAGGTAATCTCTTAACTTTTAATTTATTTATTACTACTATTAGTAACAGTAATACAAGCACATATTATAAACATCTTACGTTCTAGAGTAACAGTTACATCCAATTATAAGCAAACACCACTTACACTTAATTAGCACACTAACAAACATATTATTACTGTTAACTAAATTTTAACAAATTACGGATTACACAGTAATTTTTTTTACATAGTATGCTATGTAAAAAAATGGTAATTTGCGTATCAGAAAAAGGTATGCCTTTTTCTGATACAAAAATCACCTAAGTATACAAAAATCACCTAAGTATACAAAAATCACCTAAGTATACAAAAATCACCTAAGTATACAAAAATAAAAGTACATTTATAAGAAAGTATTGCATTTTATAGTTTTGCGATAATTAGTTAGAGAATCAGCAAATATATCGACATCGTGATTGCAGAGGTTAAGTAACCTGCACATGCGAGGGACAGGAGAGGTAGAGCCTAAAACAGTTCTTCTGGGCGGTGAATACAGGAGACTGGTGTATACTCTAGGATATTTGTATGGCACCCTAAAATTGATTCTGTGAAGGAGTTGTGTACAGTCAATTTTGTCACGGACAAGTTTATATAAGAAAACCAGGTCTAAATATTTTCTTCTCTCATCAAGTGTTTCCATTCTGTATTTTTTAAGTTCATCCTTATAAGAAACCATTCGTGGGAAAGGTGAGGGCGACAAGTGCCACAGAAATCTTTTTTGTATTCTTTCTAGCCTTAAAATGTGAACGGCATAATGCAGTCGCCAAACAACACTACAATATTCTCAATGACTTCTCACAAAACTATTGTATAACAAAATTTTAGTATGAGGCTTGCGAAAAACTTTTCCATTTCTTATAATAAATCCCAGAGATCTAGATGCTTTCCTAATTACCATTTCAAAATGAGATACAAAGGTTAACTTTTGTCTAACAAAACGCCTAAATCTCTTACACAATCACATTAATTTAATTCTACTCCGTTAATCGAGTATTTTGATGTTATTTCGTTAATCTTACGAGGAAACTTCAAAAACTGACATTTATTTAGATTCAATTGCATACAATTGTTATTACACCATATAGACAACGAATCCAGATCTTTCTGAAGACGTAGGGTGTCATTAGGTGACTCTATAGTCTTAAAGATTTTAAGGTCATCTGCGAACAGTAGGGGTGTAGCATAGTGAAAGTAGTCCGGTAGGTCATTAATAAACATATTGAATAATAATGGCCCTAAGTGTGATCCTTGTGGCACTCCTGAAGTTATGGAGCGCGTGGATGATGTGAAGCCATTTAAAACAACTCTAAAGTCACGATAGCTTAAGTATGATTTTATCCACTTGTAGATTAATCCGCCTAATCCGTACATATATAATTTTTCAAGAAGCTGTCTATGGGGAACTCTGTCAAAGGCCTTGCTAAAATCTGTATATATTACATCTACTTGCTTATGACTATCCAAGGCTTCTGACAGGATCTCCACAAAAAGTGTTAGGTTGGTGCACGTTGAACGGGACCGTACAAAACCATGTTGATGGCAGGACAAGTAAGGGGTAAAATACGATTCTAGGTAACGATAGACTTTAGATGCAAATAATTTTGCCAAACACGATAATATGGAAATAGGCCTATAGTTACTTACCAAATGTTTTTCGCTAGATTTGTGAACTGGGACCACGTTAGCACTTTTCCATTGTTTAGGAAATACTCCAGATAGTAATGATTTGTTGTAAATTATGCATAGTGGATCAACCAATTTCGAGGCACATAATGCAATGAAATATGGCGGAATACCATCAGGCCTGGGGCCCTTAGATATGTCGAGATGCTTAAGTTTTTTCAAGAATCATAGTCGGTTGGATTGTCAAAGATGTAAAACAACTGCTGTTTGCCCCAAGACCATACTTTATATTGCGTGTCTCATCCGAATCTGAGGTATTATCACAAGAGACGAAACTATTATCAGTTGTGTAAGCTGAAGGAAAATAAGATGCAAACATGACGCTTATTTCCGCTCCATCACTACTTTGGCGTTCCCCATTTGACATTAAAGATGGATAAGGGCTAGATCGGTTCTTTTTGGCTTTAATGAATGACCAAAAGCTTTTACAATTATTTAAAATACTCTTTTCTATATTCTTTAAGTAATTTTTGTAGCAGATTTTGCATAGTTTTTTACAGTCCGCTCTTATGAATCTCATCTCGATCTCATCTAAGGGATTTTTAAAAGTTTTATACCTTTGCCTCAGTTTATCTTTTTTTCAAAGCATGCGTATTAACGGGCGACTAAACCAGACAGGGTGGTTGCCACTTCTAATCCTACGTTAAGGTACAAAGCGTCGTACGGTTTCATATAAAATGTCGTAGAATATTTGTGTCATATCATCGACATCTTTATTGCCCAACAAGACATGCCAGTCTATTGTATTCAAGTGATTATTTACTGCGTCATAGTCTGCTTTATAAAAATTGAATCTGTTAGTTTCTACTCGTTTTAGTGTACTGCATTCGCCAATGGGGAAAGAAATTTCTAAAGGTGGGTGATGAGGATCTTGCGGATCGAGGATATCTTCGGATTTAGAGATAGAAGATGGTGACATATTTGTCAGAACTAAATTAAGAATTTTACCGCTAGTATTAGGGACATCATTAATTTGTTTTGAATTATTAACATATGTAAAGTCTACAAGTGACTCACAGACAGCGGACAAAGTGAAGTTCCTTATGCTGTTATTAATCAAATTCCAATTGATAGAGCTTAAATTAAAATCACCTAAAATGCATGTACTCGAATTCCACTTTTCATAGAAACAGTTAGACTGTTTGATGAACTTTTCTAACACAGTTTTGTGAACTGGTGGCGGTAGGTAAACTACACAAAGTGCGATTTTCTTAATTGTTTTACCAGCCTTTGGAACATCTATTATGACCCAAAAGTCTTCACAATTAATTTCATTAGAACTGAAACGCACGGAGTCATATTGTTTTGATACAGCAATCAAAACCCCCAACAATTTTAACTTCCCGGTCTCGTCTATACACAACATAGCTGTTATTAAATAACTCAGAATCACATATAGAACTGTTAAGCCCAGTCTCTGTTAATGCAATCACGTCATATTTAGAACTACAAAGGTTTTGATAAAAGGTATGTGTTTTTGTCCTTAATCCCCGAACATTTTGATAATAAATATTTAAATAACTGAATTTTAAATTATGCATGGTAAAACAAAAAAGTCCTACGACAATTTTTCTAGCGAAATCCTGTCTTTGATATATCTTGTTTCCGCATCCTCATTTTTCTTCATGAAGATTTTACCATACCTGACCCATACAAACTTGTAGCACATCTTTTTGCCTTTTTGCCTTGCAGCTGCATGTAGAGCCTTGTTCGCAGGAGAGAGGTGCTCACAAACGAAGATAGGTGATTTATCACCAGCATAACCTAGGTGTACAGTATTCAACTTGTCTTCAGGTTTTGATTTATTGTATTTAATACATGCCGCCAGGAAGCTATCTCTGAGTCTAGGCGTCGCTAGTTGAATTATTATAGAACGCGGCCTATTGCTGCTACGGTTAGCTTTGGCTACACGTGTACAGTTGAGTATTTTTGTGTCCTCTACGGCGCTGTTTACTATTTTACCTAGGTTACTTATAATATAAGGTAAATTTTCATTTTTGTTTTCTGGTACACATTGAATTTCCAAATTTGTAGATCGTACATGCTGTTCCAAATAATTAATCCGTTCCTTGAGATCCAGTATGGTTGATTTCATCTCGATGTTTTCCAATTTTATGTTTTACACAGTCTCTTTGGCTAGGTTTTGGTGTGCAATCACTTCATCAAACTTGCTGCCCATAAAATCCATAGGATCCTTGATATCCCTTATATCCTCTCTTATGCATTTCAACTCTTTTTCAAACACATCCATTACAGATTTCGTGATTTTATCAGTCAAATCTCTAATTTCTTTCTCAACGATTTAATAATTCCATTAAGTAAAATATACTAGTGCAATTATTGTTATGATGTGTTACTATTCTTCATATATCCAAAAATGATGATATGGAATGATTTTTCGTTACAAGATAATATTCGATATATAAGGTATGTTACAAGATTATATTTGATGTTTAAATTGTAAACTGCCTCCGTGGTCTGACTGCCTCCGTGGTCCAGTGGATAGCGTATGCGACTGCTGATCGGAGGTCCCGGGTTCGATTCCCGGGTCGGGCAAAAGTGTTACTGGGTTCTTCCGAATACTCAGTGGTAGCCCGGAGTCTGGTGATGTGCCCGGTAACGGCAATAGGCTCGCCCCCTATTAATAACGTGGGGCCTACAAATTCATGGCGCAATGTGGGTGTAATATTTACACCTCTGCCTACCCCTTCGGGGATACAGGCGTGAGACTATAAATAAATAAATATAAATTGTAAATCTATTTTGGCATAAACATAGTGCTTTAACATTCATACTGATATTTTAAAAATCTCCATAGCATATTGCCAGAAAAATCTTAGATTAAAATAGGAAGAGAGCGATGCTTAGAGTTGTGATAGTGTGGGCGCCCGCAACGTACACACTCACGCATGTGTTGCTGATTGCTTTAAGAATACTACTCTGTGTATCAATCTGCGATGGAAGGTCACTGAAGTCAAATAAAAATGTTGCTTGCTGTCATGTGCTCAGTCTACTCCTTGCTCGTAAGTAATGCGTGCGATTATTGTGCGTATTGCGATTTGTTCCTTTTGTACATTTTAAGAACAAATGTGTTAATATTACTTTCAAATTTAAATGCTCGCTTTCTTTTTAAGTTTCGTCATTCTTGCTTGTTAGTCCATGCAATACAGTCACTTTATTCCGAAACTATGATGTCTACTTATTTGAAACCTGGTAACTGGTAACAAGTATCTACTTGTTTTAGTCTTTTTTTCTTTTGCTCTTTTGTTATATTCAATTTTAGGGTTCCGACGTTTTTCAGTTCACTTGTAATATTTTTAACTTTTTTGCATCCTAAACTCGGCATTTATTCACTGAATTTGATCTTATTACCCTTTTATTACAAATACAAGTTTAATTAATATATTTTCAAATACATAATAAAACCGTTTAAAAATTAAGAATTTATGGCAAAAACCAAATCTATCTTATTCTTAAAATACTAAAATTACACTTATTTTACATGTTACAAATAAGAGCATACATATACATATCGTCACGCCTTTTATCCCCGAAGGGGTAAGCAGAGGTGTATTTCTACACCCACTTTTCGCCAGATATACTTTAGTCCCACGTAATAAGGGGCGAGCCTATTGCCGTACCGGGCATATTTCCAGACTTCGTGCTGCTACTGAGAATTTCTTGACAGAAAAACCCAATAGCACTGCCCGACCCAGGAATCGAACCCGGGACCTCCCGATCCCACGAGCACATTTATGCCGCGAGACCAACGAGGCAGTCGTATACGGTTTGATGTCGAGTTTTCCGTCTCTACACAAAGATGGTATTTGCATCGTGTTATCCCTTAGTCGCCTCTTACGACACCCACGAGAAGATAGGGGGTGGTGACACTTGTATTCTATGCCGTCGACCACACGGCACAAATAAGAAAAGAAAATAATTTTAAGAGTGTCATGAAAGTCCTTCATATCGCCATCGGTTGGGAGCGTTCCCGGAATGCTGGCAACATTGCCACGTTGCATGACAATGCAAATTTTTGGGCTAAGTACATTCCAGCCTTCTCGTCACGCGAAGCGTCGACCACTTTCTTTGCTACTTTTGCACCCCATGGACCCAATGTTTCGACTCCAAACGGCTCCAATACATATTCCCCTACTAGGGTTATGTATTTGTGCCATTTGAGGGTCTCCTCTGATGTAGCAGCAGCAGTGCCCGCATAACCAGGTGTGATGGGAAGATGAGATGGCGCAAGGGTATCGGTACACCTTGCGTCCCACACCCAAAGGCTTACCCAACTTCCATGGCAGTAAAGACATACGCTTTGGTCTTATGTCATCGTCGTGTGCCAGCCCCTAAAGTTCAAGTTGGGCCGCAACCTCAGGGGTGACAAGAGGCCAATAAAGTATGTATGAATATAAGTTCTTTAGTATTTGTACAATAAGTTGGCTATATCATTTGTATGTACATAATTATTAAGTGATAAATTATTTATTGGAATACTAATTGAAAATATTGCCTTGTATTAATAGACTTATCAAGCTGCGCAAATATTAAAACGAATATTGACGGAGTCATATTCTATATATATATATATATTTTATATTGTTCTTTCTGTACGAACGCGAAAACCTAAAACTACCGAAAGGATATTAATAAGGTGTTCATCAATAGATAGACGTAAAGTAACAGTACTTAAACTGTTGCGTTTCGTTCGGTGAGTGAGAGTGCCGAGGGCCCTATTCCTGCTCCCCCATCCCACTCCTCATCCTATCCCTTTTCCCAACCCTAAGGGGCGGCAACGCACTTGTGACTCCTGTGGTGCTTGTGTCCATGGGAGGCGGTAATTGCTTACTAAAAATTATTTTTATCAATTATCTGCCTATCATGGTATAGACCCTGCTAAGTTTAGAATCAGGGAGCAATCAATCTAATTGGAGTCTGCACACCTTTGGATCGCTTTGGAGTCATTCGACGATGGAATCATTTTTTCTGGCGGCCCCTATTGACAGATTCTATTCACCAACGCCACTTTTAGAAAGGGTATGGTATAATATTGAAGAATAGTTAAAGTTGCACATCTTGAAAAGTTGAGGAAATGATGTTCAGATCTTGGAACAAAGTCAACAACACATAACTTCGGTGCCAATATTTGGCCAGTTGTGTTGACGGAGTGCCGATTAAAAAATATGTACGTAATTTGCACGCTATGAAAGGCTGATACGTATAAAACCGCTGCCTACACCACAAGAGTCACAGTTGCTGGACCCTCGGGCCGTCCATGCAGAACGTCGCATTTTTGCTCTTTGCTGTAAGTACACGTTTTTATTATGTTGGTTATTTAACGTAATACTATTTTATACGAAAAAAAAAAACAAAACTCATTTCCAAAAACCCAAACTCTTTTTTTTTTATTACTGATAGCCTAGCGTTTGACCATGATCTCACCTGATGTTAAGCGATGATATGGTCTAAGATGGAGCACGCTTACCTTGAAGGTACCCATTCACTCGCGACTTGAAAACACCCAGGTTGTACTTGTCAGGAAACACAGACTCGGGTAAAGAGTTCCACACCTTGGCGGTACGCATAAGAAAGGAAGAAACAAAGCGCTTCGTGCGTATAAGCGGGATATCCACCATGTAACGGTGACGCTAACTCGTTAGTCTGGTCGTCCGATGGAAGAAAGGGGATGGAGGAATCAGGTTGTGAAGTTCCTCTGCGCACTCTCCAAAATGTATCCGATAGAATACCGATAGACTGGCGACACTACGGCGATGCTCCAGGCTTTGGAGTCCTGCGTCAACCAATTGCTCATTCGCCGATGATTCTTCTAGCTTTTCTCTCAATTGACTTTAATGTATCTAATTGATACTTGGCAGAACTATCCCAGAGGTGCGAACAGTATTCCATGCAGGACCGGACTTGTGCTTTATATAGATTGAGCAATTCTCGAAACTCACGAAACTTTTACATTTGACGGCGAAAGGCAATTTAACTGATTTTAAGAGGCCGTTTCTGTACGATTGGCAACGACGCAATCAACTGTCAAATATTTGTGTTTTTTTGCCAAGAATATTAACTAAAAACTAACTCATTCAAAAAGTGACCATTCCAACTATAGTTAGCTCAGTAATATAATCATCATCATCATGTCAGCCTAGAGACGTCCACTACTGGACGGCCTACCTCCCCCAAAGTTCTCCACACAGACCGATTTTGAGACGGCCGCATCCAACTGCTTCCCACAATCTTTACCAAATCGTCGGTCCACTTGCGGGAGGCATACCCTGATGCAATAATATAATATTCAGTAAAAAAAATATATAATCTGCTGCTCATTTACTCTAAGTAAGTTTCTCGAGTGAGAATCCAAATTGTGAGTAGTATAAATACTGATTTGTTATTTTTTTACTAGAAATATGTAAATCATCTAATTGTCTTTGCTATGGAGGATTATTTGCTTGAGTGGTTGCTTCTATATTTATGATCAACAAATGCCACGAAAAAAATACAGTTGAATGCGACCTTGTCATTCGCGGAACAACCTCTTAACGCCTTAGCAAACTAATGTTATTGCCGAAGATCCCAGGATGCCATATCTTCCTTCTTTTGATGAAATTATACTCCTGCCTGTCTACCTAGCACTTAACGAGTAAAAGACAATTAACTTCTACTTCCAGGCGATAAAATTATTATTGTGCTTGAGTCGATATACACTTTATTTTGAGCTTGGCATCGATTTTAAACCCATCCATAGATTGTTGGTGTTCATTATTGCAGAAATAGAGTACTTTTTGAAGTTGTTTCAAACGTAGTTTTCATTTTTTTCCTTTTTCCATAATCATACATATAGCATTTAACTACATTTTATTGTGACAGTCTTTTTATTTTAAAATTTTCAGTACTTTAATTTTAAAGAATTTTTGAGGCTACAAGCAAATTAATTGAAAATATGTTGAAGACCTTTATAATTGTAGCCTGGGTGCATTCCGTTTTATTCAAATATTTTGTATGTAATAATGGACAAACAATATTAGGAGAGTAGCAGTTAGTGAGTCGGCAAATAGAAATGCTTTTATACGTACATTAACATTTACCTTATAGAGAGACATACAGATTTTATTTACTTGCATTGGCACGTGCTTCATTCGCTGATGCATTTCTTCACTTTTTTGGTAGAAACTCTTAGTAACAGTTCTCTCTGCATAATTTATGAAGCTAGGTTCTCTCGCAGATGTTCTTTTTTTCTACTCTTTCTATTACGCCTTTCCAAATTTTCCAGAGATATGTATATGTGCGTATGGATATTCGATATAATAATATTTCCGTCAGATTACGAATATAATAAACGTAAAATAATTTTATATCATTACGGAAAAAACGTACTGTCATGCCGTCACATTTGACATTTTTTATATTTTTTTCTATTAATATTAGAATAACTTAATCTTATATAATAATTAAAATTCCAATAAAATTAAATAGTTTATCTAAATGACAATGTTTATGTGTATAAATTCAACAATAATATTCAATAGAATTTTGTTCAATCGCAAACTGAAACAAATTAAAATAATACATCTAATATAATAATTATAATAATGTCCATAAAATTAAATAATTTATCTAAACAACAATTTCAAAGTGTACAAAAATCAATACTATCAAAATGCTATAAAACCAATCTGAATAATCAATATTGACCAAAACACCAATACAGACGCTCGACGACGAATATCATTTAAGATTTATCTTGTAGGTAGTCAATAACAGTATTGTAGCATTTTTGAAGTAGTTATGCCTTTAAAAGTTTTCTGAATTCGTCATCTTAATATATAAAATCCTTGCGTTACTGACTGACTGACAGACACGCTACGCTACAGCCGAAACTACTGGTCGTAAGAAGATGAAATTTAGCATGTATGTTCCTTGGGCACCGTAAGGGTGCACTAAGACGGGATTTCCCGAAATTCCCACGGAATCGGGCAAAACGGCAAATTCGAAAATATGTGCGTGCGAAGCCGCTGGCGTCGACTAGTTATTTTTTATGTTTCTGATGTGATTTGGTAGAAGGTTTTTATTGAAGACTAGAGGACGCTAGCAGCTATGCCTGCATTTTTTAAAATTTACCCGTTTTGGGCGATCCCGTGGGAATTTCGGAAAATCTCTTCTTAGTGCACCCTTACGATTCCCAAGGAACATACATGCCAAATTTCAGCTTCCTGCGCCTAATAGTTTCGGCTGTAGCGTGTCTGTCAGTCAGTCAGTAACGCAAGGATTTTATATATTAAGATAGCTTTTTATGAGATCTCATGCAGATTTTATTTCTATGGCGTACGTTTTTTAAGTGAGTGTATAAATGTATGTTCTCTTTAACATAACAAGCTACTTCGTAGACGTACAGGCATGGAAGTGTCAATAACTGAAGCTTGAGAAAATAAGGTCTGCAGCTTTCAGTGCTTAGTATTCCACTTATTGCCCTGATATTTTTTTTCTGTGCTTTGAATGCCATTTCTCTGTTTGACGCGTTCCCCCAAAAGATAATTCCGTAGCGTAAGTGTTGAAGAAACTTATCCGTGATATGCTGTTATTAGTGTTGATTGGTTTGTTACTTTTCGGAGGTTGTAAAGAGCATATGAATATTGATAGAGTATTTGCATATATTATCTATGTGGATTTTCCAATTCATGTTTCTGTCTAACCATACGCCTAAAAATTAAGTAATATCGGATTTGATGTATAGTTTTATTATTGTGACTGATAGCCAGTTTTTTATTGTTAATATTATGTTCAAATCATCTCATTTGAACATTTGTTTGTTTTTTCCAGATAAACTTCCAGATTGTTAGCTATTAGCCATTCAAATCTATATTTATCTCTCTTTCAAGGGTCTCAATATCTATGCCTTTGAATAATATCGTAATATCATCACCAAATAGAATTATGCCGTTTTTAACGACTTTGGGCATGTCATTAATATAAATATTGAATAATAATGGAGCAAGTACACTGCCTTGTGGTACTCCGAATACACATCCTTTACAATTATTCGAAGTATGTATTATTTCGGTTTTAGTAAAAGGGCAGATTTGATGAATGCAGGTATATTGTTTGCGATCAGTTAGATAGGACTCAATAAGTTTTAGAGCGTTGCCTCTGATTCCGTATTTGTCCATTTTATTCAGGAGTATCGCATGACTGACGTGGTCGAAAACCTTCGACATGTCCATGAATAGGGCCACAACAAGAGTTTTATTGTCAATGTGACTCAGAACGTGGTCAACGAGCGGGTAGATAGCAGAGTTAATATTTTTATCTTTTCTGAATCCATGTTGTTCGCTAATTAAGATGTTATTTTTTTACTAGAAAGGAATATATACTTTTATAGATAACTTTTTCACTTATCTTAGATAAAAAGGGAATTAAAGCTATAGGGCTGTAATTGCAAGGATCTTATCAGTTGCCTTTCTTATACAGGGGTTTAATAACATACATTTTTAGTTTTTCTGGAAATACATAATTTTCTATGCAATTATTGATAATGTGGCTAAGTATTGGAGCAATTATAGAAGATGTTGCTTATACTACTTTGGTAGTTACGTCATCATACCCGGCACTAGTGGTGTTTTTGAGGTCATTTATTATTCTAATAATATTGAATGGAGAGGTTGGTGCAATGAATACTGATTGAGAAATTGAAGGAATGGCGTATTTTTTGGGATAATTATTGTTATTATTTGTCTGAGGCTTAATCAAGTTTATGAAACAATCATTAAATGATTCCGCTATTTTAATTGGATTATTAATAATTTTGTTGTTAACTATTAAGCTGCCTATACCCTCTTTAGGATGGTTGTTTTTTAGTTTGTTAATTATATTCCATGTGGCTTTGCTTTTGTTCTCGGAAATATTAATATAATGGTTGTTTTGGACTTTTTGGGACTGTTTGATGATGTGTTTTAGTCTGTTTGTGTATGTTTTAAGCCGATTTCTATTCAATAAGCTAGGTGACACTCGATATTCCCAAAGCATGTCTCGTTTGCGTTTGGCACATTTTTTTAACCCGGTCGATATCCATTTGGGTCTTTTTAGTTATGAAATTTTATGTCTTATAATTGGGAAACATAGGTTATAAAACAATGAGAATAGGTCGTAGAACTCATTGAAACTACTATTAGGATCCGAGCATGTGTATACATCATGAAAGTGCAGGTTTTTTAGGCATTCACAAAATTTTGTCATGTTCACTTTGCTATAGTCGTACGTTTGTGAATAAACCAGTGAGAGAGCGTACAGGTTTTCTTGACACGACATTTTAGTATTTGCGTTGTGTGGTCGGATACTGCTAGTTCCCTGATTTCACACCTGCTGCCTCTTACATTATCTTAATATATCAAATCCTTGCTTTACTGACCGACTGACAGACACGCTACAGCCGAAACTAATGGGCGCAGGAAGCTAAAATTTGGCATGTATGTTTCTTGGAGACCGTAGGGGTGCACTAAGAAGGGATTTCCCGAAATTCCCTTGGGATCGGCCTAAACGGGTAAATTTAACAAAAATGCAGGCGTAGCTGCTGGCGTCCTCTAGCGTATTATATTATCTATGCAGGTGCCACTGCACAGGCGTGTTGGTGATCAAGTACCTAAAATTAAATTATAGCTGCGTAATAAATTTGTGAAGGTGACGGATAGTTTATTATTTTTGTATATATCTATATTAAAATCTCCACATAAGATTTCTTTCTTGTTACGTCGTAAGCAAATATCATATAGCATCATGACCAAATTTTCAAAGTATCTAGAAACTTTAGCTTTGTCATTTGTTGGGGTTCTATAGATGCAAATAATTATGATGGGATGTTTGACAAGTTTTATGGCACAGCATTCGATTTGATTGCTTATGGCCCATTTTTTTACGTCTATAATTTCAAAAGATACCTAATGCAACTTTTCCTTTGACTGCTGGTCCATAAATATGAAACCTGTTGAGCATAATTGAAAACTATTCCAAACGAAAGTACTTACCATTTATTGCAACTTTTACTACGGGACCAAATAAATCTATCCCAGTAAAAAAAAGATACGTAAGTACATAAATTATACGTAAATATTTGAAAAATATCATGATATAACAAAATAAATCATGTGGGGAATCATATAACCTTAGCCTGTGAAGACCTTCTATGGTGGAAGTAATATGTCCATTGCCTGGTGAATTAAAATCTTTATTTTGTAGTAACTTTTTCCGCGGGTTTTCTTTTTGGTTTACTCACTGTCATATAGATTACAAGTTAAGAAGAAATTACGTATTGTTTTATAGAAATATAAATTGTGGGTAGTGGTAAACTTTTGTCATCATTGATTTGTCACTCAGCATTTACCTACTTTAGTGTATTTTTTGTTATACAGGTATTACAAATTCATGTGATCGAAAATGAGCTTTATGAGATGTTTTTATCAAAGGATGAAACTGATGAAGATGAAGATTTTTATTCAGATTATGTCCCAAAATTATTCAAAGCAAGATTGAACGAAATTAAAATGCTAACAAAATGACAAAAATACTTGTTTAATTTATATATACAAATATTAAAATCAACACCTAGAGAGGCAATGGGATTATGTATTCCCACGTGTCTTTTTTTCAGGATTCAGCTAATTTTCAAAATATAATTGATAAAATCCGATATTAAACGTTTTTACTCATGTAATCTATAAAAAAAACACTATTACTACAGTATTTGTCTGAGGACAAGTAAAGGGTTAAGGATGAATGGGTAACTCGTCAAATGCCTCCTTTATGCTGATGACCAGGTAATACTTGCGTCTTCAGCGGAGGAGTTGCAGGAAATGGTAACAATCATGCATGGTGCGTTAGAGAGGAAAGGAATGAAAGTGAGTGTTAGTAAAACGAAAGTTATGGTTTTCGAAAAGGAGGAATGCGTTACGGCTTGTAATGTTTTGATCGATGGACAGCGAGTGGAACAAGTGAATGAGTTTGGATACTTAGGTACGTTGTTTACTAGAGATGGTAAGAATGAAGAAGACATTGAAATAAGAGTTAATGCAAGTAATAGAGTGAATGGAGCTCTGAAGGTGTTTATGAACAGTCAAAACGTGTCCAAAAAGGCACGTTTGGCTGTGCGTAGAAGGGTGTTAGTGCCTACCCTTATGTATGGTAGTGAAAGTTGGGTATGGCAGAAGAGACTTGAAAGTAGAATAAATGCTGTACGAATGACAGCACTAAGAAGTATGTGTCGTGTATCTTTGACCGACAGAGTAAATAACAGTGTGATAAGAGAGTGGTGTGGGGTATAAGAAGATGTAGTGACAAGCATCGAGAAAGGCATGTTAAGATGGTTTGGGCACCTGGAGAGGATGAATGACGAAAGACAAAGAAGATATATAACACAAATATGAATAAGACAGGACGAAGGGGAAGACCTAGGCGGACGTTCTCTGACCAGATTGGAGACATCCTACAAAAAGGATAGGTCAGAAGTACCCTAAAGAAGAAGAAGAGCATGCATGAGAAACTTAATGGAAGTGAATGAAGCAAGAGCGGTATGTCAGGATCGTTGCAAATAGCGTTCCGTAGTCTCTGCCTACCCCTCCGAGCAACAGGCGTGAGTCTATGTATGTATGTATGCATAATATCACCTTACTTTAAGCATGCTAATCCATTTTTTCACAACAGTTTGGTGGTCGTGGCGTGCCGCGCGTCCGTAAAGCAGCAAAGAAGTTTCCCCAAAAACTTCCTGTTTGGCTGCTCTACTGCCTCCTACCAAGTTGAAGGTGGCTGGAATGCTGATGGTAAGATATCAACTGTAGATGCTGAAAAATATTTACCAAAATCATTTTCTGCATTTCACATATTATTCTAGCTTTTTTCTTCAGGTAAGGGTGAAAATATCTGGGATTACTTGACTCATAGCAATCCCAGTGCGATCGCGGACGGCAGTAATGGTGATATTGCCGCTGACTCCTACAACAACTACAGGCGCGACGTCGAGATGACGAGGGAGCTTGGTCTCGATGTCTACCGCTTTTCTCTCTCATGGACGCGGATTCTACCGACAGGGTTTTCAAACGAGATTAACCCTGCAGGTGTCGAATATTACAACAACTTGATCAACGAGCTGCTGAAGTACAACATTTTGCCAATAGTAACAATTTACCATTTTGACTTACCACAAAAACTTCAAGAGCTAGGAGGCTTTTCTAATCCCTTGATTGCTGAATGGTTTGAAGACTATGCTAGAGTAGTGTTTAGTTTGTTTGGGGACCGAGTCAAACATTGGATCACTATTAACGAGCCCAGAGAAATTTGTAACTATGGTTACGGCGGCGTTTTTAATGCTCCTCTTCTAAATGCAACTGCTGTAGGAACATACCTTTGCGCTTAACATTTAGTTCTGGCTCATGCTAATGCGTATCATGCATATAACAATGATTTTAAGGAACGGAACGGACCCCTGAGGGACTCTGAAGAGGATAAGTTTGCTGCCGAACTCAAGGGACAGGCTGAGGTAAGCGACGGAATGAGTGTTAATATAATGTTAGTTATTGTAATAAAACTGTTTTACAAAATTATGTTTGTTCACAGTGGGGTCTCTACGCTGAGCCAATTTTCTCTGCTGAAGGTGGTTTTCCTAAAGAATTTGCTTAGAGAGTAGCAAAAAAGAGCGCTGAGCAAGGCTTTCCAAGGTCACGTCTCCCAGAATTCACCGAAGAGGAGAAAAACCGGGCCCGCGGTGCATCTGACTTCTTTGGCATAAACCATTATACGGGTACTTATGTACAGTAACAGCTCTATCAGAGTATAAAACACCTGCTGTTGTTCCTTCCCAAGACGACGATTTGGATGTTGGAACTTATTTACCTGCTGAATGGCCAGTAGCTGCCTCTCCTTGGTTGGCGGTATGTTGTTATCTTTGTAGTATTTTAAAAGACATATATGTTAATAAGAATATATTTTTTGTCACGTGTGACTTAACAAAGATAGACCTTTGTTAAGTCCCATGTGACAAAAGATATATTCTTATATAAACAAATCCACCTACACAAAGTGTTGTCTTGTATAGGGATCGAACTCACAACGCCGCGCGTTGTGCAGTGTTGAACAGTGAGTCAACCGCTTAAACTTCTTAACCACGTGTGCTGTCAGAATTGACAACAATTAATTTAATATTGGGTGCTTTATTTTAAAAATAAAAGACGTACTCAAACTCAGAACTAATTTATTTTATATATTTACAGTTGGCACCGAATAGTCTCTACTATGTCTTAACAAAGGTGCAGAAGAAATACAATAACCCTGTTATGTACGTCACGGAAAACGGATGGTCCACGTCTCCAAACAGTAGCCTCATAGATGATGACAGAATTCGGTACTATAGGGCAGCATGGGAGAATTTATTGGATGCGTTGGATGAAGGTGCCAACCTCAAAGGATATATGGCATGGAGTTTGATGGACAACTTCGAGTGGATCCTGGGATATATGTAAATAAGATGTCAATGTTTTTTTATTTTATTGATGCCGTGATGGTCCAGTGGAGATACAGACTGCATGCCGTGGATTTGATACCAGTGTTCATGCATGTATGACATAGCATGAACACTGGTATCAAATCTACGGCAAGCTCTACTGGCTTTTCGAAGTTATGTGCATTGAATTGTTAGTTATCGCTTGTTCCTTGCCACGGTGAGCAGGTTAAGCAATCGATCCAAAACGTCTTGCAAATCTTTGATCAGTACCTATCTCTGCATAAACTGACACTGATTTAAACTTTCTTATATCGTTATCTGTTTGGGATGCGGTGTTCAGACGGCAGTTGTTCTGCAGAAAAGGCATTAATCTCTCAAGCTGGTTAGACCAATAAGCGTAACTCTGGCTCCAAGACGATAAAGTTTTGGACGCATCTTGGACAACGCATAGACGATTATAATCATTATTATAATGTTTTCTTCGTGTAAACGGTTCTATTTTACTGTTCAGGATAGAATTAGCCAAAATGGTCTTGCCTAATGTATCACAACCAGAAAAAAAAATAGTTTAGTATTAAATCATGATTAATATTATTATTAATATTATTTGTTATCACTAGAAAATAATAAACAAGGATGTAGGTATTATAAATAGTATTGAATTTAGTACAGACCATAGAATGATTATGCAATTAGAACCACAGTGAGTTTTAATTTCTAAATTCATCACGAGGCATGATTCTCTAGATTATACAATTGTAATTCGATGCAATACAAGGTCATCAAATTACAATTGTATCGAATTACGAACACTTCCAACTACGGTTTACAGATTCTATCACGATATATAGCAATAAATAATGTAGTGTCTACATCATTTGATTTAAATGTAAAGTCTTTAAAACCGATATGTTGCGATAGATCCGTAAACCGCTGTTTGGTTTCAATGTGTAACATTTGTGTAAACCCAAGAAAATACTGGGAACACATCAATTTAGAAATAAAAAAGGATAAAAAATTTTTTAATTAAAACATTAAACATGGATTTTGATGATGCAGAAAATTAATACAACAATATTGTAAACTCAGCGGTTGTACTCTCGGTACTAGACAATATATTACTATATTTTTATTTGCAGTCAACGTTTTGGTATGTATCAAGTAGACTTCGAGGACCCAGCTCGTACGCGCACGGCCAAGAAGTCAGCCTTGGTGTATAAGCATCTCATCAGTAACCGATATTTGGACCATGACTACGAACCTGAGGACCTGACAATTACTATCGACGAGGGCCATTGAAGAATTTTTGAGAAGTATTTTAAATAAAATTTGTTGCTGTCCTGTTTCAAAAATATTGTTCAATGTCACGCGATTTCATTCGCTGCCCGAAAAACAAATTTGTTATTTATTATGCTTAATAGGGTTGTTTCCAACTAATCAAATCAAGCACTTTTAATGAAATGTCAAAAACGAACTTTGCTACGGCTTTGTATGAAATAAGACCTAGTGACGTCATAGTTTTTTGCTGTCAAATAGAATACTTATTATCAGTAAATTTTCGATAAAAACTGTTAAATAAAGTTTTAACATAAATTAATGAATGAAACTACCATTATTTTGACATATTTCATTAGATGAAAATACTTGTATAATTTATTTCACTTGCAGGAATCTTCCCTATTGTCACTTATGACAAAAATACTTCAAATTGACATACTTATTTTATGCAATAAATATAAGCATTCCAGTGATAACTGAATTTTGCTAATACTTTTATACGAATACGTGGCTAACTCAGAAAGTTTTGCGACACTAAAAAAATGTTTAATAAGTAAATATATTTTTATTACATCTTTTCAAAGTACTCTCCACCAGCCTCTATACAAAGTTTCGAAACACTTTTTCCAGTCCGCCGCAGACACCTCGTTTAGAGCCTGCTCGAACGCTGAGAGCACATCATCCGGCGACGAAAATTGTATCCCTTTGAGCTGACTTTTTATTTTTGGGAATAAGAAGTCACATGGTGCTAGGTCAGGGCTGTAAGGAGGGTGACCCAGGAGTTTGACTGGTGTGCTGTCTAGGAAGTCCCTCGTTATGATTGCGGTGTGGGCATTATCTTGGTGGAGCAGTAGCCCGCGGAGCCCTGTGTTTGGTCGCTTGTTGCTCACAACAGAGAAAACTTCTGCCAAGCATTTGGTAGTATACCGTTCGGCGTTAATGCTTCTTAGGTTTCGTAAAAGAATTGACACCAATTAGCAAGTCAAATTGAAAAAGCTCGCGATCAAAATCTTCCCCCGCGTCTAGGTCGCTTTACTTTGGTGGGCGTTGATTCGTTTTGAAACACTCAAAACGTCGAATGGCGCTTTGTTTCTGGATCGTATTGATAAATCCAGGATTCATCACCTGTAACGATGTCGTAAACATGCCGAGACGAACCTGTTTCAAATTTGTCTATCATATCATGGAAACATTCCACCCTTGCCTGCTTCTGAACATCGGTGAGGTTGTGCGGCACCCAGCATGAAACTATCCTCCGCACCCGTAGATGCACGTGTAGAATCTCTTGATATGTAACTCGTCTATTGTCTTGGATCAAATTTTTCACTGCTAGTACGTTTTCTTCCGTAACAGCCGTCAAAGGTCGACCACTTCTTTCTTCATCCCCCAAAGTTAGTCAACCGCGATTAAATTCATTATACCAACGCTACACGGTTGTCTTAGAAGGGCCTTCACCCATGAACACCATTTGAAGTCTATCGTACGATTCGTCCGGTTTCAGGCGACACTTAAAATCGTAAAAAATCATAGCGCGAAAATGTTCTCGACGCAAATCCATTTTTCAACGAGACACGGTAATTGTAATCACATACAATCAATACTTTTCAAAAAAACCAAGTCTCGCAACCGTAAAATGTTGTGAGATCCATGTTATACCAAGTCGGTTAATGTTTTATAATAATAGATTGACTCGGCCATGTAAATACACTTTTTACGGGACCACCGCCGATTTATGTCCTGCTGTCAAATACCTTGGGCTACACGCTGAATTGGCAAGTCCAGGTAACTCAGGTGAGTCGAAAGGTCACCAGTGCTCTGCGCGCTCTCTACCGTCTAAGGAACATTCTACTATCCGAGACAAAGACAATGCTTGTGCAGACTTTAATTTTCCCCCTCATCGACTATGGTGATGTATGTTACTTTGACCTGAATGCAGATCCCCTTCCAACCATGAACAAAACCTCCGTTCATCTCATAATCTTCTCCTAACGGTACCTCCTCACAACTCTAACTTTCTTCATTCCTCTTTTACTGTTCAATCTATCCTTCTTTGGATAGCCCTCCCTCTTGAAATCAGGATGGCCAAGACGAAGAACACTTTCAAGTTTAAGGTGAAGGAACTTCTATTGGCTGACTCGGCGATATATATATATTTATATGCCTTTGTGTATTTATGTAGTTTTATATTATATATGTATATATCATGTATGTATATATTATATTATGTACCTAACGTATTTATGTGAATGTATCATTTAGATCTACAATATACTTAGTTATAATTTATGTTAGTTCAAATTAATTTTCAATATTACACCTACTTCTTTTCTCTCTGCACCACTCTAAGGTTGACTGGGAGATAATGCCCATGGCATTAAGTCCGCCTTTATACTATTGTGTATATAAAGATTTAATAAAATATATACAGGGTGTCACAAGACCCATCACCAAGCCGAAGTCTACGCGTTTTGGACATCATGCCAAGTCATACTAACCAAAAATAAAACTTGGGAAACTACAACACTAAAAATTTTTTTTTAAGTTTTCACTTTTTTCAAGCCGCTATAAAAAATGCGCGCGTGCAATTTTCGAAATACCTACTGATCTTTGGGTGCATAGGACATCTATAGAACAGGTTAGCGGGGTAAATGCATCGATTTTGTACCTAATTACAAAACTTCCATAGTAACTTTGAGCCTCAATATCTCCTGAACCAGTAATTTCCCAGGTATGATGCCGATGCAAAAAATGTTCGTAATGATTGGTACAATATGTGGTTTCAGTTTTCATTATTTTTGTAAATATTTTGTGTATGCAAGATTACTATGACACTGGCGATGCGGAAGTTTGTGTCAGTCAACCTGCCACATTGGTCAGCAATGCACATTGCTGACTGGTCTGGTGCGCTGTCCGGACTGATCTCAGGACCGTTTATTTCAAAGGTAAGCGGGGCCTGAAAGTACATTTTGGAAAAGTACATAATTCCCAAAATTTACTTTCTGGCCCTTCAATATCTTCACCACCAATATCACAACAACCAAATTCTTTTTTGGCAACCTCTATCTGAATTAAAACATTCAGTTTCGATGGTTAAAAGAATTCCCCGTGGGGCAAGACCATCAGTGTCAAAAAAATGCTGAATGCATTGATCTTGTCGTAAGGAAGAACTCTAAAGCAGCCAAGGAGCAATTATTTACTTTCCCTAATAGGATTCTACATGTTGATAAACATCAGGCAGGCAAAAATTCATTAACAACTCAAATTAAATATAATTGTCAAATTTCGGCCAACACTAAATTCACTTCAAATAAACGTAAATCTCTGTATGTGGAATCCAAATTAAGGGAAAGGGACTTAGGGGGTACTGTCCGCGTGGTGACGGATTAAGAATACGGAATGTCACCACCCCATATCATCCCATAGGTGTCGTAAGAGCCGACAGAAGGAGCATATGGGCTTAAAGACTTTACTTTTCATAAAAACATAAAGTTCACTTATAATGAGATACAGAGTTACTAAAATTTAACAACATTTCTTCCTTTGGGCCTGGACTAAGTAATAAATATAAATATCAAATTTTCTTAACATAATTTAAAAGTTCAATTTTGTATACGCGTATATTATCACAGTCTTTAATAGTATTTGGTGTACAGTTGTGCTCCCTCGTATAATATCGTTTTCTTACCGTAGTTAGTACGTGGATGAATTAATTGAGTTTTGTTTTTATTCCTCAAACTTCTCGTAGTGACTTTCTATGTTTGATTGAATGGAATTTGAAAAAGCTCGCGATCAAAATCTTATTAATTTTCTTAACTAATATGCATG
This sequence comes from Euclidia mi, assembly GCA_944739405.2. Lineage (NCBI taxonomy): Eukaryota > Metazoa > Arthropoda > Insecta > Lepidoptera > Erebidae > Euclidia > Euclidia mi. The sequence goes on from OX123185.2 coordinate 60,840,759, forward strand.
TACAGTATGTATTATACACATACTTTTACATGTCTTATATTTAATAATCCCGTTTTTTTCCAATATTTCTTTTGTCGGCGTTAGGTAATTGTAGTTGGAAAGAACTTAAATTATTTTATTTTGTGTCCTTTGTAATGGTTCTAAATATTTTACAGCTGCGGAGCCCCATATTTCAATAAAATTTTGTAGTTCTGACTTTACAAGAAAGAAGAAAAAAGAAAAAAAAAAGGAACATTAATGGGCCAATGACCGAATCTTGAGCTATTCCAGGAGACAGATTTTGTGATGAGCTAAAATAATTTCCTATTTTTACTACTTGTGATCTGCTTTGTAAATATGACACAAACATATTGAAGGCCATTCCTGTGATTCCTATGTCGATTAGTTTCTGTAATACCGTTTGATGACTAACCGTGTCAAACGCCTTTTTTAAATCGACTAATATGCCTAAATATTTTTCTAGTCGATATTATTTTTTATTTTTGTTATAAAATCAACCGTTGGGGTAAGTGTGCTAGATTTAGGATGGATACCGTACTGATTGTTGTTCAGGAATTGTAGTTTTACCAGAAATGTATTTAAGCTATCGTGCAAAACTGGGAGTACTGAAACTGGTCTATAGTTCCAGGATCTGTTTTACAACCCGATTTATAGATAGGGATAGATATATACCGAGATATACCTTCGCAACCTTCAGTGAATCGGGAAAGACACCACATAAGAGACATGCATTAAATACTATTGGTTAGGTTTTCCAGCATTACATTTTTAAGGCGTTTTATGACTTTGGTACTAATTCCATCCAAACCGGTGCTAGTGTTACTATCTAAACCATCAATTATTTTAGATATTTCATCTTTATTACACGGTTGGAATTGATTTAGTCTACTGCTGGATGAAAATGTATTATTATAGTTAATGGTGCTCCCGGTATTTAAGTGAACATTACTGGTATCTGATTTGATAATTCCGAACCCAATGAAGCAAAGAACGAACTAAATAAATTACTGACTGCCTCCGTGGTCCAATTGGATAGCGTATGCGACTGCTGATCGGAGGTCCCGGGTTCGATTCTCGGGTCGGGTAAAATTGTTACTGGGATTTTCCGAATACTCAGTAGCAGCCTGGAGTCTGATGGTGTGCCCGGTAACGGCAATAGGCTCGCCCCCTATTACGTGGGCCCTAAAAATTCATGGCGAAATGTGGGTGTAATATTTACACCTCTGCCTACCCCTTCGGGGATACAGGCGTGAGATTATAAACAATTAAATATAAAAATTACAGATTTCATTATCTTCTGCGATGGGGCCGATTTCCGACATTAATTTCGGTGGAACACAGCTGTCTCTAATTTTATACATCGCTAAATTATTAATTAATTCCCATAGTTTCTTCGGATTCTTACAATTATGTTGAAATAAGGTATAATAGTATTTTCTATTTTGTCTGTTGGTCATGTTTCTCAATTTGTATTGTTGTGCCTCGAATTGCTTCCTCATGTTCAGATCCATAGGTCTAGATTTTGTTTGATTCCATAAATTATTTTTCAGATTTATTTGTTCGATAATATTTTTGGTCATCCAGTCTTTCTGTGGTGGATGGTTGAATTTTGTCTTGATTATTTTAATACTAAGCACTATAAATTTTTCCAGTTCATAATTCATAGTTAATAATTTTAATAAAAGAATATAGTTGCTATATTCTGTATTATTGTAAATTTATTGGCTTCTAATACGTTACTATACAACTTTTTGTAGTCTATTGCTTCATATTGAACGAGTGGTTGTTTATGTTGGTACATACGTGGTCTAGTATCGTGTTTGTCGAGCTGGTTTCTCGCGTGCCATATTGTTTATTTACCTTACCTATTTAATATCTGGTATCTAGTTTCTTTTATATCACTTCGGTACTGCACAATGTCGGTGTTGCTGCTAAGCAAGTCCAAGTTGAAGTCACCAAAAACAATTGTTCTTTTTCTTTGTTCCAGTTGAGAGCAATAAATTTCATAAAACCTTTTCACATTACTCTCGCCGGGTTTGTATATTGCTCCTATATTTAAAGATAATTTGTTTATGTAAATCCATGGGTAGTTACCATTTTCCATGAGGTCTTCTGTGATTTCGTATTTTATGGTATTATGCACATAAATGGACACACCTCCTCCCTTAGTATTTCGTCTATAATTATATATATTATTATGGTTATAATTTGTTAAGGTCACGCATCAGTATCAGACGTAATCCATGTCTCGGTAAAAATAATTAGGTGGGTAGTCGAGTGTATAGCATGTAACATACATTTTATCTCGTCGATTTTGCCTGCGACTGCTGATCGGAATCATCTTTTGCCCGACTCGGGAATCGAACCCGGGTCGGGTTCGATTCCCGAGTCGGGCAAAAGTGTTACTGGTTTTTTCCGAATTCTCAGTAGCAGCACAGCAAAGTCTGGTGATGTGCCCGGTAACGGCAATAGGCTCGCCCCCTATTACGTGGGACCTAAAAATTCTTGGCGAAATGTGGGTGTAATATTTCACCTCTGCCTTCCCCTTCGGGGATAAAGGCGTGAGTATATAGAAAAAAATTGCCAGATGTTCGGATACTATGTAAATTACCGTATATAAATCTTAGAGATTATGGATGATATGCAGAGAACAGTACAGTTTTTAACTGTTCTTATTGTGACCATAAGTGTATATCACATTGATATTTACTGTCAGTTAAGTCAGTTAATGGTCATTACTATCGCAACTTAAAATATAAGTTGCGTTTTGAGGAATAATTTAGTAGCGGTTTGTTGGTTGCGGTTTAAAATAATTGCAGTTCGAGGAATAGCTTATCTTTTTAGCGCAGGAAATAAATGTGTACAACATCTTCAACATAATTTAATCACTATTAAAATAAGGAAATGCATTGTTCAAAGCTTAATGCCAAAATTATAGATACATGATCATATTGTCAGGTTCGTAATCGTGATCCATAATCCGGTTCTTATGGATATGTTTATATTATTATACAAAGCTCACTTCTTGGCCATGCGAGTTGAGACTGGGTCCTTCACTTACTTGTTTATAATTAAAAGTAAATAGCAAGTAACAATAGCTGAAGTAAGTACAATAATACTTTATTATGGTCTTGATGTCCATCAGCACATTGTGACCTGGATGAAGAAATGATTTTGACTTTGACTATGCAGGATTATAGAAACAGTATATTTAAATACAGTGCCAAAGAAAAATATTCGTATAAAATCATTTGCAAAATTCAGTCTTCACTGGAATGGAATGCTTATATTTATTGCATAAAATAAGTCAAATGTATGTCAATTTCAAGTACCTATTTATGTCATTAGTAACAGTTAAGCATAATGATTAACAAATTTCTTTTTCGGCCAGCGCATAAAATTGCGTGGCATTGAACTTTATTTTTGAAACAGGACAACAACAAATTTTATTTAAAATAATTTGCAAAAAATCTTCAATGGCCCTCGTCGATGCTAATTGTCAGATCCTCAGGTTCGTAGTCATGGTCCAAATATCGGTTACTGATAAGATGCTTATACACCAACGCTGACTTCTTGGCCGTGCGCGTACGAGCTGGGTCCTCGAAGTCTACTTGATACATACCAAAAAGTTGACTGCAAATAAAAATATAGTAATATATTGTCTAATACCGAGAGTACAACCGCTGAGTTTACAATATTGTTGTTTTAATTTTCTGCATCGTCAAAATCCATGTTTAATGTTTTAATTAAATATTTTTGTAGCCTTTATTATTTCTAAATTGAAGTGTTCGTAGTATTTTATTGGGTTTACACGAATGTTACACATTGAAATCAAACAACGGTTTACAGATCTGTCACGATATATCGGTTTTAAAGACATTACATTTAAATCTTACTATCCGTGAGAACCTGTAATTGGCTTACTGCTTCAAATTTCAGTCATTTTATGTTTATTGTTATAGCTGTTGGTTTTCCAAATGGTAAATAAATAAATAAATAAATAAATCTAATGATCTAGAAACTACATTATTTATAGCTGTATATCGTGATAGAATCTGTAAACTGTAGTTGGAAGTGTTCGTAATTCGATACAGTTGTAATTCGATGTACTTGTATTGCATCGAATGACAATTGTATAATCTAGTATAGTAAAGCTGTATCCTGGTCCTGATGGAGAACCTTATATAAAAATAAGGGCTTTTCATAAAATATGCCTATTGATAGATGGACTACCGGATTGAACGCAAAGCATTCCTCAACCAGCAGCTTCATGATGCTGCAGCTGGGTTGGCCTTTCCATGTTGGCCAGGGAATATGTTAACGCACACAGCGTTAACACTTGAAACAACATCACACACACATCGGCGCGAGGCACAACGACGGGCTCAAGGACTCGCGCGCCCCCAGTACGTCGACGACACCATAGCGATCACACGTTGTTTAATATTATTTTACAAACCTATTGTAGAACCTGGATTATACTACCTTTTCAAACAGTCCACTCTTTTATTTATCTGGGCCAAAGTCAGTAGGGCTTGCCATGGATTTGATACCAAGTGTACATGTCATGTCATACTTAGCAGTCTGTAGCTCCACTGGCCCATCACTGCATCAATAAAAGTAAAAAACATTGTAATTTTATTTACGTATATCCCCCTGTCCACTCGAAGTTGTCCATCAAACTCCATGCCATATATCCTTTGATGTTGACGCCTTCATCCAACGCATCCAATAAGTTCTCCCATGCTGCCCTATAGTACCGTATTCTGTCATCATCTATGAGGCTACTGTTTGGTAAGTTGGACCATCCGTTTTCCGTGACGTATATTACAGGGTTATTGTATTTCTTCTGCACCGTTGTTAAGACATTGTAGAGACTATTCGGTGCCAACTGTAAATATATAAAATAAATTAGTTCTGAGTTTGAGTACATTTTTCACTTTTAAAATAAAGCACCCAATATTCAATTAATTGTTGCCAATTCTGACAATACGCGTGGTAAAGAAGTTAAAGCGGTTGACTCACTGTTCAACACTGCACAACGCGCGGCGTTGTGAGTTGGATCCCCATACGAGACAACACTTTGTGTAATCCACCGAGTCAAGGTGTTCACAGTGAGGGTTGATTGGACCTTTGTTAAGGCCCACGTGGCAAAAGATATTTTCTTATAAACAACTTTGTTTTTTAAAATGTTACAAAGATAACAACATACCGCCAACCAAGGAGAGGCAGCTACTGGCTATTCAGCAGGTAAATAAGTTCCAACATCCAAATCATCGTCCTGAGAAGGAACAACAGCAGGTATTTTATACTCTGGTAGAGCTGTTACGTAAATAGCCGTATAATGGTTTATGCCGAAGAAGTCAGATGCACCGCGGGCCCGGTTTTTCTCCTCTTCGGTAAATTCTGGGAGACGTGACCTTGGATAGCCTTGCTCAGCGCTCTTTTTAGCTACCCTTTCAGCAAATTCTTTAGGAAAACCACCTTTAGCAGAGAAAATTGCCTCAGCGTAGAGACCCCACTGTGAACAAACATAATTAAAAAAAACTGTTTTATAACAATAATTACAATATATTAACACTCATTCCGTCACTTACCTCAGCCTGTGCCTTGAGTTCGGCAGCAAACTTATCCTCTTCAGAGTCCGTCAAGGGTCCGTTCCAGTTGACACTGAGAGTAATACCACACTGACCACCCTGTGTCGGCTTAAAATCATTGTTATATGCATGATACACATTAGCATGAGCCAGAACTAAATGTTTAGCGCACAGATATGTTCCTACAGCAGTTGCATTTAAAAGCGGAGCATTAAAAACGCCGCCGTAACCGTAGTTACAAATTTCTCTGGGCTCGTTAATAGTGATCCAATGTTTGACTCGGTCCCCAAACAAACTAAACACTACTCTAGCATAGTCTTCCAACCATTCAGCAATCAAGGGATTAGAGAATCCTCCTAGCTCTTGAAGCTTTTGTGGCAAGTCCCAATGGTAAATTGTAACTATTGGCACGATATTGTACTTCAGCAGCTCGTTGATCAAGTTGTTGTAATATTCAACACCTGCAGGGTTAATGTCGTTTGCAAACCCTGTCGGTAGGATCCGCGTCCATGAGAGAGAAAAGCGGTAGACATCGAGACCAAGCTCCCTTGTCATCTCGACGTCGCGCTTGTAGTTGTTGTAGGAGTCAGCGGCAATATCACCGTTGCTCCCGTCCGCGATAGCACTGGGATTGTTGTGGGTCAAGTAATCCCAGATATTTTCACCCTTACCTGTAGAAAAAAAGCAAGAATAATATGTGAAATGCAGAAAATTATTTACCATTCAAGATAATATTTTGGATGGTAAATCACTTTCGGCATCTATAGTTGGTATATTACCGTCAGCATTCCAGCCACCTTCAATTTGGTAGGCGGCAGAAGAGCAGCCAAACAGGAAGTCTTTTGGAAAACTTCTTTGCTGGTTTACGGACGCGCGGCATGCCACGACCACCAAACTGTTGTGAAAAATGTATTAGCATGTTTAAAATAAGGTAGACATAATTTTGATTACTCTGGATAATATATAAAATGTAACTGACGGTGGTTTCTTTAAACGTCATTTTAATAAAATTAAATAGAGCAATTGAGGCTTACCTTAGTATCACAAAAATCTTCATGGCGAATAGATATCACAGTACACTAGGTGTGCAAAAATATCAGAGAATCTTGCTTATCGATTTCACACGATCTCTCACGTAGCTCAACTGTATTCTGCAAAATTTAAGATATAAATAAACTAAATAGGTTCTAAAATAAATTAAAAAAATATTTTTTTTAATTTATTTTAGAACCTATTTAGTTGGGTAACGGAAAAGATTCGGAGTAATAGAAAGAGTAGAAAAAAGAACATCTGCGAGTGAACCAAGCTTCATAAATAATGCAGAGAGAACTGTTACTAAGGGTTTTTACCAAAAAAGAGAAGAAATGCATCAGCGAATGAAGCACGGGCCAATGCAAGTAAATAAAATATGTATGTGTCGCTATAAGCTAAATGTTGACGTACGTATAAAAGCATATATAATTGCCGACCCACAAACGGCTACACCGTTAATATTGTTTCTCCATTATCGTATTCATATTTATAAAAATATTTGAATAAAACGGAATGCACCCAGGCATGAAGGTATTCAACATATTTTCAATTAATTTTCCTGTAGCCTCTAAAAGACTTTAAAATTAAACGGCTGAGAATTTTAAAATAAAAAGACTGTCACAATAAAATATAGTTAAATATGTATGATTATAGAAAAAGGAAAAAAAATGAAAACTACGTTTGAGACCACTTCAAAAAGTACTCTATTTCTACAAAACCAAAAAGCAAAATAAATAAATAATTGATAATGAACACCAACAATCTATGGATGGGTTTAAAATCGTACCAAGCCCAAAATAAAGTAAATGTCGACTCAAGCACTATAATAATTTTATCTCCTGGAAGTAGAAGTTCATTGTCTTTTACTCGTTAAGTAGTAACATGCTAGGTACACAGGCAGGAGTATAATTTCATAAAAAGAAGGAAGATCTGGCATCCTGGGATCGTCGGCAATTACATTAGTTTGCTAAGGCGTTAAGAGGTTGTTCCACGAATGACAACGTCACATTCAACTGTAATTTTTTCGTGGCATTTGTTAATCATAAATATAGAAGCAACCACTCAAGCAAAATAATCCCGCATAGCAAAGACAATTAGATGATATACGTATTTCCAGCAAAAAATGTACAAACCAGTATTTAATATTTTCTTGGGTTTACGCGAATGTTACACATTGAAATCAAACTACAGTTTACGGATTTTATCGCGTTATATTGGTTTCACCTGTTATTACATTTAAACCGAATGATCTAGAAACTACATTTTTATTACTAGCCGACGTTTCGAATTCTTTACAGGATTCATGTTCACGGCAGACCACGGCAGAACTTACTTAGAATAAATGAAGAGTAGATTATATTTATTTTCTACTTAATATTATATTATTTCAGCAAGGTATGCCTCCCGCAAAGTGGACCGACGATTTGGTTAAGATTGTGGGAAGCAGTTGGATGAGGGCGGCTCAAAATCGGTCTGTGTGGAGAACTTTGGGGGAGGCCTATGTCCAGCAGTGGACGCCTCTAAGCTGACATGATGATGATGACTATATTACTGAGCTAACTATTGTTGGAATGATCAATTTTTGAATGAGTTAGTTTTTAGTTAATATTCTTAGCAAAAAACACAAATATTTGACCGTTGATTGTGACGTTGCCGATCGTACTGAAACGGCCTCTTAAGACCAGTTAAATTGCCTTTCGCCATCAAATGTAAAAGTGTTGTGAGTTTAGGTTTTTGGAAATGAGTACTTTTTTAAATAAAATAGTATTACTTTAAATAACTAACATAATAAAAAATGTACTTACAGCAAAGATTAAAAATGCGACGTTCTGCATGGACGGCTCGAGGGTCCAGCAACTGTGACTCTTGTGGTGTTGGCATCGGTTTTATACGTATCAGCCTTTCATAGCGTGCAAATTACGTACTGTACTCTTTATTCGGCACTCCGTCAACACAACTGGCCAAATATTAGCACCGAAGTTATGTGTTGTTGACTTTGTTCCAAGTTTTGTTCAGTACATCCTTGAAATGAATGCCGAAATATCGGTTACACAAAACAAAGGTACATGGTGCCTATACACGCTGATTTTTCTTCATTCTTACTTCTACTAGTTTATTATCATTGCGTAAACCCACAGCTTTCTGTGGACTTACGAAGGAATAGGTACAGCTATTTAGTTACATGTGTTTATTATTTTAATCATTATTATGTGCTTAAATTTATTGAAGTTGTCATCGTAATTAATTTGTGTTTTGTAAGTACGTAAATTAGTTATCACTATACATCCTTACTTCTTAGTGCTGTGCTGACTGACACGTGTTTAATGTGTAGGTTACACACGCTGTACGTACTGTACCTAAAACAGCTGTTGACCTCGCCGCGCGCCGTCATATTTAAAGCGCGCCGACGCGCTCGATCGAGTCGTGCGTTACTAAGTATTTTTAGAATTATTGACTTTTACAACTTTTTTATTTTACGTGGCAGGTCAATTTTGATTTTTGAATATGACTAGCAGATATTTTTTCCAATGTGAGGTTTGGTTTTTTTTTCCTAAACCAATAAAAAATCAGCGTGTATATCCCGTCGAAACAGTAAAAAGTATTTGTTCCAATATCTGACCACCACCACTTTAATTTTTTAACATAATTATTCAACTTTGACTATTCTTCAATATTATACTATACATTTTCTAAAAGTGGCGTTGGTGAATAGAAAAATGTTTCCATCGTCGAATAACTACAAAGCGATCCAAAGGTGTGCAGACTCCAACTGGATTGATTGCTCCCTGATTCTAAACTTAGCAGCTTCTGTACCATGATAGCCAGATTGAATTGATTTAAAATACTTACTTATATATTCTGGAAAACATACAGATTATAAGAGGTAAAAAAATACACATTAATACAGAACATGTCATTATGTTCATCACATAAAGATTGGTCATCATCATCGGCCCTGTATATAAACTGTCCCACAGCTGAGCCCGGGCCTTTTCTCACTAGGAGAAAGTTAAGGCCATAGTCCGTCACGCTGGCCAATTGCGACTGCAGACTTCACATGTCTTTCGAGGACATTATCGTTTTCCTTCATCGCTTAGCATGCGATGATTTAATACGCACATAACTTCGAAAAGTCATTGATGCGCGCCGAGGATTCGAACCCGAGACCCTCTGCGTCGCAGTGATTGGTGCTGGATGCTAATCAAATCAAATCTTTAACTTGGCTTAGCACTCAAGTACTAACCGCTAGACGAACAGGTCGGTTGAGATATTATTTTACTTCTAAATTATTATATTGCTGACTTCACCCACGGCTTCGTCCACCTAAATAATACCTACACCAAAACCTTCCGGAACGAACTTCTCACTATCTATTGGTGAACACCGTATAAATATCCTTTCGGTAGTTTTATGTTTTCGCGTTCGTACAGAAAAATCAATGCAGCCGGCAGACTTTGTTTTATAATATACATATATATGTCGCAGGTATTTAGTCAAAATCGGAGTATTTTAATTTTACTAGTGAAATTATAATTACACAGATTATAGTCAATTGCTGAACTTGATCAATTTATTTGAATAATTTTTACAATTAAATTACAGATTATTAATTTTAACTATATACATTACTATCTTACATAATCATAATATCTAAGAATATCATCATCATCATCGCTCTAGCGTTATCCCGGTTGCATGCAAGACTGGCACGCCTTGGAGCCCGAGGTCTGCTTACTGGTCTAGCCAGATATGACAGAATATCAATTTTTCCATAGAGCGACTGCCGTCTGACCTCCGCAACTGAAAGGGATAGCGATATTCCATGGCTTAGACCAGTATCAGTTTATTTGAGGGTACTGACTCCCCGTAACGACTGTCAAAGATCTTCATGACAACTATGATACACACTTAACTTCGAAAAGTCATTGGTGTGCGCCGTGGATTCGAACCCGATACCCTCTGCATGGCAGTCAGTTGGTATCTCCACTAGGCTATCGCTGCCTGAATAATAGTATAGGCCGAATATATATTAATTTTGAATAGGCGATCTGAAATTTCTCAAAAAATTTGATTTTTCTTCCTCTAAGAAAGAATCGAAAGATTCTTCAAATACTGGAGAACCTAGGAAGCGAAGACAACTCTTGTCAACAATTTTGATTTGATTGATTAAATTTAGATATTATCGAATGTTTTTTGTGGAGTCTGTTGTATTTATAAATAGCTCACATTTACTATAATTTAGTTCCAAACCAATAGATGCGAATTTATTTTTAAGAAAAGTCAAATCTTGCAATACTATATCTGCTTCACCTCCCAGGGTCCCGTCATCTAAGTACCATACATTAAATTTAGAATTATTTGCCGAATAATGGGTTGTATAGCTAAGCCAAAAATTACTGGTCCAAAAGGGTCACCTTGTTGGCATCCAACTGCAGATTCCAAAAGATTGTCCTGATATAGTATTTTTGTCGGATACCTGTAACAGTGCCAAAGAAATTTTAAATTTTAGGGGTTTCTAATTTTGCCAGTGGCAACAAAGTGTCCCTATTCACTGAATTGAAGGCGTTCTTCAAGTTAACCTTCAGAATGACCTCCCTATCACCACTTCCAGGATACGTCGAAAGGTCATGTATAGCAGCCTCACAACCTCTCTTGGAATCAAAACCTAGTTGAAGAGGCTGGAATTTACAGCTTATCTTAGCTGCTATACGCCGATACATATGTGCAACCCACGGCAATGGGACGAATGCCACCATCTCTCTTGTTAAGAGCGCACAGGTTCGCCCCATACAGGATATCAATGATAGCATCGTCCATATTACCGGAGAGCATCATAATATATATACTAGCGCAGTCAACTCCTTCAGAAGTGTATCGCCAGCCACACTAGCCCTTGCACACACAAGATCTTTTAGATGTTGTGGTGTCAACGCATCGAGGCCGCCTGCCGAGCCACTTCGGGAGGAGTAAACTGCTGCTAACACGTCCTTGGCCGTGGTGATTAGATATTCTGATTCACTGTCGTGAGCTTCAGGAAAGGAGAGATCATTAATGGGCGCTGGATGCTTGCTCTTCAGACCCGCAAGCGTATTTGGAAAGCAAGGCGCCACCACACCAATGCTAAATAAAAGTCTAGACGCGCCCTGTATGTCCTCATCAGCCTTTAACAGTCCACTGCTGGACTAGGCCTCTCCTTTAAAAGGAAGGATTGGCCTACTCTACCACGCTGGCTAAACGGGTTGGTATAGGGTTTGTATCAAGTTTTCCTTCTCTTACAGTACTGTTCTCTGCATATCATCCATCATCTCTAAGATTTATATACGGTAATTTACATAGTATCCGAACATCTGGCAATTTTTTTCTATATACTCACGCCTTTATCCCCGAAGGGGAAGGCAGAGGTGAAATATTACACCCACATTTCGCCAAGAATTTTTAGGTCCCACGTAATAGGGGGCGAGCCTATTGGCGTTACGAATCCGGAATAGGGAATCGAACCCGGGTCGGGTTCGATTCCCGAGTCGGGCAAAAGTGTTACTGGGTTTTTCCGAATTCTCAGTAGCAGCACAGCAAAGTCTGGTGATGTGCCCGGTAACGGCAATAGGCTCGCCCCCTATTACGTGGGACCTAAAAATTCTTGGCGAAATGTGGGTGTAATATTTCACCTCTGCCTTCCCCTCGGCTCCAAGGCGGGCTCCTCGGCTCAAGCAGACCTCGGGCTCCAAGGCGTGCCAGTCTTGCATGCAACCGGGATAACGCTAGAGCGATGATGATGATGATATTCTTAGATATTATGATTATGTAAGATAGTAATGTATATAGTTAAAATTAATAATCTGTAATTTAATTGTAAAAATTATTCAAATAAATTGATCAAGTTCAGCAATTGACTATAATCTGTGTAATTATAATTTCACTAGTAAAATTAAAATACTCCGATTTTGACTAAATACCTGCGACATATATATGTATATTATAAAACAAAGTCTGCCGGCTGCATTGATTTTTCTGTACGAACGCGAAAACATAAAACTACCGAAAGGATATTTATACGGTGTTCACCAATAGATAGTGAGAAGTTCGTTCCGGAAGGTTTTGGTGTAGGTATTATTTAGGTGGACGAAGCCGTGGGTGAAGTCAGCAATATAATAATTTAGAAGTAAAATAATATCTCAACCGACCTGTTCGTCTAGCGGTTAGTACTTGAGTGCTAAGCCAAGTTAAAGATTTGATTTGATTAGCATCCAGCACCAATCACTGCGACGCAGAGGGTCTCGGGTTCGAATCCTCGGCGCGCATCAATGACTTTTCGAAGTTATGTGCGTATTAAATCATCGCATGCTAAGCGATGAAGGAAAACGATAATGTCCTCGAAAGACATGTGAAGTCTGCAGTCGCAATTGGCCAGCGTGACGGACTATGGCCTTAACTTTCTCCTAGTGAGAAAAGGCCCGGGCTCAGCTGTGGGACAGTTTATATACAGGGCCGATGATGATGACCAATCTTTATGTGATGAACATAATGACATGTTCTGTATTAATGTGTATTTTTTTACCTCTTATAATCTGTATGTTTTCCAGAATATATAAGTAAGTATTTTAAATCAATTCAATCTGGCTATCATGGTACAGAAGCTGCTAAGTTTAGAATCAGGGAGCAATCAATCCAGTTGGAGTCTGCACACCTTTGGATCGCTTTGTAGTTATTCGACGATGGAAACATTTTTCGATTCACCAACGCCACTTTTAGAAAATGTATAGTATAATATTGAAGAATAGTCAAAGTTGAATAATTATGTTAAAAAATTAAAGTGGTGGTGGTCAGATATTGGAACAAATACTTTTTACTGTTTCGACGGGATATACACGCTGATTTTTTATTGGTTTAGGAAAAAAAAACCAAACCTCACATTGGAAAAAATATCTGCTAGTCATATTCAATAAATCAAAATTGACCTGCCACGTAAAATAAAAAAGTTGTAAAAGTCAATAATTCTAAAAATACTTAGTAACGCACGACTCGATCGAGCGCGTCGGCGCGCTTTAAATATGACGGCGCGCGGCGAGGTCAACAGCTGTTTTAGGTACAGTACGTACAGCGTGTGTAACCTACACATAAAACACGTGTCAGTCAGCACAGCACTAAGAAGTAAGGATGTATAGTGATAACTAATTTACGTACTTACAAAACACAAATTAATTACGATGACAACTTCAATAATTTTAAGCACATAATAATGATTAAAATAATAAACACATGTAACTAAATAGCTGTACCTATTCCTTCGTAAGTCCACAGAAAGCTGTGGGTTTACGCAATGATAATAAACTAGTAGAAGTAAGAATGAAGAAAAATCAGCGTGTATAGGCACCATGTACCTTTGTTTTGTGTAACCGATATTTCGGCATTCATTTCAAGGATGTACTGAACAAAACTTGGAACAAAGTCAACAACACATAACTTCGGTGCTAATATTTGGCCAGTTGTGTTGACGGAGTGCCGAATAAAGAGTACAGTACGTAATTTGCACGCTATGAAAGGCTGATACGTATAAAACCGATGCCAACACCACAAGAGTCACAGTTGCTGGACCCTCGAGCCGTCCATGCAGAACGTCGCATTTTTAATCTTTGCTGTAAGTACATTTTTTATTATGTTAGTTATTTAAAGTAATACTATTTTATTTAAAAAAGTACTCATTTCCAAAAACCTAAACTCACAACACTTTTACATTTGATGGCGAAAGGCAATTTAACTGGTCTTAAGAGGCCGTTTCAGTACGATCGGCAACGTCACAATCAACGGTCAAATATTTGTGTTTTTTGCTAAGAATATTAACTAAAAACTAACTCATTCAAAAATTGATCATTCCAACAATAGTTAGCTCAGTAATATAGTCATCATCATCATGTCAGCTTAGAGGCGTCCACTGCTGGACATAGGCCTCCCCCAAAGTTCTCCACACAGACCGATTTTGAGCCGCCCTCATCCAACTGCTTCCCACAATCTTAACCAAATCGTCGGTCCACTTTGCGGGAGGCATACCTTGCTGAAATAATATAATATTAAGTAGAAAATAAATATAATCTACTCTTCATTTATTCTAAGTAAGTTCTGCCGTGGTCTGCCGTGAACATGAATCCTGTAAAGAATTCGAAACGTCGGCTAGTAATAAAAATGTAGTTTCTAGATCATTCGGTTTAAATGTAATAACAGGTGAAACCAATATAACGCGATAAAATCCGTAAACTGTAGTTTGATTTCAATGTGTAACATTCGCGTAAACCCAAGAAAATATTAAATACTGGTTTGTACATTTTTTGCTGGAAATACGTATATCATCTAATTGTCTTTGCTATGCGGGATTATTTTGCTTGAGTGGTTGCTTCTATATTTATGATTAACAAATGCCACGAAAAAATTACAGTTGAATGTGACGTTGTCATTCGTGGAACAACCTCTTAACGCCTTAGCAAACTAATGTAATTGCCGAAGATCCCAGGATGCCAGATCTTCCTTCTTTTTATGAAATTATACTCCTGCCTGTGTACCTAGCATGTTACTACTTAACGAGTAAAAGACAATGAACT
Organism: Euclidia mi; assembly: GCA_944739405.2. Taxonomy (NCBI): domain Eukaryota; kingdom Metazoa; phylum Arthropoda; class Insecta; order Lepidoptera; family Erebidae; genus Euclidia; species Euclidia mi. The sequence goes on from OX123185.2 coordinate 60,855,979, forward strand.
TCTACTTCCAGGAGATAAAATTATTATAGTGCTTGAGTCGACATTTACTTTATTTTGGGCTTGGTACGATTTTAAACCCATCCATAGATTGTTGGTGTTCATTATCGATTATTTATTTATTTTTCTTTTTGGTTTTGTAGAAATAGAGTACTTTTTTAAGTGGTCTCAAACGTAGTTTTCATTTTTTTTCCTTTTTCCATAATCATACATACAGAGTTTAACTACATTTTATTGTGACAGTCTTTTTATTTTAAAATTCTCAGCCGTTTAATTTTAAAGTCTTTTAGAGGCTACAGGAAAATTAATTGAAAATATGTCGGATACCTTCATGCCTGGATGCATTCCGTTTTATTCAAATATTTTTATAAATATGAATACGATAATGGAGAAACAATATTAACGGTGTAGCCGTTTGTGGGTCGGCAATTATATATGCTTTTATACGTACGTCAACATTTAGCTTATAGCGACACATACATATTTTATTTACTTGCATTGGCCCGTGCTTCATTCGCTGATGCATTTCTTCTCTTTTTTGGTAGAAACCCTTAGTAACAGTTCTCTCTGCATTATTTATGAAGCTTGGTTCACTCGCAGATGTTCTTTTTTCTACTCTTTCTATTACTCCGAATCTTTTCCGTTACCCAACTAAATAGGTTCAGAAATAAATTTAAAAAAATATTTTTTAAATTTATTTTTGAACCTATTTAGTTTATTTATATCTTAAATTTTGCAGAATACAGTTGAGCTACGTGAGAGATCGTATGAAATCGATAAGCAAGATTCTCTGATATTCTTGCACACCTAGTGTACTGTGATATCTATTCGCTATGAAGATTTTTGTGATACTAAGGTAAGCCTCAATTGCTCTATTTAATTTTATTAAAATGACGTTTAAAGAAACCACCGTCAGTAACATTTTATATATTATCCAGAGTAATCAAAATTATGTCTACCTTATTTTAAACATGCTAATACATTTTTCACAACAGTTTGGTGGTCGTGGCGTGCCGCGCGTCTGTAAACCAGCAAAGAAGTTTTCCAAAAGACTTCCTGTTTGGCTGCTCTTCTGCCGCCTACCAAATTGAAGGTGGCTGGAATGCTGACGGTAAGATACCAACTATAGATGCTGAAAGTGATTTACCATCCAAAATATTATCTTGAATCGTAAATCATTTTCCGCATTCCACATATTATTCTTGCTTTTTTTCTACAGGTAAGGGTGAAAATATCTGGGATTACTTGACCCACAACAATCCCAGTGCGATCGCGGACGGGAGCAACGGTGATATTGCCGCTGACTCCTACAACAACTACAAGCGCGACGTCGAGATGACAAGGGAGCTTGGTCTCGATGTCTACCGCTTTTCTCTCTCATGGACGCGGATCCTACCGACAGGGTTTGCAAACGAGATTAACCCTGCAGGTGTTGAATATTACAACAACTTGATCAACGAGCTGCTGAAGTACAATATTGTGCCAATAGTTACAATTTACCATTGGGACTTGCCACAAAAGCTTCAAGAGCTAGGAGGATTCTCTAATCCCTTGATTGCTGAATGGTTGGAAGACTATGCTAGAGTAGTGTTTAGTTTGTTTGGGGACCGAGTCAAACATTGGATCACTATTAACGAGCCCAGAGAAATTTGTAACTACGGTTACGGCGGCGTTTTTAATGCTCCGCTTTTAAATGCAACTGCTGTAGGAACATATCTGTGCGCTAAACATTTAGTTCTGGCTCATGCTAATGTGTATCATGCATATAACAATGATTTTAAGCCAACACAGGGTGGCCAGTGTGGTATTACTCTCAGTGTCAACTGGAACGGACCCTTGACGGACTCTGAAGAGGATAAGTTTGCTGCCGAACTCAAGGCACAGGCTGAGGTAAGTGTCGGAATGAGTGTTAATATATTGTAATTATTGTTATAAAACAGTTTTTTAAATTATGTTTGTTCACAGTGGGGTCTCTACGCTGAGCCAATTTTCTCTGCTAAAGGTGGTTTTCCTAAAGAATTTGCTGAGAGGGTAGCTAAAAAGAGCGCTGAGCAAGGCTATCCAAGGTCACGTCTCCCAGAATTTACCGAAGAGGAGAAAAACCGGGCCCGCGGTGCATCTGACTTCTTCGGCATAAACCATTATTCGGGTATTTGCGTAACAGCTCTACCAGAGTATAAAATACCTGCTGTTGTTCCTTCTCAGGACGATGATTTGGATGTTGGAACTTATTTACCTGCTGAATGGCCAGTAGCTGCCTCTCATTGGTTGGCGGTATGTTGTTATCTTTGTAACATTTTAAAAGACATATTTGTTTATAAGAATATATCTTTTGTCACGTGGGACACAGGTCTAATCAACCGACAACACTATGAACACCCTGACTCGGTGGATTACACAAAGTGTTGTCTCGTATGGGGATCCAACTCACAACGCCGCGTGTTGTGCAGTGTTGAACCCTGACTCAATGTCAACCGCTTAAACTTCTTAACCACGCGTGCTGGCAGAATTGGCAACAATTAATTGAATATTGGGTGCTTTATTTTAAAAGTGAAAAATGTACTCAAACTCAGAACTAATTTATTTTATATATTTACAGTTGGCACCGAATAGTCTCTACAATGTCTTAACAACGGTGCAGAAGAAATACAATAACCCTGTAATATACGTCACGGAAAACGGATGGTCCAACTTACCAAACAGTAGCCTCATAGATGATGACAGAATACGGTACTATAGGGCAGCATGGGAGAACTTATTGGATGCGTTGGATGAAGGCGTCAACATCAAAGGATATATGGCATGGAGTTTGATGGACAACTTCGAGTGGACAGGGGGATATACGTAAATAAAATTACAATGTTTTTTACTTTTATTGATGCAGTGATGGGCCAGTGGAGCTACAGACTGCTAAGTATGACATGACATGTACACTTGGTATCAAATCCATGGCAAGCCCTACTGACTTTGGCCCAGATAAATAAAAGAGTGGACTGTTTGAAAAGGTAGTATAATCCAGGTTCTACAATAGGTTTGTAAAATAATATTAAACAACGTGTGATCGCTATGGTGTCGTCGACGTACTGGGGGCGCGCGAGTCCTTGAGCCCGTCGTTGTGCCTCGCGCCGATGTGTGTGTGATGTTGTTTCAAGTGTTAACGCTGTGTGCGTTAACATATTCCCTGGCCAACATGGAAAGGCCAACCCAGCTGCAGCATCATGAAGCTGCTGGTTGAGGAATGCTTTGCGTTCAATCCGGTAGTCCATCTATCAATAGGCATATTTTATGAAAAGCCCTTATTTTTATATAAGGTTCTCCATCAGGACCAGGATACAGCTTTACTATACTAGATTATACAATTGTCATTCGATGCAATACAAGTACATCGAATTACAACTGTATCGAATTACGAACACTTCCAACTACAGTTTACAGATTCTATCACGATATACAGCTATAAATAATGTAGTTTCTAGATCATTAGATTTATTTATTTATTTATTTATTTACCATTTGGAAAACCAACAGCTATAACAATAAACATAAAATGACTGAAATTTGAAGCAGTAAGCCAATTACAGGTTCTCACGGATAGTAAGATTTAAATGTAATGTCTTTAAAACCGATATATCGTGACAGATCTGTAAACCGTTGTTTGATTTCAATGTGTAACATTCGTGTAAACCCAATAAAATACTACGAACACTTCAATTTAGAAATAATAAAGGCTACAAAAATATTTAATTAAAACATTAAACATGGATTTTGACGATGCAGAAAATTAAAACAACAATATTGTAAACTCAGCGGTTGTACTCTCGGTATTAGACAATATATTACTATATTTTTATTTGCAGTCAACTTTTTGGTATGTATCAAGTAGACTTCGAGGACCCAGCTCGTACGCGCACGGCCAAGAAGTCAGCGTTGGTGTATAAGCATCTTATCAGTAACCGATATTTGGACCATGACTACGAACCTGAGGATCTGACAATTAGCATCGACGAGGGCCATTGAAGATTTTTTGCAAATTATTTTAAATAAAATTTGTTGTTGTCCTGTTTCAAAAATATAGTTCAATGCCACGCAATTTTATGCGCTGGCCGAAAAAGAAATTTGTTAATCATTATGCTTAACTGTTACTAATGACATAAATAGGTACTTGAAATTGACATACATTTGACTTATTTTATGCAATAAATATAAGCATTCCATTCCAGTGAAGACTGAATTTTGCAAATGATTTTATACGAATATTTTTCTTTGGCACTGTATTTAAATATACTGTTTCTATAATCCTGCATAGTCAAAGTCAAAATCATTTCTTCATCCAGGTCACAATGTGCTGATGGACATCAAGACCATAATAAAGTATTATTGTACTTACTTCAGCTATTGTTACTTGCTATTTACTTTTAATTATAAACAAGTAAGTGAAGGACCCAGTCTCAACTCGCATGGCCAAGAAGTGAGCTTTGTATAATAATATAAACATATCCATAAGAACCGGATTATGGATCACGACTGCGAACCTGACAATATGATCATGTATCTATAATTTTGGCATTAAGCTTTGAACATTGCATTTCCTTATTTTAATAGTGATTAAATTATGTTGAAGATGTTGTACACATTTATTTCCTGCGCTAAAAAGATAAGCTATTCCTCGAACTGCAATTATTTTAAACCGCAACCAACAAACCGCTACTAAATTATTCCTCAAAACGCAACTTATATTTTAAGTTGCGATAGTAATGACCATTAACTGACTTAACTGACAGTAAATATCAATGTGATATACACTTATGGTCACAATAAGAACAGTTAAAAACTGTTATACGATTAGCGATGGTAAATATAAGAAAACCTCACTAAACTAAACAAAATCATGAAGTCACAGATAGTTTAAATATCACATCTATATTTTCGTTGGTTGATAGTCATATTGCAACTTGATAATTAGTTGCGTTTCTTGGAATAATTTAGTAGCTTCATTCATTGATTCGTTCAATATAATGGCTGCGTTTCAAATAATTTCGGTTTGAGAAATACCCCAAAGTATTAGTATTGCCCGTCACTAATAATATCTATTGGTTCTGTATACTAAATATCACGTTATGCTTACTACGTTAATCGCAACCTTGACAGTGATATCTGCCGTACGATTTCTATGATAAAATTTCATTTAATCTTACAGATTACGTATCTCTACTGTATCTACGGATAGTGTAGTTAAAAATACGATATCAGCAATATTATCATTATTGAAAATAAAGATAACTATTTCCTTTACAATTTGCTGAGGTTGATATTTATACTGATATTGTTAATATTTCTTCACTCTATTCATAAAAATATTAACAATATCAGTTTCAATAATCACGTTAAATCATTTTCGTCAGCATCCGAGTTATAGGTGGGTGACCGAGCACAAGAAGTTACAGTGTTTTGTGTGTCTGAGGATTCGTGTAATCGTCTTTGCAGTCACGACATTTCGCAGAATATACATGGATATGTTGATACCGGTCTAAACCATAGGATTTTTCTAATATTTAAGGTTGTGCCGAGCAGGAGGCTTCTATGTTTTGTTTTTCGTCTAAGTGTGTGGCCAACTCTGGTGTGGGAGTTTAAAGACCGCCCAAAGGTCTCCGACGTGGCCTAACGATCCTTATCCTTGGACAAGAACCAGGACTGAGAGCTTCACGTGCCCTCCGAAGCACGGTAGCGCTCAGATGTAAATGCCCCACACGGTCACCCATCCAAGTGGTGACCTGTACAAGCGGCTTCTATTATTACTCTGATAAGACTTGGATGCTCATTGGATAAATTAGAAAATATTTTTAACTTGTGACTTTATAATATGATAATGATTAGCGGTTAATAATCGCGCAGGTTCTTAATTAAGGGTTTGAACATTTTTGTACCCCTAAACGACTGGGCTACATCAGGCATAATGACTACAAGATAATCCCTTTTTATAGACTCACGCCTGTATCGCCGAAGGGGTAGGTAGAGGCGTAATATTACAACCACATTTAGCCACAAATTTTTAGGTCCCACGTAATAGGGGGCGCGCCTATTGCCATTACCGGGCACATCACCAAACTCCTTGCTGTTACTGAGAATTCGGAAAAACTCAGTATGTAACACTTTTTGCCCTACCCAGTGGACTACAAGACTGTGCTTATTAATATTGTCCAACTGGCATAAATCTAAGCTGATGATCGTATTAAGCAGTAATTAAAATATAAAATAAAAAAAATCTTGACTAAAAAACTTGAATTGCCGCTTTTGATATAAATGGTAAGGTTGTTAAAACCTTGTTTGAAACTATGCGAAACTTTGAATATCTGGGCCGGTTTCATCTTAACAAAGATGGACTAAGTTTGAAGTACCTGCGAAGTAAATCACCACGAGTAAGCGATTCTTAAGTGTAAGAAGGAATCTTCGCCTGGACTCTACTTGGCGAATTTTAAAGTGTAAAAAAATTTGAAAACATTTTTTAAGTACAATGTAACGTATGTCCGGTACTTACCGCATTGCGTCACAGTACCGCCCATACGCTCGGCCAATCAGAGAAAGCCATCATCCGCGCTCGCAAAGCCTGACCAAATATGGTCATAAACGGACTCTCACCCTGATGGAAGGCCCGGTATATAAAGGGGCCGACAGAGAGGTCGGCACCACCACACACACACGGCTAGAGATTGCCCGCGCCCCAAGGAAGAGCCAGCGACATGCGCCAACTGCGGGGGCGAACACCCCGCAAATCATGTCAACTGTCCCGTGTTCAAGCGCGAAGCACGCAACAGAAAGGCCGGGACAGTTGCCATTACCGGCGAGCCGCGCCAAGGGCCGGCACCGGTAAACACGCAACCCCAAGGAGAGGCCGCACAGGCGACAACACTGATGGCAAAGGCGAACGACCCCCCAGCTCGTGGAACAGGCGGCAAGAAGAGAGGGCGGAGGAACCGCGCCCGCGGTAGGCGAGGCGCACCCGCCTCTGAGACACCCGCACCCGCAACCACACCCGCACCCGCACCTACCGTGGAGAAACCACTCAAACGAAAGGGCGGCCCCGGGAAGGCCCCAAAAACCCCCGCTGAAGCACCCCAGCCGGCAGCTCACACAGTCGCCGCCCCCGCGGGTACAACCGCGCCCCAGGGGAGAAAGGGGAAGAAGGCGAAAGCCCCGCACGCCAGCGAAGGCACCAAGAGCTCCGGCACCGTTCAGGCCGCTGTCGCGGTACTGCAACAAGTGCTCACCGCTATGAGCGAAGGCCGCGACAAACAGACGATCGTAGGCATCATCCTCAAGGGCCTGGCGGACCTTGTTCTTCAAAATGAATAGTAAGCCCTTGAGGATCGTACACTGGAATGCCCGCGGCCTGAACAGGAAGGCCGCCCTACTCCGCCCTCTACTGCAGGAACAGGACATTGACGTGGCGCTTATAAACGAGACGCACCTGGGACCTGCAGACCAACCACGATTCCCAGGTTTCCTCGTTTATCGGAGGGACGAAATTTCACCCGAGGGAAGGAGCTACCGCGGACTGGCAGTGCTGATCAAGCGACGAGTCGTACACCAGCCGCTACCTACACCGAATTTCAACACCTTATACACGCTGGGTGTCGAAGTGCACCTAGGCGGTGCCAACTTACACCTCCACGCCGCTTACAAGCCGCCCGCTATATCACCAGACGTCGCCGAGCTGCGGTCGCTCCTGAGCGTCCCGCACCCTGTTATCATAGCGGGCGACTTAAACTGTAAGCACCCAGCGTGGAATTCGTCGAACACTTACCACGCTGGTGTACGACTATTTAAAGACGCCGAGTCATACGAGTACGTGGTCGCGGGACCGGAGGTACCCACACACTACCCGGACGACACTACACTGATGCCCGACGTACTCGACATAATCGTACATAATGAGACGCACTGCCAAATACAACAAGAGGTACTCGACGACGAGCTGTTGTCGGATCACCAACCTGTGCTCGTCGTCGTACAGCAGCAGCCTACGCGGATCGTCCCTCCAGCGCCACGTTACAAACCGGACTGGACCAAATTCGCAGAAACGATTGAGACCACCACACCAACTCGCCCTATCAACTCCGCGGCCGACGTCGACGTCGTTCGCCACGCCGATAGCTCCCGAAGAGGACCCTATCTACTTCTCCCCTGGCATGGTTCAACGTGTCATTCGGCAGACCCAGCCCCGGAACCTGAACCGGAACCCCCGCCCCTGAGGCGGATGGGATACCGAACGCAGCGCTGCGCCGCCTGCCGCACCGTACCGTGGCAGCGCTGGCGCGCCTGTTTACGGGGATCGTCCGCACAGGCGTCTTCCCCACCTGTTGGAAAGAGGGCCGGATAATCATGTTGTCCAAGCCAGGCAAGAACACTATGAAGCCTGAGAGCTATCGGCCGATCACCTTGCTGCCCACCATCTCGAAGGTGTTCGAAAAGCTCCTGCTGCGGCACCTCACACCGCACATCACGCCCAGACCTGAGCAGTTCGGGTTCCGCGCCTTAGACTCAACCACACTGCAACTGTCGAGGGTACTGCACCGGATAGCGGCGGCGCGTAACAAACGCGAGCACGCCGTGGCAGTATTCCTCGACATGGAAAAGGCATTTGACCGAGTATGGCATTCCGGTCTGCTTTACAAGCTCTCCACCTCCACAGCGCCCCGTCGCGCCGTCAAGACGGTCCAATCGTTTCTGCACAACAGGACATTCAGAGTGGCAGTGGAACAGGAGATATCCGAGCTCCACACCATCTCCGCCGGAGTCCCGCAGGGCTCCTGTCTCTCGCCTGTGCTCTACACACGCTTCACCGACGACATCCCCGTCGCCGAGGGCACTGAACTGGCCCTGTACGCTAATGACGCGGCGTACATCACTACAAGCATCAACGCCTACCACGCCGCGTCTAAGATGCAGCGCACCCTCGACCTCCTACCCCGCTGGCTATCGCAATGGCGACTGTCGGTGAACGTGGGTAAGTCACAGGCGATTCTATTTAGCTCCAAACGAGACCATCCACTGCCACTCCAACTACAGGACGGGTTCATCCCGTGGACGAGGACGGCTAAATACCTGGGGGTCACTCTCGACCGCCTACTCACCCTTGAGTCGCACGTCCGCCAAGTCGTCGCGCAGGTCCGCACTACGAGAGCGCTATTGCGTCCAGTGCTCCGCTCCAGACTCCCGCTACGCGTCAAGCTGGGGGTGTACAAAACGTATGTACGCTCCCGGCTCACCTACGCCGCCCCCGCCTGGTTCGCGCTTACGAGCGAGACGAACAAGGCCCGCCTCCGCGCGCAGCAATCACTCTCGCTGCGCGCCATCGTAGGTGCCCCCCGCACCGTACGTAACGCCGTGATCCAGCGGGACACGCGAATAGAGAGCCTGGACGCCTACATCCGCCGTCTGTCCGTGGGGATGTTCGAGCGAGCCGACGCCTCGGCCTGGGACCACGTCCGGGACCTGGCCCCCTGGCACGCCCGCCCCCCGGACAAGAAGAAGCTGCCGCGAGACCTGCTCATCACCCCCGACGACTCCGAGGACACCACGGTCACCCCCAGGTAACCGCCACCTCTAACCGGGTAGAACCCACTCTTCCCCACTGTTGCAGGTGACCGCCCCTTTCCGCGCGACATCTGTGCGTATGACGCGCATACGTGCATCATGTGCGCGCGCGGGCGACCACCGCAACAGCGGACGCCTACACTTCACACACAATAAAGACACCTACTTCACCACTATCAGCACTGACATACCTCACAGAGGCCGCACGTAAGCCGCCGTCCGCGTCGCTGGCTACACGGAGCTGGGCCTCCCCCGGTTCGCCGGGGGTCTCACCTGGCTCGTGCTGACTGCCCGGACGGCGTGAAGTGTGCACGGCCTTGTGAACAACACAATCGTTGTTGACGACGACACTGTAGGGCATACAGCCCGCCCCAACTACCTGCCCTTTATTCAAGGGGCAGCGTCTAGACACCGCTGGAGAAGGGCACAGGCCCTGTACCAGCCTCCGCCAACCCTCTAGGGGGTTGCGTGAAGACCCGACTGTGGCCGGCACCACTACTCTATCTACCTACGATAATTACGCGTACTTACTGGCCCTACGTCGTATCTACGTGTATCCTGGTCCCAGCTAAGTGTAAGCTACTATATTTACTGCGTTAGCGTACTGCCCATCTCTCTACCTGCTAGCTGAGGCCGGCTGACGCCGCCTGCCTGACTCTATTGGTTGTGGCTTTCCTAATGCTGTTTCCCTACAGGTTCCAGGTTCACGTTAAGACTCCGGCTACGCTCCTAGACCGCTACACTTCCTGCATCGCCTTCGGCGTCACCTCTGCCGAAGAGTCTGGCCTGCCCTGCTCATCGTACTCGCACCGCCGGCGTCTGCCAGCTGAAACAACGGCCTGCGAGGATCTACCGCTACGCGCAGCCTTCGAGCAGCCTGCCTACACACTACCGGAGGGAACAGCGTGGGAGACTGCAGCCCTTAGTGTTCAGGTCAGTGTCGTGTTATTGGTCGGTCATACTCGTGGCAAGGGAAGTGAGACAATACTCGGCAAATAAACGCATAGAACCTTTTCTGCGTTTTAATACCAGAACCCGCTACAACAACTTTATACCATTATATTGATATTCTATTTACTGTTTGCCACAATACACAAAGATTATTTTTAGGCTTAATTTACACAGGCACACAGTCGAAGCGTCACTACAGGTTATATTTATTAACCCTAGAGTAGTCGCGCATTTCCATGAAACGTGACTGATCGCGTGGGGAGCATTTTGCCGTCCATACTCAGTCATATTTTTTTTTACTAAATTGTAGTTAAATAAATTTACAATCATTTTAAAAGTACAGAATAAAACATAAACTCTCAGAAAGTAATATTTATTAAAGTTTTTACTTAGTATTTATGTAAAACATGCTTTGGCATGTTTAAGGTATTTTTTTAATTTTAATAATATCTTTACCTTAACCTACATAAAAATATGGAAAAATAAGAATTATTAACAAAATTAAACGTTTTCAATATGTTCGATATGTACTTCAGTAAAACAGTTCTGACACCTGAACGTAAAATGTTCGTTGCACAGTAACTTTGCGCATCTATTGCACCCTTTTTTGGTCCTTAATTATTTTTTTGATGGACATACTGTACATATACTTTCAATACTCGATGGTATATTTTGTTGTTCCAGTGGCACAAATCGAAGGATTTGGTTTACCAGCTGTTTTTACAAAGTATTTACTTTAGACTAGCGTGCACCAGCTTCTTCAAAAGCCGTCTCTTCTTACAACCACGAAACTAATTGTGCATTTTGCTTGTTCATTTTGCTTACCAAAAAAAAATATTAGTTTAAGAAACAAAAAGAAAATCATCCACAAACATAATAAATTACTACGATATTTACTTCAAAACAAAATTTTGGACAAAGAAAACTAATAATATTTCAACTAAACTAAAAAACAATCACAAGAAGTTTACTTATGTGAGTAGTCGCGCAGTGAGCAATTTGCCGCCAAACGCAAGTCACACTGATAATGATCGCTTCTTCCTGGGATCACCCAAGCAATTTCTTCTAATTTCTAAAACAAGGAGCTAAAGGGCAGAGAGGCAGCTACTACGACGCTTGACCTTGACAAATGCATCGTTTAAGAAATAATACAATTTTTCGCCGCGGGCGGCAAAACGCTGATAGTCGAGCACTCTAGGGTTAACTACAACACGTGGCAACGCGCGTCGTGCCGCGACGGCGCGGCGCTTGATTTCATATAAGCATAACACACATATTTTGTACCTTAGTAATGGGAAAATAGAGGTTAATACGCTATACGCTGACGTGTTGGCGGCTAACACGTCGGCGGACTCCGCTCGACTTTAAAACCAAGTGTCAACGGGCGAAGATACGCATTGTTTCGTGTTGACCCTTGATTCCATATAAGTAAATAAAATATAATATAAATAAATATAAAATATAACGCTTCGACTCTGTGCCAGTGTGAGTTGAGCCTTACTGTAGAAGTTGTTTCTCATTAGACAATAAAGTAGGTACATAATATTGATTAAAGGCTGTATGCTGTTATATTTATTTATTTATTTATTTATTTAATTCTTTATTGTACACCAGTAATTACAGAACCAAGTACAGTAAATAACTTATATACGAATGGTAAGTACAAGGGCGGTCTTATCGCATAATGCGATTTCTACCAGACAACCATGGACGGACAGTAACGTCTAAATGGAGAGGTAGTATGCGGGCGTACAATACTAGACTAAAACTAGCTACTTAAAACTAAAATTAACCTAACGAAACTAAATTAATATAAACAATATTTAGATATAATTACATACATACATAAATAATATATACCTACATAATACATATAACAAGTATATAAATAAATATATATATTATACATACATATATACCTACATACATAATGTATATTTTACATATATGTAATTGGATTGGTTGTTGTTACAGTGACAAGTAATGTTCTTTTACGAGCTTTTTAAATATTGGCAGTGTTTTCGATCGTCTAATATCTTCTGGTAGTGAATTCCATAGTCTTGTCGCTAGCACTGTAAATGATTTGTCGAAGAACACAGTAGAGTGCACAGGAATTTTCAACTTAAGATTTTCTGATGATCTCAAGCACTTCGAATGTGTGTCATGCAAGAATACAAATCTTTTCTTGAGATATAGGGGATATGACGGATTAAATAGTACATTACACAGGAGACAGAGAATGTGAGTATTCCGGCGAAGGCGGATTGGCAGCCATTTGAGCTTGTTTCGAAATTCAGAGACGTGGTCATTTTTACGTAAACCAAATATGAACCGTATACAGAAGTTTTGGAGTCGCTCAAGTTTGTCCAGCTGGTCCTCATTAAGATCTAGATAGCTGGCATCGGCATAGTCAAGAATGGGAAGAAGGATAGAATTTGAAGGGGAAAAATATACAACGAAAGAAAAGGGGCGAAACCTAAAGAAAAATATCGTTACTAGTTATAGAACAGAATATATACAAGTACTAAAGTACAGAAGGATCACTTCTCAAACCAATTTATTGAAATTGCGACTCTTGCTACTAAGCAACAAAGTTCAATTCATGCCGCTGCTACTATAATATTTATTCATCGTCTATCTACCTACTTGACCACGTACCTAATAATAAATAATTATCCTATAACAAATATCCTATACCACTATTTGAGCTCGTAGAACAAAAACCCCCAAAAATTCTGGTCGTTTACATTTTCACAACTAATTCTTGGTTATTTCCTAAACGCGTGGACCGATTTACATGATTCAAACAGATAAAATGGTTTTTGAACTAGATCTTTAATTTGACACCATAATCGTTGGGATATCTCAACAAACAAAAAATCAAATTTTCAAGTTGCTCTCGTAAAATAAATAAAATCAAATTTTTCAAGTTGCTTTCGACACACATCCGTTAAATGAGCAATACTTTGCATCAGACTTGTGATGATACATTTTCGTTGTTAAAGGCGTTTATATAATTTGATCAATGTTTTAACTCGGCGCGTGAGAATACGGAGCGGTCGCACTCGTTGCGTGACGTCTAATGTGAGCGGCGCGCGACAACCCACCAATCCAACCATGTAGACATGGTCGGCCGAGGTACTTGTAAGTTTGTACCTAAAATGCGAAGTGCGCCAGGCCTGGTTATAGTAACAGTTTCCGCGACTCGAATAGTTACAAAACCGAAGAACGACGCAATAATGATCGTAAACAACTTTTGTTTCTGAGAATAAAACAGCGAGACTTTTAAAATATACCTAAAATACATGAATGGAAAACCATACAAAGTTCTTTGTTCTTATCATTGTTTCTGAGAATAAAACAGCGAGACTATTAATAAATAATTGAAGGTTACTAGTTTTAGGTATTGACGGATGGTGCCCGCCATTTTGCCATTACCTACCTAGGCATATACAAGTGCCCCTATACATTAAAATCTCTTTCAGCTCGATTGTAAATGCAGACGACTATGTTTAAATTTGAACTAGTTGACCTGAGCAATACCTGTCTCAGCGATGGGTACAAGACAGGTGCAGCCATGGGTGCAGCGACACGGTACACGATCCGGCCGGTACGACGTTGAAGTCCGGTGGCAAGGGTCGGACTGTCCGACCCTTGCCACGAAGTCTGCTCGTATGTCTGCGCGTCAACACATTAGATGCTCAATAGCTGGCTCCACACCGGACGATCCATCGCGCTCCGATCGCGCGCAGCAGGAGCGCAATCTAAATGTACAGGCGGTGTGGACGTGCCGCTCGCGATCCATGCGTACTTATTGGAGCGCGCGCTCCCTGGTACACCCGATCCCAACGTTGTCGGTTTTTTTGCAGCCTCGAAGGTGCTTCAGTTGATCTCAGCCTTACGCGCCGTGATCCTGGATCACGGATCGCGGGATCGCCGATCTAAAACGGATCTTTCGGTGTAGATCCGCCGAATGAAGAATTACTAGCAACTTGGATTTCAAATAACTGTGATCCGCACTGAAGATATTTTTTACTTGAATTGAACGCACAAATTCCGCACTGAAGATAATTTTTACTTGAATTGAACGCACAAATCTCATCACGGAGTGGGTTTGAGGTAACCTTTTTAAAAAATTTTTCCTGCGTTCCCTTTTCGGGCAGGCAGAGATGTAATATATCATCCACATTTCGCCATGTTATAAATAATTTAAATTACCCAAACATTATGTAAAAAAATAAATTAACTAAACATGAATACACTTTTATATTGTACTATTTTATTTACCTCGTAAATAAAAAGTATGACGGTGCAGTGTGGTGTAATCTATGTCTTCTAAATATCACCTGTGGTCAAATTCCAAAAGCAATATTGTACATACATATTAACAAGTACGTTGTAAGGTTTTATATTAAATGTTTATTTTTAATGAAAAATAACAAAAGCAAGAGTGAAACATCATGCTGCGACACACGATGGCATAATAATACATCTTTTTACTTGTAAGTAATGATACCTACAATCCCAGTTTCCAAGTAAAAGCTTCATGCTTATCTAGATTTTATTTGTCTGCAATTGTAGCATGTATTTCCATGACACAACATTATTAAAAAGAAAGCAACACGCAAACTCCGTCAAAGCAAAATAAAATACTTCATAAATAGAATTAAAAAAGATTAAAAACTTTACTCCGTAATCTGGAAGGGTTGATATAAAACCTTTTCGAAAAATATACAGAATATGAAATATTTTTTTTATTCAACGCGGTTATTGGCAAAGGTCGTGCGTTGTCAACCGTACATATTTGTTCACACAAAGCAACGCATGCATGAAATCCTATTTTACGGCTCGTATCCTTCCGTTTAGAGCGCCTTTTGAATGGGCCGTGTCTGAGCTCACTCGAATATCTTAACCCATATGTTGCCAGCCAGCAGCCGCGTTGGAAAATCGACTAGTTACATACTAGGTATATGTTTTTAGAAATCAGAGGCCCGTGTATATTCTTGAATAAAGAATTTTAAGAGGTTTCAAACATTTTGCTCAAGTAGTAATGACTGCGTGACATATTTATACATCGTAAAAACGTTACAATTCTTATATAAAAACTTTGAAATCATATTATGTAGATATAGAGATAAACATAACAATAATGAAGTTTGCTAAGGCGCAGCTAACGAAAATGTAGGTTCCTATATGATATGTATATATCTGCATATCTTACCTTGCATGTAGATGCAAGGTACTAGAGAGACCGCGAGACAAGGCGGCGGCGGTTACATGTAACATGTTCATGTCGTGACCGCAGTCGGTGAATACTCTTAAAAACAAGATTCACCGTCGTTCTCACTGTTCTTAGCTGCTCTATAGACATTATAAAAAAAAATGTTTTAATCTCACAATTGTGTTTATCTTAATCAGAAGATGTAAAGATATATAACTATTAACAAAAGAGTAAAAAAATATTACCATTATATAGCCACATTCAACTAAATCATTTAAGCTGATTATTTGGGCTTCAATTAGTAACTTTTAGATGTGTGTTTGTCATGTGTGTAGACTGACAACCTAAATACATTTTTTAGGGATGCCATAATTTCTTAAGCACTGCAGTAAGAGCGGCATGTATAGTGGCATGTAAATCATCAGTATGGACCGTCGAAACATTACGCATCCCAAACAATATGTCGCAAACATTTAACAACAATTAGTTATAACTTATTACATACTTAGATACTATAACTCAGTTGTCTACCAAAACCCTTAAACGATACAGGTGTGACATAAGTTCATGGAGTATTGACACATTAATCTCTTGCAAACCCACCCACATAAAATATCATTGTAACATTATTCTATAGTAGTTGTAGTTAATTTACGATCGTTCAGCGTATGGAAATACGCTGGGTCGGCCCGCCGGCCTGTAGATATGGGAACACCGCTTGGGCGTCGTCGTCGCGGCCACATGGTTCTGTAACCCACATAAATTAACTCGTACACTCGCAGAACAAGGACATATGTGTACCTCAAATTACCCACTATGAATACGTCTGGTTTTGCTGTAAGACATTGTTGGAGCATACTGGTTAATTGGACTGCCTTATCTTTGTAGAACTGCTTGTAAGTTGATATACCGCATTTTCTTTGATTTCTTTCCTTTTCCAAGACAAGTCTAGAACATCTAGAACTAGGAAGAGTAAATCCTCTATCGCGGGTGGACATACAAGCACTCTGCCAAAGGATGAGCGGACAGAAAGTACATCCATACTCTTAAATACCAATTTTTGGATCACATAAAATATTGTTTCTTTTGGGATACGAATCCGCAACACGCCTTTTTAAGGACTAGAACAGCTTTGTAGGTAGGTACGTTTAATTTTGACATCTCTTGTTTTTATTTTACAGTTTAAAACGGGTCACAATAAAGTTTTAATAATAATAATAATTTATGTGCATTAAGTGTTAGTTTAAATTTTGCACAAAGTACCAACCAATACAGACATTGACATCTTATATTAGCACTACACGTGACCAAAATATTACCGAAGTTACCAAAATACTGGCCACCAAGTCTTCGTTTCACTTGAAAATAGTACACGAACCAAGAACGACACAGACTAGTGATGCAGACGGGACGCGAATGGCTAAAACGTATCCTTGTCAAAACAGTGGCATTGCACAGTACAGTACACATAAACAATGAGGCAAATAATAACGAACAACAGATTGAAATGCGGTTAAAACTCGAGCACTCACAAAAGGTCCCGCGGGCTCACCGTTTATTGTACAGCGAATTTTAATGAACCTTACTATGACCACGATGAATACCGATGAAGCCCCACCAGTTTTAACTTTTCTATTTTCTGTATAACTTGTTTATAATATTAATTTAATTTCACACAGCTACGTGATATTTAGGTTTAGGAGTGGAATGAATGGAACACTGAATAGATAAGTTGTAATAATTTTCATTACGTGTGTTAATATTTTAGAGTGCGTTCTTATTATACATATATCGTCGTATGAAAGGCCCGATATATCTACATCCTCGATTTCTGATGCAGACAATTAATAAAGTAAGTCAAATAAATTAATAAAAAATTTTCACCACAGGGTAAGAATTACAGGATAACATTACTTTATATACGATATTTTGCCGATCAACTCTTTATTCAATTTATTACCCATCACCATGGATAAATAGCAAATTGAAATTAAATTAGCCTGTGCGTAGCATCGCAGCAAGCATCTATGATCTCTGTGGGCTCAGAATTCTCGATGCAGCTTTACATAGTAAGTATGTTGGGATGTCATCCACAAAATCGATCCCAGTAATACCTTTCGAATTAATAAACCAACTACTTCTGCATACTTCAGCTTGCACATGTTTATCTAATAATCTACACAACTAGACAACACAACGTTAAGTCATAAATTACGTGACGTTAAACAGTAAATCATGGCGTGGAGCATAATAATTTAATGCGATGCCTCTAAGACGAATAACGGTGGCGGACAATGAAAAATAATTAAAAGTAATAAATCTCTCGGCAGGTAACAAAAACCTGAAGTGCTTAATAAACGTCGTGTGTCTGAGGCCGGGCCGTGGGAAAGCCCACACGTGCTGCGGAACTCCTTATTCTAGATCGCGGTGACCGATTCTGTGTCGCGTCTGATGTTCGACTGAGACCGAACATTCTCATTATCCTGTACATGTCCTGACCGCTGTAATGTTGAAGGGTTTGGTACTTGCGTTAATGGAATGGGCGCGGGTGTGTAATTGTTATTTGATATCTGTTGATTCTGTTGTTCGATTTCTTCTGTCTCAATGGTTGCCTGCTTTTTTATTAGCCAGTATTGACCTCTACAATTCAAGCTTCATAGAATTTCTTAGCAACTATAACAACTTAGCTACTGTGCAGGTGATCATAACGGGGATTTGACTTCTGATTACGGAAAAACGTGATGCTATTTAATAGTTAATATTTATTTTTGGCTTTGAATAGATATTTAGCATAGTTAAATATGCTAAATATGTTCAACTTTTCAAATAATACTTAAATACCTACACCTGCGCAATTTTTCTAACAAGTTAATTTTCGGCTGTGAAATAGATTATAGGCGCGTTTTTCGTTTAATTTGCGTATCTATTGTTTACAAAACAGGAGATAATAAATAGATCAAATATAAAAATCGACATGATCTCTGAAATATATTTGAATAGTAAAAACATATTTGATATTGAAAAATTACGCGTAACCTGACCAACAATATTACAATTTTACGTAGTTACAGTAGCGTATTACAAACCACATAATCATCTAATTACTAACAATTTAGCTATCACATTCTTTGGCAATATTATAAATAATAGGTGGATTTCACCGTCCATTTTCAGAATATTCCGGTCTCAGTCGCGAATCATCTCCCCTCGGAACATGAGATTAGAACGGACACCTGAAACCATTGCTGTCCTTAATTACAATTTAATTACACTTGATTCATTCAATCGCCCTGAATAATTAAACAATTTTATTACATTTTCGTTTTTGAAGAGAGATTGTTTTGTCTTTTCTTTATGTATTTAGTGATATTGGCCGCTCTGGTTTAAATGTTTGTAATCGGATACAGATAATGTTGAGCTTTATTAGTTGAGTAACGGTCGATCCCAACATTTGATTTATTCATGGATATATTGGCAACTACTTTTGTCAAATATATATATATATATAGACTCACGTCTGTATCCCCGAAGGGGTAGGCAGAGATGTAATATTACAGAAACGGTTACACAATATTCCCTGCGTTTAGAGACATGTTTATCCCAGTTGTTAACTGAAATTAATCTAAGCAATTCCAAGAAATCAGAGCTTCCTGGCAAAACTAGTGCAATGGAGGAAGTAGCCCTTCACACCTTTGTCCTTGGTCTACACCCAAGAATATCAAACAATGTTCGGGTTCGATCCCCGAAAACACTGAATGAGGCGATTAACGCAGCCGTTTCAGAGGAAAAAATTCTGCAATTTGTCAACAGGAAATCACACCCTAACGCCGACTCAGGACCTTCACGACCAAGGTCATTTCCAAAACCTGAAAGTAAGTCACAGGAGTTTAGACCTAATAACGCTTTCCAAAACAAGCCGCGAGCTTACCCACTTTATTGCCGATACTGCAAGTTTCCTGGTCACGTCATTGAAAACTGCCGTAAACGGGAATACAATAATAAAAGGTTCGGTAATTTACAGAGCAATCAAACTCAAAATCGAACCAATTTCGTGGATCAAGGAGAAGACGTTGTTGACACTAATACTGATTCTTTAAACTAAATCGAGGCCCGCGTTGGTGTCGGTCGGGCCACCGCATCCCAAAATCCGACATTGCTTGCTATATCCAAAATAATAATTCTAATTCCTTAAATAATAAATACTTACCAAATCCAAGGTCAATGGCAACCGTAACAAGGCTATGCCATGACTATTCTAGTACTAAATCCTTGCTATATCCTAGAAATGTTGATAAAATAAATAATTACTCTAATAAATACTTACCAAATCCAAGGTCAACGGCATCCGCAACAAGGACACGCCATGACAATTTTAATGTTAAATCCTTACTATATCCTTTGAATAGAAATAAATCTTCGTTAACCATGAAGAATAACCTTTCGGGTCAACAATCAGTTACGCGTTCGAGCCCCCTTCCTGAAAAAAATAAAATTAATCATTCAAATAAAAGTATTGTAGAAAATAAAATAAATTCGGAATCAATTCAAGATCCTAAAATCTATAACTACACAACAAATATTTCCCGTAAGTTCTTACCTTATATAAAAATACTTACCTCTGTATCCTCGAAGCCGTTATCTTTACTAGTTGACACAGGTGCATCATTCAGCCTTATATCAAAGTCCTGTATTGAAAAGATGCCTGAAATTAGTAAATCCATTATTAAATTTAAAGGCATTGACTCCTCGGGTACTAAGTCTACACTAGGTCACATCCCTATAGAATTCGGTTCATTAAAACATAATTTTCACGTCGTCGAAGGCGTTGATCTACCCTATGACGGTATAATCGGCAGCGATATTTTTGATTCCATGAACGGTAATATTGACTATCCCAAACAATGCTTATTACTAAATAACTCAGCATTCAAACTTCATTTCAACGAACCTGTTTGTGTAATACCTGCTAGATGCGAAACTGTAATAGAATGCAGTGTCTCGAATCCGGAAGTCGATGAAGGCTTTATATTAGACCAGAATCCTATAAAAAACCTGCTTATAGCTAATTGTGTAGTGAAAGTAAAAAACAATTCTCGTATTAATATTTCCGTAGTAAATGTTTCAGAACATCCCTTATCTTTCAACCCTGACCTAAAATTAGAAATAACACCTTACGACCCCAAAGAAGTTCGACGAATCTGCAATTTTCAGACTGACAATATGCAGTGTGGCCGAGATGATTCCTATTCCCGCACGAAAAAGGTACTTGATCAAATTCGCGTATCTCATTTGAATACCGAAGAGAGTTCTGCACTCCTAAAACTTTGTAGCGAATTCTCAGACATTTTCCACCTCCCAGGTGACCAATTGACTTACACGAATGCCATCCAACATGAAATTAAAACTTCTACTTCAGTCCCAATCCATGTTAAATCATACCGTTTCCCAGAATGTCATAAAAAAGAGGTTAACTCTCAAATTGAAAAAATGCTTAACCAAGGTATTATTAAACCATCCGTATCGCCCTGGTCATCACCCATCTGGGTGGTGCCTAAAAAATTAGACGCTTCCGGTGAAAGAAAGTGGCGAGTAGTGATAGATTACCGAAAGCTAAACGATGTAACTATCGGCGACTCATATCCCATCCCGAACATATCCGAAATCCTAGATCAACTTGGCAGAAGCAAATACTTTAGTACTTTAGATCTTGCTTCCGGTTTTCACCAAATTAAAATGAAACCGGAAGACGCCGCTAAAACAGCATTCTCCGTACCTCAAGGCCATTATGAATTCACTCGTATGCCATTTGGTTTAAAAAATGCCCCTTCTACGTTTCAACGTTTAATGAATTCGGCTCTCTCCGGCTTACAAGGCATGCAATGCTTTGTTTACTTAGATGACATTGTGATCCATGGATTTGACCTTGACTCTAACTGACTAAACGTCTCCGTAGTTTTAATTTGAAGTTGCAACCAGACAAATGCGAATTCTTGCGCAAAGATGTCTCCTACCTAGGACATATCATCACAGACGAAGGAGTCAAACCAAACCCAGATAAAATAAAGGCAGTCCACAAATTCCCTACTCCAAAATCCCCGAAAGATATAAAATCATTTTTGGGCTTCGTTTCGTATTATCGTAGATTCATCCATGATTTTTCTAAAATAGCCAAACCTTTGACTAATCTCCTCAAGAAAGATATTCCATTTAAATGGGAACACGAACATCAACTTGCATTCGATACCCTAAAACACAGACTGACGTCAGCACCATTATTGATTTACCCCGATTTCTCTAAACCATTCATATTAACTACTGATGCCTCCAATTACGCCATAGGCGCGATACTATCCCAGGGAGAATTGGGTAAAGATAGACCTATCGCCTATGCATCCCGCACTTTAAATAAAAGTGAGTGTAACTATAACACCACCGAAAAGGAATTGCTTGCTATATTGTTTGGATGCAAAACATTCCGTCCGTACCTGTACGGCAGGACCTTCCAAATTGTCACTGACCATCGACCCCTAAAATGGCTGTTCAATCATAAAGACCCTGGTAGCAAACTACAAAGATGGCGGTTGAAACTCGAAGAGTACGAGTATGAGATAGTGTACCGAAAGGGCAAATTCAATGCTGCTGACGCTCTCTCTAGATACCCTTATGAAGATACTAAGCTTATAAATCCAATTGCTCCACCACCAGTTCCAGGCCCTTCATGGGCTGATGATAACAATCCTTTATTTCCTGATTCGGATGATGATGTGCGTGACCTTGACGACCTCCTAGATCCAAATGCTATTCCAGCATTATCCCCTACTCCTCAAGACTTAGTGGAATTACCCGATGACCTTAGAGACATAAATCTCGACGACCTAGAAATCTCAGAGCGTCCAAATAGTAATAATAATTCAAATGATGACTTACCTTTAGTGAATCAGCCTCAGCCGCAACCTCCTCCTCTCGCCGATCCAATAGACAGCCCAAACGCTAGATCTGAAACATACACAAAATTTTTGCTACTAATGACTTTAAGAAATTCATTCTTAAAGTCATTAGTAGCAAAAATTTTCAATCTAATGTAGCGATCATAGAACATAACGAAAGCTTACTCAAAACTACATGCCAGAATATTATTGTACCTACCTCAGTCGATATGGATGAGTCCATCCCTTATGTAGAAAACATAATATCCAATCTTGCCGACAAGGATACCTTTCTTGCACGCGATAGAAACCTTTATTCGTCCTTAATTCACCAAAATCTATAATATTATTCTGTATTTATTTAATAACACTGGCATAGAAATACATATTTACCATAATAACATTCAATACCCGTCACTAAGCGAAATCAAACAAATTCTTAGAGACAATCACGACTTACCTGTTGCTGGTCATGTAGGATCGACTAGAATGTATAGTAGAATAGCCGAACGCTACTACTGGAAGGGCATGCGATCAGACATACAGGACTATGTAAAATCGTGTCAACTATGCCAAACTAATAAAGCGCTTCGTCAAACGAATAGAGCTCCCATGCAGATCACTAGTACCGCAAACACAGCCTTCGAAAAGGTATTTCTTGACATAGTAGGTCCATTACCAGAGTCTGGTAGTGCTAAGCTAAAATACATCCTTACATTACAAGATGACCTTACGAAATACTCAGCAGCGTATCCCATTAGGAGCACTACAGCAGAAGAAACCAGCGAATGTCTTATACATTTCATATCCGTATTCGGTATCCCTAAATATATAGTATCAGACCAAGGAACCAACTTTACTGCCGAACTCTTTAAACAAACATGCTCTTTCCTCAGAATAAAACAAATTTGGTCGACTCCTTACCATCCTCAGACACAAGGTGCCTTAGAGAGAAGCCACTCCACTTTGAAGGAGTATCTTAAGTCATACATTGATCAAAGCCCAGAATCCTGGTCAAAATATGTATATACCGCTATGTTAGCCTACAATACCAATATTCATTGCACAACAAACTTTACACCCCACGAGCTTGTTTTTGGGAAAAAGCCATATATACCTAATTCAATTTATGAGAATAATGTTGACGCAACTTACCCTGAGTATGTGAGAATACTTCAACAGCGATTGCAGTATTCGCAGCAAAAGGCTATTGAGAACATCCAAAGATCAAAAGAAAGATCTAAGAACTACTATGATAGTCAGACACGTCCCGTCAACTACAGAATAGGTGACTATGTTTATTTAAAAAACCACCTGAGAATGGGCAAAGCATTATCTCCCGTTTGGAAAGGCCCGTTCAAGATAGTTAAATTGCATGGCAACAATAATGCATCCCTATTAATAAATAAGAAACATGTAAAACACCACTTTGACGAGCTAAAATTAGATCAGTTTAGTCTTAATTATAGAAACTTAAGTATTGTATAATATAATAGTTGTAATCTTTTACAGTACCATTGATAGGAGCTTTCCGGATATAATACGTCCAGTAGAGAATGGTCCCGGAATCTATTTCGACCCGATTGGTTCCGTGAAAATAATTAATGGACATTTAAGTGTAGTGGTACCCATAGATGTATCTTTTATTAGCCTATGATATTTTACATTCAATTGACAATATATGTATTCAAAGTAATGTATTCGATACTTCAGTATGTAATCAAATTATTCAACCACTCCGAGTCAGATATACTGATATGACTAGAGACTTTAATGCCATTTCTCACCTGCTCACTCAGAGAGTAAAACGATCCTCATGGTTTGGCGGCGTCGGTACCGTTATGAAACATCTCTTTGGCACAATGGACGAGGACGACGCTATTCAATATAATAACGCTATTCAAGAACTTAACAATAATCAAAAACAATTAGCTACTTATATGAAAGAAAATATATTATTAACAACTTCAACGCTTACTGCATTTAATGAAACAATTAATCAACTCGTTGAAAATGAAAAGTCCTTGAATAACGCTATCAACTTCTTATCGGATAATCTTGTAAATTTGACTAATATATCTGAAAATTTAACTATTAAGGTTAAAATAATGGAGATTATAACCATGTTAGAGAATAGTATACTTACCTTATCTTTTAAGTTAGAAGATATATGTAATGGGTTAATGTTTAGTAAAAATAATGTACTATATCCCGCTATATGTTCTCCTGAAGAACTGTATAACGATTTAGTTGCTAACTTTCGTTTATTGCCTAGCTCTAAGGAATTGCCTATTGTCCTAAGTATAAGTAACATTCATGTACTTATGCAAATGTCTAGAATAAGTTCATACTATTCCGAGAATAAGATCATTTTTGTAATTAAGATCCCATTAGTTAACCCTTTAGAATTTAACTTGTATAATACATTACCCTTACCTATACCACAGTATAATGATACTTATATAACTATTATTCCCACTACGTCACACATAGGGTTCTCTAGAGATAAGAATCAATATTGTCTTGTAAATAACCCTAAAGAATGTCAATCTATGAACCAATACTATATTTGTGATAAGATAAATATTCTATCCAGTGTAGCTCAGCCTATTTGTGAAAGCGAAATAGTATCTAAAACTCTGTTTATGTATCCCAAAGAATGTGAAACGAAATATGTGAAAGGTAACATCGAAATCTGGCAAGAACTGTACGATAGTAATTATATATTTGTTATGTCAAAAATTACAAAATTCACACTTGGTTGTTCAAATGATCATGTTTACGAAACAAATATAAATGGCACAGGTATAATTAATATTCCAGATGGCTGTATTGGCTACTGTAAAAACACACAGTTACCATCGAAACAAAATATTAAAATAAATTTAACACATATAGATTTAGATTACAATACGATTAAACTAAATAATATAAGTATACCAAAATTACTAGACCTTAAGTATTCTGAAGTAAACATTAAACACACAAGTTTCCAACCTTTAATTAATTATAAAGAAAATTTTGATTTACTAAAACAAAAATTTGAGAAGATCATTGAACAACCAAGCGTCCAAACTTATGGACATTACTATGTCCCATTCATATCCTATTTTGTTTTAGCTTGTATTTCTATTTTATGCTATAAATTGTATAAATGCTACTATGTAAACCGTTGCACTCCTCCCTCTCAATCACTCAATATCACCAATCCTAATTCTCCTACCGAAATTGAACTTACCACTCCTGAAGAACTCCCTCGGCTCCGCATCTTAACATAAACTTCACCTTAGGGTGTAAGTTTAGTCTTAAACGGGGGGCTGTTACAGGCCACACTAACCACTGAACCTGCTATCCCTAACAGTTAAATCCCTTACTCAGCATGCCTGTTAGTTATCGTAATAGACGCTACCATAATCCCCATCAGTCCGTTCCTATCCTCCACGGTGCGCGGTAGTCCCAAATCATTCTCACCATTATAATTATTGTATTAAATTGTCAAGGACAAAATAAATCATCTTCAAATCTAAAAACTGTTTTTTAAAAACGCTTTCTCAAGTCGCATCGTAACAGTTCCGTAGTCTCTGCCTACCCCTCCGGGAAACAGGCGTGAGTCTATGTATGTATGTCTCTAGTAGCCAAATTCAGGTACATCAAATATTGGAATCGGCCGCAAGTCAGAGGGTATTTGATCAAGTGCGTTTGTCTTCGGGTTTGCGCTCATAGCGTGCCTTGACTTGCTATTCGTAATAGATCGACAATGTTAAGCAATGCTCAAGGAGGTCATAATTT
Organism: Euclidia mi; assembly: GCA_944739405.2. NCBI lineage: Eukaryota > Metazoa > Arthropoda > Insecta > Lepidoptera > Erebidae > Euclidia > Euclidia mi. Next base: position 60,882,457 of record OX123185.2, read on the forward strand.
GGATGGATGACCACTTGTGATATTTACATCTTAGAGCTTTCATGCTTCGGAGGCCACGTAATGTCGTTGGTTTTGGTTTTTGTGTCAGAAAAGTATCGTCAGGCATGTTTCGGTTGATGTGAAAGCTCCGACACACAAAATATAAGGAATCATCGGCTCTATAGATGCATGATTCGTCATATACAATCACACTCGTCAGTCCCCTCCGTAATGAATATCTACAGTGCGATAGCCATGATTTGGGAATTTGTATATTCATTAGGAATGAGAAGGTCAGATGACCGTCATTTTGCATAAATGCCAAGAGGACAAATGGTCAGCAAAAGGGTTCATAGGTTCCAAGGGCTGTAATAGTCATGATAATAATGCTGATGAGGGAATCTAGTCATCAAAATGATGAGAAAAATGGAAAGTAGTTTTGCTTTTCGTAATCAGTCAGTCAAATGTCGTCATCCTCTTAGCGTTATCCCAGTTGCAACACGGGGTCCACTTATATTCCATCAATCAATCAATCAATCAGCCTATTGCCGTCCACTGCTGGACATAGGCCTCTCTCAACTTATATTCCATGGTATAGACTAATGTCAGTTAATATTCCATGGTATAAACTAGTGTCCGTTTATTCAGAGGTACTGTCAAAAAGCTTCATGACTGCCGGAACCGACAGCTTAAGGTTCTCCCTAAGGCACGAAGTGATAATAAAATTAACAATTCAATATGCATGTAACTCTGAAAAGTCAGTGGTGCGCGCCGTAGATTCGAACTCGATACCCTCCGCATAGCAGTAGTCTGTTGGAATGTCCACTAAGCTATCGCTGCGTTTTTTACGTTTCACATACTAAACTCAATAACATATAAAAAAAAACTTACTTACTTCATAGTACCTGAATACATAGTGCCTATTCACAATTATTAAAACTAGGCAGTATTAAGTACAACTTATAATTTCGCTATCACGAGCGGCCGATCAAGATAATGTATGTATTAACGTAATTAACTGCCGCTCGGGTGAGCACAACCCCTCCCTAGGGGATGGCACACTATTTGTGTCGTTGTTACTGCTACCAGATAAAAATTGTTTTAAAATTTTCTACTGAAGCTTAGTTATTGCGGTACGGGGACGCGATTGTTGGGAAATTGCTTATCAGTAATGAATTGCAGTTTATAAAAGTACTTAAATGGCGTAAAAACTGTGTGAAAACAAGTGACCTCGGCTGGCTTGTCCATATAATTAAATATAAATAAAACAAGGTAGACGTAGCGCATACTGGGCTGGGCTGTAGCGCAATATGTAAAACTCTAAAATAAAAGGTACTATTATATGAATGAACATAATCATCTTTAATAGTATGATATCCGGATAGTCATTGCTCGGCTAAAGTTAGATATCATCAGCCTTTTTTGTCTACATGGTGACAACACAGCTTGTAATCCGCCAGAACCCACGTCTCATTTTGAAACACGACTAGTCGAGCAAGGGTCGAAAAGGCCCTGATATAGAATGCATTATTTTTAATAACTTAATTTAATTTTGGAATTATTTGTAAATAAACAAGATAGAGGATACTGAAAAAACTTAAAAATACAAAATGTTTATTATTTAGACAAAAATGGAACATAAATTACAAGATTTAGATCACTACAAAATTCCTACTTTTTGGCACATATGAACGAGAAAATCATTTTAACTTTTTTGATTTAATCTAGAAACACTCAACTTCTTTTCCATTATGAACTATGATCTTATAAATAGAGAAGTTTTATAAAGAATTATACGATTTTTTTTTATAATCAAGCTCCAAATAACATAACGAAACGACCCATTCTCACTTGATAGGTCCGTACTGTCCTAGCACCACGCTAAAATAGGCTGTAGCTGAGTGTGTGGATAGCCTTTACCTAAAGTTATTTGAAGGTACCCAGCGCGACGACACGCATAAACTTATACAAACATAGCTATGGCACAAAAACTAGAGTACTGGGTCTTTTCGACCCATGCGCAACTACCCGCGTGTTAAGGGAATGTGACTCTCCTTGAGGCGTTCGAGACTTATCCATGAAAACTACCGCAGTCAACGTAAATGATGTCCCGTAGTATCGAGGCTATGCGAATCGTTCAACTTGTGAAAAGTTTACTTTGTGACACCAACTGTGCAATTTGAAAGCGATGTCAGTTTGGTTATTAATTTTTTTATTAAGTATACTTATTTTTCTGTCTTGGGCACAAGAGCTGTGCCATAAGTTTTCAATTTCAGTGTCTTTCTTGATTTACATATACATCACCGTAAATTCTAAACATCCTCATAGTCAATGCCACAAACGAGTTAAATACTCCTACTGCAATTCTAAGGATCTAAACTGCAAGTCTAAATACACAAAACCTATCATCTTATCTACCTTACCAACGAGTGCTACCTAACCTCAAAATAATGTTTCATAAAGCATCCATACACAAATAAGCGTTGGTTTCACGAACGTACCGTGCCTCCGCTGCTCGCTTCCTCACAACAATAATGGGGTTACTTGGTATATTTATGGCCGAGTCTGGATAAAATTATGTGGCGTCGTACTAATATTGCCAAGGCGAACACTGCATGTGGTCTGTTCCCACGCTTGTATCTACTATAAGCGAATATCTTCTTATTTTCGTGTAACATACACGGAATAAACATTAATACGGAAATGGTTGTAGACTTCACTAATATTTTGTAAGGTTTTACAACCCAGACTATTGTCATCTTGATTCTCCCTATTCGATCCCATTTTCTAGATTTACTCTTTACTTTATTACGCCTGTGGTAATAGTTGTAAAAATAGTTGCCAGGCGTACATATTAAGCATGTTCCCGTGTTACTTGTGCTATCTTAATTATTACCAATATTATGGTACCACAACTGATACTGAGGAAAATTATGGCAATTATAACGCCAAAAGACGTCTGGATTCCCAGTCACCTTTTGTCGTTAAAATTGCGACACTAAAACACCAATTATATAAACTCGACATTGGCATATAAGCCAGGTGAAAGGTTACTCAGGGCTAGTGCCCTGAGTGACCTTTCACACTGTTAAGTACGAGCCTCTTCTCTTTATGATAGCTTTGGCTTCTGGGTACTTGTATAGTTGTAATAGAGACCACAAGTGTTTACAGAGTTTCGAGCATACCAATACTACATAAAGTATCATTATATTATAAACGTTTTCTACTTTTCAATCAAGATTACCTTTGGCGAGAAGGAGCATATTGAAGTTGTGAGCTAGAGTTTTTACCAAAGTATATACTTTTTGTCAACTGGACAGGAATTACCACTCCTAACTGTTGTTGCCACGATCACATACGGTATTACCTCAATTAATATGAATATACCTCCGGCATCTGTCTAGTTCTCTCTGCGTTGAATTTATTGGTCGTCAGCGTTATTAAACATGATACGGACCAATCGATACTTGTGAAAAAATCCCATGTTGTTCAGGCCTTCGGCTACTAAGCTTCTTAATGTATCATACAAAATCTTCAAAAAGAACGCAGGTCAGCTTACATGTAAGCTGAATTTGTTAAGGCTTTTTGTTTATCTAGTTATTTCACTAGGTTTTAATAAAGTATTAAATAAAATGTAATGCACAGACGAAAAAATAAACCTAAAGTGTAGCAAGCACACAATCTGGATTATAGTAATTGTAATAAAAGTTAACCGAGCGTCGAAAGTAAATCTGCAGTGTTGAAATCACCTGCGCGGGTCGCTTCCAAGAATTAAACTGACTCACTTTGCTTTTATTTTAATACCTCGTAGACTGGTGTTCGCGTAGACCGTCGTAGCGGCGGCGCGTAGCGTTCCGTAGCTTGTAGCTAAACAAGCAATGTCGTTAGACTTTGAGCAATTCGCTACGGTGTGTATCGACGGTAAGTCTTGTTTCGGTAAGTTTTCTTACGCAGTTAATTATAAGAGTTTATATTAAATAAAATAAATAAATAAAATTATGGATTGCTTATTATTTAATTATATTGTTTTTTGCATAATATATATTCTAGTTTACAATTAACAACGTAATATCATAGGAAAACCAAAATAAATAGGTAAACGAAGAAAGTGAGCTGCTTAGATTATAGGCAACTAAGGAGAAGAAAGCAATTTCATAAGTTTGTCATAATATCTCTTATTGAAGATGATGTGGAGATGAGTGATAGCTGTGTGTTAGGATGTGCCTATTAAATAATATTGTGCTACAGTTCAATATTAGATACTGTACGACTACTTTTCAAGAACATGCCGTAGACATCTAAGTTATAACAAAATTTACGAATTATTTTGTTGTGATAAAACATGAAGATAATCGTTATTCATACCACACACTGGCTGTTCAACACAAAAATGAGATCACACGAATTTTAATACACGCCGCAAAAATAATAAATTACTGTGAATAAAAAGAGCAAAAACATTGTTCTTATAAATAAAACACAATGTGACATTGTGAGCTGAACAGCAGTCCGTTACGACAAGCACATGTATACAGAGGGGTTGAATAATTTACAAGTGCACTAACTTTGGTCACGACGGGACCCGGTCCGTACAGATGCCACTACTACATATATCAAACCACCTCGAAGGTTACAACTTCAATAAAACTTTTCTGAAACTTATTCAAACGCGTCGGCCGGTGAAAGCTGTTTTTAACTTCTACCCGCAAGGGATCACCCATACAAATAAAGAGTTAGTCGGGCCCATGAAAGCGGATTTCTTTTTCTGAAATAACTTTTAGAAAACATTCTTGGCATTTCGCCATTTTGACAAAATTTTCGTCGTTTTTATATGTGCTGTGCGGGCAGGCGGCCAAGTTGACAATATTCATAATTACTTTATTGCTTGAATTTTCAGCTGATGTGTGTATTACATAAATTGTAGAAAGTGAATATGTTGGTGGTACTTGAATATGTGAGTTCAGCAAACAGTATAAGTTGCTTTTAAAAATACTATCCTGCCGTTGGAGGCGGCGACTTTACACTTGTCTTGCTTAAATAGATTTGACAAAAATGTGGGTGAATTCATTGTTTCCCATGCATAACTTTCTAGTTTATGATTAACATGTGACATTCTGTTTAAATCTTCTAAATAAGAATACTGGATAACGATGCACAAAGGCCTCAAGATTTAAAGAGGTCATTATATTCCTCAGGATAGAAAGCTAATAACATAAATCAAAATAAAATAAAACAATAAGCGTGTGTTTTTTTAAACTTACAATTTATATTCAAAGTGTAGGCCAAAGGACGTTTGACAGTAAGTAGTTTAGAACCCAATCGTCCTTCAATGTTCAATACTTACTATTCATTTTACTTCAATCATTTGCTAAATTATGTTGAATGAATTTGAGCGTTCAAGTCTCTTTGAAAAGTATTTTTATTATGACTCTTTTTCTTGTGCAAATTGAAATAATCTTTTGATGTTATTTAAATTTATTTTATTGAAATTCACCTATGAAGACATGCGAGTGCTAGACGAGGAATTTGAATAAAATATGTTTATGTTAACCGACAAGAAAATATGGGATGTACAAGCGGGATTCCGAAAGGGTATGGGATGCACGGATCAGGTCTTTTCCTTGCGAAGCATAGCCGGAAAATTTTTGGCCAAAGGTCAAAAGGTCTATTGCGCATTCGTGGATTTGGAAAAGGCTTACGATAAAGTGGTGAGGAATGAAATGTGGTCGGTGCTGTCAATGAATGGGGTGGACAGCAGCCTCATTCGAGCTCTGAAATCCCTTTATGAGGATTCTAGAGCTTGTGTGAGGATAAACGGGGCATACACTGACTGGTTTACCATCGATAAAGGTGTTAGACAGGGATGTGTAGCGTCGCCGTGGCTGTTTAACCTCATCATGGACAGTAGTTTCCAAGATTTAAAACATAGTGACTGCGGATTAAGGATGAATGGGTTACTCGTCAAATGCCTCCTTTATGCTGATGATCAGGTTATACTTGCATCTTCAACGGAGGAGTTGCAGGAGATGGTAACAATCATGCATTGTGCGTTAGAAAGGAAAGGAATGAAAGTGAATGTAAGTAAAACGAAAGTTATGGTTTTTGAAAAGGAGGAATGCGTTACGGCTTGTAATGTTTTGATCGATGGACAGCGAGTTGAACAAGTGAATGAGTTTGTTTACTTAGGTACGTTGTTTACAAGAGATGGTAAGAATGAAGCAGATATTGAAAGGAGAGTTAATGCAGGTAATTGTGTGAATGGAGCTCTGAAGGCGTTTATGAACAGTCAAAACGTGTCCAAAAAGGCACGTTTGGCTGTACATAGAGGTGTGTTAGTGCCTACCCTTATGTATGGTAGTGAAAGTTGGGTATGGCAGAAGAGATTTGAAAGTAGAATAAATGCTGTAGAAATGAGAGCACTGAGAAGTATGTGTGGTGTGTCTTTGACCGACAGAGTAAAGAATTGTGTGATATGAGAGTGGTGTGGGGTAAAAGAAGATGTAGTGATAAGCATTGAGAAAGGCATGTTAAGATGGTTTGGGCACATGGAGAGGATGGATGACGATAGACTGACAAAGAAGATATATCAGGCTAGTGTGAATGGGACAGGACAAAGGGGAAGACCTAGGAGAACGTTCTCTGATCAGATTGGAGACATCCTGAAAACAGGATAAGTCAGAAGTACCCTTAACAGAAGAGCATGCATGAGAAACTTGATGGGAGTGAGTGAAGCAAGTGAGGTATGTCAGGATCGTTGCAAATGGCGTTCCGTAGTCTCTGCCTACCCCTCCGGGAAACAGGCGTGAGTCTATGTATGTATGTATGTATGTTTATGTTTTCTTGGAAGAAGCTACGAACACTTTGTGAATACTAAAAATTGTAAATGAATAGCATTCTTGTTAATAATTTCAAACATAATATTTATTTATTTTGTTAAAGATTTCATTAGTATAAATTGAAAATAATCGTAGCATTCTTATTATTTGTAAGTTTGAATTTTCTTGTCTGTGAAATTCTCTCTGTCAAAGTTAAAAGTATTTCTTGAGTATTAGTTAAGGCGGTCCGTTGAAGCTGTCCTCGTCAACGCACCGAAAGCATATTGTATATTTCACGATGAATTATTTCATAAGTGAGTTCAATTTACGAATAGTTTGTTTCATAAGTTTTTACAATCGGTAATAACAAAATTTGAACATAAAAGTGTGCAAGTAATCAAATTAATTAGATTTTCAGTCGACTGTTAATGTTGAACATTAACACGTTCGCAGTATTTATGATAATATGCTGAAGAAAATTTTTATTTTCGATATTGTGAATACCACTAGCTATAAAAGTACCAAATATTTATCCTTGAGTTCGGCTGCATAATATCCTAATTATATAATATCACAGTCATCTGATCCCAAACTAAGCAGAGCTCGTACTGTGACAACTAAATAACTGATAAACATACCTACTTCAATATTTTTCAACACATACAATATTATAGATAAATGACACTCAGACGAAATACAAATAATATGCATAAAATGTGCTTATTCAAGAAAGTTGTCGGTTATCGAACCCAGGAAATTCGGCTTAGTAACAATGTTTACTAACCAACTGGCACAGTTTTGTTAAGACCAACTTCAGACCAGAAATGTATTTCTAAGACTAATTTGAGAGTTGCAATAGGCAAAGAATTCACATTGGGCTGTCAGAGCAAACTGAAGATAAGTTAACAACTATCTTCACCATCACATATCTACTACTACTACATACCATGTTATAATTGATTAGTATTACGGTTGTGGGCAATATAGTTAATTCATTAATTTGATGTTGATTGAGTATGTTAAGGCTCAGTTACATCTTCGCAAAAGGCATCTGGGTTCAATGAACCAGTATTTTTAATTTGTGTTTGCAGCCTATGAAGTTGCCTACTGATATTCACGTCCTTCTGTGACCACGGCTTGTGTAAAACATGTAAATTTGCTAGACAAATACGCACGTTTACATCTTGCATAACCTCCTAGATTAAGTTCCGCAATATGTTCAGGTTAAGTTAGAGAGTTTTAAAGTATTTATCAAGGTACCAGTACAAATCGTATTCTCCATCATTAGTTATAAAAGAAAATTATAATTAATATTTATGGAATCCCCTACTGTCCTTTTTACTAACCATCGGCAGATCAGACTTCAAAGAAGAAAAGTCATGGTCCATTTATCACTAATGTCGAAGCACTAATGCTCAGATTAGGTTATGCGGTAATCCATGTTTTTGCCGTGCATCCGAAGCTGGTGCTGAAACAGCTGCACAAAACACGCATTTGCATAAAAGTCAAATAGCCTTCAACGATGTGTATGCTGTTGTAATGTTACTTTCGAACTGCAGTTGCCCCGTATTACACACCGCATCAACTTCTGCCTACTGTTTCAGAGTTCACATTTTAAACAGTTTGTGTTTTCTATCTGCACTGCTTATGGAAATATTTGCTTTGCCTCGTTGTTATCCCGTTATAGATTTAGTAGTTTTGTCTTTGTTCATTTAATTTTTAACTGGTCTGGTTGTACCTACGTATATAATTTTGTATCGATATCATCCGGTAGACATACATGTAAACTGCAGCACTTTTATGTGTAAAACTTGGTCTAATTACAATAGACGGACTGAGATTGTGGCTAAAAATGTTTTGGTCGAACTAGTTATTATACGTATTTGTTATTATAGCATGATTTACAAAGAAAATTGTTAGCCTATTACGTAAACACAGAAAGTTGAAAATGAATCTTTGGAAATATTATGACGTAATGAATAAGGTGAGACATGATAATTTTCTATAGAACTTTGAACGGGCAAAGTTGTTAACTAGCTAATAATAAGAAAAAAAGATGGCTGATCTCTGAGAATCAAAGGTCTAGTATGAAAACTGATCTTAAAGCATAATTTGTTACTAAGAGAGAGGTCGTTAAGAGCGCTTATGCTAATCGACTTTTCCCTACAAACTTATTATTCGTCTTTATTGAACAACATTTACATGAAAACTAGGTGCTAAGTTGCAGAAAGTGTGTTACAAAAATTTCTGAAATGTTTAATTTGAAACAGGTATAAGCAATTTTAAAGAGCACGTAAACCTTAAATTAACTCATATTCAACCTTTGGCATAGTGTTATAGTGTTTAGTGAAAATTTAAGTTGGATTAAGAAGTTTCATGAGAACAATAGATTATCTAAATAACGCACAAAAGTTTGCATTATTTAAAAAAATATATAAAATGCCTTGCAGAATAAATGTCTAAAATTGAGATCTGTATAAAAATTCGAAACACAGTCTAAATGAAATTGGGTATTTTTTTATTTCATACAATGACATTCGACCCGTGCGATGGTCGAAACCGCAATACTCAGTGTGAAGTACTGTCCTCATCATCATCAGCCTGCCGGTAGTCCAGTGCTAGATATAGGCCTCTCCAATAGCACGCCACTGAGCCCGATTTTCGGCTCTTCGTGTCCAGCCGTTGCTAGCCACTTTCCGTATATCGTCACTCCACCTAGCCGGAGGGCGTCTTACACTACGATTGCCAAGGCGCCGTCTCCACTCTAGAACACGACTACTCCAACGGTTATCGGTTCTGCGACAGAAGTTACCAGCCCACTGCCACTTCAACTCGCTGATTCTCAGAGCTATGTCGATTACCTTGGTTCTCTGTCGGATCACTTCATTCCGATTTCGATCCATCAGAGAAACTCCGAGCATAGCTCTCTCCATAGCTCGCTGAGCGCCCTTAAATTGGTGAAGTACTGTAGTGGTGAGGTAAACTGAATCATCGGTCCACTTCATCCTGAGAGGCATTCTTCTTAGTAAAAGATAAAGATTTATTGATTTTTAGCATACACATAACAAAAAAAAATTAACAAAAAAATAAGGAAACAATTTAGACAAATAATCTAAAAAGAAAATATCAAATCATTCAGGAAATCAAACAGGAAACTTAACTGATTGATTTTGAATGGATTGACGTATAAATGAGAAATAGCGAGACCTGAAAGAAGAGTGGTTTAAAAGAAGATGTAGCGACAAAGATTGAGACGAAAACGTTGCAATGATTTGGGCATTCGAAACGGATGGATGAAAGTAAAATAAGAAAAAAGTATCAAGTAAGAATGAATGGAGATGTTGATAGATGATGCCCAAGACGGACATACGTCGACCAAATAGGTGACGTGACGTATTGAAGAGTGCCATATTAAAAATACCCGTGAGCATGCTACTTGATGAGGTTAATTAATATTGAGGAAGCGAAAAAGATGTGTTTGAACTGGAGCATTTGGCGTTCCATAGGTTATGTCTACCCCAATATGACACAGGCGTGAAGATAAGAAGATAAAGGATGATGAGGATTGTTTTTGATATACTTTGCAGTATGGATAACGTATCGTATATACTAGATGATTAAATTAAAGATCATACAATATTATTTAGCGGGTCTTAGTCGCGATAATTTATTTATTTCAAGGCATAAATACCTCTGTTATTCTCCTACGTTTCTACCGGCTTATATTTATGCCTTGAAATAAATAAATTATCGCGACTAAGACCCGCTAAATAATATTGTATGATGTATACAAATCGCGAAAGTTTAAAATCGATTAAATCAAAGATCCTCTCGTTTACTTGTACTTGGTGCTATATTGATTGATGTTATGCATTGTTGCTGTATGTGTCATTTCTATGCTAAAGCAAAATGTTTCATGTTGACAAATGCGTTCCAATGATACTACATGCCTACCTACCATTTATTTAAAAAAACGCTTCAAATAGTTCAATAAAAACGTGACTGAAACTATCCAGAGAGATCAATTTTGAGTACATGTACTCAATTTGTATCAAAAAGCTGAATGTACGGTCGAGAAATCTGCGTCAAATCTTGTCACTCGCTCAATAAACAGCAAATACACTTGAGTTTCGAGTACATTTGAGCTTACCTACACTCGTCTTCAAGGCATACTCGAAGCGCGCGCCTCTCAATCAATGTTTAGCAAACTATGTAAACAATCCCTTTATACGATTTATGTTATACACGCATCAGTTATGTGACTCACATATTTTCTTAGCAGGGCTTAAAGTGGAAATAAACTCTTTTGTTTAACTTCTTTCAGTACATGTGGCGCAGTATATATAGGCCTGTCAAACATTATTTTGTTGTATGTATAAATTGAGTGCCTAATGTATTAAACGCTCTTTAAATAACTTTTAGTCTTTAATATACAGTTATTTTGACTTTAATATATGTTCTTTACCGAAGTCGTGGTCACGACTACTGTAAAGAAGTCGAAACGTCGGCTAGTAATAAAAAATGTAATCTCTAGATCATTCGGTTTAAATGTTATCTCAGTCAAACCGTAAATTTCAATATGTAACATTCGCGTACACCCACATTTAACTCCGAAAAGTTAGTGGTGCGCGCCGTGAATTTGAATCTGATACCCTCTGCATGGCAGTCTGTTGGTATGTCCGCTAGACTATCGCTGCTTTTTTCACGTCTCACGTCAAGTAATTTAAAAACATAATTATTAAACAGTAGTTAACCACAAAACCTACCACCCATCCACAATTATTAAAACTAGGCAGAATTAAGTACAACTTATCATTTCGCTATCACGAGCGGCCGATCAAGATAATGTATGTATTAACGTAATTAACTGCCGCTCGGGTGAGCACAACCCCTCCCTAGGGGATGGCACACTATTTGTGTCGTTGTTACTGCTACCAGATAAAAATTGTTTTAAAATTTTCTACTGAAGCTTAGTTATTGCGGTATGGGGCGCGATTGTTGGGAAATTGCTTATCAGTAATGAATTGCAGTTTATAAAAGTAATTAAATGGGGTGAAAACTGTCTAAAAACCAGCGAGCTTGGCTGGCCATATAATTAAATATAATAAAGTCAGAGAATAAAAAAGCGATCAAAAGTGGGTCTATTTATTAAACAATTAAAAATAATACTAAAATATGAAATAACATTAATTATTCATATTTCATTGCACAAAATCCGGTCATCGTTCCACTGAATTCCGATACCAACAGCCATTTTTGATTTCAGAGTGGCAACACTGCTTCCAGAGGAGCGTAAGAGGGAGACTCTCTGAGAGGTGTTCGAGCCCTATATATAAAATCCATCCATAAATGACGTCCCGTAGTATCGGGGCTATGCGAATCGGCAAGTATACTTTGCTGCAATCCTGCACCCACTGCATAATTTGAAACTGATGTCTGATTAGTAACTTAGTTGTTAGGAGGAAAACTGTTTATTTTATTACATTATTTTTAAAAAGATCTTATCTATTTTGTATCAGGCGCATGGGAAAAAGTTGATAATAAAAATATTATCGTTAATTCTAAATAAGCTCATAGTCGATGATAAAATCGATTCAAATACTCCTACTACCATTATAAGGATCTACACAGCAAGTAACTCCACAACACCTATCATCTTATAACTTTATCTACCTTACCAACGAGTGCTACCTCATCTCAATATAATGTTTCATAAAGTATCCATACACAAATAAGCGTTGGTTTCACGAACGTACCGTGCCTCCGCTGCTCGCTTCCTCACAACAATAATGGGGTCACGTGGTATATTTATGGCCGAGACTGGATAAAATTATGTGGCGTCGTTCTAATATTGCCAAGGCGAACACTGCATGTGGTCTATTCCCACGGTTGTATCTACCATTAGCAAATATCTTCTTATTTTCGTGTAACATACGCGGAGTAAACACAAATATGGAAATGGTTGAATACTCCATTAATATTTTTGGTAATAAAGGTTTTACAACCCAGACTCGTCGTTCTCATTTGGAAAGCGGACCACGGATTGTCATCTTGATTCTCCCTATTTGATCCCAGTTTCTAGATTTACTCTGTATTACGCCTGAGGTAAAGTAATAGTTTCCAGACGTACATATTAAGTATGTTCCCGTGTTACTTGTGCTAACTTAATTATTACCAATGTCACAACTCATACTGAGAAAAATTATGGCAATTATAACGCCAAAAATTGTCTGGATTGCCGGTCACCTTTTGTCGTTAACATTACGACAGTGAAACATCAATAAAATAAACTCGACTTTGGCATATAAGCCACATATGAACAGCATTGTAGAATTTAATAATAATAAAAATGTATATGAAATAACAACTTTTAAAATGCCTTACTTTACAATTTCTATCTGAATGTATTTTACTATTCGGCACTACAAGGCAAATATTGTGCCATTATTCAAAACTGCATTCTATTCAAACGCATAAACGAATACTTTTCGCAAGACATGCTCCGATAGGGTCAAAGTCTTCAATTACCTTTGCATGTGTGCGCTCAAGGCATGTCTGCCACTCTCTTCGTATTGCCTGAAACCGTACACAGTGGCATGACGTCAAAGAGGCACAAACAGAACGTACATTATAGTAACTGGAATTACTACCTTACCTTAGGGATTGGAAATTTCAATTGCCAGATTGACGCACATACAGTCAAATCTTCAGATAAATAATTTTAATACTAGCTCTGTATGAACTGTCACACTACTTAGTACGAGCCTTTTCAATTAAAGAAAGCTTCGGCTTCCAAGTACTTTATTTATTTATTTATTTAACACAGTTACTCTTACAGTCACCCAACACGTAACGAGAGCTAAGGTAATAATAATATATTAAACACATAAAACATTGCAATTAATATACATTTTCACTCTAATAATATATAGTTATGATATAATTCCTACATTTAATAACTTAAATCTAAATAGTTCATTAAAGCGCATTAAAATTCAATAGTATCTACATTAATGTCATAACAATTATACAAGTCAAACAAAATATAAGTCAAATTCGTCATAATAATTATTATATTCAAATAAAATTTTAAAATATACATCTAACCAAATTGTCATATAATATGACAATTTGGTTAGATGTATATTTTAAAATTCTATATAAATTTATAAAATTAAATTTACTTACAGACGAAATAAAAATTCTTTAATATGTCGCTTAAATTGCGAATACTTATCATAAAATATATCAACATTTGGCTGTTGAGCAATCATAGTATTAAGCATTGCAATGGCTCGATTGGTAGGCGCGTACTGCGAGGTACATGTGCGGAAAGGCGGGGCCACCAACAGACGGCGCGAGCGCAGCCTGTTGTACTGGTTTGGAACTGAAAATCCACAACGTCTGAGAGTATTGGGATTATCTATTTCACCGTTGAGCAATAAGAAATAGTGTACCATTACTGCGAACTTACGTCTTAACTCGAGAGTATCAATGCCCACCATGCCTGACACGAACAAAGACGGGTATAAATACGGATAATATCCATATAGCTTCCTATACAATGCCCTTGCGAATTTGCGTTGAACTCGTTCTATCATCACCCTATACCTCGCCTCGTGTGGGTCCCAAACCAGGGAGTTGTATTCGAGTTTGCTGCGCACCAAGGCAAAGTACAAGGAGATAACCGTATTTCTGCTAGCGAAGCGAGCTGATTGCCTCATGACAAAGCTTATATGCCCATTTGCACATCGCAGTTATATGGGTGTTAAAGGTAAGCTCCCTGTCTACAATCACACCCAGATCGCGAGTTTCTGTGACACGCTCCAGCAGAGCACCGCCTAAGCTGTACTGATAGTCATAAGGTGAGTGAGACCGAGTAAGCGTAATAGTTTTACACTTAGTCGGATTGAATTCCAAGTGATTACGCTCACTCCACGTTACTACATTGTTTATGTCCTGCTGAAGCGCATCACAGTCACTCACAATTCTAACACCTACAAACAGCTTGAGGTCATCAGCTAACATAAGGCACCGAGCCGTACTCACTGCCTGCGGCAAGTCATTAATCATTATTAGGAAGTGTGTTGCTCCTAAGGTACTGTCCTGGCTCACCCCAGACCTCGTCAAATAGGGGATAGATCGACAACCACATACTTGAACGTATTGTGTTCTATTTTTAAAGTAACAGCAAAATAATTGTAGTAACTTATGAGTGAAGCCCATGGCAGCGCATTTTTCTAATAGGGTGTTAATGTGGACGCGGTCAAACGCTTTTTTAAAGTCAAAGTAAGCCACGTCCACCTGCCCATTATCATCCATTTCTCTAGCAGTATAGTCCACAAAGTTGACGAGGTTTGTTGTAGTCGACCTTCCTGACCTAAACCCATGTTGACATATGCTTAACTGAGACCTTATTTGTGCAGTTATTTTTTTGGGGGTTTGATTCATAACATAGGGTTTGAAAATAACTTGCCGAAGGCAGACAGCACGGCAATGGGTCTATAGTTCCTAACATCTTCTTTTGGGCCCTCCTTAGGTATAGGGGTTACCCGGGAGACCTTCCATAGAGCCGGATATGAAGCTGTATGAAGCGCTAAATTATCTTAATGTTAATATATAAAATCCTTGCGTTACTGACTGACTGACAGACACGCTACAGCCGAAACTATTGGGCGCAGGAAGCTGAAATTTGGCATGTATGTTCCTTGGGGACTGTAGAGGTGCACTAAGAAGGGATTTCCCGAAATTCCCACGGGATCGGCCAAAACGGGTAAATTTAAAAAAAATGCAGGCGAAACTACTGGCGTCCTCTAGTAGATATACGAGTATAAGAGAGGTTCCTTAAACACCGATACACAATCTTTTACTAGAAAGGAAGGTATACCATCAGGCCCCGTGGATGATAGTGGCTTTAGTCTCTTTACTGATCGTATAATATCTCTTTCTGTAATTTTTTGAAGAGAGACGCTATGTGATGTGAAGTTCGAATGTTCCATATTAGAAGTCTGTTTCCTGGCAGAGTCATGAGGCAATGCAGGTTCGTCTGTTAAAAAGGCAGATGTAAAAAAGTGCGCAAATGCATTGGCGGCATCCACTCCAGACACACTCTGTCCGTCATATACGTACTCTGTATTGGTTTCACTTGTTGAACGCTGTTTTTTAATAAATTGCCAAAATAGCTTAGGGTCCCTACTTATACTCGCCTCTGCCTGCGCTATGAGGTTCTCATAGGCTAAACGAATCAATATCTTGACATGTTGCCTGTATGATTTAAACATGTCACAACAAAACCCATTTTTTGTTTCTTTAAACTTTTTAAAAAAGTAGTATTTGTCTCTTATATACTTAATATACAGGGTGGCGCTACCATAGGGGCACTTTTTAAACAGAGGCATAGCTTACAAAATTCTGAAGCCTTGTACCAAAAATCAATTAAATCGCTGCAGTAGTTTAGCCACAATATCGATTTTAAGTTCCGCAATTTTTGCACATGCTTTGAATTCCACACACTACAAAACGGTCAACGACCCTACATTGCGCGCCACGACTCGCTACGACGCGACGCCTCGACGTCATCCGAAGTTAGGCTAAGCGCAGACAAAACGAAGCGCAGCGGAGAGGATTTTATTGACGCACTTGAAAATAAACTTTTAAAGTGCATAAATGCTTAAACCTGACAAAAAATATTCGCGCGTCCTCGAAGATACGCGGGAATTCCCGCGCGGCGTCGAGTCGGCGCCCGCGTCGTACGCGTACTTTCAGTCAGTGTTGTTACTGAGTTTAACGAACTTTCGCGACAAAATATTTACTGTAGAGTGGTAACCCAGAACGGTTTACTCACGCAGGCTCGCGAGGTCACGCGCAAGCTTAAGCATACGCAATCCGTAAAGAAAATGCACGAAACCGCGCGGGAATTATTCCTCTCTGTCTGCGTTGACCCTTAGACGTCCTTGTCGTGCAACGTCGCTTCGCCTCGTAGGTACGACTCGTCGTTGTAGGTTTTTGCGCCCGAGTAAATTTTTACAGAACAAGACTTTTGAAACCTTCTAATTATCTTTTCAATAAAGTTACATAAAAAGTAATGAGTGACCAAATTTCATTGGAGTGATGTGTAGAATTACTGAAATAGGTTATTCGTCAATAAATGTGTGTGAACTACCTCCCTGGCTCCGTCTGCCGCATAGCACACGTTGCCGTTCTTACAAAGGTCAGTAACCTAAAGTCATATTGGTCTACAAATGGTGTTTCGTTTTGTTACTCATATTTTATAGTTTATTTTGTTTGAAATTTTTATTTTTATTTTGGCCCCAGGGTCTTTTTTGATGATATAAATCATTTTATAGGCATCAATGCCACGTCCTTTTTAAATAAATGCCCCTATGGTAGCACCACCCTGTATAATTTCAGGCGTGAACCATGTTGGGTATTGATACCTCTGATTAAGCCTTTGTGGTTTTTTAACGGGGACATGACGCTGCAAGCATGCACTCAATTTGTCTTAGAAAGTAGTTAAGGCTTCGTTAACATCCGTGATCGAGTATATTTCATCCCAATTCAATTGAGAAATATCCTCATAAAGCTGGCAAAAGTCAACGCGCCTAAAATTCCAGACCTGCATAGAATCATACAATTCATCGGAAGGCGGCGGGGCCTCCGAGCACGCGAACACAGCGCGCGCCGCTGTGTGTGCCGCGGGCACACACAGCGTCACACCGAGCGGTGGGTGATAAGAGTCCGCCGGGACAAGTGGTAAAACATCTCCGCTCTCCTGTACGTACTCACTACTCAGACTGCTCAACACCAAATCTAACTTATTGCCATAAATATTCTCAACAGTATTATATTGTTTTAATTCACAAAAAGACATTAAATGCGTAAACTCAATTCTAACACTCTGACTAGCTGATTTCAAATTAAAATCTCCAATAAAAAATACGTCTAACTCAGGAAACTTGCGTACGATATTTTCCAACAATAGAAAGGTGTTCATATACTTAGCATCACAGTGATTAGGTGGTATATATACGACGCAAAATACAACTGTTTTATGCTTTAAGTAAACTTTCGCAATTATCGCTTCAATGTCATTCGTATAGCCATCAATGTCACTAATCTGCTGCATTTTATATTGGCTCCGTACCGCTAATAAAACTCCACCCCACAGCTCCACCCCATACAGTATAATTAGCGCGGTCCTTCCGAATAACATTGTAGCCGCTAGGATAAATCTCAGCGTCGTTAACACTACTTGTTAAAAAAGTTTCTGTGAGCGCAAATATGTCAGCTGATTCGTTTATTATAGATAACTTACAAGTATCTAGTTTAGATCGTAGTCCTCCGACGTTTTGGTACACAATAGTATATAGTTTAGGTTTCCGTGGTTTTGGCACCTTGGTTTCGAAATCCACTACGCCATGGTTTAATGTGCACGCCTTGTGCCCAGTTTTCTGATGCTAAGTATTTCGAGCAATTTTTGGTGGGTACAGTTAGTTTATAAGATGCATAGTCTCCTCGCGATTTCAATGCATCCACTGTGCAAGTATCTTCAGGGCATATTGTTTTTAAATGCGCGGTCACTTGTTCAACCGTAGTTCCAACCTTAACATAGTACAAATGCAGGAAGCTTTTGCGTTCGGCTGCTGACAAACTCGTAGACGTCGGGGAGGCAGTACCACGAATCACCTTCTGGATCGAACGTCGTTTGGTTCTACGCTCGAGCTCGATCCATTCGCTTTCGCTAGTGGCGTGTGCGTCCTGCGGTGAATCATCGGTACGCGCACTAGTGGGCGCCGTCTCAATCGCAGTGAGTTGTCGCGCCGATTCTGGGCTCGAGGTAGGGGCCACCGTTGATGTCGTCGCGGTGATAGTGTTGACGGGCCTAGCGACCGGTTTCCGAGCGTTTGCGGAGATCGCCGATGCCGCACGAGTACGCGCCTCGCGTATTGGTCTTGCTGGTAATTGTTGCGGAGTAGACCGTGTTACATTGCCCTCAGTTTCTTTTTAACCACTTTGCACTATGTCACTTTTGTCACTAATAAGGTTTTTAATCAGCTTATTTTGATCACTGATAAGCTTTTCCAGCGAACCTACTTTACTCTGGAGAGAAAGCACAGTCCTAGTTAACTCCCGGATAGCAATTTCGGTACTTTTGTCCATCATTTTAATTTACATTTAATTTTGTATGAGCCACTTAAGTTGCAATATTTCTATCCGAAAGAGCGAGATAACAGATCTCTTTTGTGATAACAACGATGAGGTATTAGAAGAACCAAAAACATGTTTCTGGAATAAGGAACAAAACCCAGGACTGTGTCACTCGTCGGAAACGCAAGCGCCAACGGAGACACGTCTGGTAGTATTATAACTGGCCGGTACTTGTATAATTGTAATAGAGACCACAAGTGTTAGCAGAGTTTCGAGCATACCAGTACTACAAAAATACCATTATATTACAAACGCACTTTTCAATCAAGGTTACTTTCAGCGAGAAAGAGCATAATGAAATTCTGTTGCTAGAGGTTTTACTAAAGGATATGCGCTTTGTCAACGGGACATTATTTACCACTCCTATCTGTTGTTGCCACGATCTCATACGGTATTACCTCAATTAATATGAAGAGCGGCGTCTGCCTAGTTCTCTCTGCGTTAAATTAATTGGTCTTCAGCGTTATTGTACACAATCCCGAACAATGCACACTTGTGAAAAAATCCTATGGTGTTCAGGCCTTCGGCTAATAAAGTTCTTAGTCAAAGATGCATATTGCGTCTTTGACTAAGCAAATCCTTCTAAAATAAGGCAGATTAGCTTACATGTAAGCGGAATTTGTTAAGGATTTCTGTTTATATATATGGCTATTTGACTAGGCTTTAATATAGTATTACAATAAATAGAACATCTACTGCAGACGAAAAAATTAACCTAGATTGTAACAAGTACACAATTTGGATTATAGTAATTGTAATAAAAGTTGACCGAGCGTCGAAGGTAAATCCACAGTGTTGAAATCACCTGCGCGGGTCGCTTCTAAGAAGACTCGCTTTGCCTTTATTTTAATACGTCGTAGACTGGTTTTCGCGTAGACCGTCGTAGCGGTGGCGCGTAGAGTTCCGTAGCTCGTAGCTTAACAAGCAATGTCGTTAGACTTTGCGCAATTTGCTAAGGTGTGTATTGTAAGTCGTGTTTCGGTAAGCCTTTCTTACACAGTGAATTATAAGAGTTATATCTTTATTATTTTATTGTAACAATTTTTGCATAAGATATTTTAGTAAACAATTAATATCGGTAATATTAGAAGAACACTAAAAAAATTAACGAAGCAATAAATAGAAAATACAGATAAAGAGAGCTGCCCAGTAACAGGAAACTTAGGAGAAGTAGAAGAATTTAAAATCATAAGTTTATAAGTATTCTCTAGTTTAAATTGATGTGCAGATGAGCGGTAGTAGTGACAGTTGTGTTAAGACAGGCTTATTGAAGAATAATATTGTATAATACAATTCAATGTTATTAATGTACGATAGCTTTACCAGGATTTTCTGTCCACTTTAAGGTTATTACAATATTTACAGAATATTCTGTTGTGGTTAAATGTCACGATATACGTTATTCATACCACACACTGGCTGTTCAATACAAAAATGAGATCACACGAATTTTAATACACGCCGCAAAAATAATAAATTACTTGGAATAAAAAGAGCAAAAATATTTTACTTATAAATAAAACACAATGCCACATTGTGAGCTGAACAGTCCGTTACGACAAACACATGTATATAGAGGGGTTGAATAATTTACGAGTGCACTAACTTTGGTCACGACGGGACCCGGTCCGTACAGATGCCACTACTACATATATCAAACCACCTCGAAGTTTACCACTTCAATAAAACTTCACTGAAACTTATTCAAACGCGTCGGCCGGTGAAAGCTGTTTTTAACTTCTACCCGCAAGGGATCACCCATACAAATAAAGAGTTAGTCGGGCCCATGAAAACGGATTTCTTTTTCTGAAATAACTTTTAGAAAACATTCTTGGCGTTTCGCCATTTTAACAAAATTTTCGTCGTTTTTATGTGCCGAGCGGGCAGGCGGCCAACTTGATGACAACAATATTCATAATTACTTTATTGCTTGAATTTTCAGCTGATGTGTGTATTACATAAATTGTGGAAAGTAAATATCGCTACCTTTGGGTAGAAAGGTCGTATAAACCAAACCCTGACTTTTCAGGAGAGCAGAAAAACGATTTTTTTTTTACATAAAAATTCATAACTTTTTTGTTTTTGTAGTTATAAAAAAATGATCTATGAGAAAGTTTCTTAGAATTTGCGAATGAAAAAGGTTAAATCATCAAAACCTATCTATCTTTTTTAGTTTTAAAGTTAGCTTGGATTTACGTCTAAGAAAAAATCAATTCTTGGTTAATACACCCCATGAAAATGTACTTTAAAAAAACTGTAAAGGTCGTATATCCATTTTTGTTAAGCTTATGGTCACATTTACTGTCGTAAAAACCCATACATGTAGTTTTTTTGTATTAAAAACCATTTATAATCATAGATCAATTGAATTCTGACTAATAAACAATCCTGTTACTCTCAGAATTAGTAGGAATTCAATCATTATTATTCTAATAACCAATAATGGTCGATTCAAATAAAATAAAACTACCTGAAATACGGATTCAACATTAATTAAGTATTATAATACCTTCTAATCAACACTTAGGTACTATCATTTCAATAATGGTACAACATACCTAACAGGTTTAACATTTTAAATTGAAAAATTATTATAAACAGCTTAAACAGAAATGTGAAATGAAAAATTGACTTAGTCATAAAAAACAAAAATTATTCAAACTTTATCTGAATTAAAGTAATCAGGCATTTTAATCATTTATAAAATGTTTGATATCTTTTTTTAGTTTTTGTACATATTTAAATGTACTTAATTCAATAAATTATTGAATTAAGCCTTTGTACTAAGGTTTACTTACCAACTAATTTATTGAATTGCAACTAAATAAAAAAAGCGATCAAACACTAAACGTAACTAACTTATGTACTAAAAAGTAACTTATTTATGATACAAATTTGTGTTCAGAACTAGTTTTAAAATATTTATGAATTGTTACTATAAACTATTTTAACTATTATTATAAATTATTTTAAAACGAATTATGAACTTCCAAAATTGCAAATATATCGGTTTCTTGAAATAAAGGTAGGAGGAGTAGAAGGTACGTGGTATATAGCCCGAAGCACAATTTAAATTTCGCGATGCCTACCACAAAAGCTAAAATTTCTATATTTTTTATTATTATTTTTTATAGACTCCCGCCTGTATCCCCGAAGGGGTAGGCAGTGGTGTAATATTACACCCACATTTCGCCATGAATTTTTAGGTCCCACGTAATAGGGGGCGAGCCTATTGCCGTACCGGGCACATTACCAGACTCCGTGCTGTTACTGGGAATTTCCTAACGGAAAACCCAATAACACTTTGCCCGACCCGGGAATCGAACCCCAGACCTCCCAATGCCACGCGCCAATTTATGCCGCGAGACCAACGAGGCAGTCTATATTTTGTAATTACATTTCAGAAATTAAATTTTAACCCATCCTAATGATAAAACAAATGTGTTGTAATTTAAATAAATGGATATGCGAGTATAATAAGAATCATTCTGAATTAGAATTTACCGAACTCAGCACCTACTCGCATGAGTATATGCGAGTAGGTGCGACAAGAGCGTTCTAGCCTTAATAAATTGTAGCACGTAGCTATTGCGATTTGTAGGTATTAATCATAGAGTAGTATAATTTTATACAGGGTATTAATCGTGGTAGCCTCATACGACTGATCAGTGACGGTAGCCTATTAAAAAAATCATAAATATCTACCCTAAACTGGGAAAATTCGACCGCCAAGAGCCTCAGTATCATGCACTGAATCACTGGTATCGGTTTTCGGTTTATTATTTATTTACACCCAATATTTTTTATATTATACATCTAAAAGATACACTTTATTTAATACAATAAAACCGTTTCAACAAAAATATAGATGGAATATAAATCTATTATGCGAAAGACCCGCTTAAAAAATATAAATCCACCAAGTACAGTCCGAGGGGAATAATATTGTGCACTAAAAACATTACTCTTAATTAATACAAAAGCAATTTCAATTCTAACCCAAAAAAAGAGTTCCTATTTCGATTAACTTGTCTTTCAGTACCCGTTCTCTGAATTATTAGTCAGAATTCAATTGGTCTATGATTATAAATGGTTTTTAATACAAAAAGAACTACATATATGGGTTTTTACGACAGTAAATGTGACCATAAGCTTACCAAAAAGGAATATCCGACCTATACAGTTTTTTTAAAGTACATTTACATAGGGTGTATTAACCAAGAATTGATTTTTTCTTAGACGTAAATCAAAGCTAAATTTAAATCTAAAGAACATAGACAGGTTTTGATGATATAACCTTTTTCATTCGCAAATTGTAAGAAACTTTCTCATAGATAATTTTTTTATAACTTAAAAACAAAAAAGTTATGGATTTTTATGTAAAAAAAGTAGTTGTTCTGCTATCCTGAAAAGTCGGGTTTTGGTTTATACGACCTTTCTACCCAAAGGTATCTGTTGGGAATCGAACCCAACACCACCGCGCGAGTACATCAGCGGCGCGCCGCACCGATACACCGTACCAGTCGACGTCATCCGAACCGGTCGCCGGCGCGCCTCGAACGCGGTGGGGCGGCCGGCCGGCGCTTATTACAAGGACAGCCCTCGCGAACACCACCGGCGACGGACGATCCTTTATACATTATATCGTGTTTTCCGGGGTTCCGATTGTGATGTGAAGGCGTAAAATAATCCAGCAGAAATGCAATCCACTTTCATTGAACGTTCCCTAGGACCCTAACAGTATCGATATATGGGTTTTTACGACAGTAAATGCGACCATATGCTTATTAAAAATGGATATACGACGCGACGTATAAAGTATTTTTAAAGTACATTTTCATAGGGTGTATTTACCAAGAATTGATGTTTCTTAGACGTAAATCCAAGCTAACTTTAAAAGTAAAGAACATAGATAGGTTTTGATGATATAACCTTTTTCATTCGCAAATTGTTAGAAACTTTCTAATAGATATTTTTTTTATAACTTCAAAAACAAAAAAGTTATGAATTTTTATGTAAAAAAATTAGTTTTTCTGCTCGCCTGAGAAGTCGGGTTTTGGTTTATACTACCTTTCTACCCAAAGGTATCGATATATGGGTTTTAACGACAGTAAATGTGACCAAAAGCTTATTAAAAATGGATATACGACCTATACAGTTTTTTTAAAGTACATTTTCATGTGTTGTATTAACCAAGAATTGATTTTTCTTAGACGTAAAGCCAAGCTAACTTTAAAACTAAAGAAGATAGACATGTTTTGATGATTCAACCTTTTTCATTCGCAAATTGTAAGAAACTTTCTCATTTATCATTTTTTTATAACTTCAAAACCAAAAAAGTTATGGAATTTGATGTAAAAAAATAGTTTTTCTGCTCGCCTGAAAAGTCGGGTTTTGGTTTATGCGACCTTTCTACCCAAAGATATCGATAATTGGGGTTTTACGACATTAAATGTGACCATAAGCTTATTAAAAATGGATATACGACCTATAGATTTTTTTTAAGTACATTTTCATGGGGTGTATTAACCAAGAATAGATTTTTCTTAGACGTCAATCCAAGCTAACTTTAAAACTAAAGAAGATAGATAGGTTTTGATTATTTAACCTTTTTCATTCTCAAATTGTAAGAATCTTTCTCATAGATCATTTTTAAATCACTTTCGGGTTTTGGTTTATACGACCTTTCTACCCAAAGGTATCGATATGTTATGTACCTTCTGGCGAAGCATTTGTGGAATATTCTGCCAAGGGATTCTGCGATAAGGATTTACGACGTCGAATTCAAACTATGCTTAGGTAATGCATTCAACACGTTAGGGCGTATAAACCATTTACAATTAACGACTATTTTTACGCCCTGAGTTAGTAAAAATTATGGTCATTACATCATAAGAAAACTACAAAAAAATAACATGCGGCTTTTACACTGAAAATTTACCTTTTTTAAAAGGCTATGAACAAAAATTTCTGGGTCGTATTAACCATTTTTGTGCGAATTTCTACATTTCGTATATACAGATCGATCGAGAAAAAAATCTGAGAAAAATGGTATATATAACTCAATTTGGCCAAAATGGTTTATACGACCTTTCTACCCAAAGGTATCGATATGTAGGTGGTACTTGAATATGTGAGTTCAGCAAACAGTATAAGTTGCTTTTAAAATACTATGCTGCCACTAGAGGCGGCGACTTTACACTAATTGTCTTGCTTAAATAGATTTGACGCTTCACTTTGTTTACTTATTTGCAAAGACAAAAATGTGGGTGAATTCATTGTTTCCCATGCATAACTTTTTAAAATTTTAGTTTATGATTAACATATTATTATGACATTCTGTTTGAATCTTCTAAATAAGAATACTGGATGACGATGCACAACGGTCTCAAGATTTAAAAAGGTCATTATATTCGTCAGCATAAAAAGCTAATAACATACATCGAAATTAATAAATTAATACAAAAACCGTGTGTTTTTTTAAACTTACAATTTATATTCAAAGTGTAGGCCGAAGGACGTTTGACAGTGAGTAGTTTAGAACCCAATCGTCCTTCAATGTTCAATACTTACTATTCATTTTAGTTCAAGTTTAGTTCATTGTAGCGCTCATAGCGAGACTTGGCTTGCCGTTCGTAACAGATCGGCAAAGTTAAGCAACGCTTGCACAGGTTACCAGTTGGATGGGTGACCGTGTGTGGCATTTTCATCTGAGCGCTACCGTGCTTCGGAGGGCACGTAAAGCTGTCGGTCCCGGCTCTTGTCTATGGATAAGGGTCGTTAGGCCATGTCGGAGGCCTTTGGGCGGTCTGAAAAACTCCGACACCAGAGTTGGCCACACACTCACACGAAAAACAAACAATTTTAGTTCAATAATTTGCTAAATTATGTTGAATGAGTTCGAGCGTTCAAGTCTCTTTGAAAAGTATTAGTATGACTCTTGTGCAAATTGAAATAATCTTTTGATGTTATTTAAATTTATTTTATTGAAATTCACCTATGAAGACATGTTAAGTTAAATAAGAGAGCTAGACGAGGAATTTGAATTAAATATGTTTATGTTTTCTTGGAAGAAGCTACGTATACTTTGTGAATATTGAAAGTGTTGAAAAGTGGTATATTTATTTATTTAATTCAAAGATTATATTAGAGTACAAAAGCTTGAAAATCAATAGCATTCTTGTTAATTTTACTTTTATTGTATCTATTTACTTATTTAAAGATTGCATTAGGATAATACTTTCTTTACAGATATTTACGCCAGTATCCCCGAACGGGAAGGCAGAGGATTAATATTACACCCACATTTTGCCATGATTTTTTAGGTCCTACGTAATAGGGGAGCGAGCCTATTGCCGTTACCCAGGCACTTCACCAGACTCCGTGCTGCTACTGAGAATACGGAAAAATTTAGTAACACTTTGGTCGACCCGGGAATCTAACTCGGGACCTCCGATCAGCAGTCGCATACGCTATGCACTGGACCACGGAGGCAGTCATTTGGATAAATTGAAAAATAAGTAATCGTAGCATTCTTAAAATTATTGTGAGTTAGAATTTTCTCGTCTGTGAAATTCTCTCTAAACGTATTTCTTGAGTACGAGTTAAAGGCGGTTCGTTGAAGCTGTCCTCGTCGACGTATTGAAACCATTTATATTTCACAGTAAATTATTTTATAAGTGAGTTCAATTTACGACTTGTTTGTTTACTATTTTTTTACAATCGGTGATAACAAAGTGTGCAAGTAACGAAATTCATTTAAATTAATAAGATTTTTCGTCGACTGTAAATGTTGAACATTAACACGTTCGTAGTATTTATGATATGACGGAGAAATTTTAGATTTTCAATATTTTGAATAATATTTCTTTAGTTCGGCTGCATAATATCCTAGCATGACAGCGGCGATAGCCCAGTGGTGTACGTAACGGACTGCCGAGACGATGGTCTCGAGTTTGAACTTTGATCCCCAGTTACCCCGGGCACACACCTCTGACGTTTCAAGGTTATGTGTGTATGAAAAATGTTAATTATCGCTCGCTTAACAATGTGCCCGGTAGATGGCAATAGGCTCGCCCCCTATTACATTGGGACCGAAACATAACTGGCGAAGTGTGGGGTGTGTAATACACTTCTGCCTACCCCTTCGGGGATAAAAGGCGTGATGTTATGTTATATATTTGTTATATGTTATGCATAATTATATAATAATTATGCATAACATAACCTAATTAGGTATACAACATGTAACAAGTTTAATGCACATCTTGAAAGTACTTTGTTCAGAATCAGCTACTGAATCTATTTCTGACATTTTTAATATCATTTTTTTTTAATCCTAAAATAATTAAAATTACGTAAATTATAGTCACTCATTGCTTTGAAAAGGCGAAATATACGAAAATAAACCTTAAGTCAACGTAGAACGGCTTCTTTTTAAATGCATTTGTTTAGTGGTTCCACGTACAGGAACGCACACATTAATACAACATAACAGCCGGTACAAGACAATAACACACAATTGACCACCAAAATATCTATCATCTTTCTTTCGCTTACGTATTAACAGCGGGAAAGAGCGAGACGTAATGTGTCTCACTTGTCACCGTCGCGTCGGTCGCCCGCGCTGGTAGGTACAGCGCAGGCCGGGCGGCCATTGTTGCGCTTAGATAAATAAAATTAGTCATCTACCTGGATTCTCTGTGAGTGTAGTGAAAAAAAATGTTTAACAAGTTTACTTGTTTATTTACAAAATGTGTATTATCAACATGATGGTGCCCCCGCGCGTTTTACGTAGAACGTTCGAGATCATCGTGAAGTCGAATACAAGGAGCGCTGGATCGATCGCGGCGGTCCTGTCCAGTAGCCTCCTAGGTCGCCTGACTTGACGCCCCTGGACTTTTGCTGTATGGGGACATACCTATTAAACCACTAGTTGATTGTGTCGAGACAACAAGTGCCGGGGAGTTAAAATAAGATATCAGCTGCTTTTGAAACAGTGAAAAGAAACATTGTGTGTGTGAACTAAAGGAATATTTAAGCCGGGTGGTGGACACCTGATGTCAGCATTTTAAAAAGAGGACGCCGCACAAGTGACAATAATCCTGTGAGTCATTTGGTTATTCTTTTATTGTAAAAAAATTATGATTCACAACTTTAAACACGCCGTTCTTCTTTAATTCTCTCATTGATACCCTTTTACTTTAATTTCTAATGTATCAATAATGCTAACTAGGTATGATTATAATGATTAAATTAAGATAGTCACAATAGCCACTAACGATGTTAAAAAATGATAGACCGTATCGTATTTCACTGTCGTTTGTTTACCACAGCAAACGTTTCGTGTGATTGTGTGCGTGCGCAGGTTTGTAGTGACCACGCATTTTACTTATAATGAAGTTAATACTTTCGATCAAAAACAATGTTTAGGCTAATAAAAAAAATATTTCAATGCATGCATTATGATAATAACAAGGTTTTCTAATTGGGGTGTCTGAGGATGTGCGTTATTTCCGTTACATGTTGTATAATATCACGGCCATCTGATCCCAAACTAAGCAGAGCTCGTACTGTGACAACTATATTTAACTGATAAACATACCTACTTAAATATTTTTTAACACATACAAAATTATAGATAAATGACACTCAGACACAATACAAATAATATGCATATAATAATATGCTTATTCAAAAGATTTGTTATTTATCGAACCCAGGACCTTCGGTTTAGCAATAAGAGTTACTAACCAACAGACACAGTTTTGTTAAGACTAACTTCAGACCAGAATTGTATTTCTTGGACTAATTTCAGATTGACAATAGGTAAAAAAATCTGCAGTAGTCAATTGCCACTGGGCTATCAGAGCAAATTGAAGATAAGTTATCAACTGACTTCACTATAATATATCTTCTAAAACTACTACCATGTTATAATTGATTAGTATTACTGCACGTTTGGGGCTAATATAGTTAATTAATTAATTTGATATTGATTGAGTATGTTAAGGCTCAGTTACATTTACGTAAAAGCGTTTGACGTACGGCTTCTCCTGGAATCAAATATGTGGTCGCCATCCTCAGCACAGAGGGAACGAGGAAGAAAAAGAAGAAAAGCGTTTGGGCTCATATTACTAAATAGTTACTTCGTAACAGATACATCACTCCCATACAAAAGCGAAAATACCTACGCTATAATTACCTATATAATCTTAATAATAATAGCCTTTGTTTGCAGTGAAGAGAAACGTACCCTAAATACGCACACAAAGAGATGCAGATTGTGTGACTGTACGTACAAACGCGTCATCGGACGAAGGCGCTAGGGTTGTTCTTATGATGATTTTGGTAATAAAACGAATGTTGCGAAATAATCATATTTTTATTTGGTAAATACCTATATATACACCAGTCAGTTAGTAAATATATATTGTTCATATATTTAATAAAATTAACAATAAGTAGTATGTTATAAAAGAAATAAAATTTATATACCTATATTCACTACACTCACTACATTCAGGTAACACGAGAGGAATAATAGAAGTAGATACCTACCTACTTACATTTCCTATGCTATGTTGATGTACGAAATATAAACGATTGTTGTGGAATGTTAAATACTGGATATGCATGTTTTATTTTGTTAAAGTTGTTTTGTATTTGTTAATATGTTTACGCGTTTTTTTATATTTTTTTACGTGGTAGCTATAATAGCGATATATATTTTTATCAAATAAGTAACTTTATCGCATCTGACTTGATGTTAGGACGTCAGGGCGTTCTATTGAAAATCAGTGCTGTAATATATATGCATATGTATATTGCAGCAAATAGCTGAATAGAACGACCCTTTGTTGGCATAGCACACAAATCTTGTAAGGAACATTATCCTAAGACATTTAAGTACCTAGGTATAGTATTACATTAGTAAATATAACTTTGTTGTGTAACTAATTAAGTTCGTAAAATACTATGTTTAAGATCCTGCCTGCTTATGTACTCTTTGTATAATGGTGTAATATTGCGAACAATAATATATATATATATATATGTATATCTCTCTCATATATATTGTCTATTTCCGTTTATATGACACAACACAGTAAGTGCGTACATAAGATTCTGACATTAAGTAGATCTTATTTTATAAAAACAATATTTATATTTATTTCTAATAACCTAAAGTTATGATTTTACGAACATTTACATACCTAGTATTTCCTTTCTTACCTTTGTTCTAAATATAATGAATGGTGTCAATTTGTAGATTAAATTTGATATATGTACCGTATATCAAATCTTATACCATTACTTACTACATAAATCATTGTTTGTCCTTGTGCAATGAAAAAACAACAAGTTTTCATTTGTTTTGTGCCCTTAACGCCCATCCACTGCACAATAACTTCGTGGTTTCGGCATTTCTAGAAGATTATAAGAAAGCGCGGGAAACATGCCGTGCGTACACGCTGCCGGGCGTGTGCGGTGGCCCTCTGTCGTTTGAGTACCGACGGCGGTACACGAAGTGGTAGGTATTTATCGCGCGAATTTGAGCCAGTGACGGGGGCCTGGTTTGGGTATCAATTAGCTTTCCAAACGTAATTAAATGAACGATTTTTTTTTTAAGATTTTCATTCACTTAATACATAATTGGCCTTAAAATCGTTCGAACTAGTAAACCTTCAAATCTTAGAACTTAAAATAATTATACTGTTGCTCGTTATCCTACTGTCTTCTTTCTCCTTGTGTTAGTATCAACCTGAAATTTTTGTGCCTGGGTTTGTATGACCACTCACGGAAAGATGGTCGATGAAAAAAATAATTGAAATTGCGAGACATATACGCACGTTAACACCTTGCGTAACCTCCTAGATTATGCTCCGTCAAATGTTCAAGTTAAGTTAGAAAGCTTAAGAGTATTTATCAAGGTGCCCATTAATCAGACAAAGTGTCAGCTCTGCAAATAGTATTATCCATCGTTGACAAATAAAAATAAAAATAATATTTGTGGAATACCCCTAATGGCCTTTTAACTAAACCATCGGCAGGTCAGACGTCAGAGAAGAAAAGTGGCCCATTTATCACAATGCTCAGATTAGGTTATACGGTAATCCATGTTTTTGCCGTGCATTTGAAGCTGGCGTTGGAACGGCTGCACAAAACACGCATTTGCATAAAAGTCAAATTGCCCTCAACGATGTGTTTGCTGTTGTATTGTTACTTTCGAACTGCAGTTGCCCCATATTACCTACATACCGCATCGACTTCTGCCTACTGTTTCGGAGTTCACATTTTAAATAGTTTCTGTTTTCCATTTACACTGCTTATGGAAATATATGTTTTGTCTTTGTTCATTTAATTTTTAACTGGACTGGTTGTTCGTATATAATTTTGTATACAAATCATCCTGTAGACATACATGTAAACTGCAGCACTTTTATTTTCTAAAATTTGATCTAATCGCAATAGACGGACTGAGATTGTGGCTAAAAATGTTTCGATCGAACTAGTAATACCTACCTCTAGATTTACAAAGAAAATTGTTAGCCTATTACGTAAACATAGTAAATTGAAAAATGAATCTTTGGAAATAATATGACGTAATGAATAAGCAAAGCTTCAGGTGAGATAGGATAATTTTCTATAGAACTTTAAACGAGCAAAGTACAGAACTTTAAATATGGCTGATGAGAATCAAAGGTCTAGTATGAAAACTGATCCCAAAGTATAATTTGTTACTATGAAAGAGGTCGTTGGAAGCGCTTATGCTAATCGACTTTTCCCTACATACTTATTATTCGTCTTTATTGAACATAATTAGATAAAAAATTTCATGAAAACTAGGTGCTAAGTTGCAGAAAGTGTGTAACAAATATTTATTTATTTATTTATTTTTACACTTCCTGCATTTTTAATGCAAAGGCGGACTTAATGCTATATAGCATTTTCTGCCAGTCAACCTTAGGGTGGTGCAGAGATGATTGTGGCAGGTGTATAAACTACAAAGATTGAAATAGTAATCCAACATTATACTACTTTTTATATTATATATAAATATTATGTTAATACATACATATTATATAAATAATACATACCTATAAATAATAAATAAAATGAATATATACTTATACATACGTATATTTAATACACAGTGTAACAAATGTAAGAGATGATGTTTCTATGGTCTTTCAAGTGACAGTTTGATGTAATACTGGCGCACCTTAGCCCTAAACGTGAAACGATTCGTCGCCATCCTAATCTCGAGAGGGAGCGCATTCCAGAGAAGTACAGATTGTACAATGAAAGAAGAATGTACAAGGCTTGAGCTATGAGAAGGAGACGAAAGAAGAGAATTATTAGAAGACCGAAGATTTTTGTCATGGTTGGAGCAGCGGTATTGAAAGTAAGGAGCTAGGTAGCTGGGGCTATTAGATGAATGAAGAAAAGTGAAAAGAGTGGTCAACGCGCGCATATTACGACGCTGACGTATAGGTAGCCATGACAGCTGTTTACGATATGAGGAGACCTGGTCATATTTACGGAGATTGAAAATGAACCGAATGCAATTGTTGAGAAGTCGGTCAAGTTTATTGAGTAGATCTGCATTCAGGTCGAGATAACACACATCACCATAGTCGATTATAGGAAAAACCAAGGTCTGCACAAGCATTGTCTTTGTCTTGACAGGAAGGAAATTCTTCAGGCGATAGAGAGAACGCAGGACACCGGTAACCTTTTGGCAAACGCTTGTAATCTGGGGTTGCCAGCTAAGTGTAGCGTCGATGTGTAAACCGAGATCTTTAACGGAAGGACTCAGAGGTATATTGGGTCCATTAAATGTTACCGGTGGAAGCGATGCCAAGTCCAGCCTGTTTATAATTCTAGAGCTTCCAATGATGATAGCTTGGCATTTCACAGGATTGACGCATAAGCCGTATCTCTCGGACCAATCGCGAATTCTTGCCAAGTCTCGGTTCACATCATCGATCGCATCCGGCAGATCCTCAGTTTTAGCCTGCGAGTAAAGTTGTAGGTCATCAGCGTACAAATGATACGAACACTGAAGATCAAGGGTAATGACATTTATAAACAGAGAAAATAAAAGAGGAGAGAGTATGCCACCTTGTGGTATCATGTAGCCTCATCAACTCTGACAGACTGCTGACGTCCACGAAGATATGAAGAGAACCATTCCAGTGCTTCGGAGGAGATCATAAAATAGGATAGGATGGATAGTAGGATATCGTGACTGACGGTGTTGAAGGCGTTTGAGAAGTCAACCAGGACCAGCACAGTAATCCTAGTGTCCTCCACACCCGCCCTCACATCGCCAGTCACTTTGAGCATAGCTGAGACTGTACTATGCCCTGGTCTGAATCCGTACTGATAGGGACTGAGAACATTGTGTTCATAAACAAACTGGGACAGCTGCTTATGAACACAAGCTTCAAGGACTTTGGAAAGGAAAGGGAGGATGGAAATGGGCCGGAAGTGACTAGGAGTGACAGGATTAGTGACTTTGGGCAGTGGCCGAACATATGCTTTCCGCCAAATTTCAGGGAATTGCCCAGAGTCAAGGGAATGGTTTATTATGTGGGTAATAGCAGGGAGGAGGTGGTCTAGGATGGTGATAATCATAAAGCGGCTGACTTTATCGCAACCAACCGCTTTAGATTTGATTGAAAGGATAATCTTTTTGATCTCAGCCTCAGCAACTGGAGAAAAGCGAAAAGGAGTTATGCTTGGTCGAGCTAAGCTATCTATGTAGTCCACCGTGCGACTCATAGTCTGACGATCAAACTTTGGAGTGGAGACAAAATAAATGTTAATGTCGTCAAGACTAAGCGCCGGCGGTGGATCCACACGGCTAACCCTACCGATACCCAGAGTCCTTAGGAACTTCCAGATATCGGTAGGGGAAGAGGAGGAAATGTTGTTGAAAATGTGGCTTCGTTTAGCATTTCGTATCATTTGATTACAACGATTCCTAGAAACTTTGTAGAGAACCCAATTTTCATCGCAACGATCCCGCTTGAACTTGCGGAAAGCTCGGTCCCTGCGCCTCATCGCCATCTGAATCCCGCGTGTCAACCAAGGTGCGGGCGGTCGCTTCAATTTGATTCGCCTTACTGGGGCATGAACATCGTATAAGTTGATTACGACATCGTTGAACACGTTCAATTTCATATCAACTGTAGCAGCTACCTCAAGAGGTACCCAATCAATTTTTGACGCATCCGTATGCAGATTATCGGTGTTCATACGTGCAAAGCAACGCCTGTACAGTACTTTGGGTTGGGGTTTAGGAGGCTTGAGGACATAGGAAATGTAGATCAGGTAATGATGGGAGAAACCAGGAGCAGGATGTTGACCGTGAGAGGAAACGAGGGAAGGAGCCGAGGTGAGAATCAAATCCAACCATGTGTCTTCACTGTTGGTATTATGATGTGTTGCATTCAGAGGTAAAATGTGAAGGCCAACAGATTCGACAATGGAGTGGAGTTTTCGGGAACGATGGGAGTTTGGGAGCAGGAGATCGGTATTAAAATCACCCATGATGACGTGATGCTCGTACTCAGACCCTAAAGATTCTAGAACCAATTCCAAATCGGTGAAATAATCGACATTAGGGGGACAGTAAATTACGCCAAGAACGGTCCGCGCTCCTTTGACACAAACCTCAAGGAAAAGAAATTCAGCAGCGATGGAAGAAGAAGAAGCTATAATTTTATAGGGGAAGTCACTGCGTAAGTAAATGGCAACACCACCACCCCTCTTTCCAGTGCGATCATTTCGGATTAGAATGTAGCCAGAAAGGGGGTAAGCGGTGGAAAGAAGTTGAGGTTTGAGCCAACTCTCAGAGACCAGGACGGCATGAACGTTTGACTGTGTAAACGCCTCCACAAGATCACTGTAATGACTTGGCAGACTTTGAGCGTTAATGTGGCAAACATTTAACGAATTACGGTGTCGAAGACTAAAAGTTCCACGAATAAAATCGCCAAGTGTGCCTGTCACCGAACAAAAACTGTCGTCGTCAGACAAAGCAGAAGAATTATTTGCCGAGTAGAAAGATGACTCATCATCAGATGCCATAGAATTATTTCAAATGTATAAAATATATATAACAATAAATTTAATAATAATATACTACAAAAAAAAAATAATTAAAGAACATATATAGCCGGTGCAAAGAACACATCTCTGCACCACCCGCCAGCTGACACCAACACATGACAATAATACACAAATTACACATTAACAAGCTGTTAAGAGCGAAAACATGATTTCGGAACGCAACCTTTGTTAATGACGTTTAACGACAACTGTCAAAGTGACAATTCTGACAATGTTTGTTTTGATTGAACTGTTGAACTTTGAAGTGCATATAATATAACAAAATAATTACCTACTTATTTAGAAATTGAAGTTACTTAAAGATTAGTTACTCATAAGATACTTTGTGGGTAAACAAAAGTAAACAATAAATGTACCGCACAACAGTCAGTGGTACGTTCCTTCCAAGAAGATGCAATTTCAAGACATAAACACGAACTGAATTTACAAACACGAAAAGAAAAAGGAAAATAACTAATTACGCCGGGTCGATGATTTAGTATTGCTTACTGTCGTGACGCTCTCCGCGCCAGGTCGTACTGCAGGCTGGGAATCACTCTTCGACTGCGGATATTTTGATATTAAAGGATTTAATTCGTCCATAGAAGTGATCTTGATCCGTGTGCCATCCGCCACTTTAATATTAATTACTCCATCCTGCGTCCAACACGCCCTGATGCCAAAGTGCGCCCTGGCCTTGGTGAACGTAGTCTGCCTGGCCTTGGTTAAAAACTCTTTAACCGTAACAGACGAACCCTTCAACTTCGTCTTCGACTTCCAGACTGCATTCTTGACGTCCAAACTGCTAAACCTCACAAGAATGGGACGATGACGTTCCTTATGGATGTTCCCAAGCCGGTGACAGGCCTTAGAGGATGCTGGTGTAACATCAGATATGCCCAACTTCTTCTTGATGATGTCTGATACAACAGCGGGACAGTCCTCATCATTAACTTCCCGAATGCCTAAGAGGATAATAGCCTTACGTCGGTGCCTGTTCTCTATTGTGTCTATCATCCGGGAGCATTCATTTATCTGTTTACGGAGTAACCCCAACATGCTGAACATAAGCTCCCGGAAGGTCCGGAACTCCTCAGCTACTTTGGAGACAGTGTCTTTTGCAGGCCCGCTACTCTGGATCTGGGCTTCAAGTTCAGCCATCCTCTTGGTAAAGCTTTCTTCGAGGCTTCTTTGTGCATTTTCAATGTCAGCAAGCTGAGACATTTTAGTTCAGTGTAGTAAAGATGATTTTGTGAAGTGTGCCGGTGATCAGCTGGCAGGTGGTATTGCTAATAGCAAGTGAATTTGTGCATGGGATGTTTCACAAACGTGAGTAGTAATAAGTTACTGTATATTTCACTGAATAAAGCTGTTATAAGTGCAGAATTCAACTATTATTATATTTTTATAAAATTTTCGTAAATTCGCCAATGTGTTCACTTTTAACACCTACCCGAAAGTCTTACTTTAAATATACCTGAAATGTTTAATTTGATACACGTTTAAGCGATTTTAAAGAGCACGTAAACCTTAAATTCACTCATATTCAACCTTTGGCACAATGTTATACTAAGCTAAGTGTTTAGTGCAAAGTAAAGTTGAATTAAGAAGTTTATAAGTTTTATTTGTTTTAAGTTTACAAATCATCCTGTAGACATACATGTAAACTGCAGCGCTTTTATTTTCTAAAATTTGGTCTAATCACAATAGACGGACTGAGATTGTGGCTAAAAATGTTTTGATCGAACTAGTAATACCTACCTCTAGATTTACAAAGAAAATTGTAAGCCTATCACGTAAACATAGTAAATTGAAAAATGAATCTTTCGAAATAATATGACGTAATGAATAAGCAAAGCTTCAGGTGAGACAGGATAATTTTCTATAGAACTTTAAACGAGCAAAGTACAGAACAGTACCTAACTAGCTAATAATAAGAATAAAGATGGCTGATGAGAATCAAAGGTCTAGTATGAAAACTGATCCCTAAGTATAATTTTTTACTATGAAAGAGGTCGTTAAGAGCGCTTATGCTAATCGACTTTTCCCTACAAACTTATTATTCGTCTTTATTGAACATAATTAGATAAAAAATTTCATGAAAACTAGGTGCTAAGTTGCAGAAAGTGTGTAACAAATATATCTGAAATGTTTAATTTGATACACGTTTAAGCGATTTTAAAGAGCACGTAAACCTTAAATTCACTCATATTCAACCTTTGGCACAATGTTATACTAAGTGTTTAGTGCAAATTAAAGTTGAATTAAGAAGTTTATAAGTTTTATTTGTTTTAAGTTTACAAATCATCCTGTAGACATACATGTAAACTGCAGCACTTTTATTTTCTAAAATTTGGTCTAATCACAATAGACGGACTGAGATTGTGGCTAAAAATGTTTTGATCGAACTAGTAATACCTACCTTTAGATTTACAAAGAAAATTGTTAGCCTATCACGTAAACATAGTAAATTGAACAATGAATCTTTGGATATAATATGACGTAATGAATAAGCAAAGCTTCAGGTGAGACAGGATAATTTTCTATAGAACTTTAAACGAGCAAAGTACAGACCAAGACCTAACTAGCTTATAATAAGAATAAAGATGGCTGATGAGAATTAAAGGTCTAGTATGAAAACTGATCTCAAAGCATAATTTCTTACTAGGAAAGAGGTCGTTAAGAGCGCTTATGCTAATCGACTTTTCCCTACAAACTTATTATTCGTCTTTATTAAACATAATTAGATCAAAATTTTCATGAAAACTTGGTGCTAAGTTGCAGAAAGTGTTTAGCAAATATATCTGAAATGTTTAATTTGATACACATATAAGCGATTTTAAAGAGCACGTAAACCTTAAATTCACTCATATTCAACCTTTGGCACAATGTTATACTAAGTGTTTAGTGCATATTAAAGTTGGATTAAGAAGTTTCATTAAAACAATAGATTATCTAAATAATGCACAAAATTTTGCATGATTTGAAAAAAAAATGCCGTGCAGAATAAATGTCTAAAATGGAGATCTGTATAAAAATTCGAAACACAGTCTAAATTAAATTGGTTATTTTTTTCCATACAATGACATTCGACCCGTGCGATGGTCGAAACCGCAATACTCAGTGTGAAGTACTGTAATGGTGAGGTAATCTGAATGAACAGTCCACCTACTCATAAATAATCCTTTAACAACAGTTGTAATTTTTTTGGCGTAATAATTCCTCTGCATCCTGTTAGTCATTCTTCTTAATTGATTGATTCTGAATGAATTTACATATAAATGAGAAATAGCGAGACCTGAAAGAAGTGTGGTTTAAAAGAAGATGTAGTGACAAATATTGAGACGGGAACGTTGCGATGATAAGGGCATTCGGAACGGATGGATGAAAGTAAAATACGTAAGAAGTATCAAGTAATAATGAATTGAGATGTTGATAGATGATGCCCAACACGGACATACGTCCACCAAATAGGTGACGTGACGTATTGAAGAGTGCCAAATTAAAAATACCCACGAGCATGCTTGATGAGGTTAATTAATGTTGAAGAAGTGAAAGAGATGTGTTTGAACGGGAGCATTTGGCGTTTCATAGATTATGTCTTCCCCAATAGGACACAGGCCTGAAGATAAGAAGATATAAAGGACAATAAATTGTATTTGATATAGGTACTTTGCAGTATCGATAACGTACTGTATATGCTAGATGAATTAAAGATCCTCTCGTTTACTTGTACTTGGTGCTATATTGATTGATGTAATGCATTGTTGCTGTATGTTTCATTTCTAAAGCAAAATGTTTCATGTTGACAAATTCGTTCCAACGATACTACATGCCTAACTCCATTTATTTAAAAAAACGCTTCAAATAGTTCAATAAAACGTGACTGAAACTATCCAGAGAGATCAATTTTGAGCATATATTACTCAATTTGTATCAAAAAGCTGAATTTACGGGCGAGACGCCGCGTCAAATCTTGTCACTCGCTCAATAAACAGCAAATACGCTTGAGTTTCGAGTACATTTGAGCTTACACTCGTCTTCAAGGCATACTCGAAGCGCGCGCCTCTCAACCAATGTTTAGCAAACTGTGTAAACAATCCCTTTATATGATTTATGTTATATACGCATCAGTTATGTGACTCACATATTTTCTTAGGAGGGCTTAAAGTGGAAATAAACTCTTTTGTTTAACTTCTTTCAGTACATGTGGCGCAGTATATATAGGCCTGTCAAACATTATTTTGTTGTATATATAAATTGAGTGCCTAATGTATTAAACGCTCTTTAAATAACTTTTAGTCTTTAATATACAGTTATTTTGACTTTAATATATGTTCTTTACCGAAGTCGTGGTCACGACTACTGTAAAGAAGTCGAAACGTCGACTAGTAATAAAAAATGTAATCTCTAGATCATTCGGTTTAAATGTTATCTCAGTCAAACCAATATATCGCGATAAAATTCGTAAACTTCAAATATTGCGTTAAATCCGTAAACTTCAATATGTAACATTCGCGTAAACCCACATTTAACTCCGAAAAGTTAGGGTGCTTGTACACGGTGCATGTAGCTTGAGCATGTTGAGGCACGTGCGCGGGTTACATGCACCGTAAACATATGGTTTAGGGTGCTTCTGCATGTAGCTGGAGCAAGTAAAGGTGCGGGTTACACGCGTGAGTAATATGCGCAAGCTACTTGTTCAAGTTACTCGCTTGTACTTGTACATGGTGCAAATAACTGGAGCCAGTAAAGACGCGGGCTACTTGCGCAAGCTGTGTGTACAAGTTATTTGTTCGTGGTCAAGAGCTAGGTATACGTGCATGCTATTCGCGCGGTAGCTTTATGACTTGAATCGCGTCAAAATATCTCGATGAACGAAAATTCTTTAAAATCATATGTTAAAAATGTAATTTTAACAAGTAACATGCGCGAGTGACCCGCGCGCGCCGCAGAGCACGCGAGTTACTTGCGCGGGTGGCTCGCATTGGTACATGCTCGAGTCGCTGGACCCGCACATGTTTTTAAACGATATGTTTACGGTGCATGTAACCCGCGCAAGTGTCTCAACATGCTCAAGCTACATGCGCCGTGTAGAAGCACCCTTAAAAACATTTGCGGGTCCAGCGACTCGAGCATGTACCGAAGCGAGTCACCCGCGCAACTAATTCGCGTGCTCTGCGGCGCGCGCGGGTCACTCGCGCATGTTACTTGTTAAAATTACATTTTTATCATATGATTATAAAAGAATTTACGTTCGTCGAGACATTTTGACGCGATTCAAATCATAAAGCTACGGCGGGAATAGCATGCACATGTAGCTCTTGACCACGAACAAATAACTTGTACATACAGCTTGCGCAAGTAGCCCCTGTCTTTACTTGCTCCAATTATTAGCACCATGTACAAGTACAAGCGAGTTACTTGATCAAGTAGTTTGCGCATTTTACTTGCGCGTGTAAGCCGCACCTTTACATGCTCCAGCTACATGCACCGTGTACAAGCACCCTTAGTGGTGCGCGCCGTGAATTCGAACCTGATACCCTCTGCATGACAGTCTGTTGGTATGTCCGCTAGGCTATCGCTGCCTTTTTCACGTCTCACGTCAAGTAATTTAAAAACATAATTATTAAAAAGTAGTTAACCACAATACATACCCCCCATCCACAATTATTAAAACTAGGCAGTATTAAGTACAACTTATCATTTCGCAATCACGAGCGGCCGATCAAGATAATGTATGTATTAACGTTATTAACTGCGGGGGAGCACAACCCCTCCCTAGGGGATCGCACACTATTTGTGTCGTTGTTATGGCTACCAGATAAAAATTGTTTTAAATTTTTCTACTGAAGCTTAGTTATTGCGGTATGGGGACGCGATTGTTGGGAAATTGCTTATCAGTAATGAATTGCAGTTTATAAAAGTAATTAAATGAGGTGAAAACTGTGTAAAAACCAGTGAGCTTGCCTGGCCAAATAATTAAATATAATAAAGTCAGAGAATAAAAAAGCGATCAAAACTGGGTCTATTTGTAAAACAATTAAAAATAATACTAAAATATGAAAGAACATTAATTATTCATATTTCATTACACAAAATCCGGTCATCGTTCCACTGAATTCAGACACCAACAGCCAATTTTGATTTCAGAGTGGCAACACAGCTTCCAGAGGAGCGTAATTGGGACTCTCTTAGAGGTGTTCGCGCCCTATACATAAAAACCATCCATAAATGACGTCCCGTAGTATCGGGGCTATGCGAATCGGTAAGTATACTTTGCCGCAATCCTACAGGTGACACCCACTGCATAATTTGAAACTGATTTCAGATTAGAAAATTAGTTTTTAGGGGGAAATTGTTTATTTTATTACATTATTCTTTAAAGGATCTTATCTATTTTGTTACAGGTGCATGGGAAAAAGTTGATAATATAAAATATTATCGTAAATTCTAAATAAGCTCATAGTCGATGATAAAATCGATTCAAATACTCCTACTACCATTCTAAGGATCTACACAGCAAGTCTAACTCCACAACAACTATCATCTTATAACTTTATCTACCTTACCAACGAGTGCTACCTAACCTCAAATTAATGTTTCATAAAGCATCCATACACAAATAAGCGTTGGTTTCACGAACGTACCGTGCCTCCGCTGCTCGCTTCCTCACAACAATAATGGGGTTACGTGGTATATTTATGGCCGAGACTGGATAAAATTATGTGGCGTCGTTCTAATATTGCCAAGGCGAACACTGCATGTGGTCTATTCCCACGGTTGTATCTACCATTAGCGAATATCTTCTTATTTTCGTGTAACATACGCGGAGTAAACACAAATATGGAAATGGTTGAATACTCCATTAATATTTTTGGTAATAAAAGTTTTACAACCCAGACTCGTCGTTCTCATTTGGAAAGCGGACCACGGATTGTCATCTTGATTCTCCCTATTTGATCCCAGTTTCTAGATTTACTCTGTATTACGCCTGAGGTAAAGTAATAGTTTCCAGACGTACATATTAAGTATGTTCCCGTGTAACTTGTGCTAACTTAATTATTACCAATATTATGGTGTCACAACTGATACTGAGGCAAATTATGGCAATTATAACGCCAAAAATTGTCTGGATTGCCGGTCACCTTTTGTCGTTAACATTACGACAGTAAAACATCAATAAAACAAACTCGACTTTGGCATATAAGCCACATATGAACAGCATTGTAGAATTTAATAATAATAAAAATATATATGAAATAACAACTTGTTTGAAATAGAATTAGTTTTTATTATAAGTCAAATCGATTTGCTGAGGTCTTGGT
This sequence comes from Euclidia mi, assembly GCA_944739405.2. Lineage (NCBI taxonomy): Eukaryota > Metazoa > Arthropoda > Insecta > Lepidoptera > Erebidae > Euclidia > Euclidia mi. The sequence continues at coordinate 60,924,908 of OX123185.2, forward strand.
GGACGGTTCGATTCTGAGGAGAGCGGTTGCAACATTGTCACGTCTACCAACCGATTAGCGGACCGGTAGGCCGGTCTGGGGCGGGTGGATGTTTGAAATAGAATTAGTTTTTATTATAAGTCAAATCGATTATATCGATTAAGTAACATTTTGTTTAGTCTATTGAAAATTTCTGACAATGGTCACACTGAACTGTCAACTTCCTCTTTCCGGAAAAAGACGTTTTTGGGTTTTGGGCTAGCTCCGTTTGTAATATTGTAATAAATTGATCGCCTTTTGAATTAACGCGAATTGAATTAACTTGTAAATACTTATAATTGCCGCTTTTGACTTCCGGCAAAGTTGTGATAAATTGGTGATATATTGAACATTGAACTTTGTAAAACACGTGTGTGAATTCCTGATTGGTGCCCGAGGAGAAGGACCTACGCTGAACTGGACACTGGTATTCGATTCTCATGTTATTTTGGCCAAAATTATGAGTTAATCTTATAGGTCCACTCAAGAACAGCATCAGTAAGAGTTGGTAAGACATTTTATTAATATTAGGATTATAATTCATCGCTGTTCTACCACAGTGAAGGTGTTTAGATAAATTGTCTGTCGTGGTCAGGTGGATGTATTACAGCTTCCACTGCAACACAGAACAGTTTCCCACCTGGCTACGGTTACTCTAGACATAATTTTTGGTGCAGAGCTGTAGTTGAAATTTAGCCGCTGTTGCATTACTGAGTACAAACCTCAGATTGGAATAAGCTTGTATCTTATCACCTTGTAGACAGTATTGTAGTGTTTGTCAGGTCAGTTATTGTCTAAAATACATAATATTTAATTGTATAAGTTGACCTAGATAATTTGAAACACATTGTCACACATAACCTCAATCAGTAATTGTTTGATTTAAATTGTTGAAATCTAGCATAGATTTGTTGCTGTTACTATTTGGTAGCGCCATCTACCTTTCCATCGAATTAATCCCATCAACGTCAATGGTTGGTCGCTGCTTGGCCAATGCGAGCGATGCCTTTTGTTTCTATCCCTCTCTATCCCATTCCCAAGAAGGGGGCACGCCTTCGCGGATTGGTCGCGGCGATCGTCGACGCGAGTGACAGTCCAGAACTTTCGAGAACATTCGATTCGCTAAACACGCGTCCGCTATACCGTATCGCACCGCGCCGCTCCCGCTATAATTATTACCGCTTATAAAACCGCTCGCAAGTGGAAGTGATTTGTGTAGTGAAGTGAATCAAGCAGCTTCATCCCGAAACCACCAGGAGACTGCCCTTCTGAGACGAAGAAGATTGCCGTATAAGGTAAGTGCCCTCCATCCTTGGAATATCCTATACCCACTCACAATCATCTCTCCCATTCCAATCCTACATCCTCTTCCTTTAGATACAGTCCATTCCTTTCCAAATCGCCTAGAACCTTACGGTTTCGGTGTATCGCCGAACCATTTTTTTTATCCATACGAGTCGGATTCGTTTACGTTTTTATACGTTATATCGCTATACCTAGGCAGTTATAGCACCTAGCTATACTCCGAATATATTCACATAACCGTCACATGGTTGTTTCCGCCCGCATCAGTAGGTAAACTTTTATGTAGCTACCTACTTACTCAATTATTATTTCTGGAACTATCATAGTTGTCTTGTAAATCTCATATTTCGAGCAACTTTTAATTCCACAGCTCTAAAGTGTTGCCTACTTAGCCTACTTAGGTAAAATAATAGGTACATTAGATATTCTTATTTTGTTTCGTTCTCATTAGCTTATACTTACGTAAGCATGTCACAACAAAAGGTGTCACGCGTGTCGGAAGACAAAGAGATGACAATCTTAGAAGCAAAACGCAATATTTTATTTGAGCGTATTCAAAACATCTATGAACGCTCAAAAACCGCATCTATTTCCGACAGTAATAGCGAAGCATTTCTCAGTTATTGTATGACAGTAGATAGTATTCGAACAGATTTTCATAAGTTGTTAGACGATTATAACGCAAGATTACTTTCTATCAATCCTGATGAAAAACCGAACTATCAGGCGTACACCTCATTCGAAGATCTTTATTGTATACAATCGTAATTGGAGGGTAAATGTTCAGCAGAGACCGTTGCCCGCAAACCGAGATATACCGCCAATCGAGATTATGTCGTTTGATGGCGATATACGAAATTGGCCGTTATTCTATGCGAGTTTTAAGTCTACAGTGCACGATAATGGTTCTCTGACAGATGCTGACAGGTTGTACTATTTAATAGGTAAACTGTCACCGAAGGCCCAGTCCGTATTTGCAGGTGTCACACCCAGTGCTGAGAATTATCAGGTCATATTTCAGTCACTACTTGATAGATATCAGGACACGCGCGTCCTAGCGTCTACTTACTTTGACCAAGCTTTAAATCTCAAACTGTCCGGCAACGCGGCTGTCGCAAATTTCCAGCTGTTTATAGATAACTTCGTAACCGCGGTTAATTCTCTTAGGAACTTAAAATTAGAAGATCTTTCCGACTTTATGTTGCTTCAACTCGCTTTAAAAAAGTTTGACACTGATACAATTCGCGCATTCGAGATGACGAAACGCAATAATAAAATACCAACACTAGATAGTTTTATTTCGTTCATCAAAGATCAGTGTCGAATATTTCATAATACGCAGTCTGGTTCACCTGGCCCGTCTAACACTAACAGCAACAAAAAAAGGTTGAATAAATCGCGAAATAGTAATAATAACTCGATCCCTAATCCACAATCTTACGTAACATGCTCGGAATCTAATAGTAATAATTCACAGAAGTGTCTGTGCAGTAATATAGTGCACGACCATTTATACAAGTGTCCCGCCTTCGATAATTTGAATGCAACCGCTCGTTTTAAATGCGTAAAAGATAACAAAGCTTGCATTAATTGCTTAAGCATAAAACATAAAACAAGTAATTGTTTTAGTAAGACAAAGTGTCGCTTATGCAACAAAAAACATCATTCATTGCTACATTTCGATAAAGATAACCCGTTGTCAAGCCAAGCCGCTAACCTTGAGACACTTACGTCGCAGGTGCAGACCACGGTGCCTTCCCCCTGCACGCCTCAGGGCGAAGTATCGTTGTGTACGACGTCCATTGCGCGGGCGACGCGCACGCGAGGACGGCACTCGCGCATCTATAATGATCCGCGCAGGGCCAAAACGCGATGTATGGCGTCTAAGACTGTTCTGTTAGCGACGGCGCAAGTTATCGTTTATGATGTTAATGGGTCGCCGCACATGGTACGTTGTCTGCTAGATAGCGCATCTCAGACCAATTTAATAACGTTTGAGTTATTCAAACGCCTCGGATTATGGAATAACTTTAAAAATACTAACTTGACCGTCAAAGGGATAGGCGGATCAGAAAAACATTGCAAGGGTTCCGTAGATATTAAAATACATTCGCGTTTTGATAGGGACATTAATTTTAACATTTCTTCGCTTATCGTGGAGCGTATTACGGACGCATTGCCGAACGCTAATGTAGACGTAGCATCACTCACTCACCTCGAGTCATTGCCGCTGGCAGACGCGGAGTTTGCGAATCCGGCAGGCATTGATCTTTTGATCGGAGCCTCAATATTTCCGCACTTGCTACTAACTAAAATAGTACGTAGTGAGCGATATGATTTACCGCCCGCTATTGAGACGGTGTTTGGGTATGTGATTATGGGTACCGTACCTACGTTACATACTTCTCATTGTATTACGTCTTGTTGTTGTTCTGCTCTTCAAGAGATCAAGGTGGGTGCTAAAACTGTGTGTAAGATAAAGCACTAATTAGCTATGATTTGCTATGCTATGCTATGCTATGCTACGCTATGCTACGCTACGCTACGCTACGCTACGCTACGCTACGCTACGCTATGCTACGCCATGCCATGCTATGCTACGCTACACTATACTTCCGCTTTATATATGGATGACATTGTCTGTAGTGTCATATCCGCTCCGCTAACAATTTCGCTTTGTGAAGAGCTTATTCAGCTTTTCAAGCGAGGCCAGTTTGATCTTGTCAAATGGACAAGCAACTCTAAGGAGGTTCTCGCACGCATACCAGATTCTCATAAGGCTTCTTCAGACATTGAGTTTGAGAAGTCTGTACCGCATAAAGTTCTCGGTTTACGCTGGGACAAATCCTGTGATAGTTTTCGGTTTGACATCTCACCACTAGATGATAAGTGCATCAAACGCACTATGCTGTCCACAATTTTGTGCGCCAAGCTCTTGATCAAAGAGCTTTGGCTATCAAAGTATGAGTGGGATGAAACACCCGCTGACCATATTGTCGCTGAGTTTACCGCGCTCAATCAAATTACTATTCCGCGTCATCTTGGGTTGGTAGATGGATGTACCATCAACTTAACAGGTTTCGCTGACGCCAGCGAGCGTGCTTACGGCGGAGTCGTATATCTGCAAGTCCGCATTGGTTCTAACTACTCGGTGCAGTTAGTTTGTGCCAAGTCTAAGGTCTCGCCTATTAAAACCATTTCGGTTGCGAGACTGGAGTTGTGCGCGGCCCTTCTGCTGTCTCAGTTGCTCCGCAAGGTTCAAGACACAGTTTTGCCCCACTACTCTATTAATAAATATACGCATTTTCCGACTCCAAGGTAGTGCTCGCTTGGATTTATTCTTCTCCTCACCGCTGGCAGACTTTGTCGCCAACCGCGTTAGTAAATTGATTGAACTTGTTCCCGCTACTTGTTTCAATCACGTCGCGAGTTATCGTACTCGTCTTGAGGAAGAACTTTCCATAGATCATATTGACTGGAAGTTTATTGCGCCAGCATCTCCACATTTCGGTGGATGTTGGGAAAGCATGGTCGAAGTAATTAAGGCGCGTCTCTTCAAAGTTATAGGTCAACAGATCCTATCTTACGAAGAGCTTTTAACTGTCCTTGCACAAGTTGAGGCACTAATCAACTCGCGTCCACTCACGGCATTGAGTAGTGACCCTGCAGAACCATCCGCGTTAAGCCCTGCACATTTTCTGAACACAGTGCCATTATCGTCACTTCCGGCTCTCATGGCCGTTAGCTATCGTAGAGAAATTGCATACTTCCAAGGACGGTACAACCCGCGTTGTTATCGTGAAAACCGCTAAAGGGAGTTACGTGCGCCCTGTTGTACGTCTCTGTCCGCTTCTATCTCAGTGAGATCTAGCCTGAAGTTGGACCTACCTCTTAGTTTAAGTATTTAGTTAGTAGTTTTCGCTATTATTGCGTTTGTAGTTTTCGCTAAAGTTACATTTAGATTAATTTTATTGTCATATCGCTATCTTAGCCTATTGATGGGTTATGCGGTAGTACACCCAACATAGCTAAGTTCAATTCTATTTTCTTTTAAAGGCAACCCTTTAGGGCCGGGGTATATGGTAGCGCCATCTACCTTTTCATCGAAACTAATCCCACCAACGTCAATGGTTGGTCGCTGCTTGGCCAATGCGAGCGATGCCTTTTGTTTCTATCCCTCTTTATCCCATTCCCAAGAAGGGGGCACGCCTTCGCGGATTGGTCGCGGCGATCGTCGACGCGAGTGACAGTCCAGAACTTTCGAGAACATTCGATTCGCTAAACACGCGTCCGCTATACCGTATCGCACCGCGCCGCTCCCGCTATAATTATTACCGCTTATAAAACCGCTCGCAAGTGGAAGTGATTTGTGTAGTGAAGTGAATCAAGCAGCTTCATCCCGAAACCACCAGGAGACTGCCCTTCTGAGACGAAGAAGATTGCCGTATAAGGTAAGTGCCCTCCATCCTTGGAATATCCTATACCCACTCACAATCATCTCTCCCATTCCAATCCTACATCCTCTTCCTTTAGATACAGTCCATTCCTTTCCAAATCGCCTAGAACCTTACGGTTTCGGTGTATCGCCGAACCACTATTAATAAGTCACTTTGATTGGTTACATATCAGTTATATCTATCAATTGATTTAGTTTATTGCATATATTGATATATTCAGTTTGAACCTTACATTGCTAAACCTTGTTATAATATAGATAATATTGTTAGGTAACACATATTCTGTGCTTACTTCCTATTGTATATCTCAAATAACACAGCCAGTCTGTCTGTTGCAAGTAATTAGTTAATTTATTTGAATATATAACTTTAATTAACTTATTTGAAGTTTCAACTTTTGATAACTTTGACTTTGTTTTGTGTCAATATATATTGAAACTATTAATTTTATTGGACAGTAGATACCTGTCACTTGCTTGTATCAGCAGTAAACAGGCTAATACTTTGTTGGTTTCAAAGAATTAAGAAAAATTAAGTTTCGATTGTTAATATTATTTAACGCTTGTCCGGGCTCTTTTGAATTCTGATTATGTCAGCTATCAAGGACTTGCGTGCGGCTGCTGGTGCTATTGCATCAGATTTGCGCTGGTTTGCCTCGGCCAGTGCCTTAGTGAACCGGCCTGATCGCCAGCAGGCCTTACTACAAAGGTACGAGCGGATCGATGATCGCCTGGCAAGTGTGGAACAGCAGTTCCGCGCTTTCAGCGCTTGTTGTCTCGAAGTGTCAGTCAATGATTTCACCGCTGACCAGCGAAATAAGGTCAGCGAAGACTATGCCCAGGTCTTAGACCTGTATGATGCTGTCTCCAATACTGCGAGACAACTAGTTGCCGATAGGGAAGGGCAACCCGGCCTGAAGCAGGAGCTTCCTAGGTCAGCACCGGGGCTGGTGAGTAGGCTCCCTACTTTGGACCTCCCCCATTTTGATGGCTGCCTAGGAAGCTACCTGGGCTTCGTTAATTTGTTTGACAGCCTGGTCAATGACAGGGCTGACCTTCGGCCGGCACAAAAATTGGCCTATTTGATGTCGGTTCTGGATGGGGAGGCCAAGGGCCTCATCCAGCATCTGCCCGTGTCTGACGAGGCGTACCAGACGGCTCGGGACCTAATCACCCGTAGGTACCATAATAAGCGTGGCCTCGCCGACACGCACATCGAGCAGATTTTGGGTTTGCCGACGCTCACCCGGGTCTCTGGGTTGCGCACCCAACTTTTGAACCCGCTTTTGGTGGCCATCAACGCACTTAAGTCACTTAAGTGCCTTGACCTGCCCGTGGACCAATGGTCCTATCTATTGGTGCACATTGTGCTGAAAAAGCTGCCTGCCGACCTGAGGTCGCGTTTTGAACAGCGTTTCGGTGGGGATAGTGCGACCCATCTGCCTCCCTCTGCTGACCTGGAGAAGTTCTCCGGTGGTGACACGCCGGCTAAGTCGCAGCCGCCCAAGATCAAGGAGCAGGCTCGCGTTCACACCCGAGCCAATGTTGACCGGCGCCTTCCTCGCTTTGCGGTCACGCAGAGCCCAGCGGAGTGCTCCTACTGCAAGGTCACGGGGCACAGAACGGCCAGTTGTAGGGCATTCTTGGACCTACATGTCGCCTCTCGTAGGCGCATTGCGAATGCCCGCCGCCTTTGCTTCTCTTGTTTGGGGTCCCACTACCAGCGAGACTGCCCAAACTCTCGCCCCCGTCCTCACTGTGGAGGACAGCATTTGGACATTCTCTGCATGAATGCCAGAGAGGTTGGCCGCTTGTCCAGCCAGCCGACGCCGCGCACGGGCGGGTGCTTTGAAGGTGGCAGCCGAGGCTCACCGGCGCGTAGCCGAGAGTCACCTCGCTCAATTGATCGCCACTCGCCCCGCTTGGAGAACCGTAGCGTGCGCACGCCTCCTCTCTCTCGCGCACCTGAATGTGCTATTCAGCGTCACCAGCACCATGACTGCTGCCCCAGGTATTCCCCTCCTTTGGCGGAGCGTCCCCGCCTTGACTCGCGCCCACCTCGTTTTGGGCGGGTGCGTCATTATGACCCCTCACAGATGGCGCGCGGATCGAGTCATCACGCCTTTGAGGACTTCAAGCCGCACCCCCATTTTGACTTGCCTGGTCCTGGCCAACGGTCGCCACCCAGGCAACAATAGGTTATTGACCCCTGCCCTATAACGCCAACCTCCCCCATTGAGACCGTTATCCTACAAACGGTTGCTGTTAGGGTCTGGGGACCCACGGGGACCTCTGTTGTTGTCCGTGCTATATTGGACACAGGTTCACAAGGTTGCATTGTTTCCACTTATTTGGTAGGGCAGGTTAAATTAAATATGGGCTCTTTTCCAAATTGTATACGGGGCATAGGGGACGTAGCCTCTAATGTTGAGGGGCAAGTTAAGGTTTTGTTTGGCCCTGTTGAATCTTCACACCCGAGGATTAAAACCTCGGCTATTGTGTTGAAGAATATTTTGGGTATGCACCCACAGAAACAGCTACCCGCTGCTGTGGTGAATTTGACATCGGGATTGGAACTGGCAGACCCCAAATTTGACACACCGGGGCTAATCGACTTGTTGATTGGCTCTGATGTCCTCGGTGGAATTTTTATTGGTGGGAAACGGGTCTTGGTGCCAAATGGTTTGACTGCCATCCCGACCATATTTGAATTTGCTTTGATGGGACCTGTACCTAGGGACCCCCCTCCACCTGAACTTGATAATTTGTTGGCTGTAGGCTCTGCTCTCTCTCATGCGGTTCAGAGGTTTTGGGAAGTAGAGGAGCCCCCTCAAGTTGCCCGTTTGAATCCAGAACATGAGAAGTGCGAGCTGTTCTTCCAGAACAACACTGGTCGACTCCGTTCTGGTCGGATTACGAGGCTACCCTTCCTGTCTGTTCGGCCTCCGCTTGGTGAGTCACGACCTTTAGCTGAAAAGAGATTGTTGGCTATGGAGCGTCGCATGGGTCGTGATCCGGAGCTCAGACAGAAGTACATTGAGTTCATGAGAGAATATGAACAGTTGGGACACATGTCTGTGTCAAATTTGGATTGGCGTTCGGTGGAGCACTACTTTCTCCCGCATCATGCGGTATTGAAGCCATCGACTGGCAAGCTGCGCACAGTATTTGATGGTTCTGCGCAGACTTCAACAGGCGTATCCTTAAACCAGTGCTTGCATTCTGGTCCCAAGTTGGTCAAGGACCTTTGTGACGTCATCACCAGCTTCCGACGACATCAGGTTGTCTTTGTAGCCGATATAAAAATGATGTTCAGGCAGACGATTATCCACCCTGATGACCGTCGCTTCCAGCTGATCCTTTGGAGAGAGTCTCCTCGCGATCCCATGGTCGTCTACGAGCTCAATACAAATACGTACGGGTTAAGGTTAAGCCCCTACTTGGCAATACGTTTTCTTTGGGAGCTCGCAGACCGCAAAGGCTTACGTTTCCCACGAGCCTCCGCCATCTTGAAGGACGATATTTACGTCGATGACATTTGCTCGGGCGCCTCCACAGCGGACGAGGCGATCCTCCTGCGGGACGAATTGATAGGTATTTTGGCCTCCGCTGGTTATGAGTTGCGTAAATGAATTTCCAACTCACCAGCGCTTTTGTAAGGCTTGCCAGAGGATCATCAGCAGGATCCACATCTATTTGAGATTGTTGACAACCCCGCCATGATGGCTGTTCTCGACGTTCAGTACAGACCAGTCCAAGACATCTTTACATATAACGTAGACTTGAAATTGCCGTGTTTTTGGACTAAACGTCTCGTGTTGTCTACTGTCGCCAGAACCTTTGATCCGAACGGTTGGATCTGTCCAATTATATTTTGGGCAAAATGCTTCTTGCAGAAGCTTTGGACAGCAGGATTGACCTGGGACGAACCTCTGCACGGCACTCTTGTTGAGGAATGGACCTCTTTTGTATCCTCGCTTCCTGCCGTCAACGAGATCTCCTTGCCTCGTCCCATCCTTCCTCCCGGGAAGTACAAGGCCACCCTTCACGGGTTTTGTGATGCCTCGGAACGTGGTCACGCGGCCGTGGTGTACTTGCGCACAGTCAGTGCCTCAGGTCAGGTGAGAGTTTCCCTGATCATGGCGAAGAGCAAGGTAGCACCCCTTCGGACATCTTTGACCATTCCGAAATTGGAGCTCTCGGGAGCAGCACTACTTGTACGCTTATTGAACCACGTGTCTAACATTTTGGGTAAAAGCATTTGTATTAATCTGACCTACGCCTGGACAGACAGCCAAATTGTTCTGTGTTGGTTGAAAGCGTCTGTCCACACTTTGGAGGTATTTGTCGCTAATCGCGTTTCCCAAATCCAGAAATCCAAAGTTAAACTTGTTTGGAGACACGTGCCAGGTGAGCTCAACCCCGCTGATTGTGCCTCGCGCGGATGCTTGACGCCTTGTTTGATAGATCATTCGCTGTGGTGGGGTCCGGAATGGTTGAGTCGACCAGAAATTGATTGGCCTCGAACGCCAGTTTTGAATACTTCCAATTTGCCGGGTCTACGAACACTCGCTCTTGAGAAGGTAGAATACGCCTTCAACCCCGATTTCTTGTTGAATCGCTACAGCTCCCTTGACAAGTTGTTAGGTGTTACTGCTTGGATAAAGCGTTTTGTTTTTAACTTTAGGCACCCACAACAGAAACGTCTGACACCGTTTCTTTCACCACAGGAGCGATAGGAGTCCCTCACCTTTTGGGTTCGTTCTGTGCAATTGGCGCACTTTGAGAAGGAGATTGCTATCCTTAAAACAGGGAGATCGAAATTGTCGGGAGCTGTATCTAAATTGAACCCCTTTTTGGACGAAACGGGTCTCTTGCGCGTTGGAGGGCGTCTCAAGAACGCCAACCTCCCTTACGGGGCACGTCACCCCCTTTTGTTACCCAAGGACGGTCATTTGGTACGCTTGTTGGTAACTGACCGTCACCTTAAAAATTCGCATGCTGGTTGTAATGCCCTGTTGGCCATTTTGCAACGCGAATTTTGGATTTTGTCTGCCCGAAGAATTATTCGGAGTGTAGTCTTTCGCTGCATCCCTTGCTATAAGCTTAAGGCTTCTACCATGCAGCCCTTGTTGGGAGACTTACCGGCAGATCGCGTAACTGAGAGCAGGACGTTTGACGGTGTTGGCACGGACTTCGCTGGTCCCTTTTGGTGAAAACGTCGACACTTCGAAACAGCATGACTGTTAAGGCCTACTTGTGTGTTTTTGTTTGTCTTTCCACAAAGGCCGTACACTTGGAACTGGTCTCCTCGCTTACGACCGAGGCCTTTGTAGCCACATTTGACAGATTTGTATCCCGCAGAGGGCTGCCTGCCTTCCTTGATCCGTTCTGACTGCGGCACTAACTTCAAGGGCACGTATAATTATTTAAATGATGTTGTTAATTTTCTTGAAACCAACAAGGCTGATATAGGTGATAGGCTTACCCGACGTGGGATAAATTGATTGTTTTCCCCACCAAATTGTCCACACTGGGGTGGTATATTTGAGGCCGCTGTAAAATCGGCAAAAACACACTTGCGCAGGACAATCGGTGAATCTGTCCTTACATTTAAGGAACTCGCAACTGTGTTTTGTAAGATTGAGGCCGTTTTGAACTCTCGGCCATTGTGCCCGATCTCCTCAGTTCCAAATGATTTGGAGGCCCTTACGCCGGGCCATTTTTGGATTGGTCGCCCACTTGTCGCCTTGCCTGAGTACCCCTATATTGATACGAGACCTGGTCGTCTCTCGCGTTTTGAATTGGTACGCCAGATTACTCAGAGCTTTTGGAAACGCTGGAATTTGGAATATTTGCACATACTCCAGCAACGCGTTAAGTGGACCGACAAGACCGATTCACCCAAGATTGGTGACCTCGTTTTGATCAAGGAGGCTAACCTTCCGCCACTCAGATGGCGCAGGGGGCGCATCCTTCGTTTGGTAACTGGGGCTGATGGAGTTCCCCGATTTGCTGAGGTCTTGGTGGACGGTTCGATTCTGAGGAGAGCGGTTGCAACATTGTCACGTCTACCAACCGATTAGCGGACCGGTAGGCCGGTCTGGGGCGGGTGGATGTTTGAAATAGAATTAGTTTTTATTATAAGTCAAATCGATTATATCGATTAAGTAACATTTTGTTTAGTCTATTGAAAATTTCTGACAATGGTCACACTGAACTGTCAACTTCCTCTTTCCGGAAAAAGACGTTTTTGGGTTTTGGGCTAGCTCCGTTTGTAATATTATAATAAATTGATCGCCTTTTGAATTAACGCGAATTGAATTAACTTGTAAATACTTATAATTGCCGCTTTTGACTTCCGGCAAAGTTGTGATAAATTGGTGATATATTGAACATTGAACTTTGTAAAACACGTGTGTGAATTCCTGATTAGTGCCCGAGGAGAAGGACTACGCTGAACTGGACACTGGTATTCGATTCTCTTGTTATTTTGCCCAAAATTATGAGTTAATCTTATAGGTCCACTCAAGAACAGCATCAGTAAGAGTTGGTAAAACATTTTATTAATATTAGGATTATAATTCATCGCTGTGCTACCACAGTAAAGGTGTTTAGATAAATTGTCTATCGTGGTCAGGTGGATGTATTACAGCTTCCACTGCAACACAGAACAGTTTCCCACCTGGCTACGCTTACTCTAGACACAACTTTTAAAATGCCTTACTTTACAATTTCTATCTGAATGTATTTTACTATTCGGCACTACAAGGCAAATATTGTGCCATTATTCAAAACTGCATTCTATTCAAACGCATAAACGAATACTTTTCGCAAGACATGCTCCGATAGGGTCAAAGTCTTCAATTACCTTTGCATGTGTGCGCTCAAGGCATGTCTGCCACTCTCTTCGTATTGCCTGAAACCGTACACAGTGCCATGACATCACAGAGGTACAAACAGAACCTACATTATAGTAACCGGAATTACTACCTTACCTTAGGGATTGGAAATTTCAATTGCCAGATTGACGCACATACAGTCAAATCTTTAGATAAATAATTTTAATACTAGCTCTGTATGAACTGTCATACTACTTAGTACGAGCCTTTTCAATTAAAGAAAGCTTCGGCTTTCAGGTACTTTATTTATTAATTTATTTTTATTTATTTATTTAACACAGTTACTCTTACAGTCACCCAACACGTAACGAGAGCTAAGGTAATATTATTTTAAAACACATAAAACATTGCAATTAATATACATTTTCACTCTAATAATATATAGTTATGATATAATTCCTACATTTAATAACTAAAATATATATATATTTTATTAAAACGCATTAAAATTCAATAGTATCTACATTAATGTCATAACAATTATACAAGTCAAACAAAATATAAGTCAAATTCGTCATAATAATTATTATATTCAAATAAAATTTTAAAATATACATCTATCAAAATTGTCAAATTACATTAACAATTTATATCATATTCCCAAGCGACAATAATAGAAAAACCAGTATTATTAAAATTGTGATTCATCTACACATAAATAAATTTACTTACAGACGAAATAAAAATTCTTTAATATGTCGCTTAAATTGCGAAAACTTATCATAAAATATATCAACATTTGGCTGTTGAGCAATCATAGTATTAAGCATTGCAATGGCTCGATTGGTAGGCGCGTACTGCGAGGTACATGTGCGGAAAGGCGGGGCCGCCAACAGATGGCGCGAGCGCAGCCTGTTGTACTGGTTTGGAACTGAAAATCCACAACGTCTGAGAGTATCGGGATCATCTATTTCACCGTTGAGCAATAAGAAATAGTGTACCATTACTGCGAACTTACGTCTTAACTCGAGAGTATCAATGCCCACCATGCCTGACACGAACAAAGACGGGTATAAATACGGATAATATCCATATAGCTTCCTATACAATGCCCTTGCGAATTTGCGTTGAACTCGTTCTATCATCACCCTATACCTCGCCTCGTGTGGGTCCCAAATCAGGGAGTTGTATTCGAGTTTGCTGCGCACCAAGGCAAAGTACAAGGAGATAACCGTATTTCTGCTAGTGAAGCGAGATGATTGCCTCATGACAAAGCTTATATGCCCATTTGCACATCGCAGTTATTTGGTTGTTAAAGGTAAGCTTCCTGTCTACAATCACACCCAGATCGCGAGTTTCTGTGACAAGCTCCAGCAAAGCACCGCCTAAGCTGTACATCAGTACAGTATGACTATCAAGTCATAAGGTGAGTGAGACCGAGTAAGCGTAATAGTTTTACACTTAGTCGGATTGAATTCCAAGTGATTACGCTCAGTCCACGTTACTACATTGTTTATGTCCTGCTGAAGCGCATCACAGTCACTCACACTTCTAACACCTACAAACAGCTTGAGGTCATCAGCGAACATAAGGCACCGAGCCGTACTCACTGCCTGCGGCAAGTCATTAATCATTATTAGGAAGTGTGTTGCTCCTAAGGTACTGTCCTGGCTCACCCCAGACCTCGTCAAATAGGGGATAGATCGACAACCACATACTTGAACGTATTGTGTTCTATTTTTAAAGTAACAGCAAAATAATTGTAGTAACTTATGAGTGAAGCCCATGGCAGCGCATTTTTCTAATAGGGTGTCAATGTGGACGCGGTCAAACGCTTTTTTAAAGTCAAAGTAAGCCACGTCCACCTGCCCATTATCATCCATTTCTCTAGCAGTATAGTCCACAAAGTTGACGAGGTTTGTTGTAGTCGACCTTCCTGACCTAAACCCATGTTGACATATGCTTAACTTAGACCTTATTTGTGCAGTTATTTTTTTTGGGATTTGATTCAAAACTTAGGGTTTGAAAATAACTTGCCGAAGGCAGACAGCACAGCAATGGGCCTATAGTTCCTAACATCTTCTTTTGGGCCTTCCTTAGGTATAGGGGTTACCCGGGAGACCTTCCATAGAGCCGGATATGAAGCTGTATGAAGCGCTAAATTATCTTAATATATAAAATCCTTGCGTTACTGACTGACTGACAGACACGCTACAGCCGAAACTATTGGGCGCAGGAAGCTGAAATTTGGCACGTATGTTCCTTGGGGACTGTAGAGGTGCACTAAGAAGGGATTTCCCGAAATTCCCACGGGATCGGCCAAAACGGGTAAATTTAAAAAAAATGTAGGCGTAGCTGCTAGCGTCCTCTAGTAGATATATAAGAGAGGTTCCTTAAACACCGATACACAATATTTTACTAGAAAGGGAGGTATACCATCAGGCCCCGTGGATGATAGTGGCTTTAGTCTCTTTACTGATCGTATAATGTCCCTTTCTGTAATTTTTTGAAAAGAAACGCTATGTGACGTGAAGTTCGAATGTTGCATATTAGAAGTCTGTTTCCTGGCAGAGTCATGAGGCAATGCAGGTTCGTCTGTTAAAAATACACACGTAAAAAAGTGCGCAAATGCATAGGCGGCATCCAATCCAGACACACTCTGTCCGTCATATACGTACTCTGTATTGGTTTCACTTGTTGAACGCTGTTTTTTAATAAATTGCCAAAATAGCTTAGGGTCCCTACTTATACCCGCCTCTGCCTGCGCTATGCGGTTCTCATAGGCTAAACGAATCAATATCTTGACATGTTGCCTGTATGATTTAAACATGTCATAACAAAACACATTTTTTGTTTCTTTAAACTTTTTAAAAAAGTAGTATTTGTCTCTTATATACTTTATAATTTCAGACGTGAACCATGTTGGGTATTGACACCTCTGGTTAAGCCTTTTTGGTTTTTTAACGGGGACATGACGCTGCAAGCATGCACTCAATTTGTCATAGAAAGTAGTTAAGGCTTCGTTAACATCCGTGATCGAGTATATTTCATCCCAATTCAATTGAGAAATATCCTCATAAAGCTGGCAAAAGTCAACGCGCCTAAAATTCCAGACCTGCATAGAATCATACAATTCATCGGAAGGCGGCGGGGCCTCCGAGCACGCGAACAGCGTGCGCGACGCTGTGTGTGCCGCGGGCACACACAGCGTCACACCGAGCGGTGGGTGATAAGAGTCCGCCGGGACAAGGGGTAAAACATCTCCGCTCTCCTGTACGTACTCACTACTCAGACTGCTCAACACCAAATCTAACTTATTGCCATAAATATTCTCAACAGTATTATATTGTTTTAATTTACAAAAAGACATTAAATGCGTAAACTCCCTTCTAACACTCTGACTAGCTGATTTCAAATTAAAATCTCCAATAAAAAATACGTCTAACTCAGGATACTTGCGTACGATATTTTCCTACAATAGAAACGTGTTCATATACTTAGCATCACAGTGATTAGGTGGTATATATACGACGCAAAATACAACTGTTTTATGCTTTAAGTAAACTTTCGCAATTATCGCTTCAATGTCATTCGTATAGCCATCAATGTCACTAATCTGCTGCATTTTATATTGGCTCCGTACCGCTAATAAAACTCCACCCCATCCAGTATAATTAGCGCGGTCCCTCTGAATAACATTGTAGCCGCTAGGAAAAATCTCAGCGTCGTTAACACTACTTGTTAAAAAAGTTTCTGTGAACGCAAATATGTCAGCTGATTCGTTTATTATAGATAACTTACAAGCATCTAGTTTAGATCGTAGTCCTCCGACGTTTTGGTACACAATAGTATATAGTTTAGGTTTCCGTGGTTTTGAAAGAGAAAAGAAAGAAAGAAAGAAAAACTATTTATTTGTCACAGACACTGGAAAGGTATAACATATATAAAATAAGACATCACAAGGCATAACAGTAATCTGTGACAGATAGGTGCACACTCAGCTATATTGTTGCATTGTGGTAGTGTCCACAATACAACGCTGTTATTTGTTTTGGCACCTTGGTTTCGAAATCCACTACGCCATGGTTTAATGTGCACGCCTTGTGCCCGGTTTCTGATGCTAAGTATTTCGAGCAATTTTTGGTGGGTACAGATAGTTTATAAGATGCATAGTCTCCTCGCGATTTCAATAATAATAATAATAATAAAGTTAGTTAGTTAGTTTTCATATGAGTAGCAATAGTCCTTCACCTGCTGCGGCTAATCCGTGACTGCACTTAATAGTGCAGTTGCGGAGGCTCCTCAGTAGGTGTTCCAACACATTGTAGATTAAAACTCTCAAAGGGCCTCTACGCGTTGGACCTATGTCTCCGTGTATGCCTGCCAAAGGGCCGGGTATTGTTCTAGCAAATTAGAATAATACCCGTGAAAGAGAAACAAATAATAATAATAAAATTTATTAATTTGCATACATCACAAAAATATACATAAAGTTCTTAAAAGGTAATTTAGGTACAATAATGAGGTGCCTGTACTAGGGTAAACCTGTGCCACAGGCATTAAAGGCACTTACAGTAAGTGATTTTGATCTCAGTTATGAAGTAATTACAATATTTATCATCAACATATTAAACGTAATGTTTCTAAATAAAAATATACCTACTTAGAATTATTTTAAAACTAATATGAAACGTATAATTATTTGACCACAGTCAGCAGTTCTTCGGTCTGATCATATTTCAAAGTTTGTAAATACTGATAGACGCGTTGTTTTGATCTTACATAACTTAGGTCATAAATAGATGTTTCTTTGTTTATTTTGTTATAAAGATAGGGATCCAGAAATGAAAAAAATCTATTAGTAAAGACAAACTTTGATTCAGAGCTTGAACTACAGACAATATCTTTCCGTCTCTTGGTGTTAGTAAGGTTGGCGTTGTAAGTAAGCACAGTGTGCTGTTTTAGTACAGTATACAATATAAACAGTTGACGAATCGTTAGCACTTTGCATGATTCATATAGAAGGCTTGAAGAGAATCGGTAAGGTCGGCGGGTGGCCACTTTAAGTAGGGCTCTTTGCGCTCGCTCCATAGAGAGCATTAAAGATTTCAATGTCAATCAATGCATACACTGTGCAAGTATCTTCAGGGCATATTGTTTTTAAATGCGCTGTCACTTGTTCAACCGTAGTTCCAACCTTAACATAGTACAAATGCAGTTAGCTTTTGCGTTCGGCTGCTGACAACTCGTAGACGTCGGGGAGGCAGTACCACGAATCACCTTCTCGATCGAACGTCGTTTGGTTCTACGCTCGAGCTCGATCCATTCGCTTTCGCAAGTGGCGTGTGCGTCCTGCGGTGAATCATCGGTACGCGCACTAGTGGGCGCCGTCTCAATCGCAGTGAGTTGTGGCGCCGATTCTGGGCTCGAGGTAGGGGCCACCGTTGATGACGTCACGGTGATAGTGTTGACGGGCCTAGCGACCGGTTTCCGAGCGTTTGCGGAGATCGCCGATGCCGCACGAGTACGCGCCTCGCGTATTGGTCTTGCTAGTAATTGTTGCGGAGTAGACCGTGTTACATTATCCTCAGTTTCTTTTTTACCACTTTGCACTATGTCACTTTTGTCACTAATAAAGTTTTTAATCAGCTTATTTTGATCACTGATAAGCTTTTCCAGCGAAACTACTTTACTCTGGAGAGAAAGCACAGTCCTAGTTAACTTCCGGATAGCAATTTCGGTACTTTTGTCCATCATTTTAATTTACTTTAAATTTTGTAAGAGCCACTTAAGTTGCAATGTTTCTATCCGAAAGAGCGAGATAACAGATCTCTTTTGTGATAACAACGATGAGGTATTAGAAGAACCAAAAACATGTTTCTGGAATAAGGAACAAAACCCAGGACTGTGTCACTCGTCGGAATCGCAAGCGCCAACGGAGACACGTCTGGTAGTATTATAACTGGCCGGTACTTGTATAATTGTAATAGAGACCACAAGTGTTAGCAGATTTTCAAGCATACCAGTACTACAAAAATACCATTATATTACAAACGCACTTTTCAATCAAGATTACTTGCAGCGAGAAAGAGCATAATGAAATTCTGTTGCTAGAGCTTTTACCAAAGGATATGCTTTGTCAACGGGACATTATTTACCACTCCTATCTGTTGACGCCACGATCACATACGGTATTACCTCAATTAATATGAAGAGCGGCGTCTGCCTAGTTCTCTCTGCGTTAAATTTATTGGTCTTCAGCGTTATTGTACACGATCCCGAACAATGCACACCTGTGAAAAAATCCTATGGTGTTCAGGCCTTCGGCTAATAAACTTCTTAGTCAAAGATGCATATTGCGTCTTTGACTTAGCAAATCCTTCTAAAATAAGGCAGATCAGCTTACATGTAAGCGGAATTTGTTAAGGATTTCTGTTTATATATATGGCTATTTGACTAGGCTTTAATATAGTATTACAATAAATAGAACATCTACTGCAGACGAAAAAATAAACCTAGATTGTAACAAGTACACAATTTGGATTATAGTAATTGTAATAAAAGTTAACCGAGCGTCGAAGGTAAATCCGCAGTGTTGAAATCACCTGCGCGGGTCGCTTCTAAGAAGACTCGCTTCGTCTTTATTTTAATACGTCGTAGACTGGTTTTCGCGTAGACCGTCGTAGCGGTGGCGCGTAGAGTTCCGTAGCTCGTAGCTTAACAAGCAATGTCGTTAGACTTTGCGCAATTTGCTAAGGTGTGTATTGTAAGTCGTGTTTCGGTAAGCCTTTCTTACACAGTGAATTATAAGAGTTATATCTTTATTATTTTATTGTAACAATTTTTGCATAAGATATTTTAGTAAACAATTAATATCGGTAATATTAGAAGAAGACTAAAAAAATACACGAAGCAATAAATAGAAAATACAGATAAAGAGAGCTGCCCAGTTACAGGAAACTTAGGAGAAGTAAAAGAATTTAAAATCATAAGTTTATAAGTATTCTCTAGTTTAAATTGATGTGGAGATAAGCGGTTGTAGTGACAGTTGTGTTAAGACGGGCTTATTGAAGAATAATATTGTATTATACAATTCAATGTTAGTTAATGTACGATAGCTTTACCAGAATTTTCTGTCCACTTTAAGGTTATTACAATATTTACAGAATATTCTGTTGTGGTTAAATGTCACGATATACGTTATTTTACCACATACTGGCTGTTCAATACAAAAATGAGATCACACGAATTTTAATACACGCCGCAAAAATAATAAATTACTTGGAATAAAAAGAGCAAACATATTTTACTTATAAATAAAACACAATGCCACATTGTGAGCTGAACAGTCCGTTACGACAAGCACATGTATATAGAGGGGTTGAATAATTTACGAGTGCACTAACTTTGGTCACGACGGGACCCGGTCCGTACAGATGCCACTACTACATATATCAAACTACCTCGAAGGTTACAACTTCAATAAAACTTCACTGAAACTTATTCAAACGCGTCGGCCGGTGAAAGCTGTTTTTAACTTCTACCCGCAAGGGATCACCCATACAAATAAAGAGTTAGTCGGGCCCATGAAAGCGGATTTCTTTTTCTGAAATAACTTTTAGAAAACATTCTTGGCGCTCGCCATTTTAACAAAATTTTCATCGTTTTTATGTGCCGTGCGGGCAGGCAGCCAAGTTGATGACAACAATATTCATAATTACTTTATTGCTTGAATTTTCAGCGGATGTGTGTATTACATAAATTGTAGAAAGTGAATATGTTGGTGGTACTTTAATATGTGAGTTCAGCAAACAGTATAAGTTGCTTTTAAAAATACTATCCTGCCGTTGGAGGCGGCGACTTTACACTTGTCTTGCTTAAATAGATTTGACAAAAATGTGGGTGAATTCATTGTTTCCCATGCATAAATTTCTAGTTTATTATTAATATGTGACATTCTGTTTAAATCTTCTAAATAAGAATACTGGATAACGATGCACAATGGCCTCAAGATCATAAAGAGGTCATTATATTCCTCAGGATAGAAAGCTAATAACATAAATCAAAATAAAATAATACAAAAAGCGTGTGTTTTTTTTAAACTTACAATTTATATTCAAAGTGTAGGCCAAAGGACGTTTGACAGTAAGTAGTTTAGAACCCAATCGTCTTTCAATGTTCAATATTTACTATTCACTTTACTTCAATAATTTGCTGAATTATGTTGAATGAATTTGAGCGTTCAAGTCTCTTTGAAAAGTATTTTTATTATGACTCTTTTTCTTGTGCAAATTGAAATAATCATTTGATGTTATTTAAATTTATTTTATTGAAATTCACCTATGTAGACATGCGAGTGCTAGACGAGGAATTTGAATAAAATATGTTTATGTTTTCTTGGAAGAAGCTACGAACACTTTGTGAATACTAAAAATTGAAAATGAATAGCATTCTTGATAATAATTTCAAACATAATATTTATTTATTTTGTTAAAGATTTCATTAGTATAAATTGAAAATAATTGTAGCATTCTTATTATTTGTAAGTTTGAATTTTCTCGTCTGTGAAATTCTCTCTGTCAAAGTTAAAAGTATTTCTTGAGTATTAGTTAAGGCGGTCCGTTGAAGCTGTCCTCGTCAACGCACCGAAAGCATATTTTATATTTCACGATGAATTATTTCATAAGTGAGTTTAATTTACGAATAGTTTGTTTCATATATTTTTACAATCGGTGATAACAAAATTTGAACATAAAAGTGTGCAAGTAATGAAATTAATTAGATTTTCAGTCGACTGTTAATGTTGAACATTAACACGTTCGCAGTATTTATGATAATATGCTGAAGAAAATTTTTATTTTCAATATTGTGAATACTACTAGCTATAAAAGTACCCAATATTTATCCTTGAGTTCGGCTGCATAATATCCTAATTATATAATATCACAGTCATCTGATCCCAAACTAAGCAGAGCTCGTACTGTGACAACTAAATAACTGATAAACATACCTACTTCAATATTTTTCAACACATACAATATTATAGATAAATGACACTCAGACGAAATACAAATAATATGCATAAATTGTGCTTATTCAAGAAAGTTGTCGGTTATCGAACCCAGGAAATTCGGCTTAGTAACAATGTTTACTAACCAACTGGCATAGTTTTGTTAAGACCAACTTCAGACCAGAAATGTATTTCTAAGACTAATTTGAGAGTTGCAATAGGCAAAGAATTCACATTGGACTGTCAGAGCAAATTGAAGATAAGTTAACAACTATCTTCACCATCACATATCTACTACTACTACATACCATGTTATGATTGATTAGTATTACGGCACGGTTGTGGGCAATATAGTTAATTAATTAATTTGATGTTGATTGAGTATGTTAAGGCTCAGTTACATCTTCGCAAAAGGCGTCTGGGTTCGATGAACCAGTATTTTTTATTTGTGTTTGCAGCCTATGAAGTTGCCTACTGATATTCACGTCCTTCTGCGACCACGGCTTGTGTAAAACATGTAAAATTTGCGAGACAAATACGCACGTTTACATATTGCATAACCTCCTAGATTAAGTTCCGCCATATGTTCAGGTTAAGTTAGAGAGTTTTAAAGTATTTATCAAGGTACCTGTACAAATCGTATTCTCCATCATTAGTTATAAAAGAAAATTATAATTAATATTTATGGTTCTTCGCGCTATGTGCCCTGCCCATTGCCACTTCAGCCTGGCTATTCGGAGAGCTATGTCAGTGACTTTGGTTTTCCTGCGGATCTCCTCATTAAATTTCTGATTCGATCTCGCAGGGAAACTCCGAGCATAGCTCTCTCCATCGCTCTCTGAGTGACGCTGGCCTTTTGGATAAGGCTCATAGTTAGAGACCACGTCTCAGCGCCGTAGATCATCACTGGCAACACACACTGGTCAAAGATTTTCGTCTTGAGACACTGCGGGATATCGGACGTGAAGATATGCCGTAACTTCTCGAACGCCGCCCAACCGAGTTGGATTCGTGAAGAACCTCTTTCTCGAAGTTGGTCCAGTCGATCTAGAATCTTGAAATTTGCCATGAAGCAACGTTTTATAGCACATAGGAAAAATTTCGAAAACCTTAAATTTTTAGTAACTTATAACATATTTTTTTAAATATTTAAATATCCCTACAGGTTTATACGAAACCCTCGGTGCGCGAGTCCGACTCGCACTTGACCGGTTTTTTTTTGGACTTAGCGTGCATTTGTCATAGGACGCAATTTTATTTTATAGACATCTAGAGAGGGTTAATACAGTGTTAAATCCAAGTTTGTGGGGTCGCAGGCCTTGTCCTGCGGCCGCCATCTTGAAAAGAATGGTACAAATGGGTTTTCTAGTTTATCTGACAAACGATTGGCCGTATAGAATATAATAAAAATACAAAAAATACTGTCCTTTTTACTTAACCATCGGCAGATCAGACTTCAAAGAAGAAAAGTCATGGTCCATTTATCACTAATGTCGAAGCACTAATGCTCAGATTAGGTCGGTCCCTAGATCGGCTGTTATGCTTAGGAGACACAGATACTACAGACAGAACGTATAGGCACACAGACAACTTGAATATGCTTACCCCCAGAGGGAAAGTAGAAAGAGAAGTAGGATTGTAGTTGTAGTTACTACAACCATCAGCGAGACGGTGTGTAGGGCAAGTGATCGACCTAGATCGCGCACCCATCTTATATAGATATAGGCCTATGACTCACAACTGCCTTTGGCTAGTGAACATGACCATATTTGGTAATATTGCGAACGGCTAAGCTGGCGTTAAGCGCCTAAGAGATATTATAACGCAATACGTGTAGTATTACGTTACATAAGTTAGAGAGTTTTAAAGTGTTTATCAAGTTACCTGTACAAATCGTATTCTCCATCATTAGTTATAAAAGAAAATTATAATTAATATTTATGGAATCCCCTACTGTCCTTTTTACTTAACCATCGGCAGATCAGACTTCAAAGAAGAAAATTCATGGTCCATTTATCACTAAGGTCGAAGCACTAATGCTCAGATTAGGTTATGCGGTAATCCATGTTTTTGCCGTGCATCCGAAGCTGGTGCTGGAACAGCTGCACAAAACACGCATTTGCATAAAAGTCAAATAGCCCTCAACGATGTGTATGCTGTTGTAATGTTACTTTCGAACTGAAGTTGCCCCGTATTACACACCGCATCAACTTCTGCCTACTGTTTCAGAGTTAACATTTTAAACAGTTTGTGTTTTCTATCTACACTGCTTATGGAAATATTTGCTTTGCCTTGTTGTTATCCCGTTATAGATTTAGTAGTTTTGTCTTTGTTCATTTAATTTTTAACTGGTCTGGTTGTACCTACGTATATAATTTTGTATGGAAATCATCCGGTAGACATACATGTAAATTGCAGCACTTTTATGTTCTAAAACTTGGTCTAATCACAATATACGAACTGAGATTGTGGCTAAGAATGTTTTGGTCGAACTAGTAATTATACGTATATGTTATTAAGAAGCATTATGCTCTCTAGATTTACAATGAAAATTGTTAGCCTATTACGTAAACACAGAAAGTTGAAAAATGAATCTTTGGAAATATTATGACGTAATGAATAAGGTGAGACATGATAATTTTCTATAGAACTTTGAACGGGCAAAATTGGTAACTAGCTAATAATAAGAAAAGAGATGGCTGATCTCTGAGAATCAAAGATCTAGTATGAAAACTGATCTTAAAGCATAATTTGTTACTAAAAGAGAGGTCGTTAAGAGCGCTTATGCTAATCGACTTTTCCCTACAAACTTATTATTCGTCTTTATAGAACAACATTTACATGAAAACTAGGTGCTAAGTTGCAGAAAGTGTGTTACAAAATTTCTGAAATGTTTAATTTGAAACAGGTATAAGCAATTTTAAAGAGCACGTAGGTAAACCTTAAATTCACTCATATTCAACCTTTGGCACAATGATATACTAAGTGTTTAGTGAAAATTAAAGTTGGATTAAGAAGTTTAATTAGAACAATTGATTATCTAAATAACGCACAAAAGTTTGCATTATTTTATAAAATATATAAAATTCCGTGCAGAATAAATGTCTAAAATTGAGATCTGTATAAAAAATCGAAACACAGTCTAAATGAAATTGGGTATTTTTTTAAATCATACAATGACATTCGACCCGTGCGATGGTCGAAACCGCAATACTCAGTGTGAAGTACTGTCCTCATCATCATCATCAGCCTGCCGGTAGTCCACTGCTAGATATAGGCCTCTCCAATGGCACGCCACTAAGCCCGATTTTCGGCTCTTCGTGTCCAGCCGCTGCTAGCCACTTTCCGTATATCGTCACTCCACCTAGCCGGAGGGCGTCTTACACTACGATTGCCAAGGCGCCGTCTCCACTCTAGAACACGACTACTCCAACGGTTATCGGTTCTGCGACAGATGTGACCAGCCCACTGCCACTTCAACTTGCTAATTCTCTGAGCTATGTCGATTACCTTGGTTCTCTGTCGGATCACTTCATTCTGATTTCGATCCTTCAGAGAAACTCCGAGCATAGCTCTCTCCATAGCTCGCTGAGGGACCTTAAATTGGTGAAGTACTGTAGTGGTGAGGTAAACTGAATCATCGGTCCACTTCATCGTGAGAGTCATTCTTCTTAGTTAAAGATAAAGATTTATTGATTTTTAGCATACACATAACAAAAAAAAATTAACAAAAAAAATAAGGAAACAATTTAGACAAATAATCTAAAAAAGAAAATATCAAATCATTCAGGAAATCAAAAAGGAATCTAAACTGATTGATTTTGAATGGATTGACATATAAATGGGAAATAGCGAGACCTAAAAGAAGTGTGGTTTAAAATAAGATGTAGTGACAAAGACTGAGACGGAAACGTTGCAATGATTTGGGCATTCGAAACGGATGGATGAAAGTAAAATACGAAAGAAGTATCAAGTAAGAATGAATGGAGATGTTGATAGATGATGCCCAAGACGGACATACGTCGACCAAACAGGTGACGTGACGTATTGAAGAGTGCCATATTTAAAATACCCACGAGCATGCTTGATGAGGTTAATTAATGTTGAGGAAACGATAGAGATGTGTTTGAACCGGAGCATTTGGCGTTCCATAGATTATGTCTACCCCAATAGGATACAGGCGTGAAGATAAGAAGATAAAGGATAATGAGGATTGTTTTTGATATTCTTTGCAGTATGGATAACGTATCGTACCTATATGCTAGATGATTAAATTAAAGATCCTCTCGTTTACTTGTACTTGGTTCAATATTGATTGATGTAATGCATCGTTGCTGTATGTGTCATTTTTATGCTAAAGCAAAATGTTTCATGTTGACAAATGCGTTCCAATGATACTACATGCCTACCTACCATTTATTTTAAAAAACGCTTCAAATAGTTCAATATAAACGTGACTGAAACTATCCAGAGACATCAATTTTGAGTACATGTACTCAATTTGTATCAAAAAGCTGAATGTACGGGCGAGAGGCCGCGTCAAATCTTGTCACCCGCTCAATAAACAGCAAATACACTTGAGTTTCGAGTACATTTGAGCTTACACTTGTCTTCAAGGCATACTCGAAGCGCGCGTCTCTCAATCAATGTTTAGCAAACTGTGTTGTTTACACAGTTTAACCTCTTTTTGTTTAACCTCTTTCAGTACATGTGTTGCAGTATTTATAGGCCTGTCAAACATTATTTTGTTGTATGTATAAATTGAGTGCCTAGTTATATAAGTATAAAACGCTCTTTAAATAACTTTTAGTCTTTAATATACAGTTATTTTGACTTTAATATATGTTCTTTACCGAAGTCGTGGTCACGACTACTGTAAAGAAGTCGAAACGTCGGCTAGTAATAAAAAATGCAATCTCTAGATCATTCGGTTTAAATGTTATCTCAGTCAAACCAATATATTGCGATAAAATTCGTAAACTTCAAATATTGCGCTAAATCCGTAAACTTCAATATGTAACATTCGCGTAAACCCACATTTAACTCCGAAAAGTTAGTGGTGCGCGCCGTGAATTTGAATCTGATACCCTCTGCATGGCAGTCTGTTGGTATGTCCGCTAGACTATCGCTGCCTTTTTCACGTCTCACGTCAAGTAATTTAAAAACATAATTATTAAACAGTAGTTAACCACAAAACCTACCACCCATCCACAATTATTAAAACTAGGCAGTATTAAGTACAACTTATCATTTCGCTATCACAGCCGGGCGATCAAGATAATGTATGTATTAACGTAATTAACTGCCGCTCGGGTGAGCACAACCCCTCCCTAGGGGATGGCACACTATTTGTGTCGTTGTAACTGCTACCAGATAAAAATTGTTTTAAAATTTTCTACTGAAGCTTAGTTATTGCGGTACGGGGACGCGATTGTTGGGAAATTGCTTATCAGTAATGAATTGCAGTTTATAGAAGTACTTAAATGGGGTGAAAACTGTGTGAAAACAATTGACTTCGGCTGGCTTGTCCGTATAATTAAATATAAATAAAATAAGGTAGCCGTAGCGCATACTGGGCTAATATGTAAAACTCTAAAATAAAAGATACTATTATATTAATGAACATAATCATCTTTAATTGCATAATATCCGGATGGTCAATGTCCGGCTAAAGTAAGATACCAACAGCTTTTTTGGTCTACAGGGTGACAACACAGCTTTTAAGGGAGTGTGACTCTCCTAGAGACGTTCGAGCCTTATCCATGAAATCTACCGCAGTCACCGTAAATGATGTCCCGTAGTATCGAGGCTATGCAAATCGCGGTAAGTTTACTTTGTGACAATGCAACTGCGCAATTTGAAAGTGATGTCAGTTTGGTAACTTAGCTGTTAAGAAACAAAACGGTTCATTTTATTCAATTTATTTTTATTTATTATACTTATTTTATTCATTAAGTATACTTATTTTTCTGTCTTGGGCACAAGAGTTGTGGCATAAGTTTTCATATTCAATGTCTTTGTCGATTTATATATCAATCACCGTAAATTCTAAACATCCTTATAGTCAGTGCCACAAACGAGTTAAATACTCCTACTACAATTCTAAGTATCTAAATTGCAAGTCTAAATGCACAAAATCTATCACTTTATCTACCTTAGCAACGAGTGCTACCTAACCTCAAAATAATGTTTCATAAAGCATCCATACACAAATAAGCGTTGGTTTCACGAACGTACCGTGCCTCCGCTGCTCGCTTCCTCACAACAATAATGGCGTTAGGTGGTATATTTATGGCCGAGACCGGATAAAATTATGTGGCGTCGGACTAATATTGCCAAGGCGAACACTGCATGTGGTCTATTCCCACGGTTGTATCTACCATAAACGAATATCTTCTTATTTTCGTGTAACATACGCGGAGTAAACACAAATATGGAAATGGTTGGATACTCCATTAATATTTAGTAAGGTTTTACAAACCAGACTCGTCGTTCTCATTTGGAAAACGGACCACGGATTGTCATCTTGATTCTCCCTATTTGATCCCAGTTTCTAGATTTACTCTGTATTACGCCTGAGGTAAAGTAATAGTTTTCAGACGTACATGTTAAGCATGTTCCCGTGTTACTTGTGCTAACTTAATTATTACCAATATTATGGTATCACAACTGATACTGAGGAAAATTATGGCAATTATAACGCCAAAAAATGTCTGGATTGCCAGTCACCTTTTGTCGTTAACATTACGACAGTGAAACATCAATAAAATAAACTCGACTTTGGCATATAAGCCACATATGAACAGCATTGTAAAATTTAATAATAATAAAAATATATATGAAATAACAACTTTTAAAATGCCTTACTTTACAATTTCTATCTGAATGTATTTTACTATTCGGCACTACAAGGCAAATATTGTGCCATTATTCAAAACTGCATTCTATTCAAACGCATAAACGAATACTTTTCGCAAGACATGCTCCGATAGGGTCAAAGTCTTCAATTACCTTTGCATGTGTGCGCTCAAGGCATGTCTGCCACTCTCTTCGTATTGCCTGAAACCATACACAGTGCCATGACGTCACAGAGGTACAAACAGAACGTACATTATAGTAACCGGAATTACTACCTTACCTTAGGGATTGGAAATTTCAATTGCCAGATTGACGCACATACAGTCAAATCTTCAGATAAATAATTTTAATACTAGCTTTGTATGAACTGTCACACTACTTAATACGAGCCTTTTCAATTAAAGAAAGCTTCGGCTTCCAGGTACTTTATTTATTTATTTATTTTTATTTATTTATTTAACACAGTTACTCTTACAGTCACCCAACACGTAACGAGAGCTAAGGTAATATTATTTTAAAACACATAAAACATTGCAATTAATATACATTTTCACTCTAATAATATATAGTTATGATATAATTCCTACATTCAATAACTTAAATCTAAATATTTCATTAAAGCGCATTAAAATTCAATAGTATCTACATTAATGTCATAACAATTATACAAGTCAAACAAAATATAAGTCAAATGCGTCATAATAATTATTATATTCAAATAAAATTTTAAAATATACATCTATCAAAATTGTCATGTTACATTAATAATTTATATCATATTCCCAAGCGACAATAATAGAAAAACCAGTATTATTAAAATTGTGATTCATCTACACATAAATAAATTTACTTACAGACGAAATAAAAATTCTTTAATATGTCGCTTAAATTGCGAAAACTTATCATAAAATATATCAACATTTGGCTGTTGAGCAATCATAGTATTAAGCATTGCTATGGCTCGATTGGTAGGCGCGTACTGCGAGGTACATGTGCGGAAAGGCGGGGCCGCCAACAGACGGCGCGAGCGCAGCCTGTTGTACTGGTTTGGAACTGAAATTCCACAACGTCTGAGAGTATCGGGATCATCTATTTCACCGTTGAGCAATAAGAAATAGTGTACCATTACTGCGAACTTACGTCTTAACTCGAGAGTATCAATGCCCACCATGCCTGACACGAACAAAGACGGGTATAAATACGGATAATATCGATATAGCTTCCTATACAATGCCCTTGCGAATTTGCGTTGAACTCGTTCTATCATCACCCTATACCTCGCCTCGTGTGTACAAAGTACAAGGAGATAACCGTATTTCTGCTAGTGAAGCGAGCTGATTGCCTCATGACAAAGCTTATATGCCCATTTGCACATCGCAGTTATATGGGTGTTAAAGGTAAGCTCCCTGTCTACAATCACACCCAGATCGCGAGTTTCTGTGACTCGCTCCAGCAGAGCACCACCTAAGCTGTACTGATAGTCATAAGGTGAGTAAGACCGAGTAAGCGTAATAGTTTTACACTTAGTCGGATTGAATTCCAAGTGATTACGCTCACTCCACGTTACTACATTGTTTATGTCCTGCTGAAGCGCATCACAGTCACTCACACTTCTAACACCTACAAACAGCTTAAGGTCATCAGCGAACATAAGGCACCGAGCCGTACTCACTGCCTGCGGCAAGTCATTAATCATTATTAGGAAGTGTGTTGCTCCTAAGGTACTGTCCTGGCTCACCCCAGACCTCGTCAAATAGGGGATAGATCGACAACCACATACTTGAACGTATTGTGTTCTATTTTTAAAGTAACAGCAAAATAATTGTAGTAACTTATGAGTGAAGCCCATGGCAGCGCATTTTTCTAATAGGGTGTCAATGTGGACGCGGTCAAACGCTTTTTTAAAGTCAAAGTAAGCCACGTCCACCTGCCCATTATCATCCATTTCTCTAGCAGTATAGTCCACAAAGTTGACGAGGTTTGTTGTAGTCGACCTTCCTGACCTAAACCCATGTTGACATATGCTTAACTGAGACCTTATTTGTGCAGTTTTTTTTTTTGGGGTTTGATTCATAACATAGGGTTTGAAAATAACTTGCCGAAGGCAGACAGCACGGCAATGGGCCTATAGTTCCTAATATCTTCTTTTGGGCCCTCCTTAGGTATAGGGGTTACCCGGGAGACCTTCCATAGAGCCGGATATGAAGCTGTATGAAGCGCTAAATTATCTTAATATATAAAATCCTTGCGTTACTGACTGACTGACAGACACGCTACAGCCGAAACTATTGGGCGCAGGAAGCTGAAGTGCACTAAGTAGCACACTTGTAGCGGTGCACTAAGAAGGGATTTCCCGAAATTCCCACGGGATCGGCCAAAACGGGTAAATTAAAAAAAAATGCAGGCCTCTGCCTGCGCTATGAGGTTCTCATAGGCTAAACGAATCAATATCTTGACATGTTGCCTGTATGATTTAAACATGTCATAACAAAACACATTTTTTGTTTCATTAAACTTTAAAAAAAAGTATTATTTGTCTTTTATATACTTTATAATTGCAGGCGTGAACCATGTTGGGTATTGATACCTCTGGTTAAGCCTTTTTGGTTTTTTAACGGGGACATGACGCTGCAAGCATGCACTCAATTTGTCATAGAAAGTAGTTAAGGCTTCGTTAACATCCGTGATCAAGTACATTTCATCCCAATTCAATTAAGAAATATCCTCATAAAGCTGGCAAAAGTTAACGCGCCTAAAATTTCAGACCTGCATAGAATCATACAATTCATCGGAAGGCGGCGGGGCCTCCGAGCACGCGAACAGCGCGCGCGACGCTGTGTGTGCCGCGGGCACACACAGTGTCACACCGAGCGGTGGGTGATAAGAGTCCGCCGGGACAAGTGGTAAAACATCTCCACTCTCCTGCACGTACTCACTACTCAGACTGCTCAACACCAAATCTAACTTATTGCCATAAATATTCTCAACAGTATTATATTGTTTTAATTTACAAAAAGACATTAAATGCGTAAACTCCATTCTAACACTCTGACTAGCTGATTTCAAATTAAAATCTCCAATAAAAAATACGTCTAACTCAGGATACTTGCGTACGATATTTTCCAACAATAGAAACGTGTTCATATACTTAGCATCACAGTGATTAGGTGGTATATATACGACGCAAAATACAACTGTTTTATGCTTTAAGTAAACTTTCGCAATTATCGCTTCAATGTCATTCGTATAGCCATCAATGTCACTAATCTGCTGCATTTTATATTGGCTCCGTACCGCTAATAAAACTCCACCCCATCCAGTATAATTAGCGCGGTCCCTCCGAATAACATTGTAGCCGCTAGGAAAAATCTCAGCGTCGTTAACACTACTTGTTAAAAAAGTTTCTGTGAGCGCAAATATGTCAGCTGATTCGTTAATTATAGATAACTTACAAGTATCTAGTTTAGATCGTAGTCCTCCGACGTTTTGGTACACAATAGTATATAGTTTAGGTTTCCGTGGTTTTGGCAACTTGGTTTCGAAATCCACTACGCCATGGTTTAATGTGCACGCCTTGTGCCCAGTTTTCTGATGCTAAGTATTTCGAGCAATTTTTGGTGGGTACAGATAGTTTATAAGATGCATAGTCTCCTCGCGATTTCAATGCATCCACTGTGCAAGTATCTTCAGGGCATATTGTTTTTAAATGCGCTGCCACTTGTTCAACCGTAGTTCCAACCTTAACATAGTACAAATGCAGGTAGCTTTTGCGTTCGGCTGCTGACAAACTCGTAGACGTCGGGGAGGCAGTACCACGAATCACATTCTCGATCGAACGTCGTTTGGTTCTACGCTCGAGCTCGATCCATTCGCTTTCGCTAGTGGCGTGTGCGTCCTGCGGTGAATCATCGGTACGCGCACTAGTGGGCACCGTCTCAATCGCAGTGAGTTGTGGCGCCGATTCTGGGCTCGAGGTAGGGGCCACCGTTGATGACGTCGCGGTGATAGTGTTGACGGGCCTAGCGACCGGTTTCCGAGCGTTTGCGGAGATCGCCGATGCCGCACGAGTACGCGCCTCGCGTATTGGTCTTGCTGGTAATTGTTGCGGAGTAGACCGTGTTACATTACCCTCAGTTTCTTTTTAACCACTTTGCACTATGTCACTTTTGTCACTAATAAGGTTTTTAATCAGCTTATTTTGATCACTGATAAGCTTTTCCAGCGAAACTACTTTACTTTGGAGAGAAAGCACAGTCCTAGTTGACTCCCGGATAGCAATTTCGGTACTTTTGTCCATCATTTTAATTTACTTTTAATTTTGTAAGGGCCACTTAAGTTGCAATGTTTCTATCCGAAAGAGCGAGATAACAGATCTCTTTTGTGATAACAATGATGAGGTATTAGAAGAACCAAAAACATGTTTCTGGAATAAGGAACAAAACCCAGGACTGTGTCACTCGTCGGAAACGCAAGCGCCAACGGAGACACGTCTGGTAGTATTATAACTGGCTGGTACTTGTATAATTGTAATAGAGACCACAAGTGTTAGCAGAGTTTCGAGCATACCAGTACTACAAAAATACCATTATATTACAAACGCACTTTTCAATCAAGATTACTTTCAGCGAGAAAGAGCATAATGAAATTCTGTTGCTAGAGCTTTTACCAAAGGATATGCTTTGTCAACGGGACATTATTTACCACTCCTATCTGTTGTTGCCACGATCACATACGGTATTACCTCAATTAATATGAAGATCGGCGTCTGCCTAGTTCTCTCTGCGTTAAATTAATTGGTCTTCAGCGTTATTGTACACGATCCCGAACCAGTGTGCATTCACACTTGTGAAAAAATCCTATGGTGTTCAGGCCTTCGTCTAATAAACTTCTTAGTCAAAGATGCATATTGCGTCTTTGACTAAGCAAATCCTTCTAAAATAAGGCAGATCAGCTTACATGTAAGTGGATTTTTTTAAGGATTTCTGTTTATATATATGGCTATTTGACTAGGCTTTAATATAGTATTACAATAAATAGAACATCTACTGCAGACGAAAAAATAAACCTAGATTGTAACAAGTACACAATTTGGATTATAGTAATTGTAATAAAAGTTAACCGAGCGTCGAAGGTAAATCCGCAGTGTTGAAATCACTTGCGCGGGTCGCTTCTAAGAAGACTCGCTTTGTCTTTATTTTAATACGTCGTAGACTGGTTTTCGCGTAGACCGTCGTAGCGGCAGCGCGTAGAGTTCCGTAGCTCGTAGCTAAACAAGTAATGTCGTTAGACTTTGCGCAATTTGCTAAGGTGTGTATTGTAAGTCGTGTTTCGGTAAGCCTTTCTTACACGGTGAATTATAAGAGTTATATCGTTATTATTTTATTGTAACAATTTTTGCATAAGATATTTTAGTAAACAATTAATATCGGTAATATTAGAAGAACACTAAAAAATACACGAAGCAATAAATAGAAAATACAGATAAAGAGAGCTGCCCAGTAACAGGAAACTTAGAAGAAGTAGAAGAATTTAAAATCATAAGTTTATAAGTTTTATCTAGTTTAAATTGATGTGGAGATGAGCGGTAGTAGTGACAGTTGTGTTAAGACGGGCTTATTGAAGAATAATATTGTATTATACAATTCAATGTTAGTTAATGTACGATCGCTTTACCAGGAGTTTCTGTCCACTTTAAGGTTATTACAATATTTACAGAATATTCTGTTGTGGTTAAATGTCACGATATACGTTATTTATACCACACACTGGCTGTTCAATACAAAAATGAGATCACAAGAATTTTAATACACGCCGCAAAAATAATAAATTACTTGGAATAAAAAGAGCAAAAATATTTTACTTATAAATAAAACACAATGCCACATTGTGAGCTGAACAGTCCGTTACGACAAGCACATGTATATAGAGGGGTTGAATAATTTACGAGTGCACTAACTTTGGTCACGACGGGACCCGGTCCGTACAGATGCCACTACTACATATATCAAACCACCTCGAAGGTTACAACTTCAATAAAACTTCACTGAAACTTATTCAAACGCGTCGGCCGGTGAAAGCTGTTTTTAACTTCTACCCGCAAGAGATCACCCATACAAATAAAGAGTTAGTCGGGCCCATGAAAGCGGATTTCTTTTTCTGAAATAACTTTTATAAAACATTCTTGGCGGTTCGCCATTTTAACAAAATTTTCGTCGTTTTTAAATGTGCCGTGCGGGCAGGCGGCCAAGTTGATGACAACAATATTCATAATTACGTTATTGCTTGAATTTTCAGCTGATGTGTGTATTACATAAATTGTAGAAAGTAAATATGTTACCGGCACTTGAATTTGTGAGTTCAGAAAACCGTATAAGTTGATTGTAAATACTGACCTGCTGCTTGAGGCTTCGGGTGGCTTTAAACTTTACACATGACTTGTTTAAATCGATATAACGCTTCTTTTAAGTACTTATTTTCAAAGACAAAAAAATGGGTTTCTAATATTCTGAAATTTTTGTTTACGCTTAACATTTTCAGATATTTTAGTTCATGCTTATGCTTAACATGACATATTTTGTTCAAATCTTCAAAATTATACGAAAACTGGAGGTCAAAGCTCAAAGGTCAAAAATATTTAATAATGCCAAAAGCGTGTGTATTTTAAACTTATAATTTATATTGAAAAAGTATGCCAAAGGACGTTTGGCAGTAAGTAGTTTAGAACCCAATCGTCCTTCAATGTTCTTTCAATTCTTACTATTCATTTTAGTTCAATAATTTCTAAATTATGTTGAATGAGTTCGAGCGTTCAAGTCTTTTTCAAAAAGTATTTTTAAAGACTCTTATTTCTTGTGTAAATTGAAATAATCTTTATAGTTATTTAAATTTATTTTATTGAAATTCACCTATGAAGACATGTTGAGTGCTAGACGAGGAATTTGAATAAAATATGTTTATGTTTTCTTGAAAGAAGTTACCAGGTCATACAATTCAAAAAAAAAATCTTGGAAGAAGCTACGAATACTTTGTGAATATTGAAAGTGTTGAAAAATGTTATATTTATTTATTTAATTCAAAGATTATATAAGAATACTAAAGCTTGAAAATAAATAGCATTCTGGTTATTTTTTAAAGAACACATTAGCATAATACTTTTTTTTCATATATTCACGCCTGTATCCCTGAAGGGGTAGGCAGAGGTGTAAAATAACACGCACATTTTGCCATGAATTTTTAGGTCCCACGTATAGGATTTGGGCCTACTGCCGTTACCAGGCACATCACCAGACACCGTGCTGTTACTGAGAATTCGGAAAAATCCAGTAACACTTTTGCCCGACCCGGGAATCTAACCCGGGACATCCGATCACCAGTTGCATACGCTATCCACTGGACCACGGAGGCAGTCTAGAACCACGGAGGCAGTCATTACGATAAATTGAAAATAATCGTAGCACTCTTATTATTATTGTGTGTTAGAATTTTCTTGTCTGTGAAATTCTCCCTATCAAAGTTAAACGTATTTCTTGAGTATGCCCTCTGTCCTCGTCGACGCATTGAAACCATGTATATTTCACACTAAATTATTTTATAAGTGACTTCAATTAACGACTTGTTTGTTTAATATTTTTTTACAATCGGTGATAACTAAATTTGAACTTAAAAGTGTGTAAGTAACAAAATTCATTTACATTAATAAGATTTTCAGTCGAATCTAAATATTGAACATTGACACGTTTGTGTTATTTATACATACATATCGTCACGCCGTTTATCCCCGAAGGGGTAGGCAGAGGTGTATTTCTACACCCACTTTTCGCCAGATATACTTTAGTCCCACGTAATAAGGGGCGAGCCTATTGCCGTACCGGGCACGTTTCCAGACTCCGTGCTGCTACTGAGAATTTCGTGACAGAAAAACCCAATAACACTGCCCGACCCAGGAATCGAACCCGGGACCTCGCGCACATTCATGCCACGAGACCAACAAGGCAGTCGTATAGGGTTTGATGTCGAGTTTTCCGTCTCTACGCAAAGATGGTATTTGCATCGTGTTATCCCTTAGTCGCCTCTTACGACACCCACGGAAAGATATGGGCTGGTGACACTTGTATTCTATGCCGTCAACCACACGGCTTGTGTTATTTATATGACGGAGAAATTGGATAATTTCAATATTTTGAATACTGTTAGCTACAAAAGTATTAAATATTCCTTTAGTTCGCCTGCATAATATCCTTATTATATATTATCACGGTCATCTGATCCCAAACTAAGCAGAGCTCTTACTGTGACAACTATATACTGATAACTACTTTTAAACTATCACAATTTGTACACATACTAATGATTATGTAACGGGTCTGAATCGTGTTAACTAAACGAAAAGAAAGATGAAATACCTTTCTATATCTACATCTTGGAATCCTGTCATCAGCAAATGTAGATACCGACGAGGTGATATTACGCGCCAGTGTGAAGATACCATTAGTGTTGTGTGTCGAAGTACCGACATCGAAAGTTCCGAACTCATTTATTCATAACAATGTAGGTAAGTACATAATATTATTTAGATACCACTTAATACCTATTTAATTAAACAGAAATGTTAAAATACTATCCTACGAAATATGTATATACAAAACAAACAAAACGAAAAAAAAAAGTTTAGAGGGCGTCATAAAAGTCCTCCACATCGCCGTCGACCGGGAGCGTGCCCAGAGGCCCTAGCCAAACGGCATTCGATTTGATATCTACTTTCGTTAACGCTTGGTTGCCATGGCAACATAAGGAATTCCTTCTTCGTTGACCACGTGATATAACGAAGGCTTATATCAGTTCCATACATTTGTGCACTTAGCGATTATCGATGTCGTTGATCGAATGCCATTTGGCTAAGGGGGCTGAACGCTGGCAGCATTGCCACGTTGTATGGCAATGCTAAATTTTTGGGCCAAGTACAACCCAGCCTTCAGGTCACACGAGGCGTCGACCAGTCTCTTTGCGAGATCTTTAAAAAGAGATCTTGCACTTGGACCCCATGGCCCCAACGTTTCGACCCCAAACGGCTTATATACGTAATCCCCTACTAGGTTTGAGTATTTGCGCCGTTTGAAGGTCTCCGCTGTAGCAGCAGCAGCGCCCGCACAACCCGCTGTGCCAGGAAGATGAGATGGCGCGAGGGTATCGACACACGTTGCGTCCCACACCAAAGGCCTACCCAACTTCCATGGGAGTAAAGACATACCATCCGGTCTTTTGCCATCGTCACGTGCCAGCCCCTGCGGTTCAAGTTGGGCTGGAACGCTAGCGGTGACAAGAGCCCGGCGAAGTATGTCATTTAGATTGCCGTGTCGTGATATACGACCTGCGCTCCTGCTGCATGATAAGCCATGGTGACCAAGGCTGTCGACAGCCTCCCCACAGTGACAGCGATGCGGAGAAACACATGGCGCACCCAAACGGAGGCAAGCAGCGATGCGGAAAGTGGTATCGTCCAACATGGTACCTATGTTGGACGATGGCAGTGCCTGAAGCCAGAGACCCGATTCCCATTCTCCCACAGCCAGCAAACGGGCACGCTCTGCAGCATTGGATGATGTACTTAGGAGATTTTCTCGTACTGCGCTGCAAAGCGGCCCGTCCCACTGCCTCTGAGAGGATAAGTCTCGGGGTAACTCGGTGTTTGGACAAGCCATTCTCCAAGCATTCACGGCATCGATCACACACGGCACCTCAGAATCGACCAGTGTAGGTGCTAAGATTTTCCTGGTCAATTCTGCAGTGCCGTGGACCGAGGACAGAAATGCTGGTAAGCTCACATCGGAAATTTTGCGAACGCCGAGGCCGCCCAGGCGTACAGGTAAGGACGCCTGTAGCCACACTCGGTCGTTCAAGGCCACATTTAGAATTTTGCTTAAGGTATTTTTTATAATATTGTCAATTTGAAAGAGTGATGATGGGTTTTTCCAAAATGGTGAAGATCGAATAGCATGTGTAAATTTAGGCACAAAAAGACAATATCTTATAATAGTGAAAGCCGAATGAATATTAGTTCCGAACTTATAAATGTTAATAATTGTGAAGACTAAGTGAGGGTAGGTTCCGAAACCCGCACTTCTCGGAAGCAACGCCGACGGACATCAGTCATCCCGTGACCACGGCTGGTGTAACCCATTGCCGAAACGTCGGGGCAAATTGAAAGGTATTTCATCTTTCTTTTCGTTTAGTTAACACGATTCAGACCCAATACATAATCATTAGTATATATACTGATAAATATACCAACTTACCTATATATTTTTAACACATGCAATATTATAGATAAATGAATTACACTCTGGCAAATAATATGCATATTATAATGTGCTTATTCAAAAAGTTGTCGATTATCGAACCTAGGAAATTCGGGATAGTAACAATAATAATATAATATTCTACCACATTCACACAACACCATCTAGTCTAAGAGCTTGTACTCGTACTATGGGTACTAGACGAAGGATAAACATACTTATATACTTTTTTTTGTAAATACATACATATTATACATGTAAACACCCAGACCAAGATAAACATCCATGTTCATGCACACAAATGTTTGACATGAGCGGGAATGGAACCCGCAACCTTCGGCGAAGCAGTCGCTTACACTCCCGCGGCGCCAACCGGTCGTCAACAATGTTTACTAACCGACAGGCACGATTTTGTTAAGACGAACTTCAGACCAGAAATGTATTTCTTCGACTAATTTGATAGTTGCAATAGGCAAAGCATTGACATTGGGCTATCAGAGCAAATTGAAGATAAGTTATCAACTATCTTCACTATAACATATCTACTAATACTACATACCATGTTATAATTGATTAGTATTACTGCACGTTTGTGGCCAATATAGTTAATTAATTCATTTGAAATTGATTGAGTTTGTTAAGGCTCAGTTACATCTTCGCAAAAGGCGTTCATGTGTTAACTATCAGTCTATGCGTAATTATATTAACCTATTATTTAATATTCTTTAGATTTCTTCCACTTCATGTCTAACTGGACTTCTTCCGTGGCTCCGCCTACGTGGGTTATATACCTACAGCAATTTTATTCTCAGAAATAACACTATCTACTATTTTTTTTAGTACAACTGCTATCACTTACAGTTTACACTATGGGTGAAACCGTACAAAAGCCGTTCGTAGACTAGACGAAAAGGGGACTTAATTTTATATAGTATGTATAAATTGGGCTTGAAATCAATTAAACTAGTAAACCTTGAAATCTTTAATTACTTATTCTGTCGCTCATTAACTTACCCTTTTATTTCTCCTTGTGTTAGTATCAACCTGACATTTTTCTATCTGGCTTCGATAAACCAGTATTTTCAATTTGTGTTTTCAGCCTATGAAGTTGCCTACTGATATTCACGTCCTTCTGTGACCACGGCTTGTGTAAAACATGCTAAATTTGCGAGACAAATACGCACGTTTACATCTTACATAACCTCCTAGATTAAGTTCCGCCATATGTTCAGGTTAAGTTGGAGAGTTTTAAAGTATTTATCAAGATGCCTGTACAAATCGTATTCTCCATCATAAGTTATAAAATAAAATTATTATTAAAATTTGTGGAATCCCCTACTGTCCTTTTAACTTAACCATCGGCAGGTCAGACTTCAAAGAAGAAAAGTCATGGTCCATTTATCAGTAATGCCGAAGCACTAATGCTCAGATTAGGTTATGCGGTAATCCATGTTTTTGCCGTGCATCCGAAGCTGGCGTTGGAACGGCTGCACAAAACACGCATTTGCATAATAGTCAAATTGCCCGCAACGATGTGTATCGGTGTGTTGTAATGTTACTTTCGAACTGCAGTTGCCCCGCATCAACTTCTGCCTACTGTTTCGGAGTTCACATTTTAAACACTTTGTGTTTTCTATCTACACTGCTTATGGAAATATTGGCTTTGTCTCGTTGTTCACCAGTTAATGATTTATTTGTTTCGTTTTTGTTCATTTCATTTTAACTGGTCTGGTTGTACGTATATACTATTGCATGTAAATCATCCTGTAGGCATACATGTAAACTGCACCATTTTTTCAAAAAATTGATCTAATCACAATAGACGGACTGAGATTGTGGCTAAGAAATGTTTTAGTCGAACAAGTAATCCCTAAATAAGAACATTTTATACGTCTTTGTTATTAAATAGCATTATGCTGTTTAGTTTTACAAGGAAAATTGTAGGCCTTTTAGGTAAACAAACTAAGTTGAAAAATGTACCCTTGGAAATATTATGATGTAATGTAATGCAAAAATGAGAAGTAGTTTTGTTCTTCGTCAGTCTCATGTCGTTATCCTCTTAGCGTTATTCCAGTTGCAACCCGGAGTCCGCTTACTAGTCTAACCGGATTTGACTGAATATTAGCTTTTATCACAGATCGACTGCTATTCTGACCTCTGCAACCCAAAGGAATAGCAATATTCCATGGTTTAGACTAGTGTCAGTTAATTCATAGATACTGAGACCCTATATCGACTGTCGAAGATCTTCATGACAGCTGGAACCGACAGCTTAAGGTTTTCCCCGAGACACAAAGTGATAATAAACACTTAAATATGCACGCAACTCCGAAAAGTCAGCGGTGCGCGCTGTGGATACGAATCTGATACCTTCTGCATAACAATCTGTTGGTATGTTCACGGACTATCGCTGCCTTTTTTACATCTTTTTCACGTCTCACGTCACGTAATTTAAAGACATATTGAAACATAACTTCAGAACAAAAGATACTTACCTACACACAGTTATTAAAACTAGGCAGTATTAAGTGTGGAGGCGCCGAGTGAAATGCTCGAAGAGTGCCGGCGAAATGCGCACCGAAGCGCGTATGACGAGTGGCACGTGCGGCTGCATCTACCGCGTTGCACGTGCCAACGCATCATCGGTGCGATTTTGACAATATTTGACGCCTGGCTCGAGACGAAAGAGTGCACCACTTTCCGGCTGACTCAGATACTTACCGGGCATGGTTGCTTCGGTGATTATCTGAGTCGGATCGGACGTGAGGAGACGACACAGTACCACCACTGCGATGACGATCTGGACTCCGCTCAACACACACTAGAGGTGTGCCCCGCGTGGGCGGACGAGCGGAGTACCCTGGTCGCTACGATCGGGAGGAATTTGTTCCTTACCAGCCGTAGTAGCGGCAATAGTAGGGGACGCCCACAATTGGCGTGCAGTGGTCTCCTTCTGTGAAGCTGTAATGCTCCAGAAGGAGGCCGCCGAGCGGGAGCGTGAACGACGCAACCTCGCTCGCAGGCGAAGGCGGCGTCGAGGCGGTGGCAGCAACGGCCGCTGCCTCTTCCTCGGGTTTGCGGGCTATGGAGGGGGAGCCTCTAACGACCCCCCACAAGCGGATCCGAGAAGGCAGCGGATTGTGTGGCGCAGTCTGCTGCGAAAAGCATTGCACACCCTGCCTTTCCCCGGGCACGCGTCCCAAGCAAGGGGATGGACGCAACAGGTACAGCGGAGCAATACAAACACAGTTCCCGTTGTATCTGCAAGGCGTCGAGCTACGGAGCCACCGTGTGGTTTTTAGTTGGTAACCCAGCCTACGCGGTGGTATTCCAACATGCCCCCTTCGACCGCTCACCGGTCGCAGGGGCATGAGGTAACTCATTTTTCACACAGAGTTGTGCCGTAAGTTATTAAATTTTTCTCCTCTTGTCTTTGCTGATTGTGCAATAATTTATCATTGTCATCGAAACTATTATAGTGAATTCTGATTATTCTCATAGTCAGTGACACAAACGAGTTCGATACTCCTATAACTATTTTAACCCTAGATAACTAACCTTATTTTTCGACACTTATTACTAACCTTCGTACTTTCGACTACGGTATTTAATAAAGGGGATAATGGGTTTTATTTGAATTAAACATGCATATTTTTAATTTTTATTATAAATTTATTATATTCTTCTTATCAATTAATAAACTTACATAAACCAAAACGGCATATTTATTAAAAAATCA
Organism: Euclidia mi; assembly: GCA_944739405.2. Classification (NCBI taxonomy): domain Eukaryota; kingdom Metazoa; phylum Arthropoda; class Insecta; order Lepidoptera; family Erebidae; genus Euclidia; species Euclidia mi. Next base: position 60,967,431 of record OX123185.2, read on the forward strand.
GCCTTATAAATGAGATCGTAGGTTTTATGGCAAATTAACAATGGTAAAATTTTAAAAGATTTTTTAAAGTATTATTTTAAAGTAAATGTGAAAAATAATTTTCAAATATTAGAAATTACGAATGAAATAAAGTAATGAAACAAAAATTTTGGTAAGAATCTATCAAGTTATACATTTGTGACCAACGTCAAGTTTGTGCTCCCCGCACAACGATTTCTTGCTCTGGGTGCAACTACTTTTAGTCATCCTTCGCTTTGCGGAGGGACACAAGGCTTATATTTTCCTTTTTTAGGTAGGAGGTACATCAGTCGCATTATTTTCGCAAAGAAAATAAATAAACAAAACAAAAAAAACGCAAGTGTTCACCAACTAAATAAGACAAAATGTTACGTTAATACTAACCTTCGTCGATCCGACGACCCATGGTTGCTGGAACGGCGCTCACGGTACCCCCCACTCAAAACACTACCGTCAGTCGGGGAGGCAACGTTTCGACTGAGATTATTTAAAGTGTGGAAGCAGTGCGATCGCGCGCGCAAAAGTTAGCACGATTTAAACAAACCCGCGTAGTCGAATTGACGAGGGTTAGTAATCTAGGGTTAAGCACAGAAAGTCTTAATACACAATACATCTTATCATCTTATCTACCTTACCAACGAGTGCTACCTAATCTCAAAATAATGTTTCACAAAGCATCCATACACAAATAAGCGTTGGTTTCACGAACGTACCGTGCCTCCGCTGCTCGCTTCCTCATAACAATAATGGGTTTACGTGGTATATTTATGGCCAAGACTGGATAAAATTATGTGGCGTCGTACTAATATTGCCAAGGCGAACATCACATGTGGTCTATTCCCACGATTGTATCTAGCATAAGTGAATATCTTCTTATTTTAGTGTAACATACGCGGAGTAAACATAAATATGGAAATGGTTGGATACTTCATTCATACTTTGTAAGGTTTTACAATCAGTGAGTTATCTGACTCTTTATTGTCTTTTGGCAAGCAGACCACGGAATGCCATCTTGATTTTCACGATTTGGGCTGGGTGTCTTGAATTGTTTGAACTATCTTTCCTTTATTACGCCTGTGGTACAGTAACAGTTAGCAGAAGTAAATGTGCATGTTTCAGTGTTACTTGTGATGATATATCTTATGAGATATCTGGATTGCCAGTCACCTTTTGTCGTTAAAATTGCGACACTGAAACATCAATTAAATAAACTCGACATTGGCATATAAGCCACAGATGAACAGCATTGTAGAATTATTCCTTACTTTACATTTTCTATCTGAATGTATTTTACTATTCGGCACTACAAGGCAAATATTGGGCCGGCATTCAAAACTGCATTCTATTCAACCGCACACACGAATGCTTTTCGCAAGACATGCGCCTACAGGGTCAAAGTCTTCAATTACCTGTGCATGTGTGCGCTCAAGGCATCTGCCTGTCACTCTCTTCGTATTGCCTGAAACCGTATACAGTGCCATGACGTCACAGAGGTACAAACGGAACGTACATTATAGTAACCGGAATTACTACCTTACCTTAGGGATTCCAAATTTCAATTACCAGATTGACGCAACTACACTCAAATCTTCAGATAAATACTTTTAATACCAGCCCTGTGTGGACTGTCGCACTGTTAAAAAAAAAAAAAAAAAGATTTATTATATTACAAACACACTTTTCAATCAAGGTAACTTTCAGCGAGAAAGAGCATAATAAAATTCTGTTGCTGGAGATTTTACCAAAGGATTCTATATTTATTCTCGTCCTTTTTTGTCAACTGGGAGGAATTACCACTTCTATCTGTTATTGCTACGCTCTCTTACGGTACGGACTCAATTCATATGAATATAACACCAATGTCTGCCTAGTTATCTCTGCGTTAAATTTATTTGTCGTCACCGTTATTGTACACAATCGCAACCAATCCACACTTGTGAAAAGAGCCGATGTTGTTCAGCCCTTCGTCTAATGGCAATGATACACTTGAGCATTCACCTGTACTGAGCATTCGTGTGAATGTTACAAAACAGATAAAAAAACGAATGCGATTTAGCGAGCATTCTTACGAACATTCTGGCGAGCCTTTGAGTATAGAAAATACATTGATACCGCGCTACAATGGCGGTTAAACCCAATATATTTACTTCACTTTGTCTTATGATTTTATCTAATTAAGAAAAGGTCTTCGTAGGTTGTTACTAATTTTAATTTGATTAGTGATGGGCTTACTCAGAATGAATATTGAAAAAATTATTATGTTTACAATAAATCCTAAGATTTGGTTTACACCGAATTAATTTCTATATAATGTTAATAAAACTTCGATATCGATAAATAAATTTGAACGTAGGAACAGACACTTTTGTGATTTATTAAACCTGTTCAAATCAAGATCTGCATTTTATTATTTAGAAAGGTCATTAGTTTATTTACCTTACTCATACTCTGGAAAGAATTCGTAAGTCAAACTAAAGTAAATATATTAGGTGAATCTGTGTTGTAGAGTGTATGGGCGGTTTCTATATTTTTTCTATATTCTAAGGATTAAAGTGTTTGCCGGAAAGATCGTGAAAATGTTCGTAGCAATATTTGTTGTTCGGTTCGACAAAACAAAAAACGGCGAATGCTCTTTGTTCTGTTACAAGTGAATGCTCAAGTGTATCAGCGCCATAACAAGCACCTTGCTGAAAGATGCATCATGCCAACCCTTCTAAAGAACGCAGGTCAGCTTACATGTAAGCGGAATTTGTTAAGGCTTTTTTTCATCTAGTTATTTGACTAGGACTTAATATAGTACGACAAAGAATAGAATATCTACTGCAGACGAAAAAATAAACCTAGAGTGTAGTAAGTTTAGTACACAAGCTGGATTATAGTAATTGTAATAAAAGTTAACCGAGCGTCGGAAGTAAATCTGCAGTGTTGAAATTACCTGCGCGGGTCGCTTCCAAGAATTAAACTGACTCGCTTTGCCTTTATTTTAATACGCCGTAGACTGGTGTTCGCGTAGACCGTCGTAGCGGCGGTGCGTAGAGTTCCGTAGCTCGTAGCTAAACAAGCACTGTCCTTAGACTTTGCGCAATTTGCTACGGTGTGTATTGACGGTAAGTCGTGTTTCGGTAAGCCTTTCTTACACAGTGAATTATAAGAGTTATATCTTTATTATGTTATTGTAACACTTTTTTGCATAAGATATTTTAGTTAACGACTAATATCAGTAATATTAGAAGAATACAAAAAAAAAAATACACGAAGCAATAAATATAAAATACAAATAAAGAGAGCTACCCAGTAACAGGAAACTTAGGAGAAGTAGAAGAATATAAAATCATAAGTTTATAAGTATTCTCTAGTTTAAATTGATGAGGAGATGAGCGGTAGTAGTGACAGTTGTGTTAAGGCGGACTTATTAAATAATATTGTATTATACAATGCAATGTTAGTCAATGTACGATAACTTTACCAGGATTTTCTGTCCACTTCAAGGTTATTACAATAGTTACAGGATATTCTGTTGTGATTAAATGTCACGATATACGTTATTCATACCACACACTGGCTGTTCAACACAAAAATTAGATCACACGCATTTTAATACACGCCGCAAAAATAATAAATTACTCGGAATAAAAAGAGCTAAAATATTGTTCTTATAAATAAAACACAATGTGACATTGTGAGCTAAACAGCAGTCTGTTACGACAAGCACATAAGAGGGGTTGAATAATTTACGAGTGCACTAACTTTGGTCACGACGGGACCCGGTCCTTACAGATGCCACTACTACATATATCAAACCACCTCGAAGGTTACAACTTCAATAAAACTTCACTGAAACTTATTCATACGCGTCGGCCGGTGAAAGCTGTTTTTAACTTCTACCCGCAAGGGATCACCCATATAAATAAAGAGTTAGTCGGGCCCATGAAAGCGGATTTCTTTTTCTGAAATAACTTTTAGGAAACCTTCTCGGCGCTCGCCATTTTAACAAAATTTTCGTCGTTTTTAAATGTGCCGTGCGGGCAGGCAGCCAAGTTGATGACAACAATATTCATAATTACTTTATTGCTTGAATTTTCAGCTGATGTGTGTATTACATAAATTGTAGAAAGTGAATATGTTAGTGTTACTTGAATTTGTGAGTTCAGCAAACAGTATAAGTTACTTTTAAAATACTATCCTAATGCTAGAGGCGGCGTCTTTACACTTGTCTTGCTTAAATAGATTTGACGCTTCACTTTGTTTATTATATCCAAAGAAAAATGTGGGTGAATTCATTGTTGCCCATGCATAACTTTATGAAATTTTAGTTTATCATTAACATATGACATTCTGTTTAAATTTTCTCAATAAGAAAACTGAATGACGATGCACAAAGGTCTCAAGATTTAAAGAGGTCATTATATTCGTTAACATAGAAAGCCAATAACAGAAATCGAAATTAATAAATAATCCAAAAAGCGTGTGTTTTTTAAACTTACAATTTATATTCAAAGTGTAGGCCGAAGGACGTTTGACAGTGAGTAGTTTAGAACCCAATCGTCCTTCAATGTTCTTTCAATACTTACAATTCATTTTAGTTCAATAATTTGCTAAATTATGTTGAATGAGTTCGAGCGTTCAAATCTCTTTGAAAAGTATTTCTATTATGACTCTTTTCCTTGTGCAAATTGAAATAATCTTTTGATGTTATTTAAATTTACTTTATTGAAATTCACCTATAAAGACATGTTGAATGCTAGACGAGGCATTTGAATAAAATATGTTTATGTTTTCTTGGAAGAAGCTACACATACTTTGTGAATATTGAAAGTGTTGAAACATCCTATATTTATTTATTTAACACGTTCACTGCGTTACGGGGTTTTTTCAACCTCGTACAGTGCTGTAGTTCAGTGCGGACGAAAAAAATAGGGTGTACTCGCTGGTGCGGGGGCTGTATCTTTATAATTAATTACTGTATGCGAGAGATAAATATATATTTTTCATGTACGCCAATTATAGAAACAGTTGATATTTTAAAAACATACGGGGTCTTATAAACCCCGTTACGACCAGAGAGCAAAAAATACCTTCCAGTGCGATACGGGGTTCAAAAAACCCCGTATAAATTATTGTGTTCCCGTACGGGGTCGTGAGCTCATTAGCATTAGTGCTGTTATTAGCAAAATGCGTAGTGTTTAATTATCGATAATGAAGCGATCGCGACGTATGTTGGAACTGCCCAAAATTAAAATGTTCGTGCCTAGATCATATTTTCATTATAATAGTAATAAATAAACTTAATATAACTTTATTCGGTTTCAATATATTAATATACATACCTATATGTTTGAATTTAATGGCATAATGTTCTCTAGTAGGCTAAATTGTTTAATTTCCACAATTTAAAATTTATTTATTCAAATATGTACCTGTTAAATGTGTAACCCAAGTTCCTAAATAAAGTTCCTAAGCTGAAATAAATGTTTATAATCAAGAAATTTATAGTTTTTTTATTTCCCATCACTATAACTTTATCGATATAATTGAGTTCTGTGCGTTACGGGGCAGTACAGTCCCGTATTTTATTATTTTAAGTGCGTTACGGGGTTTCCCAGACCCCGAACAATTTGTTTTCGTTGTATTTTCGTCAAATTTTGCCAAATCTACTGGCGAAAATACTGTAATATAGCTAATTTCGTAATCTATCAGACTTTAAAATAAAATAAAAGTAAACGTAAAATTTCAGCCACTTATAGATTAAGAAAGCAAGAAGGGTGTACGGGGCACTTTTATACCCGTAACGCACAATGTAGTAGCACTTTACGGGGCGCATTATATCTCGTAACGCACTCGAATTTGAGACGGGTTTTGAACTCCCGCAGTGAACGTGTTAAATCAAAGATTATATTAGAGTACTAAAGCTTGAAAATGAATAGCATTCTTGTTATTTTTTTTGTAATATAGTATTTATTTATTTATTTAAAGACTACATCAGGATAATGCTTTCTTTATTTTTTATATATTCACGCCTGTATCCCCGAAGGGGTAGGCAGAGCTGTAATATTCACATTTTGCCATGATTTTTTAGGTCCTACGTAATAGGGGGCGAGCCTATTGCCGTTACCAGGCACATTACCAGACTCCGTGCTGCTACTGATAATTCGGAAAAATGTAGTAACACTTTTGCTCGACCCGGGAATCTAACTCGGGACCTCCGATCAGCAGTCTCTTATTCTATCCACTGGACCACGGAGACAGTCTAGGACCACGGAGGCAGTCATTAGGATAAATTGAAGATAACTATTGTGAGTTAGAATTTTCTCGTCTGTGAAATTCTCTCTATCAAAGTTAAACGTATTTCTTCAATATGAGTTAAAGGCGGTTCGTTGAAGCTGTCCTCGTCGACGCACTGAAACCATTTATATTTCACAGTAAATTATTTTAAAAGAGAGTTCAATTTACGACTTGTTTGTTTAATATTTTTTTACAATCGGTGATAACCAAATTTGAACTTAAAAGTGTGCAAGTAACGAAATTCATTTAAATTAATAAGATTTTCCGTCGACTGTAAATGTTGAACATTAACACGTTCGTAGTATTAATATTATGACGGCGAAATTTTAGATTTTCAATATTTTGAATACTGCTAGCTATAAAAGTATTAAATATTCCTTTGGTTCGGCTGCATAATATGCTAGCATGACAGCGGCGATAGCCCAGTGGTGTACGTAACGGACTGCCGAGACGATGGTCTCGGGTTTGATCCCCAGTTACCTCACCTCTGACTTTTCAAGGTTATGTGTGTATTAAAATATCGCTCGCTTAACAATGTGCCTGGTAGATGGCAATAGGCCCGCCCCCTATTACATTGGGATTGGGAGCGAAACATAACTGGCGAAGTGTGGGTGTGTAATACACATCTGCCTACCCCTTCGGGGATAAAAGACGTGAAGTTATGTTATGCTTTTGTTATATGTTATGCATAATATCCTAATTATATAATATCACGGTCATCTGATACCAAACTAAGCAGAGCTTGTACTGTGACAACTTTATATAACTAATGAACATACCTATTTAAATATTTTCAAACACATACAATATTATAGATAAATGACACTCAGACACAATACAAATAATATGCATATAATAATGTGCTTAATCAAAATATTTGTCGTTTATCGAACCCAGGACCTTCGGCTTAGCAACAAGGGTTACTAACCAACAGACACGGTTTTGTTAAGACTAACTTTAGACCAGACTTTAAAATGGTCATAGTGAATAAGCCCTGTATATTTCTTGGACTAATTTCAAAGTTGCAATAGGCGAAAAACTGCCACTGCCACTGGGCTATCAGAGCAAATTGAAGATAAGTTATCAACTATCTTCAGTATAACATATCTACTAATACTACATAGCATGTTATAATTGATTAGTATTACTGCACGTTTGTGGCTGATATAGTCAATTAAACTATCTTCACTATAACATATCTACTAATACTATATACCATGTTTTAATTGATTAGTATTACTGCACGTTTATGGCTAATATAGTTAATTAACTAATTTGATATTGATTGAGTATGAAAAGGCCTCGTTGGTCTCGCGGCATAAATGTGCGCGTGGGATTGGGAGGTCTCGTATTCGATTCCCGGGTCGGGCAAAGTGTTTATGTTTTGTTTTCCGTTAGGAAATTCTCAGTAGCAGCACGAAGTCTGGTAATGTGCCCGGTACGGCAATAGGCTCGCCCCCTATTACGTGGGACCTAAAAATTCATAGCGAAATGTGGGTGTAATATTACACCTCTGCTTACCCCTTCGGGGATACAGGCATGAGTCTATAAATAAATAAATGAGTATGAAAAGGCTCAGTTACATCTTCGCAAAAAGCGTTCGAGTGTCAACTATTTGTCTATGCGTAATAATATTAATATATTATTTACCTTAAAAGTTTTTATTTCACTTTATATATATCCGTCCGTGTGGTGACGGATTAAGAAAACCGAATGTCACCAACCCATATCATCCCATGGGTGTCGTTAAAGCCGACAGAGGGAGCATATTATGCAGAGAACAACACTGTAAGATAAGAAAAACTTGATACAAATCCTATACCAACCCGCTGGGCCAGCCAGCGTGGTATGAGGCCAAGTCCAGTAGTGGACTGTTAAAGGCTGATGATGAATTATATATTTTATCATCAGCCCTATATACTGTTCCACTGCTGGGCACGGGCCCCTTCCAACTATGAGAAGGGTTAGGCCATAGTCCACCACGCTGGCCAAGTGCGAGTTGGCAGACCTCACATGTCTTTCAAGAACATTATGGAGAACTCTCAAACATACAGGTTTCCTCACGACGTTTTCTTTCACCGATTAGCAAGCGATAATTAACAATTTAATACGCACTTAACTTCGAAAAGTCATTGGTGCGTGCCGTGGATTCAAATCCGAGACCCTCTGCGTAGCAGTCTGTCGGTGTCTCCACTCAGCTATTGCTGCCTGCCTTATGTCTTTTTATACAGTTCACTTTAAAATCGGTCAAAATAGCAAACCTCAAAAACTTTAAAATTTACCAACACAAAGAGAAAGAAGACAATTCTTATTGTATCTGAGTTCGATGACCGTCCTTTCAGTTTGTCTTTGCAGCCTATGAAGTTGCCAATTGATAGTCACGGCTTTCCATGACCATTCATGGAAAGATGGCTGTGTAAAATATGTAGAAACGTCAAGGCAAATACACATGTTTACACCTTGTGTATCTTCCTAGATTAACTACTGTTACATGTTAAGTTAAAAAGCTTTAAAGTTTTCAAATAGTCAAGCCATATCTACCAATCGTATTCTCAATCATAGTAATAATTGTAAATTATAATTAATATTTTTAGAATATGGCCCCTACTGGCCTTTTAACTTAACCATCGGCAGGTCAGACCTCAAAGAAGAAAATTCATGGTCCATTTATCACTAATGTCGAAGCACTAATGCTCAGATTAGGTTATACGGTAATCCATGTTTTTGCCGTGCATTTGAAGCTGGCGTTGGAACGGCTGCACAAAATACGCATTTGCATAAAAGTCAAATTTCCCTCAACGATGTGTATGCTGTTGTAATGTTACTTTCGAACTGCAGTTGCCCCGTATTACACACCGCATCAACTTCTGCCTACTGTGGCGGAGTTCACATTTTAAACAGTTCCTGTTTTCTATTTACACTGCTTATGGAAATATTTGTTGTGTCTTTGTTCATTTAATTTTTAACTAGTCTGGTTGTACCTACGTATATAATTTTGTATGGATCATTCTGTAGACATACATGTAAACTGCAGCACTTTTATTTTATAAACCTGGGTCTAATTACAATAGACGGACTGAGATTGTGGCTAAAATGTTTTGGTCGAACTAGTGATACCTAAGTAAAAATATTTTATACGTCTTTGTTATTAAATAGCATAATGCTCTCTAGATTTACAAAGAAAATTGTTAGCCTATTACGTAAACACAGTAAGTTGAAAAATGGATCTTTGAAAATATTATGACGTAATGAAAAAGCAAAGCTTCAGGTGAGACAGGATAATTTTCTATAGAACTTTGAACGGACAAAGTACAGACCAGGACCTAACTAGCTAATAATAAGAATAATGCTGATGAGAATCAAAGGTCTAGTATGCAAACTGATCTCAAAGCATAATTTGTTACTAAAAAAGAGGACGTTAAGAGCGCTTATGCTAATCGACTTTTCCCTACAAACTTATTATTTGTCTTTATTCAACGTAATTGGATCAAAATTTACATGAAAACTAGTACTCTAACTACTGCTAAGTTGTAGAAAGTGTGTAACAAAAATATCTGAGATGTTTAATTTGATACACGTACCTATAAGCGATTTTAAAGAACACGTATTCCTTAAATTCACTCATAATCAACCTTTGGCATAATGTTATACTATTAGGTAGTGTTTAGTGCAAATGAAAGTTGTCAATAGATTATCTTATATATATAAGTGAACAATAGATTATCTGAATAACGCACAAAAGTTTGCATTATTTTAAAAAATATATAAAATGCCGTGTAGAAAGAATGCCTAAAATGGAGAGCTGTTTAAAAATTTGAAACACAGTCTAAATAAAATTGTGTATCTTTTATTTCATACAGTGACATTCGACCCGTGCGATGGTCGAAACCGCAATACTCAGTGTGAAGTACTGTAGTGGTGAGGTAATCTGAATCATCGGTCCACCTGCTCATAAATAAACAGTTGTAATTTTTTTCGGCGTAATAATTCCTGTGCATCCTGAGAGTCATTCTTCTTAATTGATTGATTCTGAATGGATTGACATATAAATGAGAAATAGCGAGACCTGAAAGAAGTGTGGTTTAAAAGAAGATATAGTGACAAAGATTGAGACGGGAACGTTGAATGTTGATGATTTGGGCATTTGGAACGGCGGATGGATGAAAGTAAAATACAAATGAAGTATCAAGTAAGAATGAATGGAGATGTTGATAGATGCTGCCCAAGACGGACATACGTCGACCAAATAGGTGACGTGACGTATTGAAGAGTGCCAAATTAAAAATAACCACGAGCATGCTTGATGAGGTTAATTAATGTTGAGGAAGCGAAAGATATGTGTTTGAACGGGAGCATTTGGCGTTTCATACATTATATCTACCCCAATAGGACACAGGCGTGAAGATAAGAAGATAAAGGATAATAAGGATTGTTTTTTATATATTTAACCGACTTCAAAAAAAAGGAGGTTCTCAGTTTGACCTGTATGTATGTGTGTATGTATGTATGTATGTTTGTCCGCGATTATCTTGCGTTTGGCTGAACCGATTTTAATGCGGTTTTCAGAAAAGTATTTGTTACACTTAGGAGAAGGTTTTAGGCCCTTAACCGACTTTAAAAAAAGAAGGTTCTGAGTTTGACCCGTATATATATAACTTTGCCCACGATTAACTCGAGATTGGCCGAACCGATTTTTATGCGGTTTTCAGAAAAAAAGTATTTGTTACACTTAGGAGAAAGTTTTAGTATTTTAACCGACTTCAAAAAAAGAAGGTTCACAGTTTGACCCGTATACATATATTGGTTCTTACTTTGTTTGTATGTATTATGTGTGTGTGTGTTTGTACGTGTGTACGTGTCTATGTCTCTGCGATTAACAAAATACAAAGAAAGTCGGTGAAAGAATCTAATGCGAGAGCATATTTCTCATTCTTGTCATTTCGCATAAGGCTCTGTTGTCGTGGGGATGGTTGAGTAATTTGTTCGAGTCAATATCACTTAAAGCCATGCCTTTTAGGGATTTGACCCGACTTAAGAGTTCAAGACAACATAGCATTGTCCTTTAGCAAAGATTTTAGGCCCTAACTAAGTGTACATCCTTGCAACTTGTGTACCGTCACAGCCCAACTCAATATGACTGGCAACATCTGCCTCTCGATATCACCATAACCGCGATTGCTTTGATAGGTCGCTTTCACTGGAGCTATGGAAATGTATCCATCATAATCTTTAAGACGCAATGCTATTGATGGATCATCAAATAATATCAAAATGGCATCAGGCAGTTCACCTGGCTCAAGTGGATCTCTTCTTAGTGCCGGCCATTTAAATCCTTTAGGAACACCCATTGCCCCGTTCGCTAAGCCATCCGTTATTGACATATTTCTCTGGAGCTTACCTAATACGAGAGCTCGCAGCCAATTCAATAGTATGTACAAGTCCGCCGCATTTGTTTGGATCAGCCGGAGCAGCATTTGCGGAGGGCATCCTTCCGCATTTGGCTGATTCCTTAGACTCATCTCTCACTTGCAGCATCAAGCCTAAGCCCATAGGCACACAGAATAAAAGTAGGTACCTATGTCAAAATCATGATTACAGACTGATACTAGCAGAAAACTTAATACTAAAATAATTTAAGAATCTAACTATAAACAAACTATTAATTAGCCCACAACTTAAAGTAAATGGAGTACCTATCACTAAAAAGTATGAAATAAATAAAAGAGTAGTTAACACAAAACCTGAAGTAAACGAACGAAGTCCCTAACACTAAAAAGTCATCCTCTTAGCGTTATCCCAGTTTCAATCTGGGGTCCGCTTACTAGTCTAACCGGATTTGGCTGAATATTAGCTTTTCCACAGAGCGACTGCCTGTCTGACCTCCGCAACCCGAAAGGATAGCGATATTCCATGGTTTAGACTAGTGTCAGTTTATTTAGAAGGTACTGACGCCCTGTAACGACTGTCAAAGATCTTCATGACAACCGGGACCGACGGCTTAACGTGCTCTCAGAGGCACGGGACAAGCGATAATTAACAATTCAATACGCACATAACTCCGAAAAGTCATTGGTGCGCGCCGTGGATTCGAACCCGATACCCTCTGCATGGCAGTCTGTTGGTATATCCACTCGGCTATCGCTGCCAACAAAAAACCAACAAAAAAGAATAGGTACTGGCAAACAGAGTAAATAATACGACGAATGTATCAAATCAATAAAGCCTCAAAAAATATCTAAATTAATAAAATTTAAAAGAATATACCTACCTATATACTCTAAAAAGCAACAAATATATAAAATATATATAAAGTATGAAATAAATGCTTAATTATAAAATAATTATACTTCTTAGCTATTTTAGGCTATAAGTATGTACCTATGTAGATTGAATGCGCTGGTTTGGAAAGGATGACGGCAAACAAAAGGCTTTTTTGGTTTGGCACCGACTTCAAAAACTAAGTATTTAGTTTAATTTAGTAATTAGGTTTTGGGAGAAATTCGAAAGGAAATTTGAGAGGATTAGGGTAGCGTATGTAAAAATTATTTCGTACTTTTAGTGGGTCGATTTTTTGAAGGCGGTTCTCTTTTTTTTAAAAAGAAACTAAATACCTAGTTAACATTTTTATTGCGATTTTTAATTTGTAGTATCGATAACGTATTGTATAATATATGCTAGATGATTAAATTAAAGAACCTCTCGTTTACTTGTACTTTGTGCTATATTGATTGGCGTAATGCATTGTTGCTGTATGTTTCATTTCTATGCTAAAGCAAAATGTTTCATGTTGACAAATGCGTTCGAATGATACTACATGCCTACTTACCATTTCTTTAAAAAACGCTTCAAATAGTTCAATAAAAACGTGACTGAAACTATCCAGAGAGATCAATTTTGAGCACATGTTACTCAATTTGTATCAAAAAGCCGAATGTACGGGGGACACGCCGCGTCAAATCTTGTCACTCGCTCAATAAACAGCAAATACACTTGAGTTTCGAGTACATTTGAGCTTACACTCGTCTTCAAGGCATACTCGAAGCGCGCGCCTCTCAACCAATGTTTAGCAAACTGTGTAAACAATCCCTTTAGACGATTTATGTTATACACGCATCGGTTATGTGACTCACATATTTTCTTAAAAGGGCTTAAACTGGAAATAAACTCTTTTATTTAAGGTCTTTGAGTACATATGTCGCAGTATTTATGGGCCTGTCAAACATTATTTTGTTATAAGACAAGTATAAATTGAATATCTATCTAAAGTATTAAGCACTCTTGTTATTCTGTAATATATTCTGTATATATATCCCTGTGATTGAATGAATTTTCTAATAAGTTGCGAACTTCTAAAAACACTAAATGTTAATGAAGTCACAATCGAATTTGAATGACTTTACTTATATGAAAATAAATGTGCTCTACGGTTTAACGCGCTTTTTTAAAGAATAGGCTCATCAAATCGAGCGCAGGTGCATATGTCATAAAAGAAAGGCACGTCTACATAAATGTCACAAGTATTTTTATACATATGATATATAGACATTGGTGTGACCGGTTGATTGATTTACGAACCACACTATTATGTCTACATAGACGACTCTCAAATGATTTTTGCGTGTTCTAACACTAAAACTGCAAACGGTAAGGGAACGCAACAACTATGCCAGCTATACAGTTTATATTATGACATTACGTTAAACCTTCGGCATACAACGTGGGGTATTTATAACCGCAGTTCGAGAAAAATACGTCGATTTATGAGTAATAATCGAGCAATAACATTGAAATTCCCAGTAGCTGGGCGTTAAAGGTTGCCGCATCGACTCTTGTCTTTGGATTCAGTGCTGCGTGGACCGTGCTTGTTTGTGCACTTGCGTAAAGCATGTCCTGGGTGTTTTTAATCCCACGTTGTATGGGACGGTGCTGAAAAGTATGTATGGATTCTTATGTTTTTCTGTTATTATCAAAATAATTTTGATAATATTTAATGTTATTTATTTTCTGTTACAAATATAGTTCATTAAGATGGTAAATAGGATACGAGATGATTATATTGCGGTGGTTTTATTTGAAGACAATCGTTTGTATAATCATTGACAAAGAAAAGATAGTCCTCATGTTTCTTGAGATATTAGAAGACTTTTTTGATGAAGAGGTTCGAGAGCCGCACGAAAGCAACCAAGAAATTGCAAAATTGTGCTTTTGTCCAAGAAATAAAGATAGGAAAGTTATTTCAAATGCAATATGTAAGGAACACGCAAATCTGATGCGCCAAAAATATACTGATTTAGATAACGAATTAACTCACTAGAATAGACAATGTTCATTATTTCGATATATATTTTTATAATGTTCTATATTATTGACTCAGGCCAAAAGTTCCTAGAAACATAAAAACCTACGTTATTTTTTATGTAAGAAAAATTCGATGAATTTCGGGAGCACTTTTGTACATATTGTGTGTTTGTTTTATATGACTAAAGATTTATTTTCTAAATTACGCTGAGATTTAATTATAGCTTTATAACTTATTAAGCCAGAAACCCTATGTAAGCCATTTTATTTAAGTAATATTCTTAATACAAAGATGGGTCATCATCATCATCCTCTTAGCGTTATCCCAGTTTTCAATCTGGGGTCCGCTTCCTAGTCTAACCGGATTTGGCTGAATATTAGCTTTTCCGCAGAGCGACTGCCTGCCTGACCTCTTCAACCCGAAGGGATAGCGATATTCCATGGTGTAGACTAGTGTCAGTTTATTTAGAAGGTACTGATGCCCTGTAACGATTGTTTAAGATCTTCATGACAACCGGGACCGACGGCTTAACGTGCTCTCCGAGGCACGGGACAAGCGATAATTAACAATTCAATACGCACATAATTCCGAAAAGTCATTGGTGCGTGCCGTGGATTCGAACCCAATACCTTCTGCATAGCAGTCTGTTGGTATATCCACTAGGCTATAGCTGCCTTTAATACAAAGATGGGTATTAAAACTTAATACAAGAAGGTTATTTTAACCCCACGTTGTACGGGTAAGGATTTTTTTTACCTTCCATGCCGAAGGTTAAATAAATACCTAGTATTATTTGGAGACTATCGAACTGAACAATTAATTAACATTACGTCTGTTAAATGTTTCCAGAAAATTGTTTGAATAGCTGGCACTCTCTCTTATCGTTATCTTAATACTTAAAAAAATCGTATTTTAGGTCATCATTAAATTTTCAGCCTGAAATTAAGATTTTTACTGCTAATTTCCCCACAGCAGACCAGTGATAGCAGCCCAGCCGACTCTCTTACACCCCGACTTCATGCTTTCTCGCACGAATACGTTGCAGATTTTATCGAGAAATCTATCTCTAACCACATGTAACATCAGTTACTTGTCATTACAGATAAGCTGTAACTCGTGGTGTTGAATTTTAGCCTTTACGTTCTCCGAAATGAGCATAAAGAAGTTTCCCAAACGTACATTGATCACACAAAATTTACTATAGATTGTGTAATGGATTATAATTGTAACGGACATCAGCTTTGGTTTGTTTGTGCAATTTTCAAGATTTGAGAGCCGTTTCAGTTTAATCTCAGATATATTGTATTCTATCCAAAAACTTCGATCACACAATATATTAAACCTATCTGTTTTGTTAAAAAATAAACAAACCAAAATCTGATCCCTTGCTAATAATATTTAATATCAAGGAACGCATATCGGTTTGTAGCACAAGACGTTATATTTCATCAACAGTCGACATGCACGTACTCCGTCCTTAACTCGCAGCACCGGAGTTAAACTGGGAGGTGGAACAAAAGAAATAACCAGCTTATTGCTAGCACTCAACTTTCATACTACGCTTCCTAAATACGCTTGAGACTGGAAGACTTTATAACTCCAGCTGTGTATGTATAATTGAAGTACCCTCAACGACTCAGATTTTAATGCTCGTAGTTGCTATTCATATAATTTTGAGCAGATGGCTACTGAGTGTTTCGGTTTATAGAAACTTTTTAAGTTTCTCGTCGTAAAGAGTATGATATGAGACTTGATTTTTACTTTACAGATATTTTTTGGAGGTATCACAAGTAGGTAAGTAAATGCATATAAGAACTGACAACAGATTTTTCGTTTACTCTTAAGTGCGAAGGAAGTCGTCACATCAAAAAATATGCAATTCTTTCTCAGGTGGGAATCGAAACTACAACACGATGTAGCTACCGGGCGTAGTACGCTCGGCGTGCCATGTGCACGGTAGACATTTACAAACATACTTACAGTCAATAAGGTCTTGATTTGTAGTATGTGATGTGCCTTTATGGTCCGGTAGCTTTGATTCGACAAGCTGGCTCTTATTTCGGAATCTCGATTGTATGGTATTATTTTACCAGTGACCAAGAGCTACATAGTACCAGTATGCAAATACTGGTACTATCAGTATGCAATAAGGAATGTAGTTAGCATGAATAATAAGGTTGCCTACCATCGCAAAAAACTAAGAGCATAACTTGCCTCACGCGGATATTATTCCACGTCATAAACATATGAGACAAATGCAGAAGGATTGTTGTCTAAGCATTTATATTACTAATAAACAGGGCATATGGAACCGTTACTTTAATAATTATCCCAATCGGTTGCTTATAAATATTTCCATTTACGGGTTTCCCGCCGATAGGTACTTAGTATTTGTTTCACTTCCTAATAATTATAAAAACATGTGAGCTCACATTTCTCGTAGAAACATATTAAATTGCCTCCACACCCGATAATTATTAATTTTAATGAACTCAATTTGAGTAAGTCTATTAACATGGGCCGACGGCAACTTTTCCAATAACGCCGACTCCTATGCGGAAAATCGAGTAATTTATTTTACAATCTTAATCTTCACGTTATCGTGTGGAAAAATAATTTATATTTGACTTGTGAAATTAAAATATGTGAGAGAACTTGGCAAGTGAACAACTCAAAGAAAGAAGCCATTATAGATAAATTTTATTTTCCACTTTTATCAGCATTATAGCGACTACCTAATCTAAAGGTAAAAGACATTGTGATGGAACTCGATTAAATTAAGTTACTACAGCGAAAAGGAGAGCAATTTCGATTCTCATAGAATTCAAATGAGCTTTTTATTCAAACTCAACAGTAAAGGAAACACTAAAACAGACGGTGCCACTCCATCGCATTCGCAAGATATCTCGCACTTATACTTTTTGAAGTTTACGTTTGTCAGTTTTTTATAAAGAAAACAATGCATAGTGCGAAACTATTGTGGAAGAACGAGGTGTGATGTTGATCTAGCTAGTACGTAGTTCTTTTGACCAGACTCGGTGTTTGTCCCCCCTGTGGGATCTTCACCTTGTCGTGGTGGGGGGGCCACCACAAGGTGAAGATCCCACAGGCTCAGTAGTCTTGGCTTGGACATTCGCAGTGAAGCTAAGCGGGATCCCGAGAGTGGACGCTCCACGTGGGCTTGGTTGAAGCCTGCGTAGGATAGGTCCAAAGGTGCGGGGGACAGTTCTGTCTGTCCCTCGCAGTCGGGCGCGAACGCGGGAGGAGGGGCGTGTCGGTGTTGCGTTGCCCCGCGCCCTATCTCCCGCGATTAAATGGGGGCACACCATGTGATGCGCTGCGGTGGGGCCGCAAAGGATGAGGAGATGTGGTGTTGACAGGTTGCCGTCCTCCCTATCCTCTGCGGCCGCTAGATTTTGGTGCCTGCGGACGGCGAGCGCTGGGGCTCCCAGTCCGCCAAAAGACAAGGAAGCGGCATAGTGTCCGCGCCGCCTCCCAAGTAGCATAACAAGACGGGGCCCGCCACGGAAAAGTATGCTACCCTCGAATCGCGTGACCCCGCCTGTACACATAGGGTCACCGCGGTGGTTTTAGTGGGTATGCCCCGAACGCCTTTAGGGGAGAGCCTCCATACACCTCCTCCGCTAGACCCAAGCCCGGTCGACCACACTCTGGCCGGGTTGGCGTCGAGTTGAGATGGCTCATAAGGAGTCTCCACCGTAGTCAACAAAAAAAAAGGCTCGGTGTTTGTATCTGGCGGTTTGCCCAAATATACTGTCGAGAACATGTAAATATAGCAATGGCTTGTCATCTTTCTAATAGCACGATTTAGGATCTTCAATTATGAGTATTACATTGTAGTTTCGTTGGAGTCCAGTAGATGTCGCCAGTTATTGCCTCTTATCCAATGTGCTAGTATTTTAGTATTCCAGCTAATTATACATGTATGCAGATCCCGCAACAGTGTGTAAAGAAGTTTCTCAGATGTTTTGTATTAGATGTATTTTATCCCTTATAATTAGTATGATAGTATGAGATCCGTAGAAGAGCGAACTTCACCGATCTGATAATTGGACGAAAAGTATTTTATACCAGATTTGCATGTTTAAATATATATCGCGTATGGATTAGGTAAAAAAATCCTGTCCAGACAAGGAAAAGTAAAAAAAATGGCTTTTCATTTAATATACGCACATTACGAGTTGAATTGATGTTGAATCCAGGACACTGATGTGTTGTAGTACCTAATCTACGCTCTGTCTGTCTAAATATTGGGTATAAATGCTAATAACAATATTGGGTCCAAATAAAATCCAACACACATAAGTGAATATCGTTTAATCAAATAATATGTCTAATAGATCTTACAAGAAAGCCAGGCGATATACATGTCATAAGCATGGAATAATTTCATCTTACAATACGCAATGAATTATAAACACTAGAATATAGATTATTAAAGCTATAGACGTCTTATAGCGATAGATATCATTATGTTAAACATACCTAGCACTGTCAAATAGGGGCTTATAATTAGCACATGTAATTTGATATGATTATGTATCTAAATTCATTCGTTAATTGAATTTCATTACTAATTATAAGACTAGAGACGCTAGCTAACATTACATACATTTATAAAAACTGACAATTGTATCAATATTTATTTTACTAAATATTACACAGCAACAAAAGCACGTCTCTTATTAATAAAAATGATATGCAAAAGTACTGATAAATTATTAATTTAATGATATTCAATCCTATTATATAACTATGGATATTTTTCTACGAATACGTTTACCTACAGCAAAACCGATGGCGTGGTTCAAATAACTATCAGAAAATATCTATTATACTTCTAATTATTCAGAGGCCGTAATAAAATATTAGGTAACCTTTACCTAAACAACACTCGGTCGTCACGTTACTCTAGAACTAACATCAGCACTAAGTTCGGATGTTCAAGTACTTTACACTTAAGATATACTTTATAGCTCCATTTATCATTAAGCAAGATTTAAGTAAGACTGTACAGGAGTTATATACAATACTTATTGACTAGTTAACTTATATTTTCTACGTTGCTGCTACGTGAATGCCTACCGTAGTGGAATAGCTTCAATATTGTGTCCAGCTTTTGGCTGCAACAGAAATGAAAACCTTGATAACATGTGGAAGCTGGGGTACGACTGCAAGCTGAAAATTGAGCGAAGCGGATTGGGAGAAAGTGGTTTTACAACGTGTCAGGTAATTGTTTGAGATATAAGTGAATTATATGCTATAGAGGGAGCCCGCAGCTACGCCCGCACATTTTTCCCGATCCCGTGGGAATTACGGAAAATCCCTTCTTAGTGCACCTCTACGGTCTCCAAGGAACATTCATGCCAAATTTCAGCTGCCTCTGCCTAATAGTTATGGCTGTAGCGTGTCTGTCAGTCAGTCAGTAACGCAAGGATTTTATATATACAGATATAATTATATTTCAATGTATCTTTCAGGAAAATTGCAAGGTCAAAGCTGTTTGAAGTCACCTTTGCATAACTATAAGTATCTACATGTGTGCATTCTGTATATAAAGCCATGAAATAAATTAAATATTAATTGCTTTTTGACTATATGCAATTCACTCGCTCTTATGCAGTTAAGACAATATTTAGCTATATATCAGTAACTAGTCCTTAAACCTTAGGATCCGTGCAAATACTATCACCATCCCAAATTAAAATCAAAATTAAAACGCACCCTCGTACTATTTTATCCATTCATAATGATCTCACCTTTCTAACTGTTAAAAAAGTTAGTATCTAATACTATGTGGGGTTTCTTTAAAAACAATTTAATGCACTAAGATGTGTGAAACTCCTTGTCTTTGAAACTTCACGTACATGTATAAAATGTCCTACTATTTATAATATTCACAAGCCTAACCTATTAATACAAATAAAGTTTATCATGTTACCCTATTAGTCACTCTATTATCGCCTTTTAAAGAGGGTTCCCCTTGACTATAGAGACTGTAATAATAAAATCAGTTCGAATACTGCAACTCATCCTACGTCAGCGCTTTCACCCGCTTCCCCGCCCGCTTTCAGTTGTACAAAATCTGCTCGTTCATATTTGAACACGAAATGTAATTGCGCCGATTACATAATTTGCAATCGCGATAACTGTGTAATTATCGTTATAGCTTCATACACAGATATTGTTATAACACACCAGTTGCGCGTTGGATTGATATACAGATAAATCGTATCTGTTCTCGCTCCAGGCTGTTTAATGCAACATTATTATGATAATGCCATTTTTAGCTAAATATTCAGACACTACGCTGTTTATTTATGAAGCTGACACCTTATTTTTGGTATCGCATTTGTAGTTCATTATCTGTGAATAATTCGGTTCGTGTTTAAATAGGTTACTGATATAATTAGTATGATTTGCAAATGGTTACAGAAAACACATAAATGGATGAATACAGTGGTTTTAATAAATCTTTTGTTTCACCAATAACTATTGTTTAAATTTTGTATTCGTTTATAGATGACTAGATAGTATCTTCTATTATACTAACGCTAAGTCATTAGATAAAATAATAATGCTACTTAATTTTTCTATTATGATCAATGTCATTTAACTGTTTAGAATGTGATATTACTTATTTTGTGCTACTTTATTTTTACTATGTGTAATTAAAGTTCAAACATTATGTTTTACAGGCTTAAATTATTTTATTAAATTTGAATTTATGAAAATAGTTGAAGCATTATGGTTTTTGTTTACAAAACAAAGTACAGAATAGTATAATTACCTTTGTAATGCATGTCTCGATGCATACTGGGGCAAGTCTTCCCGGGGTACTGAAAATGGTTAAATTAATTAAAACACACACAAACGATGTTAAGTCAAGCGCCCACTAAGCGAACACAATTCATTAGTGTTACATTAATAGTACAGCTAACCATTTTACGGGAGCATACACATTGCAGCGACTAAGTATATCGCTTAGGTACCCGGCTTAGCATACAATATGAATTATTAAGCGTGCCTTCACGGAAATGTGTGCTTAATATGATTTCCTATAAGGTGTAAATTACCTTGCTGAGATCGAAGTCAATGTTGGTCCTCACGGCCCGGTGGTGGAGTGGTTGGGGCGGCCTGAAGTTGTTGCCGAGGGGAGCTTTCGGGTGCCGCGCGTCGCCTTGCATCAGCCGCCTCAAGCCGTGCAGCTACAGTCATGAAATTCAATTATGTTGACACCCAACTTCTTTGGCGTAAAGTGGCTAACGTTTATTTGCTAAGTACTCCACTTGATCTGTTCATAACATGATATTCTATGTTCTGAAAACTTTCCTATTAAGCTACTGAAAATTTACCAAAGTTTGTAGTGGAGTGAACAAAGCTACAAGTTGTAACGAATATTCAATGCACACAAGCATGTTCAGTTTCCATTATAACATAAAGTAGTGTTGTGGAGAGCGATTTCAAGTAAATTGAAATTTCTTCCTTTTATACGTTAGTTGACTGTTATGTTGGTAGTATGTGTAGGTGTGTTGGCACTACTGCGGGATTAACGGGCTCCGAGCACGCGACCGCGGCTATCTCATTCGCATCGCTGTTTACGCTGTATTAAACAATTTGATTCTGATTATAGACACCGCCTCAACTTTGATTTTTCCAACTGTAATTTGCTTTAAATGGATTTCTGTGCATGTTGGGCCAATGATTTATTCAATGTAACTAAATTTGTATATGAATCATTTATTTGTTTATGTGTTTGATTGGCAGTGAAAAAGGGTATGTGTCGATAAAACAGCTGTTTGTTTTGAATTAATTTTTTAATTAATTCTCTGCAGAATAACAGGTTCCATATTTGGTGATATGTGTTGCACTTAGACGAAATTAATGACAATTCCTATTTACATTCGAACAATAATTGTAAGTTAATCGAGTTGTGCGAGAGAGCCGTGAGTGAAGTCTACTGTAAACATGCAAATACTACCCAAATTACAGCTTTAAGTACTTATAATCTTCAAATAAAATGCAGGCCAACGGTCAGACGTACATATCAAAAGTAAAAAAATACTTTACTTAGCTACGGCCCCGTACAAATCAGATAATTATTTAGTATAATCCACTGTATGGATGGTGTAATGGTTTGAGGAGTGGTCGCTTCGTTGGTTTGCGCTGAGTGTTGTGGTTTTAATCGCCGCACGATATACTTTGTGTCATTTACAAATTGTTATTTCGAGTCTAGGTGTTCCTTGTGTCCCTTATACGCATAAGCGTAAACTCCCAGCGGTACCTTATTTCAAAAACATTACAATGTAGTTAAATACTTGATATTGACTTTTTGATAATTGTTATTTCAAGTCTAGGTTTTCCTTATGTCCCTAATATGCATGAGTGTAATGTCCCAGCGGTACCTTATTTCAAATACATTTCAATGTAGTTAAGTACTTGATATTGACTTTTTGATAGTAAAACCCTGCACTGGTTTATTATTATTGAAGTGTTAATGGTTTCACGATACCACAGTGTGCCAGCACTTATTTTAGCTTTATTTCATGTTTACGACTGAGCCAAAGAGTCGTTGCGGTCGATTTTTATTAGCATAAACCTGAGCACGTGAGTGGCATTGTAAATCGCGCTTCAAGCACCAACCGCATGGCATTCGCTCAACTCCTCGCGAGATTGCAAGCAGTTTCCACTAGCACTTAATTTCCCCACCAACACAAACGGAAAACATAAACAATGATTTATAATAACAACCACACAACGCGGCACTTTCAGTTTACTTTTAACACGTACATAATTCACGGCGGAGTCTTTGTCTAAAGGCGAGGGACGTGAGTTGTTTATTGTAGCGTGGGCACAAATGAAAATGTTATTACACTGGCCTCGGCCACGGTTGAATACACAGAAACTTGTCTTCGGCTGGATGCGCCACACGCTCGCAACCAACTGCGATACCTCGTGCGAACCGCACCGAAATGTATTGCACCAGCTTATTTATTACCGTGTGTAACTGAATCTCAACTATTACGTGTGGATATGCTCTGTATATTTTAAAGCAACGTGTTACGCTGAATACTCATGAAGAATGTCTAAGGATCAAAGTCCGCCAGCGTATCACATTTTGGAAAACGTCTAAGTATCTAGGTCCGCGTACCACATTTTAGCAAGTTTTACACATGGCTTGCCTACTATTTAGAACCACTCTAGAATACAATAACCTTTGCCTATTTATAGCTACGTATGTCATGACTTCAAAAAGTATATAATAGGCCTGCGGTGCAAACTTTTAAAGTGTTTAAAACCTAGTTATTGGATAACTATAACTTGGTTTCAGAATCGTACCAGAATATATTATTTACTGAATTATGTATGGCTACGTTTTGGACATAGTTGGAAACTATTGTGAGCAAGCACACCACTGTATTGTTATACAAAAGGGCAACGGTTTCTATGTCTCTTATGAAATACTAGAATTTGCCCACTGCTTCGCTCGCGCGGGTTTCAGTTATTCTAAACTATATTACATCAAAATTTCATTGAAAATCCGTTTAGTAGCTATTACGTGATGGAGTAATAATCGTCCATACAGCGTTTATATTTGAAACTTTTATAATATGAAACTCTAATCGATATGATCTTGCATTTGTAATGTCATTATTTTTTGCTGCCTTTATGTTTTTAGATAAGCTGAGACAAACAGTTGAGTATGTTACAAAACATTACAACGTACTAAATCAAGTGTATCTTAATAAAGGAGAATACTAAGCAACTTCAAAATTCTTGTTTGAAAAAGATAATTTACAAATTGTAAAAATATTTTCACACGATTCTATAGTAGCCGTGACCGTAGGCATGCGAGTAAAAAGCTATATCTTCCAGGTGTCGTCATAAATAACAATAAATAGGCCACGAAGAGTAGTAGTTGCATTTTCTACCTAAACCGAACTCGGCTAACTACCCGTTATTATTGCAATTAGAAGCAAAGTTTTTTATATATTACTGGAGGATGCCAGCAGCTACGCCCGCAAATATTTTATTTTTAATTTTACCGTGTTTTTGCACGATCTCAAGTGAATTTTGGACAATCCCTGCTTACAGCACCCCTACACTCCCTAACATTTAAAATCTTGCGCCCACTATTTTACGCTGTGCGTTATCTGTCTGTAATGCAATAATTTTACACATACAATACACATATTTGGATTCCACCTACTGTTCTGCTCGCGGAGGTATCTACGCAACACAAGGTGGCCTTTGTATTATTTTGATGTATAAGTTATATAACTGCAAAGTCTCATCAAAATCCGTTCGGTAGTTTTGGCGTCAAAGAAGGATGAACCAACTAACAAACCCACTTTCATTTAGATAATATTAATACGGATACAATCGTAATATTAGTATGGATTGAACACAAAAAAAATAAAAAACGCGTATAGTAATTAAGCATGATTTAAGGATTTCTAACATAAAGAGTTTATTATCTAATTAGGAACCGTTATCGCCAAACAAATGTATAATTGAAGGCATGTATAGCGTAGTAGGTAATTTAAAGTTCGCATCGGGTTTGTTACCAACACAAGGCAACTTTCTGAGATCAATAGATTGTTATTTCGAAACTGGGTATTCGTTGTGTCCGTTTTGAAAGTCTCCTTGGATTTTTTCAAAGATGATACCAGTACATTAGCATGAAATCGAGGAATTAACAAGAGCAAAGAGAGACCTATGTTCAGCAGTGGAAAAAGTCAGGCTGTCGTTGATGATGATGATACCAGTAACCAAAAGTATACATTTATTAAAATAGTATACTTACTTGTATACCTATTCTTAAATACTCTTCGTGTATATAAAGTTCTTCAGTAACAAGTTATACAGAAACGGTTCCATATTTTATATGTCTGATATTGAGGAAGTGCAGAGCGGCGTATACTATAAACGACGAACTTCAACGGTAACAGTTAGCTCGCGTATCGATTGTTATTGTGTCGTAAAGAGTAATATGTTTGTAATTTATTAACTCAGAAACTACTGAACATAAATGTTCATAATTCTTTAGCGTACTAATTGTGAAATGGTTTTTAGCAACTACTATATTCAAATAGCATGATATACTTTCTAAATATATTTGTTTATGAAATTTCATGAAAATGCAAAATGTGGGTGTAATATTACCCCTTCGGGGATACTGGCGTGAATATATATACAAAAATACGACATAATAAATTTTATATTCATTGATACTACAAAATGTACCCAATTTGTATATATAAAATCCTTGCGTTACTGACTGACTGACAGACAAGCTACAGCCAAAACTATTAGGCGCAGGAAGCTGAAATTTGGCATGTATGTTCCTTGGGTACCGTAGGGGTGCACTAAGACGGGATTTCCCGAAATTCCCACGGGATCGGGCAAAACGGGAAATTCGAAAAAATGTGCGTGCGAAGCCGCTGGCGTCGACTAGTTATTTACATAAGCGGTGTTAATGTTATTGACATTCTCAAATGGTATACCTACGTACCGAGATGCGATAGGACGGACGGAGCAGCGGGAAGTTCTAGCATATTTTATTTACCAAAACTGAATCATGAAAATTTAAAACAGAATGTTAGTAAACTTTTACGTATATTTTATTTACTTCTTGAGTACAGAATAGAGAACCGTCTCTATATTTCGTACGTCTGATATTTAACAAGGGAGTTCAGGGAGGCGTATAATGCAAACGAGCAACTTGAGCGGTTGTAGTTAGCTCGCGAATTGGTTGCTACTGCAATGGGGCTCCGATTGTTTGTCATTTATAACGTACCATAACGTCGGAACTACTGTACCGATTTTAATAATCCTTTTACGATTAGCAAGATATATTTACAGGAGTTACTTTAAACTTAAAAGTTTGTTGGGATGAATAAAGGACATTTGTTATTCTTTCAAGTTAAATCTACTGCACGAATTTTGATAAAATTCAATTTTAGAATAGCCTACAACCATCTTTTGTCACGACAAGTGAACGAGCATAGTGCGGGCAAAAACTAGCATTATTTTTTCAGTATCATGAGGGGTAGCAATATTCGACTGGTGAGAAAACCGTGGCGTAGTATATTTTATTTACTAAACCTGAATCTTAAAAGCATAACATTTTATGAAACTGTATGCTGTAAGTAAATAAAAAATATCTTCTTCTTAAGCACAAAATAGAGAACCGTCTCTATATTTTGTATGTCTGATATTTAACAAGGGAGTTCAGGGAGGCGTATAATGCAAACGAGCAACTTGAGCGGTTGTAGTTAGCTCGCGAATTGATTGTTACTGCAATCGTGTTCCGATTGTGTTATTGTTTCTGGCTTATTGGAGGGCTGTGGCTCAATCTTTCTCGTGAGAAGAAGCCCGTGCCCAGCAGTGGGACAGTTTTTATACAGGGTTAATATTATTATTATCATTGCTTTGGTCACACCCTCTTTTAGTTTTTGAGTTTTTAAAGACCCTCTCACACTTGGTACAAATTCTGTATTGCGAATCGTGCGTCTTTACAAACATTCAGTCATCGGACGTCAATAATAACCATACTCGTAACAACAATATGTGAACCATACAAAGTTTTGTATCGTGTGGGATATTAGTATATTTAAACATTAAATGTCTTCTCTTTGTGTGCATTGATGACGAACAGAATAACTTTATTTCAAAGACATCTAAGGACGAACTTGAACGTTTGCAATTAGCTCGCATATTAACAGTTACCTACTTTAACCGTGTTGTTCCACTGTTTTACTGCTTTTACTGAAATGCTCATGTCATACTTTAGTAAAATTTATTCGTGATTTTCTGAAATATAGCTCTATAAATGTTATAGAGTAATATTAAAGTAACGTGAATATATTGATTTCAATATTTTTAAACCTACTTATTTCCCGACATTTTGATCAGCTTTTTTAAGTTGTGGTTGCGGGTTGATTCTTGGTTGAGTTTTGCCGTAGGTATTTGCTTCTATTTATAGCTGTAGGTAGTTTAATTCACATTTAGATACATAAGGTAGAGCTAAGATTGAGAGTTAAGTATTTGCCGAAAAACATCAGAAAACAAAAGTACCTATACCATTTCGCTTCTGATTGTTAAAGTGTGTAACATAAAATACAAAATACTAATTTACAAGTAACTTTCACTGTAACACAAGTTCGAAGGCAAAACCCCCAAGCACTATAGTGAAGTGTGTGTGTCTGCTAAAAAACAACAGTGGCCGTCTGGGTCGTATCTACGGTGTGTTAGATATGACGTTTCTGCGTGATAAACGATGACAGAAATTAAATTAATACTCGCTCATTTTGTTTATCGTTAAAATAGATGGCGCTAGTTTTGTAAAATTACCGTGAGACATCGCGACAAACTTACAAATCACGTAGACTGTCAGAGATATCTTTTGCTTTATTTTTATTGTGTTAATACTTTACCTACCTACATTACTATTTGTATTATTTGCCGCCATGTATTTATATGTTTTGTCAAATAAAATCCGTTTATACTATGTTTGTTAGCATGCGAATTAAAAGAAATCTGTCTATTGTAATTTTAATATGTTGGCTAATAATTCCTCGAGCCGATTTAGCTTAAGAAAAATTGGGAGGCTCTTATTAATTCTAACAGGTTTTCTGTTGTATTGGTGTCTTTTGATTTTGTCCGCTAATTCACTTGCCTGTCGGCTATTGCGGCAAAAGGTGTATGTGATTTTCTGATGTGTGATGATACACTATTAATACAAGTTTCATGAAAAGGTTTCTAGTAGTTTTTGCGTTAAAGAGTAACAAACATAATTATGTACTTCCAATCCACCCATCCTTGTTGCGATAACTTTTCAATTTTATTAGTCGAGCTATATGGTTAACTATTAATCGTCTGCGGCTTCACCCGTGCTGATCTATCGATTCCTATTTAAGCCGCTTAGGGTTGACATATTAAAATATCCTTCCTTACCTAACGATTATACGACAACCATGACAAGTAATTTCATATGATGATAAACATTTAACCATTAAAGTTTACTAATACATTTTTGGTTATTATATCTGTACTTATTGTACCTGTTGTTTAGTGATGTAGATGGGTTTGTTGACGATGATCCAGGTAACGGTCTCGTAGCAGGCGGGCGCGGTGGTCGAGCCGTCGTATGTCATGTAGTAGTCCGTGTCGGGCAGCAGCCCGCGGACTGATAGCTTGTTCACTGGCATCTCGGCACCTGGACAACACAAGTTTGAAATATTTTTGGTCATTGACAAGCATTTTTATTTGATTTATATTTTTATAGACCACGCACTGACAGCCTGAAAGTTTTTTGCCACCTAAAATTTTAATATAATTATTTTTTTTCACTTATTAAGACCACGCACATACTACCAAAGTCCCAATAAAAAAAAACATTTAAGTATCGATGGTACGCCAGATTCTTTGCATATCGATGTTTTATGTTATTCAAACTTTCTAAACATTTAAGCAGAGTATTAAATAGCAAACAACATAAATAAGAATTATAGCCATTTCTGTTCTCTTTCATTTTTAAAAGAATTTACGATAACCATTTAAAAGTAATGTTTTCAGTTAGAGCATACTCTAACTGAAAAATCCAGCCACACTATATATTTTCTAAAAGGCGCTTCTATGACTGAAAACCATGATAACTTTAATTATAAAAGTAGTTCTCAAATCTTTTATCATTTTAAAGATAAATGGCTGTCAATTGAATCGCTTACCAACATTCAAACATTTATCAAAAGTTTTGGTAGCTGCTCTCTTCATAAAGGGCGAGCAAGTTCATTGTCTAACAACAGTACAATAAACGAACTCCGTCTATAAAATTGACTGCTAGTACTCGTGAATATTATCAAATAGTTGGTTCATTGAACAGTGAATTTCATAAAAGGAGAATATTAAACACACTCACCTCCATATTTTATATTTTCTAATTCCTCTGTCAATACTCTCAGTTCTGGATTCGATAAATCTCCAAGCTGCAATAAAATAATTTTATGAACATTTTGAACATCGAAAACATTTTAAATTTAAAATTAAATTTTAGTTACTACTAGTGTTATGTGATTTGTCATTTTTGTGTCTAAAATATCAATAGTAATATATATATATATATATATATATAGAATAAATTTTAATGAGATAAGTAATGTCGATTATGTTTACTCTAAACACCCTTACACATGGCACGGTTTTATCACGGTGTAAGTACGTCGAATTTGCCGTACCGTACGAAAATGGTGAGACCAGATCCACGACTCGATTTACATTCGTCATACAGCCGAATAAAACATGTTGATAAGGTACGGCTTACTTGAGTCACACATGATACATTCTGGTGTCTCTTTACCTACATACATACATAC
The DNA here is from genome assembly GCA_944739405.2 of Euclidia mi. Classification (NCBI taxonomy): domain Eukaryota; kingdom Metazoa; phylum Arthropoda; class Insecta; order Lepidoptera; family Erebidae; genus Euclidia; species Euclidia mi. Next base: position 60,997,428 of record OX123185.2, read on the forward strand.
ATACATATCGTCACGCCTTTTATCCCCGAAGGGGTAGGCAGAGGTGTACTTCTACACCCACTTTTCGCCAGATATACTTTAATCCCACGAAATAAGAGGCGAGCCTATTGCCGTACCGGGCACATTTCCAGACTCCGTGCTGTGCTACTGAGAATTTCGTGACAGAAAAACCCAATAACACTGACCGACCCAGGAATCGAACCCGGGACCTCCCGATCCCACGCGCACATTTATGCCGCTAGAACAACGAGGCAGTCGTATAGGGCTTGATGTCGAGTTTTCCGTCTCTACCCAAAGATGGTATTTGCATCGTGTTATCCCTTAGTCGCCTCTTACGACACCCACGGGAAGATAGGGAGTGGTGACACTTGTATTCTATGCCGTCAACCACACGGCTTCTCTTTACCTAATCATTATAAAATTTCTATAAAATCTAGTCTAGCCATGATTACTTTATACGCAAAGGGCTATGCGCGTTGGGTTCTACGTCTCTGTATACGCTTGCCATAGGACCATATATTTTCCTAGCATCCCATGTAAAGAAAATGCGCTTGATAAGAAAAAAGTCATATAAAAAAACCGTCGGATAACAATATAATATCTTATAATAAGAGCATTTTCCAAAAGCGAGTACCGTAATAAAAAGAAAAGCCGGAGACAAAACACTAATTGTTTGCCGTGAGCGAGGAAATAGCTTGCTTTAGCAAAGTTTCAGTTAACGGCGCCACCAAGCGAAATATGAACGTGTCGGTAAACATGTTCCCCTTTGGGACAACACACTGGGATGTGCTAACACAGGCACCGGCCTTCATTAAGGAAAACCATAAAACGATCGAAAATAACCTCTCTTAAGGATGACGGTGAAGAAAATTTGGACAAACATTTGTTTTCTTGGGGCGTAAAGGTCAAGCATAGCTTATCGAGAACCGGCGATTAACTATATTGTGTGTATTAAGGATGTATTTAGATAGTATGGATTTCAAGATTAAAACATTTTGCCCAGCTTTTATGTTGACTCTTTGCAATGATGCAGCGTGAGTCGCTGCGCAAAGGCGATGTAGAGGCACCATTCGGTTGCAAACTACCACGAATTTGCCTAGATAAACGCTTGAGTAAGCAAAGCTTAAGTAGTCTAAGGGTTGACAAAACAGCATAGCTGAGATAAATATAATAATGGTTTCTCTATTTAGCTAAGACTAAAACCTATAAAAAAGCCTGTATCAAGAAATACGTTCACAAAGAATAATTAAAAGATAATTTTTCGCTGCTATATCAACCATTAATTTAATGATATTGGTTATTACACCAATTATTATTAAACCCGGGCAATTAATAGATAATTGGCAACACAGGGCGGTATTGGGTTGACCCTAAGTGTTGACAGGCACCTACTTACACACCGCAATGTTATCAATAAAGAATATTAGGAAAGCTCGACAGGATTGTGATACACTCTAGGGTCAATATTCCTATTCATTTTATATAACTTATAGATCATAGAATATCGAGAGACCAAAAATAACTAGAAACTAGAGGCTGAATAACAGTCATTCAAATGGTGAATAATTCATTCATTCAAGGTCCTGGTATGAATAATTTGAAAACAGATAGGCATTAGTCTGACCTCAAGTGTCGAAAGGTTTTACTTTTGCATATTAACTTTGAAATTATAATTATTATCAAATGAATCTAATATGTCGATAACTGAAAACACTACTTAGCAGATATTCCATGACTACTCTTTTAAACTTGCATTGATATTGTATTTATTTATTTTATCTATTTATATATTCTATAAAATATATATTTATGTATGTTGTAATATTAGTATGTTAGTACATAGTATTATTATTAGTTTTGTTGAGCTCTTTAGGATACACTATTCCATTAAGCACACCATTACCTACCCATTCTATCAGTCACTCAATTATGTATTCCATTATTGGTTATCTGGAAGAAATCGCATTTTGCGATAAGACCGCCCTTGTACCACTAGTTTTAAGTTGTTTTTTTAATGTGATCACTGTATTCTTGTATCTTTTTGTTTTTCTGGTGTACAATAAAGAGTTTCCAATCAATCAATTAATGAGCTGGATACTATTGTCCCGTTGTTTACACAGGGTAATTTTTCATTTGAAGTCATAGATTAAAATTATTGGAAAACACAGGCAGGAGCTGGGCTGACCTCAAGTGTCGACAGGTAGCTACTTTTGCACCGCAACGATCAGACAGTTCTTAATTTGAACTAATAGCTTTAGTGGGTAATCCAGTGGCGCACAGAAAATTCCAATTTCCTTAATGAACTGCGCTCCGGTTCGACTATGAAGAGGTGTGGCCGACCACTTCGATACAATTAGTAAGTTGCGCTGTTTGTTGAATTGTATAGTTTTGATCTTTATATATAGCTACCGCCAGACAACATGACACTATTACTATATATAGTGTACACAAGTTCATTTGACAGACATGGTGGGCTCCACCATAATCAGGCAACAATATCACTTCTATTGTGCCACATTTACTGATCTCAAAGTGTTCATAGTATGTATGTTTATATTTTGCTTAAACTTGGTCACAAATAAATTCTTAAAGATATTTTGCTTATAAGTCAGACAGTAGTAGTAGTTTTGTATAGTTTAGGATAGTTTAGTTATATAATTAGCTTTATTTTATTATACATAATTATGTTACTCCTAAATGAATTGTATTGTTATTTATTAAAGTTAATTAAACAGCTGCATGGCTGGATGTTGATGTAATCTAATTGGCTCTATCAGTTAAGCAAAAGTTGAGAAACCAATTATGCTCCTATCTGATTTCAAAATAAAAACCTATAAACACAACGAGTACCAAGACATGAAACAATAATTTCTACATCACAATGAACTGTTATAAGTTTGCGAATCGAACATACAAATGCGGTAACTTTTAAGCAGCGCGGTAGCCACTTGAAACACTATGCTTACGCAACTGTTAACAATGCAGTCAATATCATCATAATATCAGCCGCAAGATGTTCACTGCTGATCATAGGCCTCCCCCAAGGCTCTCGATATGGATCGATTTCGATATCGATTTGAGCTGCCAATCCGCTGCTCGTGATTCCAACAAGATTGTCGGTCTACCTCTGCTACGACGTCCGGTGCTTGACCGCAACATATAAATTACGTATTTACATAATTATTGTATGTATCTGTATTCATCGTGTGCAATAATACAAATGCAATTAATTACCTGCAGCAGTAACGATATTGAAACTATCCCCTGGGCCTTATGCAGCGCTTCGGAAAAGTTCGAGTACAGTTGCGAATTAAAACCGAATATCTGAATCTGTAACAATAAATAATTTATAACAATATACATTAAACTTATAATATATACCTTATGTATTTAATAAGTAATTTTATGTATGAGTCATGTTTAGACCACTTAGTAAGTTAGTTTCAAACTGCGCGCTTTTGTAGAAAATTAATTCCCAGAAGAACAGAAATATATTATGCCGTTAAATTTCAATTAAACGCAACATAAAATTCAGCCATTAAAACTAGTAATTAATAGTCAACACTTACAATATCCACCAGCTGAACAGACGAACTCAAATTAAAATGTTGGTAAGTGACAAAGGTTAATTGAGTATGATAATCATAAAATATATGAAAATGAAACGACAAAATGTCGTTCATAATAAATGTCGTTTACCGAGATTCAAAGCCACGTATAAACAAAAAATAGAAACGTTTACAAGAGGGAAATAAAAAGCTAACTTTGACTTTTCATACGGTACATGTAGAGCAGTTAAAATGGAGCTCCATGCGAGAATAAGCACATGATTTTGGATTTAACGTGGCTGCGTAAGAATTTGTCACATAAATAAACAGGAGGCACGGTTGAGTTGGCTCGCAGTGAAGTCGTTCGTCGGGATTACATTTGGGATTTCGCCGTCTCAGAGATGGAAGCAGAACGGAGCGCGCCCGATGCGTGTGAAAACATCTGTTACGCTTTCTTTTGAGACCTTTCCAAAGAAATCCCTGATAACATTTTAACGTTTATCTACGTATGTTAAATGTTTATTCGACGCTTCACTTAGGTTTTATCCTCGGTTGCTTACATAATGTATCGTTTCGTACAGAAAATCTCTGAGCATTTTATGGCGCGAATATGAATCTGCATGACTACCAAAAGCTTGGGAATTATTAATTCAACATGTTGCTTGGATTAGGATTTATATAAACGTACTTTTGAAAGAATATATTTACTTACCTCTGCTGGGAACGTGTAGCCATTGATAGCGTGCTCTGAGCCAAATTGATCGTGAAGGCCGTAGTGTATGTGAATTTCATGGAACTGATATTTATATGAAAGTGGGCCGCCGGTAATGTTGATGTGGTGTCGGGTTTCGTTCTCTACGGTGAATATCACCGAGTGGCCCGTGTTGCTTATTAGGCCATTTATCTGTTTGGACAAAAATGTACATGAAAAGGAATAGTGAGCTGAATGGGTACATACAATTATTTTGGACGTATTCTTTGGCTGATTAAATTCATAAGACAATCAATAGATCAAAATTATAATAAAGACATAATAATTATAAAGTTTGCATTCATAAATAATTGAGAGCGTAGATTGTATTAAATTGAAGGCCTTTGCGAATCTTTTGTTTAATATTTTCGGCAAATATAAAAGCTTAATCAGGGACAGAAATTCTGATAGTATCCTGGAATAAGGTTTGTCAGAGGACGCAATTTTATCCTTCAAATGTTAAGGGATGGTCAGTGCAAAACCAAATCAAAATGTATGGGCTGCAACCGACGTTTTAAATATAAACACCTATTACACATAAATATTTACAACCAAACCTGGGACATATTATCAACCGCTGCGCTTTTACTTACTATGAGAAAAAGATAATATAGTTTCTCATCCCAGCTATAACAGATAATCCCATGATTTTGTTTGCTGATGATAGTACTATTTTATTTCACAAATACTGCAATAATTAATTAATTAGTAATATATATTTGACATTAGATAATACAATTGATTGGCTGACTAATAATAATCTCAAAATTAATTTGACAAAAACAAAAATTATGAATTTCAAACAAAGACAAACACCACATGACATTAATCTCAATTTACCATATAAAAGTAACATAATTGAAGAAGTAGAATCGACAAAGTTTTTAGGTTTATGTATTGATGGTAAAATGACATGGAAACAACACATAGAATTTCTAAGTAATAAGTTGAACAGTTACTCATATGCATTGCGTAATCTCAGTAAAGTCGTTGATACTTCAAAAGTGTTAACGGCATACCATGGATACGAATCATCCATCCTTCGATACGGAGTAATGTTTTGGGGCAACTCCACTAATGTAGAGTGTGCATTCAGAGCACAGTAGCGATGTGTGCGAGCGATTTGTGGCTTAGACCAAACCGATACTTGTGTTCCTCATTTTAAAGCATTAAAAATCTTAACTCTCACTTGTATTTATATTTTTGAGACGGTTTTATTTATTAAATCAAACCTTTCTTTATTAGAGCAACGCAAAAGAACACGGAATGATGATAAATTATGTGTTCGGCCCTCAAAAACTGCTCTTGTACATATGAGTGTTTTATGCATGGGACCCAAGTTATACAACAAAATACCATTAGCTATAAGAAATTAAAGTAATATGAATGTATTTAAAAAGAATTTAAAAGATTTACTTGTACCAAAAGCTTATTATTCATTAACAGAATTTTTCCATGATAAGAATATTTAATATTATGTTTTACCAATGCCAATATTTAATTCCATTTTATTTAAATGTTGACATTTTTTAATTATTGCTTATTTATTGATAATTTAGATTGTCTGAGTAATGTTTTATAGTTAATGTATAATTTATTGTAATTAAATTTTCATATAGGTAGTCTCAATACTGTGTAAAATTTTGCATGCTGAAAGGCTGAATGGTGATACCATTAAAATCTGTCATACCTATTGTCAGACCCATATTATGCAAATAAAGTGAACTGAATTGAATTCAGAGTCAATGTGCAGATAAACTTTACTAAGTTAGTACTTACCCTATGTTTATCTATGTGTAAAAACCGTAGGTTGGGGTCGAAAAGGAGCTTGTCTGGTTCGAGGTTGACGGGCGACTGTCGCCGGCCTTTGTTGCACAGCGACCATTCTGGATTGATTAGGCCCCAGAACGCCGGCCCTGCACAGACAATAATAGGTACAGAATTGTAGAAGATACAGGCATTTAGAAAAATATTGCTGAATTTATTTTGAGTTTATGTTTATATATGCACTGTAATTAAAGATTGCTTAGCCAAAATCATAGATTATGTTATGCCTCAATGATATAATATACTATATGGAAACAAACAGGAAAATGATATCTCATTCTTCATAAAATAAATGATTTTATTAAATATAATAAATAGGACAGGCTGAGAAATTGATTCCAGATGGAAACCAGCTAATGTAAAAATATCTAATTTATTTCATAAAAATCACACAAAATAACTGACGAAATTACTTTGATTGGCATATTACCACTGACATATCTCAAATAGATATGAATTGGCGCATGTACTCTATGTTTTTATAATTCTGTAAATCAAAATAAAAAAAACGCAAGACTTTTTGTCTATCCGTAGGATCGTCCATCTGTTGGCCTTTAGGTCACAAATGCTTATAAATAATGTAAAAAGTCAAGATGCCTGTAATTATTTAATAAAAGTTTCATATGATCACTTACTAGTTCTTATGTGTTTGTAACTAATATTTTAACGTATTCGTAGAAATCATGTATTTTCTTCGTCAGCATCGAAATATAACCTTGCATGAAGACGGAACCCTCGGCGCGCGAGTCAGACTCGTACTTGTCTGATTTATATACCTACTGTATTACTAGAAAAGTCATAACGTTTGAATTCTTGTCCACCTGGTGAGTACAGAGCGTCCAAGTGTTATTAAACTTAGATAAGTTTAGAGGACATCTTGCAAATGAAGTCTAAAAATAAACTAGACGCGTTTAAAAAGTCGATACAACCTCAAGCTTAAAAATAAATTTAAAAAGTTGTTTAACCAAAAACTAAACCGTATAAACAAGAAACTGAAAAGTGAGAAATCGCTCTTCTTAGCCTAAATAAGTAAGGTAGGTACTAAACTTATATGGCTCACAAAATTCAAATCGTGCTAAACAGACAATCAACGGATCACTTTTATTTAACTAGGTATTAAAGCGGTGGCTTATCGTAGTAAAATAGAGGTGAGTTATTTAGACAAAATCTGTTTATTTTCACTTCACAGTATCTTTTTTCGTCAGTGTACTTATGACTTGATAACAAGAGATTATTTAAATAATAGTATCGTCTATAGATACGCGTATTCTTCTGAAAAAAATATCACTAATTTGCAATGCTTTTTCATATTTTAGTGAATTTTGGGACGTTTATGTTTTTAAAATACAAAGGATATCTCGTTTCCAAAAAGAAAATGTATTCGTAGATAGCCATATCATACAGTCAGTTTATAAACAGAAAAATTATATATAGAATAGATGTCCTACAACCGAAAATCCCAAGTCAGTTGTCGCTACTTTAGATTCGAATGAGGAATCAAGGATAATGTAAATCACGAATACACGTAGAATTAAGAAAAGACTGGTATTCTCCAAGGAGCTGAACAACGTGTAAATATAGATACGCGTCTCCGGCTATGTTTTAGGAGAAATCTACTTCAACTTGTACAATCCAGTTTCTATCATATTCAACTCTGTATATAATCTGTCCTTCGGCAGGGTATGCATCTATATGAAAAGAATAGGGTGAAAGTCAACCATAATTATTAGTTTGAGTTTCTGCTATTGTGTTGTAGTAGCATACTTCATATCAAATTATCAACAATAAAAGTCTTCAATCTAGTCAGATGCAGTATATGTTAGAGTACGATACGCTGAGTTTATCACCATCTAAACTTCACTTCTCAATTATAGTCTGACGATATCACTTTACTTTTAGTACCGCGTATCGTGTCGCATGAGGTAGGTTCCTTTGAACTGACGGACACTGAATAGAATGCCCAGTTCGCTGGCCAGTCAAAACATCAGGACTCTGCCAAGCAATCTACTTCACCGTGACAAGATTCGCCAACGCGCAACGGTCGGTCGGCTAGTAGCTACACGTTCCGATCCGTTTCCGGACTATACTAATGACTTGATACACTATATGTGCGTACGTATACCTGTGTGTTAAATGCATCATGGACGAACAATTAATTAATAGTGTACCAGTAATTCAGTGATACCGAAATGCGCTATATTTACTAAATGCAAAACAGTCATTTAGCTATCAGCGACTCAATGACAAATTAACGAACAACACCGAAATAGCACCACACAATATTATAATGAAGTAAAACATTCATGTAACAGATTATCGTAAGAAAACCCGCAAACGTTTATGTTCTAAAGGTATTTCAATATTGCCGGGGTGTGGCGTGAAAGTAGCCAAAGTGCTTTGGATCGTATTCACGGTTTTATTATTTATGACCTTGAAAATTGCATGAGTAAGCCGGCGCAGCGGTTGTGGTCACGCCCTCTTTATGGGCCCGCGTTAAGTGAACTTTCCATTAATGCATGCACTTTTTTATTGTTTTTGGCACTGTGTACGACATTACGACGCATTATCTCGGTGTATATACATTTCTGTTTGTGTATACTGAAGTTATGTAAACGAGGGTTTTTGGTTGCTTATTTTGGTGAATTGATACTCAAGTTAATCTACTTCTGCTGATTTTATTGCCGTGTTGTGGTGTCATTACACCTTATATTAAGTGGTAAAGTTTTAACTTAAAGTGATCTAATATGCCTAATCTTTAATTTAGTTTATGAAAATTTGGAAATGGAATAAGCATATTTTATTTTCAACTATTTTCTTAGGTGTAGTAGGTATATAAAAATGTCTGAATGTGAGCATCAGATACTGCACAGTAACAGTAGAAAATACCTAGTCAATACTATTGCCAGTAGTGTACTGTTAATAAGACAAACATTCTCACTCACCTTCAAACTAGGCATAAAATCAACGAAACTTAAATAATTTATTTTACATAAACCATTAGTACACTAGTACAGTTTTAATACCATTCAATAATTGCGTCGTACATCAAGTAATCCGACTATATTGCGGACGTGCGCTCTTGTGTAATTTTATTGAAGTTGACAATTTTAATTGTGCTGTCAATATGACGGTGGTAATGATTCAGTAATTGGCTTTTGTATAGTTATTCAACTAACGTATATTTTGGACTTTGGAGTGTGCAGTTTGGTTAACAATAAATTTCAGTATATTTTTTAGGTAAAATATTTCAATGTAACAGTTGCAAGAATAACTCAAGTAGTAAGTGGACAGTAGACCATAGACCAAGAATGTGAAGAGGTATTCTAAAGCTAGGTGCTACCTATTGGGCATTCTACACTGTCCTACACTATTCTAGCTCCTTATGCAATAGGATTGGATAAGGAGCTAGAATAAAGGCTAGGTTATTATAGGCATATTGCCTATAATAGCCTTTCCTATAATCCTAACCCTAGTTACTATGGAAGTTTAGGTATGCCATGTCCATGCATTACAGTAGTGAACAGTAGATTTTACAGTCAATTCCCTGTGGTAGATTTGGTTGACCTTGGCACTAACAGAAGCCGACGATACGGCAGTTGATTTTAGTGCGAAGGCCAAATTTGGATCAAGTAGAGTTTGGTGGCGGGAGCATAATATCCGACTCAATTTTGACTTAATTTCAACTTTGGGAATTTTCATACCGCAACCACCAACCAACTGCTGCCGGGAATTTCCACCGCCTCAACAAAAAGACGAAAAAATATCTTTAAAGTAATGCTATTATTAGATTGAATCAAAGAAAAAGTATTGATTTCAGACGATACAATTGTCGTCTATTGTTTCACGCCTACAAAAAACCGACGCGACACAGCTGTACCCCAATACCGATTATACATAAATAAGTTAGTTAAAATATAAAATTAGACATTTATACTACCAAGACAACAAATAACAGCTATTAAGAATTTATACCGTTTTACATACTGAAACAACCAAAATGTTGTCCGCTTTCGGGTGAATTTAATTTTACCAATGGAGCAAAAAGAGACGTTATGAATTTACATTGACCATGAATCGAAACATTTAATTTGGTTTGCAAATTATATTGTGGCCTCATTGGGCTTGTGTAACCAATGAGGTGACTTTATCTTTTAAATTTTTTGTACAATCATATTGATACTCCTTGCAATTTTAAAGTAAACTGTTTTTGCTTGTACCTATGTATATACATACGGGAATTATTTAAAGCGTATTCTACTCTTACGCATATAAACAATACTTCTGTTCAACAAAGTGAAGAAAATAAAAAATTAATGAGACTTTTTTGTTAATCTTGCAGAAATCTGAAAAACGTAATATTTTAAGCTGTAAAACATCCACTTTACAGATAATTTTACTTAGACCAAGAAACCTTCCAGCAAAACATTTTATCCAGTTATGACGTAGTTTAGAAGCATGTGTATCTGTATATGTTTATATTTACGTAGTGATTACTAATGTCTGTAAATATTTAAAGAGGATGTGAGTGTTGTGGTCTCACGCAACTTCATGAGTCTACTAACTTCGGTCGAGCAGTCTGGCCGACATGTCTCGATACATTTTTAATGCCATCAACCTTTGCCATGCCTTGATTAGATTAGCTGTAAGCGAATAAGACAAATGAAAGGTGTGTTTCGTCGGTGGATTAACGTGAAATTATATGTGGATATTGTGCTGAGAGCTATAATATTTTATCTATAGTGTTAGATTTTTTCACTCATATACTACATAACACACAACTATTTGGTTATACCACATTGGTGTCGACCTTAAATTTTTTCAGCTTAATCTAATGTTAGCGAGGTTGTATCTTTGGTATGCCATGTTTACTTATTTATATTCGCCTTATTACGCCCAATCCCAGCCATTTGTTTTTGAGTCCTACTTGCTTGTTTACATGTGTATCTTTAAATGGGCATTTTAGACCCATAACGAGTTATAATAGAGTTAACGCGAGTGTGATCTTGGCATGCCATGTTTTTTATAGCTTAATTACTACCAATTTTAGCGTTCTGCTTTGGAGACCAGAGTTCCCATTTTAGACCAACAATAAGTAGTTTACATTCGAACTTGGAATAAAGTGTGATAAAAGGTCCCTTTCGTTTCAAACCAATCGAACACTTACCAACACTCTGCCAGGATACACCACTCACGCAAAAGGATATTAGACGATCATAAAATGCACGGATGATATCATGAAAATATCAGTACGGGAACGATAAAACACCTCACAATTTTGCGAGTGACGTCATATGAATGCAAGATAAATCGCCCGTATAAATTTCATGTCACGTATGCCGACAAAAATGTTATCGGTACAGAGAAATTGATACGGCGAACAAAACGAATGGTTTGCGGTAGGTCAATGAATTGAGATTCCTAAGGTACACGTTACGGTGAGATAACGATATGGGTTAATTTGGTTCGCATCGTATATTTTTTCGTCTTTTTATTAATGTAGAGGCGGCAAGCGAGTCGGAGGTATTAATCGGTCTCATTCAACATAGGGAACGTAACCAGAAAAAGTGCTATTAAACGTCGATCTTCTATGAGACTCTGATGCTGCGCTATTAAAGACGATAATTATGTATGTCATATAACGTAGTTCCCTATACCCTATCTTTGTTCTTTAGCTGGCAGTATGTTCGTAAAATTTGTATACCTCTTAATATTCTTAATATCTCACACTTTTAGGCCATGCACGTTCTTAGAATTACAGAATAAAAGGTTCAACGCATATGTTTAGTACAATATTTAAAAAGGGAACACTTTGACTACAGTACATAGGACCAAGCCTAAATATTTAACAAATTTAGCATGGAAATGTTCCTATATATTTTCTTAAATATTGAATATTATTTTATATTTAAATTAATAAAACATTAAATTTCGCGAAGTTACTGCTTCAGCTAATTAAATGATATATTAAAATGTATTGGATAAAGTTTAACAGGAGCAGAAGTGTAAATACAAATTTATATGATACAGCGGAGGACATTCTTTAGCGTATAGCGATATTCCACGACTGCAATCAATAAACTTCACACAACCACTTCAAAAGATTTCATTTCAAAACTACTATAGAGTGCCGTTTAAGTAAAACGTTCTTGCAACGTGGTAATATAATAATACGTATATACTAGTAGTATAAATGGTTGCTCACCTGATATGCCGTCGTAGGTCCACCATTCCTCCCAGCTGACGCCGTTCACGGCTGCAATCACACCAACTCTAATTAAGTCTGCACAATTCACAAAATTAATACTCACTACTTATTACTGTAATTCCTATTATTTTATACAGTTTCTAGAATTGGGGACAATGTTGTGTGGGAAATGTATTTAAACACAATTCCGTTTAATAATAATCTAAAAGACAACTCACTCACTAGACAGAGTTGTTTTAATAATAATCGGATACGGGATTAATTCTTTGGTTAGTCTTGTGTTGCAAGTTGCAGGAGACATCACAAATGTTTGAACTAAAGGAATCAAATAACACACAGATCCGGAACAACAATTTGTGGATCACACAAAGTTTTATCTCGCAAGGGTATCGAACTCACAAACTCAGTGTAGTATTAAATGGTGAGGTAACCCTTACGCTATACGTGCAGTCAATAGTCATTTAAATTTCCCTATAATATGTAGGTAGATATATGTAAATCATACAAGTTTATTTAACAGATCTTAAACGTTTTATTTAAAAGGTATAAATTAAATACCTTGATTTTCACCGACGTTTTGACTGATGTATAATAAGTAATTATAGTTAAATAAATTTGTACTACATGCTATGAAACATTTGTAACGCAATTGGGCACCAAGTTATCAACAAACAGATTAGCAAATTTGTTGACAGAAAGTTTGATATTGCAAGATTGTACCCAGACACTGAACATCATCGTTTTCATTACACAAAGATTAGTCTTATGTGGGCATCGAAACTATCACCGGATACAACCACCGGCTATTATTTTATTTCTTCTTATTCTGCGTATAATTTTCTCTACTTTTGGTTTAACTTAACATTTTTTGATCCAAAAAAAAATTATGACCTAACGTTCTGCTTAAGACTAATGCACTCTTTCCACTTTGAATTAATCAAAGGTATATTTCATACAAACATCAATACATCATATCTTAGTTCCCTGTACACAACGTTGCTGCTATATAACAGACTGTAGGCCTAATTCACAACCATCCTGTCGGTAGCACCGCTACGTGTATATGCCAAAATGGCCCATCATAATAGTCCTCTCTAACGAACGGGCCTCAGAGACTGTCAGAGCTATTAGCATGATTGGTGATCACTGTTCGATGTTATTTGTACACAAGTATACAGACTTTGTACGAATACTCCATAGTAAAGCATGTGAGACAGGTGATTTTATTACTATTGCAGGTGTTGTCCTATTAGTCTAAGATCCATAGAAGAGCGACCTTCACCGATCTGTTTACTGGATGAAAAGTATTTTATAACAAATTTTGTTTGTTAAAAAGTATATCGCGAATGGGTTAGCAAAAACATCCGGTTCAGGCTAAAGATAAATGCCAATCGCTTTTCCGGAGAGGTTTTTCGTAGGCAACCCAATATCATCGTGTTCGCAGTGAAGTAGCGGGCATTTTAATATGAGATTTGTCTATTAAAAAAAATTATTGACAACCCTATGTTAATGTACCCTTGAGAGTTCCTACATTCATTTAGTACTAAATTTATTCATTAAACACGTATAAGCAAGTTAAATGAAAAGCTAAATACATTTTTTTTTCTACTTTTCCTAGTCTGGACCGGTTTTTGTTGCTAACCAATTCGCGATATATATTTTGACATGTAAAATTTGATATAAAATACTTTTCATCCAAAAACCAGATTGGTGAAGGTGGCTCTTTTACGGATCTCAGACTATATTTATTTATAAAAATCTCATGTATATTTACCGCCGCATGGTATCAGATTAAGAATAAAAAGCGTCACTACCCCATTTTGGCCAAACAAATTGGATAGAATGTTATATTTCTACAGAGGGACTGGCGTCTGACCTCAGCAATCTAAAGGTAGGTACATATAGCCATATTCTTTTTAAACCAGTGTCATGATACTTGAGCGTACTAACTACACGTAGCGGACTGTCATAGATCATCATGCTATCATATCCGATGGGCATAGGCTTTGTATGTGACCGGTCACTCATCTATAAAAAGATAGTGGTGAAAGGGCTTAACCTCTAGAATCAAAAACATCAAAACAGATTCTTGCAGACACTACTTTACCCCGGCTCATTTATTTATTAACTCACTAGACGTCGCTAGCGGCTTCGCCCGCGTCAATTATACATATAAACCTTCCTCTTGAATCATTCCATCTATTAAAAACCGCATTAAAATCCGTTGCGTAGTTTTTAAGATTTAAGCATACATAGGGACAGACAGACAGAAGACAGACTTTGTTTTATCTATGTTGTGATATTACAATAATATTGTTGTCTATTGACAAGATACCCTATTAGGTACTTAAAAGTCGGAACAAGTCGGCTGAGGTATCTGCGCTGTTGCCAACTTTCTGCTTATGTTAGGGGCTGAGGTTGTTGAACTTTCCAACCTGTCTGGACGAAATGCTGTTGATTTTTCTTTTCAAATATAGTGTATAGAAGCATAAATAGCCTCGTATGAGTACAATGCTATGCTGAAGGTATAAAAACAAATCCAAATGACAATGAGGTTATCAAAAGTGCAAATAATGCTACTGGAGCAATGTATCCCGAGCATTTTGTAAAGAAAACTCATAGTGCACAATTTGTTGTTCCTTGTGCGGATCAAACCCACATTACTCGGCGTAGTGGTAACTGGGAAGGCGACCGTATATACCACTACACTATACCTGTATTTTATCATTCGCTTAAACCTGTTCAACCGCGAGGCAACGTCCGTATCTCTTCAATAAAAGTATTGCTGTTTTATTTTACAAGTGAAATTTAATTATTGACTGAAAATAAGATTGCCAATTGAAAAAGAAATAAAAATCTGTTAAATCATTCGTTTTGCGTTACATTAAATTTTTATCTTTCCTTTATCCTGTTTTCCACTTGCGAATCAATGAAAATGAAATGAGTGCGTCAATGGGCCGTAAAAGCGTTATTCTTTTGAAACAAAACCGACTTTTTCCTTGTCGCGCGATGTCTGACACCCGCTTTTGTTTATTTTTTAAATATAACAAGTGATATTGCATGCGGAATGTTTTTGTGGTTTGATTTTACAATTAAAATCTTGCTTGCAATATTTGACAAGTGCTGTGTGAAGATAGTATAGTTATATGTGCACGGTGAAACGAATAAATAATAAACGTCTAAATAGTTCTCATCTAGTCTAGATGTTATTAAATGAAAGCACTATGTGGATCTGTTAGGTTCTTTCAATATAGGGTTTAAAATATTGATAGACGTTTTTAAATGTTTATTTACTTTAACATAACATAACATAACTTCACGCCTTTTATCCCCGAAATGGGTAGGCAGAGGTGTATTACACACCCATTTTTTGCCAGTTATGTTTGGGTCCCAATGTAATAGGGGGCGAGCCTATTGCCATCTACTGGGCACATTATTAAGCGGGCGATAATTAACGTATTTAATACACACATAACTTCGAAATGTCAGAGGTGTGTGCCCGAGGTCCCTGGGGATCGAACCCGAGACCATGTATGTATGTATGTATGTATGTATGTATGTATGTATGTATGTATGTACCTACCAGTGATGGGGATGGAGGGATTTGCATCGCGATAAATGATAGCCCATATCCTGGTGTATAATATACATAACTGTAAAAGCTCAAAATCTGCTCAGTACTTTTTTGTGAAGAGTAAGAAACAAAGATCTGCACAATCGCTGGCCTTTTAATAGTAGTACGATAGGATACCAATGCCATATATAAAATATTAGTTACAATTCAATCGTAACAAAGCAAACCGTGTTTACTTAAACACAGAACCGCATTTTCTTTTTCATAGAAATAAACATACTTTACAAATTGTAAACACGAACTTCCAGAAAATTAAAAGTATGATTTTGCTCATGAACAGAGTCAGATGTTAAAAGTTAAACTTAGATTAGCGGAATATCCTCTAATTAGCTAGTTATGACTTGTTGTGTACGTGGTAACGTTTTAAAAGGTACACCAACGTTAAAAGTAACAAACATTATTTAATTAAAAGTACTTTTTACTGGGAAACCCGCAAAAAACCGACTTCATAAACACCACCGACCGGGAAGGATTTACAAAAGATTAAAATTTCTAATTTGAGCTGGCTAAAGTTCTCTTAATTAAGATTATGAGATTATGATACTCATAATAATTTCAAAGCAATTAATTCAAAAATACTCGGTAGATTCTCACTGCTGTAATTATTTGAGGGCATATTTTCTTGCTAATTGTGCAGATATTTTCGATTACAGGAATATAGACGTTTTGCTTGAGTTGTTACGGTTTTAATTATAATTTTATTGTGAAGCCTCATTCTAGGCTAGGCTACTTTGCAACAATGTATCTAAAAATAGACGATAGCATATGAATAAGTGGGTATTACGAAGTTGTCCTGTCTGCCATTCATTTTCAGTGATATGTAAAAAGTAATTAAGAACGATCGTATTTAGTAAAACATCGATCGAATCCATTACCATGTTTACGACGCAGTTATTGAAAATGTGAATAATGTCTCGTATCTGCTCCTTTGTTTCGTCGTGAACGTTCAATTTAATTCAGAATCAACAAACTCGAAATATCATAATACGCGCAGTGGTACGTGCATTCGAAATATACACCAATCTCGAAAGTTACTCGATACACGGCTGATTTATGTTTTTAATTTAAATTTTTGCATTCGCCAGGCGAAGTTCGCCGCGGACGCGCCGCCTGCATCGCAAATATATGTTACTGTGGAGTCGAGAGATCGTTTCCAGTTTCGATTCGATACAGCTTGAGCGAACTGTCGACTTTTAATCTTTTAATGCTACTCAACAAACTTCGGCCTCACGTAGAACGCTCATTTTTATTTGAAATAATATATTACATTCGACATTTTGTTATTGATATAAACGGCGGTTTACAGTTGTGATACTCAAATGCAATTTGACGTTAAAGTAAGGTAAACGGTATAGTTTGAGATGATGGATGTTTATTTATCTGTCACGTAAAATAACTAAGTGGATTTTGATAATTTTTCGCAGAAAAATAGCTTATAATTATTTATATTATACCTTTTGTCGCGATAACCGACACTTACGTCAACAAGAATACGGGCAGAATCTTGGATGGTTTACATTACTTATGGATAAGAATAAGTATTTGCAAATGTATCTAGCATTTAATAGACTTTACATTAGAATATTTAAATGAACTAATAAGGGGATAGAAAAATTTAGAAAGGTAATAAACATCTGAAAGTTACTAATGGTGATAAAAGTATAGTACTTTTAATTAATAATTAATTTACAATAATGGATCATAATATTTTGTTCATCTTCTTTGACTTATTATGAAGGGTAGCGTTAGAATGTATTCATCATCGTGATCATACAACTTTGGACTGAGACTTCTCCAAATTTGCGTCCCAATACTGCATTGTGAGTCAATAGGAGCTTTTGGTCTACTATACCTACTCCGCTGTCCAGGTGGATTGGTATAGGGACGATGTTGAGTTTTCCGAGACGAGAGAGTTTTTTTTAGACATCATGCCAAGTCATACTAACCAAAAATAATACCTGGGAAACGATTTTTTTTAAGTTTTCACATTTTTTTAACCGCAATTAAAAGCGCGCGCGTGCAGTGCTCAAAATACCTACTTATCCATGGGGTTATAGGGCATCTAAAGAACATTTTCGTTAAGGGTCTTTTTACACCCTGTATATCCTATAGGCTATATAATTTCCCTTAGTTACAGTACGAAATGAACTGCGTATTCTTAATTCGTCAGCGCACAGCATAGCATAGCATTAATTCAAGTAAAAGATATTCTGATTTACCCTATATTTTAAGAGATACACTATACCGAATGCAGCTTTGCAATGGATTTAAAGCGCTATGTATCTCATGAACTACACACCTTAAGAAACTGTACTAACCCTACCAACCGCAAGAGCTTGTCTCGCGGTAAGTACGGTTACTGAATAAACTCAAGGTAATTTATAGACGATCTTTTTATTTACTTTCGTATGAGTTTGTGGCCAACCTTGGTGTTGGAGTTTATAGGCCGCTTACAGGCCACCGACGTCACTCATTCATGTCTTGAGACAAGAACCCCGATCGACGGATTTACGTTTCTTCTAAAGCATGATCGCACTCGAATGTCAAATTCAACGATAAGCCGTTACCCATCCATTTTGACCTGTGCAAGCATTGCTTTACTTTGTCTACCCATTGCAACTACACGATATAAAACCCTTATTTTAATTATTGCTGTATAAGTTTAGTAATAGAGATGATATTAAGTGAGCCCGTGAGCCCGCACGGACACTAAGTACGGCTCAGGACGGCTTAGAGCAACTTTAGTGTCGAAAACAACACCTGAGTCTGCGTGCGCTTCGTACTCACCAATAACATAACTTGGAATACAACGTTTCATTACATTACAAATAGCAGATAGCCAATTCAGAATAATGAATTCCATAGCTTCGTTTTATATAGGTACTTAATAGACTTTAGTGTAATTTAAAATGTCATGAAATTGTGACATTAGGGTCTTAATTATTTAAAGTAAGTCAAAAATTTCACCATGTTCTTGCACACTATATTTTCATGTACTTATTAAAGTAACCACAAAAATAACGACCAGGAATATGATGTAACACGTGATTAAATTAATATGACGATTTCAAAAAATTAATAGGTATAAGAATTAAGTATTTTGGAACAACCCCATGGTCATCCAATCCCAAGCAAGGGAGAGCCTGCACTGTGGCTACCAGAAGATTAATAAACACACTTAAATAAATTAATATATCCCAGACGTAAAACATAGAATTGACGTCCATAAGTATTGCTCTATAGCCTATCCTCGTCTTAGTGTTATCCCGGTTGCATACAAGACTTACACGTCTTGTCTTTGTCTTGTCTTGTCTAGCCCAAGGTCCGCTGACCTCCGCAACCCAAAGGGATAGCGATATTCCACGGTTTAGACCAGTATCAGTTTATTTGAGGGTACTGATTTCCCGTAACGTCTGTCAAAGATCTTCATGACAGCTGGGACCGACGGTTTAAAGTGCTCTCCGAGGAACGAGGCAAGCGATAATTAACAATGTAATACTTAATACGCATTTAACTTCGAAAAGTCATTTGTGCGCGCCGTGGATTCAAACCCGATACCCTCTGCATGGCAGTCTGTTGGTATCTCCACTAGGCTATCGTTGCCTATAACCTATATTATGAATAAATTAATTTTAATTTGACGTAATAAACGTACCACGATGTTTCTGTTAGCATTTAGGGTAACTATAAAACCACTAGGCTGTCATTAATATTAAACAGTTTGAATAAATATTTTTTTTATTTCATTTATAGTCTCACGCCTGTATTCCCGAAGGGCTAGGCAGAGGTGTAAATATTACCACCCACAATTCGTCATGAATTTTTAGGTCCCACGTAATAGGGGGCGAACCTATTGCCGTTACTGGGCACATCACCAGACTCCGTGCTGTTACTGAGAATTCGGAAAAACCCAGTAACGTTTTTGCCCGACGCGGGAATTGAACCCGGGACCTCCGATCAGCAGTCGCATACGCTGGACCACGGAGACAGCCTTGAATAAATATATTATTATTTATTATCTATTATGGTTTACTTCAATTTATTTCACTATAAACTGGTCCACTGGGGCATCTTACTACAATCCGTGAGATGTATTTTTTGTGCCTTTCTTAAAACCATTTCAACTAAATATCTCAATCTAAATGTTTGTGCTTGGAATATACACGGATACATCTGAATATTTAATCGTAGTTTATATCCGTATTTCACAGATTAAATACCTTTGTAAATAGCCATTGTATATTGAGTTCTGCAGCAAAATTTTACCTCAGGCTGCCGAAGACACGACTTTGATTTTTGGATTCGGCAAAAAGGTTATTCTATTTGTAAAATCTCAGTAGCAGTATAATGATGTCTTTTAATGATGTCTTTATTACTGTCAATTATAGCAGACTACATATTGGTAAATATTTCGAGAACTTACTGACATCCATCGATATATATTGTTTATAATTTGTCCCTTTGCTGGGCACAGGCTTCTTCTCATTACGAGAAAGGCAAGACACGCACATGATCCGCTGGCCAAGTGCGATTTGGCAGACTTCACATCTCTTACGAGAACATTTTGGAGAACTCTAAGACATGCGGGTTTCTTCGTGTTGTAAGAGATAATTAACAATTGAAATCACACACAACTTTGAAAAAATCATTCGTGCAAGCCGTGGATTCGAACCCAAAGACTCTCTGCGTAGCAGTCTGTTAGTCTCTTTACTAGGCTATCACTTCATAATATATCTTACAAGTGAAGTACAGTGAATACCTCCGCTTGACTGAACGGGGTTTACGTGTTCAACGACTTAGAAAATAGGCGCAAGTATATCCATATAGGTAGAATATTTAAGGTCTATAGCTTCCAATAATAAAATAATATAGTTATGATAACTTCAAAGGAACAGGAAATTTACTAAACTGATAAAAAATCAGAATCTGATAATTATTATCATCTTAAATTTATTATCTTTAATTATTATCTTAAAATAATATTTTATTTTAAACGAAAACAAAATACTAATATCCTTATATTAACTTTTTAAAGTTTGAGCTTGGCCGCCGATACTTCAATAGTTGAGCCCCGAACCCATAACTTCTAAACTGTGACAAAATTGACCAATAATTAATAAGCTTTTTTTGTATTCTTGTACTCTTCTAAGATAGAGATACTCAGGCATTGCATTCCGAAGCAAAACTGACAACTATTCAATTGCAAGCAATTCAACGTTAGCATATTTATAAGCCGTTGTGTGAACACAGAAATAAACGATATTGCCGTCGGTATACGGGTGAGTGTATCGAAACAACATGTGAGATTGAATTCTTATGCATTGTTGCATTTTGCAGACGCGATTGGTACGTGGAGTAGGTAAGTGCTCACGCGGGAGACGCCAGTCAGCATCTGCTTAGTTTTAAGGCTCGGCAGAGCGGAGAAGTCAGCGTACCTTCCAAGTTAAGCCCGAGGGAAATACTTATTGATTTACTTTACTATTGTATAACTGTGTTTCCACCTTTAGCTTGGAAGAAAATGTCTGATGCCAGATTGAATATGCCACTTCTAAATTCATTTTAAAGAAACGAAGTTTATGAAGAATAAATGGTTTTATAGCTGCTGCTGACGCTACAAAATTTACTTCTTATGTAACCCCTACAGTTTTAATATCTTGCAGTATGTACACTTCATATTATTAACAGATACTGAAATACAGATTTCCTTTGATTAAGTCGTATTTCCTATCTGGGATAATCATCCCAGATACCATTTTAATAGGTAATTGGTCATCGGTCATAATTTGAAGTTTCTGATCTCCCTTTCAAACCTATTTGATATCATCAAAAGCGACTGTAGAGAGAGAAATAAATTGTAATGGGAGAATTATTATGTTAGATATACAATCTCTCAAATCAGTAGCTATTTTAAACTTCTTGCTAAATTTGTGAACTCATAAATACTCAATGTGGCGGTGGAAATGTACCCACACATTTATTGATGTATAGCAAAACTTAACAAAACTACTCCATTTCGCTTTTGCCACGAGACCAACAGTCTCAAGTTAGATGTTTACAACTAAAGCAATATCACAGTCAATTAAGATAGTTTACTAACTTAGCGTCCGTATAACAACACAGTAATTCACAATCAACAACGTTTCAAAGGTATTGATGTCGCAATCAAATGTTGAAAACGTGAGCAATTCGCTGCCGACGAACTTCACAAAGACCTTCAACCATGCATCGGAAATGAATCAGTTTCCGTTTCGAGTGAGGCAAATGATATATATGTGTCGACGTTTGCATTCCAAACGGGACTCTACTGTCTACGTGCTACCGTTCAATGCACTGCGGACTTAACAAATTTAAACAGGATGCGCTACTTGTAGACATATTGTACTGTTCGTACATTTTAAATGCATAGCGCAAGTTCGAGAATGTTCAAGAATTAAAATTAAGGAGCTCTCGTTGCGCACTATAAGTACGGGTTGAAACAAACATGGTTCGTCCGTGTGCATTCACACTTCGTAACGATTTTCCGATGCATTGAACCGTGACAAAAGAATGGAAATGTCATCGGTGTATGAAATAAATAAATAAAATCACGTGGAAAATAGGCAATTTTGCGGTGCATTGGATGTTCTTTGCGTGGCTTGTGCAAGGCTGTGATTGTCGCTACGTACTTGTGTACCGCGTTAGCATAACAAAGGCATTGCTCGGGTGGATAATTTTAATGACGATTTTTGAAAATATTATTGCATTTCATATGAAATGCCTTCCCGCTTATAAGTAGACGATGCATTCAGACGTAGCATACCAGACCATAATAAAATTGCTGTTTATAGGGTTCTCTATTTAACTACATAGAAATCATTATGACTAGGTGTAATTTAACTGTAATATGTAGATATGTATTGAATATTATACAAAAAAGTCCGTTTTCTAGCTTGGCTTTGTGAGTTGTGCATCTACAGTTCCTTAAGTCATCAGTCGGCAGATAAGCTCTACGACTACAAGTAGGTTAGTGTTATTATAACGTGGATCATACCTGTAAATTTATACATTAATGTAAATAAGAAACAGTTTATCTATTTCATTGTGAAAGGTATCGTTAAAGAGATCTTTCAAAAGTGTTCAGGATGTGCTAGACAGCTTTAGAATCTATCATCGTAACCTGTTCACCCGCTGCTAACCGCAATATTTGGGACTTAGATACATTATTGGTATCGCTTCGCTATACTAGATACCGTGCTGTCTAAGTAAAATAGGTCCATTAATGCGGCAATCATTATGACAGTGTGTGTCAAACAAAAGCAACAAGACGCATGCGTGAAGAATTGTGTTGTTAGCTTAAAGCTGTTAGTGAGAAAATATTTTATACTGTGGTCTATTGGATAAGTAACTGGTTATAAATGAGGGTAAAAAAATAACAATTATTTAAAAGCATCAATCTATTCGTGTATGGGTTAGGCGTTTGTTTCATCATCGAAAAAATGGTGGTTATATATTTACAAATTATAACGTATTCAAAATAATATTATAGGTTATAAGTTATTTAGAAAATAGTGCTTTCTATTTCCATTCTTTGTATTTAACTCAATACTTCATGTATATAAATTACGAATGTAAACATTAAATAATACATAATCATCAGCCCTGTATATAAACTATCCCACTGCTGGGCACGGGCCTCTTCTCACTATGAGAAAGGTAAAGCCATAGTCCACCACGCTGGCCAAGTGCGGGTTGGCAGACTTCACATGTCTTTCTAGATTATTATGGAGAACTCTCAGACGTGCAGGTTCCTCACGATGTTTTCCTTCAGCGTTAGGCAAGCGATAATTAATTAACAATTTAATACACACATAACTTCGAAAAGTCATAGGTGCGCACCGTGGATTCGAATCCGAGACCCTCTGCGTAGCAGTCTGCCGGTCTCCCCACAAGGCTATTGCTGCGTTAATAATACTTTTTAATAATACATAAATATGTTAAATAAATAATAGGTTAGATAAATGCAATCGATTATATTATAAAATACAATAACAATACATTCACATTATAAAAATCTCAACTACAAGGAAATAGTTCTTTTACGCGCAATACTGCAGTATTTTTGATACTGCTTTACATAATGAAGTTAAAAGGAAAATGCCACTAACTCAGTAAACTAACTTGAATTCATTTTTGCGGGCAATCAAATAAATATTACGGTTGAATCCTTGTGTAAAGGCAATTACGGAATCCGAGACGTAACTTGGCCGGTTTTAAATAGATCTGTAGACGACTCACTAAATAAACTAAAAAATAACTAGCAATATTGGCGAGAGCATTTACTTGCTTATTCTAATTTATTCCCTAGATAGTCAGGTCTAATTTATTTCATAGGTAGTTAGTCTTGGTTTTCACTTTGTATCTGCTAGTAAAAAAAATCTTGTGAATTTGACCTGTAGGTGAGATATACCTTAATGTGAATGAAAAAAAATCTTCAGCCGCTATTCACAGGAAGGGCTACCTGTAGTATGTGGCAGATAAAGTGTTGGAATTGACGGCAATTCGATTAATTTACCTAATATATGTTATTAAATCTTTACCTAATCTTGAAAGAAGTAAAGAGTGACGATGGAGGCGGCTTGTAATTTTGTAGCATAAAGTATCATATTATTTTAGTGTGAATGTAAAACATCATCATCAGCCATGTTTTTATAAGCCACTGCTGGGCAAGTATCATATTATATTTTCTCGACGCTAATAGAATATTTTCTATATCCGTAATTGTGTCTGCTCAAGAATGTCAAAATAAGGGGCTTTTCTGTCAGATCATTTTCAATTACTCTATTATGAATTACTTAAAGTTGTTCGTGTCGGCTGTCATGAAGATCTTTGACAGTCGTTATAGTGAGTCTGTTCCTATGAATAATCTGACACTAGTCTAAACCATGGAATATATCTATCCCTTTGGGTTGCGGAGGTCAGGCAGGCAGTCGCTTTGTGGAAAAGCTTCTTTTCAGTCAAATCCGGTTAGACTAGAAAGCAGACTCTGGGTTCAGACTGGGATAACGCTAGGAAGATGACTTAAAGTAGGTCGTGTGTATGTTATAAAAGCGTCATAAGTACGAGTAGATAATATATGAAAATATTATCTTGGAATTAACACAGAAATGCAACTTTCAATGTATTTAATAGCGCCGAGTACAATGCCTTGAACGTTTTTATGTTTGGCAGACACGTGCCTTAGCTTACTCTCTTCATGTTCAAAGTTAATAAAGATGATCCAACGAACCACAGAGCTAAGATAAGCTACGGAAGGAACCGTTTCTACTGTAAGACTAAGCGTATACATATTTCACGAAATGAATCGTTTTAATACTACTAGGTATTTGTAACACAAAGCGTATTTCATAAATGTTTATTGAAACGGGTGTTACTCGCAATATTTAATTAATTCAAGGTATAATTATCCTTGTTTTACCGACGTTTCGGCCACTTACAACGGTCGTGGTCGCGGCTGGACTCCTGCCACGTAAGACCCGTTTCAATAAAATTGTATGATGTACACAAATCGCGAAAGTTTAAAATCGCTTATTACAACGCGTATTTATCGAAGAAAACCTTAGGAAATAAGAGATAGGTGTTGATAGAGTGTAAAAATTACTTTTCACATGCCCAGTTTTATGATCTACTTAAATTTTATTATAGAAGAAATAAATTTCTGCGTTTTGTCTATCTTTTTCGTAGCTGAGCTTGAAATAATTTTTTGTATGATGATTACCTATGGAACTTTTTGTAATTAATCTTTCTTCTTATTATTGTGAGTGTGTAACAAAGTCTGGTGTCGGAGTTTTCAGACTGCTTAAAAGCCTCTGACGTGTCTTAACTATTCTTGTTCAGACACAACAACCAGGACCGACAGCTTTAGGTGACCTTAAAAACAGAGTGAGTTAACCTTGTAAGTCCTATGTAAATGCCAGACGTGGTCACATTTCTAGATAAATCATTGAAGTCAACTTCAGAAGACCAACAGAACAGGATCCATATTTTACCAATTTTATCAATAGCAATGCCAAGAGTCAGTCAGACGTGTCGAAAAATACGATATTTGTTAATCAATGTGGCTATTTGGCACAGAACAAGCGTTACTGATTTGTGCTTACATAATCAGGAGCGGTTTATTCGCATGCATTGCCTGTATTGCAAAACAGATGTATCAGCTGCAATCTGTTCCACGTAAAGCTTGCCACTACTGCAAATACTATAAATGTGAACAAGCATTTACTTTTAACAAAGCCAGCTCAACATTTCTCATGCGATCGAGACGAAATATTTTATCATGATATTCCATAGCTCAAAAGTCGACCTTAACAAGACTTACTTGATTTTAGTTGAAGCTGTTTCATCAAGAAAGACATTTTCTTCCCAACCTTCAAACAATTTGTTATAGATCACCCAAGTGCAGCGCAGTGCTTAGCGACGAAGCGGTCACTTATACTTACGCCATTCGTTCAGACAATGACTTATTTACGCACCATTCTTCTGCCACTTACTTAAAATGTATGTTAATCAAAACTAATTTGTTATTTAATATTTCGTAGTGTGCTACGCTCTGATGAGCTAAACAAAACTTTACTTTATCGTTAACCTTGTAAGTATATCAAAATCACATTTACAATGGAATATTGTAACCGTAACATGCATTTTACCAGATCACCTACAAACTGAACTCTAGAAAGTATAGGTTTACGATGAAACATCGAGCATTTTTCAAACGTAAGCCTTCATATTCAGAGCGAGAGTGGAACAAACATATAAGTCTAAAGCCCAAAGTTTCACTAAATAGTCAGTCAACTTCCACCAAACGGTGACACTTACAGTTTAAGCGTATGCCAACCCTAAATAGTAAAAGAACGAGGTCGCATTCACACACTGAGTTAATTCTAAAAGCTATAAAATTAAATAACCCTGATTTGGTTTTTTTATGAGCGGTTGCGTGCTGTGGTTTGTGCACGTATCGGTTTAATGCTAACTTATTTTTCGCATATTATGCAGCTAATTGGTGTGAATGTGGGATTGCTTTTCATTTTCGACTGCCTAATTGACTTTGCTTGATGATAAGCTGTGAGTTCCGATATGGAAGCGACGATTAATAAAATGGCATTACTATAAAATATTTTTGAAACTTAGTTCAAAGTATTAACAATCAAAAGAGAAGAAGAGAGAATCTGTGAACTGGCAAATATTTGCAAATCTTTATCGTTTGATAATAATAATTGAAAGAGGCTCATTAGTGTTGTTGTTATTGGAATATTTATTGAAAGGTTTAAAACACTTTATACCACAGTATATTTGCACAATAGTTTGCTAAAATAAAAAAATAGTAGCAGGACCAATGATCTCGCAATTATCAACTCAAACTATAATATGAGTATGTAGTAAGTAGCCCTCATAGCGTGGCTTGATTAGCAAAGATTTATTTTATTTTTATTTATTTATTTAAAGACTCACGCCTGAATCCACGAAAAGGTAGGCAGAGGTGTAATATTACACCCACATTTTGCTATGAATTTTTAGGTCCCACATAATAGGAGGCGACCCTATTGCCATACCGGGCACATTACCAGACTCCGTGCTGCTACTGAGATAACACTTCGCCCGACCTGGGAATCGAACCCGAGACCTCCCAATCCCACGCGCAAATTTATGCCGCGAGACGAACGAGGTAGTCCAGCAAAGATAAGCAACGCTCATAAATTAGTTTATTACTTACTACTTGGATGGCTGGCCGCTTGTGTGGCATTTATATCAGAGCATTACCATGCTTTATAGGGCATGTAAAGGTCCCGCCCCGGTTCTTGTCTCAGGATATGGTTATCGTTAGGCCATGTCAGAGGCCTCAGGGTGGTCTGAAAACTCCGACGCCAAAAGTCGTTTCGAGTTGGCCAAAAAGTCATACGAAAAAAAGAAAGAAGGTGACAACTTGAGTAATAATTCTTGCATTGCTATACAATTACAAAATAAATGCAGGTAATTTATAGCAGGGCAGGTGACAAACATTACATAACGGTTCGATTTACACCGAACAACGTACAACGGACACCAAGACTACACAGTCGGCACGCAGCAATCTGTGTACCTCAGTAATTGTTCTGTCCGGTAAGTGAACCGCAATACTCCGAATATTGGCACTGAAAGCCTTGGTACCGGCGCAAAAGCTCAATACTCGGTTTACCTAATTGGAAATCTATCTTGCGTAATTTATGTACTTGCTGAACCGAATAATGCAAGGTGCCTTGCATTATTCGGCTCATAATCATAAACACAAAATGAATGTAAATAAACTGTCAGTAATTCATGAAATAAAATAATTAAATTGTTTGGATTAACTTGTTAAATTGTATAGTCTAAGAGCCGTAGATGACTGAAGTTCACCCATCTGTTTAAAGATGTAAATTATATCTTATAAAATATAGCATATTAAAAAATATATTGCGCATGGATTGACAAAAAAATCCTGGCAAGACTAAAAAACCTCACCAAATACCTTTCCCGCTAGGTTTTTCGCACAAAACTCTATATCATCGTGTTCCCAATGGAATGGCGATCATTTTGATATCAGATTTGTTTATTAAATGAATTGATAAAAATAACCATTAAAGGTTTAATTCCTTTTTGCATCTAATGTTTGTTAGTGTTTTATACAAATCATGATAATGATGTGAAGTATTTATACTTGGAAAAATTTGGACTAATTATGGTGTTAAGTTGTCAAGTGATGTTTTCATTTTTCTAGCGAGTTTTAGAGGTAAGTGAAAATTACGAAAATTTCCAGTAGCCTCATTTTCATTTATCACGCGAGAGTGTCTTGATGGTATTTTTATGACGTTCTTAGTAAAATTACCTAAATCAATCATTAAAAAACTTGCAATGCCTCAGAACACAATAATTGCAGTATAGTGATTCAAGCACTAAGCTCGCCTTTGTATTGCTGGAGTGACCACGCACACGGAACTTCATGAAATGTTCTTTACGTTTTGTACTGAGTATTTTTATTTGTAAATAATTTTATTAGTTTTAATTCATCAGAGACTGACTTTAGTTGAAATGCATCTGATGACCAATAATGCGTTGATGCAAACCTCGCCACTTTAGCTCAATTTCAGAATCTTGCACGTCGAGCCCGCGGTCTACTTAGCAGTCTAACGAGTCAGATTAATTTATTAAAATATTAATTATTTAGGTATGATACAAGTTTTTCTAAAAAGCGATGGACCTCCGCAACTCAAAGGTATATGATGATCATGGCTAAGACAAGTGTCAGTACGTATATCGAAAGGTCTTCATGACAGACGGATCTGGTGGCGTATCATCATCATCAAAGCAAGAGGCAAACTTTAATTCATATTTTAATTCGCACGTAACTTAACAGTAACTCTGAATAGTAAGTGGTGCAGACCGCGGCGCGGCGTTTGAACCCTATAATCCCTCTGCGTGGCCGTCTATCGTCTATGAATATTCATCTCGGCTATTGCAACCTTATTGCCTTTTTTCTTGTGTAAAGTGAGTCTCCTTCTTAACCGCTATGGTTTAATTTGAGCAAAGATTCAAAATCTTGCACGGTATGTTGTCTCATAAACGGATAGTCTCAATCTCTGAAGATAAGATTTTCGTCACATATGCAAAAGAATGTATAGATCCGATCTTACTGTACTCGTGCAATTATCGGCTTTACTCACTCAAAGCCGAGCAGATTGCATTACCACCGCACCGGATGTAGTTTCCTTTGCTACTAATTGCAGTTCGGCTAATAAATCTGGGTCATCTGGCCAATATCTACGGCAGGATGAAAACTGGATATGTGCTTAAACTCAATATGTAGGACATAATAATTCTATAATCCAAAAATACAGCACGGGTGGCTGCGTAATGGGCCAACAAGATATGAATCTCGATCGAAATGACTCGTCTTTGATACAAAAGAAGAAGCTAACTATTAAAATGTGTTTTTTTTTGTTTTTTTTTTTTTTTGGTAACGTTTTGACGTTACCATAAAAAAAAAAACAAAAAATATCTAGTTGCAAAACAAAAACCAAGCTTGCCCGTGAGTCGTCTAATTTGCTGCTTAGTTTGGAATCAGATGACCTTGTGTCAAGATATTATTACTATTTTCAAAAGATAGTAGCCTAATCATCGCATGCTCTCATCTCATCACATCTTTTTTCATCTTAAACTTCACCAGCATCTCGTGTGTACACGCTATAACGTTTACAATCATGGTACGTCACGATTTAGTAGACACAACCTTTAAAATAGTTTGTCCGCTACAAACATTCGCTGAACTATCCAGAGTTTTTACAAATATTGCATTCACGCATCCAAACCCAGATCGGGATTTTTTCGAAGGTAGTTCGCACTGACATGCCTACCTGTGTTTACTACTAAAACGGTGTGATATTGTTTCGATACGGTTTTACCCAATAGTTAAAATCTCACACGATTTGGCTGTCGCAGATTCAATTTCTATCCACTACACATGGATGTGCTTCTAACGTGTTGTTGACAAGGCCCTATTTTCAGGATGAGCAAACTTGGACTGTCTGTTTTAAGGTGTCCTAATGTGGGTTATCAGGCTTTTTCCAGAACACAGGAACACTGCTCTTGGATAAATATTATAATTTGTTCAAATAACAGTGTAATCTAAGGCCGCGCGCACTTTGGACACGAATTCGTATCGTACAGTAGGTATACGAACAGTCGTGGTCGGAGCGCGATGAATAATCTGTATCTTCATGACAATTCTCTTATCACTCGAAGACTGCGGTGGCGTCGTCGCTATCGTAGAACCGAATGGGCGCGTGAAATATATTTAAAAATACGATTTTGGTGAATTTAATCATATCATGGAAGACTTATATAATCACTTATACAATCACTTTGGTTCCACAAACATTAATGTTCGTGAATCAGGTTAATTAACTTTTCTACATCCATTTCTTATGTTAAAACGTACGAATCTGTTTTAAAAATTCGGATTGTTTTCGGACGTCTGAACTACACGTACGTATACGCACGACTAACTCGCATCCAGTCTGCGCGCTCCTATAGTACTTGGAATATCGCATCGGGATCGTTCGTATGTGTTCGTACGTGTACGCACGAGTAAAATTCGTACGAAAACGTGTCCAAAGTGTGTCCAACGAAAACGTGTCCAACCTCCGCAACCCGAAGAGATAACAATATTCCACTGTTTAGACTAGTGTTAGTTTATTTTAGAGGTACTGATGTCCCATAACGACTGTCAAAGATCTTCATGACAGCCGGGACCGACGGCTTAACGAGCTCTCTGAGGCACGAGACAAGCGATAATTAACAATTACGATATTAACAAATACGCACATAACTCCGAAAAGTCAGTGGTGCGCGCCGTGGATTCGAACCCGATACCCTCTGCATGGCAGTCCGTTGGTATCTCCACTAGACTATCGCTGCCTTCAAAATTATTTTAATAGTACTATTTGAAATGAAATTACTTCATTTAAATAGTACTATTTAAATTATTTTACAGGCATTACTGACTCAAACCAGCGTCAACCATTGTCAAACAACATCTAAATTTATACACTGTAGTCGCAACTTATCTGCTATATCTGTAAATTACCATAAAACCATTCAATCACACCTACTGTATGTGCAAATTATTATAATCAAAATAAAAGTGTAGTTATTATTGGCACATGTGTTTCTAAATCATTAGTTAGGGAAAATCAATAATTCTACTAATATTATAACCTGAGTCATAAACATTTTTACACTACGCTAAGCCGCTTTAAAATATATAGGTAAACACTAAGTTTATTTATGAATTAGAGCGCTTTTCACTCGTCTACCAGGTTCAGTGGTGAATATATTACAATAGATATTAATATTATACCAGTAGTATTACGCCCCGAACTTATCAGCTTATATGTAAAGTCTGTTTTGTCCGAACTAATAGTTGACGCGTTGTCTGTGAGTGTTCTCCGACTTTACTACAGCTATTTAATACAAAAAATACAATCTTAAATTAACTGGCTTGGGCTGTTAGTTAGATTGTACATATAAATACATACTTATGTCACGTAAAAAATCCTTATAATTTTCATTGTAATTAGATAATGAATCAAAGAAAAATTTGTATAAAAAATAAAACATTCACTAGTATTCACTATGTTATAGTTATTACCTTTTTTAGCATGTTATTAGTCTGTACAAAAACACAAACCAGAACACTGGATTGCTGTACACAATCCAGACAACTACTTGACAGTTAGAAGCACACTGCAGAATACTTATTGATCTACGCGTTTTGCATTTAAACAAAAATCGAAATCTAATCTGCACGGTCATTATCTTGTGATTGACATTAATTGGAATGAGAGTCGGCAATTTGGTACAAGCAGGGTAATGCCTACGATACACGGTATAATGACATATAGTTCGGTGCGTACAAACACTACCTTTGCAGCATGAGCCATGTTACGTATTCACACGGTATCGTACGCCAGCGCGGCAAGCGAACAACTTCTACCTATGCAAATGCTTTAGTATTGCATTTTGAAACATTTCATGTACCTTTTGAATAATAATCATGTTAAGCATTCGTGTTTTTCTAGCCAGTTGTAAAACCTCGTGGGATTAACGCGGTCACATATGCAGTTAAGATTTTCAATTGGACAATAAAATGGCAATTCTGTCAGCCTTCCGGGCTCGTACCATCAAAGTAATAAAGCTGAAAAATTCTACGATACCTGAATCAATTATTTATAACAACTAAATGCTCCAAGAATTAATTTATATCTTTTATGTAAATAAACAGTTTAAGTTGAACCTAGTTCAGTTACACTCAACGTGACGGAGTATGTTTCCAAATAAATAATAAAATAAGTTAGTGATTTAAATTGCCACCTACTCGCTCGCTCTCGAGTCCAAACATAAACCGCGTACATTTTATAGATTCTATATCAAGTTAAGCGAGATTAAGCACAAACTAATTCAGCGCTGCATTAAGCGTCACGTTAGCTCCAACTCATAATTCAAATTTCAATGTAAGGACAATATTCAGTGAAGCAAAGTTAAATTAAAGTCGCATGCGGATTTGGCTGCGGTCCGCCCCAGCTTAAGGCGAGCTATGCCACCTGCGCTTTGGACCTAGCACTGAAAACACAATTTGTGGCGCGCCTTTTGTACTCATGTTTACTTTTATGCATCCTATTTTTCTCCCTGTCTGTATATCATACATAACATAATACTCTCGGGCTTATACGATTCTTCCCTCAGCTACGGAATTAAGTTAGAGGTTATAAGCCCCAAAACTCATTGAAAAGGTTGTGATAACAATTTGATAGGCCCCAATTAATGTTGATGGATTTGATTTTAAGTTGCAAATGAGTTGTCAGAACTCCACTAAAGTTAGTAGGTCAAATATTGTTACACTCGACACGAACCATAGAAAGTTTGTCGTAGAAACAGTAACTTTAGGAAAATATTTTTGTTGAAAAACATACATGTTGGAGAGAAAAGGGATGAGAGTAAAGATGTTGACGCAAAAATTCTCCGTCAATTTTTGTGTAAGGAAGGTGTGTAAATAGGGGACTAGGAAACAATAGGAGCAAAGTAAACAAGGTCATAAAGCACGTCAGGAGGGCGATCCTATATATAATCAGCTTAGTGATAAATTGGCAAACAGCACGCGAACGCCACAGCTGCTTCCGGCAGCGGTCCGATGCGACGCTCGCTCGCGACGACACCCGCCGGCTAATGCTCAGCCACAGACAAAAAACTAAACGACATTATCTCACCGGCTACACCTCTAACCCTACAACACATGATGTCACACTATTAGACTCGAGCGGGAATTAATTCTCGCTCAAGTCGCTACTACACATAATTCACGATTTGTTGAGAGAATTTACAATAGCGGTATACGCGTACTGTTAGAGAAGTAATCCCCAAGTTTGTTCTAAAGTTTGAGTTTCAATTTGAAACAAGATTATTATACAATAATATTAAATGTAGACACTTCCAGAAATGTTCAAGTACAAGAATGAATTTTGTTATTTGACTAATAGTCTGTTTTGTTATATTACTTGGTGCTCAACCACAAGCTACAATAACAACACTAATTACGGGTCTGAATTTTGTGTTCGTTTTATTATATTTTTTAACGACGAAATCTGTTTGCATTTATATGACTGTAATCTTTGCATCGTTTAATTGTCTGCATAGATCAAAACATCTTCTTTATAGGTATGATCCTTAATATATTTTACTTTGTTTCAGTAATTGCATAGATTGAAGGCGTATAAAAAAGAAATAACTATTTTGACTTGTTTATAAAAATGCTACAGACATATATCTGATAATGATCTCAGATTTTTGATTATGCTATGATTCTGAAGTTAGAATAATTAAGTTTAAATATTTACCTGTATAGGAGACGAGTATCTGCAATAATGCCGACACTACAGCCGCTCCAAGGAGGCTGTGCATTGTCTATGACACGTTTTCTCTCGGATCCGGCATTGGAATTTGTTTACATTTCAGCGCTGGTGTATTCTTCCTTTTTTAACTTTTTCATGGTAGAAAATAAAAATGTTTACTTATGCATCTCAATCATAAAACTTCGTAAGTAGTTTTTTATTCGGCCTCATGTTTAAACCTGCGAACAAAATAAGAGTATGAGGAAATTTCAAAATTGATCTCACTAGTTTTAAATAAAGGACAATTTAGATAATTTATAGATACAGAATAGCAAAAATTGGACCACAAATATTAGTAAAGCACCCATAAAAAGAAACCACGAAATAAGGACTGATGTCCACAAGACAATCGGCTTTATTAATTAGATACATAACATTCTATCATCTGTGTATCAAAACTATCGATTGGAATGGCCTGCCTGAAAAATATTTCAGAATGATACATTTATTTTTGCAATGCAAATTGCGCCAGTCTCACTTTACGATAAAACAATTTATCCACTTGTTTCCCGTCAGCTGTTTGACATTCAGACAAGTTGCAAGACAAAACATGGGGGAACAACTTTATGTTTTTCTTTCCTTTTAGATCCACATTTCAAAACGTAAGGAAAATAATCCGTGTTAACATGTTTTATGATTGTGTTCGTGATAATGAAATATATTTTTGAAGCCTTTGCTAATGCTACTATTAGCCCGTCAACGAGTCGTACCTTTTGAGATTTATGTATTCTTAATCAGGTAGCGGACTCACGCTAATATACTACATAGTGAGAAATAAATTATTAATATAAGTTCCACCTTAAAGATGACACTGAGGATTGTTTGAAGGATCAATATCATAGACTTGTCATGATATTTCGAGAAAATAGGGAGAGCACCGTCATGCTTTTATTACCTGTCGCCTAACCCTATTGCCAGATTTAGTTTTTGCAATCGATGCAACGCATGCATGGGAATGTCGAAGGGTGAAGTTGTACCTAATATAATGAGATGAATTCCTTGAGTGGTAACCTCAGTGGCTCGCAAGTTACGTTAGATTGTCATAACTTTAGTTATGATATGCGAATTATTATAGAATCTGTCGTTATATTATGCATTATTAAGTTTATACCTAATAACTGTAGCAAAAATGATTTTAAAATAGAATAATATATGTAAATCATCATCATATCAGCCAAACGACGTCCACTGCTGGACATACTTAGGCCTCCCCCAAGGTTCTCCACACAGACCGGTCTTGAGCCGCATATGTAAATAATGCAAATAAAATAATAATGATCTCCAGTTGAGGATGTGAAAATTTAAATAGAGACATTTGATGTTCACAAGCGTATGCGTAAACTCAATTGCTCTTTCTATTTCTTATCTCGTAGTCGGGTGAGCCGGCATTCCAACACGACCGGAAAAGATTGAGCGTGGAACTAATTGTTTGCAAGGCTTGTGGGTTAAAGGAAAACTAAATAATAATGTATTATCGGCAGATAATACAGATCCCAGCATATGTTTTTAAAGCATTCAGTAAGTTATTTTAGGAGAATGGGATAGGAGGAGTGCGATGTGGGAGAAAGATAAGGGTAATGGGGCTTCCAGCGCTCTATCTAACGGATAAAATGCAATATTATACTGTTACTTTGCGTTAATAATCTGTTGTCATGTTTCAACCAACATAGTTCTACTATTTGAAAAAATCAAGTCTATCATGGCGAAGGGATGCAAGGATATATATTTGAATATTACCTTTTTTTCATACAAATTATTATTACAAATTAAATAGAGATAGCAAGACTAGCATGTGACGACTGTAGTTAGTGTCTCCATACTAAGCGGCAACTGATATCGGATAATTATTTTTCGAGGTGATAATGCGCCTCGGACTAATGGTAACTTTGTAACTTATTCATTAGTTATTTTTCTCCTTATATCATAGATTTAAATAAA
This sequence comes from Euclidia mi, assembly GCA_944739405.2. Taxonomy (NCBI): domain Eukaryota; kingdom Metazoa; phylum Arthropoda; class Insecta; order Lepidoptera; family Erebidae; genus Euclidia; species Euclidia mi. The sequence goes on from OX123185.2 coordinate 61,033,825, forward strand.
TTTACATCTCACAAACATAATATACCTAAGTAATAATTAAATATATTGTAAATAGGCAATTACGCTATAAGACTTGATAAGGCGTCTTAGGTGAATATTATTCAGATTCATCGATTACAATTCTCGCTCAATGACTAAATTAATTAATATTTCAATTGGATTACTTTTGAAAGAGTGGTACTTAAATTTAGAAAGGTATAATACGTTTAGTGTAACTTCTTAATCTAAACACGTAAGCCTTAGCTAAGTTGCCATTGTAATCAGACAGCTATGATTTTATTAAAATTTAGTTTTCTTCTAATATAATTTGGAATAGAACTTAGTATTAATAATATATGTCACTATCCACTCAACCAAAAGCTAGAAACATGAAATTATGACAGCGGGTTTATATTATGTACCACTATGGAAGGATTTTTTGAAATTCTACCTCAAAGGGCGTAAAATTTAAATTGAATGTTTAAGGCAGATTGGAACCACGGGTGATCGCTTGGTTCACATGTAGGTACTATATTCATTACAGAAAAAAACTTACAATATCTTAGTATGAACTTGATATGGAAGCGTATTTTTTAGAGGGAAGCCAATGGACATAAGCATGTATGTTCGACCTGTCATGGGTCATATGTGTCATCCATAATAAAATTATACAGTTGTGCTCTGAATCGGAGGGTACAAGATCCTCTTTATTGGGCAGTTTTTTTGTATCTTATTATACCGCTTATAATTATAGTTTTCATGAGCCAGTCTAATAAAAATATCTTTCAAAGGTACCTACCGTTGAATTTCAAAATAAATTTTGTTCAGGACTTATACATATTATGTCCTTATAATTACCCGATACAAAAATTACAGACAATTTATCTCTACGTAGTCACACTGTTAAACCGATCAAAAATTATGCAATCTACAAATGCATACGACTAGATTTGTTGTCTGTGTTTAATTATGAATATTATATAGGATAAGCCTAGTTGCGATTTTTGGCATGATTATCAACGGATAATAATGTGTAACAACACAACTTTATAAAGTTGGTTAGTAGCCAAATTTCACAATACGGTACTCCAGAATACAGACTGTATAATAAACGAATATTCCTGTATTGTATGGCCTTTTAGATTAAAATATAAGAGAGTGCACTGCTTCAATGGTTTCAATATTTGTATCGTAAGCAAATTAGTTTATCTCCAGCCATGATATTGCATTTCTGAAATTTTATTCCCTCATTAGTAACACATTAAACAGCAATCGTTTATTGAACACTAACTACTTATTCATTTCGCAATAAAATCTCCTTCAACTTATCAAAGTTCCGATGGTCGAAAATAATAAGTCTAGAAGGCAGGAAAGTTTTTAAAATTCCGCAAGGCCATCGATCGTGTTCCGGCGGCCGCTGATAATGGAGATTTGATATGTCGCCGGCCATGTTGTAACGTTTGAATGTCGGCCAGTTTGTTCGCCTCATCGTATAAATAAGCATAAAGTTGTGCGCTATCACGCGAAACGGTCGTTAACCCTGCTCCATGGTGTACTAATGGAGAGGTGAGGGTGTCATTGAGACCGCTATACAACCACCTTACAGTCCGAATGACAGCTAAGAAAGACTGTAATTAGAGTTGATAAACTTTATAAGTGGGGAAATTATAAGTAAGAAATTAAGGCTATTGAAATAATATTACACTCTTATGCAGCCCGCAGTTAGGTATTAGACGTAGGTTGATAGATCCTATGAGCACGGATACTACACTGCAGGCCACATCTACGATGCGTCACCTGCAAACTGGAGCTTAAAGTGTATTACTTTGGAATACACTTGAATCGAGAAACTTCACTAGAGTACACATATACATACTATGCAAAAGAAGTAGGTATGTAGATGATTTATGAATGAATATGTTGAGTTTGATATATTTAAAATATTTAATCATCAAGAGAAATATTGAATATGCCATCCGTATAGGATAGATAACTTTTCCGTCACAAACTAGATATTTCAAACGTTTAAAGTACCTTATAAGTTAGTAAAACGGGTTATTCTCTTAGGGCCCCGATCCGCGAGGCACCCGTACCGGAGGGCCCTGATTTATTATTGTCTTGATAAACTCAATCAAAAGTCGATTTCGCTTAAAAGTACCGTCAACAGCAACATACCGTTTATAAAATACTAGAGGATGTAGTGTTATATAGCCTATAGCCTTCGTCGATAAATGGGCTATCTGACACTGAAAGTATTTTCAAATCGGACCAGTAGGTCATGTGACTAGCGCGTTCAACCAAACAATTTCTTCCGCTTTATATATTAGTATAAGATTATTAGTTATCAAAATTAAATACATAACTTTAAGGATCAGGAAAAATTATAGACTATTGCTTGGGTAAAGTAAATATTATAATTAAAGAATCAAAGTAGAGTTTCTTAGGGCGATGATAGGTTTTAATTACTGTTACAATCGCTTCTTTTTCAATACACAAAAATCAAAATATCTAGACTAAATGGAAAATTAACATAATTTGAAAACAGGCAAAATTTGACTTCAATCATCTATAAAAATAATCAACATTTGTATCAACTTATAATAATATTGTAATAGTAAAGTAAAGTTTAAAAAAAATGGCAGTAAGTACATCTACTTAATTTGAAAACTATTGTTGTTCTAAATTGTAGAATATATTTGATAACATTGTTATATTTACCACGTACGATATAATATTCTTTCCGTTCTTCTAATATCCTATTATATTTGAAACATTTTATTCAAACTGTATTAACCTCTTATAAACTTAAGAGTTGGTGTTTTACAAAATTTTAAATTAAATACTTTCGTCTTATATATTTTAAACTCATACATTTATGCACTTTTATTGTCGACGGTACAAGTCGAAAATAATAGAAATAATAACCAAGATAAATGTAATCAAATTTATTATATTATGGCACCAAATAATGAACATGAAAAGACTTATATTATAATAAAAGTACTACACAACGTTAGCATTCGAAACATATTTTATTTACTTATCATTAAGATTTGTTCGCCCGAGCCCTTAATGAGTCGGAGCTCCAAACATTTGTGATGATATATTATATCATTGTCCTTAATTTGTGCTCCTTCCAAATTTCAAACGTATTAATCACCTTCGCACGATTAGAGCCCGAACTGCGGTTATGTTAATTAAATATGCCGTGGAGAGATTCATAAACTGAGACTCATATGAGCCAATCTTTGCTTTAACAAAGCAATAAGTTACTAATTGTAATTTTAAAGTGGGATTTATCAATTTATGACTCATTTTGAAAATCGATTTTTATAATGCCTTATTTATTTGTTTATAGTCTCACGCCTTTATCCCCGAAGGGGTCGGCAGAGGTGTAAATATTACACCCACATTTCGCAATGAATTTTTAGGCCCCACGTAAAAGGGGACGAGCCTATTGCCATAACCGGGCACATCACCTGACTCCGGGCTGCTACTGAGTATTCGGAAAATCCCAGTAACAGTTTTGCCCGAACCGAGAATCGAACCCGGGACCTCCGATCAGCAGTCACAAACGCTATCCACTGGACCACGGAGGCATTTTAATAACACCCATACTCGAAATAACTCTAATTATGGATATTTTACTCGGAATCGAATTGCCACAACCGTGAAAGTCAGTGCATAATTATGTAGAGTACTACTTATCCTGCATCATCAATAAATAACGCCAATCATCTAGTAAAAATGTCGAGTGCGCTTAAAATTCATTAATACAGTGTGAATAGCGCATTCGAAAACATAAAAGCGATTGTTTGTTAATATTGACGAATAATAATGGTGCGTGCTTTTAGCGGATCACTAGCATTATTGGATTACATGCACCTGTCACAGCGGAGACATTAAAAAGCGTAGATTTTTTAATTCTTTACAAAAAAGGTTGTGAATGAAACTAGCGCACTGCACAGTTGAATGTCAGGAAAATATTTTTTGAAAAGGTCCGCTTTTTCAAAGCCACGTCGTCGTCGTATTGAATGCGTTTTAATGAAAAAACATGCGCCGATTCGCAACAGTCAAGGGAATTAAAACCTCCGTGCGCCGTTCGCGATCCCGAATGCATCGGTCGGAATTTTCATTTGTCCGAATATTATTTCCGCGGGGAATTTTGCTAGCACTATTTTGTTTAAATTTACGGCCGCCACGTTTTGTGATTTCGCTTGATTAACGGTGCGGATTAGTTACCTACGGTACTTTTGTTTGCTTTATTCTATCTAAAATTATAAATGTACCTACCTGTCTATTAAATGTATGTTGGTGTTGTATTAGTTGCTATGTTAGTGTTTTATTAATCTTTCATGAAGTGGGCGAAAATTTTGAAGTCATTGTGATTATATTTTAAACTAGAGGACGCCAGCAGCTACGCTTGCATTTTTTTTAATTTACCCGTTTTGGCCGATCCCGTGGAAATTTCGGGAAATCCCTTCTTAGTGCACCCCTATGGTCCCCAAGGAAGATACATGCCAAATTTCAGCTCCTGCGCCCAATAGTTTCGGCTGTAGCGTGTCTGTCAGTCAGTCAGTAACGCAAGGATTTTATATATTAAGATTATAGTGCAGACTGCCTCCGTGTTCCAGTGGATAGCATACCTATGCATCTACCGATCGCGGGTCCCGGGATCGATTCCTGGGTCGAGCAAAAATGTTATTGAGTTTTTCAGAATTCTCAGTAGCAGCACGAAGTCCGGCAATGTGCCCGGTACGGCAATAAGCTCGCCCCCTATTACGTGGGACCTAAAATTCACAAGGCGAAATGTGGGTGTCATATTACACCTCTGGCTGCCCCACTCGGGGATACAGGTGTGGCGATATAAAGAAAATTATAATGCATTGATTTTGGATGTCACGATCAAATATGACATGGGTTTTTAAGCTATACACATTTTCCAGCACAAGGAGTAAAATTTGTACCTTTACAAATATTCAATTAGGGATCACAAAGTAAGCTTAGGCTCTAAAGTGTTGTCGGCGAATCGAACAGTCAATATCCGACAAAATTCTAAATACAGCTGCCACTACGCGTTCATCATCATCAGCCTTTAACAGTCCACTGCTGGACTAGGCCTCTCTTTTGAAAGGAGGAATTAGCCTACTATACCACGCTGGCCAAACGGGTTGGTATAGGGTTTGTATCAAGTTTTCCTTCTCTTACAGTGATTTTCTCTACATGATATGCTCCCTCTGTCGGCTCTTACGACACCCATGGGATGATATTGGGTGGTGAAATTCCGTATTCTCAATCCGTCACCACACGGATGTGCCACTACGCCTTATGTAGGTATTAATATCATAATGTGGTACCATGGCTCTCAGTGATAATTAATTTGAGCACAGTGTTACGTCTAAGACAGTTCTTTGGCACAGAACTCTTTTTGATACTACTATTTTTACAGTTAGACTCATGTGTCCTAGACCTGAAAATCGAAACCAGAAGGCAAGCCAGTCACTGCAAACGCGACATTACAAATACTATGGAGAAAGAAATATTAAAGAAGCAATTACATTTCATGAAAAAATTCAGTGCTTATAAGTAACAAATGTGTATGCGCAATAGGTGAACAATTTATAGCTGATATTCTAATACATTAATTAAAAAATATTATATTACAACATAAACAGTTCAAAGACGAAATAATACTTATTTCCTTGAAAATGATATTTTATAATAAAGTTTCATATCAGAAAATTCTCCGTAGCATCAGACAACTGACCGGCAAAGGGTAATAGATTAATTATTCTATGTGATGAGAAAATACAGGCAGTATTTGCTAAACTCAACAATTATGAATATTTTATATAGTTCTCAATAGCTCTCGTGTCATAGTTTCATAGATAGATAAGTAAAATATCTACTTTAGAGTGCATACCAAAATAATAATTATTAATTTATAAAAAAGTATACAAATTCATGGCGAGATGTTGGAATAATAAGTATTTACACCTCTGCCTACCCCTTCGGGGATACAGGCGTGAGACTATAAATAAAAAAGTACACCTACAACGTGTCGTAATAGTTGCATCACATTATCAATCTAGAAAATAGCTGATATTCCTAACTTATTTATTATCTTATTTTTATAGACTCACGCCTGTATCCCCGAAGGGGTAGGCAGAGGTGTAATATTACACCCACATTTCGCCATGAATTTTTAGGTCGCACGTAATAGGGGGCGAGCCTATTGCCGTACCGGGCACATTACCAGACTCCGTGCTGCTACTGAAGATTTCCTAAAAACCCAATAACACTTTGCCCGACCCGGGAATCGAACCCGAGACCTCCCAATCCCCCGCGCACATTTATGCCGCGAGACCAACGAGGCAGAATTTATTATCTTTATCATTAAAATACTGAGAACCCACCGTTTTATTCACATTTGTACCCGAGATTATGAGCAAGTTTGAACCCACTCGATCACGCGGTGAAATTCTATTGCAACTAGACGTCGCCAGCGCCCGCGTCAATTATACACATATAAACCTTCCTCTTGAATCATTATATTTATTAAAAAAACCGCATCAGAATCCGTTGCGTAGTTTTTAAGATTTAAGCATACATAGGGACTGACAGACAGAAGACCGACTTTGTTTTATACTATGTAGTGATTTCTACCTTACTGCGGTGCAGGGAGAATAAAAGTAGGTATTTACATATTGTGAGGAAAATGTTGCACTCACATAATAACGAAGAAAATAAGATTATGTATCTACACAAACAAATTAAATATTGATCGCTTTTTTGTATGACTGACTAATTAAATGTATCGACGTAAATCATCAAATCATTAAAGTACAGTTTGATCATGTGTTAATAAATCCTAAATTAACGGTTGACGATTATAGATAATTACACCTAATACTGGTGTAGTGTTAATAACGTATTCTGTATAATGTATAACCCGGTAATGTATCGGTAAGTATTAATTCAATTTAAGCCTTTGAGCACCCAATTTGTTAATTACACACATTGTTTAATTATTGCGGTTGTTCTCGAGATTATACTTAATTGTAGAATATTATATTAAATACGTTTTCTGTCTGTTATATTACGCACGGATTCCTAATTTAATAAATTTGAAGAGCCATTTGTTTGTCTATCTGTTACAGCTTAACCGCCGAAACGATTGTAACGAAATGTAGCATAGACATAGTTGAGGATCCGGAGTCAAAATACAATTCAAAGTGACTCAAATAGGAGATGAAAACTTGCACAAAATTTGGCATACACCTATATTTTAGTTTTAGTGTTATCTGGTTTTACCAATTGTATACTTTTATCAACATACCAACCACGCGGCCAAAGCCGCGGTCCAAAGCAAGTAATAAATAGTTTTCAGACAGAATTCGTTCTCTAATCTTTTTTATACCAACTGTAGTGACGGTGGTGTAAAAACTGCTTGAAATATTTATGTTAGTCTAATAAAGTGTGAAATATAATAATAATAGTACATAAAACAACTCCAAATAACTTTAAATGAAATTCTTAAAGAATATCTAAGTAGAAAACCGCAGTACAATATAAACCGGTTTTTAAATCTACAAACCGTGCGTAAACTAGTGCCGTGGCACGTGTTTTGTATTTCAATACCAATAAAATATTTTACTTGTATTTTCCGATTTTTTAACGTCCATACTAGCTATTGCCGTAACTATAACTGTGTTTTTTTTGAGAAGTGGCTGCCAAGCAAGTCTTGAAAAGGAAGGAAACAGTTAAAGTTTACGTCGCATTCATGTTGTCAGAATGAAAGCATGAATGTTCAAAGTTACATAACATGCCGTAATTTAAAACAGACAGGCCTGAATATTTCATAGATGGTGAATTGGAAGCCTTAAAAAGCATCTAAGCAGGCTGGCTGCAGATAGAGACGAATATAAGAAACTGACGGCCAACCTTCACGATTGAAGAGGCACAAGAAGAAGAAGAAGAAGAAAAAGCATTTTGAATGAGCAATGATAATGCGTGGATATCAAATATTTTGACTTTTACCTTTATGTCTGAATAAAAAAATTGTTTGATCTTTGCTTGTAAAGTAGTCTCTATCGCTTTCCTAGATATAATATGTAATCAATGAATATTCGAAAGTTTCTATGGATTTTTCAATTATTATTTTTTCTAAATCATTAAATATGTAATGAAAGCAAACATGCCTTGTTTTCAATATAATTACTGGAATTGATTCACACTGTAACCCGAACTTAAATACAGGCGTTGAAATAAAATCTATAAGGTAAATACATTTATATTATTGTACATACTTGCAAAATTCGTGTAAGTCGACGCAATAGATTTTTCAGTAAATCTTCCAACACTGTATAACAAACTTACTAAAATCTTAAAAATATACTTTACAACACTTAATTATCAATAGTTTTTAAGATACGGCGTAAATATCTTAGTGCGTACTTCAATACGAAAGTTGTCGGAAAGTTCCCGCCATTTCGCGCTAGGACCTAGCTTTGAGTCCGTCTTCACGCGAGCATATGCGCGCCGCGACTGAAGGCTTGTTTCGACACAGCCTATACATACCCACTTATCTACGTTACAAGTTTTGTGATAAGCCCGTTTGTATCCAAAGGCTCTATATTCAAATTTCCCACATCAAAATTTACTCTGTATGGCGTCTGCATAAAGCTCATATTCGACTGACAAATAAAGCTTTAAGCCGTTTTATGCAGAGTACAATCGCAAGGCTCTTGATCCAAATTGAAGAAGGTATTGAGTAAGAATATTCCAGTCAGAGCATATTAAACTTTTAAGCTTCGCAATACAGTTGATTATAGCGCCACAGTGAAGGTATGAAAACCATGCGGCACGTTAGAAAACGCGTGAAATTTTTCCTTGCACGACAGAGACGGATATAGTTTTTCATGATAAAGGGAACTGCCTACACGTAAGGTAGTGGGGGTTATCTTAAAATGTTCTAAGATTCTGTATGAGAATAATATAGTCTTTTAGTATATGTGCCTATGTCACTTATGTATTTGATTTGATATATTGTATAGGCAGAAAGTTCTTGATCATAATCCATATGTCGTCAGTAAAAAGTATTGACGTATATACGTTTCTACGTAAGTGCATAAGATCTCATTCATAAAACATTAGTGCAGGGCATGCTCTCAAAGGACTAACTCCAAGTAAACGTTGTTTATTTTGTTAAGGAAGAAAGCCTGTACACAACTCGGGGAACGCCACATGTCAGAGCATGAATAAAAGAAGAGCTATGTTTCAGACTTTCAAACGTTCAGTCGGTATTTTTCAAAGCAATACCTACATTTTTCATGTTGCTACTTGGTCGTTAGTGCAAAAGTTGAATCAATAGCTGCTGCTGTGGCATTCAATTGTGAGTTTATCTTTTACTAAATGAAAGAAAATATCTAAATCTGGGGTTTGTTTCCGGGAATATTTTTCTTCTTCAATTTATAGTATATTTTGTGTTATTAGAGAAAATAGGAACGTAATACTACAACATTTTTGTTTTGAATATCGGCGTGTACGTAGAAAGCCTAGCAGATTTAAAACATTCCAACTTGTCTAACTGTCAGGTGAATACTGAAATCTACGATGCGCTTAAAACTTCGTAGTAACCAGCTAATGCAAAACGCAACTAATGAGAGTAGGTAAATTGTTATTTCAGCTTTAGATAAAAACTAGTGAACAAATAACATTTATATGTGGATTGATTTTAGTCGTCGTTTTACATGTTTTGATATATCTTTATCAGCTTTTACCGCAGCTATTATTTAGTGTACATCAAACTTTAAGTAGGTGTAGTCATCATACAGCTACTTGCACATATTAGCTATAGGCTGGCAAAGATAATTTTTAAAAGAAAGATGAACAGATATTAGTTTAGAAATATAAATGTGATAAGGACATACCACAAAATACTGAAATTAATTTTTGAAATTTCTAAAGAAGGTCAAAATATTGCATTATACTAGTTGGGAAGAAAAGAGCAAAAAGTTTAGGGCGTTATATAAATATCGCTTGAAAACCATGCATGCAGTGCTACGGTGCGGCGTAGCATATCGCTAGCGGAGCGTGCATACCGAGAAGAAAGCGTAATAATACTGAGCTACGAAAACCTTAGCTTACCTACTTATCTGAGAAGGAACAATTTCCTTTTATTTGTTATAGTATATTCCTTTTTTCCTACATGTCTTGAAAACATACATATTTATACCTACATCATTCGAATTATATCATAATACTTCATCTTGTTTTGTTAAATTCATCTCTATATTGTAATAATCCAAAATATATATGAAATAATTTCATCTTAGCAGTACATTAATATTTCAACCAAAGTGCAACCTTCAAAACTTTGTAAGTGAATTAAAAATCCGATGCCAATACGAAATAGTATCGTAGATTTACGACGCTGTATAAATTTTGAGTTGAAAATAAACCGCAGCCACCGTAATATGGTACCATTAGTTACCGGCTAGTTATCGCAAATAATATACTAAAGCAATTTATGAGTCATGTGTTTGACCCTAAATTTGTGCAATAAATTATGGTTTACTTTGTCGTTTATGAGGGCGGCTGCAGACATAACCCCTGCGCGGAACATGTGTGCCAGATTGCGGCAATAAGGCAAATTGTCTTTTTTATGAACGCCCGACAACGTAAAGTATTCACGTGAAGAACGTACGGCCGTGTCACTTACGTTACAACGAGATTTGAGTACTAATAACCCTAAAAAGGGTCAAACTAAAGATGCTATAAAACCTTCATAATAGCTTTCGGCTTTTATAAGATTGAAATTACGTGCTTCTACTGTGTGGGTATAAATCAATGACTGGGCTGTCAATAACAGATAACAGACATTTAAATAATTGAATAATAGCTAACCAAGAAACGACTATGTCATCATCAGCCTTGTATATAAACTGTCCCTCTGCTAGGCAATGCCCCTTTTCACTACACGAAGGGTAAGGCTGGCCAAGTGCAGGTTAGCAGACTTCACATGTCTTTCTAAAACTTTATCGAGAATTCTAAGAAATGCAGGTTTCTTCATGATGTTTGTTCGGCACCACTTTGTAAGCGATAATTAGCATATAAGCCCTAAGTTTCAAAAAGTCTGTCGTGGGTTCGAAAAACTTTCCACTAGGCTATTGCTACCCAGACTATGATACATTAAACATATATATAACTATGTGAAAGAAGAAATAAAACGATTTTACACATGTCACTATAGGAATATCAGCGGGCTGAGTCAGTTATAAGCGTCAGATGATATCCTGCATTGTACTTGCATCTAAACCTATTATGTCTGGACTTCAAAAGAATATAAACGAAGAGATGAAATGACAAAAAAAGCAATGACTCTGAGTTTGTTTCGGCCTTTCTTCTCAAGAAGTCATTTAGCTAGGAAAAGCCGGCTTCATCTAGAATAGGGTTTTGACATGTATAAGTGTTGTAAACAACCAAAATGCAGAAATAAACATGTCTTTATGTCTTTAATACAGTAGTGCATCGTAAATAAAGTTCTGTAAATATGTTGCCAACGTATTTACACTGTTTCAACTATACCTTTATGAATGAACGATCTGTTGATCGTGTAGATTAAATGACCACTGCGGCTTTTTTAAATAGAAAATCAGAAAAATAGACCGACAACTGAACAGTTTAAAAATATACTAAGGTACGATTGATTAAGTAAATAAACTTTTAGTCAGATAGCCTAGGGATATTATAACTGCATCGCAGCAAACCTAGGCGGTGATGATGGGATGAGCTTGATTCCTTGGATAAAGATTGTCCATGAAGGCTAAAAATAGAAACAGATGGAAGGAGAGTCCTTTGCTTTAGAATGGGACGTTACGAGCTATTTAAAATAACTTTACACAACAGTTGTCTTTAAGTCAATTTGACTTTTGAGCTTTATTCTGACGTAGTTTAACTGACCGCAGTGAAACTAAATGCAAATAAAAAGTCCATTAACATGTCTGCTACTACTTTATAACATAATATTGTTGAAATTATCGCTCCTGCATATTCATACTACAGTTTTGAAATTAACCCTAAACTATTAAAGTACATCCTTACTAAATCCGTTAGTATTTTTTAATGATCCTAATAATAATCTCAACCATCTTCAAAAAATCCTTTTAACACTATTACCTATATGTAGAATCCCTATAAACTAATTATACATTCTTATGTATACAATTATTCTGTTAACCAATCAAAGTTCTTGCTCTACTATACAACATTATTTCAACTTTAATATATCTCTGTTACTTTCTAACATATAAAATCGTTCGCATATTTCCAATACATAAAAATATAGTGGAACTTTTCAAATTCCGTTCATGGCAGTAAGAGCGCAGTACACTTGTACCCTTCGGGCCATTTGTCTTCCGTACCTGAGAGGTGTCCAGTGTGAACTGAATCCAGAAGTTAATTTCACGGGATATTTCTCCTACTGCAAGAAAACGACTCCTTATTTTAAAGCACTCTTGTGTAAAATAGAATTAATTCATTTTCCCTTGAAGCACTGTAGGTGGATTAAGTTAGGATACCTTGCGACGAAAAATTAAGTTACATTTTTTAAGGATGCCGGTACGTTGGGATTGTTTGAAAATTCTTAAGGAAAATAGGGGAGTTTCTTTTCTTGGTCGTTCAATCGTTGCTACGTAAATACATGTACATTAAAGGACATCAGATTTGCCTTCATTAGTTTATTTTTATACTATTCGCTGTACAAGAAACGTGGTTTATTTTTCTTAATAGTTGGCGCAGTGGTGAAGTAGTGTACGCTTATTATAATTTGTAGAATATTTTGTACGTGTGCACAATTGTGTCGGACTCGTACGGCTCCGTGCCTTACTTATATAGGTGCTTTTGTTAAAGAAACATGATTGTAGATATATTTATGTAGCGCCTTTCTATCATAAGGTGTTTTTTAGTTCATTCACTATTTTGACTTACACTTGGCCAATTTATTTTATTTGTTGAAACAGTGGCAACATTATTATTTTTCTTTCCTTATTTTATTGTGTATATTTCAATCGTTCACTTACACGGTTCATGAAATAAAGCCTATTGACGGACATGCAACGGTGGTTAGTAATAACTATCAGGACGATAGATCTCCTTTGTTACGTAATATTTATATTTATATATGTGGGTGAAGAATTTAATAATTTTCTTTACCAATTATTTGTTGTAGGACCGCTTTTCGGTTTAGTCGGTTTAGTATCTATCCAACTTCGTAAATAAAAACAATAACATTTTAAAACTGAACAACAATCTACCTTACACTCGTGTGTACAATTTATTGCTTTCCAAAAACGACACATACGCGTCACATATAATAACGATACAACTGATCTTGAACCATTATCCGAGGGAGCTCGCGACTCTAGCGAAACTTGTTAGCCATTATTTTCATGACATATTTCACAATAGCAGAACGCCGCACGACGTTATACGTATCCACTACAAAATTCACGATGCGTTTAAGAATAAGCACTTTTGTGTACAACTTATGTTTGTGTAGAACTAAAAGATCCTGACATTTAGATTGTTTAGAAGCGTTTTAGTATTTACATAGATGAAATACTCAAATTGATAAATAACTATACTTTCTCGACATTTTTGTGTACTCTTTTCCTTATATACGCCTGGCCGCTTCTTTACGCTGTACATCTGTCAAAGCTGTACGCTGAAAGTCACGCTTTTTTACATACTATCACCACAACACTCACCATACCTTCAGATTTTAGACGGCATATTCTAATCAGCAAGATGTACACAACTAGCTCACGGGATGCGCGCATGATATACATAATGTCTGCTTAACCTCCCATGTATAAGCGGGCCTAATGCTCATTCATTATAGTATTGAACTGTTTATTTTTAAGAAATTGACACGTACTGTTATTGTTTCTTATTCTCTAAGCACACTCGCTAAGAAATAGATAACATTTATTTTAATTATATTCGATTCATATTTGTAAACACATTAACGCTTTTTAAGTAGCTTCATGTAACAGCCAACCTCACCCGCAACAATATTAAAGTTCTCAATAACATCAACATCATTAGGATTCGTAATTTCCTCGAGTCAATCAAATGCTACCAATCAACTTGTATCTATCGCGAAATAACGTCCCGTGAGAGATGTTTAATTAAACTTCATGAAATCTGAACAAAAGTGTCATATCTCCTGTCGACGTTCGGCCTTTCATATGACCAGAAAACATGACCTCTATTTCATTATCCGCTTAAACTGGATCTGAGGAAGAGTCGTGGTTAAGAGAGGTCTATGTTTATTGGTGACAATACATGCTGTGTTGTTAGAAAGAGAAGCAACAAAGTGAAAACAAATCAACGATACGGTACTGCTACGGACGTTTTTATTTTGTCTGCTACGTAATTGAATTTTGTGGTCGGTCCGATCATAGCGGATACGAGCTAAGTCTGTATACAAATAGCATGCAAATATCGCAAAGCACATATCGTTAAAAGTTTTTCATAAAGGAGAATATTCAGGCTTTGTAAGGTGCCTACGTCGTGACTGCTAGCTTGTAAAAGAGTTATGTAAATACATTTTAAATAAAGTGCACTTAGAATTCCCTTGACAAGTGAGTGTAACCAACCATGTTTGGTTATGCGTGTGTGTAGTACTATGTTACGTAGCTTTAACTTCTTTGAATTATTACTAAGGCAAATCTGCTCAGTTACCTATTTCGACCTGAATCGAACCACTAGTGTAATCAAGCGATGGAAGCCTAATGGTTAAAGACTTTTCCAAACGTTGCTGATTTGGGTACATATTGCGTTTTGTCATTCGACACCTCTTTTCTATTGCTTACCTAGAACTCATACATAAATTGTAAGCTATTCCGTAGAAGGAATAAGGACCATGGTAGTAAAAAGCTTGTAACTTTCATTTAAATAGCGCTTTTAGTTTTTAAGTGTGGTTCAAATCTTGCAATGTGAATTAAACTGAGTTACTCAAACTCAAACTCAAAATCGTTTATTCATCTAGGTCACAAAGTGACGCTTATGAACGTCAATTTTTTAAATTGAATTACTTAATGTTTCTACATTTACATTTACTGCCTCGTTCGCAAAGCAATAGGTAGAACCACGAGAAAGAACGGGCAATAAAACTCGTGGCCACTCTTTTGAATCGCCAATATTATGTTAGGTACATATGTATTTAATTTTTGTAAGGAGCTGCAACTGTTTCACATTGTACTAAATTACTTGAAAATAGTAATTAGTTACAGACATAATACTTAAGAAATTAATGCAGTTACTAAATTAAGTGCCTTAGTTAGCCTTCCAATGTGAATATTGTGTAACAGGAGCATCCACTTACGTCTTATAATGTAGGCAACTTGCGACCATGTTCAGAACTATGGTGGAAATGTATGTTACAGAAGTGACTGTACATGAATACACAAAATTACAAAATCATTAGTTTACAGCCCATGATCACGAGTTATCTTCATCTTAGAGTGCAGTAAAACTTTAATAAAATTAGTGGAACAACAATGCAAATGTAAATGTAGTACCTAAGTTTAATGACCTAATAATACATGAACAGTAATTTAAAAGAACTAGAAATATTATATAAAGATTAACTGAAAAATGCAAAGTATGTATATGATTCTAATCTTAATATATAAAATCCTTGCGTTACTGACTGACTGACAGACACGCTACAGCCGAAACTATTGAGCGCAGGAAGCTCAAATTTGGCATGTATGTTTCTTGGGGACCGTAGGGGTGCACTAAGAAGGGATTTCCCGAAATTCCCACGGGATCGGCCAAAACGGGTAAATTTAAAAAAATGCGGGCGTAGCTGCTGGCATCTTCTAGTTAGGTATAAAGATCATGAGTTGTCTACCGTAAGTGACCAGCTATCTTTATCACTGAAATAATAATTTATAGTATAATAACCTTTCTTAATAAGGCAGTCTTTTATTTGAGTTTTAAATGTACTAAATGGTAATTCTAAAATACCAATTGGTATTTTATTGTAAACACGGATACCTAGCCCTACAAAAGAATTATTAACTTTATGTAAACGATGTTAAGGGGCATATAACCTATGCCTGTTTCGAGTATTTATGTTATGTATATCGCTTTTTGTGGTAAATAAACCTATGTTTTGCCTAATGTACAAAATATTAGCAAATAAAAATTGCGAGGCTACTGTAAGAATTCCTATAGACTTAAACTTACTTACTGTCCGGAGGAGTTGGAATTACGCATGATAATTAACTTTCAATGACAATAATGTATTGAAATAATCTACATGATTAAACACTACATTAAGGATTAGCGCTAAAACGGGGCACTTATCAACAGTTTTTTAAATACGTATTTTAGTATGATAAAGCTTGCTCATTAAATATTTCAACCCCGCTGGCCTATACTTTCATTCTTCTAACACATTTATTTATTTTATACATTGTACACTTAGGTACATAAATTTTCAAGTAATAATACTATACTAAATACAGTAGTAATATAACAACAAAGGGTGGCCTTATTGCTAACAGATATTTCTACCAGGCAACCTTTGGATGGAGATACTGACCGATTTTGGGATGAATAAGAAAATAAAGTTGAAAGAAAGCCGAAGAAATGCCCGACTCCTTTGCTCTCTGTTTCTCTCTAATAAACACATAACACTAAAAAAACATAATTAAGTAGACTACACAACTTGTTTAGAAAATAGTAAGTACCTTTTTTATTTTTTATCTGAATGCGAACGAGGTGAGCACATACTTTAAACGTACAAAGAAAAAGTAAGAATCACCATCTGCGTCCATTCACACGTTTTTGCTAGATTGCTTTCGCACTCGAACAAGGAACAGATTTTTTGCACTCAAAAGATGAATTGTTTCGGCTGAATAGATTTTTGCTAGCGCGATTTAAATTCACGTATAATCTTCATGCTTCAAATGTGTTTTATTGAAAAAATGTTTATTGCGTTTCCTTTTTATTACTTATATTGAACAACTAGCTGAGTCCGCGGTTATACCTGCGTTTTTAAGTGCTACTGCTCCATAACCAAGGCTTATAGCGTGATGTTATTCAGCCTTCCTCGATAAATGGACTATCCATCCTATAGAAAAATAATTATTCAAATCGATACTGTAGTACTTGACATTAGCGCGTTCAACCAAACAAACAAACTCCTCATATTAATATAAATTTATATTATTAGTAGGTACAAATATGTGTAGGTACGCTTTTAAAGTGAGACATATTATTATGAACTTAAAACTTTTGATCGCAAAGTAGATAAAGGCAACTGAAAAGCATATAAATTCCCCAAACTGATCGAAAAGATGCATAAATAACACATTTATAGATGAAATAAATAATAAAGCCACTCGGGAGATATAAAGAATCATTTATAAAGTGTAACAAAGGGCGGACCACAAAGAGGCCATCAGTCAGAAATCATAACTCATCGTAAGCATGCAGTCAATAGCGGGTGTCAAAACACTCCTCAGCGCCATTCAATACGGGCTGTTTATAAATAATTCAATATTGCCCTGATGTTCTCACTTCGAGAAGTACGGTTGGTAAAGAAATATATTCATGTGAATTATATTCATTTCTATCTGTATGTGTAGCTTCTACAATTTATTTTCGGGTTTTCGTAATTCGGTTTGAATGCTTAGGTTTAAATATTATTGTTCAAATTGACCCTGTTTTTTAATATTGTAAATTTTTGTTAAGCGTTGTTATATTGGAAGAACAAGAATGAATGAACTACTTGGTTTGTCAATTTGCTTGATTTCTCAACTATAGTACTAGGACACAATAACGGTACTTATTCGCTAGGTATATTTAATTGCAACAGCCCCAGTGACAAGAAATATGAAACTGAACCCTAAGCAGGCAGCCCTAAGAGTTCGCCAGAACGTTCCTAACCTGACCTTTAAATCCATCCATTTCCAGGATGTAAAGGAGCGGTACGATATTATCTTTAAAATAGAGAAAATAGAACCACATTTTTAAAAGTGTGAAAAAGAAGGTGCGCGCGTATAACACGTAGTTTTTACTTAGAACGAACCAGCTCCGTGGAGAATAACGTAGATATATATTTTCTCCGTGATAAATGGTTCTGCTACACGTCTAAACATTTAATTTCTAATTCCACACGAGAATACTGGACTAACTATAAAATTTTATTTATATGCTGTGTGTTTAGTTCATAAATTATAACTCAGTTTACAGTGCGTGTTGGTAATATACTAGACTAATACAACTAGCATCGTACTTTTTCATTAATTCATGACGTCAAAGTTTACCAACTATTCAACAGTCTAATATCAACGTGAATCTCAATGTAACAGATCAAAAAAGACCATCATCAAATCGAAAAATGTACAGCCGTCAACGTTCATTCAAACTATTAAATCGTGTCACGAACTTTCGATTACGATTCGAAAATGGTGCCAGTGAGAACTAATATCAAATAAATAGTATAGTGTACCTATTCAAACTTTTCAAATTATTCAATATTACGTTTGATGACAATAATTAGGTATCATTGATATGAAAATTATAAATAAACTAGAGGACGCCAGCGGCTTCGCACGCACATATTTTCGAATTTCCCGTTTTGCCCGATCCCGTGGGAATTTCGGGAAATCCCTTCTTAGTGCACCCCTACGGTCCCCAAGGAATATACATGCCAAATTTCAGCTTCCTGCGCCCAATAGTTTCGGCTGTAGCGTGTCTGTCAGTCAGTCAGTAACGCAAGGATTTTATATATTAAGAAGATAAAGAAATAAAATTAATGCACGTTTGGTGTAGTAGTATATGGGATAGACCTACCAAAAACGGGACTTTATAAGACTATCAGTAACTATCAGAGTTATCATTTCAAACAAACTTCAAGTGTGTGCAACGACATTAGAAGCCCGTCCAATTGCACTGAGTATTGTGGATTCTATCATCACAGACACAACACTTACGGCGGCGGCGGCCCGGTCACGGCCTACAGCGATGGGCGGCAGCGGCGAGCGTTTTCGATGTACATGGCGCGTTTACTGTGACGCGGCGCGCGGCCGCCTTAGGGTAAATGCGCCATGTACATCGCCCCTGCCGCGCCGCTCGCTGCTTAGACCGATCTCGTGACCAGGCCGTTAGAGTGAGCTACAAATAGTTGTTTCTAGTTTAGGTGTACTTTGTGTCCGTTGATTAAATGTTTCTAAAGTCCTCTGTGGCACAAGATATCTGCCCAGTACGAGAGATTTCCCAAAAGAAATTACCATTGTTAATAAATAACAAGAATTTACGATCATGCAATTCGTAACACATTAAACAGCAAGTATAAAGAGCAAGTCGTAGCATTTATAGAAATATTTTTGATTTTAATGCACTGAATAAAAACGTTTTACTGAATACAAAAAAGGTTTTATCATGCTGAAAACCGCCCACATTCATTGCCGTTGAAATACCTAGGCAATCTAAGCACAAAAGCGTCTGTTGTTTTCCCACCGTACTTTAGAAAAAATGAGCGAGCTCTCGTTTATCTTGCGTGCCATTTCAAGTGAGCCCTTCGTGTGATTATCGTCAGTGAACTCTGTACCTGCACTCCAGCGACCTTTATAAGAAGCATACTCGGCTTAAGAGGCGCGCTCAGCAAGATTTTGGTTATATCATTAAAATTAATAAGTAAACCTGCGGCTCCAGATAGCGTCGCTGTCTTCCATATTTTTGTATTAAGTGGATGATACCTGCGTGTTTTAATTTAAATTACACCTTGAAACTATGCCTTTCTATTTATTGTAATATAGTATATTTATGTAAGTTTTTAATTAAAATGTGTATCGGGATATAAACTATCTACGTATTAGGGTTCCGATATTTCAGCTCTGTTGCAAGCCGCAAGCGTCATAATCAAGGACCATTAATCGTATGGACAGATTGTTGCATGTGTGATTATAGCGCACGCAATAGGGCGAAATATAGGTGCTTCAAAATAACGGTATGTATCTTGCTAACAACAACGTTATGAAAGGTGAAAATGCTATGTAATGTGTAAGTTTGTGAGGTGGTTCTATGGATTAATATAGCTAATAACATCAAAACAGTACATGGAGAACTTTTCGGCCGGATAACCCTCCGAACCCTAGGCGGTTGAATCCGCGGGAAAAAGCTTGTACTTTATGTATATAAACATTTTAGTGGCAATGCAAATGACAACGACATTAGTCGTTCTTTATTGGTGTGTAGGGACACATTGTTTATTTTATGCATGACTTGCAATTTCACCGATGACGCGTGGCTGCGCCCGCCATGCATTTAGTCACAAATAAACCACAACGCAACGCACAATAAGTCGTTTCTATTCCATTTCCCCAAAATATTGGCGAACACAAAATTAGTACCTACTCTCACACTCACACAGACTCATACAAGGATACAAAACCCCACAGGTTACAAATTCACCGGGTTACCAGTACTGTTCTTATGTTTAAGAAAACATAATGTTAAAAGTTAAAATAATATCTTCTTATTCCTGCTCTATTCCGATAATACTTGGGGCGGCATAGAATGTTTTTCTCTTTCATTCTCTCCTATCAGACATCATCCGGTTATTCACTCCCTTTTCATTCATGTCATCCTTCACACAATCCATCCATCTTTTCTATCGTCTACCTCTTGCTTTAAATCCCTCAACTTTCATATTCATCACCTTTCTAGTCACATACTAAAAGTTAAAATAATATATGACAGTTAATATTATATAAATGGTGATATTATTTACATCTACATGCGACTGTTTAGATAAATCTTGTAAAGATGTAGCCCAGTTTCGCTCTGTGTAGATTTTATTGCCAGCACAATAATCCTCGTAGACAGAACAGAACAAAAACAACAATTCTTAAAAGATTTACAACGATACGAAACGGTTTTATTTAATGTAAAACAATTTTATTGAGACATTCTTTGTTTGTTTTGCTTTACATAAGACTGTTACGTTTATGTCATTATTGAGATCTGCTTCGACAAGTGTAAGCTATTCCTTTTGTATTTAATGGTAGAGAATTTAAAAATATTGTGCCTTGTACATTTTTAAGAGAATGAGAAATACTACAACGTTGGCTGATTATATTATAATAAAAAGTATATGTTTGTTGTAATCACAAGATTGTGATGACATTGTCAATGTTTATATCTCTATGCGGTCTTTAGCGTGAAACCTATATTTTGATGATGGCCACTTTCTCGATTTATGTCATTCTTCTCGCTTTCTAAGTCTCGATAACGGGACCACGATAGGTCCAACAATGAATAAAATTATAAAGTGAGCAAATAAATTCAAAATGCTTTATCAATGTCGATTAATGTATTATGTATGATAAATTACGACCACACGTAATGGTATAGGTTTATTTTTTGTGAGCAATGATTACAGACAAACAGCGATAAAACCATCTTAAAATCATCTTGCAATAATCACAAACACACAATACATGGTAATATACTTAGACAAATGATTGGTATCGCTTCGCTATACTAGACCCCGCGCTGCCTAAGAAAAATAGCTCCGTAAATGAGGCAACTCATTATGACAAACAAAAGCAACACGACGCATGCGTGAAGAATTGTGTTGTCAGCTTCTCAACAGTAACCCGAGTAAATGGGAAAATATTTTATTCTGTGGTCTAGCGGATTATTTCTTGGTCTCATAATCAGTTAAGAAAATTCTTAAAAATTACAATTCTTTAAAAGCATCAATATATTTGTGTATAGGTTAGGCGTACCGCGTAAGTAAAATGGTGGGTATATTATCCAATGATTAGGCCTCATTTTATTATGATGGTTTGTTTTATGTAATATTATTATTTTGCGAATTATGATCAGATATAACCACAGAGAAAATAAGGTGTTTCCAAAACAGTGCTTTCTATTTCCATGCTACTAGTCCATATAAATTTAGTTTGACATTATTAATTTAACATGAATAGTCGTAAAAACTACTAACAACTAACATTTTTCACCTTGTTTATAAAGGTATAAACATAAAATAATATAGGAAAAGGTAAATTATATAATAAATAGGTAATATAAAAGAAATAGTAAAATATAACGAAATACAATACGAGTAACTATAGATTCACATAATAAAAATCTCAACTGTGGGGAAGTTGATTCTTGTACTAGCAGCAACACTGAATGGCTTTTTCGTTTTTTTGTAATTTTATGTTGAAATTTCATAATTATTCTTATTTTACAGATAGTATGTGATACCGGAGACCTTCTTATTTTTTGCTGAGTTACTTTTACTCAGAACAAAAGCGCAACTTGGCATTGTACAGCTAATTATTTCCGTAATTAATTTGGTGGATAGGTATACGGCTGTCAGTGTGACAGGCTCAACCATGCCAGCTGGCATGGTTTTTTCTGCCTCATTTTACAAATATGAGGGCTCCGTCTAGTAGAGCAGAGCGAGACCAATCATTAGTCTATGGTAATATAATTATTTATATACAACGCAGCACACACCCACGAAAGAATCAAACACATTCAAAACAAAAATTGCGCATTCAATATTCAAAAGTGGAACAGGATTGCAGTTTTAACCTAGGGGAACGTAAAACCATTTGTGAGCATGTTACACCGCTATTCAAATACGGTGTTATTCGTTGCAGAATTCTTTTATGTCGTAAAGGAAGCGTTGTGAAGGCTGTGATCGTTGAAGTCGCCTTTCAGCTGATATAAACAGCCGTGGAAGAACGACGCTCCGTCGCTTCCCGGGCCCAGTCATCGTACCAATACTTCCGTTGCACTCTGCACTGACTAGACAAGTAGACAGACGACACTTTCAAACATTTATTTCTAAATTATTATTTTCACTAAACATTGTGAAATAGCGAGCGATAGCCTAATGGAGAGACCGACAGACAGCTATACAGAGGGTCCCGGATTCGAATCCAGGGTAAGCACCACTGACAAAATTAAGTGCGTATTTAATTGTTAGTTATCGTTTGTTAAATTATAGCTTACCCTTCTCACAGTTAAAAGAGGCCCGTGCCCAGTAGTGGGACAGTATATAATTAGATACAGGGCTAATGATGATGATAACATTGTGAAACGTCGGCAAAATTCTAACCCGTACTAGAAAAAAAATGCAGCAGAAATACGAGTCCATAAATCAAGCGTAAAATTTTCTAAACTAACAACAGACATAAATAACTGCCTGAATGTGTGTACAGTGATATGTTTTTTATTCTAGACACATTCAAATTAAAAATACGTCGTGAATAAAAGTTATTGCTAGTGAACTGCGGTCGAAAGGGCATAACAATGCTTACAAAAGCGCTTAATTTAGATGAAGGTGTTAACAAGAAAAAAAAAATGAAGTGGAAATTACAGTATTAGGTAATAGACCTAAGTCAAAGATTTCATTGTGTTTTCTATAATATTTATTCGAGTATATGAAGTACGTTTAGTCAGCGAATTCCTTTGTACCATATTCGCCGGACGTATTGAGATTTCCACTTACACACGCAAGAATAACACGACGTGCGTCGCGTCAACGGCGAAACACATCATTTATCTTACACAAACGGGTAAAAATACTAAGTATGTTGCTTGTACGAACAACCTGTTACTACCTCTGATGGTTTCTTGATGCTTTTATGATGTCCTGTCCACGACGACGGATGCGAATATTTTGTAACATCGCTCAGTTTTTTATTACTTCGTGTCGGAAAAGGATTGAAGAGTGATATCTTACGTTTTATATGAATAAAGAACACATATCTATTTTGGTAAAGAATAAAAGAGTTTCTGTTATAGGAACTTTAAGTGAACTTTGATATTTGTTGACTATATATAAGATACGATAATGAAATACTTATATACAAGAATAAAGTGGAAGCTAAGGGAGAAACACTTTAGAAAAAAAGCGACATGCTCAAATGGACGTCATGCTCATTAACCACGCGAAAGAGCATGGATTAAAAATATTAAGAGGTACCTAGTGTTGAGGATCTGTTGTTTATCTATACTGGCAGATGTAAGAAGCACACGTTGTCTGGCCACTGTACTAAATCATCATCATCATCCTCCTAGCGTTATCCCAGTTTCAATGTGGGGTCCGCTTAATACTCTAACTAACTAACCTAACCTAACCTAACCGGATTTGGCTGAATATTAGCTTTTTAATGAAGCGACTGCCTGTCTGACTTCCGCAATCCGAAGGGATAGCGATATTGCATGGCTTAGACTAGTGTCAGTTTATTTTAGAAGGTACTGACGCCCTGTTACTATTGTCAAAGATTTTCATGACAACCGGGACCGACGGCTTAACGTGCTCTCCGAGGCACGGGACAAGCGATAATTAACAATTCAATACGCACATAACTTCGAAAAGTCATTGGTGCGCGCCGAGTCATTGGTGCGCGGGCCACTATAATAAATATTTACAGTTAAATCTAGTTATACTATACCCTGCAGGTATAATTATTACTAGACATGGTACCTCGTTGCCATTGGGCAACGAGGCACCATGTCTATTAATATAGGTAATATATTATACATACATTCAGAGACTCACGCCTGTTTCCCGGAGGGGTAGGCAGAGACTACGGAACGCTATTTGCAACGACCCTGACATATCTCTCTTGCTTCATTCACTCCCATCAGATTACTCATGCATGCTCTTCTGTTCAGGGTACTTCTAACCTGTCCTGTTTTTAGGATGTCTCCAATCTGGTCAGAGAACGTCCGCCTAGGCCTTCCCCTTCGTCCTGTCCCATCCACACTTGCCTTATATATCTGCTTGGTCAGTCTTTTGTCATCCATCCTCTTGACGTGCCCAAACCACTTTAGCATACCTATCTCGATGCTTGTCACTACATCTTCTTTTAACCCACAACACTCTCTTATCGCACAATTTTTTACTCTGTCAGTCAAAGACACACCACACATATTTCTCAGTCCTCTCACTTCTACAGCATTTATTCTACTTTCATGACTCTTCTGCCATACTCAACTTTCACTACCATGCATAAGTGTAGGTACCAATACCCCTCTATGCACAGCCAAACGTGCCTTTTTGGATACGTTATGACTGTTCATAAAAGCCTTCAAAGCTCCATTCACCCTATTACTCTTCTTTCAATATACCTGATCATCAGCATAAAGGGGGCATTTGACGAGTAACCCATTCATCCTTAATCGACAGTCACTATGTTTCAAATCTGGCAAACAACTGTCCATGAATACGTTGAACAGCCACGGCGACGCTACACATCCCTGTCTAACACCTGTCTCGATGGTAAACCAGTCAGTGTACGACCCGTTTATCCTCACACAAGCTCTGGAATCTTCGTAAAGGGATTTCGGAGCTCGTATGAGGCTGCTGTTCACCCTATACATCGACAGTACCGACCACATTTCATTGCTCACCACTTTATCGTAAGCCTTTTCCAAATTCACGAATGCGCAATAGACCTTTTGACCTTTGGCCAAGAATTTCTCGACTATGCACCGCAAGGAAAATACTTGATCCGTGCACCCCATACCCTTTCGGAATCCCGCTTGTACATCCCATATTTTCTTGTCGGTTACTTCCATAAATCTTTCAATCAGTATCTTAGCATACAATTTTCCAATAATGCTGAGAAGGTTAATGCCTCTATAGTTCTTGCGGTCTTGTTGCGAGCCTTTTCCCTTATAAAGAGGCACAACTACAGCTGTAGCCCAGTCGTCAGGTACTCGGCCGGTACTCCAGCACAAGTTAAACAAGCGCTGCAGCTGACCAACTATGATGCCCTGTCCAGCCTTCAGCATTTCAACTGTAATCCTATCATATCCTGCAGCCTTACCTAATTTCATTCTTCCCAGCGCCTTCACAATTTAATCCACGCCAATATCGCTTTCATCATTGCTGTTATGACCATTCATTTTGGCGCTCGATGTCTCTATCGCCGGTCTTTCAAATAAACCTTCAAAATACTCCTTCCATCTCTTCAGCACGCATGATTCACCATTCAGTTTCTTTCCATTATTGTCTCTGAATTGACGTGTATTCTGAGGATTGAGTTCTTCCTCGAACTGCACGAACGGATTTCCAGAAAATCTTTATGTTTCTCCGGAAATCTTCAGATAATCTGCTATCAAACTCATCTTTCTTTTCCTCTTTCTTCCTTTTTACAATTTCTTTCACTATTCTTTTAGACCTAACAAACTCTTTTCTTGCTTCATCTATGTCATCACTCATTGCCTTTCCCATTCTTTCATTTGCTCTGGCAGCCAACCAATCTAACCACGTTTCTTCTTCTCTGATACTGCTGATTGTACATCCTTGTCCCACCATGTATTCTTAACCTTTCGTATGTTCCTTCTCTTCATCACACCACATACTACATCAGTCGAAACATGATCCTGCCCATCCTTGATGAAATCCTACCTGTCCTCTGTCATATCCTTAATTACTCAGTTACCACCGGTATCTTTCCATCAGCGTGGAAAGATGCCCAAATAATTCCTTTGCCAAAAAAATCCAAACCTAGCTCCTTTTCTGACTTCCGACCTATATCCATACTCCCGTTCCTTTCCAAAGTCCTTGAACGTCTTGTGCATACACAACTCTCTTCCTTTATTTCCAAAAACACTCTCCTAAAGACTTCACTTTCACTTTCACTCTCCTTTTCAATCCGGTTTTCGCACTGGTCACAGTACTACCACGGCATTGGTACATATCACTGATGAGATTAGGCTGGGAATGGATTGTGGAAAGCTCACACTATTGTCCTTACTCGATTTTAGCAATGCATTCAACACCGTGGACTTCCACGTCCTGCTCGGCATACTGCGCTCTATTAACATATCTCCAACGGTGATTGACTGGTTTCGTAGTTACCTGTCTGGACGCCGACAGCGTATACGCGTTGAGAAATCATACTCTTCATGGAGTAATACGACTGCCAGTGTACCGCAGGGTGGCGTTTTATCTCCGCTACTTTTCGCAATTTTTATAAATTCTATCTCTAAACATCTACTTTTGTCCTACCACCTTTACGCAGATGACCTGCAGATATATTCGCAGGCGCCGCCATACTCTATTTCAAATGTATTATCTACCATAAACAGGACCTGGCGCAAATTTGTAAGTGGAGCAAAAATTATGGGCTAAAATTAAATCCAACCAAAACCCAGATCATTCTGATTGGCAGTTCCAGGATGATGTCTAAGGTCAATCCGTCAAAACTCCCTCTGATTCAATTTGATGGAAACATCTTACCATTAACAGACAGCGTGAAAAATTAGATTAGACAGTGGGAATTTATCTGGATAAGACTCTATCCTGGGGATGTCAGGTGCAGGAAACCAGTCGGAAATTGTTTGCTTCGGCGGGGTCGTTGCGCAGGTTGCGAAACTTTCTGCCTATAACCACCAAAATCATTGCTTCTCCCAATATTCGATTATGCCGATGTCAGCTGTCTTGATCTCAATGAGGAGCAACTTGATAAACTTGAGCGTCTCCAAAACTTTTGTTTTAGATTTATATTTGGTTTACGCAAATATGATCATGTATCTGAATTTCATAGCAGGCTTAAGTGGCTCCCAATTCGCCTTCGCAGGAATACTCATATTCTAATATTAGTATATAATGTTTTGTTCAATCCTAATACTCCCCTGTATCTCAAAGAACGGTTCAAGTTCCTTCATGACACAGATACAAAGTTCCTGAGGTCGTCAGAGGATCTGCGATTGCAGATGCCAACGCATTCCACAAACTTCTTTGATAAATCCTTTTCAGTTCAGGCTGTACGTTTGTGGAATGCGCTGCCAGTTGAGAGTAGACGAGCAAAATCACTGAACATCTTTAAAAACATGTTAAAACAGCACTATTTGTCAAGGTGATTGCATTATTGCCCATAACTTTTTATTAGACTATATTATTATGTATCTTATTATATATATATATACATATATATATGTTTATATTATATGTATTATATGTATTGCCTATATGTAGTGTGTATATAATATATTATATATGTATGTCACCGTACCTATTTAGTAGGTATTTATTTTATGTATAATAAGCAAAAAATATAAATATCAAAAAATTCAAAACTACAACATCAAATACTTTTGGCTCCTTCTACAGTCATGAGTCCATTCCTAATGGTTGCCTGGAAGAAATTCGCACGCATTCGGACACTACACATACTACCTCTTCTTTAAAGGAATGCCATAATTCTTCCATATCATGTATGCCATCGAACCTCTCAAATTTTGCTATCAATCTTCGTTTATACTCATCTTTCACATCTTTCTCTTGCCGATTTTCTACTTTTAGTCTTTCCAAGAAGGGTCTTGAAAATAGGGATTTTCATTATGTTCTCGGTGTCGCCATCCTTTGAAGAGCCCACTTATCTGGCTCAACACCAAGAAGTGGTCTGTGTGGATGCCGATCCCTCGATACACCCTAGTATCCAAATAATGATAATATATTATAGAATGTATATTACCTACTGAAAAGAAATATATAATTTCTAAAGTAATAATAAATTCTATAATATTTAGAGTTTAGCTATTTCTTCGGCGCTATAATTAAGGCAATATTACGCTATGAAAATAAAATGAATCCGTATACGCGCAAGTAGATAAGACCTTATCACAGTAATAGATTAGACTAGAACTTACTGAATAAATTTTATCACAAATGTACAAATGAAATTGTTAAAGCAAATAAAAGAAACAAATATATTTTTCGGTAATGCAGTCATTGAGATTAAAATTAAATTTATGCAACTAACTTCTGTTTAAGACTTAGATAGCGAGGTGGAAACTTCTTTATCTAAGCTTTTAAACGAGTTCAACGATCTCCTTACCGGATTTTCTTTTGTTCAAATATAAGCGGACGAGAGATCAAAATTTATTACTAATCCCGCAGTTATTTTAATGACGCAACAGAAAGAGTACAAATATTTATTTATTATTTATACACTTTATTGTACACCAATAAGGACATTTTAGGGAACTTCACATTTGATACCGCACAAAGGGCGGCCTTATCGATAAAAACAATTTCTACCAGGCAACCTAGTTTTATAGTGTAGTATAACCGCACTTTTAAATTAAAATAATGATGAATTTGACGTTTTGTTCCAATTTACGAAAGTATTTTAACTGCCTGAAAGAGTAGATAGACAGTATGTTCTCGAGGCAGTAAAGAACATTTCAGATAGATTCCACAATATTTTTTTTAGTTTCACCCTTTGATTTATTCAAATCCTGTGTCGTGGAGGACTTACAAATATATCAACGAACACAAAGACCAAGACGTGAAACGACAATTTGCCGGGCACACAAAGTGCCGAACTTACACATTAACAATTCTTAAGTGTAGAAATGCAACATCACCGCATACGAATTTAGTGATAGTTCTAAGCTTTACTTAAAACTTCAATAAAGCGCGGGACGCCCAAAAATTAAAAATTAAAAGTACAAATACTACAGTGCGGTGTGGACAGTAAGAAGTATTAGTAAGATTTATAATTGTTATCTAAGGGTGAACTAGGCGAGGCAAACTTATTGCGGAGTCGCGTGCTAGCACTTAATATATTACGATGCCTTAGCCAAAACGTCTCTGTTTGCCACTATCCCGCTTTGTTTACTAACAAATAAAAGCTTTTTAATTTCTTAGCAGAATGATCGTGTTCGGAAATGGAAAGCCCTTGAAATTGCGAAGTTAATGAAGTCTGCTTTCAAAGCCCTTTGTAAGATTGGCTTCTAAAACCACCAAAAAAGTTAAACCCTTTTGTTTGACTTAATATAATAGGTATTCTGTCATTTTTTGCACGCTAAGTATAAGAGTTATATACTAAGTATATGAATACAAAAGTTCATATACTGTATATGAATACAGGATTTAAACTTATATTTTTTTTAATCTAAGGATCATTTTGTCTCGTGCACTCTGTGTCATAGAAACTAAATAAACGATAAAAAGATTCAATGACGTCACTAAAAGGGCTGCCATATTTAGGAAATGATCAGGACATATCCGTCGCAAGTAAAAAAAATCAAGTGCACGCAACTGACAGCCCTATGGACCCCTTGTTAATATTAAGCAAACTTGCATCAGCCCCCGAAAATTATGACATGAAACAGTGTCCTTTAACAAAAGAGAGACAGATGAAAGAAGAGTGTAGAAGTCCTTTCATGATAGTTTTATGTTCATACATTCTAAAAGAATAGCTACATCAATAACAGGCTTTATTTCAAAGTACATCGTCACCTGCATTCTATAAATATTTTAACCAATACCACAACCGAAACACCGTTGTACTGAAACTCAAAGGAAAACTTACCTGCCAAGGGCGTAATGTTAAAGATGGTAATATAACATGAATATTCACAAGCCCATCCGTGTGTTCAATGGATTCTTGTGACATAAACGATGTGATTATTTATTCAAGCATGCGACAGAAATTTACTCGGCCTGTCAAGGTGATACATGTACGTGAACCCATGTCAAATTTACCAGCAAGGTGCAATATTACACGACATTTTTACTTTTATGTCTCATTATTTGGACAGACCCGCAATATTTTCTGGGATTTTTCATTAAACAGCGAGCCCGTAGTTTCTCATCATGTTAATTTTTTAGATTGGATTGTTTGCTTTGTCGTGAAAACTGAACTAGGTATTTGCTCACAGAGTTAAATCGGTATAGGAATGTTGGAAGTTCTGTTTATATTCAGTTATTGATTATAGCTTGCTACACGAAAGTGAAAAATGTAAGAAAATCTTCATCTAAGAGATTTCTATAATGTTTTTGAGAGATATATGAAATTTGTCCTTCCACAATTGGCCTGTTTGATTGACTCCAGCGCACCCCTTTTCAAAGCGAGAAAAAGCACATGCCCAGCAGTAAGACAGTTTAAAACAAGGCTGATAAAGCCTGACTTTCGGTTAAATGGCGCTTGAAGATACTGCATTCTTCACTCTTGTGAAACATTCGCTAATTTGGTTTCTATTGCATTCTCGGCTCGGCGACTATGTTACGACATGTGAACAACTAAACGAATTGTTTTATCCCGAAATTAATAGCCGCTTTTATTGTGGTTAATACTTAAAGTTATGATACTTGTCACAAAGTTGACGATTATTTCATATTAGATGAGAAAATAGGCTTTTGAGTTGGAAATGTAAACTTGAACAACATAAGTTTACAAATAGTGATACATTAAAAACAGTTAATGTAAGAAATCGAGAATTTCATCAAATACTAGAGGACGTCTGCCGCTTCGCCCGCATTTCTTTTTCGTTTTTATTGACTCACGCCTGTATCCCCGAAGGGGTAGGCAGAGGTGTAATATTAAGTACACCCACATTTCGCCATGAGTCTTTAGGTCCCACGTAATAGGGGGCGAGCCTATTGCCGTTGCCGGGCACAGCACCACACTCCGAGCTGCTACTGAGAATTCGGAAAAACCCAGTAACACTTTTGCCCGACCCGGGAATCGAACCCGGGACCTCCGATCAGCAGTCGCATACGCAACCACGGACTACGGAGGCAGTCGCCCGCACATGTTTTTAATTTAACTGCTTATTAGTTCACCACTTTAGTACCCAAGTAATGTACATGCCAAACAGCTTCTTGTGCCCAGTAAGATTATCTGTGAGGCAGTCAGTAACACAATATTTTT
This sequence comes from Euclidia mi, assembly GCA_944739405.2. NCBI lineage: Eukaryota > Metazoa > Arthropoda > Insecta > Lepidoptera > Erebidae > Euclidia > Euclidia mi. The sequence goes on from OX123185.2 coordinate 61,065,531, forward strand.
TTATATACAGACTGTACCCACTGCATGCGCACTTGTGACAACCATTTGGTGAAACATTGTGCAAATAAAATACTAATTCTATGTGTCATATAAGATTGCGAATCCCAAGCAGAGTTGTATCGTCTTCAATACAGCTTCTTACAAAACCGAGTGAAGTGTCAATATCTCATCTTGCATTATTATTATTAAGTACACATAACAAGTCATTTTAAACCATCACCACAAAACCACTTAATGTATTTCCAAAGTAAGCAGAAGTATACCGACGCCAATATTCCAAATATTTTATTAGGCGTATAATTTAGCAACTTTCTTTCGCGCAACTTTTTTCGAAAATTGGCGGTGAAAAGTTAATTAAGCTGGTAGACGGGGCAGTCCTGAGAGGTTTAATTTATTGCATCGCCCGTATTATTCAACGTGCGACTGTAACAAGTAAAAAAAACTTTTTGAAACGGTTAAATCTGCGATTGGTTAAATTATAACTTAATTGCTTCCCGCTTTCGCAGCCACTTCGGTAAAACTGAATTTGTACTCAATGCAATATAGTCAGGGTTGACTGATTTAAAGGCTTTTTCACTGCATGACGCGTTTGCCTGATGTCAGATGGGGATCTGAAATTGATGGAGCACGAAATAAATATTAAAGTAGATTTTTTATGTTTTATTTTGTGAGTTATTTAATAGTCGGTTTAGTTTGATAATGCTGGATTTTTCTTGTATACGACTAAACGAGTCAAAAGTTATCTTGTTTTTTTATTAAAGTTGGTTAGACAATCTGCAAAAATAATTGTTCTTAAGTTAGAAAACAAAATGTTATAAGTTAAAATAATATCTTCTTATTCCTGCCCTCTTTCGATAATACTTGGGGCGGCATAGAATGTTTTTCTCTTTCATTCTCTCCTATCAGACGTCATCTGGTTATTCACTCCCTTTTTATTCATGTCATCCTTCACACAATCCATCCATCTTCTATGTCGTCTTCCTCTTGTCTTATATCCCTCAACTCTCATATTCATTACCTCTCTAGTCACATGCTCAAAGTTAAAATAATACACGTCAATAAAATTATATACATTTACAATGCTGATATTATTTACATCTACATGCGACTGTTTAGATAAATCTTGTAAAGTTGTAGCCCAGTTTCGCTCTGTGTAGATTTTATTGCCAGCACAATAATCCTCGTAGACAGAACAGAACAAAAACAACAATTCTTAAAAGATTTACAACGATACCAAACGGTTTATTTAATGTAAAACAATTTTATTGAGACATTCTTTGTTTGTTTTGTTTTACATAAGACTGTTACGTTTATGTCATTATTGAGATCTGCTTCGACAAGTGTAAGCTATTCCTTTTGTATTTAATGGTAGAGAATTTAAAAATATTGTGCCTTGTAAATTTTTAAGAGAATGAGAAATACTACAACGTTGGCTAATTATATTATAATAAAAAGTATATGTTTGTTGTAATCACAAGATTGTGATGACATTGTCAATGTTTATAGCTCTATGCGGTCTTTAGCGTGGAACCTATATTTTGAAGATGGCCACTTTCTCGATTTATGTCATTCTTCTCGCTTTCTAAGTCTAGATAACGGAACCACGATAGGTCCAACAATGAATAAAATTATAAAGCGAGCAAATAAATTCAAAATCCTTTATCAATGTCGATTAATGTATTAAGTATGATAAATTACGACCACACGTAACGACAAACAGCGATAAAACCATCTTAAAATCATCTTGCAATAATCACAAACACACAATACATGATAATATAATTATTTATATACAACGCAGCACACAGCCACGAACGAATCAAACACATTCAAAACAAAAATTGCGCATTCAATATTCAAAAGTGGAACAGGATTGCAGTTTTAACCTAGGGGAACGTAAAACCATTTGTGAGCACTTTACACCGCTATTCAAATACGGTGTTATTCGTTGCAGAATTATTTTATGTCGTAAAGGAAGCGTTGTGAAGGCTGTGATCGTTGAAGTCGCCTTTCAGCTGATATAAACAGCCGTGGAAGAACGACGCTCCGTCGCTTCCCGGGCCCAGTCATCGTACCAATACTTCCGTTGCACTCTGCACTGACTAGACAAGTAGACAGACGACACCTTCAAACATTTATTTCTAAATTATTATTTTCACTAAACATTGTGAAATAGCGAGCGATAGCCTAATGGAGAGACCGACAGACAGCTATACAGAGGGTCCCGGATTCGAATCCAGGGTAAGCACCACTGACAAAATTAAGTGCGTATTTAATTGTTAGTTATCGTTTGTTAAATTATAGCTTACCCTTCTCACAGTTTAAAGAGGCCCGTGCCCAGTAGTGGGACAGTATATAATTAGATACAGGGCTAATGATGATGATAACATTGTGAAACGTCGGCAAAATTCTAACCCGTACTAGAAAAAAAATGCAGCAGAAATACGAGTCCATAAATCAAGCGTAAAATTTTCTAAACTAACAACAGACATAAATAACTGCCTGAATGTGTGTACAGTGATATGTTTTTTATTCTAGACACATTCAAATTAAAAATACGTCGTGAATAAAAGTTATTGCTAGTGAACTGCGGTCGAAAGGGCATAACAATGCTTACAAAAGCGCTTAATTTAGATGAAGGTGTTAACAAGAAAAAAAAAATGAAGTGGAAATTACAGTATTAGGTAATAGACCTAAGTCAAAGATTTCATTGTGTTTTCTATAATATTTATTCGAGTATATGAAGTACGTTTAGTCAGCGAATTCCTTTGTACCATATTCGCCGGACGTATTGAGATTTCCACTTACACACGCAAGAATAACACGACGTGCGTCGCGTCAACGGCGAAACACATCATTTATCTTACACAAACGGGTAAAAATACTAAGTATGTTGCTTGTACGAACAACCTGTTACTACCTCTGATGGTTTCTTGATGCTTTTATGATGTCCTGTCCACGACGACGGATGCGAATATTTTGTAACATCGCTCAGTTTTTTATTACTTCGTGTCGGAAAAGGATTGAAGAGTGATATCTTACGTTTTATATGAATAAAGAACACATATCTATTTTGGTAAAGAATAAAAGAGTTTCTGTTATAGGAACTTTAAGTGAACTTTGATATTTGTTGACTATATATAAGATACGATAATGAAATACTTATATACAAGAATAAAGTGGAAGCTAAGGGAGAAACACTTTAGAAAAAAAGCGACATGCTCAAATGGACGTCATGCTCATTAATCACGCGAAAGAGCATGGATTAAAAATATTAAGAGGTACCTAGTGTTGAGGATCTGTTGTTTATCTATACTGGCAGATGTAAGAAGCACACGTTGTCTGGCCACTGTACTAAATCATCATCATCATCCTCCTAGCGTTATCCCAGTTTCAATGGGGTCCGCTTAATACTCTAACTAACTAACCTAACCTAACCTAACCGGATTTGGCTGAATATTAGCTTTTTAATGAAGCGACTGCCTGTCTGACTTCCGCAATCCGAAGGGATAGCGATATTGCATGGCTTAGACTAGTGTTAGTTTATTTTAGAAGGTACTGACGCCCTGTTACTATTGTCAAAGATTTTCATGACAACCGGGACCGACGGCTTAACGTGCTCTCCGAGGCACGGGACAAGCGATAATTAACAATTCAATACGCACATAACTTCGAAAAGTCATTGGTGCGCGCCGAGTCATTGGTGCGCGGGCCACTATACTAAATATTTACAGTTAAATCTAGTTATACTATACCCTGCAGGTATAATTATTACTAGACATGGTACCTCGTTGCCATTGGGCAACGAGGCACCATGTCTATTAATATAGGTAATATATTATACATACATACAGAGACTCACGCCTGTTTCCCGGAGGGGTAGGCAGAGACTACGGAACGCTATTTGCAACGACCCTGACATATCTCTCTTGCTTCATTCACTCCCATCAGATTACTCATGCATGCTCTTCTGTTCAGGGTACTTCTAACCTGTCCTGTTTTTAGGATGTCTCCAATCTGGTCAGAGAACGTCCGCCTAGGTCTTCCCCTTCGTCCTGTCCCATCCACACTTGCCTTATATATCTGCTTGGTCAGTCTTTTGTCATCCATCCTCTCGACGTGCCCAAACCACTTTAGCATACCTATCTCGATGCTTGTCACTACATCTTCTTTTAACCCACAACACTCTCTTATCGCACAATTTTTTACTCTGTCAGTCAAAGACACACCACACATATTTCTCAGTCCTCTCACTTCTACAGCATTTATTCTACTTTCATGACTCTTCTGCCATACCCAACTTTCACTACCATGCATAAGTGTAGGTACCAACACCCCTCTATGCACAGCCAAACGTGCCTTTTTGGATACGTTATGACTGTTCATAAAAGCCTTCAAAGCTCCATTCACCCTATTACTCTTCTTTCAATATACCTGATCATCAGCATAAAGGGGGCATTTGACGAGTAACCCATTCATCCTTAATCGACAGTCACTATGTTTCAAATCTGGCAAACAACTGTCCATGAATACGTTGAACAGCCACGGCGACGCTACACATCCCTGTCTAACACCTGTCTCGATGGTAAACCAGTCAGTGTACGACCCGTTTATCCTCACACAAGCTCTGGAATCTTCGTAAAGGGATTTCGGAGCTCGTATGAGGCTGCTGTTCACCCTATACATCGACAGTACCGACCACATTTCATTGCTCACCACTTTATCGTAAGCCTTTTCCAAATTCACGAATGCGCAATAGACCTTTTGACCTTTGGCCAAGAATTTCTCGACTATGCACCGCAAGGAAAATACTTGATCCGTGCACCCCATACCCTTTCGGAATCCCGCTTGTACATCCCATATTTTCTTGTCGGTTACTTCCATAAATCTTTCAATCAGTACCTTAGCATACAATTTTCCAATAATGCTGAGAAGGTTAATGCCTCTATAGTTCTTGCGGTCTTGTTGCGAGCCTTTTCCCTTATAAAGAGGCACAACTACAGCTGTAGCCCAGTCGTCAGGTACTCGGCCGGTACTCCAGCACAAGTTAAACAAGCGCTGCAGCTGACCAACTATGATGCCCTGTCCAGCCTTCAGCATTTCAACTGTAATCCTATCATATCCTGCAGCCTTACCTAGTTTCATTCTTCCCAGCGCCTTCACAATTTAATCCACGCCAATATCGCTTTCATCATTGCTGTTATGACCATTCATTTTGGCGCTCGATGTCTCTATCGCCGGTCTTTCAAATAAACCTTCAAAATACTCCTTCCATCTCTTCAGCACGCATGATTCACCATTCAGTTTCTTTCCATTCTTGTCTCTGAATTGACGTGTATTCTGAGGATTGAGTTCTTCCTCGAACTGCACGAACGGATTTCCAGAAAATCTTTATGTTTCTCCGGAAATCTTCAGATAATCTGCTATCAAACTCATCTTTCTTTTCCTCTTTCTTCCTTTTTACAATTTCTTTCACTATTCTTTTAGACCTAACAAACTCTTTTCTTGCTTCATCTATGTCATCACTCGTTGCCTTTCCCATTCTTTCATTTGCTCTGGCAGCCAACCAATCTAACCACGTTTCTTCTTCTCTGATACTGCTGATTGTACATCCTTGTCCCACCATGTATTCTTAACCTTTCGTAGTTTCCTTCTCTTCATCACACCACATACTACATCAGTCGAAACATGATCCTGCCCATCCTTGATGAAATCCTACCTGTCCTCTGTCATATCCTTAATTACTCAGTTACCACCGGTATCTTTCCATCAGCGTGGAAAGATGCCCAAATAATTCCTTTGCCAAAAAAATCCAAACCTAGCTCCTTTTCTGACTTCCGACCTATATCCATACTCCCGTTCCTTTCCAAAGTCCTTGAACGTCTTGTGCATACACAACTCTCTTCCTTTATTTCCAAAAACACTCTCCTAAAGACTTCACTTTCACTTTCACTCTCCTTTTCAATCCGGTTTTCGCACTGGTCACAGTACTACCATGGCATTGGTACATATCACTGATGAGATTAGGCTGGGAATGGATTGTGGAAAGCTCACACTATTGTCCTTACTCGATTTTAGCAATGCATTCAACACCGTGGACTTCCACGTCCTGCTCGGCATACTGCGCTCTATTAACATTTCTCCAACGGTGATTGACTGGTTTCGTAGTTACCTGTCTGGACGCCGACAGCGTATACGCGTTGAGAAATCATACTCTTCATGGAGTAATACGACTGCCAGTGTACCGCAGGGTGGCGTTTTATCTCCGCTACTTTTCGCAATTTTTATAAATTCTATCTCTAAACATCTACTTTTGTCCTACCACCTTTACGCAGATGACCTGCAGATATATTCGCAGGCGCCGCCATACTCTATTTCAAATGTATTCTCTACCATAAACAGGGACCTGGCGCAAATTTGTAAGTGGAGCAAAAATTATGGGCTAAAATTAAATCCAACCAAAACCCAGATCATTCTGATTGGCAGTTCCAGGATGATGTCTAAGGTCAATCCGTCAAAACTCCCTCTGATTCAATTTGATGGAAACATCTTACCATTAACAGACAGCGTGAAAAATTAGATTAGACAGTGGGAATTTATCTGGATAAGACTCTATCCTGGGGATGTCAGGTGCAGGAAACCAGTCGGAAATTGTTTGCTTCGGCGGGGTCGTTGCGCAGGTTGCGAAACTTTCTGCCTATAACCACCAAAATCATTGCTTCTCCCAATATTCGATTATGCCGATGTCAGCTGCCTTGATCTCAATGAGGAGCAACTTGATAAACTTGAGCGTCTCCAAAACTTTTGTTTTAGATTTATATTTGGTTTACGCAAATATGATCATGTATCTGAATTTCATAGCAGGCTCAAGTGGCTCCCAATTCGCCTTCGCAGGAATACTCATATTCTAATATTACTATATAATGTTTTGTTCAATCCTAACACTCCCCTGTATCTCAAAGAACGGTTCAAGTTCCTTCATGACACACATACAAAGTTCCTGAGGTCGTCAGAGGATCTGCGATTGCAGATGCCAACGCATTCCACAAACTTCTTTGATAAATCCTTTTCAGTTCAGGCTGTACGTTTGTGGAATGCGCTGCCAGTTGAGAGTAGACGAGCAAAATCACTGAACATCTTTAAAAACATGTTAAAACAGCACTATTTGTCAAGGTGATTGCATTATTGCCCATAACTTTTTATTAGACTATATTATTATGTATCTTATTATATATATATATATATGTTTATATTATATGTATATGTATTATATGTATTGCCTATATGTAGTGTGTATATAATATATTATATATGTATGTCAACGTACCTATTTAGTAGGTATTTATTTTATGTATAATAAGCAAAAAATATAAATATCAAAAAATTCAAAACTACACCATCAAATACTTTTGGCTCCTTCTACAGTCATGAGTCCATTCCTAATGGTTGCCTGGAAGAAATTCGCACGCATTCGGACACTACACATACTACCTCTTCTTTAAAGGAATGCCATAATTCTTCCATATCATGTATGCCATCGAACCTCTCAAATTTTGCTATCAATCTTCGTTTAAACTCATCTTTCACATCTTTCTCTTGCCGATTTTCTACTTTTAGTCTTTCCAAGAAGGGTCTTGAAAATAGGGATTTTCATTATGTTCTCGGTGTCGCCATCCTTTGAAGAGCCCACTTATCTGGCTCAACACCAAGAAGTGGTCTGTGTGGATGCCGATCCCTCGATACACCCTAGTATCCAAATAATGATAATATATTATAGAATGTATATTACCTACTGAAAAGAAATATATAATTTCTAAAGTAATAATAAATTCTATAATATTTAGAGTTTAGTTATTTCTTCGGCGCTATAATTAAGGCAATATTACGCTATGAAAATAAAATGAATCCGTATACGCGCAAGTAGATAAGACCTTATCACAGTAATAGATTAGACTAGAACTTACTGAATAAATTTTATCACAAATGTACAAATGAAATTGTTAAAGCAAATAAAAGAAACAAATATATTTTTCGGTAATGCAGTCATTGAGATTAAAATTAAATTTATGCAACTAACTTCTGTTTAAGACTTAGATAGCGAGGTGGAAACTTCTTTATCTTAGCTTTTAAACGAGTTCAACGATCTCCTTACCGGATTTTCTTTTGTTCAAATATAAGCGGACGAGAGATCAAAATTTATTACTAATCCTGCAGTTATTTTAATGACGCAACAGAAAGAGTACAAATATTTATTTATTATTTATACACTTTATTGTACACCAATAAGGACATTTTAGGGATCTTCACATTTGATACCGCACAAAGGGCGGCCTTATCGATAAAAACAATTTCTACCAGGCAACCTAGTTTTATAGTGTAGTATAATAAAATAATGATGAATTTGACGTTTTGTTCCAATTTACGAAAGTATTTTAACTGCCTGAAAGAGTAGATAGACAGTATGTTCTCGAGGCAGTAAAGAACATTTCAGATAGATTCCACAATATTTTTTTTAGTTTCACCCTTTGATTTATTCAAATCCTGTGTCGTGGAGGACTTACAAATATATCAACGAACACAAAGACCAAGACGTGAAACGACAATTTGCCGGACACACAAAGTGCCAAACTTACACATTAACAATTCTTAAGTGTAGAAATGCAACATCACCGCATACGAATTTAGTGATAGTTCTAAGCTTTACTTAAAACTTCAATAAAACGCGTGTCACCCAAATAGATCACTGCATTAAGCACCTTATTGTGATGTTATACAGTTTATTTTTACAAACATTAAAAGTACAAATACTACAGTGCGGTGTGGACAGTAAGAAGTATTAGTAAGATTTATAATTGTTATCTAAGGGTGAACTAGGCGAGGCAAACTTATTGTGGAGTCGCGTGCTAGCACTTAATATATTACGATGCCTTAGCCAAAACGTCTCTGTTTGCCACTATCCCGCTTTGTTTACTAACAAATAAAAGCTTTTTAATTTCTTAGCAGAATGATCGTGTTCGGAAATGGAAAGCCCTTGAAATTGCGAAGTTAATGAAGTCTGCTTTCAAAGACCTTTGTAAGATCGGCTTCTAAAACCACCAAAAAAGTTAAACCCTTTTGTTTGACTTAATATAATAGGTATTCTGTCATTTTTTGCACGCTAAGTATAAGAGTTATATACTAAGTATATGAATACAAAAGTTCATATACTGTATATGAATACAGGATTTAAACTTATATTTTTTTTAATCTAAGGATCATTTTGTCTCGTGCACTCTGTGTCATAGAAACTAAATAAACGATAAAAAGATTCAATGACGTCACTAAAAGGGCTGCCATATTTAGGAAATGATCAGGACATATCCGTCGCAAGTAAAAAAAATCAAGTGCACGCAACTGACAGCCCTATGGACCCCTTGTTAATAGTAAGCAAACTTGTATCAGCCCCCGAAAATTATGACATGAAACAGTGTCCTTTAACAAAAGAGAAACAGATGAAAGAAGAGTGTAGAAGTCCTTTCATGATAGTTTTATGTTCATAGATTCTAAAAGAATAGCTACATCAATAACAGGCATTATTTCAAAGTACATCGTCACCTGCATTCTATAAATATTTTAACCAATACCACAACCGAAACAGCGTTGTACTGAAACTCAAAGGAAAACTTACCTGCCAAGGGCGTAATGTTAAAGATGGTAATATAACATGAATATTCACAAGCCCATCCGTGTGTTCAATGGATTCCTGTGACATAAACGATGTGATTATTTATTCAAGCATGCGACAGAAATTTACTCGGCCTGTCAAGGTGATACATGTACGTGAACCCATGTCAAATTTACCAGCAAGGTGCAATATTACACGACATTTTTACTTTTATGTCTCATTATTTGGACCGACCCGCAATATTTTCTGGGATTTTTCATTAAACAGCGAGCCCGTAGTTTCTCATCATGTTAATTTGTTAGATTGGATTGTTTGCTTTGTCGTGAAAACTGAACTAGGTATTTGCTCACAGAGTTAAATCGGTATGTTGGAAGTTCTGGTTATTTTCAGTTATTGATAATAGCTTGCTATACGGTAGAGAAAAACGTAACAAAATCTGCATCTAATGTTTTTAAGAGATATATGAAATTTGTCCTTCCACAATAGGCCTGTTTGATGGACTGTAGCGCAATCCTTTTCAAAGTGAGAAAAAGCACATGCCCAGCAATAAGATAGTTTTTAAACAAGGCTGATAAAGCCCGACTTTCGGTTAAATGTCGCTTGAAGATACTGCATTCTTACCTAGCCTTCCAAAACAGTCGCTAATTTGGTTTCTATTGCATTCTCGGCGACAATACTACGACATGTGAACAACTAAACGAAATGTTTTATCCTTAAATTAATAGCCGCTTTTTTGTGGTTTAATACTTAAAGTTTTGATACTTGTGACAAGGCTGACGATTATTTCATATTAGATGAAAAATAGGCTTTTGAGTTGGGATTGTAAACTTAAACAAGTTTACAAATAGCGATACCTTAAAACAGTTAATGTAAGTAATCGAGAATTTTGTCAGTTACTAGAGGACGCCTTCAGATACGCCCGCACATTTCTGTCACCTTCGTACCCAAGTAATGTACAGTCGAACAACTTCCCGCATGACCACCATAAGGACGAGAATCACTTAGCAAGACATCGTCGCTTCCAGTGCTATTTTACACGCCCATTGACTCTCGTATAGAAAACCAGTTTCTAGTGTGTCTCGACTCTATGAGCGAGCCAAGGGATTTTTGTTTCAAACTGGTCAAGTACCGACTTCTTTGATTGTACATGGCAAACAGCTTCTTGTGACCAGTAAGTTTATCTGTCAGTCAGTCAGTAACACAAGAATTTAATATGTATATACAGATAAAGTGCGCACGCAGTGGGTACAATATGTATATACAGATTGTACCCACTGCGTGCGCACTTAAGACAACCATATGGTTTTATATTGTAAAAACAAGATACCTATTCTATTTGTCATATTATCACAATGCGAATTTCAAGCAGAATTGTATCGTTTTCAATACAACCCTTACAAAACCAAATGTAATGTCTAAATCTAATCTTACATTGTTATATTAAGTACACATAACAAGTCATTTTAAACCATCACCACAAAAGCACTTAATGTATTTCCAAAGTAAGCAAAAGTATACCGACGCCAATTTTCCAAATATAATTATAGTATAATTTAGCAACTTTCTTTCGAGCAACTTTTTTCGAAAATTGGCGGTGAAAAGTTAATTAAGCTGGTAGACGGGGCAGTCCTGAGAGGTTTAATTTATTGCATCGCCCGTATTATTCAACGTGCGACTGTAGCAAGTAAAAAAAACTTATTGAAACGGTTAAATCTGCGATTGGTTAAATTATAACTTAATTGCTTCCCGCTTTCGCAGCCACTTCGGTAAAACTGAATTTGTACTCGATGGAATATAGTCGGGGTTGACTGATTTAAAGGCTTTTTTACTGCATGACGCGTTTGCCTGATGCCCCATCTGAAATTGATGGAGCACTAAATAAATATGAAAGTAGTTTTTATGTTTTATTTTGTGAGTTATTTATTAGTCGGTATAGTTTGCAAATGCTGAATTTTATTTTTCTTGTAAACGGCTAAAGGAGTCAAATGTTATCTTGTTTTTTTATTAAAGTTAGTTAGACAATCTGTAAAAACAGTTTAACAATTTTCTAATGTAGTTTAACAAGACATGTTAAGATCTGTAAACTAAGAAGGAAATAAACCACAAAACAATCGATATAAGTTTGCCATATCGATGGCTTTTCCCGTATTGTTTTGATAAAAGACGGCAATAGGCAAATTTTTGTTTAGTCGAAAAACGTACTAGAGTTTATATTTTCAGCATGTATGTCATTAAAATGAAGGTAGAATGAAATATTTAGCAGCCTGGTTAAAATGACAACTACTGAAGATATTATCTTTATCGTCCATTTTCATCCAAAACTCATCATCTTAGCGTTATCCCAGTTTTCAATCTGGGGTCCGCTTCCTAGTCTAACCGGATTTGGCTGAATATTAGCTTTTCTACGACGACGACGAGCGACTGCCTGCCTGACCTCTGCAACCCGAAGGGATAGCGATATTCCATGGTTTAGACTAGTGTCAGTTTATTTAGAAGGTACTGATGCCCTGTAACGACTGTCAAAGATCTTCATGACAACCGGGACCGACGGCTTAACGTGCTCTCCGAGGCACGGGACAAGCGATAATTAACAATTCAATACGCGCATAACTCCGAAAAGTCATTGGTGCGCGCCGTGGATTCGAACCCGATACCCTCTGCATGGCAGTTACCCTCTGCATGGCAGTCTGTTGGTATCTCCACTAGGCTATCGCTGCCTTCTAGGCTATCGCTGCCTTTTTTGTCATCCAAAACTACTCTTTATAAATTACATAATTAAAGAAGCAGTAAAAAATAAATAAATGACAACTAGCAACCAAAAAAGTCAGATATACAATCGGTCACAGTAAATGTCTCCATTCTTCTAAATACCTACTCTTTACTCAATCGCCATCTTCACAGAAATAAAAATATAATTATATTATCATTACATTGTCCCTTCCATCGTCTATATCTCATCGTCTAGTAAAATCGAGGCGTCCGAAACGTTCGGGGCGCGGCGCAGTTAATTTCACGGAGTATTTGTTTGCTGTGCAAAACACCACTTACGCCCATCCTAGAGGCGCTGTATTAGAGGTTACAGCCGACCGAGCTATACCGACTAGACCTTTCTCTCCGATTCTAATAAAACGTATACACATAAGAAAAGCGTTGTAAAACTTTCGCCGGATAAATTCACAAGGAACATGTTGGACTTTCGTGGAATTACATAGATGTACGAAAGTATTTTTAATATTAAAACGTACGATAATATTATGATATTCAGTGCAATACTATTAAAATTAATACTTTTATCATAGAAGATAATAACTTTCTTAATAAAATAATACGTTTTGTTATTGTTTAATAATATCGTGTTATAGCAATTACTACGTGGATCAGAAAATCAGTCAGTATATGTATAAACGTTAAATTAAAACTGTTAATTCTCAAATTCTTTACTGCACAATAAATATGTGGCGTAGTGGTTAAAGGAGTCACCTTGTCCCTACGAGAACGTCGCGTCAAACTCGACTCCGAAACGGGGCAACACTTTATTCACAAATGATTACGGCGAGTCTGTATGTGGGTAATATGAGTGCATTGTTTAGCTTTTAGTCTACTTGACAGCATTATTTAGTAATTTTGGAGCTGCCTTTATTAAAAACAACTCTGATACACTGGACAGGACAATAAGCTTTTTCAATATGCACTGCACGGTTGGCGTAGTGGTTTAAGCGGCCGCCTCGCCACTTGACACTGCGCCGAGTGCTGTGGGTTCGATCCCCACACGAGGCAACACTTTGTGTAATTCACAAATTGTTGTATCGAGTCTGGGTGTTCATTATGTCCGTTACTTGTATGTTTGTGAAATCCCCCGCGACACAGGATTTAGTCCTAATGCGGGAGTTGTCTTTAAAAAAACGTAATTATAAAAGTCTCTATTGTCCTATTGTCCTCACACTCTCACAACATAAACAAGTGATTTGTAGTCATCACACAGACTATGCTTCTTCTTACCTCTTTGGGGTTCCTTGGTGTTGCCAAGGGTAAAATTTAATAGCTATGTCGGCTATGGATTCTTTTCCATGAGATCCGTAGGCGAATTAACCAGAATCTGTCGGTTCAAACTGAGCAAAATATTTTGCTTTGCTCATCCTCTTTTGATAAGACAAAACTATTAGTGGGAGTTTATTATCACACTGTCAACGAAGAAAAGTGGATGTAATATTGATTCAATTTACATCAGAAGTCATATAAAAATGTTTAACGCGATTTGAAAACCGATAACTGCGTTAAACGTTTGTTCCATTAACAGTTTACTGGATCTCGCATAAAGGTGTTTCCACTATAAAATAAATAGTTTGAACGTAAATCTGCAATTGGATATCGTCTGCATTTTCAGCTCGCTCCAGCCTTAAATCAAAGCCGGAGCAACACTAGCCTATTACTATCGCAGTTTAAATTTATGTGTTACCTATCGGCACCGAACACCTTTGAAAATTATATTTGGAGTGTAGCTGCACTGCGGTAGGGGGTTAAGGAAATAGCATAATTAGCTTTACTCGTATTTCTTGTAGCAGACGTTTAGCTCACCGTGAGAGTGCCGGTATACTATTCCAGAGCGAGGGTTTGATAAACAACTTTGTTCCTTTCTTTGTTTGTGTTTTTGTATTTATTCGCGCCGAGCAAGACTGATAAATGTATTCATTTGATGCTTGGAGTGTGTCCCGTCTGCAGAACTATACTAGGTTTACGTGTATACTCCATACGTGTCGGGCTCATGCGATTTGAAGTACTAGTCTATTTATTTCTTTGGCTCGATACCTGCGAACGAAATTGATGATCACATTTTAAATTAGTGTAGAAATCATGAGATAATGTGACGTCAGCTCATAAACGTTCAATTATTTACCTGAATTGAATATGAAATCAAAACAATTACAACATGTTAAAATAACTTTATTAACTAAACGACTGACGATATTTATCACAGATTGTCATATTGTTAGTACTGAGTATCTATCGCAGTAATATTATTTATTATTTTATTATTATTGATTTATTTATTTATTACAGTTTTACAATAAATATATTAATAGTGCTCCACAAAACCGGTTTAGCGGTTTGACTGTGGAAGAGTCATAATACTATTTTACATACCTACATATTTTAACAAATGTTATTTAACAAATATTTTTTAGTTTTTGTTTAAATTTAATTTTATCGTTTTCATGTCTGATGTCCGCGGGCAATCTGTTCAACAGATATGGTACACGTTTTTTCAATGTTCTGTCGCCGTAGTAATTTGTTACTCTGGGAACATTAAATTTACCTGCGGTCATCATTTAACCTAGTGAATTGGATGCTTTCTTTGCTTTATATTAGATTTAAGATTTTTCAAGTAATTCGATCACGAGTGAAGAGAACCGACACCGAGTTGCTTTAAGATACAATTTAAACAAAGAAAACGTAATCAAAACGTCCAAACTCATCCAAGCATCTATAAGGTAACATATGCCTTTGCGATCATTTTATTGATCTAACTGAAGATCAACATACATATAAGCGAAGTGAGTAAACTTAAATCATTAGGTCATATTTGTACTCAAAGACCAGAATAACTAAAGAAAAATAAAAATAGTTTATAAGAGTGTTCATATTTGTGAGTTACGATTTAATACGAAACTCGTGGCTTTCTCAACGTGCACTAAGTTTTCTCGAACTGAAATTCAATTACTATTTGCTATTTGATGTATGTTATTCAATTTCAGTGAGTTTATTGTCGACAAAGTGAAAAGCCGCCGTAAGTATCCCAAGTTTCACGAGTTTCACAAGTCGTGATACTTTTTACCTGAATTTACGATACAGAGTGAAGCTAATATACACGAACGTGCAAGATATAACTATTTGTTCTCACTAGTGTTTTACTACATTTCATGCTTAGCAGATAATTGAATATCCAATTAACCATAAATATACAATCGTACAGTACAAGTACAAGTCAATCGTACCTACAATTGCAAGTGGCTGACAACAGTGCGACCTGCTTGATACTGAGTGTTTAACTTAGAAAATAGGAGACAGTACATTCAGCAGCTCCTCATGAGGTGCAGATTATAGTAAAAATAATAAATGATAAGGCGAGTGGAAACGCCATAAGAACAAAAGTGATGGAGTAAAATTGCAATGCTATTCTATGGAACAGCGTCATCGCAGTGACGAAAGATTGATTCAATCATTTTAATTCAGCGTTCGGTGTATTGTTTGGCTAGCACTCAAGTTTTATTAAGATCTGAATTTAAACGAGCCAATTAGCATAAGCCTATCGCATCCACAATCCCGTCAATGCGCATAGCGTAGCCAACACACAAAAATATGTGTAGCGTTACTGTACATCTATACGTTATAAGAATGATCTGAAATTATCGAACAATTCCTATTGATGACAACTTCAATAATTATGTCGAAGATTTCATTCCATCAAAAATCCTTTGATTATAAACATATATATAATCAACACAAAAATCTTAGACAAGTTTGAGCTTTTCATTGACAGCTACTCTGCTCGTCATGAATAATCACTGAACAAACGAAACTTCACCACAAATGGAACGAACACAAGGGCGCACAACAAATAACTATACATTCTCACTTAGTTGGGTGGATTCTTTATAAGTGGTTAAAACAGGGGTGGAATCTAGTATTTCGTTTAAAATCGGTCCCCTAAGGTCTACCAACGTCTGATGCGCGCTCTTTGTTGTGCAAAAGAGACAAAGCCAACGAAACATTTCCTTAAGATAAGAAAATAAAACGATGCACTAGGCAAACGTTCTAAAAGAAAATGTTATTGAAATAATCCAAGGCATTCAAATGTACGAGCATAGCGTGGTCTTTGTGTAAGTAATAGTTTATGTTTCGTAAACGGGGTTTACTTGGCGACGTTTGAAGGGCGCTTTAACGTAAATATCAACGTATTTTGGTAGAAAGAAGTTTTTTATATGTACTGTTGTGTAATTATGTGTTTTTTGCATGATGGATGAAGTGGAATGTAGATTATGTAGGGATACTAAGAGTTACAGTTTAGAATTTTGGATGACTTGACCATGTGTGAATATACGCGGTATTCTCTATTCTCCGTATAAGAACAGCGTGTATTGTACCACATTTCCTATTGATTTAAGTAATTTCAAACATGAACGTAAGACAGCTTTGTTGCTACACAGCAATACAAGTATTTTAGGTATAAAAATGAATACTTCCATTTTTTAGAAATATATTTATTCACCTGTGCCTCACCACATGCGAATAGCTACGTCCTAGTATTAGAGTCTCAGTGCAAGTCATGTTGTAGAAAATCGGACAAATAATCAAATTTCTGGTACCTTAGAACCAAGGAACGGTTATCATCGTATACGAAGACCTAGAAAAATAAATACTATGAACACCGCAATGCGCCAAATACGCATTATAAAACCATAAAACTAAACTGCAATACAAGCATTTTTCAGCTCTAGTATAACACAATCGCAATTTGGTACGATTGTAAAGCCTAAAGGAATTCACCGAGGAGCGGTGCGAGCGTACGTCTTCCTGAGTTCCGGAGCTCAGATAAACCGCTTCCTCTTCCTGCCCCTTTGCCTAACATTGTGTAACGGACACACTACAAAAGACGTAGCCAGTAAAATACACCTCTAATGTGCCACTTTTCACGTTATATTGTATAGCATATGTTGTGGGTATAGATGTGGGTTTTGCTTTATTTTTTTGCTTTCGGAATCATAGTTGGATATTGCTGGAGTGTAGCGATTGCCTATCTGTTATTTGGAGTTTGCCTAGCTTCACAAGGGCCTACCTTATATTTTTATTTTGCTTCTTAATACATTCCTCTCATCTTCTAGAATAATATAATATTTTCTATGTTAATATCTTTATAATGATTACATAGAGATTGGTATGCAACTGCATGCCATCCATAGAGGACACGTATTCCTACTCAATGTTCTTCGATTCGATATATTCAATCTATTCCGTTCTTTATAATAAAATAGCCTGAAAAGAGCCTACGGCGAAGATTTTTTAACAGACAAAAGCGTGTAAGTTATCTGAATAAGGATAAACTATCCGCAGGCAACAACGTCAGGCCATGATCAGTAACTTTATTTAAAAAATGCTTGTGATTGGCTGAAAGGCAACACACAGCACATTTAGTTTGTAATATATACATAGACTCACGCCTGTTTCCCCGAAGGGGTAGGCAGAGGCATATTAAACGCCCACTTTTCGCCAGTGTTTTGACCCCACGTAATAGGTGTCGAGCCTAATGCCGCTTATTGGGACATTTTGTTTGCCAAAGCCTCGTCCGTTGATCGGCAGGTGCACCACTTGCAGGTGAGGTTGGCTTAATATATATGCAATGCAAGACCTTGTAGAATAAACCACTCCTGGAATATAATCTTCTATTTCAAATGCAGCCGGTTGGCGTAGTGGTTTAAGCGGCCGCCTCGCCGCTTGCGCCGAAGTGTTGTGGGTTCGATTCCCACACGAGACAATACTTTGTGTGATCCATAAATTGTTGTTTTGAGTCTGGGTGTTCATTGTGTCCGTTGGTTGTATGTTTGTAAAGTCCCCCGCGACACAGGATTTATTCCTAGAGCGGGAGTCAGCTTAAAAAACATTCAAATATACGAGCAGGGCATCCTCGCATATTTCAATATCCTGCATCAAGCATCCCTTAAGAGGATTCCCTCATTCAATCACGCTATTAGTAAATTGCGTAATCATAATCGACTATGATCTTCATGCCACAAAGACCAACACATATTGAAAGTACGTGACTACAGAATTGGTTGTTACAGATTACTATGCTCTGTAGGTATCACCTAATTAGCAACGAATCCATTAAACCAAAAGCAATATGTTTAAAAACAAAAGCCCGCAAGATAAATAAAATAAGTACCTATAGAAAAAACGTGTGAAAACCTGTACCTATAACCTGTATCTTTTGTTCTAACTAGGCCAATACTTTATATTATTTTCATAAAAACACACTACTTCCACAGTATTTCTTTCATCTACCACTCTCTTCAAGCGTTATACGAATCAGCAGGACATGTTTTTACTCTACTCACTTAGATTAACACTAAAACACATTTAATATGCTCTCTGAAAGCGTGAGTCGCATATTTGTTTAACCGAAATCTCGTTTTACTCAAACTAGTGAAATCTATCAAGAAATTAAACTTTCAACAGTAGAATTGGCAATCTGAATTGCACACAAAGTTGATCAGCACACCTAAAATACGATATAGCTCACGTTTGGCCGACACAAATTCCAATCCACACAAATTTCCCAATTTGATTTCGGTTTACAGATCTGTTTGACATCCGGCAAACGAATGTACGATAAAAAAAACACAAAAATTTGTTAGACTGACCGGCATGCGCATACCGGTCCACACGCCCGCACGTGATTTAATCTTGTATCACTTTGACGAGGCCTTGTGTAAAAATTAATCGCTGCCCGAGCTCTACCTTCTATTAAAAGTAAACTTTACTCATTACTAGAGCATAGTTTTTATAATATACGATAGAAATTGAATTAGGGGAGTTGAAGCGCGGCCCTGTCCGCGGTACAACCAAACCTCGCTTAATTACTGCGCCCGCCTCTACCCTCTTCATTATTGGACCAATGAGTTAAAGCGTCGAACTCGAAGCAATAACTAAAACTAAACACGTTTGTAACAAGTTGTTTGTTGTGTTATCAGCGTCGTGCCAAACGTTCCCACTCGCACACTCACCGCAAACTTACGCCCGCTCCTAATGAAAACTTTGTCTGAGGTGAACGCTGACTCTCCAATTTTATACCAATACAATAATATATTAAGCGGGGTAATGAAGAGGTTAGGAAGATTGATGATGAAGAAGTAAATAGGTTAATAAATAGATGTCGTGTAAATGTGTCTGGGCAAGTAAATCAGTAGAAACAAATGTAAGGCATCAGTCAGAGGGCGCCACCGCCGCGCGCGGTCGCGCCGCCCGTGTCGTTAGTGGTTTCAAGCCTGCTGCTATAAATCTCAGCGCCACCTTGAGAACCTTCACCGATTGCTTTCGCACAATATAACATTGTATAGTTGTTTGCTACGAAATATATTGCTACACGCATATTATACTTACAAAACATGTGTACTTAGGGTTCATAAAATTTCATAGCAAAATTTATTCAATAAACACAAAATGAAATGATTGTTTAGCTGCCATGTAAATATTTCCATTTGCCCATGGATCATCTTTACCGAGATTATCACCAAAACGGCTACTGGTTCGTTGAATGCCGCGCATGTAACAGTACAACACAGTATTTCAAAGGATTGCCAAAAACGCATTCTCTGATGACGTCAGCTAAAACCACGCGACCCATGCAACACAGATGGGTTGTTCTATTTTCTTTAGGCTTTAACTAACTTTTCTTTAACTTTATTTACTGCTGATGGTTAACTTTTAATCACGTTACTATACTCTTAATTAACACACTTCAAAAGTCACTTGAGTAACCTGCTGTGAGTTATTACTTTTATTGGCGATGCAAAGATTATCCACGCGCCTCTAGCGGTGTATTTGGAAATTGTCGGGTTAAGACACTTTTGACAGCTTTCAATACAACTTTGCTTTGAGGTTTTTGAGGTTACGGTGATAATTGTATTGAGAGCTGTCAAAAGTAGTAGTGATCTGTGAAAGAGTCGTACCTAGATTATAAATGAGTCGTACATGGACGACTTCTAAATTTCGCCGCTAGAGTCGCTAGTTGGAATCTTAGCATCGTCAATAAAGATGTTTCCTATGCCACGGACGGACTTTACTGATGCAGTGAAAAGGCATCTTTAATATTTCAAAACACAATTTTTATTCTATGAATACGACTGCCTCGTTGGTCTCGCGGCATAAATGTGCGCGTGGGATTGGGAGGTCTCGGGTTCGATTCCCGGGTCAGCAAAGTGTTATTGCGTTTTTCCGTTAGGAAATTCTCAGTAACAGAACGGAGTCTGGTAATGTGTCCGGTACGGCAATATGCTCGCCCCCTATTAAGTGGGACCTAAAAATTCAGGACGAAATTTGGGTGTAATATTACACCTCTGCCTACCCCTTCGGGGACACAGGCGTGAGTCTATAAATAATATGAAAAAAATATTCTATGAATTAGCTATGCAAATAATTTAAAACTCATTGCGGGTGGCAATAAGATTTTTATTTTTTCCATAGCAAAGCAAGAATCGAAACTCAAACATTATCAAAAATAAACCCGGCTAACCTTCTGTATCATCAATAAGTCGTACTTTAAACATTCAAGAATTCTAGAAAGTCAGATTAACGTATGGTCAGTAATTCGAACTAATTCCCTATAAATCCACATATTCAGGTGACACTGAATATGGGTGAAAATTTCTAATCGCTGCTCTTAGCTACCAAACTCATATATGCTTATAGTATAACCACAGACTAAATTATTAATACCCAGTACCATGGAGCTATCATAATAAATAGCTCCATGCCCAGTACACTACTAATTTACTCTGTGGCTGCAACGTATCCACAGCTAATATATACGGACATAAAGAACCCAATACAACCCCTCGTGTGTGAACTGAGAGCGTCCGCTTTGATCCCGTATAACAGACAAATGAATATGAAACCTGAAAGTTATCTACGTATATTTATTTCTACGTATATTCACATTAATCATGGGATGTCCGTCTGTGTATTGAGCTAGCCACAAACAAGTGCAACGGACTTTTTAATCTCACCTGAGCACCGAACGGACACCGCTGCGGTTAGGGCCGTGATAACACGTTCTTTCGAACTCCACCCCCTGGCCGCAAATTGCACTTAGAATGAAAAAAGTAATTACTTTGTTGCTTGTTTTTCTTATTTATCTAGGGGTAATGTGTATGTTGGTATTAGTTGATTTCGATAAATACATAGATCATCATCAGCCTTTAACAGTCCACTACTGGACTAGGCCTCTCCTTTGAAATGAGGAATTGGCCTACTATAATCCGTCACCACACGGACACTACTTATATGTGAATAATTAAATATTAGACAAGTAATGGTGGGCCTTTATCAAAATTTCATCTTAATTTTTTTTCAGATATTGCAATATTTTAAATGGAAAACTCCGTAACAATATCTATCTTGAAGATAGAGAAAGAAATGGAAGTTTTGTTTCACGTGTAACAGTTTGTATGTAGGTATGTGTTATGTATTGTTTATAGGTATATATATTTTCTATAATTATGTACAACATATGATATTGTTCGTCATACCTTTCTCTATATTTGATTGCTCTATCTACTCATTCTCACCTATAAGTCAAGTTCTTAGTACGGGAAATGTATTGAAAATATTATTTATTATGTAGGTATTTGTAAGTTCCAATCCTCCACAATTGTCAGTCACACGGTGTGTTAAATTACATTACGTATTAAATAACAATAATAAAGTAAATTACTCAATATATTTATAGATAATTTCAATCACAAATGATGCCAAGCCCTCCGGCTGAAGTGCCAACCCGCATAACAACATTTGGCATAAATATTACATGTCCTATAAATGGTTGCCAATAATTATATCTATCATACTTATACACGTACAACGGTGACACCAAGGTCTGCATATGGGTCATCATTATCATCATCAGCCCTGAATATAAACTTTTCGGCTGATGGTTAATTAAGGCTCTCCACAAAAAGGATAAGACCATAGTCCTCGCTGACCAAGAGCGAGATGGCAGTCTACACCTATCTTTTGAGAACATTAGGCACAGAAAACTCTCAGGTACGTAGGTTTCCTCACTTCATTTTCATTTGCCGTTTAGCAAGAGCTATTTACTAAGCATTTAATTAGAAGTCGTAGGCAGCAGTCTGTTAGGCCCGCCACTAGACTATTGCTGTAAAAAATATATGCAATTAAACTGTTTTTATAAAGTACATAATATTATGTTTCTACACTATGGTGCAACGGCCTCAATAGATACAAAAATAAAAGTTTATTTACACTGAATGAAAAGATTGAAGCATCAGATAGGTGTAACTAGACATTTCCTATTTCCTATTCGATTACATTTGCGGCTGCACTGCAATCGGAGCTTCCGCTTCCATGTGTAACACAAGAGAAAATGTTATAATCCATATTCATTGCTAGAACAATTAAAACATTATACCGCTACATTTACGTTTTAATTTCATATGCAATGAATGTATTTGCTCGGAAGTAAAGGCGAAGTTCTATATTATTGTTTAGTTTTCTATTTTTACTTTAATGTTTGCTGTGCAGGGATATCTGATAGTAGCTGGAGATTTCACAATAATAAAATTAAATTGTTATACTTTTTTTTCTCTAATATGATATTTTCAACAGGCTTGATTTGCTGCTTAGTAGTTTGTTGTATTATGAATTACTTTTTTTACGTTTCACCTCGATTTCAAATACCTAAAAAAACAATGAGATAGTGTGAGATAGGAATACTAGGAATTCTTATATCATTCCTATTTAATTAAAAGATTAATAGTTTTAAAAACACTAGAAAAACACGCTTTTATAAATGCACGCAAGAACAAAAAACAAATTATGGATCGTTCAAGTTGTCTCTATTTCTTGGCTGAGGTATAAACTATGTGCTTTTAATTATAATATTTGATTGTAAAAGCGTCGGGCGCTGGAACAGGAAAGACTTTATTGTTAACAAATACTAATACTACCTTCCTGGCGGAAGCTGCATGAGGTCTCACAAGAGCATAGCATTTATGCCGCCAAAGGGTTACCAAAGGGAACCAAAGATATCTCGTCCACGAACAAGTACTCTACGTATTGCCACTGTTGCCGCATTACCCTTATATACTTAATTTCCTGAAAGAAGAGCCGTTAAAATGTCGGCGAATGTCGTCTTCCTCGCTGATGGCGCATATTTTGTCTGAGTTCGACAAACTGGTACTTTGAACAGACTGTTTAATACAGAGCCACTTACTACTCGTTGCAACTCAAGTAAGAGCGCCAATCTGGGGAACCTACTATCCGTAACATCTGTTAACTTGATTTTGGAACAAGTTAAACAAGAACGTCTGTCCTGTTCCAGCGCCCGACGCTTTTACAATCAAATATTATAATTAAAAGCACATAGTTTACACTTCAGCCAAGAAATAGAGACAACTTGAACGATCCATAATTTATTTTTTGTTCTTGCGTGCATTTATAAAAGCGTGTTTTTCTAGTGTTTTTAAAACTATTAATTTTTTTGTTTCGAAACATTCGCAAGAATGCTCATGACAAGTGAATACTCAAGTGTAAACATCTCTGTTGTTAATTGTACATCCATAAGAGGTTAGTGCAAGTGTTTGTAACTTTTTAAGGTTTACTAGTGTAGCATTTAATTTCACTTTGTGGAAGTAGTTAGATGAGTGGTTTGTTTCTTGATGTAATAATTTCAGGACTTGTATACATACATTAACATTTAATTTACGTAAAGGGTCTATATCACGTAATATATACGTCAATATGAATGGCATAGCGGGTGGCCTATGTCCAGCAGTGGACGTGTATGATGTATGACGGTTGGTATGATGAAACTTCGGGACAAATCGACACCAACAATTTATACTACGCTAACTCGAATTTTTGATAAATTCGTTTTTTTATGCCAAGTTGCTTAAAATATTGTTTTTTATATGTAATTAAAAAATTGTGAAGAAATACACAAAAATAATGAA
The DNA here is from genome assembly GCA_944739405.2 of Euclidia mi. NCBI lineage: Eukaryota > Metazoa > Arthropoda > Insecta > Lepidoptera > Erebidae > Euclidia > Euclidia mi. The sequence goes on from OX123185.2 coordinate 61,089,939, forward strand.
GTTACAAATCTTATACAACGCTAAGTAAAGGTACTTTTAGAAATCACTCGATTTAAACTACGCTAACTATAATAAGTCATAACAGTCATGTGGATTTTGGTTTTTAAGAAATTTGAAACATTTTATTCGAAATATTTAAATAATTCAAAGTCCATTACGTGGCCTTTCCCACAAGTGCAAACACGATTATGTTACGATATTCCATCATGGAATGCCAGTGCCTATCTTCCGGCTTCATTATCAGACCTTGAAACCTGATTGTAGTCAAAGTTCATTACGTTGCCTTTCTCACAAGTGCAAACACGACTATGATACGATATTCCATCATGGAATGCCAGTGCCTATCTTCCGGCTTCATCATCAGACCTTGAAACCTAATTGTAGTCAAAGTTCATTACGTGGCCTTTCTCACAAGTGCAAACACGACTATAATACGATATTCCACTGGAATGCCAGTGCCTATCTTCCGGCTTCATCATCAGACCTTGAAACCTAATCGTAGTCAAAGTTCATTACAAGACTTTTATAAGAAATCCAAAACAGCTATGATACGTTTTTCCATCATGAAGTTCCAGGTCATATCTTCCGGCTCCATCATCAGATCAGTTCGACAGTACCATATTATTAAATTATCATCAGAACTACATACAGCTGCCAATTTAAATTACGCTACGACCCATGGAAGATGGTTAAATTAGTTACCTTAGATTTCATTACATAGTTACATACACGACGACCTAATAAAAGCGTGTTAATTAACTTAAAAGTATAACCGTAATGGCGACTGCACGGCGTCTTTTTCAAATGTGATTTTTACATTACACAGATTAGGTAAATTGCCTGATTCCATAAGTTACTAAATATGTAAATTAATAGAAAACCATGAGAAAAGATTAGCATGTATTGTTTTTAATTTAAAAACATCGTTATTATGGAAAGGTAGTAACTGCTGGCGTAATATTTATTCAACAAATATTTTTACATATATGTTTCACGTTTAATAAAGATCGCAATATTGTAATAAATACAAAACTTTAATTATAACACATAAATCTATGAGTCAAAAACGCACAGTACTCAGTATCCATGAAGTTGAAAATTTAAATATATATCGTATTGAAATGGATATTGCAGAAGCGAGTGGCAGTAAAGTGTGACAATGGGACATACGGCACTCACTAATCATACTTTGCTTTCTGTTTTATTTCGTATTTCCATTACCGTATTTCAAAAGGTATTGACATATGAGGCACTTTTACGAGTTTTACGCTCTACTCCAACATCAATTTAATGCTACCTTGTTCACCGCCTTAGTTGGAGCTTTGCTTAGTAAATACGTATAAAAAAGAAACATTGCTCCGGTATTGTATTTAGCTAGCGAACATTCACAGCTTCCACCGCTCCACTACGGTGGAAATATACATATTTAAAAGTAATATCTTTTGTTTTACTGTAAATAAAGGCTCACCGCCTGACTAACTGTAGATGTAACAACTCTGTAATAAATTAAAATAAATGCGTTCTGACCAGATTTATGTTTGAAATTATATTTCTTTTGTAATTTGCCATGTTGCTTTTGACATGCATGGAGATAGCGAGTAAAATTAATGTCAAAAATAATCATGACAGTTTGTATTGAGATTTAAATATTTGTTTTACTTCTTAGGTTATTAAAGAATTCATACTAAATCTAACAAATATTTCGTTTCTAGTGCTAAATCATTAATTTGGCAGCATAGGTTACAAAAAAAATATTCTTAATTGTTTTATCTTGAACCGCGGTTAATTCTTATAACCTACTAACTTCTGATCGAGTATTATAAGATGCCACTAGCTTGTCCGTCACCAATGACAACCGCTGTGTCAACAGTATTTCGTAAAATATGGTCTTATGGATCCTTAATATAAATGATATTTGGCATTACACAAAACATCATATTCATCAACTTGGCCTATTTAATATCAATAAACAATCATCAGCTGATCGTGAATCAAAGTTGCGTCACCAATTACGTAGTCATTTGCCAGCCCGGCTACTGTGACCGATAACAACATTATAATTCTCGCAGCGCGAACAACCCGTTCGAAATGTTACTTTAATCACTTCATACGACCTACTAAATTATACGTATTGGTCTATAACGAACTGGCACTGCATTATAACTATGATTTAGGGCTTAAATTTCCATGACTGTTTAGAATGTCAGCTTGGTATCAAAACTTTCGCACGGAAGATCCTCTCTTCAAATTATTGGTAAGAGCCAAAACATTCATGTTTCTATCGCCGAGTTTGAAACGCTACGCTGGTCTTCTATGTACTTTACTAAGGTCTACTGTACTGATGTCATCTTATACTAATATATAAAGTTGAAGAGTTTGTTTGTTTGGTTGAACGCGGTAATCTCAGCAACTACTGGTCCGATTTGAAAAATTCTTTCAGTGTTAGATAGCCCATTTATCGAGGAAGGATAACATCATGACGATAACTATGAACGACGGGAGCGGAGCAGTAGCCTTAAATAACGCGGGTGTAACCGCGGGCATCTTCTAGTTACAGATATAATTGAAGATATATAGGCTGACATCCGAAGTATTCAGTCACTCTAACGTTCAGTCAGGGTACTAAAAATATGACGTTACCTGGTAATCTATAACTAGCATCAATACAATAATGAGATATTGTTAAGCTGATGAAACGATATAGTTAAAGGATTTAATAAGCAGGTATGTTTTATTTACAAACGAAGTCTATGTTTAAATAGAAAGCTTTATCTGCAAATGCGTGTTGGTTTAATCGCGTGTGAAGTACCATAAATGTGCAATGGCCATTTCACACTAAACGGGCCGATGTTTTCCTCCTTCACAACTCGCTTACAACTTCTGCATGGAACGCTCTACGTTCATAAATTACGTAAAAATTGGATTATCAAATAGTCGAAGTTATTTAACTATTTAGGCTAAAAGTAACACTTATGTACGTATGCAATATTCATTGATAATTTAAAATGTATGCAGTTATATCCTGGTATCTCCCCCACCTTCTATTTCGAGTATATTTATGGCTATAAGAAGAATCTAGCATAAATCAACAGATTATTCCATATCACAGACTACTTAGTATGATTTGTGTTTTATAAAAAAATACATAATTATGCATATACGTATATAGGACATCTACAACATGCATACGATATATTCTTCATACAAACTTTGAACCTTTAGAGGTTAAATTTTGGAAATCCTTAGAGTGAACCTTCTGCTTACGTTGCCAGAAACTTGTGGGTTTCCTCATAAGTTTATTTTTAAGTTTACAGCTACCGTGGTCTGTCCTTTGAGAATTGCCTGGGCTGTCTCATATAGGTATAACATATTGTTTCAGAATATCAAGGTATATGTTTGAAGGCAGACTTCTGAACAGAATGTCATCTTGAAAACTAAAGATGTCCTGTCATGATTTATTCACCGGTATTGCCGTCCTGCATGGAAGTCTGTTGGTGTCTCCGCTACGCTATCGTTGCTCTAAGATCCCAATCAGCACCATATTATATATAAATAAGAGTAAATTAGTTTTTATACATAAACTTTATCTCAGTAACTCGCTAGATTAAATGGTAATAATGTTATTTAACCCTGTTACAATTCAGTTTATAGAACATACAGTTTTATCGCCCGTCCTTATTAACAAGCCCATGCCTCGTTTCAACTCGTATTTAAAAGATTAATCCCTCTTATTTTATCCTCTGGAGTAAAATTTAAAAATCTAAGCTAATAAATAAATTTCTCCCAACTATGAAGATTTGCTTGATTTTGTATATAAATTGTGCATGAACGTTAAAATTGTTAGCGTTTAAGGGTCGGAACATATCTGACGGAAGATTCGTCGCGTTTTATCCGTCGCGTAACGCCAAAACATACAAATATATAGAAAAACGTTCAACCGTTCACACCTGACCGATGATCCGTTAGTACGTCGAGCGTACAGCGTCTGTTCCGTTGCCGTCAACGCATTATCCGTCGAAGTCGCGCGCACCACGCACCTCGTGAATTTTGACCTTTGAGAAAGGAATATACATGGAGAGGGCAAATAGTACATATAGAAAAATTACATTATTACACATAGTGTTGTCTCGTTTTGTCTTAGGGATACCTCTGTCAGAAAAAAGAGACAGCCATAGTTTACTAAATAAATAATCATGACGATATTTAAACGAACTAAACTAACTTACTACAAAAATATATTTATATTTTGGAGTACAACCCAAATGGCAGCCATTTTATTTGCCCAACGTTTCGTAGGTATACACGCTAATTTTGTAGGTATGCACGCTAAATACGTAGGTATTGGACATACCATATCCATGTAATTACCAGATCGGTGATGACTGACACGTTGTAGAGTAAGATTCCAGGGCCGCCAGACCTTACTTATTTTTTCAGAAACGAAATGTGTAGAATAATGTAGTGTTAGTATGTGGTATGAGTGTACGCATACTTGCTAGCTTGGATCGTGTGCCAATTTTAGGTATGAGGTCCTAAAGTTCCACGGGAACAATTTCCATACATACCTACATAGAAAACATTTTGTGTCATGCGCTGCAACTGTAACCCTTCTATGTATATCATTTGTATAAATTTTGTTAAAAACCGTAACCAAATCGTAAAATCGTCTTTTATTTTTGAACCTCCATACCTAGATAGGAAATATATTCAAATAACGCTTGTTGGCTACTATAAAAAATCTCCGAAGTTCGACATATTTTTAATGGTCAAACTCGAATTGCAATATAAATAACTACAGGACTTCAGTGACTACATAACATCAGGGAACACGAAAAATGATGAAGTAAAAGAATATGACAGTAAAATATTGAGCTGCCCTGAGTGCGGCCCTGCACGAACAAACTGATATGTGTGCACAATAGCCACGCTTTCAGCGAATGTGTGCAGATACGCTCGACGCATTTGCCGTCAGATGTGTACCGACTCATTTGACGGAATAGACGCGACCGAAGATACGTTCGACGCATCTTCCGTCAGATATGTTCCGACTCTTAATGCTTAGGGATTTTAACAAAAGAGAAGTCACAAGTGCCTTGCCACCTCTTGATAAAATGGGAGAAGAATTAGAAAAAACAGTCATCCAGCTGCTCTGCGGGAAACGATGATAGGGCCTCAGGTAAGTACTCATAGACACCGAACGAAACGTAACAGTATAGGTAGATATTGCACTGTTGGCGTAGTGGTTTAAGCGGCTGCCTCACCGCTTGAAACTGTGTCGAGTGTCGAGGGTTCAACTCCCACACGAGACAACACTTTGTGTGATCCATAAATTGTTGTTTCGAGTCTGGTTGTGCATTGTATCGTACATTCCTGTGTCTAAAAATATCAAACAGAAGATAAAAAATAACACTCAGCACACATAATCTCATACGGGAATGGAACCCACATCTACTGACTCATTGGCAGTATCTGGACAACCACAACCATCACAACAAAAAATACGTACACTCAAGTCTTTACAGCAAAATCGAAATGATCACCTGAGACATCGTATGCGGCAATTATACATAAGCTCCTCCTTACGCCATTAAAGCAACGAGCCGGAAGGCATTTAATTCACGTTAGTATTACGTGTAATAATGGCACGTCACAAGAGTGTCATCTTGTACGGTCGAGCATCACAAACGCTATCGCCACGGTAATATAATCTAATCGCATAAACCATTCACGCACACACAAACAATTCGTTATGAATGCACAAAGGCGCATTAACACAAATACACGAGCGCATCAATAGGTAAACACTCAATGGAAATTAATTTGTCCATATTAGCTGCGGTAGGTTGGGTAGTTTGCCAAAAGGCAACCAGCGTAAACAAGGTTTAACCTAATGTAATAAATAATGTATGGAGGCCAAAAATGGAAGTTATCCATGCCATACCGAGAGGGGTCGGGGGTAAATTTTCATGATCTTGCGGTTTGTGATACGTGCTTGTTAATATTAGTTTATCAACCCTCTCGCCACATTGTGTACAAGATTTACAGATAGGTAGCTGCTTGAGACTATTACTCAAGTGTTTTGCTTATCTGTGGCTCACGTTGGGATTTAGGCTAACCCCAAAATTCCTAATGCGTAACTTTATCCACGTGCTTGGCATACAATAAGTCAATGTTACGTAACACCGCTCTTACCTTGTTGGTTTTGTGGTTTGTGGGTGAATGCTTGCTTACCAATCACGAAGATTGGGTTCAATCGAGCCGCACAATATTTTGATTGTCTTTAGAAATATAATAAAGGAAAATAAAAATTGGGCAAGTGCGAGTCGGACTCGGGCACGAAGGGTTCCGTACCATCATCTATAAAAGAAAATCACGTTCGTTGTATGTATACTTAAATACTTTTTAAGTTTCTACCTGTTTATTAAGATCAAGTAACAAATTGCTTAAAAATTAGGTTTGTTGTATGGGAGCCCTCCTTTATTATTTACTTTTTTTAATTTAATTATTTATTTTGAAAGGTAATATACAACTACATATTCTGTGAAAATTTAAAGCGTCTACCTGTTACAGTTAGTAATTTTGAGCAAAAAATACGAAAGACAACAGGTTTTTAGTATGGGACTCCCCCTTAATATTTTATTTTTGTTATTTTTAGTATTTGTTGTTATAGCGGCAACCGAAATACATAATTTGTGAAAATTTCAGCTTTCTAGCTTTCACGATTTATGAGATACAGCCTCGTGACAGACAGACAGACGGACAGACAGACAGCGGAGGCTTAGTAATAGGGTCCCGTTTTTTACCTTTTAGGTACGGAACCCTAAAAATGGTAAACTCGTTTACGTTATGTACTAAATCTGGGAAAAATAAATGTTAATCTATCAATTAATCAAAGTAGTTAGAAAATAACTGCTAAAGCTAAACAGCAATAGATTAACGGCTTTTGGAGCAAAGCAGTCTCAGAGCATGCCCCAAAAGAGAAAACTCTTAGGGCCTAACTCTGGTCAGACGGAGCTTTGTTTCCTTTCCTTTTTAAAAGAAAATCCCGCTCTACGAATATATCCATGTCACGGGGGACTTCACAAACATACAAGTAATGGACACAAAGTAAAGCAAGACTCGAAACAACAATGTATAGATCACACAGAGTGTTGTCTCGTGTGGTTATCGAACCCTTAAGGACAACACGGCCGAGGCGGCCACTTAAACCACTACGTCAACCATACGTCAACCATGCAGTCATGCTCAACATGTGACTGACTTAAACTGCAACCTTTTATAAAGTGTGGCCAATCGTGATTCAAAAAGATAGAGTAGGTATAATCAGAAAACTAAGAAGGTTACTTGACGTTCCTGAAAAAGAAAAACAGAGCCTTTATTATAGAATCTTTATAAATCGCTCGTCCATCTTTCAACCAGTTTGCCTGTCCTTCTACCTATAAGTTCGTTTGTGTAGATCGTTGTCTCAAAAACAAGCAATTTACATACCTGCCAGACGGTATACGAGTCAGAACCGCGCTTATCCTGTTTGAATAAATAATTAAGACTGAAAAATATAGATACCCGAAAACATTATCTAGAAGCAGAACTGCATAGTCTTACACAATATTAGTACAATCATACTACGCTTGCTTATAATAGCGGACTCGCTATATTCGGTAAACAACTTCGGTTATAAGCTCTGTAAAAGTGCAGCCTTTATTATGTCGTTCGCTTACTTATACAAATAGGTTGGAGCCACAAGTACGCTGAACTTATACCAATCTGTATAAGAAGTAATAATCATTGGGGCGTGCACACGTGTTTCGGAGAAAATGTTTCGAATACTACAGCGCCGTCGGATAGCGGCAGGATGATATTGTGTATGCCCGCCCGCGAAACAATATTGAGAACAGAAACATGAATATATATTCAAAAGAGAAAATAAAACTGGTTCTCTATGATTTAAAATATAAACTTTCTTGTTGTGTAATATTGTGAATGTCTTCTCAGGTTATTGATTTTACAGATTGCATAAAACAGCGATATTATTGGTGATGTAACTATCAGGGCTTCACACTTGTGATCAAGAATTGTCTTTGCAGTTATATCAGTCATGAACAACGAGTACTGGCACTTACTAACCAGCGTGCAAAATTCTTAGCTTGTGTGCCTTCCAGGATTTATCACATTACATTTGTAGATTCATGTCTGTAAATTCCCAACAGGGTAGGCTTTGTTAGATAACCCTTAAACAAGGGTCTATGCCACAGGTTTTTGGATCCCTTAATTTAGCCTTAACGCAGAATAAAATATTAGACTACGTTTTATTCACTACGAAATTTTATAATATTGGTGTTTGACTAACCACTGAACACATAAAATCTATTTTATAATTGCTAAGATCACAGTATTATAAAAAAATACATGCAAAAATGTATGTTCGCAAAACTACCTGATACTTTACCGGTCTTGGATCTAATACATTGAAATAGAGTCGTCGATTTTAAACTAGCAATATTTGACAATAGAATTTACTAAGAGTTAAGAAACCGGTAACCAAGGACGTTATAACGTCCTTGCCGGTAACACAGTTATGGTATATGTTCTTTTTAACTTTTCTTGCTATTATTATTCGAAGCGGCAATCATTAATAGGAAATAAAGCTCAGCGATCACATTACTCGTGTTCGCGTGATAATTAAAAAGTTGGCGTAGTGCCGATAATATTTGAGAGGGGCAGACGGGTCGTTTCAAACAATATGGTTGCAAACAAGCCGTTTGTTGGCGCTTGGAGCGTCGCCGTCGCGTCTGCGGTGACCCCTCATTAACTGTGACTGAACGTTCGTTGTCACGTACCGTCCCGGGCCTTGGCAATTTGTTCACCCTTAACGTATTCTAAAGTAATGTTTTTCATAAAATTAATTTTATTTTCCGTCATTGTGTTACCATGTAAATGAGAAGCCGGAGCACAATACGATGTGATATTTCACTTTTGTTGGAGAATTTTATTCGCGTTGCGCTTTGACTGTAAATGTGCAGCCGTACTCAAGTCTCTATTATTGCTGACGATATTAATTCTACTCGCCTCTGTTACTTTCTATTGCCCTTATTATCGCGAAAGTTAGTGGGAACGGATGATTGTTTCTTATCTTTCTCACAAAACTGATCCGATATTGATGAAACACATCAGTAGTAGGTATATCTTATCCATCAGAATGGCACCTAATGGAATCTTTTGTCACAATAACAGGCACACTCAAAGGCGGCGTCGCGAGCAGTAACTGTACCTACTCGCAGACTTCATCTACACACATCAACAAAGTCTAGGGATATCTTAATCCTAAATTATTTACGAGTTTATAGTTTAGAACCTTGTTAGTTTCCACAAAAAGTTTATATACAGATTAAAACCTCTTTTATTCTATTTTCAAAATTTGAACATGGAAAGAAAAAAAACAAAATAATAAACAAAATATGGCGGCAAATTTGCTAGTAATTCGTTACATTAAAGAAAGTTAAAACTGTTTTATTATAATTATTAATGAAAAGGGTTTTTAATTGTTTTTCTTTTTTAATTTAACGTGACGTACGAACTTTAAAAGTCATGTCACGTCGTCATTTGAGTCGAGATGAAATGTTACGAGCCGTGGGCATGTTAGAAAATGGTGCAATTTAACGCGTCGTTGCTGAGGCCCTACATACCAGTCAAAATGTGATATCAAGGTTGTGGTCACGTTATCGCAGTACTGGAGATGTGGCCGAACAGCACACAGGTAGATATCGTGTTACTACGCAGAGACAGGATCGATTTCTCCAAATGCCAGAAGACAACCCAATATCGCAGCGCTGCAACTAGTGCAAAGGCTCCAGGAGGACCACCAGCTGCTGGTAAGCGACCAAACCGTGCGAAGAAGGTTACATGAAGTTGATCTTCATGCTCAAAGACCATTGCGTGTTCCAGCATTGCGACGTGGCAATCGCGGTCGGCGGCTTTCGTGGGCTCGGGAGCATTTACCATGGAGTGACGAACAATGGTCTTTGGTGCTGTTCACCGATGAGTCCCGGTTTGGGTTTCACCCGGATTCACGAAGAACACGCGTTTGGAGAGCTCCAGTGAGAGTTAGCCGTCTACGGCACCCTCAGGAGGTCCACCCATACCAAGGCGGGACAATCATGGTGTGGGCAGGAATTCGTCTTGGCGGACGAACCCAACTCGTTTGGATCCAAGGCAGCATGACTGCACAAAAATACCACGAGGAGGTAGTAGAGCCCGTTATTGTCCCACACAGAACTCAAATAGGCCATGAATTTCTACTCATGCACGATAATGCTCCTTGCCATACGGCGCGGCTGGTATCGACCGCTCTCCGAGAGCACGATATTCAAGTTTTGGATTGGCCTGCACAGTCGCCCGACTTAAATCCTATCGAGCATGCCTGGGACATGTTACCACGAAAAGCTTTGAGAGATTTTCCACCAAATTTGACGACTGAACAACAACTTTACGAACACTTGCAAAGGACATGGGACCTCATGCCGCAGCAAGACATTGACAATTTAATTTTAAGTATTAACAATCGATGTCGATGTGTAATCAATGTAAGAGGTGGCAACACTGATTATTAATGATTAGATTTTACAAGATTTTTTCAATTTTTATTAAAATTAATAGTTTTTTAAGAAGAAATGTTTGTTGTTATCATACTAATTTTCCATGATGATTAAAAAAATTATTTTTTTTATTTAAAACAAAAAAAAAACACGAAATGTTTTTTATTTTTATTAAAGACCTTAAAATAATCTATGATTCTTCTATTTACTGTATCAGAAAATTCTTCATAGATTTTTAGATATTTGATGAAATATAAAATATCCCTAGACTTTGTTGATGTGTGTATGTAAGTATTTATAAAACAATATTGACTTTGATTAAGTGAGCACGTCTTAATCTAGAAAGCCAGTCTATAAAACTCTCATTGTAGTTATCGGTATAAAATATTTCACTTTAGTTTAATTACAAGGACAACAGAATCAAACTATCAGTAACACATAACATCATTAATCATTGTTATTGGTCAATCACATTGTCACTTATACTCACATTTACACATAACATCATCAACCAATAAGGTTACCAGTAGTTTAATTCACATTCTCAGGTGTTCATGTAAAGAATCATGAGGCCCGTCTAGATCAGAGCTAAGCCGAGCGGAGTCCCGTGATACGTAATATTGTTTCTACAATGTCGACGAATATTTCCGCCTGATGCATTTTTGATGTTTTTCTGATGTGGGTCTATCGGCCCCTGCTATCTAAATGTGATGAATATTCAACGTTGGTTTGCGAGAGATACGATTTTAGATAGTCCAGATATTACGCGATATTATTTTATCAATTTAATAATTAACATTCGATGAAAAATTTGTTTAGAAATACAGCTAATTAATTACATTGTTGAAATAATTATTACATATAAAAATATTAATTTAAAGGGTTAGATTAAACCAAAAATAATAATTACACCACATCTACAAATGCATGCTTATTAAGTTATTACAAAAAATAATTATCACTACGACAGCGCATAGGTATGTAGTTCTCGTTTATTTGCCAATCAATTATTGACTATCTACCGCATATATCAAAAAAAGATAATAAAAAACCAGACGTATTTAAATATTCTTCGCAGCCGTCCAAACTTGAAGGGAATAAAAAAATTAAAAGCGATCAGCGAATTCTTAAATAAAATGAAGACATTGGCGTAAATGTCGGGAGGATGTCCATACTTTTACAATTTCCTATACTTAACAGGGACAAGTATCCCTTCGAGCCCATCAAATAAAAAGACCTTCTGTGCATAGATAACGAACGTTTGTCTGTCGTCGACTAAATTGAATTTGGTTCCGATAAATTCTGAAGAAAATATTTATATATTAATACGTCGTGAAGAGATCAAGATAATGTTGATACCTTTTAAGCAGATTCACAATAGCATCATTTGGAATATTAGGTTAAGCAAATCTATGCTAATTTAAAGGCAAAGTCATTCCATTCGGTGATTAAGGAACTCAGACTACATGAAGGTAAGGTGTAGTGGTTTTAGCGGCCGCTTAACCGCTTTAGCACCGTACCGAGGATCTTGGGTTCAATTCTCTCACAAGCAACACTTTGTGTGATCCCCCAATTGTTGCTTCGAATCTGGATTAACAATCTCATACAATTGAAACTAGTAATAATTGGAATCACTTTGCCACCTTAATTTACCCCAGCCACCTATTGGTCAAAGAAAATCGGATGAGCTATGTAATAAAATACCAAGCCATTTAGATAAAAAAAATTTACTTATTATTAATTAAATAAAAAAAAAAAATTTACTTACTTACAAGGTTTAATTCAAAGCTGTAAAATAAATTTACAGTAGAAAATACAATCAAAACCAATGCACCTCCAATCGTTTCGCTTATAATACGTAATAGTTATCTTTATATTTTCGTATGCATGTGTGCGTAGACAGACGGTCCTTGAGAACGGCTGCATTGGCAACACGGCAAATCAAGAGCTGAGTCAACTTCACCCGTCAGTATTTGCGCGCCATTCTGAAAGGCTAACTTCACGACGACAAACATTAGACACATTTTGTTTAATTAATACTATTTTCCGTTTAAATAACGAGTTTGTCTGAATAGTAGTAGAGTATAAATAAATAAATAAAAAAATATTTTAAAATGCTTTAATGAGTATAAAGATATTTCATGGCTAAGAGTCAATGTGCCTCTTTATTCAAGAGTCTGAGTCCCCATAACGACTTTCAGAGTTTGTCATAGCTGGATTCACCGGCTCGGGTCAAACGATACCTAAACATTGAATACGCCTATGCACGAGCGTGTCTCGTCGTGGAATTGAACCCGATAACCTTCTGTATGGCAGCCTGTTGGGATCTCTACTAGGCAATTGCTGCATACGTCATACTTGATAGAGAAGTTTCATGATGTTGATATATTTATTCTACATATAATCAAACTAAACTTCGTAAACGTAAACTTATCACAATCTGTAGCTGGTTTAAAAATATATTTTGCTATCTATAGGTATTCTACCTGGCTAATTCTTAAAGACATCTTCCACATGGCACTGGGCATAAATCCTACACCGCAGGGGACTTTACAGCTAACCACTTCCAACCAGTGGACACAAAGTACATCCAGACTAAATAACGCACGTGAAGTTCATTGGAGAACTTAAAAGTTTTACTAATCAGGTAATTAACTCAGCAGATGTAAATCAAATATGTTACCGTAAGGATGGAATACTCTGAAAATTATTTTGGGTATTTTACGCGTTGCTGAACTTGCTAACAAGACTATTAGTAGATAGTATATATATTATGTCCCAGGCACGTTATTTTAAAGGTGAGCGGGGCTTAAGGGTACATTTTGGTAAAGTTCATAAACACCAGAATGTACCTTCTGGCCCCAATACATCAATACACAATAGTATACACACTGAGCAAATAGTCTCCTGCGAAATTCCTTTTTGGCAATATTTGGGTAAATTAAAAAATTCAGTTCCGATTATCAAATGAATTCCCCGTGGCGCAAGGCCTTCAGTGGCTCAAAATCTGGCACAGTGCATAGGCCTTGTGGTACGGGAGAATTCAGTGACGGCTTGGGAGCAACTTTTCACTTTCCCTTACAGAATTTTACACGCACAAGATGATCGGCTATCAAAAAAAACACTAACAACAAAAATAAAAGAAAACTGCAATGTTTCGGCGTCAAAATTACTGGACTATACACCCAAACCATACCGTAACAGTACTATCTACCACCACGTAGAAACCAAACTAAGGGAAGGTGACATCAGGGGAGCGTCCAGACTCCTATTTTGCAGCGACGTGGTGGCGCCTTGCTCTGCAGACACACTCGCGAGTCTCCAGAGCAAGCATCCAGCGCCAGGGGATAATATTTCCTTTCCTGACCCACCTGACTGTGTTTCAGATTGCCTCAGTATTACAGCCAAGGACGTGGTTGCAGCCGTTTGCTCCTTCCAAAGCGGGTCTGCTGGTGGCCTCGACGGCTTAACACCACAGCATTTAAAGGATCTTGTGTGTGCAAGCGCCGGGTCGGCCGACGACGCGCTTTTGAAGGAGCTTACGGCTTTAATTAATCTTATGCTCTCCGGCAACGTGAACGATGCCATCGTAGATATTTTGTATGCCGCAAATCTGTGCGCCTTGAGGAAGCGAGACGGTGGCATTCGTCCCATTGACGTTGGGTGGCGGCAGCAAATCTTGGCTGCCATACGCCTGAACGTATTCAGGCGTATAACATTTCTTGTAAATTTCAGCCACAACAGCTAGGATTTGGTTCCAGAGGGGGCTGCGAGGCTGCCATACATGCCCTGTCAACATACCTTGGCTTTAATAATAATAATAACTGTTTATTTCGGATAATAAGGGTGAGGTTATCCTCAAGGTAGACTTAAAGAATGCCTTTAACTCGGTTAATAGGGACACCTTGCTGACACAAGCTAAATTAGAAACACCCGAAATTTTCAGTTTTCTTTGGCAGTGCTACAGGCACCCTTCAAAATTGATATATAAGGAAAATGTTTTGGAATCCGCCGTTGGCTGTCAACAAGGCGATCCGCTTGGACCACTACTCTTTAGCTTGGGCATTCACCCAATTATCAAAGAGCTAAATTCAAAATTTAACATCTGGTACCTGGATGACGGGACCCTTGCAGGTGACGTAGACTCAGTTTATCAAGACCTGGCACTTCTAAAGTCGAAATTTTTATCCATTGGCCTAGAACTTAATCCCAGTAAATGCGAAATTTTCATTAACGATAACTTAGACAAATCCGATATACTTTCAAAATTTCAACATCTTGCTCCCAATATTACTCACGTTGAAAAAAGTGCTCTTCGCCTCCTTGGGTCCCCAATATTAGACGAAGGTTTCGATTCATTTATACAAGAAAAATTCAAAATTTTAGTGATATTTCAGACAGGTTACTCAAAATTAATATGCATTCGGCTTTTACTATTATCAAGTATTGTCTTTTTGTCCCTAAATTTACACACGCTCTTCGATCTTCCCCTTTTTGGAAAAACCCATCTGCACTCGCCCAAATTGACAAACTTATACAAATTACTTTAAGCAAAATTCTAAATCTGGCCCTGAACGACCGAGTGTGGCTACAGGCGTCCTTGCCTGTACGCCTGGGCGGCCTTGGCGTTCGCAAAATTACTGACGTAAGCTTACCAGCATTCCTGTCCACAGCACTGAAGAATTGACCAGGAAAATTTAAGCACCCACACTGGTCAATTCTGAGGTGCCGTGTAAGACCGATGCCATGAATGCATGGAGAATGGCTTGTCCAAGCACCGAGTTACCCCGATTCCCATCTTCTCAGAGGCAGTGGGACGGGCCGCTTTGCAGCGTGGTACGAGAAAATCTCTTAAGTACGTCGCCAATGCTGCAGAGCGTGCTCGTTTGCTGGCTGTGGGAGAGTGAGAGTCAGGGCTTTTTGCCATCGTCCAACATAGGTACCATGTTGGACGATACGACCTTCCGCATTGCTTCTTGCCTTCGTTTAGGTGTGCCATGTGTTTCTCCACATCGCTGTCACTGTGGAGAGGCTGTCGACAGCCTTGGTTACCATGGTCTGTCATGTAGCAGGAGCGCAGGTCGTATTTCATGACACGCCAACCTCAATGACATACTTCGTCGGGCTCTTGTCACCGCTGGCGTTCCAGCCCAACTTGAACCTCAGGGCTTGGCACGCGACGATAGTAAGAGACCAGACGTAATGTCTTTACTGCCATGGAAGCTGGGTAGGCCTTGGGTGTGGGACCCAACATGTGTTGACACCCTTGCGCCATCTCATCTTCCTAGCACAGCGGGTTGTGCGGGCGCTGCTGCTGCTTCAGCGGAGACTCTCAAAAGGCGCAAATACATAAATCTAGTAGGGGATTATATATTTGAGCCGTTTGGAGTTGAAACGTTGGGACCATGGGGTCCAAGTGCGAGATCTCTTTTTAGAGATATTTCAAAGGGACTTGTTGACACCTCGCGTGACCAGAAGGCTGGCCTGTATTTGGTACAAAAGATCAGCATTGCCATACAACGTGGCAATGCTGCCAGCATTCTGGGCACGCTTCCAATTGATGGCGATGTGGTGGATTTCCATGACGCCCTTTAAATTCTGCTTTTACTTTTTTACACGAACCACATGATCATGATCACCATGAATTTAGGGCCCACGTAATAGGGGGCGAGCCTAATGCCGTACCGGGCACATTACCAGACTCCTGAGAATTTCCTAACGGAAAAACCCAATAACACTTTGCCCGACCCGGGAATCGCACCCGAGACCTTCCAATCCCTCGTACACATTTATGCCGCAAGACCAACGAAGCAATGTGTACCTATTATTTAAATGTTTATCGAAACATATGTATATCATGTACTTGTTGTTTTAAAATGTGACACATCAATATAATACGGCACTGCTAAACACGCTTTAATGATGGATGCAGCCATCCACCGTGGTCATCGATGTTAGTCATCACTGTTCGGTACTGCTATTCTGAAATGCAGGCATTCCAAAACAATAGTACTTATACTACCCTTGGTACGTATAAAATTATATCATCATTGCTCTACCTTTTCTATTGTCACATTGTGATTGGCTTTTTCATAATTTGTGATCTAAATTTTTTTTTAATAATCTAATAGCCTCCTCGTACATCAGAGACAAGTACCTACCTACTATATACCTAATTTGCATTAACATTGCTGTCTGAATCTACTTAGACCTTTTAATGTTTATACACTATTCCCTTTAGAATATAAAACTGGCAACCTAATAATGAGATTTAAAAAAGTTATATTTAGTGTAGAGGATAGTTCTGTTCTTTAACTTTTCAGTAATTGTGACGGATGCCATGAATCAAACCTTAGCTGGTCCGCCACAGTGCGCTGGTGTGTGACTGGCGAGTGTTTCTACGACGATGATCTTCTATGTGTGGGTGGACTGTATGGCTTCGATCTATTCGGGGCTTCAGAAATAAAACATCTTCATACGTTGAGAGCGATGCTGTTCAGGTGTTCGGTGCTAGATGGCTATATTTGGTTACTTGGTTACAAGATGGTGGTTGGAACGCCAACAAACTGGCCGAAAATATGGTCGCTTAGGTACTTCGGAACTTTACCTTAACGATGACCACTGCACCGAACATTTGCACAACAAATTTTTATTTGTGATAAAGTACATACATGTAATTAACTTCGATACTATGGTACATGCATATATGTTCTATATATAGCTAGATAGGTCTCAAAAAGTTCTATCTATTGGTATACCATACCTAAACCTAACTGTTTGCGTCACTAAGTTATTCAAGAAAAACTATCGGAAAATGTCGTCACACAAGGGTCCGCCCACTATATTATCTATTATAGTTAGTTATGTATGTAATTTTGGTGGCCCGTTGTGCAACTATATGGAGCATCTAATGAAATAAGCGCCATGAAAATATCTTTATTCAATTCTAAGTCATTACAGGAAAACCTACGATGCATTAGTAAAAATACAGACTTTCTTAAGAAAACATTATCGTACATAAACAAAGTTTATAATAAACAAAATGTTTGTTATTATGATTATTTCGACTATATAAACTAATAACTAGCAATAAGAAACTATTTAGACATTATTTCAAGCCTATTCAAAGCTAAAAAACACTTATAAAACTACTATGTAAACAAAACAGCTATTTTTCAACTATTAGTTCTTATCTATTACAAGTATTAACTGATAACACTATTTATGATCGATATCTAAGTCCCTACGGTTAGCACAGGTATATGTTTTAATGTTTATGTACTACGCGACACTTCTTATTAACGTTTGCGAATTTTCACTATTTTAGCGTTATTTTATCACTTTGACGCGTCCGGGAACCGGACCCGGTATACCGCACGATTGGATAGCACTATTTTTATACGATCTTCACTCGCAGTTTCGAATACACTATTCACTATAGAGATTTTTAATGTCTGTCGCGAACAGTAATCTTTTTATAAATGTACGTCGACTTTTGCTCTTTTCAACGCAAGGAAAGATCAAGCGAACATACTTTTGCATTTATAGTACAAGTTGTGCATAGCTGCACCTTTAGTTTCATAAATAGGTAAATAATTAAAACAGCATGTACAAAATTACATTTAGGTAAAAACTTTTACTCATTATTTATGTGTGTTTGACCGTTACATTTGTACAGCTATTTATGATAAACACATAATTTAAATCTTCAAATAACTTTCTATAAAATACATTTTAATAGCATGTCATACGAATATTATAAATACATATAATAGTAATCTCAGTTCCGCATAACAGAGCTTAGTTAATAATTGAATTTAAACCACGATTCGGTATATTCAATAAAAAAATACTTTCTTTTCTCTTAAATACTAAGAAAAGAAAAACAAACCCTTTGCTTTGGATCACATTATACTTATACGGTTGTGATACGTCCGCAATATCGCCTCATATGTCCCCATCATAAAAGTTATGATATGATATCGATAAAAGTTTTTTCGTTTTTCAATAGGTACTTGCTTTCAGTACCGTAAAATCATACAACTATAGTCCTCAGGTAACTTTACAAAAAAAAAACTATGGTCCAAAATCAAGTGTCAAAATAAAAAGTTCATTAATAGTAGATTTTTAGTCTGTCTGTCTGTCTGTTTGTTCTCGATAATCTCTGGAACGGCTGGACTGATTTTAACGGGACTTTTATTGGCAGATAGCTTATGTATTAAGGAGTAACTTAGGCTATAATTATAATATAATAATAATTAACCGGGTAAGCGAAGTAGTTCCCTCGGGACGCGGGTGAAACCGCGGGAAACAGCTAGTTTTAAATAATCTAATATATTCAAGCAGGACTGTTGACCCAAGGAAGGTAGTTGGTAGTGACTAGATGCAGAAAATAGGAGATCGTGCTTTGTGGTGCATCTTGGGGGAGGCCTATGTCCAGCAGTGGACTGTTATATTGTGATGATGATGATGATGATGATATTAGAAGGCCCCGCAAGTAGGAAATACGCAAGATAGTTCGGCTTGAGGTCAAGTCGAGGCACTACATAGCAGTACGGGTAGACTGAAATGGGAATAAAAAAGATTATTACATTAAATTTATTTATTTTATTTATTTTACAAAGTGATATTATTGATTTTTAAAATGAATTAATTTCGTATTAACTTCCGGTGGCTGAGTTTCTTTAAGTGAGTTTGAAGCAACTTCGGATGCATTTTCTTGAAGTAAATTTGAAGCTGCTTCGTTTGGTGTATCCATCTGAAAGGTAGAAAATACGATGAATTTTAATCTTAAGAGTTTATGTCGGTTACGTGAATTCCACCAAACTATATCTGTATGTATCACCAAAAATAATTTTAATGGAACTACACTGTTAAACAATAGAATTTTCCTCATCATAATAAATTGATTCTTAATATTAAATGTGTATTCGTTTGAACATATTTCATGTTAAAACTAAAACCAGACTACTGTGATAATGAGAGTAACAAAATAATATTAGGCAGTTACATAATATGCATATTGTTACTAGCCATTCGAGGCAAAAACAGCGTAGGAACTGCACTACTCATTAGTCGCCGCTTGTTGTTTTCCATCAAAAAACAATCCTCAGTGAAATGTTTTGAGTACATGACGCTTTATTTTGAAGGAACCCAATTTTCTCTTTTAGTTAGGTCTATCCATATGTTTTTTATACTACCGTCTTTTGGAAAACTGTTGGAAAAAAACATTCACTTTATATAAAACAGCATTGTTATCATAGTTATCCAAAAATCATATACGAAAAGAATAATTATTATAAACTAGCTGTCCCGGCAGACCTTTTTCTGCTTTATTTCTCTAAAACAAGTAATTCTACGTCTTTTCTCTCCATAAGAACCTTCCTCAGACTTCATCAAACACAACAAAAAAAATCAGCTAAATCGGTTTAGCCGTTCAAGAGTTTTTGTGCTTAGCAACACATTTGGCGATTCATTTTTATTTATATAGATAACATTACAAAGTATTACTAATACTAGTAAATAACAAACTCTTTATTGTGTCTATATCTAAATAAGAATGCTAAAAAAAACTATATGTTAATACAATAATCATTTTGTGGGAAATTATCGACAATGCAAAATAAATGCATCGCACCGCACTAGTCATTGGCGCCACGAGGCTAATTATATCAGTGATAAGTCACTGACTCGTTGACAGAATCGAGTCGCCTTATATTACGTCTCTATAGGTTAAGTGCTCGTAGGCCAGGGTACACCAACCGTGTGACTCATCGCCATGAATGATACTCGGTGTAGTGTCTCTGTTAACACGACGCGGGATGCGAGAAATATGCTCGGCACTTCAATACATCTGTCAAAATAAATCAACAGTTGTTTGCGGTATCGAATGGGCAAAGATATTGGTGTAATCAGTACCAGTAACGTAAGCTTTCACGGCTAAAAATATATCATCGACATGGTCGCCTGAAGATCGTTCAGAAGTAAATAATCATATTTGCCTCACTATACATACGAAAAGTGAAAACAGGTCACAAGCATAATGACTGGTGATCATATACCTCAAAATAGATGAGCCGGCGGTTACACCCGCGTTATTTAAGGCTACTGCTCTGCTCCCGTGGCTCATAGCGTGATATTATATAGCCTATAGCCATCCTCAATAAATGGGCTATCTAACACTGCAATAATTTTTCAAATCGGAACAGTAGTTCCTGAGATTAGCGCGTTCAAGCAAGCAAACAAACAAACTCTCAGCTTTATATGTATATTAGGATTAGATACACAAGCCGAGGTTCCCATTGTACAACCGCACATCTGTGGTTTTTCGTAGTTGTGGGTGTATAGTCAATTAAAGCGCAAGCCACCTATCACTGTATTCAATACAGTGTATTGTATTATTAAACCTATGTATCAGTCAAGTCTGAACCGTTGGCGCAGTGGTTTAAGCGGTCGCCTCGCCGCTTGACACTGCGCTGCGCCGAGTGTTGTGGGTTCCATTCCCACACGAAATAACACTTAATGTGCTGCATTTTTTTTTATAGTAATAGGCGGCAAACGAGCAGACGGATCGCCTGATGGTAAGCAATTACAGCCGCCCATGGACACAAGCAGCACCACAGGAGACACAAGTGCGTTGCCGCCACTTGGGGTTGGGAAAAAGGTTAGGATGAGAAGTGGGATGAGGGAGAAGGAATGTGGGATAGGGCCTCCGGCACTCTCACTCACCGAATGAAACGCAACAGTTTAAGTACTGTTACTTTACGTCGATTTCTGTGAGAGGGTAGTACTTCCCCGGTCGAGCTGGCCCATTCATACTGAAATCAGCAAGGCTCAAGTATTTTAACTGTTTCATCTCGATGCCGGGAAAATTCAGGAAATCCCTTCTATGATATATTCATGCCAAATTGTAGCTTCTTGCGCCCAATCGTTTTGTCTGTGCGTTGTCTGTCAGTCAGCAACACAAGCATTTTTTATATACAGATAGATTTTGTGACTTTTTGGTTCCTAAGAAATAAGTTTTCAAATCTCATTTAATTCACAATTCACCGTTGCCAAAGCAAACAAATATCAAGAAGAATTTTAACTAGTTACAAAAGAAGACGATGTTGGGTGGCCGCAGTGAGCATCAACATTTAATAAAACGGGATTAACTCGTTTAAAGTACGATTGAACTTTTGAGTTGAGCAAGAGGCAACCTTACTAAGTTGGCGCCTTACCAGATTATATTTTGATTGCTATTTATTCATTATCCTTTAGGACTGTCTTGAATATAAACTTCATTATACCTTTTAAAGGCTATAATATTATAAAGGATATACTATTATTATGAAATAACACGTCTCCTTTCTTTTATAGATTAGTGATAACAGATGACAACTTTTTGTTGTGGCTATAATGTCTGAGCGAAACATCAATACACGACTATTTAGCCGAAGTTACGTATAAGATAAAATGGAAACCATCCCGTCGTAGCCAAATTTAAAAACCAGCCACGTGCATGACGAGCCACCCTCAATGTACCATACCCGATATCCAAGTAATAGAATACTTGGACTCAAGCACTGATTAACGGATAAGTGATGTCAATTTTTGTTTCTTTTTAAAAGGGTTTTTTTCTAGACATTCAACAGTTTTATAACAGCTTCCTGCTAATTAACGCTAATTCCATTGCATCCAACTTTTATAAATGGGTCAGGTGATACAACTTGTATTACCTATTGCTACTTAAATATGTTTTTCTATGAATAGAATATCATTTATTGTTTAGCTACTATGAATACATTTCTGTGAAAATGATTAATTTAATGAATACAGTTATTAGATGGTAGACATGCAAAAACAAATGGATAACTAAGTTAAGCCACAAGTTGTCGTCTAGAAATGAAAATCTTAGTTTCTTACCAGCCTGTATCAGAACCCAACTTATGAATTAGTTTCTCCTAAAGGTTACGGAGGCAATTTGGCGAAGGTTAATTGTTTTCGAAGAATAATATTTTACCCAATAATTTCAATATTTTTAATGAGATTCTGTTCACGTTATTACTTATTCAATACTCGATTAAATTATGATTATCTGAAATTAATATACCTACTGAACGATACCAATGTGGTGATACAGGTGAGAGTGTATAAAAATGTGTGTATTTTCAATTTGAACGCGATAATTACCCAAATCACTTACTAAGGTAACAGTCCAAGTGAAACATACGCGAACAAATAACATGTAATCATAATAAACAATTCAGCTGAAAACAAGCTTCTAAAGATTTGTCAAGCATTAAGTATTGAAGGTGAAAACACACATTCTCGTACTAATGTTCATTGTAAAGGCAACAAACAACCCCTAATCAAACTAACGCCCGACCGCAATTGCGTCTTCTAAGTTAATGCCTAGAATCGTATGAAGTCTTTTTCTGGAAAATGTTCTCAGTGATGCTTATGTACAAGGCGATAACAGACTAACGAAATGTATCACGTATACTTAACACATGGTTATTAATTGGTTAAGATAACAAAAAGAACAACTTTAATGAAATTTTGACGACAATTAACTGTAAAACATACAAAATTGTGGCACCCTCGTCGTGAAAGGACGCACCTATGTTCGTCGTAGCGGTGGCACCGTAGTCAGTCGCATCGTTTGTAAGCCTCGCCGCCAGCGCCCGCGCAGGACCCTCCCGTGCGGCGAGGTGGACGGCCTGCTACCGCTCGGTGCTCAGTCAGAAGCGACAGTCGATTCCCAACTCCGACGGCGGCAGCACGCTCAATTAGCTTAAACGTAGTACTTACGTAAATCGGTATTTTCTAGACTATCTATCAATCTTGTAACCTTCTTATATCTTCCTTTCGCTAATACTAGTGCCTGACAAATTTCTGAACATTCTTGTAACTGTACATTTCTACGATTCTCTTCAATATATGTGTAAGCATTTGAACGGCGTTTATATTTCAACTCAACTACACATCTATAAGTCGTGACCCCGACGTACGACACGGGAGCCTAAACAAAATGGAGGCGGAACACGAGGTCGGAAAAAAGGAACCGGTGGAGATACGGGCGATGTTTGGCGTGTTGGAGTGCGAATACCGCCATTCTATCCAGATGATCCAGAGCTTTGGTTCGCGCAGTTGAAGGCCCAGTTTACGCTATCGAATATAACGAGTGACTCGACACAATTTTATTACGCCATTACGCAGCTAGAACACACTTATGTTTCACATGTGAAAGATGTACTGTGCTCGCCGCCGGTGACCGATAAGTTTGAAAAACTTAAAGTTGAGTTGATCAAACGACTTAGTGCCTCGAAAGAAAAAAAACTGAAGCAACTGTTCTTGCACGAAGACATGGATGACCGTAAGCCCTCACAATTTTTAAGACACCTTAGCAATCTGGCAGGCCCTACAGTGTCAGATGACGTGTTAACCACGTTGTGGACGGGACGCTTGCCACAAAATTTGCAGACGGTTATAACTTCGCAACCCAAGTTAGAATAAGATGCCTTGGCTGAACTAGCAGATCGCGTTCATGAAATAGCCCTGTCTACACCTCATTATCAAATAGCTATGGCTGCAGCCGCTTCACATCAATCAGCATCTCCTTCACGCTAAGATGAGCTTGGGCAGGAAATTTGTGTTTTAACTAAAGAAGTCGCTAAATTAACCTCTTATGTCTTCAGGCAATCGCGCACGCGTTCCCGGTCTAGATCTCAAGGCCCCCGGAACTGCAGCCGCAGTAGATCGGGCAACCGGCAACCGCCCCCTGACCACCCTCACTGTTGGTACCACTACAATTTTGGAGCACGTGCCAAGAAATGCACTGCGCCATGTGAGTTTAACGCGGGAAACGAGTCGGGCAGCCGGAAGTAGCGGCGAGCGACTGCCCAGTCCAGACAGGCCATTTATTTGTAACAGACCGGACTTCTTAGATACAGATTCTCATAGATACTGGTGAAGACTTATGTGTCTACCCACGTGCAGCTACCACAGCACCCTGTTTTAAAAGTAAGTACAGCCTCTCAGCAGCCAATGGTACAATTATACACACATATGGTCCAATATTATTGCACCTAGACCTAGGACTGAGACGAGACTACGCATGGCGATTCACCATAGCTGACGTGTCCAAACCAATCATTGGCGTTGATTTTTAATAATAATAATAATAATAATATTCATTTATTTGCAGACTGCTAGGTCCATAGGATTAGTATTACAAAACGACTTATAGACTATTGTTAGTAAAACATACATAACTACATAAATACAAATGATAATACAACACAGATAAACACAAAATCACGGGACACTCAGACTTACACAACAAACAATATGATACCTATATTTAATTTAATTGGGTGTGTAGCCTCATTTTTAAGCCATTACGACATTTTAGTAGATTGTAGAAACCAGCGTCTTATAGATGGGAAAACATCGCTTTCCATCACCGTACCAAGGCACCGTACTGTGTGAGTTCCCTGAGGTTACGCGACCTACTGGAGTGGTACGTACAATTAAGCACAATACAGTTCACTATATAAACACCACTCAGACAGGAGCTCCTATTGCATACAGGCCACGGCGTTTAGACCAAGTTCGACTGAAAGCTGCTAAGAAGGAATTCGACGAATTGTTGGCAAATGGCACTGTTAGGCGCTCGGAAAGTTCTTGGTCTTCGCTGTTACATATGTTCAAAAAGAAGGACGATGGTTGGAGACCCTGTGGAGACTATAGGGCACTCAACGCATGAACTATTCCAGATAGATATCCAGTCAGGCATATACAAGACTTCTCTCACCAGTTGTCAGGCTGCATAATCTTTTCTACAATTGACTTGGTAAAAGCCTACAATGAAATACCCCTTAAATCAGAGGATGCAAAAAAGACAGCAATAACTACACCATTTGGATTATTTGAATTTAATTTCATAGCTTTCGGTTGGCGCAATCCGGCGCAGACGTTCCAAAGATTTATTGACGAAGTTTTGCAAGGTCTGGAAGACTTCTGTTACGGGTATTGTGGTGACATTTTAATATTCTCTAAAGAAGAATCTCATAAAGACTACTTACGACAGGTGCTTGCCCGTCTATCTAAATATAGTGTTCTCATCACCACATCCAAGTGTGTTCTGGGTAAACCTGAGCTAAGCTTTCTAGGTTACAAGGTCTCAGCAGCTGGCACTCGACTTTGGAGCTTAAAGTACAAGCCCTCATGGACTATCCCGTACCAAAAACGGTATAGGAGCTAAGAAGATTCCTTGGTATGTTTAATTTCTACCGTCGTTTTGTACCAGCGGCAGCGAAGCGTCAGGCACCGTTAAATTCTCTGCTAGAAGGCCCAAATGTCAAAGGCTCACATCCAGTCCAGATGACTCGCGAGTTGCTACAGGCGTTTGAAGATTGTAAGAAGTCTTTGTCAAATTCCACACTGCTAGCTCATCCTGACCCAAATGCGGAGTTAAGTACGGCTACTGATGCCTCAGATGTGGCTATCGGCGCTGTTCTTCAACAACGGAAGAATGGCAGCTAGGGACTTTTAGCCTTGTTTTCTAAAAAGCTGGCACCGTCTCAGAAGAGATATAGCCCATTCGACAGAGAACTGCTAGCTATGTACAAAGCTATTAAATATTTCCTCTTTCCTCCCTTGCCACATGGTTGAGCATGGTTGAGGTTGGTTTTGTTTCATAACTGACAATAAACCTCTCACACACGCATTAAGAACCAGAAATGAAAAATGTTCACCTAGGCAGTTTTCGGCATCTGGAGTTTGTTGCACAATTTACAACAGGCATTCGATACATCCCTGGGAAGCAGAATATTGTCGCGGACTCCTTAGCAGAAATAGAGGACGTAATACATGGCATCGACTATCAGGCCTTAGCACAATCTCAGGACACCAATCCAGAGATGTAGGGTCTATTGAAAAGTGGATCTTCACTCAAGCTGAAAAAGGTAAACATACCTGGAACATTGATTAAGGTCTTCTGCGATGTTTCTACTCAGCCACCTCGTCCATATGTCACGCCAGACTTTCGAAGACAAGCTTTCAGTTCCCTGCACAACTTGAGTCACCCAGGAAGAACTGCTACAGTGTGACTTGTCACGCATAGGTACGTGTGGCCAGGGATACCAAAAACTGTATAGAGTGGTCTCGCGAATGCTTTAAATGCCAAGGCAGTAAAATTACCCCTCATACATCATCCCTTACTTCCTCATTCCTAACTCCTTCATCCAGGTTCGCACATATCCACCTCGACATTTGCGGACCTAATCGATTTTAAACTTTCGCGATTTGTATACATCATACAAAATAAATTAGCGGGTCTTAATCGCGTACAATTAATTTATTTAAGGTATAAACAAAGTGTACAAAATGTACACAAAGCGTATTGGCGAAAGGGTTGAATGATGCATTAACACCTAAACGGATTCCATATGAAAACGTCATAAGTAGCATAGAAGAGGTGATAACGCGTAACAAGTTACCGTCTAACGATGCGGATACACTTAGACAGGATGTTGCCGTTATTTTACGCAAGTCAAAGCCGCTTAAAACCAATATTTCCACAGAAGAGCGTCAAGCACTAAAAACGCTGCGTGATAACACGAATATTTTAGTGCTAAAGGCCGACAAGGGAAACGCCACTGTGGTAATGAATACTTGTGATTATGACTGTAAGATGAGGAATCTGTTAAGTGACACATTAGTATACAAGGCAGTGTCATATAACCCGACCGCCAGAGTGACAAAACGCATTCGTGCCTTAATTAGGGACCATAAAAACTTATTTGCGGCAGAGGTGTTTGAACGGTTACATAAACCCTCAAATTGTGCAGCCGCCTAAGATGTACGGCTTACCCAAAGTACACAAGACCAACGTACCTTTGCGTCCTATAGTGAGTCAAATAAATTCACCCACATATGTTTTGGCGAAACACATAAGCAAGGTACTACAACCGTTAATAGGCAAGACGCACTCTTTCGTGAAGGACTCTCGTCACTTTGTAGAAATTATCAAGAGCACGAAAAAGGAACCAGACGAGGTGATGGTGAGTTTTGATGTGGATTCACTATTCACCAATGTTCCTGTTCAAGATTGCCTTGAGGTCATACAGAGGAAATTAAGGGAAAACGGTCTGTCTGACGAATACACTGTTCTGCTTAAGAATTGCTTGGATGGAAACTACTTCTTATATCGTGGACAACACTACCTCCAGATCGATGGAGTGGCTATGGGTAGTCCTATAGCACCGGTAATGGCCAACATCTGGATGGAGCACTTCGAGGAATCCATAGACATGCAGGCATAAAATGTGAAGCTATGGAAGAGGTATGTCGATGATATCTTTTGCATCATGAAGGGAAACCAGCAAGACGTGGAACAATTCGCAGACAAATAGAACTCCATAGGCTATCGCTAATAGGCTATCGCTATCTAGAAAATCAGATGTAATACGAAAATTATCATACAATATGCATACGAGGGTCAAACTGAAAGTTCTTAGAAAATCAAAAACTGATTACATTAGCCAGTTATTAGTTTTATTATATCTTTTCAAAATATTGTCCATTGACGTCAATACACCGCTGCATGCGATGGAACCACTGGGAAAAGCACTTTGCCCACTCGTCCTTAGGGGTCTCTTCAATGGCATCGCGATACGCAGCCACCGCTTCTTCAGCATTCATAAACCGCTTTCCTTTAAGTTTTTCTTTAATTTTTGGAAATAAATAAAAATCACAAGGCGCGAGGTCGGGGCTATACGGCGGGTGACCCAGTAATTCAACGTTTGATGTCGCCAAATAGTCGATCGTTCGCTTGGCGGTGTGCGACGAGGCGTTGTCGTGGTGAAGGAGATCCTACTGCGAGGTCGTTTCTCTCGAACTTTTTCCAAGACAAGTGGCAAACAATTGGTAGTGTACCATTCTGCAGAAACTGTTTTTTGATCCTCTAACACAATTGTTGCGAAATGACCTATCCTTCCAAAGAACGAGGCCACCATTTTTTTTCCCGCACTTCGATCTCTCTTCACTTTAGTTGGCAACTCCTCGAAAGGAAACACCCACTGAGCAGATTGTCTTTTGGTTTCAGGATCATAACAGTAAATCCAGCTTTCGTCACCTGTTAGTATGTCGAACACAGCATTTGAGTCACCTCCGTTAAATCTTTCAATCATTTTACGGCACCAATCCACACGATGGAGTTTTTGAGCCTTAGTCAAATTATGAGGTATCCACCGGGCGCAAAGCTTCCTGACCGCTAAATGTTCGTGGAGGATTTTGTGCACTTGACTCATACCGATGCCTAAGCTTGTCCGAATCTGCTGATAGGTCACTCTTTTGTCAGTCTCTATCATACGCCGCACAACACAGATGTTATTTTCAGTCGTCGCCGTAGAAGGCCGTCCCTCACGTACATCATCAGTGAGATTAGTGCGACCACGTTTAAACTCATTAAACCAGTTGTAAACAGTCGCACGAGATGGGGCTTCATCGTGAAAGGCCAATCGTAGTCTATCATAACTTTCTTGTTGACTTAAATGACATCGAAAGTCATAAAAAATCATTGCACGAAAATTTTCTCGTGTTAAATTCATGTTGACGTGACACAGACAATTTTCAATTTGCCGCCAAATCGTAAAACAAATGACAAATGAATGAAATATATACTCAGTAATATTGGCAAAGAGTTCTATTTTCAAATTTTAGAATATTTTTTTTATTATATTGTTTATAAGTGGCCAGTTCTAAGAACTTTCAGTTTGACCCTCGTATTAAAGTATGGTCAGTAATTCCAACTAATTCCCTATAAATCCACATATTCTGGTGACACTGAATATGGATGAAAATGTATAACTAAAACTCACCATTACTTTATCATTCAGCCAGTAAAATCTTTATAGAATCGCTGCTCTTAGCTATCAAACTCATATATATAGTATAACCACAGAATAAATTATTATTATCCAGTACCATGGAGCTATCATTAATTAGCTCCATGCCCAGTACACTACTAATTTACCCTGTGGCTATAACGTATCCACAGATTATATACGAACATAAAGAACCCAATACAACCCCTGGTGTCTGAACTGAGAGCGTTCGCTTTGATCCCGTATAACAGACAAGTGAATATGAAACCCGAAAGTCATACGTATATTTATTTCTACGTATATTGACATTAATCATGGGATGTCTGTCTGTGTATTGAGCTAGCCACAAACAAGTGCAACGGACTTTTTAACCTCACCTGAGCACCGAACGGATACCGCTGCGGTTAGGGCCGTGATCACACGCTCTTCCGAACTCCCCCCTAGCCGCAAAATGCACTTAGAAAAAGAAAGTTGTGTTAAAGTTAGTGTTTTTCTTATGAATCGTGGGGTCATTTGTATGTTGTTTTCAGTTCATATCAATATATAATATTTATTAATATGTAAATATTTATGTAAGTAATGGTAGGACTTTTTTGGACTATTACAATAGTTTTAAACTGTTAACTTCGTAACAAAATATCTGCTGAAGATAATCGAAAGGAAAAAAAATGTTTCTCTAGTAACATTTTGTGTGTACAATAATACTCAGAGTAGCCTTGTGGCACCTACATATTTAATACATGTACAGCAGGTAATATTGTATACCTACCTTTCGCTCTATTTGATTGCTATACAAGCCAAAACGAAATTTTGTGTCCATGTACCCATCTTACCTCTACAAATTGTCTTAAAATATTATTTATTTTCCAACTACCACACAGATCACTTTACATAACTTATTAAATGACAATACCAAACTAAATTACCCAATTTATTAAAGATAATTACAATCACAAACGATGCCAAGCCCTCCGGCTGAAGTGCCAACCCGCATAACCTCATTTGGCATAAATATAACATACCTATATGCATGTTCTATAAATGGTTGCCAATAATTATTGTATACTTATACACGAACAAGAGTGTATGTCGATAAAAGTACGTTCAAAACTGAATGAAGTAAACTTTATGACAATTGACACGGACTGCGATAGCCTAGTGGACATACCAACAGACTGCCATGCTGAGGGTATTGGGTTCGAAGTCATGGTGTGTGCACACCATGACTTCGAACCCAATACCCTCCTTGACTTTTCGGAGTCATGTGCGTATTGAATGATTAATTATCGCTTGACTCGGTGTTCCGGAGAGCATGTTAAGCTGTCATTTCAAGCTATCATGAAGATCTTTGATATTCCTGAAGGAAATCAGTATCTCTGAATAAACTGACAGTAGTCCAATTTATGGAATAACCCTTTAGGTTGCGGAGATCAGACAGGCAGTCACTCTGTGAAAAAGCGGCCTTGGGTTAACACTAGGATGATGATGATTATTATGATGATGACAATATACAGTAGGCGCTTGGTAACCTGGCAGGCATTTTTTTCGCCGATGCCGGAATATCGCAAATGCATGTCCGTATGATTATCGAATTTGTATGGAAAGTAAAAGCTTAGTACATAAAATGTAAAATAAATAAGGATTTATTTTAGATAGATATGTAGGCATATCATAAATAGGCTCCGGCTTTCGGCTGTTTATACTGCCGGATTATCAAGCGGATTACCTGAGTCGCTGAATGCCGGACTACTGAGCGTGCCGGAATGACAAGCGCCGGATTACCAAGCACGTATTGTATATAAATTATTAAAAAGCCTGAAAAAGCCCTATGACTATAAATACTTTCGCTGCTGGTCATGGGGTTTTCCTCACTACAAAAAGGAAAAGGCCATTATAGTCCATGCTGGCCCAGAGCGGATTGGCAGTGTTCAGTTACCTTTCTCGAACATTACAGAGACTTCTTTGATACGTAGGTTTCCTCACAATATTTTCATTCTTTTATTTATCTATCATCATTTTTACAAGAAGGGATTTGAAAAGTCAGTGATGCGACCGATGGATAGCAGTCTGTAGGTTCCTCCACTAGGTTATTACAGAAAAGAGAAAATATACCATGCAGATAAAAACTTTACAAAGTAGGTTCGTATATATTATGGTGCAACGGCCTCAATAAATACAAAAATAAAAGTTTATTTACACTGAATGAAAAGATTGAAGCATCAGATAGGTGTAACTAGACATTTCCTATTTCCTATTCGATTACATTTGCGGCTGCACTGCAATCGGAGCCTCCGCTTCCATGTGTATCACAAGAGAAAATGTTATAATCCATATTCATTGCTAGAACAATTAAAACATTATACCGCTACATTTCCGTTTTAATTTCATATGCAATGAATGAACTTGCTAGAAAGTAAAGGCGAAGTTCTTTGTTATAGTTTGGTTTTCTGTTTTTACTTTGATGTTTGCTGTGCAGGGTTATCTGATAGTAGCTGGAGCGTGCAAAATAATAATATTAAAATGTTATACAGTTTTTAGGGTTCCATAGCTCACAAGGTAAAAAAAAGAACCCTTATAAGATCACTTTCTTGTCCGTCTGTCTGTCTGTCTGTCCGTGTGTTACCACCGATTTTCTCAGGACCGGGTGGATCTAGCAAATTGAAATTTATACCAGATACTGATGTCTATTAGGTGTATAAAAATCAGGGTCCTGGGTCAACCCGATAAAAAGATATGGTCAAAATTAAATTTTTGCGACAACTTGTAAGTACCAAAATTAACCTTAATTTTCAACTTTTTTTAATTTTCGGCATTTTTCCTTTATTTGTGCTGTAAGGCCTTGGTTTTAACCAAAATTGACAATTCTAGGTCAACCGTAAGTACCCTATAGGTTTTGGGTTTAAAACCTATATGGTAGTTCCCGTTGAACTAGAATCACGAAATTTTCTCGAAAGCAGGGTCTTACAGCACAAATAAAGGAAAAATT
The DNA here is from genome assembly GCA_944739405.2 of Euclidia mi. Taxonomy (NCBI): domain Eukaryota; kingdom Metazoa; phylum Arthropoda; class Insecta; order Lepidoptera; family Erebidae; genus Euclidia; species Euclidia mi. Next base: position 61,122,389 of record OX123185.2, read on the forward strand.
ACAAAAAATAAAAAAGTGGAAAATTTAAGGGGTCCCCATACGTACATAGTAGACTCCATTTAAGATAGTCCTCTAAGTTGTATGGGCGCTCATACAGATTTAGAGGACTAGCGTAATTAGCACCAACCTCAAATAAGGTAAAATGCGTACGGAACCCTCGGTGCGCGGGTCAGACGCGCACTTGCCCGATTTTTTTTTCTTATTTCATATTTTCAACTGCCTTTGATCTGCTGCTCGAAAGAGGAGTGGAGCCAAGTAGTTTGTTGTATTATAAATCACATATTTTTACGTTTCACCAGGATTTCAAATATCTGTAAACAATCGAAGAAATAGTGTGAGATAGGAGAACTAGGAATCCTTATATAATTCCTATTTTATTTATTAATTTAAAAGTATCACCGTAATGACGAATGTCTTTTTCAAATGTGATTTTTACATTACATAAATTGAATAAATTGCTCGATTGCAGAAGTCACATAAACATGTATATTAATAGAAAACCATGAGAACAGAGTAGCGTGTATTGTTTTTAGTTTAAAAACATCGTTATGGTGGAAAGGTAGTAACAGCTGGCGTAATATTTATTAAAAATATTTTACAAATATTTTTCACGTTTAATAAAGATCGCAAGCTTCTTAATATACTTATATAAAATCCTTGCGTTACTGACTGGCTGACAGACACGCTACTGCCGAAACTACTGGTCGCAAGAAGATGAAATTTTGTATGTTTGTTCCTTAAGGAATGTAGTGTAGCACTAAGAGAGGATTTTTGGAAATTCCGCCCCTAAGGGGGTAAAACTTGGGGTCAAAGATTGTATGAAACTTTTTATTCCTCTAATGAATTGACTCCAAACTTTGTATATTAGTTCTTCAAACGACGATAGTGAACACTAAGAATTATTTTTGTAGAAATTTCTCCCCTAAGGGGGTAAGATACGGGGGTCAAAGTTTGTATGTAACCTTTTATCTCTCTAATGGATTGACTTCAAACTTTGTATATTGGTTCCTTAAACGACGATAATGAACTGTCACTCCCCTATGGGAGTTAAGAAAAGGTGTCCCATGTTGTATATGTAAAGAATCTTCAATGGATTCACTTGAAATTTTGTATATCGGTTCCTCAAGTGACGTTAGTGTATTCACCACTAAAACGGGGAGTTCAAAAAGGGGTCCCAGTTTGTATGACATTTTTTATTCCTTCACTTGATTTTTTTTCATCGTCCGTGATGTGCATTTAATTTTCATTCATTTTAATTTATGCGGCTGGCTCTCATCTAAGCGCTCTTCATCTTCACTAACTAAAATGTATAATGGTTCGTTATAAGACCAATAGAAGCCAAAATACTTAGAACCGTTATTTTGCTACTTTTATTTATTTTTACGCAGGTTAGCACTTTTTATCAGTTATCTGCTTTGTCCCACAGCTGACCAAGGCTTCTCTCATTTCTTTAACCTAAAATACTAAGAAAGGGTTTTTGAACTTGGATATTTTTTTTTACAATGTCGCTAAGATATACAAATGTATACTGCTAAGGAATCCTTGACTAATTTAATTTAACTAGCTTTTGCAAGCAGCTACGCCTAAATTAAATTTTCATGGTTTGTTCGAGAGTTTTCATGAACCATTAGTAAAATACACAGATGATTCAGCCATTTTTAAGATTACCCTGAATAAATAGACACTCAGAAAAACAATGTAAATAAATCATTGGGCTACTGGAAACGGGTTAGCAACAATATGCAATACAGTTATTTTGAGATTACAGACAGGCTGTCAAATATTGTTTACATCTATAATCTTAATATATAACATCCTTGCGTTACTGACTGACTGACAGACACGCTACAACCGATACTACTGAGTGCAAGTAGTTGAAATTTGGCATGTATATTCCTAGAGGTGTGTAGGGGCGCACTAAGAAAGGATTTTTGGAAATAGCTTTCTTTAGCGGGTTAAACAGGTTTTCAGAGTTTGAATGAAACTTTTAATTCCGTCAATGGATTAACTTCATACTTTGTTTATTGGATCCGTAAATGACATTAGCGGACACACAGACATTTATTTGGGATAATTTTCCCTAAGAGGGTAGAAAAGCGATTCAGAGTTTGTATAAAACCTTTTATTTCTTCAATGGAATCAGTTCAATCCGTGTATATAAAATCCTTGCGTTACTGACTGACTGACAGACACATTACAGCCGAAAGTACTGGGCGCACGAAGGTGAAATTTGGATTGTATGTTCCATGAGGAGGTTAAGGGAGTTTGTACAAAATATTTCATCTAAGTGAAATTTACGCGTGCGAAGTAGCGGGAAAAAATTAGTATTGCAATAAACACAAAACTTTAATTATTACACATAACTCTATGAGTCAAAAACGCACAGTACTCAGCATCCATGAAGTTGAAAATTTAAATATATATCGTATTGAAATGGATATTGCAGGAGCGAGCGGCAGTAAAGTGTGACAATGGGACATACGGCACTCACTAATCATACTTTGCTTTCTGTTTTATTTCGTATTTCCATTACCGTATTTCAAAAGGTATTGACATATGAGGCACTTTTACGAGTTTTACGCTCTACTCCAACATCAATTTAATGCTACCTTGTTCGCCGCCTTAGTTGGAGCTTTGCTTAGTAAATACGTATAAAAAAGAAACATTGCTCCGGTATTGTATTTAGTAAGCGAACATTCACAGCTTCCACTGCTCCACTACAGCGGAAATATACATATTTAAAAGTAATATCTTTTGTTTTACTGGAAAGAAAGGCTCACCGCCTGACTGACTGTCGATGTAACAACTCTGTAATAAATTAAAATAAATGCGTTCTGACCAGATTTCTGTTTGAAATTGCATTTCTTTTATAATTTTCCATGTTACTATTGACATGCATGGAGATAGCAAGTAAAAATGAATGTCAAAAATATTCGTGACAGTTTGTATTGAGATTTAAATATTTTTTTGCTTCTTAGGTTATTACAAAATTCATACTTAATCTGACAAAGATTTCGTTTCTAGTGCTAAATCATTAATTTGGCTGCATAGGTTACAACGTAATTTTCTTAATCGTTTTATCTTGAACCGCGGTTACTTCTTTTTTTTATAGCTTCACTCCTGTATCCCCGAAGGGGAAGGCAGAGGTGTAATATTACACCCACATTTCGCCATGAATATTTAGGTCCCAGGGGACGAGCCTATGTCGTTACCGGGCACATCACCAGACTGCTGCTACTGAGAATTCAGAAAACCCAGTAACACTTTTGCCCGACCTGGGAATCGGACCCAGGACCTCCGATCAGCAGTCGCATTCGCTATCCACTGGACCACGGAAGTAGTCTTTAGTTTAATTCTTATAACCTACTAATTTCTGATCGAGTAGTAAGATGCCCTTAGCTTGTGCGTCACCAATGGCAACTACTTAGTCATCAGTATTTCGTAAAATATGGACTTATGGGTTTTATATTAAGAAATATAGAATGATATTTTGCATTACACAAAGCATCGTATTCATCAACTTGTCCTATTTAATATCAACAAACAATCATCTTCTGATCGTGCATCAAAGTTGCGTCACCAATTACGTAGTCATTTGCCAGCCACTGTGCCGGCTACTGTGACCGATAACAACATTATAATTCTCGCAGCGCGAACAACCCGTTCGAAATGTTACTTTAATCACTTCATACGACCTACTAAATTATACTTATTGCTCTATAACGAACTGGCACTGCATTATAACTATGATTTAGGGCTTAAATTTCCAGGTCTGTCTAGAATGTCAGCTTGGTATCAAAACTTTCGCAGAACCTCTCTTCAAGTTTTCTCTCTTCAAGTTATTCGTAAGAGCCAAATCATTCAAGTTTCTATCGCCGAGTTTCAAACGCTACGCTGGTCTTCTATGTACTTTACTTAGGTCGACTGTACTGATGTCATTACAGATATATTCAAAGATACCGCGGCTGCCATGCGAAGTATTCAGTCACTCTGACGTTCAGTCAAGGTACTAAAAATATGGCGTTACCTGGTAATCTATAACTAGCATCAATACAATAATGAGATATGGTTTAAGCTGACGAAACCATATAATTATAGGATTTAATAGGTATATTTTATTTACAAACGAAGTCTATGTTTAAATAGAAAACTTTATCTGCAAATGCGTGTCGGTTTAATCGCGTGTGAAGTGCCATAAATGTGCAATGGCCGTTTCACACTAAACGGGCCGATGTTTTTCCTCCTTCACAACTCGCTTACAACTTCTGCATGGAACTCTCTACGTTCATATAATTATTACGTCAAGATTGGATTATCAAATAGTCGAAGTTATTTAACTAATATTCATTCATAATTTAAAACGTATGCAGCTATATCCTGGTATCTCCCCAACCTCCTATTCATATATATTTAGGGCTATGAGAAGAATCTAGCACAAATCAACTGATTGTTTCATATCACAGACTACTTAGTATGATCTGTGTTTAATTCAAAAATACATAATTATGCTTATACTTATATGGGACGTCGCCGGCTTGGACAGCCACGTCTACAACACGCATACGATATATTCTTCATACAAACTTTGAACCCTTAGAGGTTAAATTTTGAAAAGTCTATCCTTAGAGTGGGCCTTCTGCTTACGTTGCCAGAAACTTGTGGGTTTCCTCCTAAGTTTATTTTTAAGTTTATAGCTACCGTGGTTTGACCTTTGAGAATTGCCTGGGCTGTCTCATATAGGTATGGCATAGTGTTTCAGGCTATCAAGGTAAATGTTTGAAGGCAGACTTTTGACTAAAATGTCATCTTGAAAACTGAAGTGTCCTATCATGATTTATTCACCGGCATTGCCGCTCTGCATGGGAGTCTGTTGGTGTCTCCGCTACGCTATCGTTGCTCTATGATCCCCATCAGCACCATATTATATATTATTAAAAATAAATCAGTTTTATACATAAACTTTATCTCAGTAGTTCTCTAGATTAAATGGTAATAATGCTATTTGACCCTATTAAAATTATTTTATAGAACCTATAGTTTTATCGCCCATCCTTATTAACAAGCCCATGCCTCGGTTCCACTCGTGTTTAAAAGATTATTCCCCCGTATTTTATCCACCGGAGAAAAGTTTGAAAATTCTAAGCTAATAGGTAAATAAATTTCTCCTAACTATGAAGATTTGCTTGATTTTTTATATAAATTGTGCATGAACGTTAAAATTGTAAGCGTTTAAATGCTTAGGAATTTTAACAAAAGAGAAGTCACAAGTGCGTTGCAACCTCTTGATAAAATGGGAGAAGGATTAGACAAAATTGGGCAAGTGCGAGTCGGACTCGCGCACGAAGGGTTCCGTACCATCATCTATAAAAGAAAATCACGTTCGTTATATGTATACTTAAATACTTTATAAGTTTCTACCTGTTTATTAAGATCGAGAAACAAATTGCTTCAAAAGTACGTTTGTTGTATGGGAGCCCCCCTTTATTATTTACTTTTTTTAAATTTAATTATTTATTTTGAAAGGTAATATACAACTACATATTCTGTGAAAATTTAAAGCGTCTACCTATTACAGTTAGTAATTTTGAGCAATTAATACGAAAAAAAAAACACGTTTTTTGTACGGGACCCCTCCTTAATATATTCATTTTTTTTATTTTTAGTATTTGTTGTTATAGCGGCAACCGAAATACATAATTTGTGAAAATTTCAGCTTTCTAGCTATCATGGTTTATGAGATACAGCCTGGTGACAGACAGACGGACAGACGGACAGACAGACAGACAGACAGACAGCGGAGGCTTAGTAATTGGGTTCCGTTTTTTACCTTTTAGGTACGGAACCCTAAAAAGCAGTCATCCAGCTGCTCTCCGGGAAAGGTAAAGATGCTTCAGGTAAGTACTCACAGACACCGAAAGAAACGAAACAGTATAGGAAGATACTGCACGGTCTGCGTAGTGGTCTGAGCGGCCGCCTCGCCGCTTTACACTGTGCCGAGTGTCGTAGTTACGATTCCCACACGAGACAACACTTTGCCTGATCCATCAATCGTTATTTCGAGTCTGGGTATGCATTGTGTCCGCCGCGACACAAGATTTACTCCTAGTGCGGGAGTTGTCTTTTTATAGAAACAAAATTAGAAAATGTTACTTTACGTCGATATTCTGTGAGTAGGTAGTACTTGCCAGGTGGCTCATAAATGCTGAAATCATCAAGAATTGTACATTTCTGTGTTTCAGAATTGCAAACATAGGATACAACTAACACGCTGCACAAATAGTCCCATACGGGTATGGAACCTACATCTACTGACTCATTGGCAGTATCTGGACGAACACAACAACCGCTACAAAAAATACGTACACTCCATTCTTTACAGCAAAATCCAAATGATCACCTGAGACATCGTATGCGGCAATTATACATAAGCTCCTCCTTACGCCATTAAAGCAACAAGCCGGAAGGCATTTAATTCACGTTAGTATTACGTGTACTAACGGCACATCACAAGACAGTCATCTTGTACGGTCGAGCATCACAAACGCTATCGCATAAACCATTCAAGCACACACACACAATTCGTTATGAATGCACAAAGGCGCATTCACACAAAAACACGAGCGCATCAATAGGTAAACACTCAATGGAAATTAATTTGTCCATATTAGCTGCGGTAGGTTGGGTAGTTTGCCAAAAGGCAACCAGTGTAAACAAGGTTTAACCTAATGTAATAAATAATGTATGGAGGCCAAACATGGAAGTTATCCATGCCATACCGAGAGGGATCGGGGGTAAATTTTCATGATCTTGCGGTTTGTGATACGTGCTTGTTAATATTAGTTTATCAACCCTCTCGCCACATTGTGTACAAGATTTACAGACAGGTAGGTGCTTGAGACTATTACTCAAGTGTTTTGCTTATCTGTGGCTCACGTTGGGATTTAGGCTAACCCCAAAATTCCTAAAGCGCAACTTTACCCACGTGCTTTGCGTACAATAAGTCAATGTTACGTAACACCGCTCTTACCTTGTTGGTTTAGTGGTTTGTGGGTGAATGTGTGATAGAAAGTGAAAGTGATATAGAAGGTGTAACAGTTGCAGCACCTTATAAAATGTAAATTGTGTATTATGCAAAACCTGGCGATGAAAAGGAGTGACCGTGAGTTTTAATGCCCGTTCTTTCTCATGGTTCTACCTATTGCTTTGCGAACGTGGCAAGTAAATGTAAATGTAGAAAAGCATACAGTAATAATGTTTTAAATTTGAGTATAAGTAATTATTTTATAAATTTATTATTTTGACGTTCATAAGCGTCACATTGTGACCCAAATGAATACTTAAAGGATTTTGAATTTGAATTTAAATGCATGCCTACCAATCATGAATGTTACAATCAAAATATTGTACGGCTCGAGTGAACCCACTCGAGCCGTACAATATTTTGATTGTCTGCAGAAATATAATAAAGGAATCTAAAAATGGAAAACTCATTTACGTTATGTACTAAATCTGGGAATAATAAATGTTTGTTTAATCAAAGTAGTTTGAAAGTAACTGCTCGAGCCAAACACCAAAGGAATAACGGCTTTTGAAGCAAAGCAGTCTCAGAGTATGGCCCAAAAGAGAAAACTCTTAGGGCCTAACTCTGGTCAGACGGAGCTTTGTTTCCTTTCTTTTTAAAAGAAAATCCCGCCCTACGAATATATCCATGTCACGGGAGACTTCACAAACATACAACTAATGGACACGTAAAGCCAAACTCGAAACAACAATGTATGGATCACACAGAGTGTTGTCTCGTATGGTTATCGAACCCACAAGGACAACACGGCCAAGGCGGCCACTTAATCCACTACGTCAACCATACGTCAACCATGCAGTCATGTTCAATATGTGACTGATTTAAACTGCAACCTTTTATAAAGTGTGGCCAATCGTCATTCAAAGAGATAGAGTAGGTATAATCAGAAAACTAAGAAGGTTACTTGACGTTCCTGAAAAAGAAAAACAGAGCCTTTATTATAGAATCTTTATAAATCGCACGTCCATTTTTCAACCAGTCTGCCTATAAGTTCCTATCTATAAGTTCGTTTGTGTAGATCGTTGTTTCAAAAACAAGCAACTTTTATACATACTTGACAGACGCCGCGCTTATCCAGTTTCAATAAATAATTAAGACAGGAAAATATAGATACCCCAAAAACATTATCTAGAAGCAGAACTGCAAAGTCTTACTGAATATACAATCATAATACTACGCTTCCTTATAATAGCAGACTCGCTATATTCGCTAAACAACTTCGGTTATAACTATAAGCTCTGTAAAAGTGCAGCCTTTATTATGTTGTTCGCTTACTTATACAAATAGGTTGGAGCCACAAGTACGCTGAACTTATACGAATCTGTATAAGAAGTAATAATCATTGGGGCGTGCACACGTGTTTCGGAGAAAATGTTTCGAATACTACAGCGCCGTCGGGTAGCGGCGGGATGATATTGTGTATGCCCGCCCGCGAAACAATATTGAGCACAGAAATATGAATACATATTCAAAAGAGAAAATAAAACTGGTTCTCTATGATTAAAAATATAAACTTTCTTGTTGTGTAATATTGTGAATGTCTTCTCAGGTTATTGATTTTACAGATTGCATAAAACAGCGATATTATTGGTGATGTAACTATCAGGGGTTCACACTTATGACCGAGAATTTTATTGTCTTTGTGGTTATATCAATCATGAACAACGAGTACTGGCACTTACTAACCAGCGTATAAAATTCTTAGCTTGTGTGCCTTCTGGGATTTATCACATTACATTTGTAGATTCACGTCTGTAAATTCCCAATGGGTAGGGTAGGCTTTGTTAGATAACCCTTAAACACGGGTCTATGCCACAGGTTTTTGGATCCCTTAATTAAGCCTTAACGCAGAATAAAATATTAGACTACGTTTTATTCACAACGAAATTTTATAATATTGGTGTTTGACTAACCACTGAACACATAAAATCTATTTTATAATTGCTAAGATCACAGTATTATAAAAAAATACATGCAAAAATGTATGTTCTCAAAACTACCTGATACTTTACCGGTCTTTGATCTAATACATTGAAATAGAGTCGTCGATTTTAAACTAGCAATATTTGACAATAGAATTTACTAAGAGTTAAGGAACCGGTAACACAGTTATGGTATATGTTCTTTTTAACTTTTCTTGCTATTATTATTAGAATCGGCAATCATTAATAGGAAATAAAGCTCAGTGATCACATTACTCGTGTTCGCGTGATAATTAAAAAGTTGGCGTGGTGCCGATAATATTTCAGAGGGGCAGACGGGTCGTTTCAAACAATATGGTTGCAAACAAGCTGTTTGTTGGCGCTTGGAGCGTCGCCGTCGCGTCTGCGGTGACCCCTCATTAACTGTGACTGAACGTTCGTTGTCACGTACCGTCCCGGGCCTTGGCAATTTGTTCACCCTTAACGTATTCTAAAGTAATGTTTTTCATAAAATTAATTTTATTTTCCGTCATTGTGTTACCACATAAATGAGAAGCCGAAGCACAATACGATGTGATATTTCACTTTTGTTGGAGAATTTTATTCGCGTTGCGCTTTGACTGTAAATGTGCAGCCGTACTCAAGTCTCTATTATTGCTGACGAAATTAATTCTACTCGCCTCTGTTACTTTCTACTGCCCTTATTTAGTGAGAACGGATGATTGTTTCTAATCTTTCTCACAAAACTGATCCGATATTGATGAAACACATCAGTAGTAGGTATATCTTATCTATCAGAATGGCACCTAATGGAATCTTTTGTCACAATAACAGGCACACTCAAAAGCGGCGTCGCGAGCAGTAACTGTACCTACTCGCAGACTTCATCTATGTAAGTATTTATAAAACAATATTGACTTTGATTAAGTGAGCACGTCTTAATCTAGAAAGCCAGTCTATAAAACTCTCATTGTAGTTATCGGTATAAAATATTTCACTTTAGTTTAATTACAAGGACAACAGAATCAAACTATCAGTAATACATAACGTCATTAATCATTATTATTGGTCAATCACATTGCCACTTAAGCTTTGATTTCCTAGGAAAGCGGTGCCGTCATATAGCGGCCGTTATATTACGGACGCAAAAAGACGGCCGTCTTTACGAAGACGACATGTGGAAAGTTCCACGGCTGTTTTAACATACCGTCAGACATTTTTTAAAACAAACGTCAAACGAATAGTATCCAAGATAGAAAATCGACGACGATGATTTAGCTTTAGTAATTTACTTGGAGGATGAACTATCATCAGAAGAGGAAAAGAGTCGTATGGCGGAAGACGATTTATTCAAATCTCGAGGTACTGAAGGTGCACTTGAGATTTTAGTATGTCGCCGTTTACTGAGCAATGAATACAACTTTTTATTATATTTTGTACTTTGTTCCGGTAAAAAAAAAAACACAAATACGTATTAAAAATAGCTTCACCGCTATCAATGAAACGTTCACGAAACTTGACGGCCGTCTTGTCGGTATCAGATATACCGACAAGACGGCCGTCATGCAAATGGCGGCACCGTTTTTTAACGTTACGGTGTCAGTTACTGCCATAAAGTAAGGAAGTAATAGAGACCGCATTAAAATAGCAACCTTACCCAATATATTTACTTCACTCTGACTTTCTGATTTTTTATCATGTAAGAGAAAGATAAATATACAAATGTCATTTCGAATCTTCGAAATTGTCGTAAATTTTAACTAGACTAGACTAGGGATGTACTTACTCAAAATGAATTTCGATAAAATATCGATAATGTTTGCAATAAATCCTTAGATTTGGTTTACTCAGAATGAATATCAAATGAATGTTGATAAATCCTCAGATAAAGTAAAATATGTGAATAAATCCAGCTTATATTTAAACACTAGTAAATAAGTTACGATAAAAAATATATTTTTAAATTACCTTTTTAAGGTGAATAAAGCAATTGATATTCATAATATCACTAATAATCACTACCTATATGCAATGATAGGGTCAATGACGACGAATCATTACCACGTAATGGTTTTCGAATACAAAACCACATTACGTATTTCAGACTTTTGGAAATTATATGCTTATTATTTTGAAAAATATTACGATCGTCAAGTGTTTGTCTAAAATCTTCCAAACTAAATTAGGCCTTCTCAAATTGAAGGGAGGCACGAGCCCAGTATGCTCAGCTACATAATTATATTAAATCACCAATCGAGAGCAGGCTGCAGTAATAAGTGAGTTAACTAATAGATTAGAAATAAAATTTAACTTCAGGGTCAATTTTAAATAAAATATTTCACACATAATGAATCACATTTATTTAAGGTAAAATAGAAAAGTCACTGACAGTGTCATTGGCTTAGTTAGAAAAAAAACTCAAATCTTTACAAAATGATATTATATTTACAGGTCAAATTAATTACGCCCTTATAGATACGCCTAGGTCTAAAATAAGTGAGAAATAAAATACTTTAAAATAATTAAACCAGGAGCCGCATGGTGAGTAAGAAAGAAAATAAAACTGTGTGCGTACTTCTAACTGGCACCGAACTCAAAAAGTGTTGTTGTTAAAAATATTAGTTTTTCTGCTGCCTTGTGCGAGCATCTTAGTAGCGCTCAAAGCGAGACATAGCTTGTCGTTCATAACAGATCGGCAAAGTTAAGCAATGCTTGCACAGGTTGCCACTTGGATGGGTGACCAAGTGTGGCATTCACATCTGAGCGCTACCGAGCTTCGGAGGGCACGTAAAGCTGTCGGTCCCGGTTCTTGTCTTAGGATAAGAGTCGTTAGGCCACGTCGGAGGCCTTCGGGCGGTCTGAAAAACTCCGACACTAGAGTTGGCCACACACTCACACGAAAAACAAACAAAAAAAATCTTAAGATGTTGGTAAAGGCTCTTGGCAATTAGTCCATTTACTGACACAACTATCGGCACAATGATCGCCGTGTTCACATCCCACATATCGACAATCTCATGAGCTGGGCCCAAATATTTGAAGTCCTTCTCTTTTTCTGCTTTTACGAGATTGCTGTCATGCGATATGGTAATAACGTCTATCAATGCGAGTCGCTCTGCTCGGTCGATCACTACAATATCACGCTTATTGGCTACAATAAACCTGTCTGTAATCATCTTCTTGCCCTGGTCCCAATCTATTTGAGGTTGGCGCAGTACGTCCTTCGCTTCCATTCTTTTCTGTCACCCGTCATCTGATCATTTACCCCTTTCTCTTTCATATCCATCCTCACACAGTCCATCCATCTTTTCCTTGGCCTCCCTCTCCCTTTCCATCCCTCTACCTTCATATTCATCACTTGCTTACCTACATACATATCATCTTTTCGCATAATATGTCCATACCAAGCTAAACGACTTCCTTTCACTTTCTCGTCTATAGGCGCCACTTTCAGACTACCTCTCACGTATTCATTCCTAATCTTATCCATTCTCGTAACTCCACACATCCATCGCAACATTCTCATCTCTGCCACATGTAATCGTTTTTCATCCATCTTCTTAGTAGCCCAACACTCAGCTCCATACAATACGACAGGCCTTATAACCGCCTTATATATGCGTCCCTTGATTTTCAAAGGCATTTTAGGATCGCATATTGTGCCCGAGACCTGTCACCATTTTATCCATCCTGAGTTGATTGATCCTTTGCCGAACATTTCGGTCAATTTCGCCGTCGTGTTGCAGGAGTGAACCGAGGTAGCGAAAGTCGGAGCATACTGGTAGGGGTATACCGCTGAGTGTAACCGGGCTTGGACTAGAGATGCCGCCAAAGTCACAAAACATATATTCAGTTTTGGTTCTGCTTATCCTAAGGCCTACGTTCTCCAGTCTCTGCCGCCACTCCTCCAGCTTGCTCTGCACCTCCTGTCCACTTTCTGCTACTAGGACGATGTCGTCGGCAAACAGCATGCATCAGGGTGCCTCTTCCTGTATGTCCGATGATATGGCATCCATAATCAACAAGAAGAGGTAAGGACTAAGAGCCGACCCTTGGTGTGGCTCGAATCTGGTTGTGATTCCAGCTGCGGAGCGGACTTGCATGTGGCATTCAGCATACATAGCTTGGATCAATTTCAGGTACTTTTCAGGTACTCCTTTCTTCTTGAGGGCCTACCACAAGACTTCACGTGGTACCTGGTCATATGCCTTTTCGAGGTCAACGAATACCATATGCAGATTTTTATGCGCCTCCCTGTATTTTTCACACATTTGGCGAAGTGCAAAAATGACATCCACCGTACCTCGACCAGGCATAAAACCGAATTGGTTGCGTGAAATCACACTCTCTGTTGCGACTCGTTACACGCAGCACTGAGATGCGCGGACGCCGCCGGCGCGCGAGCCCGGCCCCACCACAATACAAGGAGCGGCGAACGAACGAAGACTCGCTCAAAACCTTCTATAGCGGACGGTCGACCATATATTGATTTTTAGTACAAAATATTATTTTATTCTTTTAAAATTTGTAATTCATGGTAAAACGGCGATTAAACCAGCTAGAAAAATACAGTCCACTTATTTACGTCCACCAGGACCCTAACATTGGTCCTTTAGGATTCTCGCCGTGGGTACCATCATCATCAAATTAAAGAAGATATTTGAAGATTCGGCGCTCTTCAGCTGTAGACTTCAGCAGCGCAATAGTCATCATCATCGCAAGTGAAGATATTGCATAGCATCTACACAAGCCCGGATGTCAAAGTCATTTGGAGGTCAACCGCTCGGACTTTTGAACTTCAAGATCAAAAAGGACATCCTTCTAACACCAACGCTTATAAGAGGATGGGTAAACATTTGTGAGTTCGTTCCAATTATTCCTTTTTCTATTTTCCTATTATTTATCAAAATTTCAAACCCATATTCAAAATTGCCTTTGCTAAGTGAGTGCATAATCAAGTTATTTCTAAGCCTTTAGCGCTTCATTGCATAATATATAGCCTTACAATAAGCCTCATTAAAATTTAATTTTTCGCTGCTTATAATATTGCAAGTCATTCCATATATTTCTGCATAACAAGTACACGCGTACTATGCGTGATAGCCTATGAATGATTTACCGTTAGATTTGTATTGCTAACAGCTGTTGATCGGCCGGACGGCGTGTGATCGCTTCACTATTGTTCTCACGGTTACATCATTAAGCCGGTTCTTGCACTTTTATTCATAATAATATATTAGTTGTTTACGTTCAACCGCTGTGTTACTATTTCAACGTTGTTTTAACCGCTATGGCTGACGCAAAGATTGAGAAATTAATTAAAAAACGCGGTGGCTTAAAATTTAAAGTGACTATCTTTAGTAATTATATAAATCTTCTTAAAAGTTCTAAAGAACTAAGTGCATTACAATTACTAGACTTGGAAGGCAGATTTAATAAGTTCAATACCTTATATGCGGATTACGATCAATTGCAGAATGAAACTGATATGGCGTCGGATAATCCAGAGGACGAGCTACAGGAACGTGAAGAGTTTGAAAACCAGTACCACGAGCTGGTGGCAGAGGCTCGTATTCTGCTCGGTCAGCAGCCTTCCCAGCGACGTGAGGCTCAGGACGGTTCTGTAGCAAGTTTCGAGGATGCACAGGCAGGTACTTCCAAATACAGTTGCGTGAGATTGCCAAAGATAGAATTACCTACCTTTCATGGCCACTATCAACACTGGCTGGAATATAGGGACACTTTTATATCTTTAATCCATTCAAGGTCGGATATAGATGATATTAACAAATTACATTATCTTCGCGCATCTTTGAAAGGTAGTGCTTTGTTAGTTATTGATAGTTTAGACGTAAAAGGCGATAACTATGCGAGTGCTTGGCAGTTGTTATGTAACAGGTACGACAACAAAAGGTTACTCGTAAATAATCATGTTCAGATTTTATTTAATATTGAACACATTAATAAAGAATGCTCTGTAGCAATTCGCCAGCTTATAGACGTCACTAATAAAAACTTACGTGCTTTGTCTACTTTAGATCAGCCTACCCAGCATTGGGATACATTAATAATTCATATGATGGCAGATAAGCTTGATACCACAACTCGAAGGGAGTGGGAGACGTACAGGAATACTTTGGATAACCCACCGACATATGACATTTTTATAACCTTTCTCAGCAATAGGGCGGACTTATTGGAAACATTAAAAGAAAGTAAGATATTAAAGTCACAAAAATACGAAAACAACAAGAATAATTCATCTTATCATTTAGATTACAAACATAATCAAAATTTAAATTATAATACTAATAAGAACAATAATCAAAAACCGAATAATATGTACAAAACCCCATTACATTGTCTCATGTGTAATCAGAACCATTATTTATTTAACTGTGAGTCATTTAGATCCTTGCCTATTGAAAATCGTATCAAGAAGGCAAAAGACTTAAAAGTCTGTCTTAATTGTTTACGACCAGGTCATAACGAAAATAGGTGTAACCTAGTTCCATGCAAATATTGCAAGAAAAAACACAACACCCTCTTACATTTACATGCTTCAGACCCGAGTGAGCCGACTGCGTCGGTAAATAACTTTGTGAATTCTACTAATTTTAAACAGCTGACTACTCCTCCACACGTCTTGCTTTCCACAGCGCGCGTGAAGGTGGTTGACAGCAAGGACGTCGAGCACTTTGCCCGAGTGCTGCTCGACAATGGCAGCTCTGCTAATTTTGTAACGAAGTCTTTTTGCGGTAAGCTGGTTGGTTTGTCACGACGTAGTACGAGCACCACGGTGACAGGTATTAATAATAATACTTCTCAAAGTACACAGTCATGTAGTCTTACGATAAAATCAATTTACAATGATTATACAACTACTATTGACTGTCACATTTTACCTCAGTTAACTAGAAATTTACCGCCTTCTTACATAAATATTGAAAATATTCCTCTTCCTTCAGGAATATGTCTAGCTGACCCTTCTTTTAATGAGCCGGCAACTATTGACATATTAGTTGGGGCACCTATATTTTGGTCAGTCTTAGGGAAAAATTCGATAGTTTTAGGTAAAAATTTACCTAAGCTATACGAAACGAAACTGGGTTGGTTATTGTCTGGGTATGTTGCCCGTCCTAAGACACGCACCCCTAATATCATATGTAATTTTTTAAATGAAGAATCCAACCCAGACTTATCTCGTTTTGGGGACCTAGATATTGTTTCCGATAAACATTATCTGTCTTCAGAGGAGCGTGCCTGTGAAGAACATTTTTTACGTAATACGAAATTTAATACTGATGGCCGATTTGTAGTCTCAATGCCACTGAAAAACGATCCTTCAGTCTTAGGCGAGTCATATTACAAAGCAAAATGTCGTTTCTTATCATTAGAGCGTAAGTTTTTAAAGGAACCTGAATTTAAGAAAAGGTATCTTGAGTTTATGAAAGAATACGAAGATCTAGGTCACATGACTGAAAATAAAGATATTTTACTTAATAATAATCAACAAGTCAATGTTTTTTTACCACATCACGGGGTCATCCGTGAGTCATCTTTGACAACAAAACTTCGCACAGTGTTTGATGCTTCAGCGGCCACTTCTTCTGGCCTGTCACTTAATGACATCCTTATGGTCGCTCCCACAGTGCAGGATGACCTATATTCGATTTTAATTCGTTTCCGACAGCATAAATATGTCATAACTGGAGACATAGAAAAAATGTACAGAGCGATTGAGCTCAATGAATCTCAACGCTGTCTTCAGCAAATTATTTTTAGATATAGTACAGATGAGCCTTTAAAAACTTACACTCTTAACACTGTAACTTATGGTACAGCTTGTGTTCCATATCTTGCAACCAAATGTTTGGTTAGTTTAGCATCTAGGGCTCCCAATAACATAGTTAAAACGTCTATAGAAAAATATTTTTTCATGGACGATTATTTAAGCGGATCATCATCGATCCCTAATACCATCGCACTTTGTACGGGAGTAATCTCTACTTTAAAATCAGCAGGATTCAATTTAAGAAAATTAAAATCAAATAGTAACGAAATTCTTGCCAAATTATCTCCTTCTCAATTAAAAGTAAATGATACGCTTAGTTTTTCAGATACTTATACAAATGTTGCTTCTAAAACCTTAGGTTTAAACTGGATCTGTGACACAGATATTTTATCCTTTTCTATTAATATAGACATTCATAAGAAGGTTAATAAACGTCATATTCTGTCAGTTATAAGTCAGATTTTTGACCCACTAGGCCTTGTGGGCCCGTGTATAGTTGAGGCAAAAATTATAATGCAGATGACTTGGATCAAAGACTATGATTGGGATGACGACGTCTCTGATGAAATTAAAAACCTTTGGTTGGCTTTTGCAAATACTTTGCCTTGTTTAAATAATTTAAAAATTCCTCGTTGGGCTTTTAGTGATAATTGCATTCATCATGAAATACATATTTTTTCAGATGCGTCAGAGCGAGCATACGGCGCTTGTGTGTATATTCGTTCTGTGCATAAATCAGGGCTAGTATCCGTTCATCTCTTGACCTCTAAGAATAGAGTAGCCCCGATAAAGCCGACGACGATGCCTCGTCTCGAGCTTTGCGGAGCCTTGTTAGCTGCAAGGCTATTTACTAAGGTACTTGCTTCTTTAACTATGCCTATTACTACTTGTCAGTTTTGGTGTGACTCAACGATCGTCTTAGGATGGTTGAAAACACCAAATAATAATTTAAAAAGTTTCGTTCGCAATCGAGTGCATGAAATTCTGGAGAGCACAGAGGGTTATACGTGGCGCTACGTACCGTCGAAAGACAACCCGGCGGATCTAGTTTCCCGCGGGGTGAAGGCTGATTGCATCAGTCATTCTTTATTGTGGTGGTCAGGTCCTAAATTTTTAGTTAAACCTGAAGATGAATGGCCAAAGATGCCTAACACAATCAAGGAAACCGAGTTACCTGAATTACTTCCGTGTGCCATTGTGTGCAACCAGATTATAAATAATGATATCATATGTACATTAATAAATAAAATGTCTAAATTTACTTATTTACAGCGAACAGTAGCATATATGCAAAGGTTTATTTATAATTGTCGAAATAAAACTAAATTACAGGGTTATTTAACAGTTACAGAGTTTCAAAACTCATTGAATTTAATTATTTACAAAGGTCAATTAGAGATGTTGCCTGACGAGTACGACATCTTAAGGAATGGCAAAGCACTCCCGACAAAGAATAGACTTTCATCTTTATCCCCATTTTTAGACGCCAAAGGTATTATTCGAGTTGGTGGCAGGCTCAGTAATGCCCCATACAGCTATGATACTAAATATCCTATTTTAATTTGTTCCAAACATCATTTTAGTAAAATTTTATTTAATTATTTTCATTTAAAAGATTTACACGCTGGTCCACAATTGCTTTTGGCGAACATAAGACAAATTTATTGGCCATTAGGTGGTATGAATTTGGCTAAGTCTATCGTTCATAAATGTGTGCGGTGTTGCAGATACAAAGCTGAAACTATTCAGCCTGTAATGGGTCAGCTACCTACATCCCGAACAGAACTAGAATTCCCTTTCTTACACTGTTCGGTGGACTACGCTGGGCCAGTATTGATAGCGGACCGAAAGGGTCGTGGTTGTAGGTTAAGTAAGTGTTATTTGGCGATTTTCATTTGCAATGCTGTAAAGGCCTGTCATATCGAACTTGTTACAGCACTGTCGACAGCAGCATATATGGCTGCCTTAAGACGATATATATCTCGTCGTGGAAAGCCTGCAAGTATTACTTCTGACAATGGTACAAACTTCGTGGGTGCCTCTCACGAATTAACTAGATTTTTAGCTCAGTCAAATCTCAAAGGTTGTATTGCGCAGGAAGGTATTGAATTTAAATTTGTACCTTCGTATAGTCCCCATTTTAATGGGTTAGCAGAGGCCGCAGTGCGTTCTACTAAGTACCATCTACGTAGGTTACTTCAGCTTACGCATTTTACCTATGAGGAGATGGCTACATGCCTCACTCAGATAGAGGCAGTTTTGAATTCACGTCCTCTTACTCCTCTCTCTTCAAATCCTCTTGATTTCTCGGCTCTAACTCCTGCACATTTTTTAATTGGACGGCCACTTATGTTTACTCCACATCCACAGATATCGACGGTGAACATCAACGCTCTAGAGCGATTTAAAAGGATAGAGCTTATTAAGCAGCATTTCTGGCAACGATTTGCCTTAGAGTATGTGTCCTTGCTGCAGACAAAGACGAAGTGGCGAGCTACAAAGGCTAATCTCAAGCAAGGCGCTCTAGTTTTAATAAAGGACAAGACATTGTCTCCTCTACTTTGGGCACTAGGAAGAGTCACACAACTTTACCCAGGCACTGACGGTGTTACGCGAGTGGTCGAGCTGAAGACTAAAGAGGGCACTGTTCGTAGGGCATTTAATAATATATGTCCACTTCCAGATTTTGAAGTCTCCAGTCTTCAACCCGGGGAGCATGTTGCGACTCGTTACACGCAGCACTGAGATGCGCGGACGCCGCCGGCGCGCGAGCCCGGCCCCACCACAATACAAGGAGCGGCGAACGAACGAAGACTCGCTCAAAACCTTCTATAGCGGACGGTCGACCATATATTAATTTTTAGTACAAATATTATTTTATTCTTTTAAAATTTGTAATTCATGGTAAAACGGCGATTAAACCAGCTAGAAAAATACAGTCCACTTATTTACGTCCACCAGGACCCTAACACTCTCTGCTCGCAAACGTCGCTCAATTACTCTCTCCCATACTTTCATACTATGGGGCATTAACTTTATTCCCCGATAATTGTTGCATTCTTGGACATCTTCCTTATTTAAAAAAATGGGCACTAGGTAACTGCTGCACCATTCCTTGGGTACTGTCTCCTCATGCAACATCTTATTGAAGAATAAAGTCAGCCACACCCATCCATCCTTCCCTAACACCTTCCATGCTTCCACTGGTATTCCATCTGGTCCTAATGCTTTCCCATTCTTCATTCCACTCACAGCCCGTTTTACCTCATGCTTACTTATTACATTCACTAGTCCAATATTCTTCGCCTTGTTCTCAAGCTTTTTGCTCCAATCATTCTCTTCATTCATTAACTTTTCAAAATGTGTCCTCCATCTTTCTTTAATCCTATCATCCTCCGTAAGAACCACTCCTGTTTCGTCTTTCATACACTTGATATGGGATACATCCCTCGCCTTTCTCTCTCTTGCCTTAGCCAGTCGGTATAAATACTTTTGGCCCTCGGGTTTCTCAAGTAAACCGTATAGGTCGTTGAGGGCTTTTGCTCTAGTTAAGGCAACAGCTTTTTTAGCTCTTTTCTTACATTCATCATACTTCTTTTTCTTACTCTCTTTCAACGAGTCATTACCTTCTTTCATCACCTGCTATTCCTTCAACCTTACTTTCCTTTCCTTGAGCACACTCTGTACTTCCTCTTTCCACCACCAGGCATCCATATCTTTCATACGTTTTCCTTTCGATTCTCCTAAAGCATCTTTTGCCACGCACTTCATACATTTACTCATTTCCTCCCAACTCTCATTCACGCTGCAATCCTTCATATCGCCCATCTCAATCATTTTATCTACCACTCTATCTCTGAACTCTACTGCACATTCATTCTTCTCTAACATATGCCATTTTACTTTTGGGGTTAGCTGCTCCTTGGTCCTTTTCAAGCTCAGCCAAATTTTAAATTCGACCACCAGTAGCCTGTGCTGTGAGACTAAGTCTTCTCCCGGCACTACCTTACAGTCTTTGACCCAGTTGATACGTTTACGCCTTAGCAGAAAATAATCAATCTGGGTCATATGGTGGCCACTGTTGTAGGTTACCAGGTGTTGCTCTTTTTTTTGGAACCAAGTGTTAGCTATTACAAGATCAAAAGCGGCAGCCGCTTGGAGAATTGCTTCTTCTTCGCTATTTCGGCTGCCGCATGGATTTTACTAGCCGGCCGCCTGCCTGACACCAACCTTGGGAATGTTTTCGTCGTAAAGGAGGAGGGATTGTAGAAACGGGGTAAATGGATAGGATGTATAATAAGAAAGAAGGGGTTTGTAGGCGGGGATACTGTAGTCACTGGAAGGACATAGGGTAGTGACTACAGTAGCTCGGAGAGCCGGGAGCGCGTACCCGAAGCTCATGGTCGGACAGACCAATAGACAGAAGCACCCCACACAATAAACCTGTCTGTAATGATAGACCTATACCAGGACAACAACGTATGACCATTTTTTCGAGAACTGGGTCGGGCATAATCTGTATCTATAGTACGGTGAACCAATGAGAATATATTTAAGGACTAGTTGCTGATGGATTATCTTGGCCACTTGATTGTGTCTGTGCAAATACTGGCCATTGGCAAAACTCGAACAACCGGATACTATATGTCTGAGAGATTCCCTGGGCTGGTGACATGCCCGCCATATGTCAATCGCACCGTCCCTCAGTATATACTATCGGTAGTTGTTTGTCATGACAACTTCGTCCATAATTATGAAGACAAAACCTTTGGTTTCACCGAAGAGAATAATAGAAATAAGAGAATAGAATATTAATAAAAACTATTACACAAACCTGCAGTACTGCAGGTTTATGTAATTATTTTTATAAAAGTAAAAGACAGAGGAGGACTAGTCTCACCATCAAAATGTGTATTACATATTTTTAAAGTTTCAGTAAAGGTAGTACGTGAAGGCAGCGATAGCCTGTGTGCGATAGCTGAAAGTTTGTGATGATCGATGAAAACATGAAAACACTTTTCTTGAGATATATAATTGTATTCAAGTATACTTATTTTTCAAAGAAATATTGCAGTATAGTTTCTACATCACAATAGTGCAAAGGTTACCTTTTTTTTTTTTGCAATAACTGTCACCCACGGCGAATACGTGGGCCGAAGCTAGTCTGTAAAATAAAAGTATCGATAAAGTTATAACGTCACTATGTTTATGCGTGACAATCTTTATACGAATAAATAAAAATGTCTTTGAACGAAGTATCAAAGTTTCAAATGAAGTTCTATTAAATTTTGACGGGTAATGGGTCCCCACTACGGTGACCTATGTCAGGCCTTTGAGTGATGGGATCGCTCCGTCTATAACATAATATAATATATTGTCTAAGGTTACCGCTCTCTAGGAAACCACACCATTTTGTTTACATAGACAACGTTCTAGTGACGTCATTCACCGCTGTATTACGGCCGCTATATGACGGCACCGCTTTCCTAGGAAACCAAAGCTTTAAACTACAACTCCAGTTCACGTACAGATAACATCATCAACCAATAAGGTTATCGGTCAATCACACTTTCACCTATACCAGAAGTTTAATTCACATTTTCAGGTGTTCATGTAAAGAATCCCGAGGCCCGTCTAGATCAGAGCTAAACCGAGCGGAGTCCCGTGATACGTAATATTGTTTCTACAATGTCGACGAATATTTCCGCCTGATGCATTTTTGATGTTTTTATGATGTGGGTCTATCGGCCCCTGCTATCTAAATGTGATGAATATTCAACGTTGGTTGGCGAGAGATACGATTTTAGATATAGTCGAGATATAACGTTATATTATTTTATCAATTTGTTAATTAACATTAAATGGAAAATTTGTTTAGAAATGCAGCTAATTAATGAAATTTTTGAAATAATTATGACATATAAAAATATCAATTCAAAGGGTTAGATTAAATCAAAAATAATAATAACACCACATCTACAAACGCATGCTTATTAAGTTATTACAAAAAATAATTATCACTACGACAGCGCATAGGTATGTAGTTCTCGTTTATTTGCCAATCAATTATTGACTATCTACCGCATATTTAAAAAAAAGGTAATAAAAAACCAGACATATTTAGATATTCTTCTCAGCCGTCCAAACTTGAAGAGAATAAAAAAATAAAAGCGATCAACGAATTCTTAAATAAAATTAAGTCATTGGCGTAAATGTTGGGAGGATGTCCATACTTTTACAATTCCTTATTCTTAACAGGGACAAGTATCCCTTCGAGCCCATCAAATAAAAAGACCTTCTGTGCATAGATAACGGACGTTTGTCTGTCGTCGACTAACGGCCATTTTCAATATTCGAACTATAGATAGATCTGTAGATTTTAGATTCCTGTTTTACATATTTTGTATGGAGCTTATGTCAAAAACTGTCAAAAACGAATCTAAAATCTACAGATCTATCTATAATTTGAATATTGAATTCCGTAGTAAATTGAATTTGGCTCCGATAAATTCTGAAGAAAATATTTATATATTAATACGTCGTGAAGATATCAAGATAGTGTTGATACTTTTAAGCAGATTCATAATAGCATCATTTGGAATATCAGGTTAATATATCTAAATCAATTTAAAGGTAAACTGTTGTAAATAAATTTTATTTAGTAGTAAGTTAATAGTGGATTAAGCAGCTCGCCTACTGAGCCGAATGTCATGGGTTCGAACCCCACACGAGACAACACTGTGTGATCATAAAATATTATTGTTCGATATCTAGATTTTATTGATGCTCTTTGTTTGAATCAAAGGCCGTAAATAAAATCTAAGGCACACGCTACTTATCCTTTATCAGGTTTCTAGTATACCTGTAGAGAAAATAATATCATATATCAGCCGTCACTAATCAGTAATCATTGCAATCACAAAGTAAAGTCAAAAAAATCTAATGTGCTATTATGTATGTAATAAAATATCAAGCCATAAAGATCAAACAATGATAAAATACGAGACGCTTTCATGTAAAAACTAAATCGTATTTCAAATGTATAACGTTCATAAACAGAAGACAAATAATAATATAATATTCTACCACATTCACACAACATCACCTAGTCCCAAACTAAGCAGAGCTTGTACTATGGGTACTAGACAATGGATAAACATACATACTTATTTTTTTGTACTTACATGCATATTATACATAGAAATACCCAGACCCAGACAAACATCCATGTTTATGCACACAAATGTTTGACTTGAGCGGGAATCGAACCTTCGACCTTCGGCGTGGCAGTCGCTTACACTCCCGCTGCGCCAACCGGTCATCAAATAATGTCACCATACTTGTGTATTACTACATTAGTACACATTGACACAATCTGTAACTAGTTTCAATATATAAGTACATTTTGTTAACTTTAAGCTACTTGGCTAATTTTTGACGACAATTCCTACACTCGGAATAAATCTACTTTCAAGCAATGGGCACAAAGAACCAGACTCGAAATAACGTACGTGAAGTTTATTGAAGTACTTAACAGTTATACTTATTTAGTGTATTCAGTAGATACTAATCAAATATGTTATCGTTACTGGGGCTGCAATACTGCGAAAATGACTTACGCCTTGCAGACCTTGCAAACATGATTATTTCATTCTATACATACAGCAGAGCATTTACATATATTAAAGAAGTATCCATCCGTAAGCAAAAAAATAAAACAGGTTCATATAACAATCTGATGAATATAGGCGCATTTGAAAAGTGAACTTTAGGAATAGGGAGAATTCTTTTGTATCCATGGCCTCACGGCATTTACATAAATTATTATTAAATATTATCAACAAGTATCGGATTTTTTACATAACAAATGTAACTACAATGCTTCAAATTAATAATCCATACAGCTATAAACGGAAAATCGATCCACGAAAATCCACTACCTAAAACTGTGTACATATTTACGTAAGTATAGTAATGTGTATATGTTGGGTACTTTCGGTATGTTTGTAGGTGTGTAATCAGAGATGCTGCAAACAAATGGTGGTAGTTAGCCAAGCACCGCAGAGGGCAGTATCCGCGATTTATGTTCGAGCATCCTCCGCGGGGAGAGTGCGGGGAGCGGGCTAGTTGTTGCGTCTTCCAAACTAGTGCTCTTCCTTTGTATAAATTACTTACTTTATCTCCCAAGTTCGACTGTGAGAAAAGAAATACTGGTGGGTTTCTAACAAAACTTTACATAAAGGTAAGATACTTCTTTAGGAACATACTATTTGAATATATCGCCTGCTCTACGGAAAAACAAAGTAATTGCAGTCAAGCAAAATTATCAGGAGGAGCAAAAAACCGAAAATCACAATTTTAAAACGTACTGCCGACAACTTAAGTACTTTTGTTATTTCATTATTTGTAAAATAATTAGTTCTATTTGTTTCAAAGCAATTTTTTGAGTAATTATTGAAAACTTTCCTTTAAATTGAAAAAAATATTTTTATATAGACATAAAATTAATTTTAAATAAAAAGAACAGATCAGTAACAAAGTAACTACAGTCACTTTGTATTTTAAATAATTTTAAAAGAGATGGACAAGTTAGGTTTTAGTTTTAATAACAAAGCAAATGCATTTAATTGCTTTTTAACGAAGATAATAAAGCCATTTAAAAATTAATATATCTACTATAAGATTTATTGGCTTTTGCTTTTTATAAGTCACATAATTTTAAAGAATTGTAAAAACTAGTTCATCTTAGGATTTATTAAGATAAGTGTAACTCAAGGAATAGGGCATGTATATAACGGTTACCTTAAATAAAATCCAAAATCATAGATATAAGTTATAATCATATAATGAAGTATTCAATCAATCCGCCTATCGCAGTCCACTGCTACACATAGGCCTCGCCCAACACGTGCCACAGTACACGGTCCTCAGCTTTCCGCATCCAGTCTGTCCCAGCCACCTTTTTCAGGTCGTCGGTCCACCTAGCCGGGGGCCGCCCTATCTTACGCTTGCCGAGGCGTGGTCTCCACTCTAGGACACGCTTGCTCCATCAGCCATCAGTCCTACTACAGATATGGCCAGCCCATTCATGCCGAGACCGACCCGTCGAGAGGCTTCATTTAGGCTTTGCAGCATCTCACTCAGCTCTTCCAGGCTCTCTGCCACGATGTCGATATCCTCGGCAAACCGAAGGTGGGATATGTACTCGCCATTAATGTTTATGCCCCGTCCAGTCCAGTCCAGCGTCTTAAAGACGTCTTCGAGTGCGTTGGTGAAGAGCTTAGAGGATATTACATCCCCTTGCCTCACCCCTCTACGCAACTCAATGGGGCTGGTTTTACTATCCTGGAGCTGGACGGTCATAGTGACCGTGTCGTACAAACATCTCAACACCTCGATGTAGTTCCAATCGATGCAACACCGCTGCAGAACTCCCGCGAATTTGGAGGTTAAGGTTTTGCCATCCGCAGTATTGAGTTTCGGCAGATGAATTCTACCAAGCTGGCGAGCGAAGACTTTGGTGCCTCGATTCTGTTCAATCGCATCAAATTAATATATACTTCCGATCGGACATGATGAAGTCTATCTCGTTCCTTGTCACAGTATCGAGGCTTCGCCATGTCCACTTTCTATGAGGATTCTTTTTGAGAAGGAGTTCACTAAGCAGAGCTCCTGGGACTCAGAAAGTTGACCAGCATTTGCTCCGACAAAGCCTGAGAGGGCTGATCACCTTCTCGAAAGTAGAACAGATTGCCTGAATTAAGGGTTATCGTGTCCTCCCCCTGTCCTCAGACAACCCCAATATATGCCAGTTTATACGACCTAGTTCTACTTCGAGTTCGGTGATGTGTTGGTCCAGCAGTAGAGAGCCATTGTACGTAGCCAGGGTCAGTTTCTTGTGGTAGCCGTTTGCCGTAGCCCGGAGATTCTTAGCACCCCCTGCCCCGCTGTTACCGCGACCGCTACCGCTACCGTAGTTGCGGACTGCAGGACTACCGGGAACTGGGGGCCTGTTATTCGTTGGTGCGCTCATTGGGTGGTATTTGGCCTACTATACCGCGCTGGCCAGACGAGTTGGTATAGGGTCTGGTTTCAAGTTTTCCATCTCTTCGCAAAGATATTACTCGCTTTTTGCAATTTTCTTAGTCGCCTTTTACGACACCCACGGAATGAAATGGGGTAGTGACACTTGTTTTCTTTATCCGTCACTACACGGACAGTTTATTAACAAATTGATAAGAATTTCTTATAGACAGCCAAATCAAAACAGAAAAATAGGTACTACTTCATGTATGCCTACGACATATTTCGTAAATAGGTAGTTAGGTATTTACAAAATGTAAACACACAAATACTGGTAAACACTCAATGGAAATTAATTTGTCCATATTAGCTGCGGTAGGTTGGGTAGTTTGCCAAAAGGCAACCAGTGTAAACAAGGTTTAACCTAATGTAATAAATAATGTATGGAGGCCAAACATGGAAGTTATCCATGCCATACCGAGAGGGATTGGGGGTAAATTTTCATGATCTTGCGGTTTGTGATACGTGCTTGTTAATATTAGTTTATCAACCCTCTCGCCACATTGTGTACAAGATTTACAGATAGGTAGATCCTTGAGACTATTACTCAAGTGTTTTGCTTATCTGTGGCTCACGTTGGGATTTAGGCTAACCCCAAAATTCCTTATGCGCAACTTTACCCAAGTGCTTGGCGTACAATAAGTCAATGTTACGTAATACCGCTCTTACCTTGTTGGTTTAGTGGTTTGTGGGTGAATGCTTGCTTACCAATCACGATGGTTGGGTTCACTCGAGCCGTACAATATTTTGATTGTCTGCAGAAATATAATAAAGGAATATAAAAATGGTAAACGTTATGTTCTAAATCTGGGAAGAATAAATGTTTATCTATCAATAATTAATCAAACATAGACAAATGATTGGTCTCGCTCTGCTCTAATGATTGGTCTCGCTATGCTCTACTAGACGGAGCCCTTATACTTGTAAAATGAGGCAAAAAAAACATGTCGTACCGGCACCTTAGATTATATATATTATACCGGTTATTCTTCTGTGACCGGCACCAATGAATACAGATATAAATATCTATGCTCTATGCCGGCACCAAAGAGATTGGATATATATACATAGAGGTAATCCTAGTACTTACAAATTGAACACAGTCAACTGACGTGTAAGATACAATTTAGACAATATTATGCCATCAAATTATATAACCTTAGTGATTTTTCTTTTATGACTGTTCTGACATGATTTTAATTTAGCCGTATAATATTTATATGGACATTGTCAAGTGTTGTAAAAAACCTTATCGATATGTCTATCCACCGTATATTTTTAAAAGAAAATTCTGTGCCAACATTACTCCTCCCTTCTAAACGTATCAGTGTGAGTGTTTAAATAATTACTTGCTTATAACTAAAATATCAGCAACAGTAAGGAATTTTCGGAATTCATCCTTTTTCAAATTTGATTGAACATTCTCTAGAAAATACATTGTTTGATGATCACAGATTTTTATTGATAAAGTGCATTAGTCAAACATATTAGAAAATTAGAATAAATCATATTACAAAAAAAAATAATGCATCTATAGAAAAAATCTGATCTGACAGTAATATTTAAAGGACAGTAATTTGAGGGTTTAATAAGAACTGTCTGCATTTCATACTCACGACTACTGAGTGCATATGCATCAAAATAAGGAAATCTTTATTTGAAAGAAAGTGTTAAATGTCATCTACCCAGAGACCAACACTTGGTTGTTCTTTTTCGACTAGTGGACTAATAATGTGCCGATCCCAAGATAAAATCTAAGGGCTAGTCTAGCCACAATTTTTTTCTCTCTAAATATTCTGTGTGTCACATATATGATCGAAAAGTGTCCGATCCCGCACATACTTTTTTACACATAGATTTGTATTACCTACACTATGTAATGAGAAAATTTCAATAAAGTGATTATTGTTAATAACAAACCTTTGGGCACTATTCAAGGTTTTGTCTGATTTATGTATTTTAAGTTAATTTTTATGTTTTTGCTTGATAAAATCCATGTCGACTATGTCCTATCCTTGTAAATAATTAATTTGGATATGCCATTCTCAGTTATCATAATGCTTAAGCTATGAGTTTTGCTTTTTTCTTAATTATTTGCTTTCTCTAATAAAAATATATCATTTGGGGGTGATGATTTATTTATTTAATATTTATTAATCCCATTTCCAGCTATCATTACAGCTGAAAAACAAACTATAAATAAGTATAAATAAACATTTATGCCGAGGGTATCGTATGAGGCGACTAAGAGAAACACAAGAGAAGGAAATCTCGAAATAAAACCCTATACGAATACGTCTGGCTAGTGTGGTATAAGAGTAGGCCAAACCTCCACCGCGGAAGGTTTAATACCAGTAGTGGACTGGAAAAGGCTGTTGATGCGTAAAGAAAAATACCATGAAAATTAGAAAATAACGCCTCGAAAGATTATGTGCTACTGTTTACCCATTTGAAACAAATATATGTAAGTTCAGTTTAAAAATGCAAGTTTGTGTAATAATTATTTAAAGATTGTCCATCAACTGACTGCTGTGGACACAAAGTTACGGAATTTAAAATGTATAACATATAAATAATATACTTTACAAGTCCGTTTGATTTTGAACCTATATTGAAACTAATCGATATCGATAGCGGATTTGCTCAGTCACTATTAAATTAAAAAGTTACGATATTTGTGTTCAAATTGTCTTCAGCCCTAATTGACAAACATAGTGCCATCTTCTTCTGGCAACTCTAATTTATCATATGAGTGAAGAGTGTAGCTATATTCAATTTGTTCTAAAAAATATCGTTCCTTCCATGCTTCAGTTATTATTCTGTGGCCGGCACGGTTGAGCCTGTCACATTGACGGCCGTGTGTCAGGTGCATATATCCACCAAATTAATTACGGAAATAATTCGCTGTACAATGCCAACTTGCGCTTTTATCCTGAGTAAAAATAACTCAGAGGACTCTGGTATCACATACCATCTGTAAGATAAGAATAATTTTGAAATTTTGACATAAAATTACAAAAAAACGAAAATGCCATTCAGTGTTGCTGCTAGTACAAGAATCAACTTCCTCACAGTTGAGATGTATTTTATGTGAATCTATAGTTATTGTATTTCGTTATATTTTACTATTTCTTTTATCTAACCTATTTATTATATATTTTACCCATTTCTATATTATTTTATGTTTATACCTTTACAAATAAGGTGAAAAATGTTAGTTGTTAGAAACTGAACATCTTTCCCAAGAAACATGGTTTACCTAATTATATGTGTAATTAAGTGTGTGAGATTACTGTTTTATTCAAAGTCGTTTTCACGACTACTAGCATGAAAATAGAAAGCACTGTTTTGGAAACACCTTATTTCCGCTATGGTTATTTCTAATAATAATTTGCAAAACACTATCTGAATATATAAAATCCTTGCGTTACTGACTGACTGACAGACACGCTACAGCCGAAACTATTGGGCGCAGGAAGCTGAAATTTGGCATGTATGTTCCTTGGGGACTGTAGGGGTGCACTAAGAAGGGATTTCTCGAAATTCCCACGGGATCGGCTAAAACGGATAAATTTTAAAAAAATGCAGGCGTAGCTGCTGGCATCCTCTAGTAAGTACATAAAACAAGCCATCGTAATAAAATGAGACCTAATCATTGGATAATATACCCACCATTTTTCTCATAAAGGAACTTTAGCGGTACGCCTAACCTGTACACAAATATATTGATGCTTTTAATGAATTGTAATTTTTTAAGAATTTTCTAATCTGATTTTGAGACCAATAACTTATCTACTAGACCACAGGATAACATATTTTCCCATTTACTCGGGTAACTGTTGAGAAGCTGACAACACAATTCTTTACGGATGCGTCTTGTTGCTTTTGTTTGACACACACTGTCATAATGAGTTGCCTCATTTATGGACCGATTTTTCTTAGGCAGCGCGGTTTCTTGTATAGCGAAGCGATACCAATCATTAGTCTAGGTAATCAAAGTAGTTAGAAAATAACTGCTAAAGCCAAACATCAATAGAATAACGGCTTTTGGAGCAAAGCAGTCTCAGAGTATGGCCCAAAAGAGAAAACTCTTACGGGCCTAACTCTGGTCAGACGGAGCTTTGTTTCCTTTCTTTTTAAAAGAAAATCCCGCCCTACGAATATATCCATGTCTCGGGAGACTTCACAAAGATACAACTAATGGACACAAAGTAAAGTCAGACTCGAAACAACAATGTATGGATCACACAGAGTGCTGTCTGGTGTGGTTGTCGAACCCACAAGGACAACACGGCCGAGGCGGCCACTTAAACCACTACGTCAACCATGCAGTCATGCTCAACATGGGACTGATTTAAACTGAAACCTTTTATAAAGTGTGGCTAATCGTGATTCAAAGAGTTAGAGTAGGTATAATCAGAAAACTAAGAAGGTTACTTGACGTTCCTGAAAAAAAACACAAAACCTTTATTATAGAATCTATATAAATCGCTCGTCCATCTTTCAACCAGTCTGCCTGTCCTCCTATCTATAAGTTCGTTTGTGTAGATCGTTGTTTCAAAAACAAGCAACTTTTAT
Source organism: Euclidia mi (assembly GCA_944739405.2). Classification (NCBI taxonomy): domain Eukaryota; kingdom Metazoa; phylum Arthropoda; class Insecta; order Lepidoptera; family Erebidae; genus Euclidia; species Euclidia mi. The sequence goes on from OX123185.2 coordinate 61,153,848, forward strand.
ACATACCTGACAGACGCCGCCCTTATCCAGTTTCAATAAATAATTAAGACAGGAAAATATAGATACCCCAAAAACATTATCTAGAAGCAGAAATGCAAAGTCTTACTGAATATACAATCATAATACTACGCTTCCTTATAATAGCAGACTCGCTATATTCGCTAAACAACTTCGGTTATAAGCTCTGTAAAAGTGCAGCCTTTATTATGTTGTTCGCTTACTTATACAAATAGGTTGGAGCCACAAGTACGCTGAACTTATACGAATCTGTATAAGAAGTAATAATCATTGGGGCGTGCACACGTGTTTCGGAGAAAATGTTTCGAATACTACAGCGCCATCGGGTAGCAGCAGGATGATATTGTGTATGCCCGCCCGCGAAACAATGTTGAGCACAGAAATATGAATACATATTCAAAAGAGAAAATAAAACTGGTTCTCTATGATTAAAAATATAAACTTTCTTGTTGTGTAATATTGTGAATGTCTTCTCAGGTTCTTGATTTTACAGATTGCATAAAACAGCGATATTATTGGTGATGTAATTATCAGGGGTTCACACTTATGACCGAGAATTTTATTGTCTTTGTGGTTATATCAGTCATGAATAACGAGTACTGGCACTTACTAACCAGCGTGTAAAATTCTTAGCTTATGTGCCTTCTGGGATTCACGTCTGTAAATTCCCAATAGGTAGGGTAGGCTTTGTTAGATAACCCTTAAACACGGGTCTATGCCACAGGTTTTTGGATCCCTTAATTTAGCCTTAACGCAGAATAAAATATTAGACTACGTTTTATTCACAACGAAATTTTATAATATTGGTGTTTGACTAACCACTGAACACATAAAATCTATTTTATAATTGCTAAGATCACAGTATTATAAAAAATTCATGCAAAAATGTATGTTCGCAAAACTACCTAATACTTTACCGGTCTTGGATCTAATACATTGAAATAGAGTCGTCGATTTTAAACTAGCAATATTTGACAATAGAATTTACTAAGAGTTAACCGGTAACACAGTTATGTTATATGTTCTTTTTACCTTTTCTTGCTATTATTAGAAGCGGCAATCATTAATAGGAAATAAAGCTCAGCGATCACATTACTCGTGTTCGCGTGATAATTAAAAAGTTGGCGAAGTGCCGATAATATTTCAGAGGGGCAGACGGGTCGTTTCAAACAATATGGTTGCAAACAAGCCGTTTGTTGGCGCTTGGAGCGTCGCCGTCGCGTCTGCGGTGACCCCTCATTAACTGTGACTGAACGTTCGTTGTCACGTACCGTCCCGGGCCTTGGCAATTGGTTCACCCTTAACGTATTATAAAGTAATGTTTTTCATAAAATTAATTTCATTTTCCGTCATTGTGTTACCATGTAAATGAGAAGCCGGAGCACAATACGATGTGATATTTCACTTTTGTAGGAGAATTTTATTCGCGTTGCGCTTTGACTGTAAATGTGCAGCCGTACTCAAGTCTCTATTATTGCTGACGATATTAATTCTACTCACCTCTGTTACTTTCTACTGCCCTTATTATCGCGAAAGTTAGTGGGAACGGATGATAACTGTCACCCACATCGGCGAATACGTGAGCCAAAGCGAATAAATTATAAATAAATATTATCAACAAGTATCGGAATGTTTACATAACTACGTAACTACAACCACAATGCTTCAAATTAATAATCCATACAGCTATAAATGGCAAATCGAGCCACGAATATCCACTACCTAAATCTGGGTACGTATTTACGTAGGTATAGTAAATGTGTGTATATGTTGGCTACTTTCGGTATGCTTGTAGGTGTGTAATCAGAGATGCTGCAAACAAATGGTGGTAGTTAGCCAAGCACCGCAGAGGGCAGTATCCGCGATTTATGTTCGAGTATCCTCCGCGAGGAGAGTGCGGGGAGCGGGCTAGTTGTTGCGTCTTCCAAACTAGTGCTCTTCCTTTGTATAAATTACTTACTTTATCTCCCAAGCTCGACTGTGAGAAAAGAAATACTGGCGGATTTCTAACAAAACTTTACCTAAAGGTGAGATGCTTCTTTAGGTACATAATGTACTATTCGAATATATTTGGACGTACATGAGGTTCCTTTAACAGCATACGTTGAACTTGGAATTGGTTTATGAACGCAGATATAAAAATTATCAAGCCGTATCTCTTTTCTCACATTACTCACGCTGACTGTAATGTTGAGAGTCCTATATTAAGCCTAAAGACAAGTTTGAACACCTTCCGAACTAGATTTTAAACGATTTTAGGAACTAAGATTTAGTATGATCCATCTGCAGTGCTAAGCTTGAAAAAGAGGAATCTATAAGTATATATTCGTGCTAGATCGCAAACAGTAGTGGGTATACTATTCACGAAGTAAATCAAATGAGCTATTATAAAATTTAGTACCGACCCAAAAATGAATAAACGTACAGCGATTTAAAATTAAAAGTCCAAAATAATCAAGTTTAACAAAAATAATGAATAAATGCTTCTGTATAGGAACTGATTGAGGGCCATTTATTAAATTACACATAGCATTTGTACGATATTCCGGTCGCGGTGTGTCAGCAAACCGAGTGGACTATACAAATAATTTAGTTATTCTACACAAACAGAGACAGTGATCGTTTCAATAACGTATTCGATTACATGCGGCGTTCGCGGTGTGGCAGTCCGATGACCAAATATCCGATGTGTTTCGGTTTTCCATTCCAATAGTGGATTGAAAAATGTCGCTGTATGTTCCACTACAATGTGCATACGTGTACACAAGCCTACGTTACCGGCGCAGGTATACACACATTATAAAGATTAAAAGTTTCGTGTCGCGCGCCAGCTAATTAATCCGAGGCAGATATCCTACACGATGCGAAGGCAATTACTCTACCAGTAGTCACGGTGTATTCTCATAGGAGGTCTGCACTTTTAAATTATGTACGTACCTGCTACTGTAAATGGAAATGGCTTTGCATGAGTTTAGCGAACCATTTATGAGTCTGTACAGTAGAGTGAAGATTAGCAAATAATCAAGCAGCCTTTCATTCCTGGGGAATGGCGGACGCGTATCGTTCGATTGCCAATCGACATGAGCAGTAGAGCCTTCAGCAAATACAATAGCTATTGCAGTGCGACTTGAATGAGACCGATCGTAAGCTGGAAGATGAGAGATGAGTAAACAATATTTTGTTGATTTCGATCTCAGTGAAAGTAATCTTAGTGAAATTGCATTGATGGAAATTCTGATACGATTATGGATTTTATTGGTCATCGGTTCTTATAAAGGTTGTTGCCAACATTCGAATATGATTACTATTTAAAGTATATGATGATACTCGTACAACTTTGCTAGTCCGTATCAGTTTAGTTTACTTTTTTAACAATCAGACGATGAAAATTGTTTAGATACTGATGTTATTTATAACATGCAAATATTAGTTGTGGTTAACATAGGTATTTGAAGGGATCTTCTGACGCAAATTTAAGTAGATATTTTTATATTGAAAATGAACACAGTATTTCACAGTTTTTCTACATGGATATGAAACCATATTATTTTAAAGCCAATTATTTCCGTGACATCTCGTAACGTTTGATGGACGTTTTACGTGACAAAAGGGTTTTCATGTTATGTTAGTCAAAAACAGCATTGCTCAACAGTATAATGAACTAGCTTTCTAGGATCGTTAGCCAAACATCGGTCTCAGTGAATAGGAGAAATTCAACGATTATTTAAAAAGCTGTAAATATTTTAGTAGACAGTTTCATTTTATACTTTTTATAGGTTAGGACGAGCACGCGTATCGCCTGACAGTAGGCGAAAGCCCATGCACACCCACGACACAAAAGGAGGCCCTGATGAGAAAAAGGAATAGCAGGAGGAGCGGAATGAGGAAGAAAGAAATGAGGATGGGTGTCCGAGACTCTTACTTTCCGATCGAAACTTAGCAGTATTTTACTGTTACTTTACGTCAATATTCTGTAAGAGGAGTATTTCTGCCAAGTTGGCCCATTCAAACTGAAATCAACAAGATTCTACTACCTCTACGTTTAAATACGTGTAGTTTATATTCTAAACATATTAAACGTTGCTTATGATTTTAACATATCCACCTCCACTTCCTCACATTGCTTAAACGAATTCAAATAGATTCTTTTCCACAGAGTAGAAATGATTTATATTTTCCTCTGGATCACCTGAAAGAATTCCCACATATTCTTAAAACAGCTTTACCGAGGGATTCTGGCAATGTGTGTTTTTAAAATCCTTTCCGTAATAAATTATTCTGAGCATCGCGTCGGTTGGTGGATGCATTTGTAGGATTTTTTTACCACTTATCACTTACGGGACATTTCTTACTTTGGTGGCATTAAGTTTTGTCATATTTGTAACATAATTATGCTTACACATTTAGCGATGGGAGGGATCATGAGAGTGGATAGCTTAACATAATAATCGAGGTGAAGTTTTATGAGCTAAGTGAAGTTGTTATAGTGGATTGAACAGTCTACTACATATGAATAAAAATGTCTCTACTTTTTAGTGGTATAATAATCAAGCGAAGTCACCTTGATTGAGAAACGCTATAAGATAATAAAATTATGTAAAATTATTGTGTTACGTCGTGCTCCTTACTCAAAGATTTGTCGTGGATGCCACTGGATGGAAATGATGATGGGATTGAAACCACGACCTTCGATTTATGTCGCAGTCAGTCGTTGACATGTAGAGTAACAGGCTAGGTTTAGTAGACCTGCAGATTTCATTATTTCAACAGAACATAAGGTTGTGTTTACTTCGTAAGACAGTTAGTGAGATTTAATCAAATCTTATTTGCCTAGTCATGTAATTGATGTCAATTTTTTATTCATCTGCACGGTTAGCGTAGTGGTTTAAGGTCAACGCTCACTAGAGCCACCCGGCACCCGCTCCGCACGGCGTCCACGAGAGGACGTCGCGCGGTCAACCAGCGGACCGCGCGCCGTCAACGAGTGAACGCCGCGCGGTCAACGTGGCGACGAGCAGTCAACGCGCGGCAATTATGCGAGCAGCGAGTTGCCACCGAGCCGTCCACGCGCGGGCGGCGGGTGGACCACCCGCCGCCCGCGCGTGGACGGCTTACGACAGAGGCGATCCGGTGACGCTACGGAGTTGATGTAGTGAGCGCATACCCATACAAATCCATATGAAGAATACTAACCGCACGAGGCGAGGCGGTGCGGAGTGGGTGCCGGGTGGCTCTAATGAGCGTTGACCTTTAAGCGGCCGCCTCGCCGCTTGACACTGTGCCGAGTGTTTTGGTTTCGATGCCCACACGAGACAACACTTTGTGTGATTTATAAATTGTTGTTTCGAGTCTGGGTGTTCATTGTGTCCGTTCTTTTTATAAAGTCCTCCGCGACACAGGATTTAGTGCTAATGCGGGAGTGATCTTTCAAAAAAAAAACAAACAAGTATTTAATAAATATTGGCGATTGTAAGCTATACTTGCGTTTAACCTCTTGTATGCCGGAATGCCAGACACAATTAAAAAGCCATTGTGTCTCGCGTAGATCTGCGTTCCGGCAGCATACAAGGGGTTAATAACGCTAAAAAATAGAAATTAACATGTAGGCTTGGCATTTTCACCAAATATTTAAATTGTTGACCTTGTTCTCTAATTTTCCACGTTAAAAAATACTCATCATCATCAAATCAGCCAAACGACGTCCTCTGCTGGACATAGGCCTCCCCCAAGGTTCTCCACACAGACCGGTATTGAACCGCCCGCATGCAACCGCCTCCCGCGATCTTGACGAGATCGTCGGTCCACCTTGCGGGGGGCCTACCTCTGCTGCGTCGCCCGGTACGTGGCCGCTACTCCAGTACGTTTCTGCCCCAACGGCTAGTAGTGGGCGTTTAAACGAAAAGCTGTAAACACAATCTGCTTATCAACATAAGCATAAGCGTTCGTTTATAAGTACAGGCCGATTTCGTTTAAACGGAAAGCAACATCACAAACTGTAACGCTGCCGCTGGACGCTGCTGGCGGCTGGCGCGTTGAACGACAACGATTCGCGAACGTTAGGTTGGCCGCACTGCTCACTGCTTTTTAAAAGTAATATTGAAAATGAACTCAATACACGTGAACATAGAGACTAATATACAAACAAACACGTCAACATTAGGATTAAGCTACTAAATTACGAATTGTTTGTTTACGTAATAATATTTAAAGTAAAAAGTATTTTGTTTTTAGTTGCATAAACTTTCGTTTAAACGATTTGTTTTTTCTTCAGTGTATTGTTAGTATGCTTTTCGCGGCCATTACGTTAGTGCATACGTACGTAAATAATATAAATTGGAAATTTTACGTGCGAAAATTAAACCTATGACTGTCAATAGTTTAATTTTATTATATATTCAATTAATTTAGTTCACAAGCGGGAAGCGGCAGCATGTCCGTTTCACAGCGAATAGCAAAAAGCGTTTTAAGTGAAAAGCCTTTTCAAAAGCGCGCTTTTCAATATAAGTACAACGTTGTAAGCGTTGTTGAAATTAAGCCGCTTATCACACTCCTATACCACACACCAACGGCCATCGGTTCTTCGAGCTATGTGCCCTGCCCACTGCCACTTCAGCTTGGCTATCCGGAGAGCTATGTCGGCGACTTTGGTTCTACTGCGGATCTCCTCATGTCTGATTCGATCTCGCAGGGAAACTCCAAGCATAGCTCTCTCCATCGCCCTCTGAGTGACCTTAAGCCTTCTGATAAGGCCCATAGTGAGCGACCACGTCTCTGATCCGTAAGTCAAAAAAATATTACTAGTAATATAAAGTTTTTTTTTGCCGGGTCAGACAGTCATAGTTGACCTGATACGTTTAATTTAAAACCACCGACAAAAATGCGAACTGCGTTAATTATAAAAATTATTTTTAAATAAAAAGAAACCGACTTCAAAAACACTAAGGAACTAAAAAACAAAAATTAATTGGTTTTGGAGCAACAATTTTTGGAGTCAGTGCCAAGCCAAGTATTTCTGATCTGACTATAAAACCTCTACACATTTTTATACAACTTTTGTTGTTGATAGAATAGGTAGGTTGTAATTTAGTAACTTTTTGCGTAAGTGCTTGTCACCGACTCCAAAAATTGTTGCTCCAAAACCAATTACTTTTTGTTTTTTAGTTCCTTAGTGTTTTTGAAGTCGGTTTCTTTTTATTTAAATATAATTTTTATTTGTTGCTTTTAAGTGGTATACTAATTAAAAATAGTAATAGGTGGTAATTAGGTACATAGGATAGTGTAGGTGGTAGATGATGGGGAGGCCTTCTTTACGTGCCTCAATTCTGAAATATAGAACTGTACCTTTCTGGCAATTTGAAGTATGTTTTTGTTATCAACTAACTAGCCTAAACACGTTCGTTTCAGTTCCATTATCAGATCCCGGCAATCATCCAATACCAAAGTGTTTGCCAAGACAAAACAAACGAGCCTAAACACGATGAGATTGCGTTATTGTATTACAAAGGTCCCATGGCCACCTTGCTGCTCTATCATCAGAGTTTGGTAAACATTCAGCACTAAAGTCCATGTAAAGAAAAATCCAACGAGCCTAAACTCAATGGGATTGCGTCTTTGTATTACAAAGTTCCCATGGCCACCTTCCTGCTCCATCATCAGACCCTGGTAAACATTCAGTACCAAAGTCCATGTAAAGACCAATCAAACGACCCTAAACTCGATGAGATTGGGTTACCTTCCAGCTCTATCATCAGACCATGGAAATCATCCAACATCAAAGTCTATGTAAAGACGACTCAAACGAGCCCAATCTCGATGGGATTGCGTAATTGCATAACAAATATCCCATGGCTACCTTTCTGCTCCAGCATCAGAGTTTGGTAAACATTCAGCACTAAAGTCCATGTAAAGACGAATCAAACGAGCCCAAACTCAATGGGATTGCGTCATTGTATTACAAAGATCCCATGGCCACCTTTCTGCTCCATCATCAGACCCTGCAAAACATCCAGTACCAAAGTCCATGTAAAGACGAATAAAACGACCCTAAACTCGATGAGATTGGGTTATTGTGTCACAAAAATCTCATGGTTACCTTCCAACTCTATCGTCAGACCATGGAAATCATCCAGCATCAAAGTCTATGCAAAGACGACTCAAACGAGCCCAAACTCGACGGCATTGGGTTGTTATCGTCAAATCGCTTCAAGTGTGCTTATAAAATTTGAAGAGTTCCTTCAATTTTTCAGGACTCCATGATGAACCTGATGATCATGGGACCTACTAGGAGGTATAATTTTTCAATCAAAACAAGAATTTTCGAAATCGGTCCAGGCGTCTTAGAGAAATCGGGGAACATACATAAAAAAAAGATTCCGATGAATTGTTAACCTTCTCCTTTTTTTGAAGTCGGTTAAAAATGATAAAATGCTAAGTAAGTTCTTTAAGCCCATTCCCAGGAAGCACTGAGTTACAAGTTTTGCTTTAAAGTAAATGTTAATATGCAAAACAAGGATCCACTTTGTTCCACACCAAAAATGTAAAAGCTCAGTGATAAGGGGACGGGATTTGCTATAGTGAGATCTTAACTTCGATTTCTATTAATTGTACAGTCTGTTATAAATAACTATCTGTAGATATCATCTTCAGTTTCCTGTGTGGATGAACATAATCTCTATAGTAATATTTTTTTTTTAATGAGAAACACAAAACAACGATTTGAGTATTAAATTTTGATTTATGATCAATCATCATTATCATCGGTCCTGATGTAAACTGTGCCACTGCTAGCCAAGGGCCTCTTCTCACTATGATAAGGGTAAGGCCATAGTCCACGACGCTGGCCAAGTGCGGGTTGGCAGACTTCACATGTCTATCGACAACATTTTGGAGAACTCTCAGATATGCAGGTTTCCTCACGATATTTTCCTTCACCATTTAGCAAGCGATTCTTAACAATTTAATACGCACATAACTTCAAAAAGTCATTGGTGCCTGCCGTGGATTTGAACGCGAGACCCTCTGCGGACCGCTCTATAATCAATATTTGAACGTAAATTACCAAAATTATTTAAACAAAATTGTGTGAAGTGCATTAAGCTTTACAACGACTAAACAAATTACGGTCCCCGTGTAATAAATATGTCTGCGATCTATCAGAATTAGAAGACCCTTTCCCTGTCACTCGAATGATCGATGTGCGGAAATGAAGACGATATTTTTCTAAGAGTGGGTGATATAACGTGGAATCGGTTCATACTTGATCACTGTGTCATCACACACATACACGCACGTATACATGTGTGCATTATGTGTGTTTATAGACAAGGTGAAGTTTATTTCACTTTCACCTATACAACATTAGTAAGTTAAAATTAATGATTGTGACTGTGACTGTTGACTGTACAGCACACACGGCATATGGTGGACACTTAGACCTTTATACCACTCTTATTACGTAGGGAATCAGTTTTATTAAATCAGACTAACCTTCTGTATCATCAATAAGTCGTACTTTAAACATTCAAGAATTCTAGAAAATCAGGTGTAGTACGAAAATTATCATACAATAAGCATATTAAAGTATGGTCAGTAATTTTCTTACTAAATCTCACCATTGGTTTATCACTCAGCCAGTAAAATCTTTATAGAATCACTGCTCTTAGCTATCAAACTCATATATATAGTATAACCACAGACTAAATTATTAATACCCAGTACCATGGAGCTATCATTATAAATGGCTCCATACCCAGTACACTCCTAATTTACTCTGTGGCTGCAACGTATCCACAGCTAGTATATACGAGCATAAAAAACCCAATACAACCCCTCATGTGTGAACTAAGAGCGTCCGCTTTGATTCCGTACAACAGACAAATGCATATGAAACCTGAGAGTTATAGGTACGTACATTTATTTCTACGTATATTCACATTAATCATGGGATGTCCGTCTGTGTATTGAGCTAGCCACAAACAAGTGCAGCGGTCTTTTAATCTCACCTGACCACCGAACGGACGCTACTGCGGTTAGGGCCGTAATCAGACGCTCTTCCGAACTCCCCCCTAGCCGCAAATTGCATTTAGAAAAAAAAAGTAATCACTTTGTTATTTGTTTTTCTTATTAATCGCGATGTAATGTGTATAATGGTTTCAGTTGATAACGATGAATATTTATGTATATGTGAATAATGAACTTGTTCCTCTCCAAAAATAATCTGCTTAATCCATGTCAATCCGGTTTCCGTTCGGTTCATGGCACCGTTACATCCCTAGTCAATATTATGGATGACATCAGGACCGGCACGGAAGGCGGTCAGCTTACAATTCTTGCTCTGCTAGATTGTGGACTTTGATATTCTACTTAGCCGTCTTTGCTCTCTTAACATATCTCCTACGGTGATGGATTGGTTTCGAAGTTACCTGTGTGGCCGCCGACAGCGTATACGCATTGAAGACTCACTTTCTTCCTGGTGTGATACAACAGTCGGTGTGCCCCAGGGTGGCGTGCTGTCTCCATTACTCTTCGCAATTTTTATAAATTCTATGTCAAATAATCTTCGCTCCACCTATCACCTATATGCAGATGATCTCCAAATTTATACGCAGTCGCCATTGGCACAGATGTCATCTTCTGTGAGTACCATTAACAGTGACTTGGTACTGATCAGCAGTTGGAGCAAATCCTTTGGACTTAAAGTCAATCCCTCGAAAACCCAGGTTATTGTTATTGGTAGTTCACGAATGATATCGAAGATCGACTGGTCCCAGCTTTCTCACGTTACTTTCGATGGCACTGTAATCCCCATACAGGATAATGTAAAGAACCTGGGTATAACTATGGACTCTTCTTTTACTTGGCGGTCGCAAATACAGGAAGTGAGTCGAAAGGTGGTTGCTTCAGCAGGATCACTACGAAGACTAAGAAACTTTCTTCCCACTGCCACTAAAATTGCGCTTGCTAACTCTCTTCTTCTACTCATTATTGATTATGCAGATGTCAGCTATCTAGATCTCACCGAAAACCAGCTAGACAAACTTGAGCGCCTTCAAAATCTCTGTATACGATTCATATTTAGATTACGCAAATACGATCATGTTTCACAATTTCGAACACAGCTCAAGTGGCTACCCATACGACATCGCCAGTATGCTCATATTCTCTCTTTGCCGTACAATTTACTGTTCAACCCTTCAACTCCCTCCTATCTTAAAGCAAGATTCGAATTCCTTTATGATACGCATAATCGTTATTTGAGGTCATCAGAAAATTTGAAACTAAAACTGCCGGTACATTCCTCGTCATTTCTTGATAAATCTTTTTCTGTCACTTATGTTCGCCTATGGAATGCGTGACCGTTAAATATTAGACAGTCTCAGAGGGTAAGCAGGTTCAAAACTTTAGTCAAGGACTACTATCTAACATTATAAAATTTCCTATTTTACTACTGTATACTATTATGTCTTTGTGTATTATATGTGTGTATGTATGTAGGTATAAGTATTTATGTATATATAATTTTTTATATGTATGTAAGTATATTATTATTGTATAGGTATCACAATATTATATTTATTTATATACAGGGTGTCACAGACTACGAGTAGACTTCGGCTTGGTGATGGGTCCATCACCAAGCCGAAGTCTACTCGTTGTGGACATCATGCCAAGTCATACTAAGCAAAAATAATACCTGGGAAACGACTTTATTTAAATTTTCACATTTTTTAAACTGCAATTAAAAGCGCGCGCGTGCAATGCTCGAAATACCTACTTACCTATCCATGGGGTCATAGGGCATCTAAATAACATATTGGCGGGGTAAATGCATCGATTTTGTACCTAATTAGAAAAATTCCATACTAACTTTGCGCCTCAATATCTCCTGAACCAGTAATTTCCCAGGTATGGTCCCGAAGTAAAAAATGTTCGTACTGATTTGTACAACATGGATTTCAGTTTTCGTTAAGGGTCTTTTTACACCCTGATATTAAGTCTATGCATATTTTTACACTAGATGAGCCCGCGGTTACACCCGCGATATTTAAGGCTACTGCTCCGCTCCCGTGGCTCATAGCGTGATGTTATATAGCCTATAGCCTTCCTCGATAAATTGGCTATCTGAAACTGAAAGAATTTTTCAAATCGGACCAGTAGTTCCTGAGATTAGCGCGTTCAACCAAACAAACAAACAATCAAACAAACTCTTCAGCTTTATATATTAGTACTAGCTGACCCAGCGAACTCCGTATCGCCTTTTTAAGAGTTTTTATTTAATTCCCTTTTTTCCAAGCCCCTTTTCCAAAGTTAACATTGACTTAGCGCTTAATTTCTTTTCATTCCAGGGTCTCTAAATGATGCAAAAACAAACATAGATTTTTTTATAATATTGAATTCCCCATTCCTTAAAATATCGGAGACGATACCCATCTCGACTTAAAAAAATCCCGTCTGATATCTTTGATTTCCTATCCGCCATCTTTGATCACGAAATAGATGTTGTATTTAGATTCACCAGCCCTTAAATCATCAGAGCCGATACCAATATAGATTTTTTTAATTTTTCCCATCCGCCATCTTTGATTTCCCATCCGCCATCTTGAATCACGAAATAGATGTTGTATTTGGATTCCCCATCCGTTCAGACATCGGAGACGATACTCATATTGATTTTTAGAAAAAATCCTATCCGCCATCTTTGATCACGAAATAGATGGTGTTTTTAAATTCCCTATTCCTTAAAATATCGGAGACGATACCCATATCGACTTTAAAAAAATCCCGTCCGCCATTTTTGATTTCGTATCCGCCATCTTTGATCACAAAATAGATGTTGTATTTCGATTCGCCCTCCCTTAAAACATCGGAGACGATAACCATATTGTTTTTTTAAAACTTTCTCATCCGCCATCTTTGATTTCTCATCCGCCATCTTTGATCACGAAATAGATGTCGGATTTGGATTCCCCATCCCTTTAAATATCGGCAACGATAACCATATCTACTTTAAAAAATAAAACCCGTCCGCCATCTTTGATTTCCTATCCGCCATCTTTGATCATGAAATAGATGTTGTATTTGGATTCACCATCCCTTAAATCATCAAAAACGATACCCATACTGATTTTTAAAATTTTTCCCATCCGCCATTTTTGATTTCCCATCCGCAATCTTGAATCACGAAATAGATGTTGTATTTGGATTTCCCATCCCTTTAAACATCGGAGACGATACCAATATTGATTTTTTTAAATTTTCCCATCCGCCATCTTTGATTGCCCATCCGCCATCTTTGATCACGAAATAGATGTTGTATTTCGATTCTCCACCCCTTAAAATATCAAAAACGATACCCATACTGATTTTTAAATTTTTTCCCATCCACCATTTTTGATTTCCCATCCGCCATCTTGAATCACGAAATAGATGTTGTATTTGGATTTCCCATCCCTTTAAACATCAGAGACGACACCAATATTGATTTTTTTAAATTTTCCCATCCGCCATCTTTGATTGCCCATCCGCCATCTTTGATCACGAAATAGATGTTGTATTTCGATTCTCCACCCCTTAAAATATCGAAGGCGATACCCATATTGATATTTAAAATTTTCTCATCCGCCATCTTTGATTTCCCGTCCGCCATCTTGGATCACTAAATAAATTTCATATTATTAACCAGCGTCCTGAAAATCTCGAAAACGATACCCATATAGATCGTATCCTATTCGTTTAGCCTTTTTTTGCCTTTGACCCAACCCTCCCCCTTCTCATTTGACCATTTTATTATTTTGTCTGGCCCCTAAAAGTTTTGGCGTAATTTTATATAGCCTATAGCCTTTCGGAATAATTGGGCTATCATAGGTAATAACAATTTTTAAAATCCGACTGCTAGTTCCTGAGATTAGCCGACATTATGTTTTAGCCTTTTTAGCCTTTTGCCCGGCCCCAAAGGGTCGAAGCGTTATGTTATATAGCCTATAGCCTTCCGGAATAACTGGGCTATCGTATACAAAAAGAATTTTTCAGATCCGACCGGTAGTTCCTGAGATTAGCGCGTTCAAACAAACAAACAAACAAACAAACTCTTCCGCTTTATTATATTAGTATAGATAAGATAGGTACTGGTACACTTCTACAACTACCATTTATTTCCTGGTAGAAATCGTTTAGCGATAAGGCCGCACATTGTACTGTATTTAATATTTAAACCCTCCGGCTGAAGTGCCAACCCGCAAATCCACATTTGGCATAAATATTACATGTCCTATAAATAGTTGCCAATAATTGTAGCATACTTATACACGTGCAATGATGATATACCAATGCCTGTATATAAAAGTACGTTCAAAACTGAATTAAGTCAATTTTATAACAATTGAGCCCGAATACACACAGGTTGCGATAGCGTAGTGGACATACCAACAGACTGCCATGCTAAGGGTATTGGGTTCGAAGCCATGGTGTGCACCACTGACTTTTCGGAGTCATGTGCGTATGGAATTGTTAACTATCGCTTGACCCGGTGTTTCGGAGAGTATGTTAAGTGTAATTTCAGCCTATCATAACGATCTTTGACATTCCTGAAGGAAGTCAGTATCTCTGTATAGACTGACAGAAGTCCAATTTACGGAATAATTCTTTATGTTGCGGAGATCAGACAGGCAGTCACTCTGTGAAAAAGCGGCCTTGGGTTAACACTAGGATGATGACTTGCATCACTAACTTTTCGAATCTCTTCTTATTAAAATGATATACATTATGTAAATTATTAAAAAGCCTGAAAAAGCCCTGTGTACATAAATACTTCCGCTGCTGGTCACAGGCTTTTCCTCACTAGAAATAGGAAAAGGCAATAGTCCATGGTGGCCAAGAACGGATTGGCAGTGTTCAGTTACCTTTCTCGAACATTACAGAGACTTCTTTGATACGCAGGTTTCCTCACAATATTTTCATTCTTTTATTTATTCATTATAGTATTTTGCAAATTATATTATATATAACCATAGAGGAAATAAGGTGTTTCTAAAACAGTGCTTTCTATTTCCAAGCTAGTAGTCCATATAAATTTAGTTACACATTATTAATTTCACATGAATAGTCGTGAAAACGACTTTGAATGAAACCATAATCTTACACACTAAATTACTCATATAATGAGGTAAACCATGATTCTTTGTAAAGGTATAAACAAAAAATAATATAGAAATAGTTAAAATATATAATAAATAGGTTAGATAAAAGAAATAGTAAAATATAATGAAGTACAATAACTATAGATTCACATAATATACATCTCAACGGTGGGGAAGTTGATTCTTGTACTAGCAGCAACACTGAATGGGGTTTTCGTTTTTTGTAATTTTATGTTGAAATTTCAAAATTTTCTTATCGTACAGATGGTATGTGATACCAGAGTCCTTCTTATTTTTTGCTGAGTTATTTTTACTCAGGATAAGCGCATCTTGGCATTGTACAGCGAATTATTTCCGTACTTCATTTGGTGGATATATGTACCTGACACACGGTCGTCAATGTGACAGGCTCAACCATGCCGGTACGACATGGTTTTTTTGCCTCATTTTACAAGTATGAAGGCTCCGTCTAGTAGAGCAGAGCGAGACCAACCAATTTGTCTATGTTTGATTAATTGATAGATAAACATTTATTCTTCCCAGATTTAGAACATAACGTAAACGAGTTTACCATTGCTATATTCCTTTATTTTATTTCTGCAGACAATCAAAATATTGTACGGCTGGAGTGAACCCAACCTTCATGATTGGTAAGAGCGGTGTTACGTAGCAATGACTTATTGTACGCCAAGCTCGTGGGTAAAGTTGCGTATTAGGAATTTTTGGTTAGCCTAAATCCCAACGTTAGCCACAGATAAGCAAAACACTTGAGTAATAGTCTCAAGCAGCTACCTATCTGTAAATCTTGTACACAATGTGGCGAGAGGGTTGATAAACTAATATTAACAAGCACGTATCACAAACCGCAAGATCATGAAAATTTACCCCGATCCCTCTCGGTATGGCATGGATAACTTCCATGTTTGGCCTCCATACATTATTTATTACATTAGGTTAAACCTTGTTTACACTGGTTGCCTTTTGGCAAACTACCCAACCTACCGCAGCTAATATGGACAAATTAATTTCCATTGAGTGTTTACCTATTGATGCGCTCGTGTATTTGTGTCAATGCGCCTTTGTGCATTCATAACGAATTGTGTGTGTGTGCGTGAATGGTTTATGCGATAGCGTTTGTGATGCTCGACCGTACAAGATGACTGTCTTGTGACTTGCCGTTATTATACGTAATACTGACGTGAATTAAATGCCTGCCGGCTCGTTGCTTTAATGGCGTAAGGAGGAGCTTATGTATAATTGCCGCATACGATGTCGCAGGGAATCACTTGGATTTCGCTGTAAATAATCGACTGCACGTATTTTGTGGTAATTGTAATGGTCGGCAAGACACCACCAATGAGTCGGATTATGTGGGTTCGATTCCTTTCCGAAACGACACATTGTGTTCTGGATATTCTTTGATAATTTTAGCATGACTGTGCCAGCTGGTCCAGAAAAGTACGTTTCGTTCAGTGAGTGAGAGTGCCGGAGGTCGCATCCACTTTTCCTTCTACCTAACCCCGCTCCTCTTCCTGTACCTTTATTCTGCCATGGGTAGCGGTAATCGCTTACCATCAAGCGATACGTCTGCGAGTTTAAAAAATCTTGTCTTAGAAGGAAATAAACTTTAGTCGTAACTATGAAGATACTTATGTGCCTATATCGGCTCAAGCTTTATCTCTAATACATATAACTAAATTATATGATCATTAATACGTTAAATCAGCTTAATATGGGCTAAAAATAAATGTTTATTTAAGTCAGTAAGTATACCTAATGGTTTTAATTAATCATTAGTATAAAATCGACTATTTCAGTATTCAAGGTTACATGCTAATCAAATGTCTGCCTACATACCAGACTGCTGACTAGATATCCTCTTGAACCGAGATGCCATACCTATGTGAGACAGTCCAAGCAAATTTCAAAGCACAAACCACGGTAACTTTAAACTTAAAATATTGCCCACAAGTTTCTGGCAACGTAGGCAGAAGGCCCACTCTTAGGATAGGTTTTGCAAAATTTAACCTCTAAGGGTTCAAAGTTTGTATGAAGAATATTATATTGTAGGCGTATTATAGACGTTGTTGTACAAGCCAATAATTCTCATAATCTGTATATATAAAATCATTGCGTTACTGACTGACTGACAGACAAGCTACAGCCTAAACTATTAGACGCAGGAAGCTGAAATTTATCATGTATGTTTCTTGGGGACCGTAGGGGTGCACTAAGAAGGGATTTTCTGAAATTCCCACGGAATCGAGCAAAACGGGTAAAAAAATATAATATGCGGGCGTAGCTGCGGGCGTCCTCTAGTATAAGTATATGCTTAACTATGTATTTTATACGAACAAACCATACCAAATAGTGTGTGATATGAAAACAATCTGCTCATTTATACCCACCCCTACGGACCCCAAGGAACATCCATGAAAGATTTCAACCTTTTGCGCCTAATAGTTTTAGTTGTGCGTTGTCTGGCAATCACGCAGTAACGCAAGAATGTTATTCAACATACAGATTCTTCTCATAGCCCTAGATCTATCCGAAGCTGAATTTACCTAAATACACACAACAGTCCTGTTTATTATGGTCGAATATATTATATTTATATGTGTTACTTTGAAGCCTAAATAGTTAAATAACTTCGACTATTTGATAATCCAAACTTGACGTAATTTATGAACGTGGAGGGTTCCATGCAGAAGTTGTAAGCGAGTTGTGAAGGAGGAAAGCATCGGCCCGTTTAGTGTGAAATGGCCATTGCACATTCATTTCATCGCGTGAGAAGTGCCATAACTTCTCACGCGATTAAACCAACACGCATTTGCAGATAAAGCTTTCTATTTGAACATAGACTTCGTTTGTAAATAAAACATACTTATTAAATCCTTTAATTATATGGTTTCATCAGCTTAAACCATATCTCATTATTGTGTTGATGCTAGTTATAGATTACCAGGTAACGTCATATTCTTAGTACCCACTTTTTAGTACCTACTGAATACTGTGGATGTCAGCCGTAGTATCTTTGATTATATCTGTAATTACATCAGTACAGTAGCGATTACTTAGAAAAGTACCAGAGTTAGACACAGAATCAAGCAGAATACCGACAGTGCATAGAAGACCAATGTAGCGTTTGAAACTCGGCGATAGAAACTTGAATGTTTTGGCTCTTACCGATAACTTGAAGAGAGGATCTTCCGTGCGAAAGTTTTGATACCAATCTGACATTCAAAACAGACATGGAAATTTAAGCCCTAAATCATAGTTATAATGCATTGCCAGTTCGTTATAGAGCAATACGTATAATTTAGTAGGTCGTATGAAGTGATTAAAGTAACATTTCGAACGGGTTGTTCGCGCTGCGAGAATTATAATGTTGTTATCGGTCACAGTAGCCGGGCTGGCAAATGTCTACGTAATTGGTGACGCAACTTTGATTTACGATCAAAAGATGATTGGTTATTGATATTAAATAGGCCAAGTTGATGAATACGATGCTTTGTGTAATGCAAAATATCATTTTATATTAGGGATCCGTAAGACCATATTTTACGAAATACTGATGACACAGAAGTTGCCATTGGTGACGGACAAGCTAATGGCATCTTACTACTCAAACAGAAGTTAGTAGGTTATAAGAATTAAGCGCAGTTCAAGGATAAAACAATTAAGAAAATTGTTTGTAAGCTATGCTGCCAAATTAATGATTAAGCACTAGAAACGAAATTTTTGTTAGATTTAGTATGAATTCATAAATTATTATGATGATGATCATATATTATGCAAATTATTAAAAATCCTGAAAAAGCCCTGTGTACATAAATACTTCCGCTGCTGGTCACAGGCTTTTCCTCACTAGAAATAGGAAAAGGCAATAGTCCATGGTGGCTAAGAGCGGATTGGCAGTGTTCAGTTACCTTTCTCGAACATTACAGAGACTTAGTATTTTCTTGGATTTACGCGAATGTTACACATTGAAATTAAACTACAGTTTACGGATTTTATCGCGTTATATTGGTTTCACTAGTTATTACATTTAAACCGAATGATCTAGAAACTACATTTTTATTACTAGCCGACGTTTCGAATTCTTTACAGGATTCATGTTCACGGCAGACTGAGGTGATTTTGTCTTCATTTCTTGAATGTATAAGTTATCTCAAAGTATACGAACATTTTTTCAACTATTGGTATTACTATTTACGCAGAATGAGCTCACAGTGTCCTCAGGTCTTCTGGTGACTTTGTCCTTCTTGGGTTTCATTAGCCTTATGACAGGGTCCCAAGCTGGAGGAACATTCCAACCGTCTTCCCTATTGAAATTAGGGTGTTTTTAATTTCAATAGCCTCACGTATCATCTTTGGAAGAAAACGGTGTTCTTTTGCGAGTATCTGAGGTTCATCAAATCGCAGGTAGTGGTTGGGTCCTTGTTCCATATGTTCACACACAGCAGACTTTGTTGAGCGTTTGTGTTTTATGTCAGCGATGTTCTTTAAGTCGGATGCCTATGCTTCTCTTGGTTTGTCCAATGTATGAGAGCCCACAGTCACAGTCTATTTTGTAGACACCGGCCTCTTGCAAAGGTAACTGACACTTGACTGTTGGTAGAAATTGACATAAATATCTTCGTTGGCGGCTTGTAGTAATTTTTGATTGAAGCTCGCTTCAAGATGTAGCCAATTTTGTCGGTCACGTCCTTGATGTATGGGAGGACAGCAGTTTGTCTTTCTACTGTGGCTGGTTTCTTTCTTCAGGGATCTGTGACAGTGGCGCGGTGGTCGGAGCTTGTTGTATTGCAGAACTTGCCTGACATGTTGAAGCTCAGCGTCCAGGTGTTTCTTGTCACAGATCCCCCGGGCTTTCTGGAACAGAGACATTCCTACAGTAGCTAACTGTTTAGGATGGTGGTGAGATTCACCGTTTAAGTACCTATTTGTATGGGTCTTTTTCCTATACACAGTGTGGCTTAAAGAGTTGTTTTTATTCCTGATAACAAGTACATCTAAGAAAGCTAAAGAATTGTTTGCCTCTAATTCCATTGTGATTTTTATTTGAGTATTAATGGAATTAAGATGTTTTAGGAAAGCATTAACACTATCTGTTGGTAAAATTGTGAAAGTGTCATCTACATACCGCTTGTAGAACCTCGGTGTAATGGTGGCAGTCTGCAAGGCTCGTGCCTCGAAGTCCTGCATGAAAATGTCAGCGACAACAGGCGATACTGGAGAGCCCATTGCAACACCATCTACCACAGAAATAAATAGTAATAGAACGGTGACATGGGCGTGGTGCGCGTGTCAAACTATTGCTCTATAGCGCATGTGTTTACACATGTTGTACAACATTATTCTGCCTGACAATCAGCAATGATCAATTTTTATATAAACAATAACATAATTTCATTTTCCACAGCTACATCACACACACTCATCGATAATAATTCCTTAGTGTCCCCTCTCTATCTATACGTCACTGTGGGCGGGGCTTGCTGAAATGTGGCACGCGCGAAATGTACGCGATGACGTGAAATTCACCATTCTATTACTATTTATTTCTGTGCCATCTACTTGTATGTATTACTTCTCGTCCCATAACAGATAGCCTGTTGTCAGGCAGTGATTGAGTATCTCTGCATATTCTTCAGGCATGTTGTTTTCTGTCACCTTCCTTCTAGTAATTTCTATACAGTCATGTACACCAGTACAGTCATTATTCACATGCATACCAATGCATGTGAATAATGACTGTACGTCAAAACTAACCATAGTTTCCTTGTCAGAGAGATGTAGGTGTTTGATTTCACTGACAAAATGGTAGGAATCCTTCACATGCGCTTTCGTGTTACCTCTAAGCGGTAAGAGAATCTTCGCAATGTGTTGAGCCAGCCTGTAAGTTGGTGCGCCTATCTGACTAACTATCGGGCGCAGTGGAGCGTTTTCCTTGTGTATTTTTGGTAGACCATACATTTGAGGAGGTTTTGCACACGATGGTACTAAATATTTCACGTCCAGATTAAGTTTCTCGGAGTATTTCTTGGACAAACCAAGAGAAGCATAGGCATCCGACTTAAAGAACATATAGCTGACATAAAACATAAACGCTCAACAACGTCTGCTGTATGTGAACATGTAGAACAAGGACCCAACCACTACCTGCGATTTGATGAACCTCAGATACTCGCAAAAGAACACCGTTTTCTTCCAAGGATGATACCTGAGGCTATTGAAATTAAAAAAACACTCTAATTTCAATTGGGAAGACGGTTGGAATGTTCCTCCAGCTTGGGACCCTGTCATAAGGCTAATGAAACCCAAGAAGGACAAAGTCACCAGAAGACTTGAGGACACTGTGAGCTCATTCTGCGTAAATAGTAACACCAATAGTTGAAAAAATGTTCGGGTACTTTGAGATAACTTATACATTCAAGAAATGAAGACGAAAGTCACCTCAGTCTGCCGTAAACATGAATCCTGTAAAGAATTCGAAACGTCGGCTAGTAATAAAAATGTAGTTTCTAGATCATTCGGTTTAAATGTAATAACTAGTGAAACCAATTTAACGCGATAAAATCCGTAAACTGTAGTTTACTTTCAATTACAGAGACTTCTTTGATACGCAAGTTTCCTCACAATATTTTCATTCTTTTATTTATTTATCATCATTTTAATAAGAAGACATTCAAAAAGTCAGTGATGCAACCGATGGGTAGCAGTCTGTTGGTTCCTCCACTCCGGTCCGTTTATATTATGGTGCCTCAATAAATACAAAAATTTAATTTATTTACACTGAATGAATAGATTGAAGCATCAGATAGGTGTAACTAGACATTTCCTATTTCCTATTCGATTACATTTGCGGCTGCACTGCAATCGGAACCTCCGCTTCCAAGTGTACCACAAGAAAAAAAGTTATAATCCATATTCATTGCTAGAACAATTATAACATTATACCGCTACATTTACGTTTTAATTTCATATGCAATGAATGAATTTGCTAGAAAGTAAAGGCGAAGTTCTTTATTAGTGTTTGGTTTTCTGTTTTTACTTTGATGTTTGCTGTGCAGGGATATCTGATAGTAGCTGGAGCGTGTGCAATAATAATATTCAAATGTTATACAGTTTTTTTTCTCTAATATGATATTTTCGTATCGTTTTGTCCGTGTGGATTAATAATACGGAATGTCACCACCCTATATCATCCCGTGGGTGTCGTAAGAGCCGACAGGGGGAGCATATTATCCAGAGAACAGCACTGTAAGAGAAGGAAAACTTGATACAAACCCTATACCAACCCGTTTGGCCAGCGTGGTATAGTAGGCCAATTCCTCCTTTCAAAGGAGAGGCCTAGTCCAGCAGTGGACTGTTAAAGGCTGATGATGTGTGATATTTTCAACTGCCTTTGATTTGCTGCTCGAAAGAGGAGTGGAGCCAAATAGTTTGTTGTACCTATTATAAATCTATTTTTTTACGTTTAACCACGATTTCAAATATCTGTAAACAATCGAAAAATAGTGTGAGATAGGAGTACTAGGAATCCTTATATAATTCCTATTTTATTTATTAATTTAAAAGCATCACCGTAATGACGAAAGTCTTTTTCAAATGCGTTTTTACATTACATAAATTGAATAAATTGCTCGATTCCAGAAGTCACTTAAATATGTATATTAATAGCAAACCATGAGAACAGAGTAGCGTGTATTGTTTTTAATTTAAAAACATCGTTGTGGTGGAAAGGTAGTAACAGCTGCCGTAATATTTATAAAAAAATATTTTACAAATATTTTCACGTTAAATAAAGATCGCAATATTGCAATAAATACAAAACTTTAATTTTTACACATAACTCTATGAGTCAAAAACGCACAGTACTCAGTATCCATGAAGTTGAAAATTTGAATATATATCGTATTGAAATGGATATTGCAGGAGCGAGCGGCAGTAAAGTGTAACAATGGGACATACGGCAGTCACTAATCATACTTTGCTTTCTGTTTTATTTCGTATTTCCATTACCGTATTTCAAAAGGTATTGACATATGAGGCACTTTTACGAGTTTTACGCTCTACTCCACCATAAATTTAATGCTACCTTGTTCGCCGCCTTAGTTGGAGCTTTGCTTAGTAAATACGTATAAAAAAGAAACATTGCTCCAGTATTGTATTTAGCTAGCGAACATTCAGCTTCCACCGCTCCACTACGGTGGAAATATACATATTTAAAAGTAATATCTTTTGTTTCACTGGAAAGAAAGGCTCACCGCCTGACTGACTGTCGATGTAACAACTCTGTAATAAATTAAAATAAATGCGTTCTGACCAGATTTATGTTTGAAATGGTATTTCTTTTGTAATTTTCCATGTTGCTATTGATATGCATGGAGATAGCGAGTAAAAATTAATTTCAAAAATATTCATGACAGTTTGTATTGAGATTTAAGTATTTATTTGCTTCTTAGGTAATTACATAATTCATACTAAATCTAACTAAGATTTTGTTTCTAGTGCTAAATCATTAATTTGGCAGCATATGTTACAACATACATACATACATACATAGACTCACGCCTGTTTCACGGAGGGGTAGGCAGAGACTACGGAACGCCATTTGCAACGATCCTGACATATCTCTCTTGCTTCATTCACTCCCATCAGATTCCTCTTGCATGCTCTTCTGTACATGGTACTTCTCACCTGTCCTGTTTTTAGGATGTCTCCAATCTGGTCAGAGAACGTCCGCCTAGGTCTTCCCCTTCGTCCTGTCCCTTCCACACTTGCCTTATATATTTGCTTGGTCAGTCTTTCGTCATCCATCCTCTCCACGTGCCCAAACCATCTTAGCATACCTTTCTCGATGCTTGTCACTACATCTTCTTTTACCCCACAACACTCTCTTATCACACAATTCTTTACTCTGTCAGTCAGAGAGACACCACACAAACTTCTCAGTCTCTCATTTCTACAGCATTTATTCTACTTTCATGACTCTTCTGCCATACCCAACTATCAATACCATACATAAGAGAAGGTACTAACACCCCTCTATGCACAGCCAAACGTGCCTCTTTGGACACGTTTTGGCTATTCATAAACGCCTTCAGAGCTCCATTCACTCTATTACCTGCATTAACTATGTTACAACCAAATGTTATTAATTGTTTTATCCTTGAACCTCGATTAATTCTTATAACCTGCTAACTTCTGATCGAGTAGTCAGATACTTACTATTAGCTTGTCCGTCACCAATGGTAACTGCTGTGTCATCAGTATTTCGTAGAATATGGTCTTTTTTATAGTCTCACGCCTGTATCCCCAAAGGGGTAGTCAGAGGTGTAAATATTACACCCACATTTCGCCATGAATTTTTAGGTCACACGTAATAGGGGGCGAGCCTATTGCCGTTACCGGGCACATCACCAGACTCCGGGCTGCTACTGAATATTCGGAAAAACCCAGTAACACTTTTGCCCGACCCGAGAATCCAACCCGAGTCCTCCGATCAGCAGTCGCGTACGCTATCCACTGGACAACGGAGGCATTCTTATGGATAGATTATATTATTATTAAAATATGGTCTTACGGATCCCTAATATAAAATGATATTTTGTATTACACAAAGCATCGTATTCATCAACTTGGCCTATTTAATATCAATAAACAATCATCTTCTGATCGTTAATCAAAGTTGCGTCACCAATTACGTAGTCATTTGCCAGCCACTGTGCCGGCTACTGTGACCGATAACAACATTATAATTCTCGCAGCGCGAACAACCCGTTCGAAATGTTACTTTAATCACTTCATACGACCTACTAAAATATACGTATTGGTCTATAACGGACTGGCACTGCATTATAACTATGATTTAGGGCTTAAATTTCCATGTCTGTTTAGAATGTCAGCTTGGTATCAGAACTTTCGCACGGAAGATCCTCTCTTCAAGTTATTGGTAAGAGCCAAAACATTCAAGTTTCTATCGCCGAGATTCAAACGCTACGCTGGTCTTCTATGCACTGTCAATGTTTTGCTTGCTTCTGTGTCTAACTTTGGTACTTCACTAAGGTCTACTGTACTGATGTCATTACGGATATAATCAAAGATACTGCGGGTGACATCCGAAGTATTCGGTCATTCTGCATACAGGGTACTACAAATATGACGTTACCTGGTAATATATAACTAGCATCAATACAATAGTGAGATATGGTTTAAGCTGATGAAACCATATAATTACAGGATTTAATAAGTATGTTTTATTTATAAACGAAGTCTATGTTTAAATAGAAAGCTTTATCTGCAAATGCGTGTTGGTTTAATCGTGTGTGAAGTACCATAAATGTGCAATGGCCGTTTCACACTAAACAAGCCGATGTTTTTCCTCCCTCACAACTCGCTTACAACTTCTGCATGGAACTCTCTACGTTCATATATTACGTCAAGATTGGATTATCAAATAGCCAAAGTTATTTAACTATTTAGGCAAAAGGTAACACTTATGTACGTATGCAATATTCATTCATGATTTTAAATGCATGCAGCTATATCCTGGTATCTCCCCCATCTCCTATTTCGGGTATATTTAGGGTTCTGAGAAGAATCTAGCACAAATCAACTGATTGTTACAATATCCACTTTTACTT
This sequence comes from Euclidia mi, assembly GCA_944739405.2. Lineage (NCBI taxonomy): Eukaryota > Metazoa > Arthropoda > Insecta > Lepidoptera > Erebidae > Euclidia > Euclidia mi. The sequence goes on from OX123185.2 coordinate 61,179,652, forward strand.
CTCACGCTGGTCAAAATAACTCGACGAAGAGATTTTATTGAACAAGAGGTAATCTACAAATAAATATAAATGTTGTTAAAACTAACTATAACTAAGTGGCTATTTACACATAAATTAAAACAATAATTTCTATACTTAAATAACTAACAAATAAAAGGAAATACATAAAAAAAGTAAAAGCAGAATTTAAAGGGCGCCATGGAAATCCTCCACATCGCCATCAATTGGAAGCGTGCCCAGAATGCTGGCAGCATTGCCACGTTGTATGGCAATGCTGATCTTTTGTGCCAAATACAGGCCAGCCTTCTGGTCATGCGAGGCGTCAACAAGTCACTTTGAAAGATCTCTAAAAAGAGATCTCGCACTTGGACCTCATGGTCCCAACGTTTCAACTCCAAAGGGCTCAAATACATAATCCCCTACTAGATTTATGTATTTGCGCCTTTTGAGAGTCTCCGCTGAAGCAGTAGCAGCGCCCGCACAACCCGCTGTGCTAGGATGATGAGATGGCGCAAGGGTGTCGACACATGTTGCGTCCCACACCAAAGGCCTACCCAGCTTCCATGGCAGTAAAGACATACCGTCTGGTCTCTTACCATCGTCGCGTGCCAAGCCCTGAGGTTCAAGTTGGGCTGGAACGCCAGCGGTGACAAGAGCCCGACGAAGTATGTCATTGAGGTTGGCGTGTCGTGAAATACGACCTGCGCTCCTGCTACATGACAGACTATGGTGACCAAGGCTGTCGACAGCCTCTCCACAGTGACAGCGATGTGGAGAAACACATGGCGCACCTAAACGAAGGCAAGAAGCGATGCGGAAGGTCGTATCGTCCAACATGGTACCTATGTTGGACGATGGCAGTGCCTGAAGCCAAAGCCCTGACTCCCACTCTCCCACAGCCAGCAAACGAGCACGCTCTGCAACATTGGACGACGCACTTAAGAGATTTTCTCGTACCACGCTGCAAAGCGGCCCGTCCCACTGCCTCTGAGAAGATGGGATTCGGGGTAACTCGGTGCTTGGACAAGCCATTCTCCATGCATTCATGGCATCGGTCTTACACGGCACCTCAGAATTGACCAGTGTGGGTGCTAAAATTTTCCTGGTCAATTCTTCAGTGCTGTGGACCGAGGACAGGAATACTGGTAGGCTTACGTCAGTAATTTTGCGAACGCCAAGGCCGCCCAGGCGTACAGGCAAGGACGCCTGTAGCCACACTCGGTCGTTCAGGGCCAGATTTAGAATTTTGCTTAAAGTAATGTAACGTAAAAAAACCTTTCAGGTGTCCACTGTTACGTTATCCCTACTAGGGTGTGTTTAAATGAGAACATGAGTTGAATGTTACAATAAAAATTGATTTAGAGTTGATTGTAAAATACGAAATGGTATTCTTAAACTTGTACATCAATTAATTCGCTTTAGTTATTAAAGTATATAAATTATTGATTAATGTATAAGTACACACATTAGTTATTTAAGTATTGAAATTATTTATTAATTTGTGTGTAAACAGCCACTTTAGTTACTTAATGAGGTATAAATATTATTTATTTGATTCATATGTAAATAGGCACTTATTTATTCAAGAAAAGAAGTTATTGATTCAATTTATGTGCAAATACCCACTTTAGTTAAAGTTAGTTTCAATTCAATTAAGTTTGATAAATTCAGTTAGATATAATAACATTTGCGTTAACACAAGAACACAATATAACCACTACTTAAACTGGTCTAGTAAAACCAGATGCATAGCATTTAGTAAAAAGGAAACAAGTAACAACGTAGCGCTCATAGCGAGACTTGGCTTGCCGTTCGTAACAGATCGGCAAAGTTAAGCAACGCGTGCACCGGTCACCACTTGGATGGGTGACCGTGTGTGGCATTTTCATCAGAGCGCTACCGTGCTTCGGAGGGCACGTAAAGCTGTCGGTCCCGGCTCTTGTCTACGGATAAGGGTCGTTAGGCCATGTCGGAGGCCTTTGGGCGGTCTGAAAACTCCGACACCAGAGTTGGCCACACACTCACACGAAAAACAAACAAAAGGAAACAAGTTACATATTGACAATTAAGTAGTTTTCCGGCCGTCAGCGGCTTAATTTTACCATTTATTTATCATTATATATTATGTTTTATATATTTCAATAGAAACCAGACATTGAAAGAACAATCCTAGCGACACAAAACATTACAAAAAGAACATAATTCAATAATTGCGACGCAGGAATTTTATGTTTGAGTTCACAATGAACAGTAAATGCATAAATAGATGCATTTGCAAATGACATACCGATAGGCAGTAACAAGGAGATAAAATCGAAGACCAAAAACAACGATTGTAGCATAATAAACATTTGACAAAACGAACAACTAATAATTCTACGATGATATTCGTATTTCTATACCAAATAGACAATAATTACATTCGTTCATTATTGTTAGTGAGCAACCTGCATGTGACACGTGTACATTTTATTAATAAATGAACGCGGAATTCTAGCTAGATACCTAGTATATAATACGCTAGCATCTTAGGTACGTTCATTCTCAGCCAGTCCAACTATGTTAGGTACACGTGGTATAATAAAGATGCAACTTTCTTAGTAAGAAAGAAAGGAATAGTTAATATTAAAAGATAATCGCCGTAGTAGGCGGTAAAAGTATTAAATAATACCGACTATATAGAAATATATCGCCGTACAAAATCACTAGCAGAAGGTTATAGTAGAAAATAGAAAGAAATGAAAAAGAGAAGGGTGTGAATTCGTTCCATAAGTCAGCCAAAGCAGATTATTAGCAATAATTACCAGTAGCACTTAATTACCTTAGTGGCATTTAAAAAAGCTAATCGCGAAGCATACGATCAACAAAGGTGACCTTAGCACGTCGTTAGTGGACGTGAGGTCATAAATCGCAATACAAAGAATGCAATCAAGGAATGTGACCACAGCGCGTCATTTAGTTGACACGTGGTCGCAAGCAAAACGATTATAACTTGTTACTTATGCGGTTGATACAAAATTAATTATCACACGCGGCAACAGAAATAGTTATAATATAAAATGCTTACCATGCGTAGTAAGACAAAATTTGTCTGTTGTGACCGGCTCAACACAAAACCGACCTTCCGAGCACAACAGAACAAAAAGAGAAAATGTCTATTGTGGCCGGCATAACACCACCGACTTTCCGTCCACTATAAAACAAGCAAAAAGAAACAATAAATGCCACTTAAATAATTACACACTGCTTTGGAACGATTTCACACATACACAAAAAATAAAAAAAAAGACTCACCGGCAGCGGATTCTCAACAAAACCCCACCTATAATATTCCCGTGGGCGCCACTGTAACGTAAAAAAACCTTTCAGGTGTCCACTGTTACGTTATCCCTACTAGGGTGTGTTTAAATGAGAACATAAGTTGAATGTTACAATAAAAATTGATTTAATTGCCAAGAAAATCTACACATCATTTAGCAATTAAAAAAAATTACTAGTAATGCGTAATTAAAAAGATATACACAGGGTCGCGTGATTCGGCGATGGGTGAGGTTTCTGTTGAGAGTCCTGTTGCCGATGGTCCAGGAGAGTTGGTGACTTAACTCGGTGTGCTGCAGCCGCCGCAAAGGAAAGTTTGCCTTTCCATCTAGTCATCACGCAACCCCCTAGAGGGTTGGCGGAGGCTGGTTCAGGGCGTTTTGCCCTTCTCCGGCGGGTTCGTCGCCGTCCCCTAAACAAGGGACGGGTGGTTGGGGCGGGCTGAGTGCCCTACGGCTGTTGTAGTGGGTCGTGCGAGGCCGCGTCAGTCTTCACGTCACCCGGGCGGTCAGCACGAGCCGGGTGAGACCCCCGGCGAACCGGGAGAGGCCCAGCTCCGTGTAGCCAGCGACACGGGCGACGACTTGCATGCGGCCTCGGCGTTGTTAACGACGTGTGGTGTGTGTGGTGTTAATGTAGTGATGCGGGGAAGAATGTTGTTGGCGTCCTCTGTTGCGGTGGTCGCCCGCGCGCGCACATGATGTGCGTATCCTAAGTTGATACGCGCAGATGTCGCGCGGATGGGGGCGGTCACCTGCAACAGGGGGAATGGAGTGTAGTGTGCGTGGGCGACGGTTACCCGGGGGCAACCGTTGTGTCGGCAGAGTCGTCAGGGGTAGCGAGGAGGTCTCGCGGCAGCTTCTTCTTGTCCGGGGGGCGAGCGTGCCAGGGGGCCAGGTCTCGGACGTGGTCCCAGGCCGAGGCATCGGCCCGCTCAAACATCCCCACGGACAGACGGCGGATGAAGGCGTCCAGGCTCTCTATACGGGTGTCCCGCTGTATGACGGCATTACTTACCGTCCTGGGTGCACCCACGATAGCGTGCAACGCAAGCGCTTGCTGCGCGCGGAGGCGGGCCCGGTTGGTGTCGCTTGTGAGCGCGAACCAGGCGGGGGCAGCGTACGTAAGCCGAGTGCGTACATAGAGCTTGTACACACTCAGCTTGACACGCAGCGGGAGGCGGGATGAGAGCACTGGACGTAGTAGCGCTCTCGTAGCGCGGACCTGTGCGACGACTTTGCCGACGTGTGACTTCATCGTGAGGAGGCGGTCTAGGGTTACCCCCAGGTACTTCGCCGTCCTCGTCCAGGGAATGTTGTCGTCCTGGAGTTTGAGTGGTGGTGGATGGGCCACCTGGGAACTGAAGAGAATCGCCTGTGACTTACCCACGTTCACCGACAGTCGCCATTGCGACAGCCAGCGGGGGAGAAGGTGTAGTGTGCGCTGCATCTTTGACGCGGCGTAGTTGGCGTTCATGCTGGTTGTTATGTACGCCGCGTCGTCGGCGTACAAGGCTAACTCGGTGCCTTCGGCGACGGGGATGTCGTCGGTGAAGCGTGAGTACAGCACAGGCGAGAGACAGGAGCCCTGCGGGACTCCGGCGGCGATGGTGTGGACGTCCGAGACTTCCTGTTCCACCACCACTCTGTATGTCCTGTTGTGCAGAAACGATGAGACCGTTTTTACGATACGACGCACATACAGGTATTTGCACGATCTACGCGGCCAAAAGTCCAAAATGTCAAAATAACAATATCATTCTTAAACCAAGTTCCACGAATAGATTACGAACCCGGGAACAATATCCAAGGTTTATCTATCTGCTAGCTCACACCCCGCACCCGTGGGGTCAGTCGGAAGTTGACCGTGTTACCTAGTGTAGGTATCTATTCTCGGCGCTTTTCTAAACATTAAACTTACTAAGTGATTTTTTACGTTATCAAGTACTTTTTACGAACTGAAAGTGATGGATTCTGATGGACAAGGTAAGAGACTTACATATTACATAAATAAAGTCATGATCAACTATCAAACTACATGTTTTTTTTTATAAATAAAATACCCATTTTAATACTGTGATTTTCTGCAATATTTTTTATTTGCTAGTGTTTTTGTTTATGTATCGGGGTAGATCGGGCTATTCTTTTTAATATAGGTTATTATTTGATCCTTTTCCTTATCAGTTCTATCAAAATCGTGTGTTCGCATATGTCCGGTTAGATACATTTTTGAGGGATCAAAGATATTTAGCGAAATTTCGTCTAAAATTGAAAATGATTTTAGCGACTTTTAACTCAGTTTATGTTTGATTAACGTTCACAGGAAGCATCAGGAGTAAGGATTGTGACACCACAATACTTATTTGACCTCCTGACGAACGAAAATTTGCCTAATTTAGATGCCAAATTAAAATATATAAAAGCTCATCTTTTGTCATGTGAAGGTTACAATGAAGACCAAATTGTTACAAGTTGTACAAAGGTGGACGAAAGCTCATTATAAAAAAGATAAATTTATAAAAAACAAGCAGTGTTGGCTGGATGGTACTTTTGAAATACCTGTTGTTGATACACAAAAACGGCCAGGGCGACCATCCAAGTTGTTTGAAGACGCAAGTGAAAGGAGCAAGACGCGAAAGACTGAAGAACTTCGTTCTAATTTTAAATCTGGTAAAAAGGATGCATCAAATGTCCTAAAAGATATTACTAGTTCTCCAACATGAGCAACTAAATATAAAAAGGCATTTTATCATTTGAAATCAGAAAAAGGGCAGCCGCCTTGACACCAATGCAAGCTTTGTAAATGTTTGTAGATCATGCCGATTTGACACAAGGACAGTACGAAATTATAAGAAAGAGTCATAAGAAGTTTTTTCCGTGCTATAGTGCCTTACAGAAAGCCAAGAAGAAATGTTACCCACTTACGAATGACGACGAACGATAATGACGAAGAAAGCCAAAAAACTTAGAATGATTATGTTTTTTTATGTTTATATTTTTTTTTGTTTTTGAAAATAAAAGTAAAAAGTAAAAAAAAATTGTTTGTTTATTTACAGTGTTTAGATACCAATTAAGCATTAAAATAATTTTGGCCGCGTAGATCGTGAAAATACCTGTATGTGCGACGGGGCGCTGTGGAGGTTGAGAGCTTGTACAGCAGACCGGAATGCCATACTCGGTCAAAGGCTTTCTCCATGTCGAGGAATACTGCCACGGCGTGCTCGCGTTTGTTACGCGCCGCCGCTATCCGGTGCAGTACCCTCGACAGCTGCATTGTAGTAGAGTGTTCGGCGCGGAACCCGAACTGCTCTGGTCTGGGTGTGATGTGCGGTGTGAGGTGCCGCAGCAGGAGTTTTTCGAACACCTTCGAGATGGTGGGCAGCAGAGTGATCGGCCGATAGCTCTCGGGCTTCAAGATGTTCTTGCCCGGCTTGGGCAACATGATTATTCGGCGCTCCTTCCAGCACGAGGGGAAGACGCCTGTGCGGACGATCCCCGTAAACAGGCGCGCCAGCGCTGCCACGGTACGGTGCGGCAGGCGGCGCAGCGCTGTGTTCGGTATCCCATCCGCCCCAGGAGCCTTCCGGGGCTGGGTCCGCCGAATGGCACGTTGCACCATGCCAGGGGAGAAGTGAATGGGGTCCTCTTCGGGAGCTATCGGCGTAGCGAGGTAGTCTCGAAGGTGTTTCTCGACTGCTGCGGTGTGTTCCGGGTCTGCGGTCGGGTTCGGCGCGAACACGCTCTCTAGGTGTCCAGCGAGTATGGCCGCGCGGTCTGCTGCCTTGTACCTCGGCGTCCCGTCGGCGTGTAGCAGCGGGCGCACCGGAGCTGGGGTGTTAGTGAAGCGACGACATAGCCGATGTATAGACGGCCAGTCGTCGCTGGAGTCCTCGATGAAGCGCTCCCAGCTCTCGGCGGTGTAGGTCCTCAACTCGTCCTTCACTCTCTCCGCGAGCCGGTTTAGTCTGGCTTTCTGTGTGGGGCAACGGGAGCTCTGCCACTGCCTTCGAAGGCGCCTCTTGTCTGCGATCATCTTTGTTATGTGTGCCGGCAGAGGGGGTAGCCTCCTCTGGGTGTCAGTAGGTGTGCTGGCAGTCTCAAGGGCGCCTTTAATCGCGTCGACGAGCTCTACCGCGAGCGTTTCGACGTCGGCCGCGGAGTTGATCGGGCGAGTCGGTGTGGTGGTCTCCATCGTTTCTGCGAATAGTGTCCAGTCCAGTTTGCGACGTGGCGCTTGAGGGACTATCCGTGTGGGCTGCTGTTGAATGACGACGAGCACCGGCTGGTGGTCCGACAGCAGCTCGTCGTCGAGAACCTCTTGTTGCGTCTGGCAGTGCATCTCGCTGTTGTGCACGAGTATGTCTAGCACGTCCGGGTTTCGTACGGGGTCGCTCGGGTAGTGGGTGGGAACTTCGGGTCCCGCGACCACGTAACCGTGCTTTTCGGCGTCGTTAAGTAGTCGCACACCAGCGGGGTTTGCGGTTGTCGAATTCCACGCTGGGTGCTTGCTGTTGAGGTCGCCCGCTATGATGGCAGGGTGAGGGACGTCCAACAATGAACGCAGCTCTGCGACGTTCAGTTTAGTAGCGGGCGCCTTGTAGGCGGCGTATAGGTGTAGGTTAGCACCGCCTAGGTGCAATTCTACACCCAGCGTGTAGACGGAGTTGAGGTCCGGCGTAGGTAGTGGCTGGTGTTCGTACACCAGCCACTACCTACGCCGGACCGCCGATCGTCGTCTTATCAGCACTGCCAGTCCGCGGTAGTGTCTTCCCTCGGGCGAGGTTTCGTCCCTCCGATAAACGAGGAAACCTGGGAATCGTGGTTGGTCTGCAGGTCCCAGGTGCGTCTCGCTTATCAGCGCCACGTCTATGTTCTGTTCCTGCAGGAGAGGGCGGAGTAGGGCGACCTTAGTCATCAGGCCGCGGGCGTTCCAATGTATGATTCTCAAGGGCCTACTATTCATCGTGTAGAACTAGGTCCGCCAGGCCCTTGAGAATGATGGTGACTATTTGCTGCTTGTCGCGTCCCTCACTGAGCGCAGTGAGTACGCTCTGAAGGACGGCGATCGCGGCCTGGACTGTGCCGGAGCTCCTTGTACCCTCGCTCTTGTGCGGGGCCTTCGTCTTTCTACCCCGGGGCGCGGTTGTGCCCTCCGGGGCGACGACTGGGTGAGCTGTCGGCTGGGATGTCGTTGCGGGAGTCTTCGGAGCCTTTCCGGGGTCGCCCTTAGCCTTCTTAGGCTTAGGCTTCTCTGCGGCCGGTGCGGGTGCAGGTGTCGGTGCGGGTGTCTCCGTGGCGGGCGCGCCTCTGTTGCCTCGCCTACGGTTCCTCCGCCCTCTCTTTTTCTTCGACGTCGTAGTCGCTCCGCGGGCCGTGGGGTCGTTCGCTTGCGCCATAAGCGATGACCCCTGCGCTGCCTCTCTTTGGGGCTGAGCGTTGACCGGTGCCGGCCCCTGGCGCGGCTCCCCGGTGACGGCGACCGTCCCCGCCTTCGTGTTGCGCGCCTCTCTCTTGAAGACGGGGCAGTTAATGTGGTTCGCGGGGTGCTCTCCCCCGCAGTTCGCACAAGTGGCTGGCTCCTCTCTAGGGCGCGGGCATTCTCTGGCCGTGTGTTCCTCGCCACACCTCACACATGCCAGAGGTCGGTGGCAGTGGTGGCTAGAGTGGCGGAATTTTTGGCAGCGGTGGCATTGTGCCGGCCGGAAAGTTTGCAGCCAACGCGTCCGCTTTTATAGAAGCTCGCGGTGCGGTGGGGACGGAGATGCAAGCGGCCGAGAGGTGGTGTCAACTCGACGTCACAGCGACGTCACAGTAATTTGTATAAGTTTGTCAATTTGGGCGAGTGCAGATGGGTTTTTCCAAAAAGGGGTAAATCGAAGAGCGTGTGTAAATATAGGGACAAAAAGACAATACTTGATAATAGTAAAAGCCGAATGCATATTAATTTTGAGTAACCTGTCTGAAATATCACTAAAATTTTGAATTTTTTATTGTATAAATGAATCGAAACTGATTGTTTGACATCACAGACTACTTAGTATGATCTGTGTTTTATCCAAAATACAAAATACATAATTATGCTTATACTTATATGGGACATCGCCGGCTTGGACAGCCACGTCTACAACACGCTTACGATATATTCTTCATACAAACTTTAAACCCTTAGAGGCCACATTTTGAAAAGCCTGACCTTAGCGTGGGCCTTCTGCTTACGTTGCCAGAAACTTGTAGCTTTCCTCACAAATTTATTTTTAGGGTTTCGTACCTAAAAGGTAAAAACGCGATCCTAATATTACTAAGCCTCCGCTGTCTGTCTGTCTGACACCAGGCTGTATCTCATAAACCGTGACAGCTAGAAAGCTGCAATTTTCACAAATTATGTATTTCCGTTGCCGCTATAACAACAAATACTAAAAATAAAAAAAAATACAGTATTAAGGGGGGGCCCATACAATAAACGTGTTTTCGTAGGTTTTGCTCACTATTACTAACGGTAATAGAGGCTCCTATACAACAAACGTAATTTTTAAGCAATTTTTCACTCGATCTTAAAAATATTTAAGTATTAGAGTAAAAACTATCGTGAGTTGTCATAATTAGAGTAACTGTAAACGGTTGTACTCACGTATTATTTTTGGTCGGAGTAGCCCGACTAGTTTCGGACCATACGGAGGTCCTTAATCATGAGCAAGCGTGACCGTCCGCGTCGGCGTCGGGTGCTCCACTGAAGCGGGCCCACCGCGCAGCTTGTCGTTGCGAGCGTGTAGAGGACGTATTCACCGGCGCCTGCGATGAAGTTGGTTGCGTTGCCGGCGTGTCTCGTGTCTTGACAGTCAGCACGGTGTGTACACATCCAACGTCCTTCACGGTGCAGCGGAACACGTTGCAAGATGACGTTCACACAGGCACACCGAACACGCCGGCAACGCAACCAACTTCATCGCAGGCGCCGGAGAATACGTCCTCTACACGCTCGCAACGACAAGCTGCGCGGTGGGCCCGCTTCAGTGGAGCGCCCGACGCCGACGCGGACGGTCACGCTTGCTCATGATTAAGGACCTCCGTATGGTCCGAAACTAGTCGGGCTACTCCGACCAAAAATAATACGTGAGTACAACCGTTTACAGTTACTCTAATATTTAAGTATACATACAACAAACGTGATTTACTTTCATAGATGGTACGGAACCCTTCGTGCGCGAGTCCGACACGCACTTGGCCAATTTTTTAGTTTATAGCTAGCTACCGTGGTTTGTGCTTTGAGCTTTGCTTGAGCTGTCTCATATAGGTATGGCATATCGGTTTAGGATATCAAGTTATATAATATGGTTACAGGTAGACTTCTGACTAGAATGTCAAATTGAAAACTGTCCTTTCACGATTTATTCACCGTTAATGCCGCCCTGCACGGGATAGTTTTGTGTCTCCGCTACGCTATTGTTAATCTAAGATCCACATCTGTCAGCACCATAAAAAACACACATAAACATTTAAATGGTAATAATGCTATTTAACCCTGTTACAATTAAGTTTATAGAACCTAATGTTTTATCACCCATCCTTATTTACAAGCCCATACCGCGGTCCACTCGTGTTTAATCTAGCGGCCCTCTTATTTTACTCACAGGAGTAAAGTTTACAAACTTAAACAAAAAAAAATCTCCTTACTTTGACGATTTGCTTGAATTTTTTCTCTAGTAAAATAAAATTGTATATAAACAGTGCATGAACAAAAATTTTAAGAAAAGAGTAGTCACAAGTGCCTCGCCACCCCTTGATCAAATGGGAAAAGGATTAGAAAGAGCAGTTAGATTAGGGAAAAGTAAAGATGATATGGCTTCAGGTAAGTACAGACAGTCTGTGAGTACAGACAGCGAAAGAAACGAAACAGTAATATGTAGATACTGCACGGTTGGCGTATTGGTTTGAGCGGCCGCCTCGCCGCTTGACACTGTGCCGAGTTAGTTGTATGTTTGTGAAGTTCCCAAAGGTTGCCTGGAAGAGATCGCCTTTGGTGATAAGGCCGCTGTTTGTACATAAATTGTAGTTTTAAGTTACTTTATTAATGGACTGTATTTTGGTGTGCAATTAAGTATATATCTATCTATCACTTGAGTGATCCATAAATTATTGTTTCGAGTCTGGGTGTTCATTGTGTCCGTTGGTTGTAGGTTTGCAAAGTCTCTCGCGACACAGGATTTATTCCTAGTGCAGGAGTTGTCTTCTTATAGAAACAAAATTAGAAACTATTACTTTAAGTCGATATAAGATGAGTGGGTAGTACTCGCCAGGTGGGCCATAAATGCTGCAATCATCAAGAATTGAACATTTCTGTGTTTCAGAATTGCAAACATAGGATACAACTAACACGCTTCACAAATAGTCCCATACGGGAATGGAACCAACATCTACTGACTCATTCGCAGTATCTGGACGACCACAAAACCATTGCAAAAAAACGTACACTCGGGTCTTCACAGCAAAATCCAAATGATCACCTGAGACATCGTATGCGGCAATTATAAATAAACTCCTCCTTACGCCATTAAAGCAACGAGCCGGAAGGCATTTAATTCACGTAAGTATTACGTGTAATAACGGCACGTCACAAGACAGACAGTCATCTTGTACGGTCGAGCATCACAAACGCTATCACATAAACCATTCACGCACACACACATAATTCGTTATGAATGCACAAAGGTGCATTGACACAAATACACGAGCGCATCAATAGGTAAACACTCAACGGAAATTAATTTGTCCATATTAGCTGCGGTAGGTTGGGTAGTTTGCCAAAAGGCAAACAGGGTAAACAAGGTTTAACCTAATGTAATAAATAATGTATGGAGGCCAAACATGGAAGTTATCCATGCCATACCGAGAGGGATCGGGGGTAAATTTTCATGATCTTGCGGTTTGTGATACGTGCTTGTTAATATTAGTTTATCTACCCTCTCGCCACATTGTGTACAAGATTTACAGATAGGTAGCTACTTGAGACTATTACTCAAGTGTTTTGCTTATCTGTGGCTCACGTCGGGATTTAGGCTAACCCCAAAATTCCTAATGCGCAAGTTTAGCCACGTGCTTGGCGTACAATAAGTCAATGTTACGTAACACCGCTCTTACCTTGTTGGTTTTGTGGTTTGTGGGTGAATGCTTGCTTACCAATCACGAAGGTTGGGTTCACTCCAGCCAGGTTCACTCCTCCACTCCGTACAATATTTTGATTGTCTGCAGAAATATAATAACGGAATATAAAAATGGTAAACTCGTTTACGTTATGTACTAAATCTGGGAATAATAAATGTTTGTTTAATCAAAGTAGTTTGAAAGTAACTGCTAGACCCAAACACCCAAGGAATAACTGCTTTTGAAGCAAAGCAGTCTCAGAGTATGGCCCAAAAGGGAAAACTCTTAGGGCCTTACTCTGGTCAGATGGAGCTTTGTTTCCTTTCTTTTTATAAGAAAATCCCGCTCTACGAATATATTCATGTCACGGGGGACTTCACTAACATACAAGTAATGGACACAAAGTAAAGCCAGACCCGAAAGAACAATGTATGGATCACACAGAGTGTTGTCTCGTGTGATTGTCGAACCCAAAATGACAACACGGCCGAGGCGGCCACAACCACTACGTCAACCGTACGTCAACTATGCAGTCGTGCTCAACATGTGACTGACTTAAACTGCAACCTTTTATAAAGTGTGGCCAATCGTGATTCAAAGAGATAGAGTAGGTATAATCAGAAAACGAAGAAGGTTACTTGACCCACCTGAAAAAGAAAAACGGAGCCTTTATTATAGAATCTTTATAAATCGCTCGTCCATCTTTCAACCAGTCTGCCTGTCCTCCTATCTATAAATTCGTTTGTGTAGGTCGTTGCCTCAAAAACAAGCAACTTACATACATATCTGACAGACGGTAGATATACAAGTCAGAAACGCGCTTATCCAGTTTGAATAAATAATTCAGACAGGAAAATATAGATACCCGAAAACATTATATAGAAGCAGAACTGCATAGTCTTTTTTTATACAATCATAATACTAAACTTCCTTATAATAGCAGACTCGCTATACCTATTCGCTAAACAACTTCGGTTATAAGCTCTGTAAAAGTGCAGCCTTTATTATGTTGTTCGCTTACATAATATATATATATATATATATATATATATATACACCGCTATTTTTTAATTAGTACAAAAAATTTAATGGGGCTCTAGGCATCTTTAACTATTCATATATATGTATGTGAAAAATAAAAATACTAAGTTCCAAAACTGTCCACAAAAATACGTAATGTTTGGTAAATGCAAAACTAAATACTATGTTGTCGTAGTAATTTTACGCGCCACTACTCCATTGATAAATTTGTGCAAACTCGAAGCTCGCCACCCCCTGTCCCTCTGCGCGCGCGCCGCAGTGCTAAATTGAAGGCGATAGCGAACGGATGTTTTTTCATGGAAACAATTTTTTTTGCTTACGTTTGCCCAACGGGATGGCTTATTAGTTCACATCTTGCGAGTGCAGCTAAGCGTTTGTACAGGGAAGTGTTTGGAAGCCAGTGGATCGGTCGAGGCGGGTCGTAGCTTGGCCTCCATGCTCACCACTGTGTACAAAAGTGAGCCGTTGTGAGTGTGAGTGTCGAATAATTTAAACAGTGCATATTGGACGCTTTTGACGCAGTCAGAGAAGCTTACTTATCTCGTTAAAAAACAATTAAATAAAACGTGCTGTGTATTGACAATAGTGATGGATATTTCGAAGAATAATTGAAATACTTGTAAGTAAAGTAAATATTACCTACTTAACTAAATAATAATTTGATGCGGGCGGCTCAAAATCGGTCTGTGTGAAGAACCTTGAGGGAGGCCTATGCCCAGCAGTGGACGTCTTTAGGCTGACGTGATGACGATTTAATAGTAATTGTAAATAGCAGCCGATTCTAACTTCATAAATACGCCAAAACTACTCTTTTCTTTTATTACAGAATACTTTCTTTTATTTTGATATGACGTGTTTGCTTTCTAATTACATACCTACCTCCGTATTTAAATACTTGTAAAACGGTAAATTTTGCCGATCCTAAGACAGGATGAAGTATGAAGGAGTGGGTAGAATTTAAAAAAATAAAAAATATCTACCTACACTTATTATTTTACTTCATTTTATTGTCTACGGCTACCTGCATTATAAGTGCGACGGAATGAATGCGTAAGAGTAGGACGGAAAGTAAGTACTATCAATGAAGTAGTGTATTTCCAACCTATTTATATATATATATATAAATAGGTTGGAACCACAAGTACGCTGAACTTATACGAATCTGTATAAGAAGTAATAATCATTGGGGCGTGCACACGTGTTTCGGAGAAAATGTTACGAATACTACAGCGCCGTCGGGTAGCGGCAGGATGATATTGTGTATGCCCGCCCGCGAAACAATATTGAGCATAGAAACATGAATACATTTTCAAAAGAGAAAATAAAACTGGTTCTCTATGATTAAAAATATAAACTTTCTTGTTGTGTAATATTGTGAATGTCTTCTCAGATTATTGATTTTACAGATTGCATAAAACAGCGATATTATTGGTGATGTAACTATCAGGGGTTCACTCTTATGATCGAGAATTGTCTTTGTGGTTATATCAGACATGAACAACGAGTACTGGCATTTACTAACCAGCGTTTTATTCACAACGAAATTTTATAATATTGGTGTTTGATTAACAACTGAACACATAAAATCTATTTTACAATTGCTGAGATCACAGTATAATAAAAATGTATGTTCGCAAAACTACCTCATACTTTCTCGGTCTTGGATCTAATACATTGAAATAGAGTCATCAATTTCAAACTAGCAATATTTGACAATAGAATTTACTAAAAGTTATGGAACCGGTAATATTGTTATGGTATACGTTCTTTTTAATCTTTCTTCCTATTATCAAAAGCGGCAATCAATAATAAGAAATAAAGCTCAGCGATCACATTACTCGTGTCCGCGTGATAATTAAAAAGTTGGCGTAGTGCCGATAATATTTCAGAGGGGCAGACGGGTCGTTTCAAACAATATGCTTGCAAACAAGCCGTTTGTTGGCGCTTGGAGCGTCGCCGTCGCGTTTGCGGTGACTCCTCATTAACTGTGACTGAACGTTCGTTGTCACGTACCGTCCCGGGCCTTGGCAATTTGTTCACCCTTAACGAATTCTAAAGTTATGTTTTTCATAAAATTTATTTTATTTCCCGACATTGTGTTACCATGTAAATGAGAAGCCGGAGCACAATACGATGTGATATTTCACTTTTGTTCGAGAATTTTATTCGTGTTGCGCTTTGACTGTAAATGTGCAGCCGTACTCAAGTCTCTATTATTGCTGACGATATTAATTCTACTCGCCTCTGTTACTTTCTACTGCCCTCATTATCGCGAAAGTTAGTAGGAACGAGGGAGTTCAATGTATTCTCGGTATAGGTATGAAGGAAAAGGCGGAAAATTCTGAATAAATTTTATTTTTCAATATGGAGTATATTAACATCTTAATACATTTATTTGTTCGTGAAAGTAACTTTTCAATTCCCTCTGAAAAATATTTTTCTTCATGGCCCGAAAATGTTCGTTTATTGCTCCCTTCAACTCTTCATCGTCCGCAAAATGCTTTCCACGAAGGTCTTTTTTAAGATTAGGGAATAGATAATAATCACTAGGGGCCAGGTCCGGACTGTAGGGTGGATGATGGATTTCTTCAAATCCGTACTCCCGCACAGCAGTCTGGGCAAGGCGCGCCTTGTGAACCGGCGCGTTGTCGTGAAGCAGCAACACACCTGCGGTAAATTTTCCACGTCTTTTTTCTTAATTGCCTCCTTTAATTTGCAGGGTGGTTGCGTATGATGCAGCAGTAATACTTTGACCTTTTTTGTGTACTCGATTAGCAAGATTCCCTTAGAATCCCAAAACACCGTGGCCATGAGCTTTCCTGCGGACGGAGTGACTTTGAACTTCTTCGGCGGGTCTGATCCTTTTTTGTGCCACTGCATAGACTCTTGCTTGCTCTCAGAGTCATAGTTATGAACCCACGTTTCATCACCAGTAACAATCCGATCGAAAATACTTTGCGGATTTTCACCACATAGGTCCAAAAACTCCTTACAACAGTCAACTCGCACTTGTTTCTGTAGCGCGGTGAGCATTCGCGGCACCCATCTTGCACTGACTTTTGACAAATTCAGGCGCTCATGAAGGATTGTGTGAATGGTACCCACGGATAGCTTAGTCATTTCTGCTAATGTTTTCGCTCTTACACGGGCATCTTCAAGTACAAGTTTTTCGACTAATTTGACGTTTTCTTCAGTAGCGGCACAAATTGGCCCACCAGCGCGGGGGTCGTCTTCAATGCAGAGAGCTACCCCGTTTGAATTCACTTGACCACTTCTGAATTGTAGATAATGAAGGCGCAGAATCTTGGTTAACAGCCACCATTTCTTCAAGGATAATTTTTTGAGATTTTCCTTGTTTTGTGAGGAATTTTATCACTGCACGATGCTCGATTTTTTTCATCATTGTCGAATCAGTCATCATAGTTGTCGTTTCGCAATGATATCTTGAATACTAATGGTGGCAATTAAATGAAATTTTGTATTTATACCCTCAAAGAGTGTCATTAACTAATGAGATAATTAAATTATCCTTATCATTAGTCACCTCGATACCGAGAATACATTGAACTCCCCTCATATATCTATCCATCAGAATGGAATCTTTTGTCACAATAACAAGCACACACAAAGGCGGCGTCGCGAGCAGTAACTGTACTCGCAGACTTCACCTATGTGTATGTAAAAATATAAGCTTTGATTTGGTGAGCACGACTAAATCTAGAAAGCCAGTCTATAAAAACTGTCATTGTAGTTATCGGTATAAAATATTTCACTTTAGTTTAATTACAAGGACAACAGAATCAAACTATCAGTACCTAACACATAACGTCATTAATCATTGTTATTGGTCAATCACATTGTCACTTAAACAACATCATCAACCAATAAGGTTATCGGTCAATCACACTTTCACCTATACCAGAAGTTTAATTCACATTCTCAGGTGTTCATGTAAAGAATCCCGAGGCCCGTCTAGATCAGAGCTAAGCCGAGCGGAGTCCCGTGATTTGTAATATTGTTTCTACAATGTCGACGAATATTTCCGCCTGATGCATTTTTGATGTTTTTCTGATGTGGGTCTATCGGCCCCTGCTATCTAAATGTGATGAATATTCAACGTTGGTTTGCGAGAGATACGATTTTAGATATAGTCGAGATATTACGTGATATTATTTTATCAATTTATTAATTAACATTAGATTGAAAATTTGTTTAGAAATACAGCTAATTAATGACATTGTTGAAATAATTATTACATATAAAAATATAAATTGAATGGCTTGATTAAACCAAAATTAATAATTACACCACATCTACAAAAGCATGCTTGTTGCAAAAAATAATTATCACTTCGACAGCGCATAGGTATATAGTTCTCGTTTATTTGCCAATCAATTATTTACTATCTACAGAATATTTCAAATAAGATAATAAAAAATCAGACGCATTTAGATATTCTTCTCAGCCGTCCAAACTTGAAGGGAATAAAAAAATAAAAAGCGATCAGCGACTTCTTAAATAAAATTAAGACATTGGCGTAAATGTCGGGAGGATGTCCATACTTTTACAATTTCCTATTCTTAACAGGGACAAGTATCCCTTCGAGCCCATCAAATAAAAAGACCTTCTGTACATAGATAAAGGACGTTTGTCTGTCGTCGACTAAAATTGAATTTGGTTCCGATAAATTCTGAAGAAAATATTTATATATTAATACGTCGTGAAGAGATCAAGATAATGTTGATACCTTTTAAGCAGATTCACAATAGCATCATTTGGAATATTAGGTTAAGGAAATCTATGCTAATTCAAAGGCAAAGCCATTCCATTCGGTGATTAAGGAACTCAGACTACATGAAGGTAAGGTGTAGTGGTTTTAGCGGCCGCTTAACCGCTTTAGCACCGTACCGAGTATCTTGGGTTCAATCCTCTCACAAGCAACACTTTGTGTGATCCCCCAATTGTTGCTTCGAATCTCGATTTAATTGTTTATACAAAACAATCTCATACAATTGGAACTAGTAATAGTTGGATAGTATCCTCGATAGTAGTCTCGTAGTTTACTGGCCCGAGAAAATGTCTAACGTAGAGCTGTGGGAACGCTGCGGTGAGACTCCGATCGACCACCAGATAAAATACCGCAAGTGGAAGTGGATCGGCCACACGCTCCGAAGGGATCCTGAACATATACCAAGACAAGTCTTTGACTGGAATCCCCAAAGCAAAGCGAAAACGTGGCCGCCCTAAACAGACCTGGTGGCGTTCAATCATCGCAGAAGCGCAGAACATAGGCTAGACCTGGAGCGAAATAAAGCGAGAAGCTCAAGACCGAATGGAATGGCAGAGCACTGTGGATGCCCTCGGCCCCATCTAGAGGACATAGGACCTTAAGACAAGTAAGTCAATAGTTGGAATCACTTAGCCACCTAAATTTACCCATTATTGGTCAAGGAAAATGTGATGAGCTATGTAATAAAATACCAAGCCATAAAGATAAAAAAATGATGAACAATACAAGACTTTAACATATAACAAGGTTTAATTCAAAGCTGTAAAATAAATTTACAGTAGACAATACAATCAAAACCAATGCACCTCCAATCGTTTCGCTTATAATACGTCATAGTTGTCTTTATATTTTCGTATGCATGTGTGCGTCGACAGACGGTCCTTGAGAACGGCTGCATTGGCAACACGGCAAATCAAGAGCTGAGTCAACTTCACCCGTCAGTATTTGCGCGCCATTCTGAAAGGCTAACTTCACGACGACAAACATTAGACACATTTTGTTTAATTAATACTATTTTCCGTTTAAATAACGAGTATGTCTGCGACTTGGCCAATTAATTAGTATGTGGTGATCGTCGTTGCAAAGTCTGTGTTTGGGTAAAGTAGTGTCTTGGGAGAAAATTTGGTAATAATTATTATAGTGGCGTATTATTTTAAAATACTTTAATGAGTATCAAGATATTTCATGGCTAAGAGTCAATGTGCCTCTTTATTCAAGAGTCTGAGTGCCTATAACGACTCAGAGAATTTCACGCGATAATAATTATTATAGTGGGGTATTATTTTAAAATAATTTAATGAGTATAAAGAGTATTGTTTTAAAATAAGCCTCCGTGGTCCAGTGGTTAGCGTATGCGACTGCTGATCGGAGGTCCCAAGTTCGATTCCCGGGCCGGGCAAAAGTGTTACTGGGTTTTTCCGAATACTCAGTAGCAGCCAGGAGTCTGGTGATGTGCCCGGTAACGGCAACAGGCTCGACCCCTATTACGTGGGACCTAAAAATTCATGGCGAAATGTGGGTGTAATATTTACACCTCTGCCTACCCCTTCGGGGATACAGGCGTGAGACTATTAATAAATAAATAAATAAATATTTTAAAATGCTTTAATGAGTATAAAGATATTTCATGGCTAAGAGTCAATGTGCCTCTTTATTCAAGAGTCTGAGTCCCCATAACGACTTTCAGAGATTTTCATAGCTGGATTCGCCGGCTCGGGTCAAACGATACTTAACCATTGAATACGCCCATGCATGAGCGTGTCGCGTCGTGGAATTGAACCTGATAACCTTCTGTATGGCAGCCTGTTGGGATCTCTACTAGGCAATTGCTGCATACGTCATACTTGATAGAGAAATTACATGATGTTGATATATTTATTTCACTTATAATCAAACTAAACTTTGTAAACGTAAACGTATCACAATCTGTAGCTAGTTTAAAAATATATTTTGCTATCTATAGGTATTCTAATTGGCTAATTCTTAAAGACAACTCCCACATGGCACTGGGCATAAATCCTACACCGCAGGGGACTTTACAGCTAACCACTTCCAACCAGTGGACACAAAGAATATCCAGACTATAAATAACGCACGTGAAGTTTAGTGGAGAACTTAAAAGTTTTACTAATCAGGTGGTTAACTCAGCAGATGTAAATCTGTTACCGTAAGGATGGACTACTCTGAAAATTATTTTGGGTATTTTACGCGTTGCTGAACTTGCTAACAAGACTATTTGAATCCTGTACATGCAGTAGATAGTATATATATTATGTACTTTTTAAAGAAACTCTAGTATCCGTGACTTCTTTAACCATATAATAATCGTCTTTGTAGACGCATTTAACGAGTGTCAACTTTACCAATAGGGAGAATAACTTTATGCCCTTGACCTTATGGAAGTTATATCAACTACTGAAAATTATTTTCAACAAATAAATATCGAAATATTTACATAACAACGTATCTTCTACAATAAGCTTTAAATAAAAAATCCATACAGCTATAAACAGAAAATCGATCGACGAAAATCCACTACCTAAATTTGTGTACGTATTTACGTAAGTATAGTAATGTGTATATGTTGGGTACTTTCGGTATGTTTGTAGGTGTGTAATCAGAGATGCTGCAAACAAATGGTGGTAGTTAGCCAAGCACCGCAGAGGGCAGTATCCGCGATTTATGTTCGAGTATCCTCCGCGGGGAGAAGTGCGGGGAGCGGGCTAGTTGTTGCGTCTTCCAAACTAGTGCTCTTCCTTTGTATAAATTACTTACTTTATCTCCCAAGCTCGACTGTGAGAAAATAAATACTGGCGGATTTCTAAGAAAACTTTACCTAAAGGTGAGATGCTTCTTTAGGTACATAATGTACTATTCGAATATATTTGGACGTACATGAGGTTCCTTTAACAGCATACGTTGACCTTGGAATTGGTTTATGAACGCAGATATAAAAATTATCAAGCCGTATCTCTTTTCTCACATTACTCACGCTGACTGTAATGTTGAGAGTCCTATAGTCAGTATAGTCCATCAGTCCTAAGCTTGAAAAAGAGGAATCTATAAGTATATATTGGTGCTAGTTCGGAAACAGTAGTTGGTATACTATTCACGAAGTAAATCAAATGAGCTATTATAAAATTTAGTACCAACCCAAAAATGAATAAACGTACAGCGATTTTTAAAATTAAAAGTCCAAAATAATCAAGTTTAACAAAAATAATAAATAAATGCTTCTGTATAGGAACTGATTGAGGGCCATTTATTAAATTACACAGCATCTGTACGATATTCCGGTCGCGGTGTGTCAGCAAACCGAGTGGACTATACAAATAATTTTGTTATTCTACAGAAACAGAGACAGTGATCGTTTCAATAACGTATTCGATTACATGGGGCGTTCGCGGTGTGGCAGTCCAATGACCAAATATCCGATATGTTTCGGTTTTCCATTCCAATAGTGGATTGAAAAATGTCGCTGTATGTTCAAGTACAATGTGTATACGTGTACACAAGCCTACGTTACCGGCGCAGGTATACACACATTATAAAGATTAAAAGTTTCGTGTCGCGCGCCAGCTAATTAATCCGAGGCAGATATCCTACACGATACGAAGGCAATTGCTCTACCAGTAGTCACGGTGTATTCTCATAGGAGGTCTGCACTTTTAAATTATGTACGTACCTGATACTGTAAATGGAAATGGCTTTGCATGAGTTTAGCGAACCATTTATGAGTCCGTACAGTAGAGTGAAGATTAGCAAATAATCAAGCAGCCTTTCATTCCTGGGGAATGGCGGATGCGAATCGTTCGATTGCCAATCGACATGAGCAGTAGAGCCTTCAGCAAATACAATAGCTATTGCAGTGCGACTTGAATGGGACCGATCGTAAGCTGGAAGATGAGAGACGAGTAAACAATATTTTGTTGATTTCGATCTCTGTGAAAATAATCTTAGTGAAATTGCATTGATGGAAATTCTGATACAATGTTGTATTTTATTGGTTATTGGTTTTTATGAAGGTCGTTGCGAACATTCGTAAAAGTTACAATTGCATTTTATATGATGATAAAACTTTGCTATTGTGTACTTACCTATACTCTCTTAACATAAAGATTATGAAATTGATGCTATTTATAACATGTAAATATTAGTTGTTGGTAATGCAGGTATATTTAGGGGATTTGTAACGGATTTGTTTTTATAATGAGGTTAAGCATAGTATTTTTGTATATGAAACAATTGTTTTTTTATGGGTATAGGCGGCAAACCAGCAGAATGATCGCCTGATGGTAAGCAATTACCGCCGCCCACGGACACCAGCAACACCACAGCAGTCACAAGTGCGTTACCGCTCCTTGGGGTTGGGAAAGGGGATAGGATGAGGAGTGGGATGAGGGAGAAGGAATAGGGGGCCCCCAGCACTCTCACTCACCGAACGAAAGGCAACAGTTTAGGTACTGTTAATTTACGTTGATTTTCTGTAAGAGTGTAGTACTTCCCCTGTCGAGCCGAGATCGACGTTTCACGTGACAAAAGATCTGTATATTGTTTGGTCAAAAACAGCATTTTTTGACAGTGCAATTAACCAGCGTTTTAGTACGTTAGCCAAACATCGATGACTGTGATTCAGAGAAATTCAACGATTATTTAAAAAGCTGTAAATATTTTAGTAGTCACTTTCAATTTATTAATTTTGATTGACAGAGTAGTAAATGTGACTAATGACAAGATATGGGATGTGCAAGCGGGGTTTTGGAAGGGAATGGGATGTACGGATCAAGTCTTTTCCTTGCGCTGCGTCACCGAAAAATGTCTGGCAAAAAACCAGAAGGTGTATTGCGCGTTCATCGACTTGGAAAAGGCTTATGATAGGGTTAATAGAAAGGAATTATGGAAGGTGTTATCCATGTATGGGGTAGACAACGGGCTCTGAAATCCCTGTATAGGGGTTCTAGAGCCTGTGTCCGAGTCAATGGTGCCTATATGGACTGGTTTGACTTCTCCCAAGGTGTCAGACAAGGGTGTGCAGCCTCACCCTGGTTGTTCAACGTATTCATGGATAGCTGCATGAATGATATGAGAGAAAATGAATGCGGGATCGATATGGTAGGAGTGCGTGTTAAGTGCCTCTTATATGCCAATGATCAAGTCATTCTTGCATCGTCGGCGAATGAGTTGCAAGAAATGATGGACTGCATGAACAAGAGCTTTAAAGCGAAAGGTATGAAAGTTAATGCACGAAAGACGAAAGTGATGGTGTTTGAAAAAGATGAAAGTGTGACTGAGTGTAATATTATGATTGAAGGTGAAATTGTAGAGCAAGTAAAGGAATTTGTATATTTGGGTAGCGTATTTACAAGGGACAGAAGATGTGAGGGAGATATTGAAAGGAGAGTGACTGCGGGAAATCGTGTAAATGGAGCACTGTGGGCGTTTATGAACGGTCAGACGGTGCCAAAAGAGGCGCGATTGGCGGTTCACAATGGAGTGCTTGTCCCCACGTTGATGTATGGAAGTGAGAGCTGGGCTTGGCAGAAAAAGCTACCTTTCCTGTCAAAAGTCCTTGATCGCCTAATCCACACACAACTCAGTTCCTTTCTCCATAAAAATTCGCTCCTTAATCCATACCAATCTGGTTTCTGTCCCGGCCACAGTACCGTCTCTGCATTGGTACACATCACTGATGACTTTCGGAAAGGTATGGATTGTGGAAATCTAACGGTTATGTCCTTGCTCGATTTCAGCAATACTTTTAACACCGTGGGTTTTCACATCGTACTCGGCATTCTCCGCTCTCTTAACATATCTCCAACGGCAATTGACTGGTTTCATAGTTACCTGTTTGGTCGCCGGCAACGTATACGCATTGAAGACTCTTATTCCACTTGGTCTAACACGAATGCCGGGGTACCACAGGGTGGCGTGCTATCTCCGTTACTCTTCACGATATTCATTAATTCTATCTCTAACCAACTACTTTCATCCTACCACCTTTATGCAGATGATTTACAGATTTACACGCAAGCCCCCTTAGATGAGTTACCAGATGCATGTAGAACCATTAGCACAGATTTGGCTCAGATCTGCGAGTGGACCAAGAAATATAGACTGATGGTGAATCCTGATAAAACTCAGTTAATTATTATTGGTAGCCCAAGAATGACTGCAAAAATTAACTGGTCCGATCTACCACTAATTACTTTCGACGGAAAAGATCTCCTTTATACTAAGAAGGTTAAAAATCTGGGGATCTACCTTGATGAGAATCTATCCTGGGTACCACAAATACAGGAGATGAGTCGCAGACTATTTGCATCAGCCGGATCTCTGCGTAGACTACGCAACTTTCTTCCGACTGCTACTAAAATTGCGCTTGCACAATCGCTGCTGTTGCCTATTGTCGACTACGCTGATGTCAGTTATCTTGACCCCACGGAGGAGCAGCTAGACAAACTTGAGCGCCTTCAAAACTTCTGTATACGATTTATATTTGGATTACGCAAATATGATCATGTCTCAGAATTTCGCAACAGACTCAAGTGGCTCCCAATTCGTCTTCGCAGGAATACTCACATTCTTACATTACTTTATAATGTTTTATTTAATCCCAGTACCCCCTTTTATCTCAAAGAACGTTTTAAGTTCCTTCATGACACACATATAAGGTCCTTGAGGTCGTCTGAGAATTTGACCCTGGCGATGTCAATCCATTCTAGCAATTACTATGGAAAATCCTTTACAGTTCAAGCTGCACGCCTGTGGAATGGATTGCCGCTAGAAATCCGTAAAGCCAAATCACTTAACATATTTAAGTGTATGTTAAAAAGACACTACCTGTCAATCTAACGCCAATAATTATAAGCATTGTTAATTTATCATAATTATATTGTATAGCTGTCGTTCTACAAGTGTTCTGTTCACTGCTTCCTTATAATTATATAATCATATTTTATTTATAATATGTATTGTATCATATATTACCTATACTTATGTATGTTATAGTAGTATAATATAGAATGAATAGTATAATATATATATATATATATATATATATATAATGTAGTATGTATAGTATAATATAGTATGTATTTATGTAAGTGTATATTACAATATGTATATATTTAGGTACTTATTTATTTATAATTATTATAGATTGCTGACGCTACACCATCAATATACATGACTGCTAACCTACATCATTTCTGTCCATCCGCGGTTGCCTGGAAGAGATCGCTCTATTAGCGATAAGGCCGCCAATTGCACACTAGTTTTAAGTTATATACTTCTGTAAATACTTTGTTTGTTTTGGTGTTCAATAAAGTATAATCTATCTATCTATCTAAAAAGCATGAAAGTAGAATTAACGCAGTTGAGATGCGATCGTAGTATGTGTGGGGTAAGACTGATTGATAGAATTCCGAATGCAACTATACGAAAGAGCAGTGGACTGAACGAAGATGTGGTGACAAGGATTGAGAAAGGAATGCTTAGGTGGTTTGGACACGTGGAGCGAATGAGTGAAGAAAGAATGCAAATGTGTGTGGGCAAGTCGGTCGCGGCAGACCTCGACGGACATTCGTCGACCAAATTGGAGACATCCTAAGAAACGGAAAGTTCCGAAGTACCCGAAACCGACGAGCATGTATGAAAAGAGTAATGAGTGTGGAGGAAGCGCGTGAGGTTTGTAAGGATAGGAGCAAGTGGCGTTCTGTTGTCTCTGCCTACCCCGACGGGAAGAAGGCGTGAGTATATGTATGTATGTACTTTCAATTTATACTTTTTATGAGTTAGGAGTCAAAGTACACGTATGGCCTGATGCTAGGCGAATAAGGCCGAGATACAAGTGCCATGCCAGCTGGGATACGAAAAAGGAATTCAGATATGAGGGAGAAAGAAAAGGACATGTGTCTCCGAGACTCTTACTCTCCGATCGAATACCAAAAGTATTTTAGTTACTTTACGTCCATATCCTGTGAGATGCTAGTATTGCCGCCAAGCCAGGCCCATTCAAACTTTTTTATTTTTCTTTTTTTTTTTGGTGTCGGGTTGGAAAATCCTCATGGAGTCCCTCCGCCCCGGGAGAAGGACGAAGGGGACTGTCAGACTCTTACTGACTAAAAACCAACCCGTGTTCCTCATGTACCCGTGTGTCGGAGGGTAGGGATTCGCATAAGCATTCGTCGCTACCCCTCGACGGGTATTGGCCCGCCAGATGGTCAGGCGGGCCCGGAACAAAACTCCCTTGGCGGCGGATTAAGGTGTTGGGCTCCGCCGCCAAAACACTCAGCGGCCGCAGAGGATAGGGAGGACGGCAACGCAACACCGCATCTCCTCTCCTCTGCGGCCCCACCGCGACGCATCGAATGGTGCGCCCCACTTGGTCGCGGGAGATAGGGCGCGCGGCAACGCAACACCGACACGCCTCTCCTCCCGCGACTGCACCCGACTGCGAGGGACAGACAGAACTGTCCCCCGCCTCCGCACCGTTGGACGCATCCTGCGCAGGCCCCGTCAAGCCCACGCGGAGCGTCCCCTCCTGGATCCCTCTTAGCTTCACCGCGGGTAACCAATCCACGGTTACTGAGCCCCCCCACCACGACAAGGTGGAGATTCCACGGGGGAGAGGCCCATTCAAACTGGAATCAGCAAGGTTCTACAACCTCTACTTTTAAATACGTATAGTTTATAATATATTCTAAATATATTACACGTTGCTTATGATTTTTTAACAAATCCACCTCCACTTACTCACATTGCTTAAACGAATTCAAATAGATTCTTATTTCCACAAAGTAGAAATGATATATATTTTTCTCTGGATCACCTGAAAGAATTCCCACATATTCTTAAAACAGCTTTACTGAGGGATTCTGCCAATGTGTGTTTTTAAAATCCTTTCCGTAATAAATTATTCTGAGCGTCGGTTGGAAATCAACCAGCCATCCTACAAATGCAACCAGCATTTGTAGATTTTTTTTTACCACTTATCACTTACGGACGGGACAGTTCTTACTTTGGTAGCATTAAGTACTGTCATACGTGTAACATAATTATGCTTACACATTTAGCGATGGGAGGGATCATGAGAGTGGATAACTTAACATAATAATGGAGGTGAAGTTTTATGAGCTAAGTGAAGTTGTTATGGTGGAAGTACAGTTTACACCATATGAATAAAAATTTCTCATCTTTTCTTTGTACATACATACATAGTCTCACGCCTATAACCCCGAAGAGGTAGGCAGGGGTGTATTTCTACACCCACTTTTCGCCAGATATACTTTAGTCCCACGTAACAAGGGCCGAGCCTATTGCCTTTACTTTGTAGTGGTATAATAATCAAGCGAAGTCACCTTGATTGAGAAACGCTATAAGATAATTATGTAAAATTATTGTATTACATCGTGCTCCTCACTCAAAGATTTGTCGTGGATGCCACTGGATGGATATCGAACCCACGACCTTCGATTTATGTCGCAGTCAGTCGTTGACATGTAGAGTAACAGGGTAGTTTTAGTAGACCTGCAGATTTGATTATTTCAACAGAACATAAGGTTGTGTCTACTTCGTAAGACAGTCAATGAGATTAAATCAAATCTTATTTGCCTAGTCATGTAATTAATGTGTATTTTTAATTCATCTTACCTATTTAATAAATATTGGCGATTGTAAGCTACACTTGCGTTAAATAATGCAAAAAAATTGAAATTAACATGTAGGCTTGGCATTTTAACCAAATATTTTAATTGTTGACTTTGTTCTCTAATTTTCCACGTTAAAAATATTACTAGTAATATAAACTATTTTTTTGTCGGGTCAGTCAGTCATAATTGACCAGATACGTTTAATTTAAAACCAACGACAAAATGTGTACTGCGTTAATTAAAATGATAAAATGCAAAGTAAGTTCTTTAAGCCAATTCCGAGGAAACACTGAGTTACAAGTTTTGCTTTAAAATAATGTTTAATATGCAAAACAAGGATCCGCTTTATTCCACACCAAAAATGTAAAATCTCAGTGATAAGGAACGGGATTTGCTATTGTGAGATCTTAGATTCGATTCTAACTAATTGTACAGTCTGTGATAAATAACTATCAGTAGACATCATCTCCAGATGAAAATACATTTTTCAAAAATGAGAAACACAAAACAACGATTTGAGTATTAAATTTTGATTTATGATCAATCATCATCATCATCGGTCCTGATGTAAACTGTCCCACTGCTAGGCAAGGGCCTCTTCTCACTATGAGAAGGGTAAGGCCATAGTCCACCACGCTGGCCAAGTGCGGGTTGGCAGACTTCACATGTCTTTCGAGAACATTATGGAGAACTCTCAGATATGCAGGTTTCATCACGATATTTTCCTTCACCGCATTTATTAACAATTTAATACGCACCTAACTTCAAAAAATCATTGGCGTGGTGCCGTGGATTCCAACCTGAGACCCCCTCGGACCTCTCTATGATCAAGATTTGAAGGTAAATTACCAAAATTATTTAAACAAAATCGTGTGAAGTGCATTAAGCTCTAAAACGACTAAACAAATTACGGTCCCCGTGTAATGAATATGTCTGCGATCTATCAGAATTAGAAGACCCTTTCCCTGTCACTCGTATGATCGATGTGCGGAAATGAAGACGATATTTTTCTAAGAGTGGGTGATATAACGTGGAATCGGTTCATACTTGATCACTGTGTCATCACACACATACACGCACGTATACATGTGTGCTTTATTTGTGTTTAGGTATAGACAAAGAAAAAATTATTTGACTTTCACCTATACAAAATTAGTTTTAAAATTAATAATTAGTATTGTGACTTTGTAGTCAATTACAGCACACACGGCATATATCAAGGTTGACACTTAGACCTTTGTACCACTCTTATTGCGTAGGGGATAAGTATTACAACCGTATTGCAACTGTATAACTTGACTGGTCACTGTGTATACCTATTAGTAAAATGTTTATCGGAATTAGATTATTTTGATGATTTTTGAAGTGACAATATTACAGACAAACTCTTTAATGATGGATACAGTCATCCGCCGTGGTCATCGATGTTGTAGCCATCAATGTTTCAATAGTTCGCGGTATAACATAATAGGTATATACCTTTACTATTGTCGTAATGTGGGATTTTTATTATAATTTGTGATATGAAATATATTTTATAATCAAGTAAGAGACAAGTACTACCTATAAACTTAACTTGCATCAACATTACTATCTGAATCTACTTAGACCTTATAATGTTCATTCACTATTCCCTTTAGTATATTAAACTGGCAACCTAATAATGAGATTTAAAGAAGTTACTTTAAATTTAGAATAAAAAATAATATAATAATATAAAATGCAAAAATGTTAAATATAAATAAAAATTGTCCTCCGAGTGGTAGTGTTTTAGTCGGGTTAAAAAGAATCAAAGGCGAGCGAAGAGAATTTGACGTCGTGAAATTTTCTGGAGTTTGAACAGGTCTGTTTCAATTTCACGGGGTGTTTGTTGGGCGATAAAGATACCTAGAGGTGTCATTTCACAGAGAGTACCCGAACTTATGAGATAAGATGTTTATTTTTTATAGCCACGAACAAAGTTTTCTTTTCGTGTCTATGTAGTAAGTAAATGACGCGGTTTGCTGGATTGATGATGTTATTAGAAGTTTTATATGAAATGAAACACAGATATATTGCTTGTCCTGCGTACTGTTTTGAAGCGATATTCTCATTTCATATGTATAAGTTACTCAAGTGGTATCTACTTTTACTAGAGGCGCTTCTGTAATCAGAAGCACCCGTTATATCCTGTAATTAAGGTATAAAATATCCTAGCCTAAATCGGTCATAGTCGTTCTACCTAATTATTTATATTCATCATATTCTGACACTGATAAAGTTATTTTTTGGTTACGAAGAAAGTAAATCCATTGCTTAAGACCTACTAAATCAGGTTCGCCTCCTCCTATGTTAAACTAACAACACTTTTTCTGAATAAAACTACGTAATATTATTGAAATAAAAATAAACAACCACAATATTCAACGCCTATTTTTGTTTTTTTTTGTAGAATTATCTTTTAGTGAGTTAGTTAGTTGGTCGTGGGTTTTCAGCACTTAGCCACTTATTTGGGCCATTGTGCGTAAGTGGCGACTAGATTGACGCCGACTACTCATACCACCTTAGCTCTTTCCAGAAACCCATTAGTTGGGTTGTTCAGCAGCTTTGCCCGTTGATCGCTCACACTTGTGCAGTGCAGAATGACGTGAGCGAGTGTTTCTTCGGTTTCCATGCAGCCCCTGCACAGTGGGCTGTCCGTAACGCCTATGTTGAATAGGTGCTTGTTGAGTGGACAGTAGCCGGTTATTATGCCTGTCAGATGCTTATGAGTTTTTAGTGTGGTTCTCTCGCGTAGCCACGTTTTGAGTTGGCTTACCGGTATCGGTACAATCGGCTCGGGTCCCATTATCATTGTGTCCGATCCTTGGCGTGGCAGTTGGTCTGCGGTGTCATTGCCTGCGGAGTTGCTGTGGCCTTTAATCCATTGCAGCGTAACCCGATTCTTCTCTGCAATCTTTTGCAGCTTTAGGTGGCATTCCATGATAAGGCCGCTGTTAAAGCAGTTGCTGCCGAGAGCTTGTAGTACAGAGACACTGTCCGTGATAATGCGTATAGACAGGTCACTTACGTTCCTAGACGCGATTGCTGTTGCGGCTCTTGTTATCCCAACACACTCGGCTTGGAATATGGTATGGTATTAAGAGTGCCAAGAGATGTTGAGATGTTGATATTTAAGTCATGGGAGAATACGCCCGCACCTGGCCCATGCTTCGTTTTTGAGCCGTCTGTGTATACTCTGACTTCGTGTATACCAGAGCTGTCTTTGTGTTCCTCCTGTAATTGGATGCGATATTTTTTGTCAAAGACAAAAGTTTTAGGGATGAGATCGCAAGCGGCCTCTAGCATCGGGATTTCTTTAGTTAAGGTCCCTTTTAGGTGTGCGTGGGTAATTCGATCATCCTTTCTCCACAGCCCGAGCTTGTCTAGACGGATTGCTGCAGCGCCAGCTTCCTGCTGGATCATTAGGTGCAGCGGTCTTAGGTCCAATAGTATCTCCAAGGCGGCTATTGGGGTGGTCTTCATGCAGCCTGTTGTGGCCAAGCAGGCTAGGCGTTGAAGGCTCTGTAGCTTTTTTGTGATTGTGCTTAGTTGCGTGCGTGTCCACCACACTACTGCACCATATGTAAGCATGGGGCGTATAATTGCAGTGTAGATCCACAGGGTGATAGGTGGTTTGAGACTCCATTTCTTACTTATCTTTTAGTTAATGGACGACATTAAACTTCACGCAAATCCAAATATTTCTCAAGACATTGAAAGCAACGACAGTGAGCGAGCAAGTAAACACGGGCAAAATATAAAGCTCTCGTACACGATCTTAAAGTAGCTACCGGACAGAATCAACGTCTTAAACTGTAAAAGTGTGAAAATATTGGCGTGAAGAGGCGCGAGGGTACACAATTCCACTTCATCCAACGCTAGTGTCTGAGTGCAAAGGCGTTTCGGGTTGCCGGCCGGCCGCCACTCCGGCCTCCGTGAAAATTCAGCGCTCGCCGGAAAATATGGCCACTGATGGAACCTTAATGTTTCCGACTTGGCCCGCCACTTGCGGTCAGCAGCGACAGTCTTCGATGCCTCTAAAAGTTCGCTTCTAATAAAAATGTAGTGACGCGCCCTAATACGTTTTGCTTTTAATGGATGGTGGAATAGTGGTGCAAGAAGTTTAAGATGGGTTTTGTTTGTTTATTGTGTTGGGTTTTTGTTAAATATAGAAAAAACGTAAACTTTCTGGGATAAAAATGCTTCATTTATTTTCTGTTTTTAAAAACAATCATTAATACACATTCTTGTGTATGTTTATTATGTTAAGCTAGTTAGCTATTACAAACAATATGTATGACACTTATCGATACATATTCTACTAAAATAACTGTAAATGACAGAATAGCCAAGTGTATAAAAAAATAAGTGACGGGAATAATTTTAGTTTACCGGTTATTTAATGAAAATTCTTATGTTAGATTAGACTTTTTGATTAATTTATTTGTACTTTTTAAATATAGGTAAGAAATTCAAAATGTGATGAAATAAAATAGCAATTGAATACGTTTTCCCCGTAGAACTAACTGTATGTAGTTGAAATATATATCATATTTTTGTGTAAAGATTTTACGTAATTAATTTTAAATAATTTATTAAGCGTGATTTTACTGCTACTGATATGTATTTTAATCTTTCAATTAACCAGGATATAAATTGTGTTATAAATTCATGTCAAATCAACGACAAAATGGTTGAACACTTACATAAAACGTATTAATACGCCAACGCAGGTATCAGAGACTATAGGATATAGATTTTATGTAAAGATTATTTAAATAAATTGAACGTTTTCATTACTACTTAACTGCTGTTCACTTCAAAACTCAAACAAAAGTACATTTTCTTTGAAAACTCAAATGACCTCATACATTACAAAAACCTTCCTCATCTAAATTCACTACGTTGGGTTCAGCAAAAAAATAAACGTGGCCTAGAGTTCTCGATCTAGATGCGATTTAAACCAGTCCGCGAACTCATTAGTGGATGTATGTACGTCGGCCTGGCCGTCCGGGACGTGTGATTGACACAACGGAAATGATTTTGCCCGCCGCCGGCGCCGCCGCTATCTCTCAAAAGGTAATACCCTCTCATTTCTTCAACATATTTGATATTTATACACGATACGGTAAACAAAGCGGTTTTGTGCAGCTGCTGTTTATAGGCAGGTTACTAAATCTTTCGTCCGTGTGGTGACGGATTAAGAATACGGAATGTCACCACCCCATATCATCCCTTGGGTGTCGTAAGAGCCGACAGAGGGAGCATATTATGCAGAGAATCGCACTGTAAGAGAAGGAAACCTTGAAACAAACCCTATACCAACCCGTTTGGCCAGCGTAGTATAGTAGGCCAATTCCTCCTTTCAAAGGAGAGGCTTAGTCCAGCAGTGGACTGTTAAAGGCTGATGATGACTAAATCTTTAAGTGGATCCTTTTAGATGTCGTATTGCTGGGAAGTGGTAGTCTATCTCGTTACTTTGTTGACATATTAAATGCTAGCTTTTGCTTGTACGTGGTCTAAAAAGTCCTTATATGCAATTGTAAAACCAGATAACAAATAGGCCTGTGTCTAATAAAGTTTCGTCAACAGTCTTCACCTGTCTCCAAATTAAATTCCATCGAGATCGGATTCCAGTAAAATTGGTATGTATTTTGCCATAAAATTCACATACGGTTATATCATCACTGCCAGCTGCACTCGAAAGCACAGGATCTTAGATGTAAACATAAGTAGGGTGATATTATTTTTTATCTACACTTATTATTTATTATTATCTACACTAATATTATAAAGAGGAAAAATGTGTACTTTTGTTTGTTTGTAATGGATAAACACAATAACTACTGGACCGATTTTAAAAATTCTTTCACCTTTAGAAAGCTACACTATCTGCGAGTAACAAAGGCTATATTTTATTTTAGTAAAAATAGGAGTCCGTAAGAAATTTGGGTTTTTCGGGTACGCGAAGTAGTTCCCTTAGGACGCGGATGAAACCGCGATAAACGGCTAGTTAATATTATAAAGAGGAAAAACTTGTATTTTTGTTTGTTTCTAATGGATAAACTCAAAAAAGACTGGACTGATTTTAATAATTCTTTCACCATTAGAAAGCTACATTATTTGCGAGTAAGATAGGCTATATTTTATTTCAGAAAAAATGAGGATCCGTAAGATATTTAGGTTTTTCGTGTACGCGAAATAGTTATCTCAGGACGCGGGTGAAACCGCAGGAAACGGCTAGTTTATTTAATATAATAATATTCTACCACATACACACATCACCATCTAGTCTCAAACTAAGCAGAGCTAGTAGTAGACAATGCAAAAGCAGACATATATCCTTTTTTTTGTTAATACTTACATATTATACCTGTCTAGAAACACCCAGGACAGGACAAACAAATTGTTCAAGCCCAAAAATGTTTTTCTTGAGTTGGAATCGAACGCGCGAGTTTCACCGTCTGTCAGTTACTCTCCGGCTACGCAGCCGCTACGTCGATTAATATCTATTAATGTACGAGTCCAATAAAACAGTCTTAAATTAAGAAGTGCTCACCCCTGATTTCCAGGCAATCGTGGAATTGTACGAAACGATGCTAGTTCCTGATTTTATACAAACTATAGTCCGAGCTATGAATTTGAGTAAATTTGTTTAGAGCTTCTATAACTTTGGGTTCAATAAAGTGTTTATGAACTCTCTCTGAAACAAGTTTTACAATAAAAACTTAATTTAAAGCTGTGTTGGCAAAATTTTGCTGTTATCGAACAAACAGGTTTTGTAAATTGCACACTGACTTAAATATTTGATTCCTGCTGTGTTGTACCTTAAGTACAAAAGTATTAAGTTTAGGAACAATTTAATATCAGTGCAGTTAACATTTAAGTAATTTGAAATCCGATGGGTATTTTTCTAATTATAGTTGGGTTGGAATGCCTCACCTTTGTTTTTACTAAAATCGATTCTTTATTAAAAAACATCTAGGTAGAATTTGTAAATCTTTGTTAAATAAGTAATTATGTAAATAAAATTACTGCCACGTAATCCGTTTATAAATATCGATCAGCATACACTTATTTGTAAATATATGTCAAAAGTATCATTCACGTACATTCAGCGCACAAATTATGTCAAACCCGTTACTAATATTCCATGAGACAACGTGATAATGATTACCTAACTTTTAACAACAAACCGAGTTTAACTTTCTGAAGATGTATTCCATAAAATGAAAAATTAATAGAATCCACAACAATAGAATCCCATGAAATGAAAATACATACAAAACCGAGGTCTAATAGGTAATATTACAGCTCCGCCTACTAGCCCCTTCGGGGATACAGGCGTCATCTTAATATATAAAATCCTTGCGTTACTGACTGACTGACAGGCACGCTACAGCCGAAACTATTGGGCGCAGGAAGCTGAAATTTTGCACGTATGTTCCTTGGGTACCGTAGGGGTGCACTAAGAAGGGATTTCCCGGAATTCCCACGGGATCGGCCAAAACGGTTTAATTAAAAAAAAAGCAGGCGTAGCTGCGGGCGTTCACTAGTATTATATAAAAAATACTATAAATATCAGCCCAATTACTAGTGATCAGTAAGCCTGCATGACTGCTGCGTATAATGAATACTTAGCCAAAGGTTCCCATTTTAAAACCACATATCTGCGGTTTCCGAAGTTGTGTAGTATATAGTCAACTAAAGCTCAGTGTCTCTATTATCGTATTTACTTAATACATCTATGCATCAGCACAGACTCCCTTCATTCTGATAGTTTCTTTGGAGCCAGAATAATTAGATTGGTTTTAATTTACACTAGACTTTACGCGCGGCGCCACCCGCTCCATTTATACACCTAAACCATCCACGGTAGCACATGATATGCGCCCAATAATTTTGGCTGTGCGTTGTCTGTCAGTTAGTAACGCTAGCATCTGTATATATACAGTTAGATTTTGTGACTTTTTGGTTCTTCAGAAATAAGTTTTCAAATCTCATTTAATTCACAAGTCACAGTTGCCAAAGCAAACAAATATCAAGTAGAATTTTAACTAGTTACAAAAGAAGACGACGTTGGGTGGCCGCAGTGAGCATCAACATTTAATAAAACGGGATTAACTCGTTTAAAGTACGATTGAACTTTTGAGTTGAGCGAGAGGCAACCTTACTAAATTGGCGCCTTACCAGATTATATTTTGATTGCTATTTATTCATTATCCTTTAGGACTGTCCTTTGAATATAAACGTCACTATACCTTTTAAAGGCTTATACTATTATTATGAAAAATAGCACGTCTGATTTCTTTTATTGATTAGTAATAACAGATGACAACTTTCTGTTGCAGCTATAATCTATTTAGCCGAAGTTACATATAAGATAAGATGGAAACCATCCCATCGCAGCCAAATTTGAAAACCTTCCATGTCAAGCCACGCACAATGTAGGGTTCCGAAGTACCCATTACCTGATGTCCAAGTTAAAGGATAATTGGACTCGAGTGATGTCAATTTTTGTTTCTTTTAAAAAGGAGTTTTTTTCTAGACCTTCAAGAGTTTTATAAGATCTTCCTGCTAATTAACGCTAATTCCATGGCATCCAACTTTTAGAAATGTGGTGATACCATCTACATACATACATACATAGACTCACGCCTGTTTCCCGGAGGGGTAGGCAGAGACTACGGAACGCCATTTGCAACGATCCTGACATACCTCACTTGCTTCACTCACTCCCATCAAGTTTCTCATGCATGCTCTTGCTGTTAAGGGTACTTCTGACTTGTCCTTTCTTCAGGATGTCTCCAATCTGGTCAGAGAACGTTCGCTTAGGTCTTCCCCTTTGTCCTGTCCCATTCACACTTGCCTTACATATCTTCTTTGTCAGTCTATCGTCACCCATCCTCTCCATGTGCCCAAACCATCTTAACATGCCTTTCTCAATGCTTGTCACTACATCTTCTTTTACCCCACACCAATCTCGTATCACACAATTCTTTACTCTGTCGGTCAAAGACACACCACACATACTTCTCAGTGCTCTCATTTCTACAGCATTTATTCTACTTTCAAATCTCTTTTGCCATACCCAACTTTCACTACCATACATAAGGGTAGGCACTAACACACCTCTATGTACAGCCAAACGTGCCTTTTTGGACACGTTTTGACTGTTCATAAACGCCTTCAGAGCTCCATTCACACTATTACCTGCGTTAACTTTCAATATCGTCTTCATTCTTACCATCTCTTGTAAACAACGTACCTAAGTAAACAAACTCATTCACTTGTTCCACTCGCTGTCCATCGATCAAAACATTACAAGCCTTAACGCATTCCTCCTTTTCAAAAACCATAACTTTCGTTTTACTTACATTCACTTTCATTCCTTTCCTCTCTAACGCACGATGCATGATTGTTACCATCTCCTGCAATTCCTCCGTTGAAGATGCAAGTATAACCTGATCATCAGCATAAAGGAGGCATTTGACGAGTAACCCATTCATCATTAATCCGCAGTCACTAAGTTTTAAATCTTGCAAACAACTGTCCATGAAGAGGTTAAACAGCCACGGCGACGC
Source organism: Euclidia mi (assembly GCA_944739405.2). Taxonomy (NCBI): domain Eukaryota; kingdom Metazoa; phylum Arthropoda; class Insecta; order Lepidoptera; family Erebidae; genus Euclidia; species Euclidia mi. Next base: position 61,217,192 of record OX123185.2, read on the forward strand.
TACACATCCCTGTCTAACACCTTTCTCGATGGTAAACCAGTCAGTGTATGCCCCGTTTATCCTCACATAAGCTCTAGAATCCTCATAAAGGGATTTCAGAGCTCGAATAAGGCTGCTGTCCACCCCGTTCATTGATAGCACCGACCACATTTCATTCCTCACCACTTTATCGTAAGCCTTTTCCAAATCCACGAATGCGCAATAGACCTTTTGGCCTTTGGCCAAAAATTTTTCGGCTATGCTTCGCAAGGAAAAAACCTGATCCGTGCATCCCATACCCTTTCGGAATCCCGCTTGTACATCCCATATTTTCTTGTCGGTTACTTCCATAACTCTTTCAATAAGTACCTTTGCATACAATTTGCCAACAATGCTGAGAAGGCTAATACCTCTATAGTTTTTGCAGTCTTGTTGCGAGCCTTTTCCTTTATAAAGAGGCACAACTACAGCTGTGGTCCAGTCATTAGGTACTCGGCCGGTGCTCCAACACAAGTTATATAACCGCTGCAACTGACCAACTATGATGCCCTGTCCAGCCTTCAGCATTTCGACTGTAATCCTATCATATCCTGCAGCCTTACCTACTTTCTTACTTCCCAGTGCTTTCACGATCTCATCGCTTTCATCATTGCTATCATTACCATTCACTTCAGCTATCGGTGTCTCTATCACCGTTCTTTCAAATAAACTTTCAAAATACTCTTTCCATCTTTTCAACACGCACAATTCACCATTTACTATATTTCGATTCTCGTCTCTGATGGATGTGTGTTCTGAGGATTGAGTTCTTCCTCGAACTGCACGAACGGATTTCCAGAAAAACTTAATGTTCCTCTGGAAATCGTCAGATAATCTGCTATCAAACTCATCTTTCTTTTCCTCTTTATTCCTTTTAACCATTTCTTTCACTATTCTTTTTGACCTAACAAACACCTTTCTTGCTTCATCTATGTCTAGACTCGTTGCTTTTCCCATTCTTTCATTTGCTGTGGCAGCCAACCAATCTGACCAAGCTTTCTTCTTCTCTGACACTGCTGATTGTACATCCTTGTCCCACTGTCTAGAGTTACCGTAGCCAGGTGGGGAAACTGTTCTGTGTTGCAGTGGAAGCTGTAATACATCCACCTGACCACGATAGACAATTTATCTAAACACTTTTACTGTGGTAGCACAGCGATGAATTATAATCCTAATATTAATAAAATGTCTTACCAACTCTTACTGATGCTGTTCTTGAGTGGACCTATAAGATTATCTCATAATTTTGGCCAAAATAACAAGAGAATCGAATACCAGTGTCCAGTTCACCGTAGTCCTTCTCCTCGGGCACCAATCAGGAATTCACACACGTGTTTTACAAAGTTCAATGTTCAATATATCACCAATTTATCACAACTTTGCCGGAAGTCAAAAGCGGCAATTATAAGTATTTAAAGTTAATTCAATTCGCGTTAATTCAAAAGGCGATCAATTTATTACAATATTACAAACGGAGCTAGCCCAAAACCCAAAACGTCTTTTTCCGGAAAAGGAAGTTGACAGTTCAGTGTGACCATTGTCAGAAATTTTCAATAGACTAAACAAAATGTTACTTAATCGATATAATCGATTTGACTTATAATAAAAAGTAATTCTATTTCTAACATCCACCCGCCCCGGACCGGCCTACCGGTCCGCTAATCGGTTGGTAGACGTGACAATGTTGCAACCGCTCTCCTCAGAATCGAACCGTCCACCAAGACCTCAGCAAATCGGGGAACTCCATCAGCCCCAGTTACCAAACGAAGAATGCGCCCCCTGCGCCATCTGAGTGGCGGAAGGTTAGCCTCCTTGTTCAAAACGAGGTCAGCAATCTTGGATGGATCGGTCTTGTCGGTCCACTTAACGCGTTGCTGGAGTATGTGAAAATATTCCAAATTCCAGCGTTTCCAAAAGCTCTGAGTAATCTGGCGTACCAATTCAAAACGCGAGAGACGACCAGGTCTCGTATCAATAAGGGGTACTCAGGCAAGGCGACAAGTGGGCGACCAATCAAAAAATGGCCCGACGTAAGGGCCTCCAAATCATTCGGATCTGAGGAGATCGGGCACAATGGCCGAGAGTTCAAAACGGCCTCAATCTTACAAAACACAGTTGCGAGTTCCTCAAATGTAAGGACAGATTCACCGATTGTCCTGCGCAAGTGTGTTTTGGCCGATTTTACAGCGGCCTCAAAAATACCACCCCAGTGTGGACAATTTGGTGGGGAAAACAACCAATTTATCCCACGTCGGGCAAGCCTATCACCTATATCAGCCTTGTTGGTTTCAAGAAACTTAACAACATCATTCAAATAATTATAGGTGCCCTTGAAGTTAGTGCCGCAGTCAGAACGGATCAAGGAAGGCAGCCCTCTGCGGGACACAAATCTGTCAAATGTGGCTACAAACGCCTCGGTCGTATGCGAGGAGACCAGTTCTAAATATACGGCCTTTGTGGAAAGACAAACAAAAACACACAAGTAGGCCTTAACAGTCTTGCTGTTTCGAAGTGTCGACGTTTTCACCAAAAAGGGACCAGCGAATTCCGTGCCAACACCATCAAACGTCCTGCTTTCAGTTACGCGATCTGCCGGTAAGTCCCCCATCAACGGCTGCATGGTAGAAGCCTTGAGCTTATAGCAAGGGATGCAGCGAAAGACTACACTCCAAATAATTCTTCGGGCAGACAAGATCCAAAATTCGCGTTGCAAAATGGCCGACAAAGCATTACAACCAGCATGCGAATTTTTAAGGTGACGGTCAGTTACCAACAAGCGTACCAAATGACCGTCCTTGGGTAACAAAAGGGGGTGACGTGCCCCGTAAGGGAGGTTGGCGTTCTTGAGACGCCCTCCAACGCGCAAGAGACCCGTTTCGTCCAAAAAGGGATTCAATTTAGATACAGCTCCCGATAATTTCGATCTCCCTGATTTAAGGATAGCAATCTCCTTCTCAAAATGCGCCAATTGCACAGAACGAACCCAACAGGTGAGAGACTCCTGTCGTTCCTGTGGTGAGATAAACAGTGTCAGTCGTTTCTGTTGTGGGTGCCTAAAGTTAAAAACAAAACGCTTTATCCAAGCAGTAACACCTAACAACTTGTCAAGGGAGCTGTAACGATTCAACAAGAAATCGGGGTCGAAGGCGCATTCCACCTTCTCAAGAGCGAATGTTCGTAGACCCTGCAAATTGGAAGTATTCAAAACTGGCGTTCGAGGCCAATCAATTTGTGGTCGACTCAACCATTCCGGACCCCACCAAAGCGAATGACCTATCAAACTAGGCGTCAAGCATCCGCGCAAGGCACAATCAGCGGGGTTGAGCTCACCTGGCACGTGTCTCCAAACAAGTTTGACTTCGGATTTCTGGATTTGGGAAACGCGATTAGCGACAAATACCTCCAAGGTGTGGACAGAAGCCTTCAACCAACAAAGAACAATTTGGCTGTCTGTCCAGGCGTAAGTTCCATTAATACAAATGCTTTTACCCAAAGTGTTAAACACGTGGTTAAATAAGCGTACAAGTAGTGCTGCTCCCGAGAGCTCCAATTTCGGAATGGTCAGAGATGTCCGAAGGGGTGCCACCTTGCTCTTTGCCATGATCAGGGAAACTCTCACCTGACCTGAGGCACTGACTGTGTGCAAGTACACCACGGCCGCGTGACCACGTTCCGAGGCTTCACAAAACCCGTGAAGGGTGGCCTTGTACTTCCCGGGAGGAAGAATGGGACGAGGCAAGGAGATCTTGTTGACGGCAGGAAGAAAGGATACAAAAGAGGTCCATTCCTCAACAAGAGTGCCGTGTAGAGGTTCGTCCCAGGTCAATCCTGCTGTCCAAAGCTTCTGCAAGAAGCATTTTGCCCAAAATATAATTGGACAGATCCAACCGTTCGGATCAAAGGTTCTGGCGACAGTAGACAACACGAGACGTTTAGTCCAAGAACAAGGCAATTTCAAGTCTACGTTATAGGTAAAGATGCCTTGGACTGCTCTGTACTGAACGCCTAGAACAGCCATCATGGCGGGGTTGTCAACAATCTCAAACAAATGTGGATCCTGCTGATGATCCTCTGGCAAGCCTTCCAAAAGCGCTGGTGAGTTGGAAATCCATTTGCGCAACTCATAACCAGCGGAGGCCAAAATACCTATCAATTCGTCCCGCAGGAGGATCGCCTCGTCCGCTGTGGAGGCGCCCGAGCAAATGTCATCGACGTAAATATTGTCCTTCAAGATGGCGGAGGCTCGTGGGAAACGTAAGCCTTCGCGGTCTGCGAGCTCCCAAAGAGAACGTATTGCCAAGTAGGGGCTTGACCTTAACCCGTACGTATTAGTATTGAGCTCGTAGACGACCATGTGATCGCGAGGAGACTCTCTCCAAAAGATCAGCTGGAAGCGTCGGTCATCAGGGTGGATAATAATCTGCCTGAACATAATTTTTATGTCGGCCACAAAGACAACCTGATGTCGTCGGAAGCTGGTGATGACGTCACAAAGGTCCTTGACCAACTTGGGACCAGAATGCAAGCGCTGGTTCAAGGATACGCCCGTAGAAGTCTGCGCAGAACCATCAAATACTGTGCGCAGCTTCCCAGTCGATGGCTTCAATACCGCATGATGCGGGAGAAAGTAGTGCTCCACCGAACGCCAATTCAAATTTGACACAGACATGTGTCCCAACTGTTCATATTCCCTCATGAACTCAATGTACTTCTGTCTGAGCTCCGGATCACGGCCCATGCGACGCTCCATAGCCAACAATCTCTTTTCGGCTAAAGGTCGTGACTCACCAAGCGGAGGCCGAACAGACAGAAAAGGTAGCCTCGTAATGATCCGACCAGAACGGAGTCGACCCGTGTGTTTCTGGAAGAACAGCTCGCACTCCTCATGTTCTGGATTCAAACGGGCAGCTTGAGGGGGCTCCTCTACCTCCCAAAACCTCTGAACCACATCAGAGAGAGCGGAGCCGCCAGCCAACAAATTATCAAGTTCGGGTGGAGGGGGGTCCCGAGGTACAGGTCCCATCAAAGCAAATCCAAATATGGTCGGGATGGCAGTCAAACCATTTGGCACCAAGACCCGTTTCCCACCAATCAAAATTCCACCGAGCACATCAGAGCCAATCAACAAGTCGATTTGTCCCGGTGTGTCAAATTTGGGGTCTGCCAGTTCCAATCCCGATGTCAAATTCACCACAGCAGCAGGTAGCTGCTTCTGTGGATGCATACCCAAAATATTCTTCAGCACAATAGCCGAGGTTTTAATCCTCGGGTGTGAAGATTCAACAGGGCCAAACAAAACCTTAACTTGCCCTTCAACATTAGAGGCTACGTCCCCTATGCCCCGTATACAATTTGGAAAAGAGCCCATATTTAATTTAACCTGCCCTACCAAATAAGTGGAAACAATGCAACCTTGTGAACCTGTGTCCAATATAGCACGGACAACAACAGAGGTCCCCGTGGGTCTCCAGACCCTAACAGCAACCGTTGGTAGGATAACGGTCTCAATGGGGGAGGTTGGCGTTATAGGGCAAGGGTCAATGACCTATTGTTGCCTGGGCGGCGACCGTTGGCCAGGACCAGGAAGTCAAAACGAGGGTGCGGCTTGAAGTCCTCAAAGGCGCGATGACTTGATCCGCGCGCCATCTGTGGGGGGTCATAATGACGCACCCGCCCAAAACGAGGTGGGCGCGAGTCAAGGCGGGGACGCTCCGCCAAAGGAGGGGAGTACCTGGGGCAGCAGTCATGGTGCTGGTGACGCTGAATAGCACATTCAGGTGCGCGAGAGAGAGGAGGCGTGCGCACGCTACGGTTCTTCAAGCGGGGTGAGCGGCGATCAATTGAGCGAGGCGACTCTCGGCTACGCGCCGGTGAGCCTCGGCTGCCACCTTCAAAACACCCGCCCGTGCGCGGCGTCGGCTGGTTGGACAAGCGGCCTACCTCTCTGGCATTCATGCAGAGAATGTCCAAATGCTGTCCTCCACAGTGAGGACAGGGGCAAGAGTTTGGGCAGTCTCGCTGGTAGTGGGACCCCAAACAAGAGAAGCAAAGGCGGCGGGCATTCGCGATGCGCCTACGAGAGGCGACATGTAGGTCCAAGAATGCCCTACAACTGGCCGTTCTGTGCCCCGTGACCTTGCAGTAGGAGCACTCCGCTGGGCTCTGCGTGACCGCAAAGCGAGGAGGGTGCCGGTCAACATTGGCTCGGGTGTGAACGCGAGCCTGCTCCTTGACCTTGGGCGGCTGCGTCTTAGCCGGCGTGTCACCACCGGAGTTGTCCAAGACCCGGCACTCATCCTCCAGGAATCTCTCCAGGTCAGCAAAGGGGGACAGATGGGTCGCGCTATCCCCACCAAAGCGCTGTTCAAAACGCGACCTCAGGTCGGCAGGCAGCTTTTTAAGGACAATGTGCACCAATAGATAGGACCATTGGTCCACGGGCAGGTCAAGGCACTTAAGTGGGTTGATGGCCACCAAGAGCGGGTTCAAAAGTTGGGTGCGCAACCCAGAGACCCGGGTAAGCGTCGGCAAACCCAAAATCTGCTCGATGTGCGTGTCGGTGAGGCCACGCTTATTATGGTACCTACGGGTGATTAGGTCCCGAGCCGTCTGGTACGCCTCGTCAGACACGGGCAGATGCTGGATGAGGCCCTTGGCCTCCCCATCCAGAACCGACATCAAATAGGCCAATTTTTGTGCCGGCCGAAGGTCAGCCCTGTCATTGACCAGGCTGTCAAACAAATTAACAAAGCCCAGGTAGCTTCCTAGGCAGCCATCAAAATGGGGGATATCCAAAGTAGGGAGCCTACTCACCAGCCCCGGTGCTGACCTTGGAAGCTCCTGCTTCAGGCCGGGTTGCCCTTCCCTATCGGCAACTAGTTGTCTCGCACTATTGGAGACAGCATCATACAGGTCTAAGACCTGGGCATTGTCTTCGCTGACCTTATTTCGCTGGTCAGCGGTGAAATCATTGACTGACACCTCGAGACAGACACACTTGCCAGGCGATCATCGATCCGCTCTTACCTTTGTAGTAAGGCCTGCTGGCGATCAGGCCGGTTCACTAAGGCACTGGCCGAGGCAAACCAGCGCAAATCTGATGCAATAGCACCAGCAGCCGCACGCAAGTCCTTGATAGCTGACATAATCAAAATTCAAAAGAGCCCGGACAAGCGTTAAATAATATTAACAATCAAAACTTAATTTTTCTTAATTCTTTGAAACCAACAAAGTATTAGCCTGTTTACTGCTGGTACAAGCAAGTAACAGTTATCTACTGTCCAACAAAATTAATAATTTCAATATATATTGACACAAAACAAAGTCAAAGTTATCAAAAGTTGAAACTTCAAATAAGTTAATTAAAGTTAAATATTCAAATAAATTAACTAATTACTTGCAACAGACAGACTGGCTGTGTTATTTGAGATATACAATAGTAAGTAAGCACAGAATATGTGTTACCTAACAATATTATCTATATATCATAACAAGGTTTAGCAATGTAAGGTTCAAACTTAATATATCAATATATGCAATAAACTAAATCAATTGATACATATAACTGATATGTATCCAATCAAAGTGACTTATTAATAGTAACAGCAACAAATCTATGCTAGATTTCAACAATTTAAATCAAACAATAACTGATTGAGGTTATGTGTGACAATGTGTTTCAAATTATCTAGGTCAACTTATACAATTAAATATTATGTATTTTAGACAATAACTGACCTGACAAACACTACAATACTGTCTACAAGGTGATAAGATACAAGCTTCTACCATACATACATATCTTCACGCCTTTTATCCCCGAAGGGGTAGGCAGAGGTACACCCCTGGCGAAGTGTGGGTGTGTAATACATTACACACCCACACTTCGCCAGATATGTTTCGGTCCCAATGTAATAGGGGGCGAGCCTATTGCCATCTACCGGGCACATTTTTAAGCGAGCGATAATTAATATTTTTATTTTAATACACACATAACTTCGAAAAGTCATAGGTGTGTGCCCGGGGTAACTGAGGATCGAACCCGAGACCATCGTCTCGGCAGTCCGTTACGTACACCACTGGGCTATCGCCGCCTCTTCTACCAATCTGAGTTTATACTCAGTAATGCAACAGCGGCTAAATTTCAACTACAGCTCTGCACCAAAAATTATGTCTAGAGTTACCGTAGCCAGGTGGGAAACTGTTCTGTGTTGCAGTGGAAGCTGTAATACATCCACCTGACCACGATAGACAATTTATCTAAACACTTTTACTGTGGTAGCACAGCGATGAATTATAATCCTAATATTAATAAAATGTCTTACCAACTCTTACTGATGCTGTTCTTGAGTGGACCTATAAGATTATCTCATAATTTTGGCCAAAATAACAAGAGAATCGAATACGAGTGTCCAGTTCAGCGTAGTCCTTCTCCTCGGGCACCAATCAGGAATTCACACACGTGTTTTACAAAGTTCAATGTTCAATATATCACCAATTTATCACAACTTTGCCGGAAGTCAAAAGCGGCAATTATAAGTATTTACAAGTTAATTCAATTCGCGTTAATTCAAAAGGCGATCAATTTATTACAATATTACAAACGGAGCTAGCCCAAAACCCAAAACGTCTTTTTCCGGAAAAGGAAGTTGACAGTTCAGTGTGACCTACTACCTCTTCTTTAAAGGCCTGCCATAATTCTTCCATATCATTTATGCCATCGAACCTCTCAAATCTTGCTATCAATCTTCGTTTATACTCATCTTTCAAATCTTTCTCTTGTAGATTTTCTACTTTAATTCTTTCCAAGACCCTATTTTCATTACGCTCTCGGTGTCGCCATCCTTTAAAGAGCCCACTTATCCGGCTGAACACCAAGAAGTGGTCTGTGTGGATGCCGATCCCTCGATATACTCTTGTATCCAACACATTCTTTCTCAATCGTTCATCTACTATCACAAAATCAATCATACTTCTTCTAACATTTTTCGCCTCTCGCGTATACATATGTATCCTTTTATGATCAAACATGGTGTTTGTCACACAAAGGCTCCACTCCAAACAAATCTCAAGCAGTGCTTTTCCATTTTCGTTCACACTCTAATCCATCTCGCTTTACTCCCACCCATCCATTGAAATCCCCTAACAAGATCAATCTTTCATTATCCTTGCAGTTCCTCAAAATCTCTCTTAAACTCTCCCAAAACCTTTCGTCTTGCTCATGTTGTGACATACCCGTTACTATATTGTATAATAAAGAGACGAGTAAATCCTACTTTCATTCTCATCCACAGTAGCCTAGCATTTACACATTCAAACTCTTTTACGCACTCATTCATTCGCGCAGACAGTACTACACCAACTCCCTTACAGGCTCTGGTAGTACTATCTACCCCAGACCAATACGCCGTATATGTGCCATGCTTGGTGGTGTCACACCCTTTTCTATCATCCATCATCTGACATACTTCATCCAATTTGCCGTTCATTCCTCCACCAACATTCAATGTTGCAAACCTGCTTTCCGTAGGCCGCTTTTCGCACTCGCGGGAAACGAGACGTGATGGGTTGCGAACCGCGTCGCCGCCGTATGGAGAAGAAGAAGTTTTCTCATAGCGTTCCCACGAGATTTAGGGATCTAGACGGTCCATCCCCGCAGAGCCCTTTCCGGGGGTAAGGCGAAATATCAGCTGTGCCCTGCAACCACCAACACAGGCACCCTCCGTTTACGACCAGCTTGCCCTCTGGCCACGAATCCCTCGGCACGGGTCGGTTCACACCTTAGATCGGGGTTTTGTTTCGGGTATGCTCCCTGAAAGTTGGTTTAAATTCGGAGTTTTCCTTCTCCTAGACAGGTTGCCAACCAAGGCTAACGAAGCCCATCTCCCCGAACGTTTGGTTTAATTTCGGAGTTTTCCTTCCCTAGACAGGTTGCCAACCAAGGCTAACGAGGCCCATCTCCCCGAGAAGTAAGATACCATCTAGAGCTACTTAATTTTTTTTTTCTATGAATAGAATCTCATTTATTGTTTAGCTACTATGAATACATTTCTGTGAAAATTATTAATGTTATTAAAACAGTTATTAGATAGTAGACATGTAAAAACTAATGGATAACGAAGTTAAGCCACAAGTTGTCGTCTAGAAATGAATATTTTCATTAATAAAAGCGCAAATAAAATTAATAAAATTTCTAGGAGTCTTAGTTTGTTACCAGCCTGTATCAGAACCCAACTTATGAATTAGTTTCTCCTAAAGGTTACGGAGGCAATTTGGCGAAGGTTAATTGTGTTCGTAGAATAATATTTTACCCAATAATTTCAATATTTTTAATGAGATTCTGTTCACGTTATTACTTATTCAATACCTACTCGATTAAATTATGATTATCTGAAATTAATATATCTACTGAGCGATACCAATGTGGTGATACACGTGAGAGTGCCTAAAAATATATGTATTTTCAATTTGAACGCGATAATCACCCCAAATCACTTACTAAGGTAACAGTCCAAGTGAATACGCGAACAAAAAACATGTTATTATAATAAACAATTCAGCTCGAAACAAGCTTCTAAAGATTTGTCAAGCATTAAGTATTGAAGGTGAAAACACACATTCTCAGACTAATGTTCATTGTAAAGGCAACAAACAATCCCCAATCAAACTAACGCCCGACCGCATTTTGTTTGAAGCAGAGAAATATTGGTGTTCCTTAGTGTTGGGCCGTTGGCCTCGTGTGGCCAAGCCACGCCAATGTTACCACGGACGTTGAAGATAAAGGAAGCTTTTTATAGGTAGTAGAGCCTTGCTGATTTCAGCATGAATGGGCCGGCTCGACCGGGGAAGTACTACCCTCTCACAGAAAATCGACGTAAAGTAACAGAATCTAAACTGTTGCGTTTCGTTCGGTGAGTGAGAGTGCCGGAGGCCCTATCCCCTATTCCTTCTCCCTCATCCCACTCCTTATCCTATCCCTTTTCCCAACCCCAAAGGGCGGCAACGCACTTGTGACTCCTGTGGTGTTGCTTGTGTCCATGGACGGCGGTAATTGCTTACCAGCAGGCAATCCGCCTGCTCGTTTGCCGCTTTATGCTATAAAAAAAAAAAAAGCTAAGTATTAGTAGAAATACTACCCGGTTTTTGCTAATTTTACTCAGCTTACAATTGTTGGAGTTATATTGTTTTACTCATGCGAGTGGGCTTGACTTACTGGTCCGGTAACATAAATGTACGCTTTATGTATAGGGTTGCCTCTTCCAAGATATGTTCGTCGTGTAGCAGTGGCACCGTAGTCAGTCGCATCGTTTGTAAGCCTCGCCGCCAGCGCCCGCGCAGGACCCTCCCGTGCGGCGAGGTGGACGGCCCGCTACCGCTCAGTCAGAAGCGACAGTCGATTCTCAACTACGACGGCGGGAGCACGCTCAATTCGCTTAAACATAGTACTTACGTAAATCTGTATTTTCTAGACTATCTATCAATCTTGTAACCTTCTTATATCTTCCTTTCGCTAATACTAGTGCTGGACAAATTTCTGAACATACTTGTAACAGTACATCTCTACGATTCTCTTCAATATATCTGTAAGCATTTGAACGGAGTTTATATTTCAACTCAACTACACACCTACAAGTGGTGACCCCGAAGTATGACACGGGAGCGTAAACAAAATGGAGACGGAACACTAGGTCGGAAAAAAGGCAACAGGTGGAGTTACGGGTTATGTTTAGCGTGTTGGACTGCGAATACCGCCATTCTATCCAGATGATCAAGAGCTTTGGTTCGCGCAGTTGGAGGCCCAGTTCGCGCTGTCAAATATAACGAGTGACTCGACAACATTTTATTATATACTGTGCTCGCCGCCGGTGACCGGTAAGTTTGAAAAACTTAAAGGTGAGTTGATCAAACATCTTAGTGCCTCGAAAGAAAAAAACTGGAAGCAACTAGGTTTTGCTCGAAGACATGGGTGACCGTAACCGCTAACAATTTTTAAGACACCTTAGAAATCTGGCAGGCCCTACAGTGTCAGATGACGTGTTAACCACGTTGTAGACGGGACGCTTTCCACAAAATTTGCAGACGGTGATAGCTTCGCAACCCAAGCTATAATTAGGGTTGAGCTACATCTGTCAGCACGGAATCGCATTTGTTCCGCCTGTGCTTCAGCACGCTATAGCAGCTGAAGCATTCCGCCGCGTTCTTTTGACATTTGTTTTAGTCACAGTATAGTTTCAATCCGAAATGGATAGCACAGCTGAAGAGAGAGCAGTAGTAAGAGCGTGCATTTTGCAAGAAATTCAAAATAACAAGACTAAAAAGAAAATAATTCCAAAAATCTATACGAATCGGGACCAGCACGCGGCAGCACACCGCCGCGTGCGCCAGCGTGCGCCAGCGTGCGTCAGCGCACGTTCGCACGCGATCGGCGGTGAAAGGATGTTATAGCATGCTATAGCGCGCGTAAGTATTTTGACACGCGCGTCAGCGTTCCGTCGCCTCTCAGCATGCTATCGCATTTTTTCCGTGTTGCCGATCGCCTTTTCGATTCCGTGGCGTGCTGATGCGTTCCCTCTCTCTTTCGCGCTCTAGTATTTATTTATTTAAAAACTTCCTGCAAAATACATTGCACAAGGCGGACTTAATGCCTATAGGCATTTTCTCCCAGTCAACCTTTAGATGATGCAGAGATGATCATGGCAGGTGTGTACTACAACAGAGTAAAATTAAGGAGAATACGCAACATAATACATACTTATAATTTAAATTTTAATACATAAAATATCCATACATACATATAAAATAAATACATGTATAAATATAGGTATATATACATATATATATATATAATACATATATATATATAATACATATATACACATGAAATATTTTTTTTAAAAAGATAGACTGCTAACAAGTAAGTTATAAAGTGCTACTGAGAAGCTTCCAACAATTTGCTATACAAAAGCTGGCGAACTCTAAATTTGAACGTGGTACGGCTACTGAACGTCCTAACTTCGGGAGGGAGAGCATTCCAAAGAAGGATAGATTGGATATTGAAAGAAGAATGTACTAAAGTAGAAGTGTGAGATGGACAGAGAAGAAGAAGGTTATTAGTAGATCGCAAGTTCTTATCATGGTTGGAGCAAAGATATTGAAAATAAGGTACTAGATATGACGGACCGTTAGGAGAGTGAAGAAAAGAGTATAAAGTCGTTAGAGTACGCAAATTTCGTCGCTGACGAATCGGCAACCATTTTAATTCCTTGCGAAATTTAGAAACGTGATCGAACTTACGCAGATTAAAAACGAACCGAATGCAATAATTGAGAAGTGGGTCAAGTTTGTTGAGCAGATTTGCATTCAGGTCGAGATAACACACGTCACCATAGTCAATTATAGGGAAGATTAAAGTTTGCACAAGCATTGCCTTAGTTTTAGATGGAAGAAAATTTTTGAGACGATACAGTGAGCGCAGAGTCCAAAATACTTTTTGGCTGACGACTGAAATCTGAGTCCGCCAGTCAAGGTTGCTATCTATGTGTAGACCAAGATTTTTCACAGATGTTGAGAATGGTATATATAGCACACCCGTTAAAAATTATAGGCGACAGGCTTGTGAAATCTATCCTGGTAATCATACGCGGACTTCTCACCACGATAGCTTTGCATTTTGTAGGATTAACGCACAGGCCAAATCTGTCCGACCACACTCCTATAGTATGTAAGTCTCGATTAACATCTGCAATTAAATCGGGCAGCTTGTCCACCCTTGCCTGAGCGTAAAGCTGCAAGTCGTCAGCATATAGATGATACGCACACTGAAGTTCATGAGTGATGAGGTTAATGAATAGTGAGAATAGAAGTGGAGAGAGAATTCCGCCTTGTGGAACCCCAGCGTCCAGATCACACCAATTTGACGATGTCTCATCAATGCGAACCGATTGCTGGCGACCACGAAGATATGAAGAGAACCAATCTCGAGCCTCAGATGAAATATTAAGGTGGGAAAGGATGGCCAAAAGTACATCGTGGCTGACGGTATTAAAGGCGTTTGAGAAATCCACCAAGACTAACACAGTAACCTCGGCTTTCTCCACGCCCGCCCTAATATCGCCAGTCACCTTCAGCAGAGCGGAAATAGTACTGTGACCAGGCCGGAATCCGGATTGGAATGGACTAAGGATATTATTGGATAGGATGAATCGGGATAACTGCTTATGTACACAAGCCTCTAGGACTTTGGATAGGAATGGGAGAATGGAAATGGGTCTAAAGTGGTTCGGCATAGTGGGATTTGATATTTTAGGGAGAGACCGAACGTAGGCTTTTCGCCAGCCGCAGGATATTGACCCGAGGAGAGGGAGAAGTTGATTATGTGAGTGATAACAGGAAGGAGTTGGTCAAGGACAGTGGTAATCATGCGACGACTGATATTATCGTACCCGACTGCCCTAGACTTAATGGAGAGGATGGATTTTTTAACTTCATCTAAGGTGACGGGAGAAAAATTAAAAGGATTTAAATTAAGCGTAGGCAGTCCCGCAATAAAGTCAATCGTTTGACGCATGGTTAGACGATCCAGAGTTTTCGAGGTAATGAAATGAGTATTGATATAGTCTAACCCAATAGTCTCCGGTAGACTGCACTGCCTCGATCTGCCTATCCCCAACGTCCCTAGAAATCGCCAGATATCAACTGGAGATCCACAGTCGATATTGCTTATGATGTGTCGGCGTTTGGCATTGCGTATCATCTGGTTGCAGCGATTTCTTGCAGTCTTATAATAGGCCCAGCTATCGTCCGAGCGATTCCGTTTGAATGCCCTAAATGCACGATCACGTCTCCTCATCGCCATCAGAACTAACCTAGACATCCATGGTGCTGGTGGACGTTTCCACCTAACCTTCTTAACAGAGGCATGATCGTCATAAAGCTGCATAACAGCTGTATTAAAGAGGTCAAGCTTCTGATCGATAGTGACTGCCGACCTGTGGAGGCATCAGAAGAGAGTATCTCTACATTCATCCTGGCAAAGCAACGCTTGTACAATACTTTAGGTTGAGGTTTGGGAGGATTGAGGGCATAGGCAAGGAAAATGAGGTCATGGTGGGAAAAACCGGGAGCAGGATACTGACCATGGGAAGATACTAAGGACGGACTAGAGGTTAACATCAAGTCAAGCCAGGTGTCGTCGCCATTATTGTTGTGGTGAGTGGCTTGCAGTGGTAATACACTAAGACTGGCTGACTTGAGGATGTGTAGGAGTTTTTGTGCACGAGGAGACTGGGTAGAGAGGAGGTTGGTATTGAAATCTCCTATAATGACGTGATGTTCGTACTCAGACCCTAAATATTCTAATACCAGTTCTAAGTCGGTGAAATAATCAATTGCAGGGGGACAATATACTACTCCAAGGACAATTTTAGTCCTCCTTACCCAAACCTCTAGGAAAAGAAATTCAGCAGAAGTATTACAAGGGGAAGAGGCAAGAATTTTATAAGAAAAGTCACTTCGCAAGTAAATTGCGACACCGCCGCCTCTTTTCTCTACACGGTCGTTGCGAATGAGAACATATCCCGGTAAAGGATAAGTGGTTGAAAGAAGTTGAGGTTTGAGCCAGCTCTCCGAAATTAGGACGGCATGAACATTTGCATCAGAAAATGCCTCAAGGAGGTCACTGTAGTGACTTGCCACACTTTGAGCATTTATGTGACATACATTCAGTAATCTATTTGAACAATTTGAATTTCTGTTGAATGTCTCACGTACAAAATCACCAAGTGATACGTCAGCAATCGAGGAGAAACTATCATCAGCAGACGAAACAAAAGAATTGTTAGCAGATATAAATATGTCATCATTAATATTCATAGATTAATATATATATATATATATATATATATATATATATATATATATATATATATATATATATATATATATATATATATAAAATATTATATAAATATACAAATAAAGTGCAATATATAAAGATTAACGGACGAGGCTCTGGCAAACAAAATATCCCGATAAGCGACAATAGGCTCGCCACCTATTACATGGGATCAAAACACTGGCGAAACGTGGGCGTATAATATGCCTCTGCCTACCCCTTCGGGGAAACAGGCGTGAGTCTATGTATGTATGTATGTAATAAAGTGAAATAAAAATATATCAAGTTATTAATTTACCACAAAATATTATCATTACTGCACCACCCGCCAGCTAAATTCACACAATAAAAACAAACAGAAAAATAACATAAACTTAAACACGAGAACAAAATTAGTGTTGAAACATTATGGCCCAGATGATAGGCCTTACTAAATTTAAACATCTCTCAACAATGAATACTGTATAATAATTTAAAACTAACATAATATGATACATTTAGCATCAAGAGAAAAAAAAGCGAACGCACCCAAAACGTTTTGTTACAATCTGACAAGATTGACACATGTCAACTGCCAATGTAATAACCTGGCAAATTACGAAAAATGTATGTACCTAGTAACATTAAATAAATTTGAAAATAAATTAGTGGGTAAACAGAACTTAATAAACGAAAAGTAAACAATATGGTTAAGCTGATAAGAATAAGAGAATCTCTTATGAATTATGGAGCCAATAAACTTACGAAGTTTAATATAACAACAATAATACAACGCTGGTGTCACCTCCGTTTTTACGGGAGTTCTTGTTTGCTACACCGGACGAACCTCCACTTCCAGCACCGCCAGTGGTTCCAGTAGCAGACGAAGAGCCATCCAATCGTTCTGGGTACTTTGCTATCACTGAATTTAAGCCGTCCATGCACGTGATTTTTTAACGACTGCCGTCCGGAGTTTTGATAACAATGGTGCCATCCTGCGTCCAACAAGACCGCATACCGAAGTGCTGACGGGCACGCCCGAATACAGTCTGTCGAGACTTGGTGAGGAACTCCTTGACTGAGATTGAAGAGCCCTTGAGTGCTTTCTTGGCCCTCCACACTGACATCTTATCATCCAAGCTGCTGAAACGAACCAGAATAGGCCGGGGATGATCTTTATTCGGGCTACCGAGTCTATGGCAAGTTTTGATGGCCTCAGCAGATAGGTTTTTCAGACCCAAAGTGTTTTGCAGAGTCCCTATGATGAAAGAAAGAAAGAAAGAAAAAGCATTTATTTCTGTCACATAATACACCAAACATAAAATAAATAATACACAAAAAAATAATACTAAAGGTAGATAGGTAAATACTATAGTTAACACATTTTATTAAAACAAGCAGACAATAACTAGTTAACAGCATTATTAAAAATAATAGGTATATAATATCCAAGGAGTAAAAAGTGACTGAAATAGGACCCACTTCAGCATAATGCCAGGCCGAAAGCCTGACGCTGGTCTTCCAGAAGGCCCTCTTAGCGAGTCACGAACATCATCCAGTGTCTCATAAAAATATATACGTAAATAGACATATGTATATATATATATATAATTTTAGAAATATACGTCTAATAGGTACTCTTACAAAAAAAACCGCAACATTACGCTAGTTTGTAGCATTCTATTCTATCCCATTAAATGATAAATTTATATAAATGAAGCGTTCACATTTATCATACCTAGCTCCCGCTGTGCATCAATGAGGTAGCGACGAAGTCGAGTTTTGAACGTAGCGATCGTTGTAAGCGATCTGATAGGCGGTGGAAGATTATTCCACATCTTTGATGCCGCATAGCGGAAGCTACCTTTAAATGCCGCCGTTTTGTGAGGCATAATAGAAAGCTGCTGTGAGCACTGTCTGCTATTACAGCCACGGCTACCAGCAACCCACCCAAGTTTATGAAGCAGATAGGAAGGTTGCTGGTTTTTAATAATACCAAACATGAGCGATGCTAGGTGTAGCTTGCGTCGAGACTTCATTTTTAAGATAAATCTCTCATTAAGGTATGGCGTCACATGACTTCTACGACTCATGTTGAAGCAGAATCGGGCGGTGGCATTCTGTACCCTTTGAATCAAGCGGTCTGTCCGAGCTAGTAGCCGTGGTCCGTATACCGGGTCCGCGTAGTTTAATTTGGATAGCACTAACGACTGAACCAGTTGCAAACGTAAGTCTTCCGACAGATATGGTCTCATTTTATAAAGAACGCGCAATCTATAAAAACAGTTACGTACCAATTCAGCTACATGCTTTTCGTATCTCAGGTGCGAGTCAATATTCAGACCTAGGTTGCGAGCTTCATTTACCCTCTCGATGGTGTCCCCCATGAGTGTAATGTTAATACCAGGAAGTGAATTAATTTGGTTCTGTGTTCCAAACACCATGTATTTGGTTTTACTAGGATTTAAGATCAAGGAGTTCCTCTTAGCCCACTTAACAAATCGGTCAAGATCCTCATTAAGACCGGATATAGCATTGTGGTACTCGTTTGGCTTAAATGAAATATACACCTGAATATCATCAGCGTAAATGTGATATTGTGCTTTATTTATATGTTTTGTGATGTCTGCACAGTAAATACTGAAGAGCAAAGGTCCCAGAATTGATCCTTGGGGAACTCCCCTCGACAGAGGGGTAAGCTCAGAAACAACTGAATCCCCACCCGATAGCCGTAGTTCCACCCTTTGTTTACGCTGGGACAGATAACTATCGAACCAGTTTACAGTTTTACTATCGCAACCGTAGTATTTTAATTTGGAAAGTAACAAGGAAATATTAATGCTTTCGAACGCACGGGAAAAGTCCAAAAGCACCAACAGTGTGCACATACCCTGGTCCTGTGCGTAAAGAATATTATTATAATATTTTAAAAGAATATTATCGGTCACGTCTAGCAAAGCCGTAGCAGTACCCCTTCCCTTTCTACAGCCCGATTGAAGAGAAGGCAAGATATCATTTTTCTCCAAGTAATCAGACAACTGGCCACTTACCACTTTCTCCATCACCTTGGACAAACAAGGGAGGATACTAATGGGCCGCAGGTCTTTTATATATATATTTTTTTTTTTATCCACGGGACATGTGTTTTTCGGCAAGGGCCTAACAGTGGCTAGTTTCCAGGTATGAGGAAAAGTTGCTGAGCCTATCGATGTATTGATTACATGTGTAATAGCTGTGAGCGAATGGGGTTGAGACATCAACAACATCTCTAGGTTAACTCCATCACAACCTTCTGCATTTGATTTAAGGCCCAAGAGGATTTTAGAGACAATTTCAGGTCCAACAGGTGATATGGTAAAGACGGCTTCACTATGACGGTGAAATTCGTAGAATGTCATATCCGAGATCAGAACAACCGCGTTGCCAGAGACGTTCAGAAAGTGCCTGTTAATAAGATTAGGGTCTGAAAAATGGGACGGCAGGTCTACATATTTTTTGTTAGGTAGTAGGGTACTTTTAATGTTTTTCCATAACATTTTTGGGTTATTTATTTTATTATTTATATTAAATTTAAAATATGCTACCTTTTCATTGAACAAAGCAGAAGAAACAAGTGATTTAAGCTGTTTGTAGTAACTCTTTTTACTCTCTGACCTACTTTTGCGGTATGCATCAAGCGCTTCATCCCTTAATTTCATCATTAATTTTACGGTGTCCGTAACCCACGGAAATGATGGTTCCTTAATCAGGCAAGACTTAATAGGCGCGAAGGCATCGAACACTGAGATGATGTAAGCATTGAGCGTTTCTACCATTTCGTCTACTGTGCTCAGTTGTAAAATAGTGCTCCAGTTTACACGAGACAGAGTTTCGCGTAAATGCTCCGTATTAACATTCTTTAAAGGTCTAAAGTTTATTTTATATGGCTTGAAGCGTTCTCGGCGTATAACAAACTCACATACGATCAAAGAGTGGCCAAATAAGTTCCTAAAAGATTCTGTCGTTATTTGTTTTGCCCGAAGATTTGTACAGACCAAGTCTATCAAAGATTCACTTGACTCTGTAAAATGGGTAGGGACAGTCACTAACTGGGTTAAATTAAGACTGTTTAAAAACTGAGTTACCACGGTAGTTCTGGGGTCGGCTCTGTTCTGTAGATTGACGTTAAAATCCCCAACCAGAACGCAATAGTCTGAGTTGGCAATGGATGTTAAGGCGTCGGTGACAGCGTCTAGAAAGATGTTTAAATCGAGCCAAGGTGGCCGATACGCAGTTCCAACTGTTACTCGTTGTCCTTTTATTGTAACGCTAACCCACATCTGCTCTACTGACTCGAACCTGGTATCGACAGGCACTGCCACTGTTCTTACGCTCAAGCCACGTCTAATATAAAAGCCGACACCTCCACCACGGCCCGCGCGAACGTTAGCCGGACGAGGTATGTGACGAAGGGAATACCCAGGCACAGATGGCGCGCGGGCGTCCTCACCGGGACGCAACCAAGTCTCATTAATCGCTAAAATATCGAAGCTATGCCGTAGCACCATAGCAGTGAAGTCGTCATGATAAGTGCTCAATGAACCGATATTTATGAAACCAACCTTAAAATGTTTCTCATCCATTACGTGATTAATGTGTTTTGAAACTCTGCCGTAAACAAATGAATGTAGTAGATTTGATTGTGTCCATATAATGGGCAATAAATGAGATAAACGGGTTCTAATGCCACCAACAACGCAAAATTGTAAGTAAGATGCATATAATGTAGACAAATAACTAATAGTAAAGTATAGATAATACCAATACAAACAAATAATATAGACAAATAAATAACATAGTTAATATGAAAGATATTGTAGTAACTGTGATGTTGCTTTGATTTTAGTTTAATTACGACTGTGTACTTTACAAGCGTTTCTTTATAAAATTTTCCAAGCGTTTATACTATAGGAACTAGCAGAAAAAGACGATATAAACAGGTTAAGGTTATACAACAATGTTATCCTAATGTTAGCTGTTATGACATTACAGTTTAAAAACATTTTCCAAATCAGTATCTTCTCTGATACAGAATGCTTTGTCACCCTGATCCTTGCGAACATAAGTACGTCCTTGCCGGCACCAGACATACTTCCACCCGTGGTTACGGGCGATATCTCTTGCCTTGCGAAACAAATATCGGTTTGATTTCGTAAGACGCTCGTTGACATAGAAGCGCCGTGCGGGACCGGGCAAGCCCAAGTCGGCGGACGTCGCACCCCGGCGCACACGCGCGTTCGACAGTAGCTCATTGCGAGTATTTCCACCCGCGAGGCGTAAGATGAGAATTCGGGGCCTGCGCTCCGGACCAGCGGCGTCCGTCGAAACAATGTGTCTAGGCCCAACGCGTTCAGTGCAACAAATATCTCGTGGCTCCAAGTTCAATCCCAGTTTCGCGGCAATCTGCAGAGCGGTTTGAACCGCGTTCTCGCCGTCGATCTCAGGGACATTAGCGATTTCGACGTCATTCGATAACGATTCTTGTTTCCGGTCATTGAGGTCACGCTTCAGTTGTGCTACTACGTTGCACAAGTCAGACTGGTCCGTAGCTGGTACTCCCTTTTCCAGGCTGGTCACCCGCTCATCTAGTTTGTCTAGATTTATCTGACATGCCTTCACAGATGCCCTTATCTTCGCCATCTCGTCCCGAAACAGCAGCAGTTCTTTATTTATGCTGCGCATATTGTCGCGGATTATACGTAGTTCTGACTTGATGTCCTCATTAAGAGTTTGCGTGGTCTCGGACGTGCCGGTGATGGAAACGCTGGCTAACAGACCAGGGTCATGGCAATCAGCCGCGGCAGCCAACTCTGTATCGTCACCTGAATTATCTGTAGGGCTCCGATTTACACAGGTATTAGAACCGGTACCCCTAACTGGTGTTTCTGATTTGTTGTCCGTTGCCTTATTTTTTTTTACACTCAGGGCACTGCCAAGACTGGGCTATCGCACCTGAGACAGGCAAATTCACGCAACGCCGATGGTACGTAGCGCCACACTTGTGACATCTCGCGGCGTCGACGGGAGATATGAATCGACCACATCCTCCACACTTCGACATAATATCGGAACGGAGTTAAGCTGGGTGTTACGCTAGTGATACGCTGGTCGCCAACTTGATGGCGCTGTTACAATTAAATTAGTAACCGGCGTTATTTCAGTTGAAAAATTGTCCTATCAGCGCCGCCTTTGTATGCACTAGGTAGTCTGAGGATACGCGCACACTAGGACAATTGCAATGAACAGTTACAAGTTTATTATAAGTAATTTCACCTCACATTCACTAAGATAGGGTAGATATCACTGTCCTAATGGATCAATGTATTTATAGTTTAATTTATTGTTTATACACTGTACAAAAACACCTTCGCACAACTTATGTTGAAATTAATTAGTTTCTAAATCTATCTACAGTAAAAGTTTACTAACTAGACTGTGTTTAATATTTAAAACGTAAACAATAACAAAGGTCAATCCACTGGTTTGACATTCGCGACTCGTTCTCCTCGTGATGAGAGTAACACAATCCTCCTTCGCCGACTCTTTGAAGCGAGTGTGTGTGTGAATACAAGTTTCTTCCTGCGATGCCTTGTCTCCATAGTGTCATACATTTTGACACATTCGTTTATCTGCTTTCTTAGGATTCCAAGCATGTTGAAAGCTACGGTGTCCTTGGCTGGCGCTTACCTTGAATCTGGTCCTCTAACTCACCCATTCTTTTTGCAAAGGAGTCTTCCAGGCTTTTCTGTGCAGCTTGAATTTCCAGCAGTTGTGACATATTTATTTTGAGAAATAAAACTTGATGAAAGTAGTAATGTGTAGTTTCAGTTTGTAGTGATCAGCTGGCAGGTGGTAATGTAGCTCAAAACTGATTGTTACATGTAACAAACGTGAGTACAAGCTGTTTGTAATCAGTTGCACTCAGAATGTCTTCAAAAGTTCAATAAACTTTGCAAAATTTAATAAAATAACTTTTTCAAAATTTTTAGATGTTGTAACTTATTTACACCTACCGTCCAATTTTTCCTAGTAAGGGTTGAGCTACATCTGTCAGCACGGAATCGCATTTGTTCCGCCTGTGCTGCAGCACGCTATAGCGTGCTGACGCGAGCGGCAGCACTCTATAGCGTGCGATCGTATTTGTGTGCTGTGGAATGCGAACGGACACGTCAGCGTGCTATAGCATGCTGAAGCATTCCGCCGCGTTCTTTTGTAATTTGTTTTGGTCACAGTATAGTTTCAAGTTCCAAATGGATAGCACAGCTGAAGAGAGAACAGTAGTAGCGTGTAGAGAGATAAGTAATAGCGTGCATTTTGCAAGAAATGCAAAATAACAAGAGTAAAAAGAAAAGAATTCGAAAAATCTATACGAATCCGCACCAGCACGCGGCAGTACACCGCCACGCGCGCCAGCATGCGTCAGCGTGCGTTCGCACGCGATCGGCGGCGAAAGGATGCTATAGCATGCTATAGCGCGCGTAAGCGTTCTGTCGCGCGCGTCTGCGTTCCGTCGCCTCTCAGCATGCTATCGCATTTTTCCGTGTTGCCGATCGCCTTTTCGATTCCGCGGCGTGCTGTTGCGTTCCCTCTCTCTTTCTCGCTCTAGTAAATGACGGTCCTAAGTGACAGAAAAGGATAGAAACCTAGGAAAGTGTGGTGCGGTGCTGATAGGTGTAGCTCAACCCTTAGATGACTTGGCTGAACTAGCAGATCGCGTTCATGAAATAGCCCCATTTACACCTCATTACACCTCAGGCCGGAGTAGAAAGACAGAGATGTATTCTCTCGCCCCTTTTATTTAACATCTACACAGAGTATATCATGCGCATTGTACTGGACCAGTGGGATAAAGGAGTCTCTATTGGAGGCCGGAAAATATCCAACCTTAGATACGCTGATGACACAACACTTCTTACCCAGTCAAAAGATGACATGGAAGAACTGCTGACATGCCTAGAGACCACAAGCCTCTCCTTCGGACTCGCGATAAACAGGGACAAGACCAAAATGATGATAATGGACCGAGCTTAACTGAACAAACCAGAAATACTCTCGATTGGCAACTGTCAAGTCGTCCAGAGCTACGTCTACCTTGGTTCCACTATCACAACCACTGGAGGATATGAAGAAGAGATAAGAAGGAGATGTGCCATAACAAGAACTGCTGTGGGCAAGCTTGAAAAGGTTTGGAAAAATCGCAATATCACCAACGCTACCAAGGTGCGTCTAATGAGAAGTCTCGTATTCCCAATCTTCCTCTATGGCGCAGAAACGTGGACAATGAGGCTGAATGATCGCCGAAAAATTGATGCGCTAGAGATATGGTGTTGGAGCCGACTTCTACGGATACCTTGGACCGCGCGGCGTACTAACGTGTCCATACTTAAACAGTTAAAAAATCAGAACAGATTATCGTCGACTGTGCAAATGCGAATCCTCAAGTATTTCGGACACGTATCTCGAAATGAGAACTCCATGGAGCGACTGGTCATCCAAGACTTAGTGGAAGGCAAGCGCTCTCGCGGGCGATCACCTACGCGCTGGACTGATCTAATTAAATCTGTCACTCAAAGTTCCGTTGTAGAGTGCTCACGCAATGCAAAGAACATTAACAGATGGAGAAACATCGTGAAGGCTTCAGAAGCCAAGGAGAAGGCTGATGACGACCCAAAACCCTCATGACAACTCACTCATGACATTCATCACGGAGCCACGACCTGTCAAGAGTGTACTACTGAAGAGAGACACCTCATTATTAAATAGCTATGGCTGCAGCCGCTTCACATCAATCAGCATCTCCTTCACGCTAAGATAAGCTTGGGCAGGTAATTTGTGTTTTAACTAAAGAAGTCGCTAAATTAACCTCTTATGTCTTCAGGCTATCGCGCACGTGTTCCCGGTCTAGATCTCAAAGCCCCCGGAACTGCAGCCGCAGTAGATCGGGCAACCGGCAGCCGCCCCTTGACCACCCTCACTGTTGGTACCACTACAATTTTGGAGCACGTGCCAAGAAATGCACTGCGCCATGTGAGTTTAACGCGGGTAACGAGTCGGGCAGCCGGAAGTAGCGGCCAGCGACTGCCCAGTCTACACAGGCCGTTTATTTGTAACAGACCGGACTACTAAGATGCAGATTCTCATATATACTGGTTTAGACTTATGTGTCCACCCAAGCGCAGCTACCACAGCACCCTGTTTATAAAGTAAGTTCAGTCTCTCAGCAGCCAATGGTACAATTATACACATATGGTCCTATATTATTGCACCTAGACCTAGGACTGAGGCGAGACTTCGCATGGTGATTCATCATAGCTGACGTGTCCAAACCAATCATAGGCGTTGATTTTTTTAAGCCCTTACGATATTTTAGTAGATTGTAGAAACCAGCGTCTTATAGATGGGAAAACATCGCTTTCCATCACCGTACCAAGGCAGAGCTTTCCAGAGGACATTGTGTTGATCAAGACGATTCCCTGAGGTTACGCGACCTACCGGAGTGGTACGTACAATCAAGCACAATACAGTTCACTATATAAATACTACTCAGACAGGAACTCTTATTGCGTTCAGGCCACGGCGTTTAGACCCAGTTCGACTGAAAGCTGCTAAGAAGGCATTCGACGAATTGTTGGCAAATGGCACTGTTAGGCGCTCAGAAAGTTCTTGGTCTTCGCCGTTACATATGGTCAAAAAGAAGGATGATGGTTGGAGACCCTGTGGAGACTATAGGACACTCAACGCACGAACTATTCCAGATAGATATCCAGTCAGGCATATATAAGACTTCTCTCACCAGTTGTCAGGCTGCATAATCTTCTCTACAATTGCCTTGGTAAAAGCCTACAATGAAATACCCTTAAATCAGAGGATGAAAAGAAGACAGCAATAACTACACCATTTGGATTGTTTGAATTTAATTTCATGGCTTTCGGTTTGCGCAATGCGGCGCAGACGTTCCAAAGATTTATTGACGAAGCTTTGCAAGGTCCGGAAGACTTCTGTTACGGGTATTGTGATGACATTTTAATATTCTCTAAAGAAGAATCTCATAAAGACAACTTACGACAGGTGCTGGCGTGTCTATTTAAATATTATGGTGTTCTCATCAACACATCCAAGTTAGTTCTAGGTAAACCTGAGCTAAGCTTTCTAGCTTACAAGGTCTCAGCAGCTGGCACTCGACCTTTGGAGCATAAAGTACAAGCCCTCATGGACTATCCCGTACCAAAAACAGTAAAGGAGCTAAGAAGATTCCTTGGTATGTTTAATTTCTAGGGTCGTTTTGTACCAGAGGTAGTGAAGCGTCAGGCATCGTTAAATTCTCTGCTAGAAGGCTCAAATGTCAAAGGCTCACATCCAGTCCAAATGACTCGCGAGTTGCTACAGGCGTTTGAAGATTGTAAGAAGTCTTTGTCAAATTCCACACTGCTAGCTCATCCTGACCCAAATGCGGAGGCGGAGCACAATCTCAAGACACCGATCCAGAGCTGCAGGGTCTATTGACAAGTGGATCTTCACTCAAGCTGAAAAACGTAAACATACCTGGAACATTGATTAAGGTCCTCTGTGATGTTTCTACTCAGCCACCTCGTCCATATGTCACGCCAGACTTTCGAAGACAAGCTTTCAGTTCCCTGCACAACTTGAGTCACCCAGGAAGAACTGCTACAGTGTGACTTATCACGCATAGGTAGGTGTGGCCAGGGATACGAAAAAACTGTAGAGAGTGGTCTCGCGAATGCTTTAAATGCCAAGGCAGTAAAATTACCCCTCATACATCATCCCTAACCTCCTCATTCCTAACTCCTTCATCCAGGTTCGCTCATATCCACCTCGACATTGTCGGACCTTTATCAATTTCTTCTGCCTACAGGTACTGTCAAAGCGTACGTCGTACGCTAGTACGTCGTACGCGTACGACGTACGCGTAGTCGTACTTTAACCCTTGAGGTGCGATCAAACTAAAGGCAAAGTGCCACAAGTGCAAAGGGTCACGTTGCTGCAAATTTTCATTGGCATAGGTTACCGGAAAGAAAAATAATTATGACACGTTAATATAATTATATCACATAAATTGCATATCATTGTGTTGGTTATAAAATCAGCTATGATAATAGTAACATAAATTACTACTAAATACTCACTTTTCCGGCAAAACAAGCTTACAAACTTAGAAGTTTGTTATTTTTCACTGGTTCGCACAAACATTTCATCACATATTAATGAATATCATTACTTGTTTGGTTCATAAACACAAAAACATTATCACATATACCTTTAGGTTTTCATACAATACATTATTTATTTGTAACAAATGAATCTAACGCCACTAAAAAAATTATAATCCGAACGCGTAACAAAAAGTTCGCCGTGCCGGGCCGCCATGTTACTGTAGCGAACACTGTGGCTGTGAATTATTTACCATTTGAAACACGATAATAGTGAAAACGTACAACAATACTAGTATTTAATTGCTAAAATATGTTTTCAGATAAATAATCTGGGTACTTTTATATCTTTCATAACTATTAAAAGAGTATTTATCATAAAACTATTACGAAAATAGCAAGTTTCAAGAGTAGAAATAGCCGTTCTTAAAAGTTTTTGCCTTTTATCACTGTATTTCTTGTCTCTGTCACGAATAATGTCACTTCACAATTAATATTTATTTATTTCTGAGTAAATCTATATAAGTATCTTTATAAAATATTCACCGGTTTCTTCCACAAGACAACTTTTATTATAAAGATCGCGGAACAAAACACAACAATGGCGGACGCTTTCGCAACTGAGACACAGATAATTATATTTAAATATTTTTTGGCACGTTTCGTTTCCCTCACCCTTCTAAAACGATTTAGTTGCATAGAATATGAACTATTCTAATAGTTACTACTTTCGTTTCTTGGTTTAAGTAAAACAAAACGTAAAAAATCCGCGACCAATAGGACGACTTTTTTAGAGCACGACCATGCGTGCTGTAAACACATGGGACCACTTGAATTAGAGCACGACCGTGCGTGCTGTAATCACGTGGGGGGTTAAACATTCAAGAATTCTAGAAAATCAGATGTAGTACGAAAATTATCATACAATATGCATATTAAAGTATGGTCAGTAATTCGAATTAATTCCCTATAAATCCACATATTCAGGTGACACTGAATATGGATGAAAATTTCTAACTAAATCTCATCATTGTTTTATCATTCAGCCAGTAAAATCTTTATAGAATCGCTGCTCTTAGTTATCAAACTCATATATATAGTATAACCACAGAATAAATTATTATTATCCAGTACCATGTAGCTATCATTAAATAGCTCCATGCCCAGTACACTACTAATTTACCCTGTGGTTATAACGTATCCACAGATTATATACAAACATAAAGAACCCAATACAACCCCTCGTGTGTGAACTAAAAGCGTCCGCTTTGATCCCGTCTAACAGACAAATTAATATGAAACCTGAAAGTTTTACGTATATTCACATTAATTATGGGATGTCCGTCTGTGTATTGAGCTAGCCACAAACAAGTGCAACGGACTTTTTAATCTCACCTGAGCACCGAACGGACACCGCTGCTGCGGTTAGGGCCGTGATCACACGCTCGTCCGAACTCCCCCCTAGCCGCAAAATGTACTTAGAAAAAAGAAGTAATTACTTTGTTCTTTGTTTTTCTTATTTATCGTGGGGTCATTTGTATATTGTTTTCAGTTCATATCAATATATAATATTTATTAATATGTGAATAATTAAGTAAGTAATGGTAGGACCTTTTTGGACTATTACAATAGTTTTAAACTGTTATGTTCGTAACAAAATACCTCCTGAAGATAATCGAAAAGAAAAAAGTTTGTTTCTCTAGTAACATGTTGTGTGTACAATAATACTCAGAGTAGCCATGTTGTACCTACATATTTAATACATGTACAGCATGTAATATTGTATGCCTACCTTTCGCTCTATTTGATTGCTATACAAGCCAAAACG
This sequence comes from Euclidia mi, assembly GCA_944739405.2. NCBI lineage: Eukaryota > Metazoa > Arthropoda > Insecta > Lepidoptera > Erebidae > Euclidia > Euclidia mi. The sequence continues at coordinate 61,246,116 of OX123185.2, forward strand.
AAATTGTGTGTCCATGTACCCATCTTACCTCTACAAATTGTCTTAAAATATTATTTATTTTCCAACTACCACACAGATCACTTTACATAACTTATTAAATGACAATACCAAACTAAATTACCCAATTTATTAAAGATAATTACAATCACAAACGATGCCAAGCCCTCCGGCTGAAGTGCCAACCCGCATAACCACATTTGGCATAAATATAACATATATGCATGTTCTATAAATGGTTGCCAATAATTATTGCATACTTATACACGAACAAGAGTATACCATGCCTGTACGAGGGTCAAACTGAAAGTTCTTAGAACTGGCCACTTATAAACAATATAATAAAAAAAATATTCTAAAATTTGAAAATAGAACTCTTTGCCAATATTACTGAGTATATATTTCATTCATTTGTCATTTGTTTTACGATTTGGCGGCAAATTGAAAATTGTCTGTGTCACGTCAACATGAATTTAACACGAGAAAATTTTCGTGCAATGATTTTTTATGACTTTCGATGTCATTTAAGTCAACAAGAAAGTTATGATAGACTACGATTGGCCTTTCACGATGAAGCCCCATCTCGTGCGACTGTTTACAACTGGTTTAATGAGTTTAAACGTGGTCGCATTAATCTCACTGATGATGTACGTGAGGGACGGCCTTCTACGGCGACGACTGAAAATAACATCTGTGTTGTGCGGCGTATGATAGAGACTGACAAAAGAGTGACCTATCAGCAGATTCGGACAAGCTTAGGCATCGGTATGAGTCAAGTGCACAAAATCCTCCACGAACATTTAGCGGTCAGGAAGCTTTGCGCCCGGTGGATACCTCATAATTTGACTAAGGCTCAAAAACTCCATCGTGTGGATTGGTGCCGTAAAATGATTGAAAGATTTAACGGAGGTGACTCAAATGCTGTGTTCGACATACTAACAGGTGACGAAAGCTGGATTTACTGTTATGATCCTGAAACCAAAAGACAATCTGCTCAGTGGGTGTTTCCTTTCGAGGAGTTGCCAACTAAAGTGAAGAGAGATCGAAGTGCGGGAAAAAAAATGGTGGCCTCGTTCTTTGGAAGGATAGGTCATTTCGCAACACTTGTGTTAGAGGATCAAAAAACAGTTTCTGCAGAATGGTACACTACCAATTCTTTGCCACTTGTCTTGGAAAAAGTTCGAGAGAAACGACCTCGCAGTAGGATCCTCCTTCACCACGACAACGCCTCGTCGCACACCGCCAAGCGAACGATCGACTATTTGGCGACATCAAACGTTGAATTACTGGGTCACCCGCCGTATAGCCCCGACCTCGCGCCTTGTGATTTTTATTTATTTCCAAAAATTAAAGAAAAACTTAAAGGAAAGCGGTTTATGAATGCTGAAGAAGCGGTGGCTGCGTATCGCGATGCCATTGAAGAGACCCCTAAGGACGAGTGGGCAAAGTGCTTTTCCCAGTGGTTCCATCGCATGCAGCGGTGTGTTGACGTCAATGGACAATATTTTGAAAAGATATAATAAAACTAATAACTGGCTAATGTAATCAGTTTTTGATTTTCTAAGAACTTTCAGTTTGACCCTCGTATGTCGATAAAAGTACGTTCTAAACTGAATGAAGTAAACTTTATGACAATTGACACAGGCTGCGATAGCCTAGTGGACATACCAACAGACTGCCATGCTGAGGGTGTTGGGTTCGAAGCCATGGTGTGCACCACTGACTTTTCGGAGTCATGTGCGTATTGAATTGTTAAGTATCGCTTGACTCGGTGTTTCGGAGAGTATGTTAAGTGTAATTTCAGCCTATCATAACGATCTTTGACATTCCTGAAGGAAGTCAGTATCTCTGAATAAACTGACAGTAGTCCAATTTACGGAATAATCCGTTAGTTGCGGAGATCAGACAGGCAGTCATTCTGTGAAAAAGTGGCCTTGGGTTAGCACTAGGATGATGATGATTATTATGATGATGACAATATACAGTAGGTGCTTGGTAACTCGGCAGGCATTTTTTTCGCCGATGCCGGATTATCGCAAATGCCGGATTATGGAATTTGTATGGAAAGTAAAAGCTTAGTACATTCTTCTTTCTCTTAGCGTTATCCGAGTTTCAATCTGGGGTCCGCTTACTAGTCTAACCGGATTTGGCTGAATATTAGCTTTTCCACAGAGCGACTGCCTGTCTGACCTCCGCAACCCGAAAGGAAAGCGATATTCCATGGTTTAGACTAGTGTCAGTTTATTTTTAGAAGGCACTGAGGCCCTGTAACGACTGTCAAAGATCTTCATGACAACCGGGACCGACGGCTTAACGTGCTCTCCGAGGCACGGGACAAGCTATAATTAACAATTCAATACGCACATAACTCCGAAAAGTCATTGGTGCGCGCCGTGGATTCGAACCTGATACCCTCTGCATGGCAGTCTGTTGGTATATCCACTCGACTATCGCTGCCGAAAAGCTTAGTACATAAAATGTAAAATAAATAAGGATTTATTTTAGATAGATATGTAGGCATATCATAAATAGGTTTGCACCAAAAGACTAGACCGCTGTGTAATCCGGCATTCGGCTGTATAAACTGCCGGATTATCAAGCGGATTACCTGAGTCGCTGAGTGCCGGACTACTGAGCGTGCCGGATTGGGAAGCGCCGGATTACCAAGCACGTATTGTATATAATTTATTAAAAAGCCTGAAAAAGCCCTATGTATATAAATACTGCCTCACTATGAAAAGGAAAAGGCCATAGTCCATACTGGCCCAGATCAGATTGGCAGTGTTCAGTTACCTTTCTCGAACACTACAGAACTTTCTTTGATATGCAGGTTTCCTCACAATATTTTCATTTTTAGGGTTCTGTACCTCACAAGGTAAAAAAGGAACCCTTATAAGATAACTTTCTTGTCCGTCTGTCTGTCTGTCTGTCTCTCTGTCTGTCCGTGTGTCACCACCGATTTTCACAGAAACGGGTGGACCTAGCAAATTGAAACTTATACCAGATACTGAGGTTTATGGTCCCTAATAGGTCTATAAAAATCAGGGTCCTGGGTCAACCCGATAAAAAGATATGGTCAAAATTAGATTTTTGCGAAAACTTGTAAGTACCAAAATTAAACTTAATTTTTAACTTGTTTTAATTTTCGGAATTTTTCTTTTACTTGTGCTGTAAGATCTTGGTTTGAACCAAAATTGACAATTCTAGGTCAACCGGAAGTACCCTATAGGTTTTCGGTCGAAAACCTATATGGTAGTTCCCGTTGAACTAGAATCACGAAATTTGGCCAAAAGCAGGGTCTTACAGCACAAGTAAAGGAAAAATTACAAAAAAATAAAAAAGTGGAAAATTTAAGGGTGTCCTCATACATAAATATAGTAGACTCCATTTAAGATAGTCCTCTAAGTTGTATGGGCGCTCATACAGATTTAGAAGACTAGCGTAATTAGCACCAACCTCCAATAAGGTAAAATGCGTACGGAACCCTCGGTGCGCGGATCAGACTCGCACTTGCCCGATTTTTTTATTTATTTATCATCATTTTAATAAGAAGAGTTTCGAGAAGTCAGTGATGCGCTCGATGGGTAGCAGTCTGTTCGTTCCTCCACTAGGTTATTACAGCAAAAAGAAAATATATCCCATGTAGATAAAAACTTTACAAAGTAGGTTCGAATATATTATGGTGCAACGGCCTCAATTAATACAAAAATAAAAGTTTATTTACACTGAATGAAAAGATTGAAGCATCAGATAGGTGTCACTAGACATTTCCTATTTCCTTTTAGATTACATTTGCGGCTGCACTGCAATCGGAGCTTCCGCTTCCATGTGTACCACAAGAGAAAATGTTATAATCCATATTCATTGCTAGAACAATTAAAACATTATACTGCTAGATTTACGTTTTAATTTTACCCATATGCAATGAATGAATTTTCTAGGATGTAAAGGCGAAGTTCTTTGTTATTGTTTGGTTTTATATTTTAGATTTGATGTTTGCTGTGCAGGGATATCTGATAGTAGCTGGCGCTGTCATAATAATAATATTAAAATTTTATACCGTTTTTTTCTCTAATATGATATTTTCAACCGGTTTGATTTGCAGCTCGAAAGAGGAGTGGAGCCAAGTAGTTTGTTGTATTATGAATCACTATTTTTACGTTTCACCACGATTTTAAATACCTAAAAAAAACATTGAGATAGTGTGAGATAGGAATACTACGAATTCTTATATCATTTTTATTTTATTAATTAATTTTAAGCCTTAATGGCGACTGTGTGGCGTCTTTTTCAAATGTGATTTTTACATTACACTGATTAAGTAAATTGCCTGTTTTCAGAAGTCATTTAAATACGTAAATTAATAGAAAACCATGAGAAAAGATTAGCATGTATTGTTTTTAATTTAAAAACATCGTTATTATGGAAAGGTAGTAACAGCTGTCGTAATATTTATTCAACAAATATTTTTACATATATGTTTCACGTTTAATAAAGATCGCAATATTGTAATAAATACAAAACTTTAATTATAACACATAACTCTATGAGTCAAAAACGCACAGTACTCAGTATCCATGAAGTTGAAAATTTAAATACATATCGTATTGAAATGGATATCGCAGGAGCGAGCGGCAGTAAAGTGTGACAATGGGACATACGGCACTCGCTAATCATACTTTGCTTTCTGTTTTTGTTTCGTATTTCCATTACCGTATTTCAAAAGGTATTGACATATGAGGCACTTTTACGAGTTTTACGCTCTACTCCACCATAAATTTAATGCTACCTTGTTCGCCGCCTTAGTTGGAGCTTTGCTTAGTAAATACGAATAAAAAAGAAACATTGCTCCAGTATTGTATTTAGCTAGCGAACATTCAGCTTACACCGCTCCACTACGGTGCTAATATACATATTTATAAGTAATATTATTTGTTTTACTGGAAAGAAAGGCTGTGTGACTGTCGATGTAATGTAAAAACTCTGTAATAAATTAAAATAAATGCGTTCTAACCAATTTTTTTTTTCAAATTACATTTCTTTTATAATTTTCCATGATGCTATTGACATGCAAGGAGATAGCGAGTAAAAATGAATGTCAAAAATATTCATGACAGTTTGTATTCAGATTTAAATATTTTTTTACTTCTTAGGTTATTACAGAATTCATACTAAATCTAACAAATATTTCGTTTCTAGTGCTAAATCATTAATTTGGCAGCATAGGTTACAACAAAATTTTCTAAATTGTTTTATCCTTGAACCGCGGTTAATTCTTTTTTTTATAGCTTCACGCCTGTATCCCCGAAGGGGAAGGCAGTGGTGTAATATTACACCCACATTTCACCATGAATATTTAGGTCCCAGGGGGCGAGCCTATGCCGTTACCGGGCAAATCACCAGACTGCTGCTACTGAGAATTCGGGAAACCCAGTAACAATTTTGCCCGACCTGGGAATCGAACCCAGGACCTCCGATCAGCAGTAGCATTCGCTATCCACTGGACCACGTAGGCTGTCTTTAGGGTAATTCTTGTAACCTACTAACTTCTGATCGAGTAGTAAGATGCCATTAGCTAGTCCGTCACCAATGGCAACTGCTGAGTCATTTCGTAAAATATGGTCTTATGGCTCCTTAATATAAAATGATATTTTGCATTACACAAACCATCGTATTCATCAACTTGTCCTATTTAATATCAATAAACAATCATCTTCTGATCGTGAATCAAAGTTGCGTCACCAATTACGTAGTCATTTGCCAGCCCGGCTACTGTGACCGATAACAACATTATAATTCTCGCAGCGCGAACAACCCGTTCGAAATGTTACTTTAATCACTTCATACGACCTACTAAATTATACGTATTGGTCTATAACGAACTGGCATTGCTTTATAACTTTGATTTCGGGCTTAAATTTCCATGTCTGTTTAGAATGTCAGCTTGGTATCAGAACTTTCGCACGGAAGATCCTCTCTTCAAGTTATTGGTAAGAGCCAAAACATTCAAGTTTCTATCGCCGAGATTCAAACGCTACGCTGGTCTTCTATGTACTGTCAATATTCTGCTTGCTTCTGTGTCTAACTCTGGTACTTCACTAAGGTCTACTGTACTGATGTCATTACGGATATAATCAAAGATACTGCGGCTGACATCCGAAGTATTCAGTCATTCTGCATACAGGGTACTACAAATATGACGTTACCTGGTAATATACAACTAGCATCAATACAATAATGAGATATGGTTTAAGCTGATGAAACCATATACTAAATATAAAGTATTTAATAAGTATATTTTATTTACAAACGAAGTATATGTTTAAATAGAAAGCTTTATCTGCAAATGCGTGTTGGTTTAATCGCGTGTGAAGTGCCATAAATGTGCAATGGCCATTTCACTCTAAACGGGCCGATGTTTTTCCTCCCTCACAACTCGCTTACAACTTCTGCATGGAACTCTCTACGTTCATATATTACGTCAAGATTGGATTATCAAATAGTCAAAGTTATTTAACTATTTAGGCAAAAAGTAACACTGATGTACGTATACAATATTCATTCGTGATTTTAAATGCATGCAGCTATATCCGGGTATCTCCCCCACCTCCTATTTCGGGTATATTTAGGGTTCTGAGAAGAATCTAGCACAAATCAAATGATTATTTGATATCACAGACTACTTAGTATGATCTGTGTTTTATCCAAAATACAAAATACATAATTATGCATATACGAGTACTTGTATGGTACATTGCCGGCTTGGACAGCCACGTTTACAACACGCATACGATATATTCTTCATACAAACTTTAAACCCTTAGAGGCCACATTTTGAAAAGCCTGACCTTAGCGTGGGCCGTCTGCTTACGTTGCCAGAAACTTGTGGCTTTCCTCACAAGTTTATTTTTAGGGTTCCGTACCTAAAAGGTAAAAACGCGATCCTAATATTACTAAGCCTCCGCTGTCTGTCTGTCTGACACCAGGCTGTATCTCATAAACCGTGACAGCTAGAAAGCTGCAATTTTCACAAATTATGTATTTCCGTTGCCGCTATAACAACAAATACTAAAAATTAAAATTAATTTGCCGTGTGGTTGACGGCATAGAATACAAGTGTCACCACCCCCTTCCCGTGGGTGTCGTAAGAGGCGACTAAGGGATAACACGATGCAAATACCATCTCTGCGTAGAGACGGAAAACTCAACATAAAACCCTATACGACTGCCTCGTTGGTCTCGCGGCATAAATGTGCGCGTGGGATCGGGAGGTCCCGGGTTCGATTCCTGGGTCGGGCAGTGTTATTAGGTTTTTCTGTCACGAAATTCTCAGTAGCAGCACGGAGTCTGGAAATGTGCCCGGTACGGCAATAGGCTCGCCCCTTATTACGTGGGACTAAAGTATATCTGGCGAAAAGTGGGTGTAGAAATACACCTCTGCCTACCCCTTCGGGGATAAAAGGCGTGACGATATGTATGTATGTAAAAATTTAAAAAAATACAGTATTAAGTGGGGAACCATACAATAAACGTGTTTTCGTAGTTTTTGCTCACTATTACTAACGGTAATAGAGGCTCCTATACAACAAACTTAATTTTTAAGCAATTTTTCACTCGATCTTAAAAATATTTAAGTATACATACAACAAACGTGATTTTCTTTCATAGATGATGGTACGGAACCCTTCGTGCGCGAGTCCGACTCGCACTTGGCCAATTTTTTAGTTTATAGCTAACTACCGTGGTTTGTGCTTTGAGCTTTGCTTGAGCTGTCTCATATAGGTATGGCATATCGGTTTAGGATATCAAGTTGTATAATATGGTTACAGGTAGACTTCTGACTAGAATGTCAAATTGAAAACTGAAGATGTCCTTTCACGATTTATTCACCGTTAATGCCGCCCTGCACGGGATACTTTTGTGTCTCCGCTACGCTATTTTTAATCTAAGATCCACATCTGTCAGCACCATAAAATACACACATATAATATCATAAAATAGATGATTTTTCAAGCAGAGTGGCAAGCATGGAAAAGACGATTGATACTCTCGAAACTAAATACACGTCTCTGGAATCGTGTGTTCTTGAAATGAAAGTACAAATGTTGGCAAATGAGCAGAGATCCCGGATCAACAACATAGAGATTAAGGGCATACCCCAAAAAAATGGCGAAAATCTGTTCAGCATAATTGATAAACTCGGTTTGAAAATTGGGTATTCACTGCCGAAGACACAGATCAATTACATATCCAAAGTCCCTGCAGTCAATCCAAAACAGAAATCTGTTATAGTGAGTTTCATAAACCGCTATGTTAAGGCAGAGTTTATAGCAGCCGCACGCGCAAAGAAGACTCTCTCAACGGAAGACCTCGATTTTAAGGATTCACCTACAAGGATTTATGTAAACGATCATCTGAACGCTGAGACCAAAATGTTGTTGAACAAAGTGAGAGAAGCCGCCAAACACAATTATAATTACGTGTGGGTGAAATTTGGAAAAATCCATGTTCGTAAGAATGACACTTCCCGTACATTAATTATTAATAATACAAAAGATTTAAACAAAATTGCTTAGTGTGTCATCTATCATGTAGATTTCTGCTATATTTATCTATTGCATGTTTTTTAAAATTAATCATATTTTTTTACAAATTTATATTTTATTATAATTTACGGTCACATAACTTAGTAAATAAACACGCCGTGTGTAAAAGATTGAGCACCCCTGTCTTACCAATTCCACTGCTATCTCGCTCATATTTCTCGAATTATCGATATGGCAACAATACATTATTAAATGCATGTCCTATAGCTGTCTCGCTCACCCCTAGGCGCGAAGCACTGTATTTACTTTATCAAACAGAGATGTCGAATCGTGTTTGCCGTCTTTATCCGATAAAGAATCTGCTCAGTAGCCCAAGTACCCACATAATTTTATTTTTTCATTATATACATTTTTATTACATTGCTACAATTATGTTTTTATGCTATAATGTAAATTGGTTGATATAAACTCACATCTCAGTAATCACGCAACTAATATTAGTATTTACTACCAAAATGTGCGGGGCTTACGATAAAAAACGGAACAGTTTTATCGTAATGTGTGTCTTAACCCCCCACGTGATTACAGCACGCACGGTCGTGCTCTAAAAAAGTCGTCCTATTGGTCGCGGATGTTTTACGTTTTGTTTTACTTAAACCAAGAAACGAAAGTAGTAACTATTAGAATAGTTCATATTCTATGCAACTAAATCGTTTTAGAAGGGTGAGGGAAACGAAACGTGCCAAAAAATATTGAAATATAATTATCTGTGTCTCAGTTGCGAAAGCGTCCGCCATTGTTGTGTTTTGTTCCGCGATCTTTATAATAAAAGATGTCTTGTGGAAGAAACCGGTGAATATTTTATAAAGATACTTATATAGATTTACTCAGAAATAAATAAATATTAATTGTGAAGTGACATTATTCGTGACAGAGACAAGAAATACAGTGACAAAAGGCAAAAACTTTTAAGAACGGCTATTTCTACTCTTGAAACTTGCTATTTTCGTAATAGTTTTATGATAAATACTCTTTTAATAGTTATGAAAGACATAAAAGTACCCAGATTATTTATCTGAAAACATATTTTAGCAATTAAATACTAGTATTGTTGTACGTTTTCTCTGTTAGCGTGTTTCAAATGGTAAATAATTCACAGCCACAGTGTTCGCTACAGTAACATGGCGGCCCAGCACGGTGAACTTTTTGTTACGCGTTCGGATTATAATTTTTTTAGTGGCGTTAGATTCATTTGTTACAAATAAATAATGTATTGTGTGAAAACCTAAAGGTATATGTGATAATGTTTTTGTGTTTATGAACCAAACAAGTAATGAAATTCATTAATATGTGATGAAATGTTTGTGCGAACCAGTGAAAAATAACAAACTTCTAAGTTTGTAAGCTTGTTTTGCCGGAAAGGTGAGTATTTAGTAGTAATTTATGTTATTATTATCATAGCTGATTTTATAACCAACACAATGATATGCAATTTATGTGATATAATTATATTAAGGTGTCATAATTATTTTTTTTCCGGTAACCTATGCCAATGAAAATTTGCAGCAACTTGACCCTTTGCACTTGTGGCACTTTGCCTTTAGTTTGATCGCACCTCAAGGGTTAATTCGTATGATGTTATAGTTTTAACAGAGACGTGGTTATTGGACAGTGTGAGTGATACGGAATTGTTCGACAATCGTTACATGGTGTGGCGACGCGACAGGGATTACGATATTCGTAAACAAACGCGGGGCGGAGGTGTACTCATAGCGGTACGACAAGGTATTTATGCAAGTTATATGTCTCAATTTTCTTCCACAGCGGAGGACTTGTGGGTGTTATTGCCAAACAAACAATTTAACAGGAAAAGTAATACGAACATATGCATAGGGGTTTTATATCTCTGTAAGCAAAATATCGGTTTATCATTTTCAAATCAGTTGAATAACTATTTACATAAACTGTATGACATTTGTATGAATCATCCAAATGATACGATCGTGGCTCTTGGAGATTTTAACTTGAGCAGCATTTCTTGGGAGTCTAATAACGACGATAATGCCTTGATGCCCGGTTGCATGCGTAGTATTGATGAGTGTTCATTAATAGACATATTGCACACACATAATCTTAAACAATACAACCATGTAGTCAATATGCACGGAAGAATATTAGATTTAGTGCTATCAAATCATTCGCTAATAGTATCGGAGTGTGAGGAACCTCTTGTGCCGCTTGACCCACACCACAAAGCACTCGATGTAAAAATTGAATTAGTTAATGTATCACACCTACAGTCTGCGACGCGCACCAAGTATTTATACACAAAAGGTGACTACGAAGCCATTAATTCGGAGATAATTAGCATTGATTGGTGTACTGAACTATCGAATAAATGCATTGACGCTGCGGTTGAACATTTCTACTCAATTATAAATCGCCTAATTGAAAAACACATACCCCGATTGGAATTACGTCATAACAACACCTGCCCTATTTGGTATACGGCAGCTTTGAAAAAGTGTATTAAAGAGAAATATAAATACTTTAAGAAGTTTAAAAACTATGGTAATCGAACGGACCATGATACATATAAATTACTGCGTGATAGGGTTAAGCGGTTAGAAAAAGAATGTTATAATGCATATATTATGTCTGTCGAAAAATCAATTAAGAGTAATCCTAAGTATTTTTGGACTTATATCAAAGCGCGCCGAAAGTCAAATGGCATACCTGGTTCCGTTAATTATGAAAGTACTGTAGCGAATACAGGCGATACTATATGCGATGTTTTCTCTAAGTACTTTTATTCTAATTTCTTGCAACCCTCTAATACTAGTACATCTCCTTCCATATTTCCAGATACAAATAATTATGAATCAGTGTCCGACATAGCCAATATTTACATAGACAACAATGAATTAATTAAAATTATTACTAACTTGGACTTGTCAAAGTCGGCAGGACCTGACAATCTGCCACCAACTTTCTTAGTTCGATGCGCAAAAACTATTTCAATACCAATCGGCTTACTTTTTCGTAAATCATTGCATGAGTGTGTAGTGCCAAAGATATGGAAGGCAGCATACATCACACCTATACACAAGAAAGGGTCAAAAGTAGATGTTACTAATTATAGACCTGTTTCAAAGCTGTGTGTTTTGGCGAAGATTTTTGAAAAAATTATACACCGACAATTAAATGCGGCGTTAAAAAACAGTTTTAGCAGCGTTCAACATGGCTTTCTTAAAGATCGTTCGACAACTTCTAATTTAATACTTTTTAATGATTTCATAACAAACACCATGAGTAATGGGAAACAGGTTGACGTGGTATACACTGACTATCGGAAATGCTTTGACAGAATTAATCACAAATTGCTAATTCATAAGATGGAACTAATTGGCATACGGGGAGATCTTCTTAGATGGCTATCATCATACATATCCAACAGGTCCCAAGCAGTGGTGATTAACAACTACATTTCTAGTTGGGTCATAGTGCCGAGCGGAGTTCCCCAAGGATCTTTGCTCGGTCCTCTTTTGTTTTTAATATTTGTTAATGATGTCACTAGCTGCTTTCGCCACTCTAATTTATTAGCCTTTGCAGATGATATGAAAATATTTAAAGATATATCAACGTTAGCAGATGTCCATGCATTGCAAGCAGACCTGGATAGGCTCCAAGATTACTGTAAAAACAATATGCTCGATTTAAACCCCTCTAAGTGCTCTGTTATTACTTTCAGCAGAAAAACAAAAACTATTATAGCAGATTATTACTTAGAAGCTCAAAAACTAACTAGGTGTCAAAAAATACGCGATCTTGGTATTATTCAAGACTCGAAGCTACTGTATGATGACCACTTTGAGACTATCGTAGCGAAAGCTTCTAAAGCACTGGGATTTGTAATACGCACATCAAATAGTTTTAAAGACGCAAAAACGTACAAAATTCTATACTGTACATATGTGCGCAGTATTTTGGAATATGCCAGTCAAATATGGAACCCACGCTATGATATATACATCTCTCGTATTGAAAACATTCAAAAAAGATTTATTAGATACTTGTGTTACCGGACAGGATGTACTTATAGTTCTGATGCATATTTAAATACTAGAGGACGCCAGCAGCTACGCCTGCATTTTTTTTAATTTACCCGTTTTGGCCGATTCCGTGGGAATTTCGGGAAATCCCTTCTTAGTGCACCCCTACGGTCCCCAAGTAACATACATGCTAAATTTCAGCTTCCTGCGCCCAATAGTTTCGGCTGTAGCGTGTCTGTCAGTCAGTCAGTAACGCAAGGATTTTATATATTAAGATTTGTTCAAAGTTCCATTTCTTACCATTAATCAAGCGTCGAGAAATAAGTGACGTAATATATTTACTGAAAATAATTAATGCTAAGATTGATTGCCCTTCCTTAATATCTAGAATATCTTTAGATGTACCAGCTAAGGTCGTTAGACATTACACTCCTATTCACGTGCCCGTAGTGTCTACAAATTACCGACAAAACTCATTCCTTTGGCGAGCTAGCAATACCGTGAATAAATGTTGCAAATTTCATGAAATTGATATATTTAATGTTCTTGAATTCTTCAATAGATTTAAGTAATATTTTTCCTATACTTGTAAAAGTTGTAAGTTTTAGGATTATGGCGTTATTGTTACAGTGTTTCTTTATACGATGGTCCACATATTGATTTTAGAGAATTGTATATTAGTGAAAACCTATAATTGGAAAACTGTTGCTATAATTTCATAAATTTATATATTATTTTTACTTGCTGTTGGTTTTCCAAACATTAAATAAATAAATAAATAAATAAATAAATAAATAAATAAATAAATAAATAAATAAATAAATAAATAAATAAATAAATAAATAAATAAATAAATAAATAAATAAATAAATAAATAAATAAATAAATAAATAAATAAATAAATAAATAAATAAATAAATAAATAAATAAATAAATAAATAAATAAATAAATAAATAAATAAATAAATAAATAAATAAATAAATAAATAAATAAATAAATAAATAAATAAATAAATAAATAAATAAATAAATAAATAAATAAATAAATAAATAAATAAATAAATAAATAAATAAATAAATAAATAAATAAATAAATAAATAAATAAATAAATAAATAAATAAATAAATAAATAAATAAATAAATAAATAAATAAATAAATAAATAAATAAATAAATAAATAAATAAATAAATAAATAAATAAATAAATAAATAAATAAATAAATAAATAAATAAATAAATAAATAAATAAATAAATAAATAAATAAATAAATAAATAAATAAATAAATAAATAAATAAATAAATAAATAAATAAATAAATAAATAAATAAATAAATAAATAAATAAATAAATAAATAAATAAATAAATAAATAAATAAATAAATAAATAAATAAATAAATAAATAAATAAATAAATAAATAAATAAATAAATAAATAAATAAATAAATAAATAAATAAACATTTAAATGGTAATAATGCTATTAAACCCTGTTACAATTAAGTTTATAGAACCTAATGTTTTATCACCCATCCTTATTTACAAGCCCATACCGCGGTCCACTCGTGTTTAATCTAGCGGCCCTCTTATTTTACTCACAGGAGTAAAGTTTACAAATTTAAACAAAAAAAATCTCCTTACTTTGACGATTTGCTTGAATTTTTTCTCTAGTAAAATAAAATTGTATATAAACAGTGCATGAACAAAAATTTTAAGAAAAGAGTAGTCACAAGTGCCTCGCCACCCCTTGATCAAATGGGAAAAGGATTAGAAAGAGCAGTTAGATTAGGGAAAAGTAAAGATGATATGGCTTCAGGTAAGTACAGACAGTCTGTGAGTACAGACAGCGAAAGAAACGAAACAGTAATATGTAGATACTGCACGGTTGGCGTATTGGTTTGAGCGGCCGCCTCGCCACTTGACACTGTGCCGAGTTAGTTGTATGTTTGTGAAGTTCCCAAAGGTTGCCTGGAAGAGATCGCCTTTGGTGATAAGGCCGCTGTTTGTACATAAATCGTAGTTTTAAGTTACTTTATTAATGGACTGTGTTTTGGTGTGCAATTAAGTATACATCTATCTATCACTTGTGTGATCTATAAATTATTGTTTCGAGTCTGGGTGTTCATTGTGTCCGTTGGTTGTAGGTTTGCAAAGTCTCTCGCGACACAGGATTTATTCCTAGTGCAGGAGTTGTCTTCTTATAGAAACAAAATTAGAAACTATTACTTTAAGTCGATATTAGATAAGTGGGTAGTACTCGCCAGGTGGGCCATAAATGCTGCAATCATCAAGAATTGAACATTTCTGTGTTTCAGAATTGCAAACATAGGATACAACTAACACGCTTCACAAATAGTCCCATACGGGAATGGAACCAACATCTACTGACTCATTCGCAGTATCTGGACGACCACAAAACCATTGCAAAAAAACGTACACTCGGGTCTTCACAGCAAAATCCAAATGATCACCTGAGACATCGTATGCGGCAATTATAAATAAACTCCTCCTTATGCCATTAAAGCAACGAGCCGGAAGGCATTTAATTCACGTTAGTATTACGTGTAATAACGGCACGTCACAAGACAGTCATCTTGTACGGTCGAGCATCACAAACGCTATCACATAAACCATTCACGCACACACACATAATTCGTTATGAATGCACAAAGGTGCATTGACACAAATACACGAGCGCATCAATAGGTAAACACTCAACGGAAATTTATTTGTCCATACTAGCTGCGGTAGGTTGGGTAGTTTGCCAAAAGGCAAACAGTGTAAACAAGGTTTAACCTAATGTAATAAATAATGTATGGAGGCCAAACATGGAAGTTATCCATGCCATACCGAGAGGGATCGGGGGTAAATTTTCATGATCTTGCGGTTTGTGATACGTGCTTGTTAATATTAGTTTATCTACCCTCTCGCCACATTGTGTACAAGATTTACAGATAGGTAGCTGCTTGAGACTATTACTCAAGTGTTTTGCTTATCTGTGGCTCACGTCGGGATTTAGGCTAACCCCAAAATTCCTAATGCGCAAGTTTACCCACGTGCTTGGCGTACAATAAGTCAATGTTACGTAACACCGCTCTTACCTTGTTGGTTTTGTGGTTTGTGGGTGAATGCTTGCTTACCAATCACGAAGGTTGGGTTCACTCCAGCCAGGTTCACTCCTCCACTCCGTACAATATTTTGATTGTCTGCAGAAATATAATAAAGGAATATAAAAATGGTAGACTCGTTTACGTTATGTACTAAATCTGGGAATAATAAATGTTTGTTTAATCAAAGTAGTTTGAAAGTAACTGCTAGATCCAAACACCCAAGGAATAACGGCTTTTGAAGCAAAGCAGTCTCAGAGTATGGCCCAAAATGGAAAACTCTTAGGGTCTTACTCTGGTCAGACGGAGCTTTGTTTCCTTTCTTTTTATAAGAAAATCCCGCTCTACGAATATATTCATGTCACGGGGGACTTCACTAACATACAAGTAATGGACACAAAGTAAAGCCGTCTCTGTTGTCTCGTGTGGTTGTCGAACCCACAATGACAACACGGCCGAGGCGGCCACAACCACTACGTCAACCGTACGTCAACTATGCAGTCGTGCTCAACATGTGACTGACTTAAACTGCAACCTTTTATAAAGTTTGGCCAATCGTGATTCAAAGAGATAGAGTAGGTATAATCAGAAAACGAAGAAGGTTACTTGACCCACCTGAAAAAGAAAAACGGAGCCTTTATTATAGAATCTTTAAAAATCGCTCGTCCATCTTTCAACCAGTCTGCCTGTCCTCCTATCTATAAATTCGTTTGTGTAGGTCGTTGCCTCAAAAACAAGCAACTTACATACATATCTGACAGACGATAGATATACAAGTCAGAAACGCGCTTATCCAGTTTGAATAAATAATTCAGACAGGAAAATATAGATACCCGAAAACATTATATAGAAGCAGAACTGCATAGTCTTTTTTTATACAATCATAATACTAAACTTCCTTATAATAGCAATAATAGCAGACTCGCTATACCTATTCGCTAAACAACTTCGGTTATAAGCTCTGTAAAAGTGCAGCCTTTATTACCTTTATTATGTTGTTCGCTTACATAATATATATATATATATATATATATATATATATATATATATATATATATATATATATATATATATATATATATATATATATATATATATATATAATATAAATAGGTTGGAACCACAAGTACGCTGAACTTATACGAATCTGTATAAGAAGTAATAATCATTGGGGGCGTGCACACGTGTTTCGGAGAAAATGTTTCGAATACTACAGCGCCGTCGGGTAGCGGCAGGATGATATTGTGTATGCCTGCCCGCGAAACAATATTGAGCATAGAAACATGAATACATTTTCAAAAGAGAAAATAAAACTGGTTCTCTATGATTAAAAATATAAACTTTCTTGTTGTGTAATATTGTGAATGTCTTCTGAGGTTATTGATTTTACAGATTGCATAAAACAGCGATATTATTGGTGATGTAACTATCAGGGGTTCACACTTATGATCGAGAATTGTCTTTGTGGTTATATCAGACATGAACAACGAGTACTGGCATTTACTAACCAGCGTTTTATTCACAACGAAATTTTATAATATTGGTGTTTGATTAACAACTTAACACATAAAATCTATTTTACAATTGCTGAGATCACAATATAATAAAAATGTGTGTTCGCAAAACTACCTCATACTTTCCCGGTCTTGGATCTAATACATCGAAATAGAGTCATCAATTTCAAACTAGCAATATTTGACAATAGAATTTACTAAAAGTTATGGAACGTTCTTTTTAATCTTTCTTCCTATTATCAAAAGCGGCAATCAATAATAAGAAATAAAGCTCAGCGATCACATTACTCGTGTCCGCGTGATAATTAAAAAGTTGGCGTAGTGCCGATAATATTTCAGAGGGGCAGACGGGTCGTTTCAAACAATATGCTTGCAAACAAGCCGTTTGTTGGCGCTTGGAGCGTCGCCGTCGCGTCTGCGGTGACTCCTCATTAACTGTGACTGAACGTTCGTTGTCACGTACCGTCCCGGGCCTTGGCAATTTGTTCGCCCTTAACGAATTCTAAAGTTATGTTTTTCATAAAATTAATTTTATTTCTCGACATTGTGTTACCATGTAAATGAGAAGCCGGAGCACAATACGATGTGATATTTCACTTTTGTTCGAGAATTTTATTCGTGTTGCGCTTTGACTGTAAATGTGCAGCCGTACTCAAGTCTCTATTATTGCTGACGATATTAATTCTACTCGCCTCTGTTACTTTCTACTGCCCTCATTATCGCGAAAGTTAGTGGGAACGAGGGAGTTCAATGTATTCTCGGTATAGGTATGAAGGAAAAGGCGGAAAATTTTGAATAAATTTTATTTTTCAATATGGAGTATATTAACATCCTAATACATTTATTTGTTCGTGAAAGTAACTTTTCAATTCCCTCTGAAAAATATTTTTCTTCATGGCCCGAAAAATGTTTGTTTATTGCTCCCTTCAACTCTTCATCGTCCGCAAAATGCTTTCCACGAAGGTCTTTTTTAAGATTAGGGAATAGATAATAATCACTAGGGGCCAGGTCCGGACTGTAGGGTGGATGATGGATTTCTTCAAATCCGTACTCCCGCACAGCAGCCTGGGCAAGGCGCGCCTTGTGAACCGGCGCGTTGTCGTGAAGCAGC
Organism: Euclidia mi; assembly: GCA_944739405.2. Lineage (NCBI taxonomy): Eukaryota > Metazoa > Arthropoda > Insecta > Lepidoptera > Erebidae > Euclidia > Euclidia mi. Next base: position 61,264,441 of record OX123185.2, read on the forward strand.
AACACACCTGCGGTAAATTTTCCACGTCTTTTTTCTTTAATTGCCTCCTTTAATTTGCAGGGTGGGGGTATGGTGCAGCAGTAATACTTTGACCTTTTTTGTGTACTCGATTAGCAAGATTCCCTTAGAATCCCAAAACACCGTGGCCATGAGCTTTCCTGCGGACGGAGTGACTTTGAACTTCTTCGGCGGGTCTGATCCTTTTTTGTGCCACTGCATAGACTCTTGCTTGCTCTCAGAGTCATAGTTATGAACCCACGTTTCATCACCAGTAACAATCCGATCGAAAATACTTTGCGGATTTTCACCACATAGGTCCAAAAACTCCTTGCAACAGTCAACTCGCACTTGTTTCTGTAGCGCGGTGAGCATTCGCGGCACCCATCTTGCACTGACTTTTGACAAATTCAGGCGCTCATGAAGGATTGTGTGAATGGTACCCACGGATAGCTTAGTCATTTCTGCTAATGTTTTCACTCTTACACGGGCATCTTCAAGTACAAGTTTTTCGACTAATTTGACGTTTTCTTCAGTAGCGGCACAAATTGGCCCACCAGCGCGGGGGTCGTCTTCAATGCTCTCTCTACCCCGTTCGAATTCACTTGACCACTTCTGAATTGTAGATAATGAAGGCGCAGAATCTTGGTAAACAGCCACCATTTCTTCATGGATAATTTTTTGAGATTTTCCTTGTTTTGTGAGGAATTTTATCACTGCACGATGCTCGATTTTTTTCATCATTGTCGAATCAGTCATCATAGTTGTCGTTTCGCAATGATATCTTGAATACTAATGGTGGCAATTAAATGAAATTTTGTATTTATACCCTCAAAGAGTGTCATTAACTAATGAGATAATTAAATTATCCTTATCATTAGTCACCTCGATACCGAGAATACATTGAACTCCCCTCATATATCTATCCATCAGAATGGAATCTTTTGTCACAATAACAAGCACACACAAAGGCGGCGTCGCGAGCAGTAACTGTACTCGCAGACTTCACCTATGTGTATGTAAAAATATAAGCTTTGATTTGGTGAGCACGACTTAATCTAGAAAGCCAGTCTATAAAAACTGTCATTGTAGTTATCGGTATAAAATATTTCACTTTAGTTTAATTACAAGGACAACAGAATCAAACTATCAGTACCTTTTTTTTTTTTTTTTTGGTGTCGGGTTGGAAAATCCTCATGGAGTCCCTCCGTCCCGGGGGGGAAGGACGAAGGGGACTGTCAGACTCTTACTGACTAAAAACCAACCCGTGCTCCTCATGTACCCATGTGTCGGAGGGTAGGGTTTCACCAAAGCATTCCTCGCAACCCCCCGACGGGTATTGGCCCGCCAGATGGTCAGGCGGGCCCCGAACGAAAGAACGAAACCCCCTTGGCGGCGGATGAAGGTGTTGGGCTCCGCCGCCAAAACACCCAGCGGCCGCAGAGGATAGGGAGGACGGCAACGCAACACCGCATCTCCTCTTCCTCTGCGGCCCCACCGCGACGCAACGATGGTGCGCCCCCATTTGGTCGCGGGAGATAGGGCGCGGGGCAACGCAACACCCACACGCCTCTCCTCCCGCGACCGCACCCGACTGCGAGGGACAGACAGAACTGTCCCCCGCACCCGCACCATGGGACGCATCCTACGCAGGCCTCTACCAAGCCCACGTGGAGCGTCCCCTCCCGGGATCCCGCTTAGCTTCACCGTGGGTGGCTTCTAACCCACGGTTACTGAGCCCCCCTACCACGACAAGGTGGAGATCCCACGGGGGGAAACTATCAGTACCTAACACATAACGTCATTAATCATTGTTATTGGTCAATCAAATTGTCACTTAAACAACATCATCAACTAATAAGGTTATCGGTCAATCACACTTTCGCCTATACCAGAAGTTTAATTCACATTCTCAGGTGTTCATGTAAAGAATCCCGAGGCCCGTCTAGATCAGAGCTAAGCCGAGCGGAGTCCCGTGATTTGTAATATTGTTTCTACAATGTTGACGAATATTTCCGCCTGATGCATTTTTGATGTTTTTCTGATGTGGGTCTAATTATCGGCCCCTGCTATCTAAATGTGACGAATATTCAACGTTGGTTTGCGAGAGATACGATTTTAGATATAGTCGAGATATTACGTGATATTATTTTATCAATTTGTTAATTAACATTAGATTGAAAATTTGTTTAGAAATACAGCTAATTAATGACATTGTTGAAATAATTATTACATATAAAAATATAAATTGAATGGCTTAGATTAAACCAAAATTAATAATTACACCACATCTACAAAAGCATGCTTGTTGCAAAAAATAATTATCACTTCGACAGCGCATAGGTATGTAGTTCTCGTTTATTTGCCAATCAATTATTTACTATCTACCGAATATTTCAAATAAGATAATAAAAAATCAGACGCATTTAGATATTCTTCTCAGCCGTCCGAACTTGAAGGGAATAAAAAAATAAAAAGCGATCAGCAAATTCTTAAATAAAATTTAGACATTGGCGTAAATGTCGGGAGGATGTCCATACTTTTACAATTTCCTATTCTTAACAGGGACAAGTATCCCTTCGAGCCCATCAAATAAAAAGACCTTCTGTGCATAGATAAAGGACGTTTGTCTGTCGTCGACTAAAATTGAATTTGGTTGCGATAAATTCAGAAGAAAATATTTATATATTAATACGTCGTGAAGAGATCAAGATAATGTTGATACATTTTAAGCAGATTCACAATAGCATCATTTGGAATATTAGGTTAAGCAAATCTATGCTAATTCAAAGGCAAAGCCATTCCATTCGGTGATTAAGGAACTCAGACTACATGAAGGTAAGGTGTAGTGGTTTTAGCGGCCGCTTAACCGCTTTAGCACCGTACCGAGTATCTTGGGTTCAATCCTCTCACAAGCAACACTTTGTGTGATCCCCCAATTGTTGCTTCGAATCTCGATTTAATTGTTTATACAAAACAATCTCATACAATTGGAACTAGTAATAGTTGGATAGTATTCTCGGTGTTTACTGGCCCGAGAAAATGTCTAACGTAGAGCTGTGGGAACGCTGCGGTGAGACTCCGATCGACCACCAGATAAAAAACCCGCAAGTGGAAGTGGATCGGCCACACGCTCCGAAGGGATCCTGAACATATACCAAGACAAGTCTTTGACTGGAATCCCCAAGCAAAGCGAAAACGTGGCCGCCCTAAGACAGACCAGGCGGCGTTCAATCGTCGCAGAAGCGCAGAACATAGGCTAGACCTGGAGCGAAATAAAGCGAGAAGCTCAAGACCGAATGGAATGGCAGAGCACTGTGGATGCCCTCTGCCCCATCTAGAGGACATAGGACCTTAAGACAAGTAAGTCAATAGTTGGAATCACTTAGCCACCTAAATTTACCCATTATTGGTCAAGGAAAATGTGATGAGCTATGTAATAAAATACCAAGCCATAAAGATAAAAAAATTATGAACAATACAAGACTTTAACATATAACAAGGTTTAATTCAAAGCTGTAAAATAAATTTACAGTAGACAATACAATCAAAACCAATGCACCTCCAATCGTTTCGCTTATAATACGTCATAGTTGTCTTTATATTTTCGTATGCATGTGTGCGTCGACAGACGGTCCTTGAGAACGGCTGCATTGGCAACACGGCAAATCAAGAGCTGAGTCAACTTCACCCGTCAGTCACCATTCTGAAAGGCTAACTTCACGACGACAAATATTAGACACATTTTGTTTAATTAATACTATTTTCCGTTTAAATAAAGAGTATGTCTGCGACTTGGCTAATTAATTAGTATGTGGTGATCGTCGTTGCAAAGTCTGTGTTTGGGTAAAGTAGTGTCTTGGGAGAAAATTTGGTAATAATTATTATAGTGGCGTATTATTTTAAAATACTTTAATGAGTATCAAGATATTTCATGGCTAAGAGTCAATGTGCCTATTTATTCAAGAGTCTGAGTGCCTATAACGACTCAGAGAATTTCACGCGATAATAATTATTATAGTGGGGTATTATTTTAAAATAATTTAATGAGTATAAAGAGTATTGTTTTAAAATAAGCCTCCGTGGTCCAGTGGTTAGCGTATGCGACTGCTGATCGGAGGTCCCAGGTTCGATTCCCGAACCGGGCAAAAGTGTTACCGGGTTTTTCCGAATACTCAGTAGCAGCCAGGAGTCTGGTGATGTGCCCGGTAACGGCAACAGGCTCGCCCCCTATTACGTGGGACCTAAAAATTCATGGTGAAATGTGGGTGTAATATTTACACCTCTGCCTACCCCTTCGGGGATACAGGCGTGAGACTATTAATAAATAAATAAAAAAATATTTTAAAATGCTTTAATGAGTATAAAGATATTTCATGGCTAAGAGTCAATATGCCTCTTTATTCAAGAGTCTGAGTCCCCATAACGACTTTCAGAGATTTTCATAGCTGGATTCGCCGGCTCGGGTCAAACGATACTTAACCATTGAATACGCCCATGCACGAGCGTGTCGCGTCGTGGAATTGAACCTGATAACCTTCTGTATGGCAGCCTGTTGGGATCTCTACTAGGCAATTGCTGCATACGTCATACTTGATAGAGAAATTACATGATGTTGATATGTTTATTTCACTTATAATCAAACTAAACTTTGTAAACGTAAACTTATCACAATCTGTAGCTAGTCTAAAAATATATTTTGCTATCTATAGGTATTCTACTTGGCTAATTCTTAAAGACAACTCCCACATGGCACTGGGCATAAATCCTACACCGCAGGGGACTTTACAGCTAAACACTTCCAACCAGTGGACACAAAGAATATCCAGACTATAAATAACGCACGTGAAGTTTAGTGGAGAACTTAAAAGTTTTACTAATCAGGTGGTTAACTCAGCAGATGTAAATCTGTTACCGTAAGGATGGAATACTCTGAAAATAATTTTGGGTATTTTACGCGTTGCTGAACTTGCTAACAAGACTATTTGAATCCTGTACATGCAGTAGATAGTATATATATTATGTACTTATTTAAGAAACTCTAGTATCCGTGACTTCTTTAACTATATAATAATCGTCTTTGTAGACGCATTTGACGAGTGTCAACTTTAGCAATAGGGAGAATAACTTTATGCCCTTGACCTTATGGAAGTTATATCAACTACTGAAATTATTTTCAACAAATAAATATCGAAATATTTACATAACAACGTAGCTACTACTATAAGGCTTTAAATTAATAATCCATACAGCTATAAACGGAAAATCGATCCACGAAAATCCACTACCTAAAACTGTGTACGTATTTATGTAGGTATAGTAATGTGTGTATATGTTAGGTACTTTCGGTATGTTTGTAGGTGTGTAATCAGAGATGCTGCAAACAAATGGTGGTAGTTAGCCAAGCACCGCAGAGGGCAGTATCCGCGATTTATGTTCGAGCATCCTCCGCGGGGAGAGTGCGGGCAGCGGGCTAGTTGTTGCGTCTTCCAAACTACTGCTCTTCCTTTGTATAAATTACTTACTTTATCTCCCAAGCTCGACTGTGAGAAAAGAAATACTGGTGGGTTTCTAACAAAACTTTACATAAAGGTAAGATGCTCCTATAGTGGCGTACTTATGTATTTGAATATATTTGGGCGTAGATGTGGTTCCTTTAAAAGCATACATTAAACTTGGAAATAATTTATAAATGCAGATATAAAAATTATATTATTAAGCCCTGAAACTGTATGTTGCATTGCTGTAAACACATTTTGAACTAGAGTTTAAATATTTTTAACACACCTACTGAAATTATAACCCGCCTGACCGGTTTGAGAGGAATCGATATTTATATATTGATACTTTTTCGGGAACATGGTAATTGGTTTACCATTCACAGCGTACGAGGTGCAAAATTTGAGACTTATGACTACCTAAGCAAACCAAATGACCTATTATAAAATCAATTATGAGTAAGCCTACAGAGATTTATATTCAAAAACTCAAAATAATCAAGTTCAACACAAATAATAAATAAATGCTTCTGTATAGGAGCTGATTGAGGGCCGTTTATTAAATTACACATAGCATCTGTACGATATTCCGGTCGCGGTGTGTCAGCAAACCGAGTGGACTATACAAATAATTTAGTTATTCTACACAAACGGAGACAGCGATCGTTTCAACAACGTATTCGATTACATGGGGCGTTCGCGGTGTGGCAGTCCGATGACCAAATATCCGATATGTTTCGGTTTTCCATTCCAATAGTGGATTGAAAAATGTCGCTGTATGTTCAAGTACAATTGTATACGTGTACACAAGCCTACGTTACCGGCGCAGGTATACACACATTATAAAGATTAAAAGTTTCGTGTCGCGCGCCAGTTAATTAATCCGAGGCAGATATCCTACACGATGCGAAGGCAATTACTCTACCAGTAGTCACGGTGTATTCTCATAGGAGGTCTGCACTTTTAAATTATGTACGTACCTGCTACTGTAAATGGAAATGGCTTTGCATGAGTTTAGCGAACCATTTATGAGTCCGTACAGTAGAGTGAAGATTAGCAAATAATCAAGCAGCCTTTCATTCCTGGGGAATGGCGGACGCGTATCGTTCGATTGCCAATCGACATGAGCAGTAGAGCCTTCAGCAAATACAATAGCTATTGCAGTGCGACTTGAATGGGACCGATGAAATTCAAACTCAAACTCAAATATGTTTATTTCCATAAAAATGTTTAAGTTTTTGGACACGTCAGAAAGTCATACAAATAAAAAAAAATAAAAAAGTAACTTTAAATGCATATTAACATAGTTGAGCATTGAAAAAAAATGCCTGTTCAGAAAGTAGAGCCTCGTGAGAAGAATCAGGCAAGAAACTCCGGGCCACTCTTTTCTACGTCTTGATTCTATACATTTTAAAAACTTAGTAACTACATTGAATTTTTCATAGGTATATGAGCTGGTGTGTCTATAATGTTGTTGTCAATTAATAAGGCTTTTTTAATAATAATATAAAAGTACTAACTAGCATAATATAGACGCAATAACTCACACTCACATGAAACTTAACACTAATCAAACATAAGTAGCCTGTGGGACCGAGCAAATTAATCCCAAGCATTTTTATCTTCAATATAATCTAGCACTGAATAGTACCCTTTTTGACAAAGTTTACGTTTTATAATCTTTTTGAATTTATTATAACTTACATTTTGAATATTGCTTGGCATTTTATTGTAAAAGCGCACACATTGGCCTTGAAAAGATTTTTTTATTTTCTCTAGCCGGGTAGCCGGCACTACTAGCTTACTCTTATTTCTAGTATTCAAATTGTGGATATCACTTTTCTTTGAGTATGAGGCCTTGTTTTGGATTAAATATATTAGGTTGGAATAAATGTACTGGCTTGCAACTGTTAAAATGTTTATTTCCTTGAATTTATTCCTTAACGAAGCCCCATAATCCAAATTATAAATTGCTCGAATAGCTCTTTTCTGCAGAACAAAGATGGTCTGAATGTCGGCAGCATTTCCCCACAGGAGAATACCGTATGACATTATACCATGAAAATAGTTATGATATACAAGCCTGGCAGTGTCAATGTCAGTTAACTGGCGAATTTTCCTGACTGCGTATGCTGCAGAGCTGAGTCTATTCGACAATTTACTAATATGTGGTCCCCATTGCAGCTTAGAATCTAGTGTAATGCCTAAAAATTTGGTGTTATCCACAAGATCCAACACATCATCCTTAACCTTTACTGAGGTGTTCACTTGTTTGACGTTAGGCATCAAAAATCGAATACATTTAGTTTTTAGTCTATTTAAAAGCAGGTTGTTAACCTCAAACCAGCGAACCACCTTTGAGATAGCAATGTTTACATCGTCCATATCAATTTGCTGTCGTTTTAATTTAAATAAAAGTGAGGTATCATCAGCAAACAGTACTATCCTGTGCTTGTCATTGACGAGGTGTGGTAAGTCATTAATATAAACTAAAAATAAAAAAAGACCCAGGATTGAACCCTGTGGGACGCCCATTTTGACTACAGACCCATGCGAACGCGTCCCGTTGACATCAACTCTCTGAATCCTATTACTCAAATATGAAGTAAGAAGATGCAGAGCAGAACTACTTAAACCATAGTGATGTAATTTCCTGATCAATGTATCATGTTCTACACAATCAAAGGCCTTGGACAAATCACAGAAGACACCTAAAGCATCATGTAAATCCTCCCAGGCATCAAAGATATGTTTTACAAGCTCAACACCGGCATCGGTCGTGGAGCGCCCCTTTGTAAAACCAAATTGTTTAGAGTGTAGAAGATCATTGTTATTAAAATAACTTTGCAGATCGTAAGCTGGAAGATGAGAGATGAGTAAACAATATTCTGTTGATATCGATCTCTGTGAAAATAATCTTAGTGAAATTGCATTGATGGAAATTCTGATACAATGTTGTATTTTATTGGTTATTGGCTTGGTGGGTTCCCACCAAGAACTTTGGGTCCCAAGCCAACCTCACCTGCAAGTGGTGCACCTGTCGATCAACAGACGAGGCTCTGGCAAACAAGATATCCCGATAAGCGGCAATAGGCTCGCCACCTATTACGTGGGATCAAAACACTGGCGAAAAGTGGGCGTTTAATATGCCACTGCCTACCCCTTTGGAGAAACAGGCGCGAGTCTATGTATGTATGTATGATAATACAACTTTGCTAGTGCGTATAATTTTACTTTACTTTCTTAACAGACTGATGATAAGAATTGTTTAGACACTGATGTTATTATAACATGCAAATATTAGTTGTGGGTAACATAGGTACTTTAAGGGAACTTGTGAAGCAAATTTAGATATTCTTATATTGATTTTTTTTATAGACTGACGCCTGTACCCCCGAAGGGGTAGGCAGAGGTGTAAATATTACACCCACATTTCGCCATGAATTTGTAGGTCCCACGTAATAGGGGGCGAGCCTATTGCCGTTACCGGGCACATCACCAGACTCCGTGCTGCTACTGAGAATTTGGAAAAACCCAGTAACACTTTTGCACGACCCGGGAATAGAACTCGGGATCCCCGATCAGCAGTCGCGTACGCTATCCGCTGGGCCACGGAGGCAGTTGAAAATAAGCACAATATTTCACAGTTTTTCTACATGGATATGAAACCATTTTCTTTGCAAGCCAATTATTTCCGTGACATCTCGTAACGTTTGATAGACGTTTTACGTGACAAAAAGGTTGTCATGTTATTTAGTTAAAAACAGCATTGCTCAACAGTACAATGAATTAGCTTTCTGGGTAGGTTAGCCGAACATCGGTGACAGTGATTAGGAATAATTCAACGATTATTTAAAAAGCTATAAATATTTTATTAGTCACTTTCAATGTATGCTTTTTATTGGTTAGGAGTCAAAGTACACGTATCGCCTGATGCTAGGCGAATACGGCCAAGATACAAGAAGAGGTATCTACAAGTGCCATGCCAGCCGGGATACGAAAAAGGAGGACAGGGATGAGGGAGAAAGAAAAGGACATGTGTCACCGAGACTTTTACTCTCTGATAGAAACCCGTCGTATTTTAGTTACTTTACGTCAATATCTTGTGAGAGGCTAGTATTGCCGCCAAGCCAGGCCCATTCAAACTGAAATCAGCAAGGTTATACAACCTCTACTTTTAAATACGTATAGTTTATATTCTAAAGCTAGGCACTATACTAGGCAGCGATAGCCTAGTGGGGATACCAACGGACTGCCATGCAGAGGGTATCGGGTTCGAATTCACGGCGCGCACCAATGACTTTTCGGAGTTATGTGCATATTGAATTGTTAATTATCGCTTGTCTCGTGCCTCGGAGAGCACGTTAAGCCGTCGGTCCCGCCTGTCATGAAGATCTTTGACAGTCGTTAGAGGGCGACAGTACCTCTAAAATAAACTGACACTAGTCTAAGCCATGGAATATCGTATCGCTATCCCTTCGGGTTGCGGAGGTCGGACAGGCAGTCGCTCTGTGGAAAAGCTAAAATTCAGCCAAATCCGGTTAGACTAGAAAGCGGACCCCAGGTTGAGACTGGGATAACGCTAGGAGGATGAGATGAGTTTATATTCTAAACATATTACACGTTGCTTATGAGTTTTTAACATATCTACCTCCACTTACTACCTTTGCTTAAACGAATTCAAATAGATTCTTATTTCCACAAAGTAGAAATGATATATATTTTCCTCTGTATCACCTGAAAGAGTTCCCACATATTCTTAAAACAGCTTTACCGAGAGATTCTGGCAATGTGTGTTTTTAAAATCCTTTCCGTAATAAATTATTCTGAGCGTCGGTTGGTGGTTGCATTTGTAGGATTTTTTACCACTTATCACTTACGGGACAGTTCTTACTTTGGTGGCATTAAGTACTGTCATACGTGTAACATAATTATGCTTACACATTTAGAGATGAGACTACGAGAGTGGATAACTTAACATAATAATCGAGGCGAAGTTTTATGAGCTAACTGAAGTTGTTATGGTGGAAGTACAGTCTACTACATATGAATAAAAATGTCTCATCTTTACTTTGTAGAGGTATAATAATCAAGCGAAGTCACCTTGATTGAGAGACGCTATAAGATGATAAAATTATGTAAAATTATTGTGTTACGTCGTGCTTCTCACTCAAAGATTTGTCGTGGATGCCACTGGATGGATATTGAAACCACGACCTTCGATTTATGTCGCAGTCAGTCGTTGACGTGTACAGTAACAGGCAAGTTTTAGTACCTAGACCTGCAGATTTCATTATTTCTACAGAACATAAGATTGTGTTTACTTCGTAAGACAGTCGGTGAGATTAAATCAAATCTTATTTGCCTAGTCATGTAATTAATGTATAATTATCTTTAATTCATCTCACCTATTTAATAAATATTGGCGATTATAAACATGGACTACACGGACTGGTTTAACATTGATCGTGGTGTTAGACAGGGATGTGTAGCGTCTCCTTGGCTATTCAATCTATTCATGGACTGTTGTTTGACCGATCTGAAAGAGTCTGAATGTGGATTTATAATGGGTGAATTTGTGTTTAAGTTCCTGTTATACGCTGACGATCAGGTTCTTTTTGCGTCGTCAGCGTCTGATTTACAGCAGATGGTCACCGTAATGAATGAGGCGTATAAGAAGAAGGGCATAATAGTGAATGTAAGCAAGACTAAGGTCATGGTCATAGAGAGGGAAGACAGTATAACTGAATGTAACATAATGATAGGAGATGAAAAAGTGGAACAAGTGAATGAGTTTGTGTATTTAGGGTCTTTGTTTACGAGAGATGGAAAATGTGAGGGAGTTGTTGAAAGGAGAGTGAAAGCTGCAAATAGTGTGAATGGAGCCTTACAGTCCGTCATCAGTAATGAAATTATCCCAAGTAAGGCTCGTCTTGCTGTACTGCAGGGAGTTTTGGCGCCAACGCCGATGTATGGTAGCGAATCATGGTAGAAAAAGCATGAAAGTAGAATCAATGCTGTGGAGATGAGAGCTTTGAGGAGTATGTGCGGAGTAAGGCTGATGGATAAAGTGAAAAACAGTGTGATTCGAGAGAAGTGTGGTCTAAAAGAAGATGTAGTGATAAAGATTTATTTTATTTTATTTTATTTATTTATTGAAACCAACAGCGTTACAATCGTATAACTAAACATAAACAATATCCATATTAAGGCTAATAACAGGCTTCAAGTGTAATTATTACAAGTAAATACAATATTGTTGGATTGCGCAGACAGGCAAAGAGGTACGCAAAATCTTTAGTAACAAAGGCTTTAAATCAAAGTAAGGCAAGGCTTGAGGAAGCGTAAATGAATAACAACTGAGTGATAGCAAATGTATGTCCTGAATAATAATATTAACAGTGTACTTATTAGGTAATATACTAACCTATAATTAAATTATTCAATTAATTATTATTATCATACATGTTTGTGATAATTTGCTTTACATAGGTTTTGAATATCGATTTTGAAGAAAAGAATAAGTCCGCGTTGTGAAAATCTGAATTGTAAGTACGAGGCATTCTAGTCAGTGGCGAGTTAGCTGCATAATTCGTGGTACGATGAGGTACGTCCAGTAAAGGGGTATGACGTGTGCGTCGCAAGGGAACACGTAGCGCCACACTTGCTACTAGCTGTTCACAATCAATGTGACCATTTACAATGTCATGTAAAAAGCTCATATCCAATAGCTTTCGTCTCTCTTCTAAAGTTAGAAGACCATGTCGGCGACAGTCCTGTGCATACGGTATTGTCTGATAGTGCAGTCGATTGTTAAGATGATCAAGAAACTTTTTCTGTATTCGTTCGATACGATCTTTGTAGACCGCATATTGTGGAGACCAGACTTGACAGGCATATTCTAAAACACTGCGGACATATGCATAATATACGGTTTTGATAGCAGAATTATCATTAAATGGTATACAAGAACGTATAACAAGGCCCAAGTTCCTAAACGCCTTGGCCGATATATTATATATACGATAATTAAGAAGCATTTTTTCATCAAAGAGTACACTCAAATCACGTACTACTCTAGTTCTTTCAATTTTAATTCCATTAAAGTCATTATCAATCATCAGCGGCGTTTTTTTTCGTGTGAAAGTAATACATTGGCACTTTTTAACATTAACTGTTATATAATTATCCGTATAGAATTTAGCTAAACTATTCAAATCTGAATGTAATTTAACGCTGTCTGGTTCCGAATTGATTTAAAAAAATATTTTTGTATCATCCGCATACATAAGGTAATTCGCATATTTAATATATTTCCCTATGTCATAAAGGTAAGCTTTATAGAAAAGTGGGCCTAAATGGGATCCCTGCGGGACGCCAGAAGGGACTTCTACAAAGTCTGAACAATGTCCTCCAATAACTACTGCTTGCGACCTTTTCGTAAGATATGATATATCCATCTAAACAGATCGCCATAAGATTGAAAAAGGAATGTTGCGATGGTTTGGACATTTAGAACGTATCGTGTAAGAATGAATGGAGATATCGGTAGGGGACGCCCAAGACAGACATACGCCGACCAAATAGGTGACGTACTAAAAAAGGGCCCAATTAAAAGAACCCATAACCGGCGAGCATGTATGATGAGGTTAATGAATGTCGAGGAAGCAAAGAGGTTTTTTTTTCGCCGTTTCGCTCGTCTTGCACCGAGCGTGGTCGCGGAGAGACGTCGGAAACAAATAGGTATTTATACCTTAAATAAGTTAAGTTAACGCGATTAAGACCCGCTTAATGATTTTGTATTCACATGTCTTTCAAGAACATTATGGAGAACTCTCAGACATGCAGGTGTCCTCACGATGTTTTCCTTCACCGTTTAGCAAGCGATTATTAACAATTTAATACGCACATAACTTCGAAAAGTCATTGGTGCATGCCGTGGATTCGAACCCGAGACCCTCTGCGGACCTCTCTATTATCAATATTTGAACGTAAATTACCAAAATTATTAAAAGAAAACCGTGTGAAGTGCATTAAGCTTTACAACGACTAAACAAATTACGGTCCCCGTGTAATGAATATGTCTGCGATCTATCAGAATTAGAAGACCCTTTCCCTGTCACTCATATGATCGATGTGCGGAAATGAAGACGATATTTTTCTAAGAGTGGGTGATATAACGTGGAATCGGTTCATACTTGATCACTGTGTCACCACACACATACACCCACTTATACATGTGTGCCGTGTTTATAGGCAAGGAGAAATTTATTTCAATTTCACCAATTCAAAATTAGTTTTAAAATTAATTATTAGTATTGGTAGTACATTGGTGGTACAAAGTTCTACGTGTCCACCTTGATATATGTACATATATCAAGGTGGACACGTAGACCTTTTTACCATTCTTAGTGCCTAGGGGATAAGTATTACAACCTTACCGTAACTGTATAAATTGACTTGTCACTGTGTAGTGTGTACCTTTTAGTAAAATGTTTATCGGAATTAGTATATTTCGCTGATTTTTGAAGTGCCAATATTACAGCACTATTACAAACACTTTAATGATGGATACAGTCATCCGCCGTGGTCATCGATGTTGTAGCCATCAGTGTTCAGTACTGCTATGCTGAAATGTTCCAACACAATAAGTTCACGGTATAATATAATAGGTACATATAAAATAATATCATCCTTGTTATACCTTTGCTGTTGTCGTAATGTGGGATTTTTATTATAATTTGTGATCTAAATATATTTTATGATCAATTAATAGACAAGTACTACCTATAAACTTAACTTGCATCAACATTGCTTTCTGAATCTACTTAGACCTTATATTAATGTTTATAGTGAATAAAATATAAAACTGGCAACCTAATAATGAGATTAAAAAAAAAAACTTTAAATTTAGAATAAAAGAATATCTTAATATATATATTTCTTGTGTGCATGTGTATGTCACTGAACTCCTCCTAAACAACTGGATCGATCTTGATGAAATTTTTTGTGTGTGTTCAAGGGGACTTGAGAATGGTTTAGATTTACATTTTAGTCCACTGGAAAATGTTTTTTACTTAATTTTTAATTTGTAAGTAGTTGTGGATTTTGGAATATTTCACATTGGAACCCACGGACTGCGCTGCTGTCGCAGTGTCAAATCTTATATTAATAATTTTGTCAAGGAGTACATCTAAACCTTACTTGAATAATAAAACATAAAAATAAAGATTTCGAGTCGACTACATATATCCACAAAATTCGGATTGTCGAGTATTTTGTTAAATTCTAATGGTTCTAACAGACAAATCATAGTCGCCATATTGGCCACTCTAGCGAAACGTCACAGATACCGGAGAACATTTTGAGTACTACTTAGTCTTAGTACTAAGTAGTTTGTATGTGTAAATACTTTTTGCTGTTATATTTCTTAAACAGTTAAAACTCTCACGTATAAATGACATCTGAGAGTTAAGACGACAATAATTATAGAAGAATCCGTCCAATAAAGGAGATTTGTGTTACTCCCAACATAGATATACAATAACTAGAGAACCCCGAATTTACGCGAGCGAAGCCGCGGGCAAAAACTAGTAATAATATAAAATAAAATATGTTAATTATTAATAAAAGCTTACCTCAGAGTGGTAGTGTTAGTTTAGTCAGATTAAAAAGAATCAAAGGCGAGGAATTTGACGTCGTGAAATTTTCTGGAGTATGAACCGGTCTGTTTCAATTTCACGGGGCGTTTGTTGGGCGACAAAGATACCCAGAGGTGTCATTTCGCAGAGAGTACCCAAACTTATGAGATAAGATGTTTTTTTTTATAGCCACGGGCAAAGTTTTCTTTTCATGTCTATGTAGTAAGTAAATGACGAGGTTTGCTGGATTGATGATGTTATTAGAAGTTTTATATGAAATGAAACACGAGATATATTACTCGTCCTGCGTACTGTTTTGAAGGGATATTCTCATTTCATATGTATAAGTTACTCAAGTGGTATCTACTTTTACTGGAGGCGCTTCGCTTTACGTTAGTTCCTGTATTTAAAATATTAAATATCTTCGCTCAAATCGATTGTAGTCGTTTTACATAAGTTTAATTTATATTCATATTATGATACTGATAAAAATAAGTTATTCATTGGTTACGAATTAAGCAAATCTATTGATAAAGACCATCTAAATCACCAGTCCAATCAGTTTGCCAGTATGTTAAACTAACAATACTTTGTTCTGAATAAAATAACGTTAAAATATTATTGGAATAAAAATAAACAACAACAATATTAAACGCCTATTCCTTAACGAATTTTTAGATAAACTTTTAGTAAATGGACGACATATATACCTAACTTCACGGAAATCCAAATATTTCTCAAGACATTGAAAGCAAAGACAGTGAGCGAGGAAGTAAACACGGGCAAAAATATAAAGCTCTCGCACACGATCTTACAGTAGCTACCGGACAGAATCAACGTCTTAAACTGTAAAAGTGTGAAAATACTGGCGTGGAGAGGCGCGAGGGTACACAATTCCGCTTCATCCAACGCTAGTGTCTGAGTGCAAAGGCGTGTCGGGTTGCCGGCCGGCCGCCGCTTCGGCCTCCGTGAAAACTCAGCGCTCTCCGGAAAATATGGCCACTGATGGAACCTTAATGTTTCCGACTTGGCTCGCCACTTGCGGTCAGCAGCGACAGTCTTCGATGCCTATAAAAGTTCACTTCTAATAAAAATGTAGTGACGCGCACTAATACGTTTTGCTTTTAATGGATGGTGGACTGGTGGTGCAAGAAGTTTAAGATGGGTTTTGTTTGTTTATTGTGTTGGGTTTTTGTTAAATATAGAAAAAACGTAAACTTTCTGGGATAAAAATGCTTCATTTATTTTCTGTTTTTAAATACAATCATTAATAAACATTCTTGTGTAAGTTTAGTATGTTAATCTATTTTGCTGTTACAAACAATATGTATGGCGTTTATCGATACATATATCTACTAAAATAACTGTAAATTACAGTAAAAAAAAATAAGTGATGGGAATAATTTTAGTTTACCGGTTATTTAATGAAAATTCCAATATTAAATTAGAATTTTTGATTAATTTATATGTTCTTTTTTATATAAGAAATTCAAAATGTGATGAATTATAATAGCAATTGAATAAGTTTAACCGTAGAACTAACTGTATGTAGTTGAAATGTATATCACACTTTTTGTGTAAAGATTTTACGTAATTAATTTTATATAATTTATTAAGCTTGATTTTACTGCTAATGTTTAATATGTATTTTAATCTTTCAATTAACCAGGATATAAATTGTGTTATGAATTCATGTTAAATTAACGACAAAGTGGTTGAACACTTACATAAAATGCCTTTGGTATTAAGTGAAAATTATATTGCAGGAAGTTTAAAAATAAATAAATAAAACGTATTGATAAGCCAACGTATCAGAGGTTATAGGATAGGTATAGATTTTATGTATGTAAAGATTATTTAAATAAATTGAACATTTTCATAAGTACTTTAATCTGCTGTTCGCTGCCCATCCAAGATAAACATTATTTCTCGAAATTCAAAAGATCTTACACACAAATACCTTCCCCATCTAAATTCATTACGCCGGGGTCAGCAAAAAAATAAACGTGGCCTAGAGTTTTCGATATGCGATTTAAACCGGTCCGCGAACTCATTAGTGGATGTATGTACGTCGGCCTGGCCGTCCGGGACGTGTGATTGACACAACGGAAATGATTTTGCCCGCCGCCGGCGCCAGCGCTATCTCTCAAAAGGTAATATACCCTCTCATTTGTTCAACATATTTGATATTTATACAAGATACGGTAAACAATGCGGTTTTGTGCAGCTGCTTTTTATAGGCAGGTTACTAAGTCTTTAAGTGGATCCTTTTAGATGTCAAATTGCTGGGAAGTGGTAGTCTATCTGGTAACTTTGTTGACATATTAAATGCTAGCTTTTGCTTGTACGTGGTCTAAAAAAGTCCTAATATGTAATTGTAAAACCAGATAGCAAATGAGCCTGTGCCTAATAAAGTTTCTTCAACAGTCTTCGCCTGTCTCCAAATTAAATTCCATCGAGATCGGACTCTAGTAAAATTGGTATGTATTTTGCCATAAAATTCACATACGGTGATATCATCACTGCCAGTTGCACTCGAAAGCATCTTAGATGTAAACATAAGTAGGGTGAATTGTATTTTTCATTTATTTAATATAATAACAATATTTATTCTTAATCTCTTTCTAAATAACTTCTTAATCCGTCACAACACGTCCGTGTGGTGACGGATTAAGAATACGGAATGTATATATCATATCATCCCATAAGTGTCGTAAGAGCCGACAGAGAATATAATAATATTCTACCAAATACACACATCACCATCTAGTCCCAAACTAAGCAGAGCTAGTACTAGACA
Organism: Euclidia mi; assembly: GCA_944739405.2. Classification (NCBI taxonomy): domain Eukaryota; kingdom Metazoa; phylum Arthropoda; class Insecta; order Lepidoptera; family Erebidae; genus Euclidia; species Euclidia mi. Next base: position 61,282,377 of record OX123185.2, read on the forward strand.
ATGGATAAGCAAACATATATCCTTTTTTTTGCAAATACATACATATTATACCTGCCTAAAAACACCCAGGACAAGACAAACAAAATATTCAAGCCCAAAAATGTTTGTCTTGAGTGGGAATAGAACGCGCGAGTTTCACCGTCAGTCACTCTCCGGCTACGCCACCGCTTCGTCGATTACTATCTATTAATGTATGAGTCCAATAAAGCATATTTTATACAAACTACAGTCCAAGCCAGGAATTTGAGTAAATTTGTTTAGAGCTTCTATAACTTTGGGTTCAATAAAGTGTTTATAAACTCTCTCTGAAACAAGTTTTACAATGAAAACTTAATTTAAAGCTGTGTTGGCTAACTTTTGCTGTTATCGAACAAACAGGTCTTGTAAATTGCACACTGACTTAAATATTTGATTCCTGCTTTATTGTACCTTAAGTACAACAAAAGTATTTAGTTTAGGAACAATTTAATATCAGTGCAGTTAACATTTGGTAAGTAATTTGAAATCTGATGGGTATTTTTCTAATTATAGTTGAGTTGGAATGCCTCACCTTCGTTTTTACTAAAATCGATTCTTTATTAAAAAAAACATGTTTGTAGTGCAATGCATTTAGCTAGGTAGAAATTGTAAATCTTTGTTAAATAAGTAATTATGTAAATAACGTAATCCGTTTATAAATGTCGATAAGCACACTATTTGCACACTTATTTGTATGACTACATACTATGAAACTGTGGATTCAAAGGGAAAGAAGAAATAATATAAAAATATAAAATTTGTAAAAAGTATCGAATAGTCACGTACATTCAGCGCACAAATTATGTCAAACCCGTTACTAATATTCCATGAGACAACGTGATAATAATTACCTAAATTTTAACAACAAACCGAGTTTAACTTTCTGAAGATGTATCCCATAAAATTAAAAAAATAATAGACTCCACAACAATAGAATCCCATGAAATGAAAATATATACAAAACCGAGGTCTAACGTACAAAACCGGTCAAGTGCGAGTCGGACTCGCGCACCGAGGGTTCCGTACAAACCTATAGGTAGGTATATTAAATTATTTAAAAAAATATGTGATGTAAGTACCTTACAAAAAATTTAAGGTTTTCGAAATTTTTCCTATGTGCTTCCTATGTGATATAATAATAATATAATATTCTACCACATTCACACAACACCATCTAGTCCGAAACTAAGCAGAGCTTGTACTATGGGTACTAGATAATGGATAAACATACATATATACTTTTTTTTTGTAAATACATACATATTATACATAGAAACACCCAGACCAAGACAAACATCCATGCTCATGCACACAAATGTTTGACTTGAGCGGGAGTCGAACCCGCGACCTTCGGCGTAGCAGTCGCTTACACTACCGCGGCGCCGACCGGTCGTCAAATGTGAGATTCTAGATCGACTGGAAGTACTCTTTAGTTTTGACTTGAGCATTTCATATGAATTTCAATTTTATATCTCTATGGGTTCATGAGGAAAGGGGGAGTACCTACCTTTAAAATTATTAAAATATTTTAAGTATATGACGTGAATAAAAATTTACGCTTTTCGCAATTTTTCCTTTATTTGTGCTATAAGACGTTGCTTCGTGCCAAATTTCAAGATTCTGAGTTCACGGTAAGTACCCTAGGTTTTGATTCCCTTGCGAGTAGTTGCGAGTTTGAAAATATGCTTTAATTGCTGTTTCTGTTGATTGCATTGACATAGAAGTTTGATTTTATTACAGCTTAACTATATTACTATTTAAAATAGGCTTGAGTATTTGATATAAATTTCAACTTAATAACTTTACACGTTCATGAGCAAAGAGGTTGTAACTGGTGTTATGTTCTCTAATCTTATAATGTATTATATGCTGTAACTCAAAACTTACATTTTTGGAAATTTTTCCTTGTGCTATTAGAAGTTGCCTCGTACAAAATTTCAAGGTTCTAAGTTCACGGGAGGTACCCTCTAGGTTTTGATTCCCTTGTGAGTTTCGAAAATTTGCGAGAATTAGCGGCATAAACAGCTGTATCTTTTGATTGTGTTGGCTTAGAAGTTTGAATTTGTTACAGCTTAAAGATTTTATAAACGTCAGTAGTTGATATGAATTTCAATTTAATACCTCTAGGCGTTCATAAGGAAAGGGCTAGTAATTTTTGTTTTTGTTTTCTGATATAACTAAAAATGTACGGTTGTCGCAATGTTTCCTTTATCTGTGCTATAAAACGTTGGTTCGTACCAAATTTCAAGAATCTGAATTTACGGGAAGTACCTTGTAGGTTTTGATTCCCTTGCGCGTAAGTGGCGAGAAAATATGCGGCTTTAATTGCTGTTTTTTTATTGCGTTGACATAGAAGTTTGATTTTGTTACAGCTTACAGGTATTATGGATCTGAGTATTTGATATGAACTTCAATGTAATACCTTTACGCGTTCATGAGAAAAGGGTAATAAGTTTAAAATTATTAAAAATATTTTTATGATATGATTTAACTAAGAGTTTACGGTTTTTGCAATGTTTCCTTTATCTGTGCCATAAGACATTGCTTCGTACCAAATTTCAAGATTCTTAGTTCATGGGAAGTACCCTGTAGGTTTTGAGTATCGAAAATTTGTGGAAATTTGCAGCATAAACGGCTGTATCTTTTGATTACGTTGGCTTAGAAGTTTGATTTTTCCACAGCTTCTAGGAACAGTAGACTTGACTATTTGATATAAATTTCAGTTTGATACCTCCACGTGTTTCTGAGACAATAGGTCTTGTCAGACGGACGGACAACAAAGTGATCCTATAAGGGTTCCGTTTTTTCATTTTGGGGTACAGAACCCTAAAAACATAAAAAATACAACGACATTCAAAATCTTCTCCTTTTTTGTAGTCGGTTGGTAACCGACAGAGTAACACATCCGCCAATTTTCCAACAATTTCATAGCTTATAAAACAAATAACTATAAACATCGACATCAAATTTTTGTTTGCTCAAAGCCCAAAAGGCTCTATGGAAACAATTTCCTAGAGATGATACCGTGGGGTGAAATAAACTGTAACAGCAAGTGGAAAAATCCGTAAAACGATTTCGTGAAAATTAATCCGATCGGCCACATTCGTGCAAAAAATACGTTGCCTTTATGAAATAGGCAGCCTTAAACGTTTGTAGGGCCATATGTAGAGATTGATACATCATTTCTTTTTTTGCGAGACCTGTGTACGTCGGCATTCCCATCTAGCTTTACTTTTTGGTCCAAGTTTAAAGCAAACAATTTGATTAAATTTCTGCTTGTGTTCTTGCTTGCTTTTGCTTTAAGCTGTCATGGTGTAATCGAAATGTATATTTTAAATGACACAGCTTGTCGTGATTTTCCATATTAAAGTATTAGTTCCATGTTTAGTGTAGAGGATAGTTCTGTTCTTTACATTTTCAGTAATCTTTTTAAAAATGTACGTCGTCTTTTACTCTTTTCGACGCAAGGAAAAATCAACCGAACATCCTTTTGCATTTATAATACAAGCTGTGCATAGCTGCAGTTTCAGCTTCGTGCTTTAATAAATAGTTTAATAATTGAAACAGCATGTACAAATATTAAGATAAAATATTGTCACTCATCATTAATGTGTGTTTTTCCGTTGGATTTGCATAGCTATTAGTGTTAAATGTCCAACGGTACAGTCTCTTGCATTATACCAATTAAAAGACATTTAAAATATCTAATAAACTTTTTTTAAATAAATTTAACAGTTTATAATACGAATATTATACCTACATATTAAATAGTAATCGCAGTTCCTTATACCAGAAATTAATTGAAAGTTGAATTTAAACTTTAATTTGGTTCATTCTGTAAATCGCAACTTTCTTTTCTCTTTTAAATACTGAGAAAATAAAAACAAACCCGCTTCGAGATCATCAGTATACTTGCGACATACCTACGTGCCCAATATCGCCTCATATGTCCCCATCTATCACATTTGACAGGAACAACTAGTGCCAGGGTACACCAACCGTGTGACTCATCGCGATGAATGATACTGGGTGTAGTGTCTCTGATAACACGACGTGCGATGAGAGAAATATGCTCGGCACTTCAATACATCCGTCAAAATAAATCAACAGTTGTTTGCGGTATCGAATGGGCAAAGATATTGGTGTAAATAAAAACGGGTACTGACCCGTAATGTAAGCTTTCACGATAAAAATCTATGATAGACACGGTCTCCTGGGCCAATTATTTACATCACTGTAAATATAAATAATGAAACGGCATCCGTGGTCCAGTAGATAGCATATGCGTCTGCTCATCGCGTCGCTCAGCGGTCTCGGGTCGGGCAAAAGTCTTACTAAGTTTTCCGAAATCTCAGTAGCACCACGGAGTCTAAAAATGTGCCAGATAACGGGGATAGGCTCGCCCCCTATTACGCGAAACCTAATGGAGGGGTGTAAAAATTCTGAAGGCGAAATGTCGGTGTAATATTACACCTCCGCCTATAAACCCCTTCAGGCGTGATATTATATAAAATAATACTATAAATATCAGCCCAATTACTAGTGATCAGTAAGCCTGCATGACTGCTGCGTATAATGAATAATTAGCCAAAGGTTCCCATTTTAAAACCACCTATGTGCGGTTTTCGAAGTTGTGTAGTATATAGTCAACTAAAAAGCTCAGTGTCTCTATTATTGTATTTACTTATTACATCTATGTATCAGCACAGACTCCCTTCATTCTGATAGTTTCTTTGAAGCCAGAATAATTAGATTAGTTTTAATTTACACTAGACTTTACCCGCGGTGTCGCCCGATCCATTTATACCTACACCTTAACCATTTACGGTAGCATATGATATGCGCCCATTAATTTTGACTGTGCGTTGTCTGTCAGTTAGTAACGCAAGAATCTGTATATATACAGATAGATTTTGTGACTTTTTGGTTCTTCAGAAATAAGTTTTCAAATCTCATTTAATTCACAAGTCACAGTTGCCAAAGCAAACAAATATCAAGTAGAATTTTAACTAGTTACAAAAGAAGACGAAGTTGGGTGGCCGCAGTGAGCATCAACATTTAATAAAACGGGATTAACTCGTTTAAAGTACGATTGAATTTTTGAGTTGAGCGAGAGGCAACCTTACTAAGTTGGCGCCTTACCAGATCATAATATTTTGATTGCTATTTATTCATTATCCTTTAGGACTGTCCTTTGAATATAAACGTCATTATACCTTTTAAAGGCTATACTATTATTATAAAATAGCATGTCTGCTTTCTTTTATTGATTAGTGATGACAGATGACAACTTTCTGTTGTAGCTATAATATATTTAGCCGAAGTTACGTATAGGATAAGATGGAAACCATCCCATCGTAGCCAGATTTGAAAACCTTCCATGTCAAGCCACGCACAATGTAGGGTTCCGTAGTACCCATTACCCGATGTCCAAGTTAAAGGATAATTGGACTCAAGTGATGTCAATTTTTGTTTCTTTTTAAAAGCAGTTTTTTTCTAGACCTTCAAGTTTCATAAGATCTTCTTGCTAATTAACGCTAATTCCATTGCATCCAACTTTTAGAAATGTGGTGATACAGCGTGTATTACCTAGTGTTACTTAAATATTTTTTCTATGAATAGAATCTTATTTATTGTTTAGCTACTATGAATACATTTCTGTGAAAATGATTAATGTAATGAATACAGTTATTGGATAGTAGTTGTCGTCTAGAAATGAATATTTTCAGTAATAAAAGCGCCAGTAAAATTAATAAAATTTCTAGGAATCTTAGTTTGTTACCAGCCTGTATCAAAACCCAACTTAGGAATTAGTTTCTCCTAAAGGTTACGGAGGCAATTTGGAGAAGGTTAATTGTGGTTGAAGAACAATATTTTACCCAATAATTTCAATATTTTTAATGAGATTCTGTTCACGTTATTACTTCTTCAATACTCGATTAAATTATGATTATCTGAAATTAATATACCTACTGAGCGACACCAACGTGGTGATACAGGTGAGAGTGCCTAAAAATATATGTATTTTCAATTTGAACGCGATAATCACCCCAAATCACTTACTAAGGTAACAGTCCAAGTGAAACATACGCGAACAAATAACATGTAATTATAATAAACAATTCAGCTCAAAACAAGCATCTAAAGATACGTCAAGCATTAAGTATTGAAGGTGAAAACACACATTCTCGGACTAATGTTCATTGTAAAGGCAACAAACAACCCCCAATCAAACTAACGCCCGACCGCAATTTGTTTGAAGCAGAGAAATATTGTGTTCCTTAGTGTTGGGCCGTTGGCCTCGTGTGGCCAAGCCACGCTAATGTTACCACGGACGTTGAAGATAAAGGAAGCTAAATATTAGTGGAAACACTACCGGGTTTTCGCTAATTTTACTCAGCTTACAATTGTTGGAGTTATATTGTTTTACTCATGCGAGTGGGCTTGACTTATTGGTCCGGTAACATAAATGTAAGCTTTATATATAGGGTTGCCTCTTCCAAGTTAATGCCTAGAATCGTACGAAGTCTTTTTCTGGAAAATGTTCTCAATGATGCTTATGAACCAGACGATAACAAACTAACGAAATGTGTCATGTATACTCACCACATGGTTATTCATTGGTTAAGATAAGAAAAAGAAGAACTTCAATGAAATTTTGACGACAATTAACTATATAACATACAAAATAATTTAGCAGGTCTTAATGGCGTAAAATTAACTTACTAAGGTATAAAAGGTACCTATTTGTTTATTTGATAAAATCGACAATTAACTAGTTCTAGATAAATCTAATATCTTGGTACGTTAGAGAAAAAAAAAATTAATGGATTCACAGATAATATTCAGGTAAGTTCTTAGAGATTCGGTTATATCTTTTAGGTTATTATTTTTTTAATAGTCTCACGCCTGTATCCCCGAAGGGGTAGGCAGACGTGTAAATATTACACCCACATTTCGCCATGAATTTTTAGTTCCCACGTAATAGGGGGCGAGCCTATTGTCGTTACCGGTCACATCACCAGACTCCGGGCTGCTACTTAGTATGCGGAAAAACCCAGTAACACTTTTGCCCGACCCAGGAATCGAACCCGGGACCTCCGATCAGCAGTCGCATACGCTATCCACTGGACCACGGAGGCAGTCAAGGTAATTTTAGTTAAGGTTATTTTCTTAGGTACAATACCTATAAGTTTGATATAATTTATCTATGCTTATATTGTTAAACTGAAGAGTTTGTTGAATTGGTTAAATGCTCTAATGACAGGAATCATTATTTTTGTGTTAGCTTAAAAATACTCAAAATATTTATAAAACGTAACAAGCATAATAAATTCGCAACACAGCATACAAAACAAACAAAAGTGAGGAATGTCTTTACGAGGATTCGTCCATTGTGCAATAATTTGACAAGGGTGAGAGTGGCAGAGGGCACTCGCCTAAACTCATTACCATTAATGAATTAATACACGCTGTGGGCCAAAAATCTCAAATCATACTATTAACCCCTTGTATGCCGGAACGCAGATCTACGCGAGACACAATAGCTTTTTAATTGTGTCTGGTATTCCGGCATACAAGAGATTAAAGAGCCATGTTGCGGAGATTTATTAGGAATTTATGTAGAATACCTTTGGTTTTAGATTAGATAAAGCTGATATTCTGTCATATCTGGTTGGACTAGTAAGCGGATACCGGGCTCCTAGGTGTGTAAATCTTGGCTGCAACCGAGATAACGCTAGGACGATGATGATAATGACCTTTGGTTTTAGATTATAACACAATGCTACAAAATTGAACTTTTTTTTGTTGTATGAGATTTTTTACTTGTTGTTTACTAATTTAGGCTCGCTTATTTTAAATCTACACTCAGATTTTTTCTAGCAGCTCTAGTGTAGGAGATACAGATACCCCCTTAAAATGTATCTACGCTCCGTTTGAGTGTTGAAATCGCTATCATCAACGTCTTACTAGGTTATGTTCCCTTTTTGCAATGGTTTCGTCTAGTATCGTCGATCTGTGTAACCAATCCAAATATACTTTGTTACATTTCTGTCAAATATACATTAAAAAATCTGTGTAAATGTGTCAGACATCGTAAAAAATGCCTGCATGGAGTATTTTCAACGTCCATGGGAAACAAACGACAAGCCCTAGATACCGAATATAGTGTGTTAAACGTGTGTGGAATCTTTACGGCTATGGAAAAATAACAATCAATCAATCTGATAGGGATCTCTTGAACCTCATTAGTCCTATGATTTGGCGTGAACCGTGGCACCACGACGATTGTCATTTCTGCGTTGTAAACATAACTAAGGAATTAACTCTCAAAATCAGTCCAAATGGGTTTATCCTACTGTGCTGTCAGTTACTAAGACCTATCCTGCCTTCAACTGATACATTAGAACTCCAACCAAGTACATCTCGGGTATGCCCGCACCAAATTGTTCAACGAATGGAGGAAAGTGACACAAGCTGCAAAGATCGTTCCTAAAATTATGTGCTAATAAGTTAAAAGCTGGAATTTTCGAGGGAATTCAAATCAGAAAATTAATAAAGGATGTCGATTTTACTAAAAGTATAACAACCCCTGAAAAAAATGCCGAGAATAATTTTGTTGGGCTCGTAAAAATCTTTTTGGGAAATAAGAACCCTGTCGACTTTCCTGACCACGTCAAGCAGTTACTATTACATTTTCAGCAACTTGGACGCAACATGAGCATTAAGGTGCATTTCCTTCATAGCTACCTCAATCGATTTCTTAAAAATCTTGAATATTTAAGTGAGGTGCAGAGAGAACACTTCCATCAGGATATTCGCACTATGGAGGAGCACTACTAGGGCTATTGGAGTGAAAGTATGATGGCCGACTACTGTTGGATTACCCAGAATAGAAGTAAAACTCCAACCCATTCAAGAAAGTCACATAAAAGTTTTGTTCTAATTAGATAGTTAAATAAATTGTAATATGACAGGAATTCATGATTTTCTTTCAAAAATAGCTTCCCTTCGTATCACAAAAATTAGAGCTGCTGGCAAAGATCTGAGTACAGAATTGGAATTAGGGTAGCAAATGCAGTTAAATCCATAAAAAACATTCCATTCAACCAGAATGCTGTAGTGCAGTGTAATTATATGGGTGCATTCGGGCATAGTGGCAGCGGTACCCAAGTAGAGAGACTAAGGACTGCTACGTAGAGGTAATCGAGTTCAAACCCACGGTGCGCAAATTAAAGAGCGTCATCATCATCATTATCAGCCTGCCATAGTCCACTGCTGCATATAGGCCTCTCCAAAGGCACGCCACTGAGCCCAATTTTTGATTTACGATTAAAGTACGTATAGAATGTTAACTATCGCTTACTAAACACGGAAGAAGGAAAACACAGTGAGTAAACCTGCATGTCTGAGAAATCTCTCAACGCGCACTTTTAGTCAGCGTGTAAGGCTATAGCGTAATTTCTCATAATGACTAGAGGTCTGTGTGCAGTAGGGAGCTAATAATGATGAATTCCGGCACATCAAATGGAAAATTAGAAGTACTTTTTCAAGCATTTTTTATATATTATTTTTATTATAGTACGCGCCAAGCGTGCTGCCGTATCACTTGATGGTAAGCAATTACCGCTGCCCATGGACACCCGGAACACCGATAGGAGTCACACACAAGTGCGTTTCGGCCTACGGGATGGGAAAAGTAATAGGAAGAGGAGCGGGATACGCTCACAGAACGAAACGCAACAGTGTAGGTACTGTTACTTCACGTCGATATTCTGTGAGCAGCAGATAGGTAATCTGGGGTTTCGTAGGGATAACGATTGATACTGATTAGGTACTAAGGCCTAAAATCAAAGCGCATTGTTTCACTGAAGGCTGTACATCAGAAAAAAGACCAGACGTCTACAAGATTATACTCTAGATTCACAAGCGGTCTACGAGTACAAGACAGTTGTAACTCGTCAGCTTTCTAAATGTAGCTCGTCAGTCCCCATCAGTAAATAGGGCTTAGTCGCCCAAATCAATGCTCGTATTATAAATGCACTAGACGATGCCCGCGGTTACACCCGCGTTATTTAAGGCTACTGCTCTGCTCCCGTCGCTCAAAGCGTGATGTTATATAATCTATAGCCTTCCTCGATAAATGGGCTACCTAATTCTGAAAGAATTTTTCAAATCGGACCAGTAGTTCCTGAGATTAGCGCGTTCAACCAAACAAACAAACAAACTCTTCAGCTTTATATATTAGTATAAGATAAGTGTGTTTGCTTATCATTCTTTCACGTCACAACGAAGCAATAATATGGTTTGATTTGGAGGCTGGAGAGTAACATAGGCTATGTTTTACCACGATAGCCGACGCACACGCGAGCCATGGGCAAAGTCGAGTATTATAAAATTGAAAATGTGTTTGTTTGTCCATCGTTCACGCAAAAACGAATAAACGGATTTTGGTAAATTTTGAACTAACATAGTTTAAATTGTTGCGATAAACTACACCTACGAGTTAAACCGCGGTCAAATTCTAGTTAAAAAGAAATGACTTGATTTTAGATCGTCAGAAGTAGGTACCTAATAAAAACACAATAAAATATTTTAAATAATTATAAAACATCTTTACATCTGAATAGTCCCAATTACTTTTGCAAAGATCTTTCGAATTGAGTTAATATAACAGACATAGTTAGACTTAATAAACGATCTGAAACTTTTCAGAATTTCCAGGCATAGTACTTACTTCATAACAGTAATCATTTGTAAAAATATTATTGGCGATTAGGTTTGAGTATCGAAATACAGTCTCATTTGAAAAATCACTTTGCCGTATCTTTTTTAACAAATTACGAATGAACTTGAAATAATCTGGAACAACTTTATATTGTAATGGGTTTGTTACGTTTAGATTCGCAATTCGGTGATTAAGAAAAGAGGTTTCTGACTGAAAAAGCCACGATTAATCGTTTATTTAGGTCTTAGCAGTGTAAGGTCCTTAGAGTGCCGTGCTATGCCTAAAAATTAAAGGACCATGTATACATTTTCAAACCATCGATTCAATTAAATCAGTCAAATAAATCGTTTGCTAGGCTATCCACGCAACCTCAAAAATACTTATAAAATATTCTATATATCATCTATGTTTGCTAGAAACTGCACAGTGCACAAGAGCGTTGCAGCGCGCCAATAACTCACAACTTAAGCACATAACCAATATAGGAGCAACAAGCAACTGTTGACGTACCCGTGTGATCCCATGGAGACATAGCGTAGCAATTTCCTCGCCATAGATACAACACACAGACATACGAGCCAATTACTGGAAATACCCAACGTATCAAACCCTACTATTTATAGAATAACCTTTACGGATTTAATCGATGTTCACTCAAAGTTTGGGTTACGAATGATACCGTTCTGTTTACGCAATGCTAACTATAGCAACATAGCGGTTATGTTTCGTTGATATGGTATGAGTTATGGGTTGTTTTCGGTTTCGTTTCTACAAATGATTCCAAAATAAATAATTTTAATGTTTGAAGCAGACACGGAGTGTGAAATTTGAGTGTTTTATTTTGTATGTGTGTTTTTATTATTTTAAGCCCGTTTACCTAATAAGATATTCAGGGTGTAGATACTATTGTTTTCTCCAGTTTCATTATTAAATTGTTATTAATCTTCGGTTTCAATTGTTATGAAGTCAACGGTAGTTATGAGGTGTAAGTAGGTACCTTAGAATTTTCAACACTATTCACTGTATTCACCGCATCCTTTTTTATCACAAAAGATATACCTACTTTTTCAAATATACTTTCCGTACTGGAGTGCGTTTCATACATTTACGAGTTTAATTACAAAGAAAAAATTATACGTGTTAGGCTTGCACGTAAAACTATCATTTACATTGTGCATCCATCATATATGTATACAGATAGTAAGCACGAGACCCGGACGCACTCTTTGTTACTACTTTCAATAATTTATAAAGCTCAGTATTATTGTGTCGCGAAGAGTTTGTTTTTATAAAAATAAAAAAGAATTAATACAAATTTTGCTCTTATTTAGGTGTACTAACAGCCTTGGATTATATTTGTTTTGTATAATATTCTTGCTATTTTCTATAACGTTAACGTCGTCTACGTTTGTCATCTGCTGGCCCCCTTGATAGTATGAGGCAATCTTGGTTCACAAACTGTACTTTCAGTATAATTGTCAAAACATATTACGCTACTAAAGTGAAATAGTTATTTGTGCAACAAGAGAGCAAAGTTGTTTTTTGTTTCGAGTCTTGATTTTGAGTCCCGAGCAAGCGAAGGATTCTATGATTGATTCACGAGCGTAGCGAGTGAATCAAAGTTAGAATCCTGAGCGTGGTGAGGGACTCAACAGCACGAGATACAAAAAACTTTGCTCTCGTGTAGCACACATAACTTTTCACCACAGCAGTGAGAACACATATATTACTTAGGAGACATAGAAATGAACAGGAATAGATTGAATTCTGCATAATCACTTGTTGATTTAACTCTTCTGGTGTTAAAGTACAGTCATCATCGCTAGTTTCACTCATCTTTCTAGATTATTTTATATATTTATATAATTTAACACGTTACGCTATACCTACAGTATCAGCATCAGCGAAATTTTTATTCCCGCTACTTTTTTAAATCACGTTTTAATACCGCGTCCCTGATGTTTATTTTTCAAATGTATCATTGTTGTTATTCTAAATAAAAATGTATTGGTTAAATACTAATTTTATACTATTAATTAGACTTATTTTTATTAAAATCCACGATAGCGTAGCAATGACACGATAGCGTAGCAATTTCCTCGCCATAGATACAACACACAGACATACGAGCCAATTACTGGAAATACCCAACGTATCAAACCCTACTATTTATAGAATAACCTTTACGGATTTAATCGATGTTCACTCAAAGTTTGGGTTACGAATGATACCGTTCTGTTTACGCAATGCTAACTATAGCAACATAGCGGTTATGTTTCGTTGATATGGTATGAGTTATGGGTTGTTTTCGGTTTCGTTTCTACAAATGATTCCAAAATAAATAATTTTAATGTTTGAAGCAGACACGGAGTGTGAAATTTGAGTGTTTTATTTTGTATGTGTGTTTTTATTATTTTAAGCCCGTTTACCTAATAAGATATTCAGGGTGTAGATACTATTGTTTTCTCCAGTTTCATTATTAAATTGTTATTAATCTTCGGTTTCAATTGTTATGAAGTCAACGGTAGTTATGAGGTGTAAGTAGGTACCTTAGAATTTTCAACACTATTCACTGTATTCACCGCATCCTTTTTTATCACAAAAGATATACCTACTTTTTCAAATATACTTTCCGTACTGGAGTGCGTTTCATACATTTACGAGTTTAATTACAAAGAAAAAATTATACGTGTTAGGCTTGCACGTAAAACTATCATTTACATTGTGCATCCATCATATATGTATACAGATAGTAAGCACGAGACCCGGACGCACTCTTTGTTACTACTTTCAATAATTTATAAAGCTCAGTATTATTGTGTCGCGAAGAGTTTGTTTTTATAAAAATAAAAAAGAATTAATACAAATTTTGCTCTTATTTAGGTGTACTAACAGCCTTGGATTATATTTGTTTTGTATAATATTCTTGCTATTTTCTATAACGTTAACGTCGTCTACGTTTGTCATCTGCTGGCCCCCTTGATAGTATGAGGCAATCTTGGTTCACAAACTGTACTTTCAGTATAATTGTCAAAACATATTACGCTACTAAAGTGAAATAGTTATTTGTGCAACAAGAGAGCAAAGTTGTTTTTTGTTTCGAGTCTTGATTTTGAGTCCCGAGCAAGCGAAGGATTCTATGATTGATTCACGAGCGTAGCGAGTGAATCAAAGTTAGAATCCTGAGCGTGGTGAGGGACTCAACAGCACGAGATACAAAAAACTTTGCTCTCGTGTAGCACACATAACTTTTCACCACAGCAGTGAGAACACATATATTACTTAGGAGACATAGAAATGAACAGGAATAGATTGAATTCTGCATAATCACTTGTTGATTTAACTCTTCTGGTGTTAAAGTACAGTCATCATCGCTAGTTTCACTCATCTTTCTAGATTATTTTATATATTTATATAATTTAACACGTTACGCTATACCTACAGTATCAGCATCAGCGAAATTTTTATTCCCGCTACTTTTTTAAATCACGTTTTAATACCGCGTCCCTGATGTTTATTTTTCAAATGTATCATTGTTGTAATTCTAAATAAAAATGTATTGGTTAAATACTAATTTTATACTATTAATTAGACTTATTTTTATTAAAATCCAATAATAAATTAAACATGTAACATTTATTACAAATATCTTTTTTTTTTGCGTTGCCGTAGGTGTTTTCTTTGAGGTCGAATTTCAAAATCGAATTTCGAATTCGAAGGGTTTGTTTTTTCACTCACTTTTTATATGCATGTGAAAGAGACAGAGCACATTAAAATTCGAATGTTTCAAATTTATGGCTGAACAATGTCAATTCGTGACACTGAAGATTGAAAAATTAAAAAGCTACTTTTACTCACGCTCGAATCAAAATCGCGTTTTGTTCACTGTTGTCTCGCAGCAAAAGCGGCATGTTTGAGCTGCAGTGGTGAAAAAGAAATTTCCATAAAGCTACCTGTGGCAATGATTGGGCCTGCGGTTGTCCAATTTGCCAAACAACGCAGCGGATTGGAAAGAGATAGGTCACTGAAGTGATCAATAGGCTGCTACGCAAAGGATCTCGAATACATCCCGAATCCAAAGTTTGGAATTAACTTTTCAAATGAACTACATTATATATATTGTAAACTTATACTTCTAAATTTATAGTAAATATTTATTTATTTATTTATAGACTCACGCCTGTATCCCCGAAGGGGTAGGCAAAGGTGTAATATTACACCCACATTTCGCCATGAATTTTTAGGGTCCCACGTAATAGGGGCCGAGCCTATTGCCGTTACCAGGCACATCACCAGACTCCGTGCTGCTACTGAGAATTCGGAAAAACCCAGTAACACTTTTGCCCGACCCGGGAATCGAACCCGGGACTACTATCTATATATATAAAATTGCTTGGGCTGACGGATTCATCAACGCAGAGTCTAAACCACAGGGGCTAGAGACTTGAAATTTCGACAGTTGATGCGTTTTATGACGTAAGCACTCACTAAGAAGGATTTTTGGAAATTCCACCCCTAAATGGGTGAAATAAGGGATGAACGGTTGTATTGAAATCCGTCATTCTTAAAGCTACGCACATGAAACTTCAGATGTAAGTTTCTGGTAGAAAATAAATATACATTTATTTTAGGAATTTTGCAAGTCTACCCTCTAAGGGTCAGAAATAAATGTTGAAAGTTTGTATGGGAGGTCCGTCATTTTCAAAGATAGAAGCATGGAATTTTGGGTGCAAACTTCTGGTTAGAAATAAACAAACACGTGTTTCAGCGTTTTTGAATATCTACTTTGGAAAGGGTGAAATGGTGGTTGAAAGTTTATATGCGCAGTCCCTTCATTTTTAATGTTAAGCATGCCATTTCATATACGAACTACTGTTTATAAATAAATATACATGCCGACGCCAACCTAACCTTTAACACACAAATCCAAAACAACCCTCTTAGCATTTTTTGATTTGTGTAAAATTGATAATTTTGCTAAAACACTTCTTTATGTTGAAGTTGCATCGTTTTACGTATGGAAAAATAATAAATTCGAGAGAACAAAACGTGGCAATGACGTCAATGGGTGGCCGGGTATAAAGAAAGACCAGACGTTAGGTAGGGTATATACCATACACCCAAATAATACCTATTATTATTATCTTCGCCTTCTGCTTCACGAAATTCGTGGCCCTTCTTCCTTCTTAGATTTGAAAACTGTTAATGGAACGGTTCATCCCACACATCAGTTAGCATGTAAGGCTTTAGGCCTCCTAGAAGACGATAGGAACTGGGATGCAACAATGGAAGAAGTAGCACTTTGTGATTCTCCATTTAAATTACGCGAACTTTTTTCAGTTATGTTAATATTTTGTCAATTGTCAGATGCATTAAGTCTTTTGGAAAAGCACAAAGATGTTGGAAGATATACGACATCAAGTAGAAATAGAGTTACAACATGGTGATGGTAACTGTTTAGTTTGTATTGTCTACAACAGCTTACCTCAGCCACAAAGGTATAAAGCTGTCTTACAAAATAGAGACTATCGTCGGGAAATCAGTTACGACCCAAATATTTTATAGCAAGTCATCAGTACTAATGAAAAATCACTAAATGACGAACTGTTCAAGGTTTATCACGAAATCTTAAAAAACATCGAAAAAAGCACTGGTCAAATATTTTTCTTAGACGCTCCTGGGGGTACAGGGAAAACATTTTTATAAACCTTTTGCTATGTAGAATACGAAAAGAGCGTGGTATAGCTTTGGCAGTTGCTTCCTCAGGCATTGCTGCGACATTGCTGGAAGGTAGTAAAACAGCTCATTCTGCCTTCAAACTGCCTTTGAATTTGACACGAATAGAGACGCCTATTTGTAATATTTCAAAACAAAGTAATATAGTGCCAGTTTTAAAAGAATGTAAGTTAATAGTTTGGGATGAATGCACAATGGCGCATAAGGGTGGGTTTGAGGCGCTAAATAGGAGATTAAAAGACATCAGAGGAAATAATAACATAATGGGCGGCGTCATCGTGCTTGAACCGGTTAGTCGGAGGGACCGTAAACCTGAGGTGAGCAGGGTGCCAGCTTAAATGCCTTAGCTAAAAGGAGTTACGGACAAAGTTGGAACAGTACTAAAGAAATACTCCATTTAGAGTGTATATAGTCCGCTTTCCAAGATAGCACACAATCTGCGCAGCCCAAAGGATGTCATTCCTTTTCAGACACCTGGCGTCTACAAGATCGATTGCAGTTGTGGTAGTTCCTATATCGGACAGACCAAGCGAACGATTGCGGAAAGGGTCAAGGAACATACCGCAGTTGTGAAAAATCGACAAGTAAATAAGTCCGCTATAGCTGAACATTTATTGGAGTCTGGACCAAACCACTGGATAGAACTACATCAACCACAGGTCTTGTCCACCGAACGTCACTATTACTCCAGGATAGTGCGTGAAGCGGTTGAAATAAAAAAACACAAGAATTTCAACCGGGAGGATGGATTTAGATTATCAACAACTTGGAATCCAGTCATCAATAAGTGTAAACACCGCCGCAATGATACAGCTCAACAATGTGTAGACGTCATTAGTGTAGTGTGTCGAGGTACCGACAGTGCGGTTATTAAACAAAAACAAAAATCCAGTGAGGGTAGGTGCCAAAACCCGCACAACACAAGGACGGCGCTGAGCTCACCAGTCCCGCTGCGACCACGGCTGAAGCAAGTCAGCTGAAACGTTGGCAAAAAACCGAGGTATTTATGCTTTAAATATAAGATTTATCGCGAGTAAGACCCGCTATATAACCATGAAGGTATAGATAAACATGGAGGCCACAGCTGCAACAAAGCCTTGAGTCAAATACCTACATTTCTCTATCTCACTCTCTGTGGTCTGACCTCTCATTTTAGCGTGGATTTAGTATGCCTCCCATCAGCCTCATATTCTCTTCCGGGGTACCACCTAATTAGAAATGATCGTGCGGTTGGTGCTGGTGGCGGGGTTGCTATATACCTACGTGCTCAAATTCCTTACCGTATAGCAAGCATCTCGTCACAACCCCCACCCTCGAATGCCGGCGAGCATCTCTTTTTAGAAGTGGAACTAAATTGTACTAAAGTTCTTCTAGGTGTTTATTATTCTCCTTCGTTACGTTTAAATTTTTTCCCTTCTTTTGAACATATCCTAGAAACTTTGGTACCTTCTTACAGTCACACAATTATAATGGGCGATTTTAACACCTGTCTCTTAAAACAGCATAGTCGTTCCACCATATTTGAGCGTATTTTAAATTCTAGTAATTTATCTATTCTTCCCCTTAATGCTACACATCATTTTCCAAACTCTGTACCTTCTCTTCTTGATCTCATTTTCACTTCTTCCCCTACTTTTGTTGCCAAGCATGGTCAGTGCTCTGCAGATGCGTTCTCCTACCATGATTTAATATATATTTCCTATAAAATACGCCCACCAAAGGCAAAACCGAGAACTATTATGCAGCGCAATTTCGGGGGTATGGATCGGTTGAAGCTCTGCGCAGATGCCCGTAGCATTGATTGGTCTCCTATATTCTCATCAGACTGTGTAGATGACAAAGTACAAATACTTACAGATAAATTAACTCAGCTGTACGATAAGCATGCACCAATCCGTGCCATTAAATTAAAACATCTACCTGCACCTTGGCTCACTGATGAAATCAAAATATTTATGTCTAAGAAAGCTGCTGCCAAGGCGAAATATAAATGTCGTCCAACCCCTGTGAATTTGGAAAAATACATTAGTGCCAGGAATCTCTGCAATAAGGTGTGTAGGAAAGCACAGCGCCACCATATTCACAAATCGGTTGAAAATGGAGATCCAGTTAAAATCTGGAAATTTCTGAGAACCTTGGGAGTTGGCAAATCACGCAATGACACAATCCCCAAAGATATAAATATCGATTCGCTTAACGCACATTTCACTGCTTCGTCCAACTTTGATGGGACAACAAAAACAAACACTTTACAAGATCTTTCACGTATCCCAACTCCCAAATATTCCCCATTTGTTTTCGAGCAATTTACCGGTTGTGATGTTAAAAAGAGCATAATTTCGATCTCATCCAATGCTGTTGGCAATGACCGTATCAGTCGAAACATGATCCTACCTATCCTTGATGAAATCCTGTCTGTCCTTTGTCATATCTTGAACTACTCTGTTACTAGCGGTGTCTTTCCATCAGCATGGAAAGATGCCCAAGTAATTCCGATACCTAAAAAATCCAAACCCTGTTCCTATACTGACTTCCGTCCAATATCCATACTACCCTTCCTTTCCAAAGTCCTTGAGCGTCTTGTACACGCACAACTCTCTTCTTTTCTTTCCAATAATGCTCTCCTGAATCCTTTCCAATCCGGTTTTCGCCCTGGACATAGTACCACCACAGCATTGGTTCATATTACTGATGAGATAAGGCTGGGCATGGATGGTGGAAAACTCACGCTACTCTCCTTACTTGATTTTAGTAACGCATTTAACACTGTGGATTTCCACATCCTGCTTGCCATACTCCGCTCTATTAACATATCTCCAACGGTAATTGACTGATTTCGTAGTTATCTGTTTGGACGCCGACAGCGTATACGCGTTGATGAGTCGTACTCCTCATGGTGTAATACATCTGTCGGTGTACCGCAGGGTGGAGTGCTATCACCATTACTTTTCGCAATTTTCATAAATTCTATCTCCAAAAACTTACTTTCGTCCTACCACCTTTATGCAGATGATTTACAGATATATTCACAGGCACCACTTGGGACGATTTCAGAGGCGTTTACTAACATAAACTTGGATCTGGCGCAAATTTGTACGTGGAGCAGAAAGTATGGCCTAAAAGTGAACCCGTCAAAAACTCAAGTTATTCTGATCGGCAGTTCCAGGATAATTTCCAAGGTAAACTGGCCGCAGCTGCCTCAGATTGAGTTCGACGGTAAAATCTTAAGAATCTCAGATAGTGTAAAAAACCTAGGTATTTATCTGGATAAAACTTTATCATGGGGAATTCAAATACAGGAAACAAGTCGCAAACTGTTTGCCTCAGCAGGATCGTTGCGTAGGCTGCGGAACTTTCTTCCCACAACCACCAAGATTGCGCTTGCACAATCCTTGCTTCTCCCAATACTCGATTATGCCGATGTCAGCTATCCTGATCTTAATGAGGACCAACTTGATAAACTTGAGCGTCTCCAAAATTTCTGTATAAGATTCATTTTTGGTTTACGCAAATATGATCATGTATCTGAATTTCGATCTAGGCTCAAGTGGCTCCCAATTCGTCTTCGCCGGAATACCCATATTCTTATAATACTGTATAATGTGTTATTTAATCCAATTTCCCCTACATATGTCAAAGAACGTTTTAAGTTCCTCCATGACACACATTCAAGGACCTTGAGGTCGTCGGTGGATCTGAGACTGCAGATGCCAACCCATTCCACAAACTTCTACGACAAATCCTTTGCTGTTCAAGCTGTACGTTTGTGGAATGCGCTTCCGGTTGAAGTTAGGCAAGCTAAATCACTCAATATATTTAAAAATGCATTAAATAAGCACTATTTGTCACTTTAATCTGGTATCTATAATTATGTATATAAGTATATGTTTTATAATGGAAATATATATATATATATATATATATATATATAATATATAATATATATATATGTATGTATTATAATTATGTATCGTTAGTATGTATATATGTATTATTTTGTATGTATACCTTATGTTTTTTGTATATGTATTTATATAAATATATATAGGTATCTACATATGTATGTACATTGCATTCAAATAACTATAAGATTCCACATATATTTGATAACTACACCATCAAACCTATCCTTTCCAGTCTGTCCATCCTAAGGTTGCCTGTAAGAAATCGCATTTTGCGATAAGGCCGCCCTTGTGCATTTACTATTTTTATTTTTGTAAATTTAAGATATCTGTACATAATTTGTAACAATTGTATTTGCGCAATAAAGTTGTTATCTATCTATCTATCTATCTACTCAGCTTGGTCGTGTTGGCCGGAGCAAAAGGGAGCGAAACCTCGTGTGTCCCCGGTATTTATAAGGCCGGCGAGGGGGAGTGGGCGAGGGAGCGGCCCACTGCTGTGCGTCACTCGTAGCGAGGCTCGCGGGCGCCGGGGCGCGACGTCACATTCTTGGGTTTCAATAGCCTTATGACAGGGTCTCAAGCTGGAGCCATACTCCAACCATCTTTCCTATTTGAAATTAGGCTGTTTTTTAATTTCAATAGCCTCACGGATCACAAGGATGATCCTTGGAAGAAAACGGTGTTCTTTTGCGAGTATCTGTGGTTCTTCAAATCGCAAATAGTGCTTGGTTCTTAGATCACCATGTTCACACACAGCAGACTTTGTTGAGCGTGTATGTTTAATGACAGATATACGTTCTTTAACCCTAGAATACTAATCATCGCCTGAGAGGCCGCGTTCGGTTGATTTTTTAAGGTTATTTTCAAACTACGTTTATGTATCGCGGAGTGCGTTCGCGCCAACACAGTGCACCCCGAGACGCGGTGGAGAGTGATCTTGCGTTCAACGGGGGATACTCAGGTATCGAGTTATTGACCTCACGTTCGCCTGGGAGGCGATCATTAGTGTTAAAGGTAAGTTTTTTACAAATGTCGTTTTTGACTTTTTTTGCAATTATCTCTTTATTTACTTGTAACAATAAGTTTGATTTAACTGAGATTGTTTCATAGATGAATCTCGACGAGAACCAGATAACAAACTATTTGAAAAATGAAGATTCGGACAGTGAAACTGGAGATTACGTTGAGGATTACGATTCAGACGAGTGTGGATGATCCTACTCTTTTACCCTCGTGCTACCTTGAAGATGATCTCCAAAATATTGCTTCGAACAATCTTAATATACCTACTGGCACCTTTCAAATACAAGCAAGCACAAGCACCGAGTTAGAAGCCGCTCTACAAACCCAATCTCATCTCCAAATTGCTGTACTTGTGATAGAAAAATATAGTCTGATTTTATTTTACTCTCAAGCCAAATATCTTATAATTAGAATGGTATTTTTATTTTTATGTGATATAACACTTTAGCAATACTTAATTTAGATAATAAATTAGAAGCTATATGTGTAGTTTTAGTTTTTATTATTATTATACTAAAGACTGTTCAAACAAGGGTAATGTTAAATTTAAGGTTGATTTTTAGACTGAAATAATAATTTTAAAGAAAATGTGCCATTAAATTTAAAGAAATGAGGTCTTTCTTCATTATTTTGTTAATACTAATATAATTATAATAATTACAAATTTTAATAGAAAGGCCTTTCTAAAATCTTGTACCATTTATGAAGTAGCCTCCCGAGCGATCATTTGTATTAAGCAGTAAAAAATAAAATTAGTACAGTAGAGTTAAGTCTTAAATTATTTTTATGTTTATAATATTAATCCATCCCAGATAGTGTATTACGAGCCTGACTACTGCTTAACTACATAACGATTTTTACAAAAAAGAGTCTCACTGTTAACTTAACTTTCCTTTAATCATTTGGATACTAAAGACTATCCGATAGCAAAAGCCATGCTCGGCAAAGCTGAATGAGGTTTAAAATCGTGATCGTAAATATAGCGGGTACGTTTGTAACTTAACAAAGAGGAACCCTGAGTGTATATTGTAGGAAAAGGTACAAGAAAGTAAGCCTTTCGAGGGAAAAGTTTAAGTCTCAAACACTCTATTGCGTCTCAAAATATTAAGACTTTGATTGACGTTGTTGGCTTTCGTCTTGTTATTGCAAGCAGACATTATTGTGTTTTAATCATAAAAAAGTAATGCTAAGAAACACGACCAAATTGCTACCTACCTACTTGATACTTGATGGCACGCCCTGTTTCCGCCACTCCACGTCTTGGCGTGTATTTTGCGTGCGGATGGGAATGGTGTCGTCATTCGAGCCACCCCAGCTCTTCGAGGAAGGCCAGCAGACTCTTGATGTGGCCCACTGCTGCCCTCAGGGTGCTGTATCTGGACAGGTACTGCTGCCTGTACTGTGCGACCTCAGGGCAGTCGAGGAGCAGGTGGGCTGCCGTCTCGTCTGCTGCCATACAGGCCCTGCACAGCGGGCTGTCGGTGATTCCTATAGTAAATAGGTGTTTATTAAAGAATCCGTGTCCTGTGTAGGCAGCCGTAACTGTCCACAGTTGTTGTTTGGACAGCCGGAGGATTTGTTTGGCTATCTTACCGTCTACTGCGGCAAGAGCCTCCTTGGCCTGCCTACATGTTTCAATACCAATCCAGGACTGGTTGTGTTGGGTCCTGGTCCTATTTCTTACCAGGTTGCGATAAAAACCAGAAGGGAGGGGAGTAATGGGCTCGGGTCCCACCACCTCTAAAGTGGCCCCTCTTGGCAAGTACGTCGGCTGCGTCATTCCCTCTTGAGCCACTGTGGCCCTTGATCCATTGCAGTGTTAATTTGTTTTGTTTACCTACCTCTTTTAGTTTCTGGTGGCATTCAAGCGTGAGTGCCGAGGTGATGGTGCTTTTGAGGACTGAGAGGACAGCCTTACTATCTGAGAGGATCTTGTCGAACACAAATTGTTTCGGTATTCGGTCCCCAACGGCTTGTGTGAGAGGAACTTCTTTAAAGAGTGTATTTAAGTTGCTAGTGTGCGGTGTGTTAGTGTCTTTCCAGAGCTTCAGAGCTCTTAGCCGGACCGCCGACATCGTTACTTCCTGTTGTATGAACAGGTGCAGTGGAGGCAGGTCCAGCAACACTTCGAGTGCCGCTGTAGGTGTAGTTTTCATGCAGCCCCTAGGCCCCCTAGACCGCTAGGCATGCACATGCAAGTCTTTGAAGCTTTTGAAGCTTGTTGGCGGCCGTTGTTAGGTTGATCCGAGGCCACCACACTACTGCACCGTAGCTTATCATCGGACGTATTATTGTCTTATAGAGCCATACGACAATTTTGGGGGATAGGCCCCAGCGTTTACCTATCATCTTCTTGCACTGCCAGAAGACGATGCTGGCTTTATTGAGCTTATTTTCCATGTGGCTATTCCATGTCAATTTGCTGTCAAGAGTGACAGCCAGGTACTTTACCTCGGTAGACAGCTTGAGCTCTGTATTAAATAACCTGGGCAGTCGGTAAGTGCCAGGCGCGCGTTTGTGTGTGAACATAACTAGTTCGGTCTTGGTCGGGTTGACAGATAATTCGTACTCATTACACCACCACTCTACTATGCGTATAGCCTGTTGGGTAAGGTCGAACACTGTACTAGTTACCATACCTGAGGTGAGAATGGGCAGATCATCTGCAAAATATCCTATTGTGTAGAAGTATCTCGCGTTGAGTTTGTCTATGAGTTCATTGATGACTAAGTTCCACAATAGCGGGGAGAGAACACCGCCCTGCGGGCAACCTTTAGTTATCAAGGCTGTCTGGGTGTCGCCGTGCAGGCGCAATACCCTTTTGCTGAGCATGTTTTGGATCCACTGTATGAGCATCTGATCCACACCATGTCTGGCTAGGGCGTTGCCAATGCTGGAGAAGTTTGTCTTGTCAAAGGCTCCTTCTATGTCAATGAAGGTGCCCAGACATATGCTTTTTTGTTGTATAGCAGCTTCTATCTGGTTCACGACTTGATATAAGGCCGATTCCGTTGATTTCCCTGAACTGTATGCATGTTGGATGGCGTGTAAGGGTAGGTGCTTAAGTGCAGCTCGTCGCCGGTACACCCGATACCGGAGACGACGTCGACGAGATTCCGCCGAGGAGGACGCGCTGTATGAGGTGTACCGCGTGTCTAAGGAGATTCTGTGGCTGGCCATCGGCGACTCAAAGTCGCGTGCCAGGGAGGAGCTGCTGGGTTCCCTAGATTTGGATTCGTGGGGGCGCCCCTACCGTTGGGTACGGTTCAAGTTGATTCCCTGGGCGCATCCACTAACGCAAAGCATACAACCCCAGTTGCTAGAGGCGGTGGTATCGGCTCTCTTCCCAGAGCGTTCCCCCGGCGATGGCTTCACCCTCAGCCCCAGACTCTCCAGAAGAGCAGAGCACCGATGTCCCCGAGGTGACGCAAGCAAAGACGAGAGCGGCCGTGTTGCGACTCCGGGCTAAGAACACAGCGCCCGGACCCGACGGAGTTCCTGGTCGAGCTCTTGTCTTGGCTCTTAAGGAGCTAGAGCCCCAGCTGAGGGGGCTCTTCACGGCATGTCTCGAGAAGGGTCAGTTTCCCAGTGTGTGGAAGGAGGGGAGGCTGGTCCTGCTCAGAAAGGAGGGGCGCCCCGCGAACTCGCCGTCCGGGTATCGGCCCATAGTGCTGCTCGACGAGGCGGGCAAACTTTTTGAGCGTATTATCGCAGATCGCCTCGTCAGCCATTTGTGCGGGGAGGGACCGAACCTGGACGATAACCAATTTGGTTTTCGTCGAGGGCACTCCACCATAGACGCCATCATGCGCGTGAGGGCCTTGGTGGAGGAGACGGTGTCCCGGGGGGGGGTGGTGCTGGCGGTGTCTTTAGACATCTCCAACGCATTCCACACCCCACCCTGGAGTTGTATTCGGGAGGCTCTGAAATACCATCGCGTGTCTCCCTACCTCCGCCGTACAGTAGGGGCTTACCTAGAGGGTAGATGCGTCACCTATCGGGGACGTGACGGTGCTGGTCGGCACCTCATGTCGTGCGGTGTTCCGCAGGCATCGGTCTTGGGACCGCTCCTGTGGAACATCGGCTACGACTGGGTGCTGAGAGGCGAACTCCCGCCGGGCGCCGACTTGACATGCTATGCGGACGACACGCTCGTAACTGCCCGGGGGAGCTCTCACAGGGAAGCGGCGTTGATAGCCACGGCTGCGGTGTCACAGGTGGTGAACCGCATGCGGCGCCTGGGCCTGGAGGTGGCCCTAAATACATAAGTCGGAGGCCATAGTGTTTCATGGCCCCCGACGGGCGCCGGCGCCGGGATCACACATCGTGGTCAGCGGAGCCCGGATAGCTGTCGAGTCCACCATGAAGTATCTGGGATTGGTGCTCGACAGCCGATGGGAATTCGGGGCCTACTTCCGGCGGCTGGCGCCCAAGCTCATGGGCGCAGCAGGCGCGCTTTCAACGTTGCTTCCCAACTTGGGGGGCCTGAGCGTCGCCTGTAGGCGGTTGTACGTGGGAATCATGCGGTCTATGGCCCTGTATGGGGCCCCTGTGTGGGCGATAGACATGACGGCCAGTACTCTCGCCATACTGCGCAAACCGCAGAGGGCGATGGCCGTCAGAGTCGTCCGCGGGTATCACACGATTTCCTACGAGGCGGCTTGCATCCTGGCCGGATCCCTGCCCTGGGACCTAGAGGCGAAAGTACTCGCGTCATTATATCGATGGCGCGAGGAAGAGCAGACACGGGGCTCGAGGCTGGTGCAGCGGCAGATCGCGCTGCGCCGAGAGGAGCTCCGTCAGGTCTTGGTGGCGGAATGGCGGCAAAGGCTTCTGCGCCCTACCGCCGGCCTCGCTACCGTCGAGGCGATCCGGCCAGTGCTCGATGACTAGCTCGGGAGAAGGCATGGCTCCCTGTCGTTTAGGGTGATGCAAGTGCTGTCGGGGCACGACTGCTTTGGTAAGTACCTGTGCCGCATAGACAGGGAGCCGGACGCTCGGTGCCACCACTGCGTCCATTGCGGGGAGGACACGGTGCAATACACGCTTGCCGAGTGTGTAGCTTGGGTGGAGCAGCGCCGTGTCCTCACAAATAAAATAGGAGGCGATCTGTCACTGCCGGCCGTAGTGCGGAGGATGGTCGGTAGCGCAGAGTCGTAGGACGCAGTGGTTTCCTTCTGCGAAGACGTGATGTCGCAGAAGGAAACTGTGGAAAGGGAGAGGGAGATCTCGACTCCCTTCCCCGGCCGCAGAAGGCGCACCGGGCGCAGGAGAAGGGCGGACAACGCCCTTTTCCGGCCCCCATGAATGGGTCAAGGGGCGAGGGACTTGGGCAAGTCCTCGCCCCCTATTCGATGGACCCGAGGCGCAGGCGCGCGCGGGTGTCAGCGCGCGCCTCTGAAGCGATGCACGGGGTAGTTCAACACCTCACTACCCCGTGCAGGAAACGAGGCCTGGACAGACCCGGCCAGCACTAGGGTGGGGCTGCGGAAGAATTTGGATTCCCGTGGCCCCGCGCGCATGTGCGAGAAGACACCGGGGTGGTTTTAGCCGGTAAGAGTCCGGCACGCCCCTCCATCTTTCCCCAGGCGGAGGTAGTCCAAGAGGAAAAAAAAGGTGCTTAAGTGCCCCACTTCTTAATTCCCTCTCGCAGAGCCTTTCCAAGGCTTTAAGTATGAAGGAGGTCAGGCTTATTGGTCTGAAGGAGTTTGCATTGGTGTAATCTGTTTTGCCTGGTTTTGGTATGAAAATTAGTTTGACTTCCCTCCAACTCTTCGGTACATATCTAAGGGCCAGGCTAGCCCTCATGATTGCCAGTAGTCTTTTACGGACAGGTTCACCCCCCATTGTAATAACCCTGGGAAGTTGCCGTCCAGTCCGGCTGCTTTGAAGGGATGGAATCTATCGATGGCCCAACGAAGTTTTTCTTCTGTGACCACGGTGTTTGCGTGTCTCCACACGTGTTCGGTCGCCGCTGTTTGTGTATCATGCCACGTTATTACCGGGGTGAGGACGCAGCTTAGGAAGTGTGTTTCGAGTAGGACGCGTCTTGTCTCCTCCTCCGATGTGGTGTATGTGTTATCCGGTTTACGGAGAGTACCTGGTGCAACCATTGGTTGCTGAGCCAGTAGTTTCCTTACCCGGTTTGCTTGTTGGCAAGATTCAATGCTCCCACAGAATTTCCTCCATCCCATGGTGCGTCTGAATTTGAGGCATTTCTTGTAGCTTGATTTGGCCGCTTTATAAGCGTCCCAATCTTCATCCGCGCTTTAGAGTTTAGAGCCCTTCTTACCTTCTTGGGCTTGCGTTCAAGCTCAGCGCCCCACCAGGGTTGTTTACCTGGGGTTGAGGGTAGAGTGGTTTCTGGGCAGGCTGCGTGGTAGCTGTCTAGCATCGACTGCATCAGTGTACATACCTGCTCGTCGATCTGTTATTGTCACCCAGTACCGTCGGCGTAGCAGTAAGGGTAAGTTTATCTTTGAGTAATTGGACATACTTTGCTTTGTCAGTGTTGTGTGGTTTCCTACGTGGCTGTGTGGGTTATATAACGAATTCCATAGAGAAGCTGATCCATCTGTGGTCTGAGCGTGATGCCTCTTTCGAGACGTGCCATCCCTTGATGCGTTCAGCCGCTCCTTCTGTTGCGAGAGTTAAGTCGATAATTGTCTGACTATGTCTTTGACTAAATTTTTGCATCATAGCGCGTCCCATAAACTATGGGAAAAACTATAGGTACTCTAAGTATCAAAATAAAAAGTACATACCTTCAGCTACAAAATCCATCACAGTTTTTTTTAACAAGTATAAAATTCACTAGCATATGATGTGTCTCGTTAGAAACAAAATTGCAACTAATTAACACTTTACTTACCCCTTATTTATATAACAGCCCTCATTAGTTTATCAGTAATTGAAATGTGTGCAAAACTTTTCTTAGAACCGGGATAATGGGGATAATGGCTACCTACTTACATAATTAATTCTTGGAAATTTGAAAGTGACTTTTGTCTAGCTAGCATATTCAGGATGAATCACTGTGCGGTGGGATAAAGATATCCGAGTAGCTTGCCTGCATAGTGCAAAGTAGCACCAGCTTAGTAAAATTATATGAGTGACTCTGCTGCTGAATCTCTCTCTTGCTGAAATATTTAAATAAATAATAATATATTGCTGAGCAGCTCTATAACACGTGGTTTACTTGTAATGTGCTTGTTTTAAGTTGCCAAACCCAATTCCCGATAACCGTGGTAAAGCCACAATTAAATATTAGAATTTGTTTTAAGATGAGTAGATGTGCTTTAAAAGAATTTACATTTGTCAGAAAATCTAATTTACATTTCTTAGAACATCTGGCAAAAGACTTATTCGAATCAATCGTTCATAAAATTATGGAAAATTCTATTAAACACTACACACTATATGACTTGAGTAACTTAGCTTAAAAGCCAATCTTTCTAAATATTACCATTACTTTTTATATAATAGAAAACGAATTCTCGGCACATTTTATGATTAAAGGATAATGCCAAAAAAAAACCCAGAGCGAACAGATACAGGTTGTGGTTAAGAACGTTAGCAATATTTATTGGAATAATTGTGTAAATATGTCACTATTCAATTCGATGGCTAAGCATGTGATATTGCTATTTATTTTCACTAGGGGTGTTTTGTCTCGAGCATAGAAAATATTATTGATTTGAATTTACTGTATCATGTAAAGTAAATAAAAATATTATTTAAATAACGCTTCTCACTCTTGCAAGACCATTAACAATAAAAGTAAGTATCAATAATGGTAAAAAATAGGATACATATTTTTGCATGAAATGAAAACACAAGTAACTTAAAAAAGTGCACAATTATTATTATCACGAATTCCAAGAAGTTCGAACAGCTATATTACACCATATTACGTCTCTCTCTTGCTTACTTGAGCATGCGAAAGTGATTTGCACTGCCAAACCCGTTTAAGCTTAAGCTGTTTTCACCCGTGAGTGCGTGCGTTAAAATTCATTTTAGCGTACATTCCTTTATAACCGGCGCGGGAATGAATGAATCTATGTATTAGAAAATAATATATAATAATATAAGAAATATATAATACTTAATAATAACTTCAAACGACATTTTCATTTTGCAAGTACTCAAAATAGTTGTCGGTGCAAAAGCAAGTGCCGAGCTAATGCTGCGCTATAATTCTGCATAAGCACTACTGAGGCTGGGTATATTTCCAAATGATCCAAGTTATTTAAAAAGAAACAAATTATGTTTTGTTTATTTAAAATGTAAATAAACAATTATCGTAATATTAATTATTCCTATTGTTACTTTTTTGTATATTTACATGACTTTATGAGCCGAAATCAATTATATTTTCCATACTCGAAAAAATCACGCCTATAAAAAATCAAATAGCAATATCACATACTTAGCCATTGAATTTAATAGTAAAATATTTTCAAAATTATTTCACTAAATATCACCAACGTTTACAACTACATCCTGTATCTGTTCACTCTGGGTTTTTTTTATACTTGTTGAGCATTGTCCTTTGGTATGATTGTAAAGGTGATAAACAAATTAAATCCGTGTATTCAATCAAGTGAGCCTAAAGTTGGATGCATGAAGTCAGTTTGGGAGCACAAGTGTTGAACTGAAACACTATTTACGTAAATAAACTCGTCCCGGTAAAGCAGTCGACGGCGGGGCTTCGTTTAAACTTTTAATCGCTTTCGAGCCGTGATAAAGAAATTTTAATTAAGTTTTAATATCACCACGTAATTGCAGAGTAGATGGGTTATCACAATTATTTATATTTATGAATATTAAGTTAGAAGTTATGAATAATAATATATTAGATTTTCGATCAGTTTTCTTCAGATTGATGGAGGTTAATTATTTAATTAAGCACTAATGTCGATTGATGGTTTCTTCACGTGCCCATGATTTGTAACCAATGATGAATACCTCTTATCTATTAATACTTGAGATGATATAAGATAAGAACAGTTTGCATAATTTTACAAACAAAACAATTATAACAGAGTTACGGGTGCAATTCTGGGACATCCTCGCCTCTTCCTAACTTTTATCGTACCAAATTATGATTGTAATTGATTCTAAACCTGCGTAGAGAGCAGCATTTGTTATCATCGGTTGGTATTTACATTTCTTGAAGATAGTAGCGGATCTGGCGTATAAGCAATTCTTTATCCTATTGATGTAATATGTTTTAATATATAATAAAATTAATTTTGCAGTAAAACTGTTGAAAAATTAAAACTTCATGCGGAATTGGAAACCTCTACGCAAAAAGCTAGGAAGCCGCAAAAATGTCCGAAACTGGCTCAAATTTTGTACTCGCTCCCCTACATTCGTCCCTTGACATATTTTTTATTTATCAACTTAGGTGCTTTCTTTGTTTCCACCGAGCTTATTGTTAATTTTATTGTGTAACGGTCTCACTGAAGAAGTTTTTATGCTTAACATTGGCTTCCACGCGAAATTGTTTATGACTCGTAAAAATTGTGCTTTGTTTTTTCATTTGCCTTGTTTCAGTGAACAAATATACGTTTGATAACCATTCTTGTTTTATACACTAAATTTTAATGACATGATCTGTAGATAGTGTAGTTCACTCTACAATTTATCGCTACAAGTTATTGTGTGTGGGCACTGATATTTACGTATCGAATCTAAGCTGTCAGAGGCTAATGGACGTTATCTGTAGTTCTGCGTACAATGCTTCTAGTAAATAAGTACTAGCTGAAGCATAACCTCTTTTTGTTCGCTTGAAATCGAGATAATGCTACCATTTCTCATCTCGGTAGGAGTGTGGACGATGCGACGTTATTCTGAACGAATTGTATCTCGGGGTATGAATTTAATCTCAGAATTCAGCGTGTCAGATTCATAAGAAATGTCTCTTCGGCGATATTTTGAGTTTTATTCTTACATAATTACGTGTTGTTTTGGTAACGGGCGGGTGAACATTTATATCGCAGTAATAAAACATATTAGCTCTTCATTGTAGCTGTTATATGCCCTTATTTTATGATGTTTATATGAGGTATGCTAGAAATGAAGTATAGTTCTGTTATTTTCATTTATTTCTCAGCCTGTTTTTGGTTTTGGTTCACCTACACGCGGTCTCTTAAGGTACTATAGGTATTAGGTATATAGCTACCTCGCGACGTAAGTAAGTATTGTAAGTAAATATTTATTTCCAAAAAAGAATTTACAATTGGAGTATTTTTGGTTCCAAGCTAGGCTAGGCCCGTATCTTGGGCACAACTTAACAGAAATAACTGTGACAAAGTTTTTGGTACAAGATAAGAAGAGCTGCTTTGTAAAGATTAAGCAACTGATCCAGCGTAAAGTACCGTCTCACATTGTTCAGGATACCTAGCTTTTTGCTAAAGTTAAGAGCGTGATGTGGCAAAAATAAAATAAATATTATCAATTGCCATGGTTGTGTTTTCAAGTACGAGTGTGTAGGTAAGTTGTGGTGTGTTGTGTGGTGTAGCATGTGTGAGAGAGTGTATGGTTGTGTGTTGTACGTAAATTATATGATCGTCATATATCTCTGTATAAACCATACATTAGAATAAAGTACTGTACATTGCCATCGTAGTACACGAGTTTCATTGATAATATATGCATACAATTATAAGAGTATGTCTTTATTTAGGTAATTCACAATTGTAATACATAACTATCAATCTTATGAAGCAATTCAGGTATACGTGTACAATACGATAAAATTATTACCAAGGCGTTACTGTTACTTCTTAGTTTAGTACTTGTTATTACATTTCCTGAAAGTCGACCCTGCTACCAATTTGTAAGTGCAACTTAAATCCCTTCACGTTTAGGCTTATGAAGGCAAATTAATTGACATAATAAACAGGTAGAGAGTTGTAAAACCTCATATAATATTATTGCTCATACTAGAATAAATGAGCTCAAAGGCAGCGCGAGGGCTATACAAATATTATTTAAAACCGCTCTTTCAATAGTACGCGAGTATTTAGTTCATGTATCACGGTAGGGTCCCGGTTGTGTACAATATAAAACGTGTACCGAAAAAGCTTTTAGTGCCGTTATATCTGCAGGGAAATGTAAGGGTCGAAGCATATTCGGCATAATTGTAACGCTTTTGTATGGTGTGAAGTTTAGGCGTAAACCCACAACAAGTGTAACTAGAATGAGGTATGTACTTGCAGGAGATAAATAAAACGCAATGACACTTTTTACTGTGCTCAATATAATTGTTGACGATAAATAAAAATGTAAAGTAAACTACAGGTTGTGGTCCTAGTTGTTATAAGAGAAATCCAGGCTCTTCATGCGCAGAAGGAGGTAATTCATGTAATTGACCAGGATAACAGATGAAGCGCAGTTCAGGTATATAAGGCATGATGTTACAAACAAAAACGCTTAAACCAGCATCACCGAAAGTCACTAACACCTACACAAAATAAAAAAAGGCAAAATACAAGCACATTGCATTTAAAACACCCTTGTTTAATTACGCATTCAATTCAGTGCTAGTTCCAAAGCTCTTAATGGCTATCAACAGAACTAGCAAAATAATTAATTGGCTATCAATATAAAAGCATTGAAATGTTGGCAAACGCGCAATATGTTGGATAATGTATCGTCGGATTGCCGATGTCAGAGAACTTTTATATAATTGGGCGTGCGGCTGCGATATAATCCCCGCTGCATTCATTAGCGTCCATGTAACTGCAACTTATAATCTCTCTGTCGGGTTGTCGACTATCGCGCCGTGCCACAAATGTTGTAGGAATAACTCGCTGTTCGCGTCTCGTTTCCTACTGTGAAACTTGTTAGAGCTCGTCATTGGTTTTATCTTAATGATGTTTATGTTAATGCATGTTTTTAACTAGAGGATAGTTTCTATAAAGATAGTATTCAACATATTACATTAACCATAGTGTAAATATCAATTTTGAATTCTATCTTTCTTGTAACCGAACGTTACATTATCAGAGCTCAAACATGCATACCTGTACAAACGTACCTACTGTTCATCATCTGCTTAGTGTTATCCCAGTTTCAACCTGGGTTCCTAGTCTTAATCTAACCAGATTTGGCTGAATATTAGCTTTTCCGCAGAGCGACTGCTAGTCTGACCGCCGCAACCCGAAGGGATAGTGATATGCCATGGAATAGACTAGAGTCCGTTTCTTCAGGCGTACTGACGCTCTATAAAGACTGTTATAGATCTTGATGATAGCTGGGACCAATGCCTTAACGTGCTTAGCGAAGCACGGGGCAAGCGATAATTAGCAATTCAATACACACTTGACAGTAGTATTCATCATCCTACATTCAACAGTCATCATCTAGCGTTATCCCAGTTTCACCTAGGGTCCGCTTGCTAGTCTCACCGGATTTGGCTACATAATAGCTTTTCCACAGAGCGACTGCCTGTCTGACTGCCGCAACCCAAAGGGATAGCGATATTCCATGGTTTAGACTAGTGCCGGTTTATTTAGAAGGTACTGATGCCTTATAATGAGTTTCAAAGATCTTCATGAAAGCCGGGACCGACGGCTTTGCGTGCTCTCCGAGCCACGGGACAAGCGGTAAAATTAACAATTCAATACGCACATAACTCCGAAAAGTTAGTGGTGCGTACCGTGGATTCCATCCCGAAACCCTCTGCCTGGCAGTCCGTTAGTATCTCCACTAAGCTATCACTGCCTGTCAGTACTGTTAGAGATTCTAATCCTATGATGGTGATAAATACGCGAGCAAGCCTTACGTTTGTTTCATTTTTTAAAGTATACTTCGATCGTAATACATACATAGTCTCACGCCTGTTTCCCGGAGAGATAGGCAGAGACTACAGAACGCCATTTGCAACGATCCTGACATATCTCTCTTGCTTCATTCACTCCCATCAGATTCCTTATGCATGCTCTTTTGTTGTTCCGGGTACTTCTAACCTGTCCTGTTTTCAGGATTCTCCAATCTAGTCAGAGAACGTCCGTAATACACTATCCTGATCGTAATACACTATAAAAATAACTAGTCACAGACATCAGAAATTACAGTTGGCGATAGAGGGACCCTTTTAGATCACTACAACTATAATATGCACTAGTTTCGCTAACATCAGCAAAGACCTGAAAAAGGAAAACAAAAAATTATTAAAAGCGTTATACTTATAAATTTGAACTAATCTAGAATATACCATTCAAAATACCATCAACCTCCTATCCAATCGAAAACACGCACTAAAAACCTCCCAACTAATTTAAAACCCAATAACTTGAATGTAATTGTAAAACACACACATAGTTCCTCCAGTTCATTACCTCGGCGCTGTAGTATCTAAAATAAACACGCCAATCTAGCACCTTGATACAAATTTAATCCGAAGCCTGTTACAGAAAGGTTTGTTTTTCTTAACGAAGCGTCTCTGGCGTTGCTTAATAATGCACTTATGATTTATTACATCATAATCTCGCTGCACCGGCATTTTTCATAAACATTTTACGCTCCATTTTATTCGGGCCTTAAAATACAAAGTATCAACGCAATGTTGAATTGTTTAATGTGTGCCGTGAAAAT
Organism: Euclidia mi; assembly: GCA_944739405.2. Lineage (NCBI taxonomy): Eukaryota > Metazoa > Arthropoda > Insecta > Lepidoptera > Erebidae > Euclidia > Euclidia mi. The sequence continues at coordinate 61,317,393 of OX123185.2, forward strand.
AATTATTCTTGAAGAATTTTCTGTATCAAATACTTGATTAACTGACTGACTGACAGACAAGTCAAATACAAAACTATTGGGCGTTAGAAGGTGAAATTTGGCATTTATGTTCTTTGGGGATCGTAATGGTCCACTAAGAAGGGACTGCCTGAAATGCCTACGGGATCGGCAAGAAAAGCGTATATTAATAAAATGCGCCGGCGTAGCTGTGGGAATACTCTAGTTAAGTATGTCGGCGGGTTGCTTGATTCTTGACCGGTATCAACACTTCACATCACAGTTTGTTATAAGTTCACACCAAATCAAATTTAACAAAACTGACTATAACTATTTTGTATTACTGAACACGAAACGAGTGACAGTTTCTAGGTACTTGTTGTCCGCCCGGAGTTTCCAAGAGAAGTGATTGTTCACGCTACGTTGAACGTCAACCGTCACCCCCCCTCTTTAACTGTAGCAAACGTCACACTAGAACTTCTGTCGAAGCGCGCCATCGTCACACTTCTGTTTCCAGTTATTCTTCTGTGTCTGTTTCGTAGTCAATTGACGTCCCGTACTAATCATTCCGATACGGCCATCCTACAAGACACACGTCCCTGTGTGTTAATCTGTAACAAAATTTTACACGTACAGTATCACATTGCTCGGTCACTCCTGACTTAAGAGGTAAGGGTTGAATCAAAACAGTGTTAGGTTTCCAGTCAATTTTATTTTTTTACAAAATTACCTCCTACATTCCTAACTATTATAGGAGCTGGATTCAGAGCATCACTGACAATACAGTCAATTACCATAGACTCACGTTATAATCGAATCAAATAACTAAAGCTCTACACGTGATTCATAACCTGGTTTAGTAACCTCTAGTTACTAAACCAGGCACTCAACCAGCCACTCGGTTGCCACCATTCAGCAACCTCCAGTTACTAAACCAGGACTTAAGCCAGTCACTCGGTTACCACCCATTTATCTGCGCATCCTCGCAAGGATCGCCAAGTCCCTCCTGGACTTTATGGTTTCCTACGAAACCCATTTATCTGCGCATCCTCACAAGGATCACCAAGTCCCTCCTGGACTTTATGGTTTCCACGAAACCCCAACACCAGAGTTGTCTGCCTACCGCGTACTCACGGACAACTGCCTTCACAGTTGTATTGAATCCGATCTGTACTGATTTGCGGCTACAAATCAACCTCTGACATTGAATTTCACAACCAATCCAACACCAGAGTCGTCTGCCTACCGTGTACTCACGGACAACTGCCTTCACAGTTGTATTGAATCCGATTTGTACTGATTTACGGCTACAAATCGACCTCTGACATTTAATCACACAACCAATCAACATGTAAGCCTAGTTTTCTACTGTCTCGTCAGTATTAAGGTTCACACTTTGCTCTTTTCAAGATCGTCATTTATGCTCTGATCCTCTGGCATAAAGTTTCAGTAACAAAATCTATAATCAGGAAATTCAAAGTAAAACTGACATTTCACTATCCCTGTATCTCTCAAGATATTATTTCAAACCAAGTAACTCCTGCTTGTGTCCATGGGCGGCGGTAATTGCTTACCATCAGGCGATCCGTCTGCTCGTTTGCCGCCTACTACTATATAAAAAAAAGTAAACCATAACATTTAAGCTCTACATGTGATCATGGCTAAGCATAGCCCAGTAACCTCCAGTTACTCTACTTTCTGCGAACCCCACATGGGAACGCCGAGTTTCTCCAGGACACTATGGTTTCCACTGAAACCCGACCTTCGCCAGAGCTGACTGCAATACCGCCTACTCACGGACTACTAAGTTAGTAGACGCCGATTTCTGCCAAGCTACGGCTACGCGTCAGCCTCTGGTACGGTCCGATCATAGAATTATAACGCTTAGAACCGCAATACGCGCGAGCGAAGTGACGCCACTTCAACCTAGACTATTTAGTCTAAGTACATCGATCGACGCCGCATTGCTCACGAGCAAGTGTCAGTGCAAAGAGCTCACGTATTTAATTTAAAAAATGTCATTCTGTCTAGTGAAAGGATGCCACAACTCGTCGCATAAACATCGAAAACATTTGAAGATCACATTTCATGGGTAATTACTTTAAGGCATTTTGTATTTTTGCGTAAAACATCTATCAAACAGAAATAAAAATCGTAAATCTTAAAGACGCCATTATGCAGATAATGTTGCCAGCTGAAGGAATAATTTTACCACTTTTTTCAAAATAGTTTGCAGGAGCTTGGTCCGATGCATAAATAGTTTTACACGCGATGGAACGCCGGCGTTCCCGTTATTATTATTCTCGATATGCTCACCGAGCGCGGGGAACGCCGCCGCCGGCGTTCCCGCCGCGCCGGTGCGATGCATTTAAAACCCATTTTTTGAAAACATTGTGTTGATTTCTGTTTAACGATTTTTTTTTATTGAGACCATAGATAAATTTTGCTTGTATTTTAAAACGAATATAAGTACTGGCACCTTTCTACGCGCCAAAAAAAACATGAAATGTCACATTTCATTTGCGTACGAGACGTGTCTGCGTCTAGGGCAGTGATGAAGTTATGATCGTTACCGCTATGGCAATATGGGTCATAATAGGGTGAACGTAGAAGAGCTTTGTAATTTGATCCATTGCTTAGTTTATTTATTTACTTATTATACTAATTTCGTTCATTTATTATCAAAGAAGGTATTTGAAATGAAAATATTAATATTTTACCTAGTCTTTCATAGCAATTCTATATGTCGTAAGCTTCTTCTTTTTACTTACTTTGGCTAGTAATAATAGGAATCTGTAATTTTATACTGCGTTCATATACCTATAACCCACGCCACATTTAGTTATTGATAAGTAACAAATGTGGCGTGCTCTTTTAGACTTTCCAACGGTACTTATTTTTTTATTTTTTTAGTGTACTAAGATCTGTACTTTAAATAAAAATTTAAATTAAATAATATTTTTATTTCATATATCTCCTGGCATTACCAACATAAACTTTAGCGTTCCTCGCAAAACTAGTTTTAATTAGTTTTGCGTATTTTATAAAATATCAGTACGTAAACCTAATATCATTCAAATTTTAAAGGTTCATTGATGAAAATATATAATTCAAAATTCAATATTTTCTTAGACACGATCCCAATTATTTTCCCCATTAATAGGGTAAATGTCTTTTTTGCAGCAACATTATCGGTGTGCTTGTGTGCGTGTCACCGAGTATAAGAACTTGTTGTTTACACCTACATAGACATTGGTTTGGCTACACTAACGTCGGACCGATTATTAAGGGACTATCAGTCTATGCGTTATAAGTCTTAAGTCTATGGGTCCGATCCGATTATCATGTAAACTTAAACACTTTCTTCAATATCAGAACTACTTTGTTCTACCTCAATTTCGTCAGTTGTACTTTGATCTTCAGGCATTTGTCGAGTGCGTACTTATAGTTACGCTTAGAATTAAGGCCTTCTGTGACCTCAAATGGGCCTTTACACTTTAAGATATTTCAAACCAAGTTAACCAAAACATTTAACCTAAGGTCTTTGGACTCTACATCTTCTAACCAGATTTCTTTAATAAACTACCTTCACTTTCATTGCCAGTTTCGGCCAGATATGCTTTAACTATACCAGTTACCAGGCTCCTCAAAGCCACATACAGGCCTCACACAGGCCCCGCGCCACACACGGGCCGCGCTCCACACACGGGCCGCGAGCCACACACGGGCCGCGCGCCACACACGGGGCGCGCGCCACACACGTCACGTGCCCGTCCAGCATACGCACCACGAGAGAACTATCTCTACACGTTTACTCGTGTTTATGACGATTATCTCTATTAACTCGCTGACTCTAACATGGTTACACACACGATTCGACTCGTTATGTCAAATGTAGCTATAATAGTCGTTTTTACTTATCTGTGGCATTTCTCTCGACGAATCCTAACATGACGGCCCAATATTACTCGATTATGCCAAATTTTGACAACTAAAATAGTGATAATAGTCGTCATGCTTTCATACGACGAGAACTACACGAGCAATTAAAAATATTTCTTTAAAACAACAAAGAAAATGGCAGTCCCTTATTATAATTATTTAATAACCTTATATGAAGAGCGCCACGCGAGAAAAGTGCAAAGAAAGCGAATAAGGGATCTCTGTGACCCTTTTACGTTGAACGACAGAGAATTCCAGTTGCTTTGGCGTATATCAAAACCAATGGCTCTGTTTTTCATACAAAGGCTTGCCACGGATCTCGAGCCTCATTCAGATGTCCTGCCTGTCTATTTAAAGGCAAGTTAATATCATTATTATCGAAGCTGCGCATTGGACCTCATTCTTATTCAATACAGTAACAATTGTACAGTAACAAACAACGGAACCTTAAAAAGGATATTCTGCAATTATTTTTGTCATCTTGAATTTTTGACTTAATTAACCCTCAAGGTTGGGTAATTTGATAGGGTGCGGTAACAGTGACTAAAGAAATGGCTATTATTAAGGCGTTATTTTAATTATTTATTGTATTTGGTATCTGTTAATAATCAAAAAATAAAACAACATTTTAGATATCAAATTAAAAATATAATACCATCACACATACTATGGGGCTATTTGGAAATGGAGGAATTTGTTAGTTTCAAATTACCCCATTTCAGCTTCCAAAAAGCCCCATTCAAAATAATGTTGAATAGTGGCTTAGATACACAAGCCCTTATAACTATTTGAATAGTCAAGAAAACAACTTAACCCTTAAATTGTTTTTGTCCGTTTTATGTGACATGTTACAAAAGCGCACACAAATATAACACGAGTACACGCAAGTGCCAGTCGTGACGTGCATCGCGTCTATAAGGTCGCCCTTGTCGCACTAGTGTCGTTCAATGGCTGTCTCGCTCGATCGACGAGTTACGTCGATCATTTGAAATATTGCAACGGCCGGAGAAGATTCGCACTCGTCAAAAATATTGTTGTTAGGAAAGTATTTGTTTGTTTTGTGTTCTATTTATGTTTAATTTCGATAGAATAATGATAAATCAATAGTATTCAATTGTTTTTACGGTAGTAAAAATGCGGTAAACATGCGGTAGCATGGATTCGCATTTTTCTTCGATTTCCAAATAAATGTTAATGTCACTTATAACGGACATCGCCAATTGGTCTCACAAGGAGTAACTTTTTGTTTGTCCCTTGTAACGGACATCGCCACTTTATCTCAAAAGACGTAACTTTTATGTTTATCTCTTTTAACCCCACCAGGCCGCGCCGGCCACCATGCCGCGCCGGCCACCATGCCGCGCCGGCCACCATGCCGCGCCGGCCTCCAGGCCGCGCCAGCCACTAGGCCACGCTGGCCACCAGGCCGCGCCAGCTACCAGGCCGCGCCGGCCATCAGGCCGTGCTAGCCACCAGGATTACCACACACATAAAAGGAAATAAATCTACCATTAGTATTTCAAAGATTCGTCTCATTGTATGCCCACTAAATAGAGTATCCGTTCTTTCAGACTAACTCAACGTCAGCACTTCGTAAATTTTAGGCGATTATCAAATTCATTTAAAACTTCACAACTGCACAGAACGTAACTCCCGTCCATACTCTTAATGAGCTATGTCAAAACTAGATTTGACCACTAACAAAAACTAAAACCAAATGCGAACATGGCGAGAACCGATAAGCTACTTTCGGACAAACTGATTTCCTTTGGCTACATAGAGGCAACGACTACAGTTCTGAGATAACCAATCGACAGTCCATGAGTACTTTCAGATTCTCGCAACACGCTCTTGTCATACGACACAGAAACCAGAGGTAGATGATTTTAGCGATCAAAAATCAAATGAGAGCTACTTGAGTAGCAGGGTATCCGTGATTGCGATTAACGACCACACTTTAATGTACTTCGCTCTAGGATTAAGAGAAAATCCTCGAACAGCAATCCTAGTCGTTTGGCCATTTCTGGCACAATTCGGTGGGCAATAAAAGGTACTCTGATCAAAATCATTACAGGTTAATGTAAATCACAACTAACGCTTTCTCTCGAAGCTGACATGTTGAACAACACGCATGCTCGTTAAAATAATAGGAAACTCATTAACATATTGCATTGCTCATACTCTGACATCCATCGGGTCTTCAACATCACGCTATGTTGCATAGCGTGATGTTGAAGACCATCCATCCAGTTACACAACACCACCAGGATAATCATTTCGCGCGTAACAAAGTTATCTTAAACTAGGTTTGTTCAACATGTTGCTTTGGTTTTACTTATCACATAGCAGACTATAAGAAAATCTTACTAGGCTGATACTCTAGATGTTAAGTTTACTACCAAGTATCCAATCAGTCTTTTCAGCGTTATAATTTTGTCATGGATAGTCTAAATACGAAGCATAACCTAACCTAATCATTAGCGATACAGCAACGGAACTTTTGCGTTCAAGACGATGGACAACATTTGTGATAATATGACAATGCACTAACGGCTGTCTTGCTTGCGCACCAAAGGAGACTATGACTAACACAAAAGCTGAAGGGTAAACGAGGCTAACCAGAAAGGCACTTTACCGGTCCAACCAATGGCAATGCATGGCTAAACATGCAGCCGCACAAAACGGCTTATCCAGTAGTACCCACGTTACCGTCAGTGTAGATTTGCATAAGCAAATCTACACTGACGGTAACGTGGGTACCACAAAATTATCACAGCAACAACTAACAAAGTACCCATTTAATGAGAATAAGGTTAAGCATACAATCATCACTAACGATCACTAACCTAGTTCTACCTACAATGAAAATTTAAATCTCTGAAACTGATTATCGTAACGCGCTACGATGATAACTCAAACATACATCTGATAATCGAGATTAACAGATTCTACTAGAAACACTATCACTCTTAAACGTCCTAAGTATAACTTGGAATTGGCCAGAGAACTAGGGGCACTTGATTAAAATTCTCAGCGTATCACATGAATTTAAAAAAACACAGTAGATAATTTTCACGCGTAAGATCTTAAAATTGAATTTAATTTTACTAGTGGTGCCATCTAATAATCATGAGTAAAAAAACATTTTTATGTACCATGTTAAAAATTTATGCACACAAAAAAGCAGGTGTAATTGCAACACCGAGATCGTCTGTACAACTCAGAATTACAACGAGTAACAGTGTCACTTTTTACTTAGGCTCTGATCACGAAACTGTTACGTATTATCAACACCACGAGTCGATAAAATTATGGCGCTAGTAATATTTTTTGACTATGGTCAGGTTACACTAACCAACCAACCGCACTCGTCTAGACAGCACTGCAGTTCACACGTCTATTTTAGAAATAAAAGCTACAAGCTGTTCTTCACAAAATCAGCACAGTCAGAAGCAATAGCACAGTCTTACACTATGAACTTAGTATGTACGATTCGATTAGTTTACCAACTTAAGCGCCGCTGCCCTGCGAAGTACAGTCTAGACCGGAGTTATTGTTCTAGATTTAGCAGAAAACCAACCAAAGCTGGGTGTTGGTTCTAAAACCAATATTACAACTACACTAGATTTATAAATAGCACGTTTCACTCAAACGCACTTGCTTGGAATAATGCAAGTCGGCCTGTACGGTCACTCTCGTTACTATTACAATCCATAAAGTAAGACTGAGACAAGATAATCTATTTGCAAGGTTCGTGAGTGCGAGCCACCCTCGCATGAAGAAATTAAAATAATCGCTTTCTTTTTAACTGGCGTATCAAACTCAAAACCTCCGTTCGCTATCTACGCTATAGCTAGATCACTGTGGTAGTCAGACAACCATACGCTAACTTAAAATACGGCAAAGGTCACAATTATATCGTTACTACCCACATATTTTTTTGTCTTTCTTCTTTAAGCTATTAAAAAGAAGATTATTCATGAGATCATGCCCTGGGAACCACGACACCGTAAAAGTCAAACGGTTCTACAACTCAGTGTCTCGTGTAGGAATCGAACTTACAACACTCGGTACGATGTGATGGCGATATCACCACAACGATTATGACATTTCCAAGGTTAAACGCGTAATGTTTTACTACTACCGCCACTAAACAAAATTGGCAGTACCAATAAAAAAAAAATCTGACAAAATACGCTCACCACGGTTGCAATTGCAAGCTCAGTCGATTCACCAACATAGCAGCGTTGGCAGTCGCCTTCACTCGCGCCTTGTGGTCGCGCTGGTCCATTATTCCACTTCTGATATCGGCGCGGGTTGCTTGATTCTTGGCCGGTATCAACACTTTACATCACAGTTTGTTATAAGTTCACATCAAATAAAATTTAACAAAACTTACTATAACTATTTTGTATTATTGAACACAAAGCGAGTGACAGGTTCTAGGTACTTGTTGTCCACCTGGAGTCTCCAAGAGAAGTGATTGTTGCTGTGTCGCTCCGTTGAACGTCAACCGTCACCCCACCCCCCTCTCTTCAACTATAGCGAACGTCACACTAGACTCTGTCGAAGCGCGCCATCTTCACACTTCCGTTTTGTAGACAACTGACGTCCCGTACTGATAATTCCGATAATCGCCCAAATGAACCTCAGTGAATTTTGTCCCTTTGATTCAATGTCCTTTGAGTGAACCCAAGTGACTTTTGTCCCTTTTTTGCTATAATAATGTATGCAACTTTTTAGAGTGAGCAATTGCGGTGTTTTTAGTTTTGTAGCTGTTCACTCTACGGTGACTTGCCTTGTTCTTTGTTAAACTTCTTACTTCAATACATTTTCTAGTTAAAAAACATTGCAACAGTAATGTAATGGTTTATTTAGATTAAATAAACCATTACACAAAACGTCAATTGTTCCCGTGCGGTACGCGTTACGGCGCGCGAAGTTAATGATAGCCGTTTATGTTATCATGGGTTGTAAATGAGTATTTTTAAGTAAATAACTTATTAAATGATAAATTAATAATATATTCTAGGTGTATGTAATCAAATTTTAAGCTAAGAGTAAGTATATTTATTGAAAACATACCAAGAAATTTTACACAAAAAAATGTTTACGCTGTCGGCAAAAATTTCGCGCCAATTGAACATTGATAAAATTATTTTTATTACTAAAAAGTGGTGATGTTTTTATTTTATCGCATGTAGATGTAACCATTACGTCGATAAAAGTCATTAAATACTTATATCATCGATTTACTTTTTAATATAAACCCGTTCAAAGTTAATATAAACATGTTTTCAACGCTCGTCAATGTTTGACACTAAGTATAATAAATTAGAAACCAAATATCAACAAACACTTGCTAACACTTGAACGAGTCCTTCATTAGCTTTAAGAAAAAAATCACTTCAGAGCAGATTCGTGTTACATACGAGTCGACAAAAAAATGTTTATGTTATCGCGCGGCGGCGGCCATTATAAGCTATCGGGTGTCACCGGGCGGCAATTGTAAGATAACGGCGCATTCATCATAGCGGATAAGTATATCATCGGTAGAAGGACTTTACAGCAGATTTCTAATATTTTTTTGTCTGGTTTTCTAGTATTGTTGACAATATTTTGTAATATTTGTTTTCTACCACGAGACAATTCAGAGAGGGTTTAGCTGTAACCAACCTTTTCTCTTGAGTAAAATGTGAAACTTTTACTCATGAAACTGGTAAGTACAAGAGTAATGAATATTTACTTTAGTCTACTATTTCTTTGGCTATTATTACATGTTTGATTTATATCATACAAAAAATGCAACAGAACACCCGCAGGCAAAATTTCAAACCGGGCTTACAACACACGGCGCAAAACAAAAAAATGCAAAGCAAACGAAATTTTGCATTGTGCCTGGTATTTTATAGAATACACGGATTTCGTAGTGATATTTTTTATAATTACTAAGCCACCGTGACACGTTCGCTGGTGCGTTATGTGCGACCACGGCTCACATACACCTGAGACAAGTCGGCCGGCCCTGGCGTCTGTTTTTGACGTAATCCGACGGCTTCCTACTGACGCGACCACAAGTTGCCCACATTGCTACTGTCCTAGTTACGCACTGCAATATATAACAGTAATTATTGCAGAACAATTTGTTAATTACTTTAGGCATGTTTCAAAGGTTTGCTGGTAGAGAACTCAGTGCCGAGTTAAACTCTCTTTTGTACATAAAACTTTTTGTTTATTATTAGTACTTATTTGTTTTCTTTTTGTGTACATTACAGAATTAAATAACAAATTTAAAGAAATTTTATTGTAACAAAACTTAAACGTAGATCAAATCTCACTGTTTTTATTTAATACATCCTGATTTATTATATAAAAACAGTGAGATTTGGCACAAGAAACTGGAACACAACTGGACTTACAGGTGCAGACTCAAGAGTCTGCACCTGTAAGTCCCGTTGGTCTTTTAGCGACATACACACCACGATCTAAAATTTACTTTCTATAAGACTATGAATTGAAGCAGTGTTGTTCCTTTTAAGTAATTTGTATAATTCGTGTAATAACTAAGAGTGGTTTCCTAAGCAAAAAGATGATCATTCCAAAACGTAATAAGCTCATCTCTATAATAAAAACCTTAATAAACGAAAACATCGTGTCAGATCGTTTATGATAGCAAAAGTTCAGAATGTAACGCGACACTGTGTTTCATTCAAACATTGTTTTGTACGAAAGGAGATAAACCGGATTAATTACATCATTAGCGACGTACTCGACGAATACAAACAAACGACGTGTATACATTACTTGTATCCAATTCTTATATATTAGGAAACTGGGCTTTTATTTTTAAACCGCCTGTTTTCCGAATTTCAATCGTCGTACTAATTATTATAGAACTTATTTTCTTTAACCAAATATAGATTATAAAAGCTATTGTAGCGGATTCAGCAGTGTGGTTTGGACGACCGTGATCCTTGTACGACGACGTTGTTTTGGGACGATTCAGATTTCTATATCTTTAGGGCCCTTAGCCTTCTGGCCCTGAGTAGGTTAAATGCCTAATAACCTACTCAGGGGCTTTAAAAAGTACTGCATTAAATATCAAATACGTTCAATTTAAAGCGGCATACCTTTTGCTCCGTATCAACCGTGAAACACAACAAGTGTATTAAAAAACTAAAAAACACAAGCATGTCTAAGTGTGGCGAGCACGGTTCGCAGCATCAGATACCATAGCTAAAGTTCCTAATCTTAGGCAAGCGAATCTTATTCGAGCAATAAAAATATAGCAAGCAGAAAAACGTACCTCTTTCTCTACCACGGACTTAGAAGAACGTATTCCCATTTAAACATGAACTAAAAAAGCTAAACGCTCTAAAACTATATTGAAAAGCAAAACAATATTCAAGTTAAACTTTAAAACTAATCTCAATACTAAGTGGCTGTATTATCTGCAACAGATCCTGTCTACGTCCCATCGTATAATCGTCAGGATAAAAGAGCGTGCTCACCTTATTGTCTGCAAGTTTAACCACCATTATTCTAGATGCAACAATCATATTTCTATGTAAGGTGTATTTTAGTTGGAGCAATGTTGCCTGAGTGGAGCGATTGAGGAAGAGCGCCGAAAAATGATTATGATTATTTGAAATACTCACAGTCTCTGCCAATGTTATGTGTAGTATTATTTATCAATTCAAGTTTTGAAAAGCTAAGAACTCTTTTACATTATGAGTAGCAACAATGCGACTTGGTGTCAGTATTATAGTATACAGCAAATCATGCTGCCAATGTTCTACAAAGAGGAATAAATTCAAGTTTTAAAAGCTAAGAACTTATTTAGATTTTAAGTGGCAACAGTGCGACTTCGTGTGAATTTTGATGATTTGATGATGGTTTAAAGCATATTATTCATTTGCTTGGATATTTTAAAATACAATTTATAAGTATTTAGCAATTATATGACAAGTTGGTACTTACTATATTTTAGTAAGTATCGCCCAATGTCAAGAAATGGATGTCTCTACGCTGACATGATGAGTTAAAAGTATACAACATATATTATATTATGTAGTTTATTTGAAAAGTCAGTGCATTTGTGATGAATTTGAGATCCTTTGCGTAGCAGCCTATTGATCACTTCACTGACCTATCGCTTTCCAATCCGCTGCGTTGTTTGGCAAATTGGACAACCGCAGGCCCAATCATTGCCACAGGTAGCTTTATGGAAATTTCTTTTTCACTTTAATGACGTAATAATTATGTTTTGACAATTATACTGAAAGTACAGAGCATGGTTGTGAACCAAGATTGCGTCATACTATCAAGGGGACCAGCAGATGACAAACGTAGACGACGTTAACGTTATAGAAAATATGAAAAATATTATACAAAACAAATATAATCCAAGGCTGTTAGGACAGCTAAATAAGAGCAGAATTTGTATTAATTATTTTTTATTATTTATAAAAACAAACTCCGCGCGACACAATATTACCACAGTCAAATTACCACATTCATTATACTGTGATATTACTGAGCTTTATAAATATTGAAAGTAGTAATAAAGAGTGCGTCCGGGCCTCGGGCTAACTTACTGTATACAGGTATATGATCTATGCACTTTGCCCATGTTTTGTTTTTCGTGCAAGCCCAACACGTATGATTATTCTTTTAAAAAAATTGATTTTTCATAAATATGGGAAACACAGTCTACTACCGTTACATTTGAAAAAGTTATTCAATACAGAGTGAAAATTCTACCAATAATACTTTAAGAGCTTCGTGCTTTGAGTAAATGAAACTGTTCCAAACTTAATGAGCCTATCCTTTGTATAATTTGTGAAAAATAATTGTCAGCTGCGTTGCGTATACGGGATTACGCGTCATTCCAGGTTCGCTTTCTAGTCTAACCGAATATGGCAGAATCTTAGTTTACCCCTTAGGGGATAAAGGCGCGTATGTAGTTAAGCCACCGAATGCTATACCGATATTCTATGTAGTATACTCAAGGGTACTTACTCTTCATAACGACTGTCAAAGATCTGCATGACAACCGAGACCGAGGATTTAATAATAATGATAGAATAAGAAAAGAGAGAGAGAGAGAAAACAGAAAACAGTGGTATGTATATCTTGAATAGGTATCACTTGAATACTCCTGCTACCTCAATCTTTTATTTCAAACTTTAAAACGATTTATTTTGGCATTATTTGCACAAACGAAATCGTAGACAACCATAACACACCCCATACCAACGAAACATTACCGCCATGTTGCTATAGTTAACATTAGGTAAACAGATCGGTATCATTCGTAACCCAAACTTTGAGTGAACATCGATTAAATCCATAAAGGTTGTTCTATAAATAGTAGGGTTTTGAAACGTTGGGTATTTCCAGTAATTGGCTCGTATGTCTGTGTTTTGTATCTATGGCGAGGAAATTGCTACGCTATGTCTCCATGGGATCACACGGGTACGTCAACAGTTGCTTGTTGCTCCTATATTGATTATGTGTTTAAGTTGTGAGTTATTGGCGCGCTGCAACGCTCTTGTGCAGTTTCTAGCAGACATAGATGATATATATATTTATTTATAAGTATTTTTGAGATTGTATGGTAAGCGTAGCAAGTGATTAATTTGACTGATTTAGCTGAATGGATGATTTGGAAATGTATACAGTCATGGTCCTTTTATTTTCAGGGCACTGCACGGCAATCTGCGGACCATACACTGCTGCGGAAGCTTTTCATCACGCAAGTAGTCAGCAATTCGAGGTCCAAATATTTTGAACCAAGTTTCTCTAAGGGATATCTGTTGATGCATTTTCCTGAAACATATTTCCTAAATCATCAAATTAATAGCTCTACCAACTAGACTAACTGTATCGTATACGTCACAATACTAAAATGAAAAGGTAACAAACCTAATACAACAAAATAAATAAGTTCGAGATTATTTCAAGTTTATTCGTAATTTTATAAAAAAGATACAGAAAACTTTTTTCCAAATGAGACTGTATTTTGATACCCAAACTTAATCGCCAATAATATTTTAACAAATAAAGTAAGTGCTAATACGCCTGAGAGTTCTGGAAAGTTTCAAATCGTTTATTAACTCTAACTATGCTCGTAATATGAACCCAATTTGAACGATCTTTGCGAAAGTAATTGGGATGGGACTGTTTAGTCGTAAAAATGTGTTTATAGTGGATAATCTTTTTTGAGATTTTACATTGTCCCGTCATCTAAAAAACAGAACATTTATTTTCAATTAAAACTTTGTTCGCGCTTTCTCTGAGGGGTGTAGGTTACGTGAAATAATGTAACCTATGAGTTACCTATTCGATATTTAAACTTCAAAGGTTTGGTAAAACTTCAAAGTTTCACCAAAGTCCATTAATTAGTTTTTGCGTGAAAGATGGACAATCAAACACATTTTCATATATTTAATACTAGATTTTACTTATGGTTTCATTCGCGTGGCATTCGGTTATCGAGGTAAAAAGCAGCCTACATAAGTTTCCAGCCTCCTTATTATTCAACCACACCACACAACAATTAAGCCATTATGTTGCTCCGTTGTGATGTGATAGAAGGACAAACAATCATACTTACGCATTTATAATATTAGCATTGACTAGGGAGATTGGCACTGGCGTCGAGATGTGACAACCTCCCCGCCCACTGGGATCCACCAGTGCAGTCAGTAAACCGGAAGATGGCGGTCAAACCATCCAAAGTAAGGCGGAAGTAAAGTAAATATACTAGACAGGCAGCAGCGCCTAGTATCAAAGACTTCCGCCACTGCGATTGCCAATACGTCTTCCAAGCGTGGCGAATGCGGCAAAATCCTACCAAAAATGAGCCACACCCTTAAAAACGGCCGCTAGTCCCCGGTGGCCCCGCTATACCTGGCTCAGGTAGCGGCCATGGTAACGGCGGGGCACCTGGGGCTTAGAATCTCCGGCAGAGATCCGGCTACCATCACCGAGGACAACTGGCCCTAGCAACATTGAACACGCGCACACTGCGGACCGACGAGAAGATTGTCGAGCTGGAAGAAGAACTGAGCAAGTTACGATGGGATATTATAGGCTTATCTGAGGTCCAAAGACAGGGTAAGGACTCGATAGTGCTCAATTCTGGTAACTTGCTCTTCTACCGGGAGGGCGACCAACAGTCCCAAGGTGATGTCGTCACCATCGTTAATTGTCCACAAATATCTCGTGAACAGCGTGAAAAATATATCCACTGTGTCGAACAGGGTAGCGTACCTGATACTCAGGGTATCTAAACGATATTCTTTGAAGGTCATACAGGTACACGCTCCGACCTCGACGCACCCCCCGATGAGGAGGTAGAAGCTATGTGTGAGGAGATATCTCGGGCTACACATGGCTTCAAAATCCATTACACCGTTGTCATGGGAGATTTCAACGCGAATCTAGGCAAACGAAGCTGTAATGAGGTGGGAGTCAGGCAATTCGGATATGGACTTTGGAACTCGCGGTGTCACTGACTAGCTTCATGGAGAAGAAAAGACTCTTCATGATGGATTCAGTCCCAAGGTGGCGTCGGGTTCATCTTGAACAGCGTGGTAAATTTATCGAGTGTGTCGAGTAGGGTAGCGTACATACTCAGAGTAAATAAACGATATTCGTTGAAGGTCATACATATAGGCATAGACTAATGAGTCGCAGACTGCCTGTGGCCGGTCTGTTACGATATATGGTTATAATTCCTAGCGAGGCACTCCTCGGGCAAGGCTGGCTTCACCGACTGCGATAAGCGCCTGCGAGATATTATAACGCAATACGGAGTATTACGTTACAAGTTCTTTAAGTCTTAAATTATTTTTATGTTTATAATATTAATCCATCCCAGATAGTGTATTACAAGCCTGTGTTCTGCTTACCTACATAACAATTTTTACAAAAAAGAGTCTCACTGTTAACTTTACTTACAGCAAAAGCCAGGCTCGGCAAGGTGAATGAGGGTTAAAATTGAGATCGTAAATATAGCTAGTACGTTTGTAACTTAACAAAGGGATACCCTGAGTGTATATTGTAGGGAAAGGTCTCCGTACAAGAAAGTAAGCCTTTCCAGGGCCAAACAAAGTTTAAGTCTCAGACACTCTATTGCGTCTCAAAATATTTAGGCTTTGATTGACGCAGTTGGCTTTCATCTTGTTATTGCAAGCAGACATTATTGTATTCTTATCATAAAAAAGTAAAGCTAAGAAACAGACCAAATTGCTACCTACCTAATAGGCAGTCAAGAAACAGCAAAGTAGCTTGAACTGTAGCTGACGACACGTGTTATCAGTGTTCAAAAACATTAATAAACCTTGTGAAGGATATAGATGTCCATCTCGGGCTTGCCTGCATAGTGCAAAGTAGCATCAGCTTAGTAAAATTATATGAGTGACTCTGCTGCTGAAATATTTAAATAAATAATAATATATTGCTGAGCAGCTCTATAATACGTGGTGTACTTGTAATGTGCATGTTTTAAGTTGCCAAGCCCAATCCCCGATAACCGTGGTAAAGCCACACTTAAATATTAGAATTTGATTTAAAATGCGTAGATATGCTTTAGAAGTATTTACATTTCTTAGAACATCTAATTTACATTTCTTGGAACATCTGCCAAAAGACTTATTCGAATCATTCGTTCATAAAATTATGGTAAATTCTATTAAACACTACACACTTTATGACTTGAGTACCTTAGCTTAAAAGGCAATCTTTCTAAATATTACCATTAGATACTTTTTATATTATAGAAAACTAACACTCGCCACATTTTATTTTTCAATTTGGTATGATTATAAACGTCGTATACAAATTAAATCCGTGTATTCAATCAAGTAAGCCTAAAGTTGGATGCACGAAGTCAGTTTGGGAGCACAAGTGTTGAACTGAAACACTATTTACGTAAATAATCTCCTCTCGGTAAGGCAGTCGACGGCGGGGCTTCGTTTAAACTTTTAATCGCTTTCGAGCCGTGATAAACAAATTTTAATTAAGTTTTAATATCACCACGTAATTGCCGAGTCAATGGATTATTACAATTATTTATGTTTATGAATATTAAGTTAGAATTTATGAATAATAATCTATTAAAATTTTCGATCAGTTTTCTTCAGATTGAAGGAGGTTTAATTTGATTTAGTAGTAATGTCGCTCGATGGTTTTCTTTGCGTGCCAGTGATTTGTAACCAATGATAAATAATTCTTATCTATTCAAACTCGAGATGAAATATGATAAGAACAGTTTGTATAATTTTACAAACAAAACAATTATAACAGAGTTACGGGTGCAATTTTGGGGCATCCTCGCCTCTTTCTAACATTTATTGTACCAAATTAATATTGTAATTGACTCTAAATTATAAATATTCGTAAAGGGCATCATTTGTTATCATCTGGTTGGTATGTACCGTGGTGATAGTACCGGCCCTGGCGTTTCTACGGATCTACTATGTTATAATCCATAATTAAATTACTTCTGCAGTGAAACTGTTGAAAAAACTAAAACTTCATGCGGAGTCGGCAACCCACGCAAAAAGCTAGGAAGCCACAAAAATGTCCGAAACTGGCTCAATTTTTGTACTCGCTCCCCTACATTTGTCCCTTGACATATTTTTTATTTATCAACTTAGGTGCTTTCTTTGTTTCCACCGAGCTTATTGTTAATTTCATTGTGTAACGGTCTCACTGAAGAAGTTTTTATGCTTAACATTGGCTTCCACGCGAAATTGTTTGACTCGTAAAAATTGTGCTTTGTTTTTTCATTCTCCTTGTTTCAGTGAACAAATATACAGGTATGCTTGAGTCAGAAGGTGCTTCTGTGTATTGGTCTGTCCTACCATTACTCAGGGCTTCGGGTTCGCGATCCCGGCTCTTCGAGCTGCTGTAGTCACTACCCAATATCCTTTCCAGTGATTACAGTACCCCCACCTACAAACCCTTCTTCCTTGTCATACATCCTATACATTTACCCCGTATCTTCTACCCCTCTTCCTTTATAACGATAATATTCCCAAGGAGGGTCGGCGTCAGGCAGGCGGCCGGCTGGTAAAATACATGCCAAAACCTTTTTTAGTATGGCCACGTATGACAATGAGTGCGAAAGGATTAGGGCGTTCCCCGCAGGCGACGCGCAGGGGCAGCACCCGGCACTTGCGAGAAGTATGCAAGGGTTGTTGCACTACTCCAGGCGAGTGCAACGTAAGAAGCGAGCCTGTTTTGTAAGGGTATGAGGTATGCAAGTTGGAACGTAGGCACGATGACTGGAAGAGCTAGACAGTTAGCTGGTGTTTTGAAAAGAAGAAGAATAAATCTGGCATGTCTGCAGGAAACAAGATGGAAAGGTACGAAAGCTTGAGAGATCGGAGAAGGATACAAGTTTTATTATTGTGGAAGTGATGGAAAAAGAAATGGCGTGGCAATTGTGTTAGACGAAAATCTGAAAGATAGTGTGACAAGTGTAAATAGAATTAATGATAGACTGAAGGCTGTGAAAGTGATGTGGCAAGGTATTATTTTGAATGTGATAAGTGTGTATGCTCTTCAGGTAGGATGTGATGATTATGAGAAAGAGAAGTTTTGGATGGATTTCGATATCATGATGACGGGTATACCGGAAAATGAAGAGATTATTGTGGGAGGTGATTTTAATGGACATGTGGGACAAACAAGTGGAGACTATGAAAGAGTACATGGAGGTTGGGGATTCGGCAGCCGAAATTGTGAGGGAGAAGCAATTCTTCAAGCTACTGCCGCTTTTGACCTAGCAGTTGCAAATACTTGGTTTCAGAAAAGAGAGCAACATTTAGTTACATATAATAGCGGCCACCACATGACCCAGATTGATTATTTCCTACTAAGGCGTAATCGACTCAACTGCTTCAAAGACTGCATAGTGGTTCCAGGAGAAGATTTAGTCTCGCAGCACGGGCTCCTAATGGTTGAACTTCAGATTCGACTAAGCTCTCAAAGAACCAAGCTGCAACTGCCTCCAAAAATAAGATAGCATATGTTAGAGAAGAATGAATGTGTAGAAAAATTCAGAGATAGAGTGGTAGATAAAATGTTAGAAGTGGGCAATATGAATGATAGCAGTGTCAATGAGAGTTGAAAAGAGATGAGTAAATGTATAAAGTGTGTAGCAAAGGATGTTTTAGGAGAGTCGAAAGGGAAGCGTATGAAAAATAAGACCACGTGGTGGTGGACAAAAGATGTACAGAATTAAGCGCATTCTGTACATCTTTTGTCCTGTAGGAAAAGAAAGCAAGGTTTAAGGAATGGCAGCTGGTGAAAGGAGGAAATGAATCTTTGGAAGAAGAAAGAATACGATGAATGTAAAAAAGAGCCAAAAAAGCTGTAGCCGTTGCTAGATCCAAAGCCCTAGACCACTTATACGGGTAACTGGAAAATCCCGAGGGTCATATATATTTAAACAGCATGGCTAAAGCTAGAGAGAGAAAGGCGAAGGATGTATCCCATATTAAGTGCATGAAAGACGAAACAGGAGTAATTCTTATGGAAGACGATAGAATAAAAAAAAAAAGATGGAGGACATACTTTGAAAAGTTAATGAATGAAGAGAACGATTGGAGCGGAAAACTTAAAAGTGAGGTGATGAATATTGGTTTAGTGTAGGAAATGAGTAAAGATCAGGTAAAAAAGGCTGTTAGGGGAATGAAAAATGGGAAAGCGTTAGGACCAGATGGAATACCAGTGGAAGCATGGAAAGCGTTAGGAGATGATGGATGGGCGTGGCTGGCTTTATACTTCAATAAGCTGTTGCACGAGGAGACCATACCCGAGGAATGGTGCAACAATTACCAGGTGCCCATTTTAAAAAATAAGGGTGATATTCAAGAGTGCAACAATTATCGGGGAATAAAGTTAATGCCTCATAGTATGAAAGTCTGGGAGAGAGTAATTGAGCGACGCCTGCGAGACGAGAGTGAGCTTTCACGAAACCAATTCGGTTTCATGCCTGGTCGAGGTACGGTGGATGCCATTTTTGCACTTCGCCAAATGTGCGAAAAATACAGGGAGGCACATAAAAATTTGCATATGGTATTTATCGACCTTGAAAAGGCATATGACCGAATGCCTCGTGAAGTCTTGTGGTGGGCCCTTAAGAAGAAAGGAGTGCTTGGAAAATACCTGACGCAAGTCCGATCCGCGGCCGGTATCACAGCCAGATTCGATGTGGCCGTAGGCTTGCACCAGGGGTCGGCCCTTAGCCCCTACCTCTTCCTGTTAATTATGGATGCTATATCATCGGTCATACAGGAAGGGGCACCCTGGCGCATGCTGTTTGCCGATGACATCGTTCTGGTAGCAGAGAGTGGACAAAAGGTGCAGAGCAAGCTTGAGGAGTGGCGGCAGAGATTGAAGAATGTAGGCCTGAGAACAAGCAGAACCAAGACAGAGTATATGTTCTGTGACTTTGGTGGTCTCTCCAGTTCTATACCAGTTACACTCGGCGGTACACCCCTACCAGTATGCTCCGATTTTCGCTACCTAGGTTCACTCCTGCAAGATGACGGCGAAATTGATCGAGATGTTAGGCAAAGATATTTTTAGATAAATACAATATTTTGTGTAAGGAGCAGATGGGATTTAGACAAAATAGGGGTATAAATACCGCTATCTTCGAATTACTTAATGTGATTGCGAAAAATGTAGACAACAGAATACCTACATGTGCCATCTATACCGATATGCGTAAGGCGTTTGATTGTGTCAATCATGAAACTCTGCTACATAAACTTAATATCTACGGTATCCGAGGAAACATACTTAGCCTTCTGAAATCCTACCTTAGTGACCGCAAACAGTATACGGAAATTACTAGGATATCCATTAGAACCAAACATGAAAATATATATGTCGGCGATACGCCAGGGTTATGGTCTCCAGACTCCATAATTAAAACACTCACGTAATATTACTTGGTTTATTATCAGTTGATTTCTAGCACAGAATTGAATTAAAATGCGAACTACAGTCCTTTTTATAAACTAACCATCATTACACTTAATGTAACGTTTAACAACTCCTTTTCAACATATAATTGAAATTACTGTACGATTAATTATAAACTAATCAAAAATCGACATTAATATTGTAATGAATTTTGCACAACACCAAATTATTTATTTTACACGAATAACAAATTTATTTTATTAACCAAACGCTGCTTTACAACATTGTCAAAAGATGGCGCTATCAACAAGATGCAAATATAAACGCATGTTATTTATTACCGTAAATATAAGTGTCAGAATAATGTTATTTAATACTAATTGATTTTACTTTGAAAGTTTCTGGAGTTATCTTAATAACTAAGCGATAAATTAAATACTCAATCTTTATAAAACAGTTAAGCAGCCAATACAGTGTCTAATATTGTAAAGTAGCGAAGTTCTCAGTTCTGTGTTCACAAATAGTTATTTAAATATCAATCTTAAATATTATTAACATTTTCGTAACAATATAATCATTATATATTAATTTGCGCCCATACGGCCATTCTGATCCAGCGCGCACCTCGCGCTGACTATTTAGGTAACGGTTACAGAATAAACAGCAAACAAAAATAATGAATATAAAAATTACATAAATAAGCGTTTATCATACAGAATGAACCAAAAGTTCTTTACAAGGCTTCACCTAGTCATAGGATCTTAACCTGAGGCATGCGTCACCCATCACGGGATCTAACAAACAATGCTTCACCCATGGCTAAGCCGATTACGGCATCACCGATTACGGAATCTAGCGCACACAGGCATCACCCACATAGGGATCTAGCCCACAAACGGCATCACCCATATAGGGATCTAGCCCACAAACGGCATCACCCACATAGGGTCGATTTAGCCCACGCGGCATTACCCATCACGGGATCTAGCCAACACATGGCATCACCCATCACGGGATCTAGCCAACACACGGCATCACCCATCACGGGATCTAGCCAACACACGGCATCACCCATCACGGGATCTAGCCAACACACGGCATCACCCATCACGGGATCTAGCCAACACACGGCATCACCCATCACGGGATCTAGCCAACAAGACCAGGATCAAGGATACGCATGGTGGCCAGCCAGCGTTTTGGGAAGGATGTTGAATAGGAAAAATAAAATTTTACTCAAACACATAAATGCAAAATTTGCCTCATAAACACATCAATGCTTATACATAAAATAATCATCATCGTTCGTCATGATCAGTTATATCAATACAATGTAATTACATATGTCCAACAACGACAGAGGAGGAGGTAGAGGACCCCTACGTAAATCGGTATCTGACGAATCCTCCGCCCATACGGTCAAGCATACAGTTGTTGATGTTGATCAACAACAAAGGTTAGCAAACAATGCTTGACTCCAGCACTCTTACAGCATGTGTGCGCGTAGCCCACAGACAAAACCACCGACGTCAAAAGGGTGGTCCACCGTCAACCATACATATTAATGTATAAAGGACCGCTCGTCCATCCTCTCTTCACACTAAGTCCGGGTCATCTGCCAGGATGTCATCATCAACCTGCAACACTCAAAAGACAGGTGGTGGGCAACATTTCCCACCCAAATATTAGTTCCATGAACCTTCGTAACTGTAGATGAAATAAAATTCTATTCTTACAAAGTGTTCCGGTCTATTAAGCTATATCTATATATCAGGCATGTTCAACCTGTGCATTGGTCTATAGTTATATTAGCTACAACAGTGTTGGAGCCCATATTTAACGCACAAGGTAAAATACAAAAGACACTGAATTTTCTCAGGTTCTGTCTGACGGTGCCATTTTAGATAATCAAATATAAAGTTATCAGGATACCCATATTTTGCAGTTTCGATAAAACAGTTAAAATGTAATATATTCAAAATTAGTTTTATCCACATCAAACAGAAAAACAAAATGGCAAAGACAAAGAGAGGCCTATGTTTAGCCATGAACAGTCGGACTGTTGGTGATAAATATGAAATAATTTCAAACTATGCAAATCCAAGGATTTCGAAAATACAAGTGCTATAATTATTACTCATGTAAAAACATGTTTAATCCAATATTGAATATTTTTAGGCATAGTGCAAGCTGTGAAATTGTTGAACTGTTTGCCAACTGAGCCATAAAAGAGAAATTTACAAGCTACCAATATTACAAAGCAAGAGTAGTGCCGTCTTATTTCTAAAAATGATTCCACTCAGTTTGTATAGTTAATATGGTGGTGAGTTTATATCAATAGTTTTATTTGACTTTATAATACTGCTAAATGGGAAAAGAGATAATATGGATTTTCACATCATGTTCTTTAAACCCACTTATCATTATCCTAATAATCATATTCCTAACCGTCTTGTATCCCACAAGAGCTAAGCAAAAAGGTTGGCACTAAATTTTATTGGTTATCACTGGTTGTCATCTTGAATATAGATGCAACTAACTTAGCAAATGAACTCACAACTAAAATAAATTGTATTTACCGAGTATAACACTAAGGCTTGTTATTTATAAAAGATTAGCAGTCACCTGCCTTAAGACTTTCAACCTAAAATGCTTAGAGATGGACTTTTATAAAACGTAAGTGAGTGCATATGTCCATAAAGGAATCTACTGTTCAGATCTCATGTTTCTAGCTTCAGTATTTCGGGTAAAGCAAGGACTTATCATGGTCGGAACAAATCATTCTATACAGGTATAAAATTAAGCGACAAATATTAAGATATGTCGGGTTCCCTTGTCTTATTATATAACCTTAACTTGAGCTGCAAGTTGACAGTAACAATTTCAACATAAAATTAAAATAAAATCATGTAGGCACCTACAGAGCCCACAAATATATAATAAAACCTATTTTGTAACTTTACAAATATGTAACACAAATTTATTTTTATATCTACCTTCTGAATATATCTGTACCAATATAATAAAACTGAAGTTTGTTTTGTTGAATGCACTTATCTGTGAAACTACTGGTTTTATGCAAATAATTATTTTTGTGGTGGATAGTCTTTTATCAAGAGAGGCTTCATATAATCGCGCCGTGAGCACTAGCCATAAGTAATGCAGTTAGTTAGCCTTATGTAATGTGTAACCAAGGGCTATAAATAATGTTTTGATTCCTTTAATGTTTTACTATTGGGATAACCTATTGACTACCAATTGAATTCATATTCAGCACATCGATTAGCTTATTTAAACTGAAAGCAAATCAGGCAATTTATACAATGGATCTATATCAGAGCTTCAACTTGAAAAGGGCAGTTATACCGTTCTTTACTAAGAATTACATTAGTAGAACCACATAACAAAGCTACTTTCTCTTTCTTGTGTAGATAAGTAAGTTTTACAGAAAGTTTACGACATGGCCTAACGATTAATAAACAGACAAGAGCTGGGGCTCTTCGGCTGGGGCCGATGGCATAACATTACTTTATGCACTGTAGCACTGCTATGTACCAAACGTGGATAAACAACAGTTACCTATAAGTTCCATTTCGGGGTGTAATGTTCGTAATTTTGACTGTATAATGTTTATCTGGTAATCCTTACGGGGACAGTAGGTAATCGTGTAAGCACCATAATTATAAAATTAGGATGTTTCTCAAAAACTCTAATCAAATCAGCTCTGGATAAATACCTCTGGTCAGTGCATCAACAGCCCGCATCTGCAACCTCTGGTAGCACTCAGAGCAGAACAGCGTTCACGCCACAGCACACCCCGGTGCGTGCACCCCGTCGTAGTCGCTCTGTCGCTCTGGCGCTCTGGCGCTCTCGCTCGCACGTGGCCTCACGTGAAGTGTAGACGTGCTCGCCATAACTCCGACACACCGGTGGTCTCCGACCAGGGTTGACTAGCGCCAAACACGGCTTCCAAGCGCTTGTCGCATCAGTCTTCAGGTCATCCTTGGTAATGGCGGCTAAGCCAAGAGACCTATCACTCTCGCGCCAACCGTAGATCCCGAAGTCTCTTAGGGGGGCGTTTATCCCAACCGCTGCTGTCGGCGATACGCCAGGGTTATGGTCTCCAGACTCCATAATTAAAACACTCACGTAATATTACTTGGTTTATTATCAGTTGATTTCTAGCACAGAATTGAATTAAAATGCGAACTACAGTCCTTTTTATAAACTAACCATCATTACACTTAATGTAACGTTTAACAACTCCTTTTCAACATATAATTGAAATTACTGTACGATTAATTATAAACTAATCAAAAATCGACATTAATATTGTAATGAATTTTGCACAACACCAAATTATTTATTTTACACGAATTACAAATTTATTTTATTAACCAAACGCTGCTTTACAACATTGTCAAAAGATGGCGCTATCAACAAGATGCAAATATAAACGCATGTTATTTATTACCGTAAATATAAGTGTCAGAATAATGTTATTTAATACTAATTGATTTTACTTTGAAAGTTTCTGGAGTTATCTTAATAACTAAGCGATAAATTAAATACTCAATCTTTATAAAACAGTTAAGCAGCCAATACAGTGTCTAATATTGTAAAGTAGCGAAGTTCTCAGTTCTGTGTTCACAAATAGTTATTTAAATATCAATCTTAAATATTATTAACATTTTCGTAACAATATAATCATTATATATTAATTTGCGCCCATATATACTTATCTAAAGATAGAGTTATCAAATACGGTGTACCTCAAGGGAGTGTCTTAGGTCCTCTCCTATTCTTGCTCTATATAAATGACTCGCCAAGTAATATCCAGCATCCAATGATATTGTTTGCTGACGATAGCACCGCTATAATTAAATGTACTGACATTAGAGAATATGAAAATGACATAAATCGCGCATTTAATGACGTAGTACACTGGCTTGACATTAATAATTTAATAATTAATTTATCAAAGACAAATATAATGCATTTTTATCAACGGACATCTGTAAAACAATTAATAATAGAATATAATGGGCAAGGTATTGATCAAATAAATGTAGCTAAATTTTTAGGAATACTGATAGACAGCCAGCTAACCTGGAAACCTCAAGCGGAAGAAGTATGCAAGAAACTAAGCACTTCTGCATATATGCTATTTAACCTATCAAAAAAAGTTAACACAGCCACAGCATTGGTGGCATATCATGGTTTGGTAGCATCTGTTCTAAGATTTGGTATAGTGTTTTTGGGTAACTGTAGCTTAAGGGAACAAGTATTCAAGGCACAGAAGCGCTGCATACGGGCTATGTGTGGTCTGAGAATGACTGACAGTTGTGTACCTATATTTAAGTCCCTAAAAGTATTAACATTTTCATCAATGTATATCTTAGAAGTAGCGGTTTTTGTAAAGGTTCACAAACATTACTTTAGGGCATTAGCTGACTCTAGAAAAGAACCTTTAAGAAGTCAATATAAAAACCTATTGCATGTTGGTGACTATAATACAACTTTGCTTAAGAAAAATGTATTTGGTATGGGTCCAGCTATATATAATAATAATAATAATAATAATAATAATATTCTACCACATTCACACAACACCATCTAGTCCCAAACTAAGCAGAGCTTGTACTATGGGTACTAGATAATGGATAAACATACATATATACTTTTTTTTTTTGTAAATACATACATATTATACATAGAAACACCCAGACCAAGACAAACATCCATGTTCATGCACACAAATGTTTGACTTGAGCGGGAATCGAACCCGCGACCATCGCCGTAGCAGTCGCTTACACTCCCGCTACGCCAACCGGCCGTCATTATAATAAAGTACCTGACACAATTAAAAATAGTACAATTGTAGAAAAAACGAAATTAAAGGCACTGTTGCTAGAAAAATGTTATTATTCAATTAATGATTTTTTAACTGATAATTTATAATTCTAATTTAAATTTTATATTGACTAGGTAATTATTTTAATTTTCCTTTGAATTCTTTGATATATAGATATATTAAATTTATTGACTAATTGATTTATTTAATATTTTAAAATGTAATGTGCGTGTACTTGTTGGATTTAAGCTATTTGTTTTGATTATTTTATTTTGATTTTACATATTATTTTTATTATATTGTGTTTGCATGCCTAAACTAAGGTAGATTGTACAAGGATTCCACTATTATATTTACCACCTGTATTGTTTGTACCTGCAATCTAAGCAAATAAACTGATTCTATTCTATTCTATTCTAAAGAATTAACGCAGGATGGATGAAATGGCGACAGGTCTCCGGAACAATATGCGATCACAAAATGGCTTTGAAGTTAAAAGGCCGCATGTATAAGGCGGTTATAAGGCCTGTCGTACTGTATGGAGCTGAGTGTTGGGCTACAAAGAAGATGGATGAGAAACGATTGCATGTTGCTGAGATGAGAATGTTACGATGGATGTGTGGAGTGACAAGAATGGACAGCATTAGGAATGATTACATTAGAGGTAGTATGAAAGTGACGCCCATTGATGAAAAGGTAAAAGGGAGTCGATTGGCCTGGTATGGACATGTTATGCGACGAGATGAGATGTACGTAGGTAACAAAGTGATGAATATGCATGTAGAAGGACGAAAAGGGAGAGGGCAGACAAGGAAAAGATGGAAGGACTGTGTGAGGATGGATATGAAAGAGAAAGGAATAAACGATCGGATGACTTGTGACAAAGAAGTATGGAAGCGAAGGACATACTGCGCCGACCCCAAATAAATTGGGAGCCTTATCATCATCATTGTCTTGATGATGATAAGGTTTGATAGAAATGAAGTATCGTTATTTTCATTTATTATGTTTCTCAGCCTGTTTTTGGTTCATTCATATTTATATTTCATTCAACTACACGCGATCTCTTAAGGTACTATAGGTATTAGGTATATAGCTACCTCGCGACGTAAGTAAGTATTGTAAGTAACTATTTATTTCCAAAAAACAATTTACAATTGGAGTACTTTTGGTCCCAAACTAGGTTAGGCCCGTATTTTGGGCACAACTTAACAGAAATAACTGTGACAAAGTTTTTGGTACAAGATAAGAAAACCTGCTTTGTAAAGATTAAGCAACTGATCCAGCGTAAAGTACCGTCTCAAATTGTTCAGGATACCTAGTTTTTTGCTAAAATTAAGAGCGCGATGTGGCAAAAATAAAATAAATTTTATCAATTGCTATGGTTGTGTTTTCTAGTACGAGTGTGTAGGTAAGTTGTGGTGTGTTGTGTGGTGTAGCATGTGTGACAGTGTGTATGGTTGTGTGTTGTACGTAAAGTATATGATTGATGAGTCATATATCTCTGTATTAACCATACATTAGAATAAAGTACTCGTGTACTACGATGTTCCATTGACATCGTAGTACACGTGTCAAACATTGAAAGATTCCTACGTACAAACATGATGTTTTCGTAAATGTATAAAGAGGGCATAGTAAGAATGTTAATTTCTTTAAAGAATTCTCTGAGAGATTCACGTGGACCAATATCATAAATAGCACGGACAGCTCTTTTGTGCAAAATAAATATTGAATCACGATCGGCCGCCGCCCCCCAAAGCAAGACCCCGTAGGACATTAAACTGTGAAAGTAAGCGAAATAAACAAGTCTAGCAGTAGCAACGTCAGTAAGTTGTCTTATTTTTCTAACAGCGAACGCGGCAGAGCTTAATCTACTAGATAAAGAATTAATATGAGCTCCCCATTGTAATTTCGAGTCTATACCTAGGAATACTGTTTCTTCCACAATATCCAACTTGTTATCTTCAAGCATTATGTCTAAACCTTCCTGAGAAACGTTTCGTAAAGAAAATCTTAAACATTTAGTTTTTGTAGCATTTAGCAATAGATTGTTTGCGCTGAGGCATTCTGATAAGGATAATAAACTAGCATTTATTGTGTGTTGGTTTACGTCTTTTCTATCAATTTTAAATGTTAGAGAAGTATCATCTGCAAAAAGAATAATATTAGTGTTGGAACAGACTTTATTTAATGAAGTGACATATATACATCAAACGGAATACGGGAATATGAATTCAAAATTTTGATTAGCCAGTGTTATACAACATACTCCCCCGTAATCAAAACAAGAATTATAAAGACAAACCTATTCCTTTTAAACAATTCTGATGCTTGATGCGAGTCAATGGCTTAGTAAGTACATCAGCCCACATCTCCAAAGTAGGAGTATATACAACATTAATGACACTGTTAGCCAATAAGTCGCGTATGTAATGAAATCTCGTGTCAATATGTTTGGTTCTATTGTGGTGAACTGGATTCATTGCCAACTTCTGGGCAGACTGTGAATCATTGTAAATGGTAACAATAGTAGACTTACCAGTAAGTTCACACAACAATCGCTTCAGAAATTGAGCTTCTCTACCCGCACTCGACAAACTCATATAATCCGCTTCGCTAGATGACAAGGCAATGGTGGTCTGCTTAATACTCTCCCATGAAATGGCCCCACCGGCCATAGAAAAATAGAATCCGGTGTATGATCGACGATCCATAGGACAATTGGCCCAATCTGCACCCGCGTAGCCCATTAGATGCCCACCGCCTTTCCTATAAGTAATGCCCAAATTGATTGTGCCTTTTAAATATTGCAACACAGGTTTTGCCGCCTTCCAATGACTTTTATCATATTTAGTGTTAAATTGACTTAAATATGAAGTCGCAAAAGCAATATCTAGACGAGTATTGACGGCCAGAAAATTGTGTGAGCCTATCAGTTGCTGATACCGATAGGACAATGAAGATTCACTTACATCACTCTTCTCACTCGGCAGCAAACGTTTCATTTCCAACGGTGTAGGAACGGCCTTACATTCCGACATGTTGAACTTTCGCAGCAAATCACGAATGTAACTTTCTTGAGATATTTTAATCTCATTAGGCTTACAGTGTATATTTAAACCTAAATAATAACTTAGTTCGCCTATCACTTTCAGGCTAAAATAATTCCGTAAGTCAGTTATGACAGTGTCATGCGTTTTATTTTCTTTATACAGAATGACAATGTCATCGACATGGAAAGCGAGTAATATTAACTCACTACCAAACTTTTTAGTATAAATGCATGCTTCCGAAGGAGTTTAGCTAAAACCAATGCATTGTAAAATTTCGGTAAATTTTTTGTACCATGCTCGCGAAGCCTGTTTGAGGCATTGAAGATGAACAGATTCAACCTGATATTGCGCAAGTATCAGAAGATTTTCAGCCTGCTTTTGATGTTGTAGAGCAATCGCATGATGCTGATACTCGGAATACGTCAGTTCAACCTGTAATTGCATCTTCATCAGAGGATATGGAATCTGATACTGAGTTTGTAGAACCAAGGTACAATTTGAGACCAAGAAAGCCTAATTCTGCTGCCAATTGTGTCTGTATGCAGACTTCATCCCCTCAGCTGATGGATGAACCTACAACTTATACACAGGCTATGAATGCAGATGATAGAGATAAATGGTATCAAGCTATGCAAGATGAATATCAGTCACTGCTTGAGAAACAAACTTGGGTTCTCGTTAACTGACCAGATAAGAAGGTCATACCTTGCAAATGGATCTACAAATTGAAGAAAAATGTGCATGGTGACGTAATCAAATATAAAGCGAGACTTGTCGCAAAAGGATTTAAACAAGTTTATGGCATGGACTATTTAAAAAGTTTCTCTCCAGTCGTCCGGAATTCTTGTTTACACATGTTGTTTGCATTGGCTGCGGAAAAGGGAATGAAAATGCACCATTTAGACGTTGATACGGCATTTTTGAATGGATTTTTGGAGGAAGAGGTATATATGAGTCAGCCGGAATACAGGAATATGAATTCAAAATTTTGATTAGCCAGTGTTATACAACAATTAGGTATGGCCAACATCATGTAAGAAAGATAATTTATGTAAGGAATCATGTAAGGAAGATCATAATGTATTGAGATGCGACAGTCATTATTTTAATTTTTTTAAATTTTTCCCTCAGTGAATGCCTTGAACCAAGATTGCACGAATAGCCCGCTTCTGCAGTACAAACACAGTTCGAATGTCAGCTGCGTTGCCCCAGAATAAAATGCCATACAACATTATGCTATAGAAATAACTAAAATATACTAATCTGGCCGTATCTATATCAGTTAACTGACGAATTTTATAAACCGCGTACGCTGCAGAGCTAAGTCTATTCGACAACTGACCTATATGTGGGCTCCACTGTAGCTTAGAATCTAAGGTTAGGTTTGCCTAAGAATACAGTGTTATCTATAAGATCTAACTCTTCTCCATTCAAACATATGTTAGGTTTAACTTGTTTTACATTCGGTCTTGAAAATCCTATACATTTTGTTTTTCTTTCATTTAACAGTAAATTGTTAGCATTAAACCATTGAACTACTTTAGAGAGAGCGTTATTTACATCGTCATTATTTGATTGTTGTCGCCTAAGTTTAAAAATAAGTGATGTATCATCAGCAAATAACACTATCTCTTCATTATTTTGCATAATATATGGCAAATCAATATATATGGCAAATATAATACAAGGAAAAGGAATGGACCAAGAATTGAACCTTGTGGCACTCCCATTGCGACCACTGAACCCATAGAAACTTTTCCATTCACCTCAACTCTCTGTATTCTTTTAGTCAAATATGATGTAAGGAGATCCAAAGCAGTGTTCTTAACTCCATAGTAATGTAATTTCCTGATCAAAGTTTCATGAAAAACGCAATCAAAAGCCTTAGATAAGTCACAAAAAACTCCCAGAGCATCATGCGACTCCTCCCAGGCATCAAAATACTATTTAACAGCTCAACTTCAGCATCGGTAGTAGAGCGACCTCTAGTAAAACCAAATTGTTTTTCATATAACAGCTTATTGTTATTAAAATGAATTTGAAGCTGACCTAGAATTAATTTTTCAAAAATTTTACTAAACGTGGGTAGCACAGATATTGGCCTATAATTTGTGGGGTCAAATGTGCTACCTGATTGAAATAACGGAATTACTTTACTACTTTTTATTTGATCAGGAAACACACCACATTCAATGCATCTATTGAAAATCATTGCCAGTTCAGGTGCTACTGTGTTGATTATGGATTTCGTAATCACAACAGAATAACCCCAAAGATCACTAGTCTTCTTCAAATTAAGGGTATTAAGTTTTTACAATATCTCTGTCAGTGACATAACTAAAACTAAATTCAATGTTACACCTATTGATATTTTGTTTCAATAGAGATTCGGCGTCATTAGGGGACGAGTTCAGGGATTTAGTGGTTGAGACTGGAATGTCTGTGAAGAAATTTTCAAATGCTGTGGCAACCTCAAAATCTGATTTTAATATCTGATTATAATAGTTACTTTTAATTTTGACCCTTCCAGTCTCATTGTTTATAATATCCCAAGTTGCCTTTATTTTATTGTCACTGTTTTTAAATTTGGATTTTAAATAAAGTGTCTTAGCTTCACGACAAATCTTCTTAAATAACTTAGAATAATTTCTTACATATTGACAAAATTGTTCATCATTTTTATTTATTACTTTCTGTTCATATTATTCGTAAAGCTTATTTCTACTTTTATAAATTCCAGTGGTTGCCCATTCACTGAAGGATGTAGTACCAGCAACTAAGATCCTCTTAGGGAGAAAGATAGAATTGAATTTAGTACAGTACATGTCAAAGAAAGAATTGTACAACTTAACGATCCTACGTTATTATAGCAAAAGTATGGTAGTGTACTTGTGAGTTTATCCTTAAGACCCTCCAGACGACGCAAAGTTTTTGGCACCACACTCAATTCCTTTCTACCTACTTTTTTAGACTGCATAGCAAATGTTATAGATTGTCCACAATGATCTGATGTTAATTTGTTAATTATTTGCTTTCTAACTGGTACAATGTCTGTAAATATATTGTCTATACAAGTAGAAGTCGTGGAAGTTATCCTGGTGGGTTCCAAAAATAAGCAGGCAAGATTATATGACTTGAACAAATTTTTATTTTTTGGCAATTCAGGGAATCTTCTAGTAAATTAATATTAAAATCGCCACCTACTATTATAGATTTATTTTGTTAGCATAGCTTCCGTAACATATCATCCATGACACTTTCAAAGTTATCATAGAAGAATGATGGTGGCCTATACACACTCAACACAACAAGTTGGTCCAACTCCACGCAGGCTATTTCAACTGTCCGTTTAACAGAGAAACTAACAATGTCACTACGATTCTTAAATTTAAGTAGCTTGTTAACTAAAATCAACGATCCACCAAGTATTGCATTTTGTCTGCTGAACGAACTACCAATTAGATGGTTATTAAAAGTGCATTCATAGTGTAGTTCACTCTAGAATTTATTGCTACAAGTTAAAATTGTGTGTGAGCACTGATATTTACGTATCGAATCTAAGCTGTCAGAGGCTTATGGACGTTATCTGTAGTTCTGCGTACAATGCTTCTAGTAAATAAGTACTAGCTGAAGCAAAAACTCTTTTTGTTCGCTTGACAAGTAAAATCGAGATAATGGTACCATTTTTCATCTCGGTAGGAGTGTGGACGATGCCACGTTATTCTGAACGAATTGTACCTCGGGGTATGAATTTAATCTCAGAATTCAGCGTGTCAGATTCATAAGAAATGTGTCTTCGGCGATATTTTGAGTTTTATTCGTACATATAATATAGCGTGTTGTTTTGGTTACAGGCGAGTGAACATTTATATCGCAGTAATAAAACATATTAGCTCTTCACTGTAGCTGTTATATGGCCCTATTTTAGGACGTTTATGTTAGATTTTCCAGAAATGTAATTTCGTTATTTTTAACTCTTATGTTTCTCAACTTGTTTTTATTTCATTATTATTTATATTTGGTTTACACGAAATCTCTGAATGTACCTACTATATAAGGTAGATGTATATGTCGCAGTAGTAACATTATAAGAAAATATTCATGAAATTGAAAATACCGGCTGATAAGCAGGTATAGGTAGGATTCAAAGTTGCATTCAAACAGTGTAGTGACAACTGCTGATATCGTATCGTTTACACCGGCGCACACACGGCAAAATGACTACTTTAGGCGGCCAAAAAGCTATTTATCAACGTAAAGATAAATAGTCTAAATTAACTTGTATTTTTTTAGTTAGATAGCCGTCCCATCATAAAGCACCTAAGTAGCCTTTGTTATGTTCACAACCAAAGAGTGGCAGGGTCCGGCAGGCAAGCGAAGCGATGGTACGGTTAGTTGCTTTCTATACCGTCAAGTAACATCGCGCATATTTTTCGTTCGTCTCGTGTTTAAATATTAACAGTGGTGGAGAATATGGAATCTACAGGTATGTACATTTATTAATGCATTATAATAAATGATAATGTAATCGTAGGTATTAAAATATTATATTGCGGATTTAGACAAATTTCTCGTTAAAATTTATGTTTTCTTAGACTTACAAAAAAAGTTCCGCGAGGTACCGCTTTCTGTCTTTGATATTTGCATTTAGTCGTTAGTTCTCCCTTATTATTGTAAATTTGAAGAACTTAAATCAACTCATTGTGACGCTATCCTCTTTTATTTACACGTAGTCGAAGTGATCCAAGTCACTCGAAATTACATGTTAGAAAAATGGATGTGATTTCAGTAGTACAAAAGCAAAACTTTTATAAATTATCATATAGTGTCACAATGAGTTGATTTGAGTTCTTAAAATTTACAATAATAACGGAGAACTAACCATTAAATGCAAATATCAAAGACAGAATGCGGTACCTAGCGGAACAATCAATATGCCGTATAATCATTTTGTCGTGTGTGCGCCGTGGGTTTTGTATTTAAATATTTTTATGGTGCTGAGTCTGCCTCTGCGCCTATGCCTCTTGAGTTTCATGACACAGGGAATTATCAAACAATCATTTTTTTTTTACAAATTCGTCTATTTCGCTCTGTGAACTCATCAGTTAGTTAGTTAGTACTAGTACGTTTTGCTTTCTGCAAAGAACCATCTACTTTATTATGCAAATTGTAACAGCACTTCAATTAAACGTAACATCATTCAGGCAATTGAGCTCATGTCATTCCTTCTGCACTTGTAACATTTGAGGTACTCGTAAGACAGAGTATGCCAGTCGAATGAATAGTTAGAGATTTTCTGATTGATAAACGGCACATCAGGTTTTTACATTAATGGTGGTAGTTAAGACGGGGTACAATAATATAAGAAAGGGTAATACCCTGTTATCAACTACGTTAGCCAAAGCAAAAAAAAATACATTCACAAACTTAACAAGAAGGCAATAAGTATCGTACGTAATATTGTATGCAATGTGCTTTTAATTAATGAATATGAGAAAATTAATGTTTTCTATCCTCTTACTTCTCGTACAATAAGCAAATGTTTGTCTGCCCCATGCACCCATTGCATATATTTCTGGCAAAAACGACTGAACTGATTTTGAACTGAATGGTTGAAGTAATATAGGTTATACATTAAGAACACATAGGCTAACTTTTTTCCTGCTAACTGACTCTACGTGGCCGAAACCTCAGACAGAAAATATAGAATAATTAAAATGTTACGTGATATAAGGTAATATCCATACAACAATTCACGAACATTATAAGCTCAGCTATTCGGTTCGTCGGAACAGCGCACACTGAGAGCATTACTAGTGCTCGATCGGGACATAACTAGATTAGCTGTGATCACTCGCTACAACATATCCATTCTCTCATTTCAGTTTCGCTACGCATCAAGTTGATTCCACCTCGTTCGTATCCCGGATCCTGAGATAACTTCTCCCTGAAGCGTCATATAAATAAATTGTAGCCAGTCTTTATTGCACACGGTTTACGGTAGCGTTTTTCCCCTCTATGTTATCGTGTTTGGGAATTCGCCTTTCTTATATCCAATCCTATTGTGATTTCGTTTTGCTGCCTACCTGTGATTAACATAATGTTTATATCGTGAATTCGTTTGTGAACTTGATTGTTTGTTTTAATGTTGTTAATTTCTAGGTATAAAATTTGGTCATATGTGATGCATATTTATATACTACTTACGGACTATATTTAATAAGAACATTACACGTTAATTTTATAAATATTAGCTTTACTTATTCACTTAAGTCAGTAAAGATCATGAGACATAAAGACAAGTGTTGTACATTGTAATAAAGTATACCTTTACGAGAGACGCATCCATAATTCAGAGCTACTTTTGGTGTTGCGACCACTTCGACCACTCAATCTGTTCTGTCAAGTTTATTTGCCCTATAATCATCTATTTGACCTCCTGTCATTAAAATGACCCTATCTATCTATTTAATTCTTTACGACGTTGATACTTAGTTTAAGCAATTTGTTTCACTAAACAAATTACAAGCTTTCTATCTTGTAATTTGTTTACTCTAAATGGTTACTTGATACTCATGTAATCTGTTAAATAAACCCATCTAGTTTGCATTTAATATTTCAAAGTGGATAATCTCGGCGAACAGTAAAAGTTGCGAATGTTAAAGTTGTACGTATATTTAAAAAGTTTGTGCGATGTAGTTATATAAATACTTAGGTAGGTACATAATATTGGAACAGGTACCTCCATTAGGAACTGAAAATAATTGATAAAAATAATTTTAATTGTTGACAAGTTTTACTTAACATGTACAAACATAATTTAGAGTTTAATATCCTCTTTTCACCACGTTTTTATTTTATATTTATTTATATATTTTTTATTTATAGACTCACGTCTTTATCCCCGAAGGGGTAGGCAGAGGTGTACTATTACACCCACATTTCGCTATGAATTTTGAGGTCCCACGTAATAGAGGGCGAGCCTATTGCCGTAACCGGGCACATTACCAGACTCCGTGCTGCTACTGAGAATTTGGAAAAATCCAGTAACATTTCTGCCGACCCGGGAACCGAACCCGGGACCAGGGAAATCCTGTCCAAAAGCAAAAGATTTTATCTCGGGAGATGAAGATAGCACCTAGAACTATGTTGCGTATTTTAAAAGATGACTTAGGACTTGCAGCCTATAAGAGACGCACTGGTCATTTTTAACCGATAATTTAAAAAAGAATAGGGTGGTAAAATCGAAACAACTACTGAAGCGGTACGCAAAGGGAGGTCACAGAAAAATTTTGTTTACGGATGAAAAAAAAATTACAATTGAGCAACATTTTAACAAACAAAATGACCGTATTTATGCTCAAAGTTCTAAGGAAGCTTCCCAATTAGTCGACAGAATGCAATGTGGGCATTATCCGACTTCAGTGATGGTTTGGTGGGGTGTTAGCTATGAAGGAGTGACTGAGCCATGTTTTTGTGAAAAAGGTATCAAAACATCGGCAAAATGTATCAAAATACCAGTTTTGAGAAATTAGTTAAGCTCCTTAACAACACCATGTTCAATAACCAAGTATGGTCCCTCCAGCAAGACTCGGCACCGGGTCATAAAGCTCGGTCCACACAGTCTTGGTTGGAAGCGAAGGTTTCGGACTTCATCAGAGCTGCAGACTGGCCGTCGTCTAGACCCGATCTTAATCCGCTGGATTATGGTTTATGGTCAGTTTTAGAGAGTACGGCTTGCTCTAAACGCCATGATAATTTGGAGTCCCTAAAACAATTCATTCGTTGGCAGTGAAGAATTTTCCCATGGAAAGAGTGCGTGCTTCTATTGATAACTGGCCTCAACGTTTAAAGGACTGTATTGCAGCTAATGGAGACCACTTCGAATAAGCTTTTTATATTTTAAATTGTTTTATATTTATGTATTAAACTAACACACTGTAAAAGTAATAAATGTTATAAGCAATAAAAAAATATTTGTTTCTTTGTTACAATATTTATGGCAAGACTAGATATTATATGTGTCTACTTATTTATTATGGCTAGTTTTACATTATTAAACGAAACTTCGTTATGAGCCGATGTTATGATTACGATGAAAATTCTGTGTGATTCACAAGAACGCATATAAGTGTCCCAAACCATTCAAAGTTCTATGCGAATATTCTTCTTCTCCACGTATGAATAAAACGCGTAGATAATTCTGTTCGTGTGAATCAATCCACAGGACATAGCTAGTAAAGCTAGCATGTCTATAAACTAGAAGAGTTTTAAGACTCTTATTGATGTAAACTAGAACTCAATAGATGCAAGTTGCCTTCGAACTTTATCTTCGGCAGTTTATTAATAGTTGTGATGTTATTTTAATTTTCCTTATGAAAACTCTGTTAATGAGGATATGCATAATAAGAAAAGTTTGTGTAAGTTTATTATCGGATAATGCTGCAAGTTAGAACATAATAAAACTGTTTTATAAAATTAGTTAAGTTTAACCAAGCCCTGGTCCAGTGGATAGCGTATGCGTTTCCTATTCAAGAGGTTCCGGGTTCGATTACCGGGCCGGGCAAAAGTTACACTGGGTCATTCCGAATACTCAGTAGCAGCACGGAGTCTGAAAATCTGCCAGTTACGAAAATAGGTTCGCCCCCTATTACGTTGGACCTACAAATTCATAACATGCAAAATGTGGGTGTAATATTGCACCTCTGCCTATATATACAAGCATTATGTCTTGTCTTAATACAATATTTTAAAATATTTCCCACGGTAATAATTATGTTTGGTGGAATTTTGTATGCGTGATTCTCATTAAGAGCAAGACCCGCGTCTGTTATCTAATTCTGTTCAATCAAAATCGATTCGGTTCAGCACTTTATGGTGTTATATAACGACAGATATTAGCACTTATAATATGATTAAATGTATTAAGATATAATTGATAGAAATAGATAAAATAATCTGATTACTACTATACTGTTTTTGTATAATCAAAACGCAAAGAAAATAAAAAAGCAATATTACCCAGTTTAAAAAGGATATGTTACGATTTGTTGTTTTAGAATATCCGGTTACTTAATATAAATTCAATTATAAAATGATTGACTTTAATTTCGGTAAGGTATTTTGGTATACCCAATTTCCGATGTTCTCGAAGCTTCTAGTACGATAAAAAGAACTTTAAAAAAGTAATAATTTACTAACAATTTCTTATACGGTATCTGCACGTTTCAAGATTTATTACACTAGTCCCGTCTTTGCCACACAAAAACAAAACCAACAATTAAAATTCTAATGAAACAGTCTATAAATACAGCCAACATGCATCGCACGCGATATGAGTGGTCTAATAAAACTCGCGATTATACAGTCACACTGGCAACACCGAGGCTTTGCGTCTATGGATATGTCACCGGAAAATAACAAGAACCGCAAATTTATAAATTACCTAGAAAATGTATAAACTGCCGTAGGATTCTAAACGAGCAATAAATAGTATTGTGACGGCCGGTGTCATGTCAAACCGTCGTCACGAAACACAATACGAGGGTCAAACTGAAAGTTCTTAGAAAATCAAAAACTGATTACATTAGCCAGTTATTAGTTTTATTATATCTTTTCAAAATATTGTCCATTGACGTCAATACACCGCTGCATGCGATGGAACCACTGGGAAAAACACTTTGCCCACTCGTCCTTATCGGCTGCGTATCGCGATGCCATTGAAGAGACCCCTTCAATGGCATCGCGATACGCAGCCACCGCTTCTTCAGCATTCATAAACCGCTATCCTTTAAGTTTTTCTTTAATTTTTGGAAATAAATAAAAATCACAAGGCGCGAGGTCGGGGCTATACGGCGGGTGACCCAGTAATTCAACGTTTGATGTCGCCAAATAGTCGATCGTTCGCTTGGCGGTGTGCGATGAGGCGTTGTCGTGGTGAAGGAGGATCCTACTGCGAGGTCGTTTCTCTCGAACTTTTTCCAAGACAAGTGGCAAACAATTGGTAGTGTACCATTCTGCAGAAACTGTTTTTTGATCCTCTAACACAATTGTTGCGAAATGACCTATCCTTCCAAAGAACGAGGCCACCATTTTTTTTCCCGCACTTCGATCTCTCTTCACTTTAGTTGGCAACTCCTCGAAAGGAAACACCCACTGAGCAGATTGTCTTTTGGTTTCAGGATCATAACAGTAAATCCAGCTTTCGTCACCTGTTAGTATGTCGAACACAGCATTTGAGTCACCTCCGTTAAATCTTTCAATCATTTTACGGCACCAATCCACACGATGGAGTTTTTGAGCCTTAGTCAAATTATGAGGTATCCACCGGGCGCAAAGCTTCCTGACCGCTAAATTTTCGTGGAGGATTTTGTGCACTTGACTCATACCGATGCCTAAGCTTGTCCGAATCTGCTGATAGGTCACTCTTTTGTCAGTCTCTATCATACGCCGCACAACACAGATGTTATTTTCAGTCGTCGCCGTAGAAGGCCGTCCCTCACGTACATCATCAGTGAGATTAGTGCGACCACGTTTAAACTCATTAAACCAGTTGTAAACAGTCGCACGAGATGGGGCTTCATCGTGAAAGGCCAATCGTAGTCTATCATAACTTTCTTGTTGACTTAAATGACATCGAAAGTCATAAAAAATCATTGCACGAAAATTTTCTCGTGTTAAATTCATGTTGACGTGACACAGACAATTTTCAATTTGCCGCCAAATCGTAAAACAAATGACAAATGAATGAAATATATACTCAGTAGTATTGGCAAAGAGTTCTATTTTCAAATTTTAGAATATTTTTTTTATTATATTGTTTATAAGTGGCCAGTTCTAAGAACTTTCAGTTTGACCCTCGTAATTAGCAAAGAGGTTTGAAGACTATTTTATAATTTTGAAATGAGTTTTTAGTTCGATGACGTATACACTCTGTCAAGTGTTCGCCAAATTTACAAGTCATTGACAACTAGGCAGTGGCCGTGCGGATAACGCATCCCGTTCACGATCTCATGGCGTGGATTCAAATCCCAGTCATAACAGTTATGTGGATTTTGGTTTTTATGAAATTTGGAAAATGTTTATGAATATTTGGCAAATATTTAAAAGATTATTTAAATATTTCGAGTAAAGATTAGAAAATTCTAGAAACTTCAGGAAGGAATGGAAAGGTTAAAAAGAGACAGGAGATGGAAACACAAATTTAAATATTTCGAATAAAGATAAGAAAATTCTAGAAACTTCAAGAAGGAATGGAAAGGGTAAAAAGAGACAGGAGATGGAAAAAACAATTGAATAACGAAAAGACAATCAAAAATAGTAGATCTAGAACATTCTTAGGGGTATATAAGGCGGTGTGGACGCGATAAGCGCCAGTTTAAGTTGAAAAGTGGTAAAGTGAAGAAGTAAAAGGAAGAACGAAGAAGTAGTAAAAAAGTGAAGTGAAAGTATAGTGCAGTAAAGTGCAGTGAAGTGCAGTGAAGTGCAGTGAAAAGTGTAGTGCAAAAGACGCTAGTGTTGGTGCTGTCTGCGTCGAAATTAAACGGCGTGTCGTGTGTGAAGTCGAATAAAGTGTCATCAGTCCTACTCGGTGTTTCCTTCCAATCCCGTTACCCCGTAGTCCGTAACAATTGGTGTCAGAAGTGGGATTGGAAGGTTTAAAGATGCCAGTCATGCCAAGGGAAGGGCCTACGACACGTGCGAGGGCTGCCGCTCAAGAGCTAGGCGACTCTAGCCAGGAAGTTGTGAGCAGGGATGCTCCTTCGCAAGCAACCGGATCTGAAGGAGTGGTATCTACGTCCACAAGCGCAGCTAACCCTATATCTCTCGCAGACCTCGCAATAATAATCCAGCAAAACTCTCAGCAACTTAAATGCGATCTTCAAACACAACTTCAGGAGAACTCGCATCGACTCGAGC
Source organism: Euclidia mi (assembly GCA_944739405.2). Taxonomy (NCBI): domain Eukaryota; kingdom Metazoa; phylum Arthropoda; class Insecta; order Lepidoptera; family Erebidae; genus Euclidia; species Euclidia mi. The sequence continues at coordinate 61,359,111 of OX123185.2, forward strand.
AAAACACGCAGCAGCTTGGCGAGATAATGAAGAGCCAGGTTGAGATTCGCCGTTATATATCGGAGAACGCCCGTAAGATCGCCGAGATGGAGATATGTATCGGTGAAGTACAGTCGCGCGTGGCTACTATAGAGGAAGAGGTGCAGTCCCGCATGGCGTCAGTATCGGAAGAGATACACACCCGTATAGCTACGATAGAGGAGGAGTTAAAGAAGATGAAGTCCAACAGCCCTTCGGTTTCTATCAACTCATCAAGTTCTAGTAGTTATTTAAAAGTACCATTATTCGATGGAAACACTTCCTGGGAGGCCTACAGAATACAGTTCGAAGCCGCTTCTATTAGCAACGGTTGGGATGTCGACCAGGCCAAGTTTGCACTTATCCTGGCGTTGCGTGGAGAAGCATTGTCGGTGCTTGAGGCCGTGGGAAAGGACGCTACTTACGCACAGCTGTTTGAGGCTCTAGAATCCAGATTTGGAGACGAGCACTTAAAATATGTGTTCCGAGCCAAGTTACGCAACCGCCGTCAGTATCTGAACGAATCCTTGCAGCAGTGGGCGATGGAAGTGACGAAGATGGTGCGAAAAGCTTATCAGTCGACACCCGTGGAACAAGTTCAAAGCATGCGACTCCAGGCGTTCATCGACGGAATTTATGACGATGAAGTTAGAGCTGCCGTGCGCCTGAAACACCACAACAATGTTAAAGACGCATTAGCACATGCTCTAGAAGTGGAGGCTTCTCGACAAGAAATTACGAGTGATCGAGACAGGGTTATTGCAGCGGAAGTAGAGAGAACTGGTCGCAGATCTTTTGTCCTAAAGTGTTATAACTGTAGAGAGCCCGGACATTTAAGGCGTAGCTGTCCGGAACATGTATCAGAAAGGCGTAAGATTGACGGTAGTGTTCAAGTGTTGAAAGATGATCAGGAAGCAATTACAGCCAAGACTTCAATGCAAGCGCTGATCAGAAGACGGAAAGCTCTGAAAGTTCGTATTCGACAACGCACGGATGGAAATGGTTTAACTATCGATGGAGCAGTCAATGGCGTTATATGTTCGCTGACCCTGGACACCGGTGCGACACGAACGGTTATAGGAACTCGTTTGACAAGAAAGAACGGAAAGATTCTAACGCCGTCAACTTCACCTCGACTGACGACGGCTACCGGTCAGTACATCCCAGTTAAAGGCGAACAGATGGTGGCTATAAAAATCGGTGACAACCTTTACTGGCAACGAGCGGTGATTGCAGACATCGTATTGTTGGGCTGGATTTCTTTAGAGATCATCAGTGCAGATTAGACATTAAAGGTGGTATACTTAAGTGTGGAGATGTGGAAATTCCAATGAAAGGTGGTAGCATGGGGAAAGTTTTGTGCCTCAAAGAAAGCAAACTTACACATAGATCACAGGCTTCTATAGCTACGAAGTTTAATCATTTGTTCCATGTCGATAGGACAGCGGTGTATTATGGGTCTAAGGATGCGCGGGACGTGCATGTCTTAGAGGGGGGTAGTGTGACGGCCGGTGTCATGTCAAACCGTCGTCACGAAACACAATAATTAGCAAAGAGGTTTGAAGACTATTTTATAATTTTGAAATGAGTTTTTAGTTCGATGACGTATACACTCTGTCAAGTGTTCGCCAAATTTACAAGTCATTGACAACTAGGCAGTGGCCGTGCGGATAACGCATCCCGTTCACGATCTCATGGCGTGGGTTCAAATCCCAGTCATAACAGTTATGTGGATTTTGGTTTTTATGAAATTTGGAAAATGTTTATGAATATTTGGCAAATATTTAAAAGATTATTTAAATATTTCGAGTATAGATTAGAAAATTCTAGAAACTTCAGGAAGGAATGGAAAGGTTAAAAAGAGACAGGAGATGGAAACACAAATTTAAATATTTCGAATAAAGATAAGAAAATTCTAGAAACTTCAAGAAGGAATGGAAAGGTTAAAAAGAGACAGAAGATGGAAAAAACAATTGAATAACGAAAAGGCAATCGAAAATAGTAGATCTAGAACATTCTTAGGGGTATATAAGGCGGTGTGGACGCGCTAAGCGCCAGTTTAAGTTGAAAAGTGGTAAAGTAAAGAAGTAAAAGGAAGAAAGAAGAAGTAGTAAAAAAGTGAAGTGAAAGTATAGTGCAGTAAAGTGCAGTGAAGTGCAGTGAAAAGTGTAGTGCAAAAGACGCTAGTGTTGGTGCTGTCTGCGTCGAAATTAAACGGCGTGTCGTGTGTGAAGTCGAATAAAGTGTCATCAGTGCTACTCGGTGTTTCCTTCCAATCCCGTTACCCCGTAGTCCGTAACAGTATTATTTTACGCTCACATTTTCGCAAAATTGATAAACCTACCGAATTCACGCGTAAAATAATAAGTAAGCAAAAACCAAACGGCATGGCGTTTGGTTATTGCTTACTATATGCGCTCTGATCGGTTGAATAAGTCACGTGTTCCTTTTCCTTCCTCTTTAACGCCATTGTTCGCCACTTTATCGAATAACCGGAACATTAGCGATGTTTATGAGGCTAAGTTGACGGAATCCTGTTTCACAGGGCTCCTATTTTTGTGTTCAGGGTCTCAAGAAACCTAACATAACTTCTTAAGTTGACCTTCATTATCAACGGTTGACCGTATCAGAGAGCAGAGTGTTATTTGCCGTATTTTGAAGAAGCGTAAAATTATAAGCTCTTCTGAGATTAGTCGAACCGTTTAAAATCTTACGAATGGATATACGTTTGTTTATAAATTTACTTCGATACATCGCAAATTGATAAATTTCCGAAATGGTGGCCGTAAAATAATACAATTTATCTCCCGTTTAGAATCCTACGACAGTTTTTAAATTTCCTAGGAAGTTTATAAACTTGCGGATCGTGTTATCTTCCGGTGACAGATACACATCAATGGACTGTCAACGTTTGGATTTGTGCGGATCGCCGATATTAGACAAGCCAAGTCACGCCGTTCAATGCGCATAAACTGCATTCAAAAGGTTTTTGAAGCTCGAATAAATGTTTTGTTGCTAGTTTTTACGATTTCTGTAATGCTGCTATAAGTTTTTTGTCATTGATCCATTATTTTGAATATTTTGTTTTGGTTATGTTCGGTTCTGAATTTTATTCGAAATGGATACGGTAATTATTACATATCTATGAAGAGTAATTTATTGTGCATGCACTTAGCTTACAAATGAGCTTGCGATTATCTATTTGAAGTTCTATTTGACTTTATATTTCTTAAACTTTCGCGATTTGTACTTACTAAAACTTACCTCTCCTAAATCCTAATACATATTTGTGTAATCTGTAGGTTCCAATTTGTTTATCTTTGGAACGAATCTAAAAATGCCAATAAGCACAAACATAAGCAGGTTAATATAAGAAGAGCTCAATGTCCAATGCAGGATCAATAATCAAAGACCATTCCGTTTTATCACTATTTGAATACAGAGACACACTAACAGAATTTCGCAAAACAACTACCAACCTGACTTTAGTGCGAGCGTGTGAGGGAACAAACGGGGTATGAAATTAAGAATGTTCGATAGTAGGTGGTTGGAACCACATCCGGTGCGACAGACAGCAGGCCAATTGAACCTATTTGTTCTGAAGCGTATCAGTTAGCGCTCACGCACGATCGCCAACTACGGGAGAATATAGTGCAAACCAATTTTGTGTTTCACTGGCAGAACTCGAGGTTTTACCCATTAGGAACGCTCGTGTTGCTTTCGTTTGCTTTGTTGCTGAAAATGGAATGTTGTTGTTTGGATAATAGCTCATAAGTGGACATGGAAAATAGTTCATGAATTTTATGTTGATATTCCTACCGGTCTAAGGAGTGTCTCGTATCGGATAAGACTAGTAAGCGGAGCTGAAGCTCCAAGTCTTGGCTGTAACCAGGATAACACGAGAACGGTGATGATGACTGTCTTGGTATAAGCACTCAAATAACGCGAATGAATGGACCTGATGAAACGATTAAACCCTAAAAATGTTTAATGCTTTTTGTTTGTCAATCACACGGTTTTACAAACAGTTGATTGAAGCCTGCTTATATTGGTCTTTTGTTTCAAGTTGGAAAACTTCCTAGTGACGGAATTATAATTATTAGTGCGGATTAGTTTTACCCAAAGAAATAATTTACTTGGCAGCATAACAAAATGAAAATTAAAGTTTAACCAACTAAATTACAACATCTATATTAAGGGTGATAAGTAAAAATAAAATCAAACGAAGGAAGTCGCATTAAAAGGCTACAAGGATATAATTAAAAGGAAAATCTTCGATGTAATTGCTGATCCGTGATCGAAGATGCGTAATAAGAGGGAGAGTTCATTTCTCAGTTATGATCGCGTTCTCTCAGCGGGTTTGCGAAGCGATATCCTTTTACCGTCAACCAGAAAAACTCATTAGCCCATTGACTCGGGGCGGTCAATTCTACTTATGAAAGTATTCCAATCAAATATACCACTATATCAGCAATATTTTCTTTTTATAGTATTAGTGCTGTGGGATCTAAATTTTCTGTATTTCGCCGTGATTGCTCCGTTGGCTCTGTGATATAAATGCGCTTATATTTGCGGTAGATTCAATGTCGTTGTCGAGGTTACTAGAAATTGTGTAAGTACAAAATAATTGTGTGCCAGTTGCACTCAATGCTACTAAAAATTATAAAAACTTGAGTGTGAAGGATGACTAGACTATTTCTTTTGTGCTTCGGTTATGGCATTTTTGCTTTTGTTCCACCATGGAACTAGACTCGTGACGTTTAAGTAGCGCGGCATTCCTGTCCTACAGACTGCTCCTGCTTATCTGTAAATTTAGCTAACCTTACAGTCGACACTATTGAAATCATATATGTAGGATGAAACGAAATAAACTGACGGACTCATAAACTGCATCAAAGTTCAGGATTATTTGATATGATTTTTTTTAATAAGTATGCCCACTTTTAGATTAAATTATATAAATATGGAGAGACTAGCTCTTTATCTATAAAAAAAAACAAATTTATAAATAGAACTGCAGTAAAGCAAATGAACATAGCCGGGAAAAGAAAATTTACTCGTAGTATCAGATTTGAGTGTTATTTATAGCATTTAAATTGATTCGCATTGATTTTTTATTCTTTTGTCAATTTAATTATTGTTACCAGCAGAATTGTTGGGTTAGTTTTTTAACTCATCGAGAGTTTTTGAACCATAATATGGATACTTCGTCCGAACAAGCGGCTCAAATTGTAGCACTGGTGCGGGAGGGCTTGGATCAACGAACGATTGGCAGAAATTTAAATTTAAACCAGTCTACGGTTTCTATAATATACAGTAGGTTTGTGGAGACAGATTGTTACAGAAGGAGACGTGGTACAGGCAGGACTCGAGCAACCACCGGTCGTGATGACCGATTTATTGTTACAACTTCCCTGCAAAATCGTTTCCTCACGTCAGTTAACATCAAAACAGAGCTTAATGAAGTGCGTGGAGTAAATATGAGTGCACAAACAATAAGAAGAAGGTTAAAGGGAGCGGATATCACTCCTTTTAGACCAGCAAATGGTCCAAAGTTGTCTAAAGCTCACAGACAAGCTCGCTTAAGATTTGCGAGTAATCATCTAAACAGAAGAGCAATAGGCCTCCGTATTGTTCACAGACGAGTGTAGGACATGTTTATATGGTGCAGATGGTCGCAGAAGAGTCTATCGTCGACGTGGGGAGTGATATGCTCAAAGTTGCATTGAGTAGCGTGTTTCTTTTGGAGGCGGTTCGTGTATGGTCTGGGGTGGCATATCGAAGAATCCGCGAACAGAACTTGTGTTCATACACATGGTCAGCCAAAACGGTAATAGAGGGGGTTTGACTGCGCATTGCTACATAACAGAGATCTTAGAAGATATCGTGGTGCCTTACTTGGGATTCATAGGCAAATTTATTTACAATTTTACTTTAATGCAGAATAATGCCCGGGCTCACGCTGCTGCACAAGTTCGACAGTATTGCGAAGAGGTTGGGATACGTACAATGAATTGGCCAGCACGCAGCCCGGATAATCCCGTAAAGCATGTTTGGGACAATTTAAAAAGAGCTGTATATGCGAGAAATTCTGTGCCCACGACAGTGGCAGCACTAAGAACAGCACTTTCAGAAGAATGGGACAATATTCCGCAAGATGTTTTAATAACCCTAATAAAATCTATGCGGAACCGATTAGAATCCGTAATAAGGGCACGTGGAGGTAATACACCTTATTAAAACACAAATAAACCCTTGCATAAAGTTTGTGTCTATTGTTAAAACCAATTATTTTATTAAACCAATTTTCCTTAAATTTCTGTTTTTTCTTCAAAGAAGTCTTAAGGTCCTTTCCAGTTCACAAACTGAAACTTAAGGATATGACCCTACGCTGTTTTAAAGTTCACGAACCAATCTAAAGGTTTCAATTTAAATCTGTATAGAAAGTTTGCACACTTGGTTCAAATATTTATTTCAAAGTCGTCTATTACTTTGATGCCGTTTATGAGTCCGTCAGTGTATGTTCGTAGTATTAGTAATCGCAACCCGCGCTATCCAACCGTTCGTTACATGTCATTGTGTACTGTCCAGTTGTAATGGGATTAAGAAAAAGCTTAAAAAAACGGATGACTACAGTTACATGTCCTCTCGGTTATAACATAGTAGGTACCATAGATGGTATAATTACATAGATTTTGTTGCATCTCATGATTTATTATTAAAATTAAAATAAATCAGAAAAAGTTCTTTTCAACCAAAATATTTCAGAAAGATGTAAGAAATTGTCTAAAATTAACCCGGCGAGAATGTGGCAGGGTATTTTACACCCTGCCCTTTACTTAAACTCACATATATTTTTTATTTCGCGCTTAGCAACAACGTGACGCTCAGTAGCTGGAGGTAAGGGAGTGCCGGGGGAGTAAGTAGCTTGATCTCAGTGTTGCGTGCGCCTGCGTGGGAGTTATACGTGTGCCAACCTGCCTCGGGTAAATTTTACCCTGCCACATAGCTGGTGTATGTGTTTTGATATTTGGTTTTATTTATTTATTTGGATTGAAAATGCTAATAACATATGGCGTTCTACAGTTTTCCTTCAAAATGAACAACGAATGAATCAGATTTATGTAAGAGAAAGTGCTAAACGATTATTTTGACGAATTTAATTCTGAAGTTGACTCTGATCACTGTAGGAACCACGAAATTAGTTCTGGAACGAAGCAGGCTGCCAGTAGCGTGGCAGATAGTTGTGTAAATGAAAATAGGGGTGAGCCTGATGATGAAATTCCTTTGGCATTAATGAGAAGTCGCCCATTGCCTGCATAAGGTTCTTTTTACGTATCTAAAGATGGTCAAAAATGGTTCAAACACCACCAGATACCTAATGTACGTAAACGTGCTGAAAATATTATAAATAAACGCTCTGGGTTACAAGGTAGTGCGAAAGAAGCAATGAGCTAATCTCATTGTTGTAATGTTTATATAACTATGGACTAAGTTTATTCGCAATTTGGGCTTGTCGCTGGACTACGAATATATACGCCAGTGAAAAGATAAAATGAATATGGCGATATATATTCGTAGCGTATCTCCTCTCAACTTGGTGAACCCTCAGCGTCAGCATCAAAAACTATTTCTGGACGAGCTGCAGATGTCGTGACGATCCTTATTAGAAAGACCGGAAGACTTAACATGGTTGTAAGCGCTGTGGACAAGCTATATGTAGGATCCATGCGATTTTCATTTGCAATTATTGAGCCAATTTTCAAGACTGAAAAAAAGACTGTTACGACTGATTTAAATATAGTTGATTTAATTTGTTTATAAGAAAATCTCCTCAGTTAAACGAGTAACGTGCAATTATTAATAAAATAAGAAGACATTTTAAGATTTTTTATGGTTTCTGAGGTTCTTAATTTTTGTTTATTGTTAATTCCTTCTTTCCTGTTTGCTGTAAAATTAATAAATATGCTAAAGAATATACAATGTTTTTTATTTTATATTGTATAGAATATAATTACAATTAATAAAATAGCACATTTTTAAATAATATGGCTATAATTACATCACAGTATGTATTAATACATAAGGGTAAATTATGCCCTGCCACATACTTCGTGTACCTTTTTTTCACCACATTCTCACCGGGTTAATTAGTGGTACGCAACCATCATCATCATCGTCCGCGCGATATCCGGGTTGCATCTTAGGCTTATACTGAGTAGTAAGTAGGCCCCGCAGAGTACGCAGACATTTAACTGCCGTCTGACCTCCGTAAACCAAACGGATGGCGATATTCCATGGTTTAGACCAGTGTCAGTTTATTTCATGGTACAACTGAACTACTGACTCCCTGTAACTAATTGTCAAAGATCTTCATGAAAGCTGGGACCGACGGTTAGGTTGTTATTTTGTTTCGTAAGGTCGACCGTTACGCGTCGCGTCGTGGATTCGTAGCCGATACCCTTGCATGGTAGTCTATTCCTGCCTTATAAGCATGAAACGATGAATGAAGAAGAAACCTACCCCGAGATTCATCCTATCTCTTGGTGAATACTGTATAAAAATTCTGTCGGTCGTTTTTTGAGTTAGTCGCAGGCAGAAAGGGGACTTCATTTTAAATATTCTATAGACAAAGGCTATCTGGCGCGTGGTATTTACATTAGTTATAGGTAAAGACCTGGCGAGGAATACGTAGAAGATGTTTGGTAGGTGCCTACTTGAGACAAAATGATATCGTGCTTTGTAAATTATAAAATATGACCAGTGGTCTCAGGTGCCATTTTCTTAGATCAGATATTAGGCATTAAGTGCCGCATCTGGATCAGCAATTTCATAAAGAGACTATTTTGGTCACTACTTTAATAGTTTAATGCAATAGGAACAAGACGAGCGCACGTTCCACCTTCTAGAACATACCTACTTAAGTACTTAGCAACTACACACAGTTTGTCCATCATTCAATTCAAATGCAGTGGGCAGATAGATATGTGGCTAGTAGATACTTTATGCACAGCTGGAGTCAAAGTAGCATTTGAGGAGAAAAGCTTGGAAAATTTGAGAATCATATTTTTAGCATTGGCAATTTTCTACGGAACCGAGCATTTATTCAAAGAACAATGAAAAAGGGTCGTCCTTAAAGTTCAAACATCAAGTGTTCTTAAGTACGAATAACTAAAATGAAATCTTATTGAGTACATATTATAGAGTGTATAAATTCGACAACATAATAGTAGAGGCCTACAGCTTGGGTCGAGAGTAGGTTAGATGTGACCTTGTAAAATATGTTACTCGTAGGGGTTTAAGCAATCACTTACCATTCACAAATGCGCGGGTTGGGATCGATCCTCGCATGATGAAAGATCTTATACTTATACGTACTGATGAACAAACAGTGTAGATGCCAAAAATCGCATTTTACACGTAAAATGTTGCAAAACTGTTGGAAGCAATGGAGCCATATTGTCCAGCTCGTACTTGACCCATTTTTGAGCGTTACATGCAATATTTGCGAGTTACGGAGACGAATGAGCTGCACGGGATGTACAGAATTTTGCGATAGAATCGCATTAGGAACATCTGCATCTGCTGCAGTTTTCCCCTACTTGATTTTCTAAATGAAATAAGTTATAAAATATCTAACCCTACCTATAGATAACTGAAAGAGATAGCTGCAATTCTAAGCCGCCAACTACTGGAAAATGGGCAAAAGACAGTATACTTAACGGTGTGAAATAGAGAAGAGGAAGTTGCCAGCCTTCAAGGTGAAGATGTAAGAACAATGTCACTTTTTGTAAGACATCGTTACCCTATTTAGTTTATTAGGTAATAACGAGATAGAGGTGCGAGTAAAAAAAAAATACGCAGAAGACTAATGACCCACCGGCGAAAAATCCCGGTACACCTTAAAGCTAGAGTGACACCGGTCCAGGGGATTAATACATATAAAACAATGGAGTCGTAATTAATCATAAAAAATGTGTGTTCTCTTGCTACGAGCGTGGCGTAGTACCTAACAACGCAACCACCATATTCATAATTGAGTTACCAGCGCTTACTAAACCACTGTGAAACTACGCAACCAGCATTTTTTTATAATATTAACCTGTATAGTAAAAGTTATGGAGCGTCCATTTTAAACTTAAATATCAACAGATTAAGAAAACTTCCAACAAGAATATTAAGTTCTATAATTACTTATAGTAATACAAGCAAGGATTTAGCTTGAAGAGTACTAAAGTAATCCTTATGCAAATATCTAGAGCTATTAACTTAAACACTGTAGCATCGCGTACAATGTAAATTTTCACATTATATTTGAATACTTAGCGTTGATCTGCGATCAGGTCCCGAGGGATTGCTTCCAATATCTGTAAAGCGATTTTCGTTGCGTTCGAATTCTTTTTAAAACGTCGATCCGCCTGTGACTGGTGCAGTTCGATTAAACGACGCCTTGAATACCTAATAGAAGTGGGGGAATGTGGAATGCTCGTTCTCAATTCACTCGCCGACGCATAAATTAGCAGTGCGGGCCACAACCACCGCAATTCCGCAAAAACTCCAATCGTAGGGGAAAGTTTGGCGATTAAGCCGTGAGGCGTGGCATGGCCAGGTCTGTTCGTGACAGTTAGTGCCGCCACTTGTTATAATCCGTAAAACTTTCGACCCTCGTCAAGGTACGCTGAGAATTAATGGAAATGCTTTCTTTTCCAGATTTATGATATTCTTTTTTGAGCCTCAAACAGATTGCCTCCTTGCTCCAATTGTATTGGCGTGAAAGATGGAGTTTGATCTTTGTGATGGTGCGGGTTTGATTTCCAGGTCGAGTAATATTATTTTTCCTCTGAGGAGTTCCTCAGTGGCAGTGTATTGTAGTCGTTAGTCAAAGACATTAGTAAACTCACACTGACATCGCATACGCGATTTATAAAACTTTTAATTTTTTTATCAGCAGGTAATTTTCTTAAAATCTTTGTATGACGATTATTTTCATTGATTTTATTTTGTACTTATCATATAATTTTTTGGACGACGACAAAGTCAAAGCGAGAGCTCAGGCTCCTCCTCCAAAACCGCAGAAATCTGCGGTTCCTGCCTTGCCTTGGCTCTAGGAGCCACACTCTTGATAACATTTAGTAACTTTTAATTTTGCCTGTGGATGGCGACGGTACTCGTTATATCGCCTATAAAGCTGAGGCGGCGGATGCTGTGTCCACGTGGGCTTCATAATGTCGCACTTTAATGACAGGGAACGCTAGGTAAACCAATCGAGGGATGTCCAGGATGGTTACCACAACCATGGTGATTATAGTGAGTTAGCCCAGAACGCCTGTAAGCGAGACCCTTTACCACCAGTCCCAAAGTCGAACCATAGAATGGCGTAGGAGAGATCAACCGGGAAAGCTACTAAAAAGTAGAACAAAAACGTAAAAGCACTGATAATATGATATTATACTTACCGAATGCTCTTTCCTTTGGGTTACGCAAGTTAGAGGGCAGTCGCTCTGCGGAAAAGCTGATATTCAGTCATATCTGATTGGACTAATAAGCGGACTCTAGGCTCCAAGGCGCAAGCCGAGTACGAGAATGATGCTGATGATGCCTGTAGTTCCCTTTGCAAGTATCAGTAATATCCACTTGACGTAGATATTCAGCATACTCAAAGTTGCTCGGTAGGTATATTCAAACGATTACCATTACCACTTTATTGCGGAGCACAAGAACATAAGAATTAATCAACTTTCTATACATTATTACCTGAACCGGCGAACTTCGTACCACCTAATAGTCGATTCGTCATATTTTTATTTTAATTTTCGCTCCGTAAGAACCATCCTCGTACTTCATGGAACATTAAAAAAAGAATTATCGAAATTGGTTCAGCTGCTCTCGAGATTTGCGCTTAGCGACACATTCAGCGATTCATTTTTATATCATAGATAATTAATCTTATATATAAATGCAAAGAAAGTGGATTTCCAAAAAAGTTATAGCTCTTATATAAAGTCTAAGGGATAAATCAAGTCACGGGTCGTAGTAACTTGAGAATCTGTGCCCGCCAAAGGAAAAATGGCCAAACAATTCGGATTTACGTCGTCCTATCGCTGTTGGCTAGCGATAAAAGCCTACAAGTTTGTACTATGTAATTACGTAGTGCATACAACGCTCATCATAATAGAATTAATTTTGCGTCCTCTTTAATGCGAAACCCTCATAACTAGTTTGCAAAAAATCTCGTTGTTTATGTTATTTTTATCTTTAATGCGAAACCCTCATAACTAGTTTGCAAAAAATCTCGTTGTTTATGTTATTTTTAATCAGCTCAATTAACTTTCTGAGTACTCTGTCTGTACACATTTTTCAAAATAAAGTGCCTCGCATTTCTCATGTTAGTAAAAGATGTTTAAAGTATGTATTTCGACTTAGAATGTAATTTTACATTTTCTTTTACCATCAAAAGTGTGAATGTATATTCTAATATAATAAGTCTTTGCCTGGCAGCACTTAATAGTGCTTAAAGCGCCGGTAGGCCCTATAATCTTACTTAGCTTTAGTAATACTGAAATCAACTTCACGGGACTGCTGCTAATACTAACACTAGGTAGTCCTAGACAAAACACCCAATCTATGTCAAGAGGTTCCCAAGAATATTACTAGGAATGCGTACCATCATCGTCTTAATTTCAATTGATATTCTTAGAACTATCTCTTAACATACTTCATTACCTGCTTCAACATACAGCGAAGGATTAATTATAACGTATAAATTAATTCCCTTAGTAATATATTGTTTTTATCGATACAGGAGCCACTTCTAAGAAATTCTTGACATTATGGCCCAAATACCTAACGTAAGTATCTATCCATTTGAGAGGCTCGTAATTCGCGGAATTTAGCCAAGGAGGCAACAAATTATATTTTTAATTCTATTTTGATAGAATTACTTAATTAAGCAAATAAAATATTTAAAAATATTTGTTTACGAAATATAATTTATTTATTTATCAACTGAGCTATTTAAATTCCAACCTTAAAATTTTAAGAAAATATTCATGAAATAGACAAGCTATGTCTTTTTAATACGCCTGCTGATAATTAGTTTATTTATAGCTGTGTTCCAACAGTGACGTGACGACAGATTATCATGTCATTAAAAGCGTTGTGGGTTGTTAATTGAACATAGGTGTTCAATAATTATAAGATCACACGATTTAACAAAATATTTTTATGGTTTTGAGTCTGCCTACGCATATTGAGTTTTATGACACAGGGAAAATATCAAATCAAACCAACTTTTTTTTACAAATTCGTCTATTTCCCTTTGTGAAGTCACCCGTGCTTGTTAGTACGAGTACGTTTTGCTTTCTGCAAAGACTCATCTATTTTACTATGCAGATTGTAACAGCGCTTCAATTAAACGTAAAATCATTCGGGCAATTGAGCTCATGTCATTCCTTCTGCACTTATAATAATATTCGAAGCACTCGTAAGACAGAGTATTCCAGACGAATGAATAGTTAGAGAGATTTTCTGTTTGATAAACGGAACATCAGCTCTCTATTTTTGCATTAAGAATCCCAAGCAGGGAGTGAGTACAATATTTGTCTTTCTTTTCGTGTGAGAGTGTGGCCAACTCTGGTGTCGAACTTTCACATCGCCCAAAGGCCTCCGACAACCGGGAACAAGAACCGGGACCGATAGCTTTACGTGCCCTAGTGGGTACAATATTTTTATTATCATACAAGAAATCGCAACACCTCGTTATCAACAGTGCAGCTAAAGCAAAGAAAATGACATTCAGAAACTTAACAAGTATTCAATAAATCTCGTAAGTAATATTGTGTGCGCTAAATAAAAGTAAATAAGCGAAAGTTTGTGTGCATGGGTTTATTTCTGGCAAAAACTACTCAACTGATTTTGTTGAAACTTTGAGGTAATATAGTTTATAGAACTTACATCAGAAGAACGCGTAGGCTAACTTGCTAACCGACTACACGTGGCGAAACCGCGGCCAGAAACATGACGAATACGAAATGTACAACGCGATATAAACTAATATCCATACAACAATTCACAAACATTATAAGCTGAGCTTTTCGGTCCGTTGGAACAGCGCACACTGAGAGCATTACTAGTGCTCGATCGGGGCATAAGTAGATTAGCTGTGATCACTCGCTACAACATATCCATTCTCTCATTTCAGTTTCGCTACGCATCAAGTTGATTCCACCTCGTTCGTACCCCGGATCCTGAGATAACTTCTCCCTGAAGCGTCATATAAATAAATTGTTGCCAGTCTTTATTGCACACGGTTTACGGTAGCGTTTTTCCCCTCTATGTTATCGTGTTTGGGAATTCGCCTTTCTTATATCCGATCCTATTGTGATTTCGTTTGCTGCCTACCTGTGATTATCATAATGTTTATATCGTGAATTCGTTTGTATATACTTGATCGTTTGTTTTAATTTTGTTAACTTCTAGGTATAAAATTTGGTCATATGTGACGAAAATTTATATACTAATTACTGATTATATTTATTAAGAAAAAAATACACGTTATTTTAATAAATATTAGCTTTACTTATTCACTTAAGTCAGTAAAGATAATGAGACATAAAGGCAAGTGTTGTACATTGTAATAAAGTAGACATTTACGAGAATCGCATCCATAATTCAGAGCTACATTTGGTGTTGCGACCACTTCAACCACTCAATCTGTCCTGTCAAGTTTATTTGCCCTATTATCATCCATTTGTATTCCAATCAATACCTACTTAGTCTTTTAAAGCAAGCAGACGTGCCTTGTACCAATATTTAAATTATTACATGTTAAAGCAATTAATCAAATCTGTGACCTACTAGCCGCGTTATATGCTTTTACGCTGAGTTAGTGTTTGTGCATTATGATTGTCATATGAGTTTTGAGATGGCTAATATTCAAAATAGCCCGTTTACCGCAGTACTATAACACAGCGCAGCCCTCCCAGCACCCCACAACCACAGCATCATGCTTCTGAGGAGACATTGGAAATCCTGACCTCGGGTGAAATCAAATCTAAGTCTTCAATGGACCAATGCCTCAATGAAATATGCCAGATAGCAGCCGAAGGGAAGCTAAACTCAGAACAAAAGTTAAGGATAAACCACATCGCAAGGAAAATAAGCGGTGGAGGTACACTTTTGACTGCCCATTATCATTCGCGAAAAGAAAATAACATTTTGATAAATGCGAAACTGGAATCACTTAAAGAGAAACAAGACCTTTTTGAATATCTCAAAGACTTCAAACAAACCATAGAAGAAAGATGCAATAAACCAGAGACGGAAAAGCCTATGACCTTTGCCGATATGGTAAAAACTGATAAGAACACCTACATGCACCCTAAAACAATGAGCTCTATCGCTATTTATCCAAGCAATAAAGAAAAAACAAGCGACGACACAAAATCACTCGTCCAGAAAATCATTTGCCCAGAACAAATGAAGCTACAAGTGCGAGGGCTACGCAAAACCAAAATGGAGGTGTGATTAATAGCACAGAATCTAAGGAAGACATAGAAAAGCTAAGACAAGCAACACAGCTTAGCAGCTCGGGCCTGAAGGTGTAGGAGCCACCAAAACGAAGACCGCGTATTGTGGTTATCGGAGTACCAGCTAATTTGCAAGATCAAGACGTCTATGACTGCATATTTGAGCAAAATAGAGCCGACAAGCTGCCCAATCTGACACGCGAATCGTTCCTATCGTCTATCAAACTCAGCCACAAATCCGGCAAAAGAGAAGCCCCGACTTGCAACCTTGTACTAGAAGTTTCTGCCACTATTCGACGAGCACTTGTGCCACAAGGACGAGCCTTCATCAACTGGACATCTTGCCCAATTAGAGATTTTACGCTGGTGGCCTGATGTTTTAAATGCCAGCAGTATGGACATGCTGCTAAAACCTGTCGTGAGACTGTTGATACGTGTGGTCATTGTGGTGAGGTAGGCCATCAAGGAAATTAATGCACCAAGAAAGAGAGTCCACCTAAAGGTGCAACGTGCCTCCGCTTCAAAAAACCGACTGACCACAAAACAGGCGACCCTGAGTGTCCAGCGAAAAAGATGGCAGAGACAAGGTATATAAATTCTATAGATTATAGTGAGGGCGCCTAAGAGCGCCGTTTTTGTTTTAAATTTTTGCAGTATTTTTAGTTTTTTTTTGTAACACCTTAGTTTTTTTCGTTAATATCATGACTGAAGAAGTAATTAATGAATTAGATAATATCACTGTTCATTCTTCAAAAATGTGTGATACGGAAAGCTGCAGTCAATACGTATCGAACTTTAGGAAGCCTTTAACTATACTTACCCAGAACATCCGCAGTATCTATAAGAATATTGATAGTTTAAACATATTTTTAGATAGATTAAAAGTTGAATGCGACGTCTTAATTCTTACAGAATGTTGGCTAGCTAACAGAAACAATAAACTGCCAGCTATGTCGGGGTACAATATATTCTACAGCACAGTATCTTTAAATCAGAACGACTATAATATTTAGACGGTAATATTTGCAAAAAAGTCCATAGTTATCACTGTTAAAGAACCAAAGGTCAAAGAATACAACTGTCTACAGATAAATATTGGTGATGATACTGCCATCCTTGCTATCTAAAGATGTTTCAGAAACCTAGATATTTTTAATGACGACTTAAATTGTATATTACAAAGCCTATCTCACTTTAAAAACATCTTTCACATTCAACCGGTGACATAAATTTAAATTTAAACGCTGACACCTGTGACGCGGGTACCCAAGACTACCTAAATCTGTGTGCATATCATGGACTTTTTCCTTCTCATACTTTCCCTACACATCAGAGTGGTTCCTGCTTAGATCACGTCATGCTTAAAACTAGACTTCCATCAATAACACTTGTCACTAACTCCCCTATAACTGACCATTGCGCTATCCTTATCATTCTGGATTTAGCACAATCACAGAACATTAGACGATCACAACGTAAAACTAAAATAAACATGAGTGGCTTAGAACATGCGTTGCGTAACATTGACTTTAGCCCAGTTTTTAATAGTGCTACTAAATTACTGGCCTACTTGATTAACTCAGTGCAAACTAGCATTTTAGAAATTCTACTATCTATACAGTTCGTAAGCGAAACTATAATATTAAACCATGGATAACTCCAGGTTTGATTAGATGTATTCGGCATAGAGACAAACTAGCATAGAGACATCCAATGAAAACACAGTCGACACGAGTTTATTAAGTTTAAGAGAGTCGCCTCAATCGTCGGCCGACGAAGTTAATAATTTCTTTATCAACGTAGGAACCAAACTTGCAGAAAGAATACAAAGTCAATGTGGCATCGACCTTTGTAATAAACACTCAACTTTCTCAACCTATTTTAAGAGCGGTAGATCTTTCGTTATGCTAGATCCAGATGAAAAAGAAGTGGAACGTGTTATACTAATCTTAAAAATAACAGTGCAGCAGGGTGGGATAACATTAGTAATAATATTTTAAAGCATTTTAAACACATCCTTGTGCCTTTTTTTTTTTTTTGTTTTACGAGGTGGAAAATCCCTTCGGATCTCCGACTCTTGGGGGAAAAGAGCCGGAGTATGTGGTGTTTCCACTAAAAACCACCTCGACTTCCGCCATGTACCCGTGTGACGGAGGGTGGGGCATCACCAAAGCACTCGTCGCCACCCTCCGACGGGTATTGGCCCGCCCGATGGTCAGGCGGGCCCCGAACAAAACCCCCTTGGCGACGGATTAAGGTGTTGGACTCCGCCGCCAAAACGCCCAGCGGCCGCAGAGGATAGGGAGGACGGCAACGCAACACCGCATCTCCTCTTCCTCTGCGGCCCCACCGCGACGCATCGAATGGTGCGCCCCCATTTGGTCGCGGGAGATAGGGCGCGCGGCAACGCAACACCGACACGCCTCTCCACCCGCGACCGCACCCGACTGCGAGGGACAGACAGAACTGTCCCCCGCACCCGCACCGTTGGACGCATCCTGCGCAGGCCCCTCCAAGCCCACGCGGAGCGTCCCCTCCTGGATCCCTCTTAGCTTCACCGCGGGTGACCAATCCACGGTTACTGAGCCCCCCCACCACGACAAGGTGGAGATCCCACGGGGGGGGACACATCCTTGTGCCTCCGTTGACCCACATTTACCGTCTATGCCTCGCTGAGGGCGTTTTCCCTTCATATCTTAAAAAGGCAGTGGTAGTCCCCATTTTAAAAAACGGTGCAAAATGTGTTATATCGAACTACAGGCCAATTTCTCTATTGCCATCAATTGCTAAAGTCTTCGAGAAAATAGTCAACCATAGATTAATGACTTACTTAGAAAATAACACTCTGTTATCCACGTCCCAGTTCGGCTTTAGACCTAAGTTGTCTACAACAGACGCAGTACATCAGCTAACAAATTACGTATCGGAAGAGCTTGGCAAAAAAATCACGTCATTGGAATTTTTCTTGATTTAGCTAAGGCCTATGATACGGTGTCTATACCTAAACTTATAAACAAGCTTGAAGCCATAGGCATTAGAGGCACTCAATTAAATTTATTTGCTGATTTTTTAAATGACAGGTACCAAAGTGTTCGAATCGGTGACGTTTCTAGCACAGAAACAAAAATACCTCAATATGGCATCCCTCAAGGAAGTACCCTCGCATCAACGCTTTTTCTAGTGTACATTAACGACCTATGTGATCAAAAACTAGACCATGGCAAAATCATTACATATGCAGACGATACTGCGCTCCTATTTGCCGCTGACACCGCCGAGAAGGTACAGGATCTTGCTCAACGGGGATTTGACATCGTGAACAATTGGCTAAAATATAATATTTTAACGCTAAACGCAGAGAAAACAAAATTCCTCAAATTCTCGATGCGCAAGACACAAACTCAAACATGTAATAACACATTATATGCCCATATCTGTAATGACCTATCGCTTAACCTTTGCTCCTGCCCTGCTATCAATTACACCACTAACATTAAATACTTAGGAATAATACTCGACGATGGCCTCTCCTTGAAGCAACATACTTATAACGGCCCTAACAGCTAGGATACGTAAACTTTTCTTCGTGTTCAAGAAGCTCCGTTTCATAGCAGATAATAAGCTTATTATACGTGTATATCAAGCCCTGTGTCAGTCTATTATACAGTATTGTATTACTACATGGGGCGGGGCTTCTAAAACCGTAATGCTGCCGATTGAGCGGGCTCAAAGAGCACTTCTAAAAGTTGCAACGCGTAGGCCCTTTCGTTTCCCCTCGCATCAACTGTATGAACTATGCAATGTACTAACTGTACGACAGCTTTTCCTACTTTATATTGTCCTAAAACAGCACACCACGCTTACTTATAACACCAATCTGATTGTCAATAAAAGGCGTAAAGATATTGTATGCACTGCTCTTTCCGAATCTAAATTCGTCTTCACGAACAGATTTTATGCCTTCTTAGGACCTTTTATATATAAAAAACTAAACAAAATACTCTGTTTATACGACGTTAATTATTTCAAATGCAAGCAATTATTTGCAATCGTTGAATTATAAACAGACCGAAGATTTGCTAGCAGTGCTAAAATAAATTGGACCTGTCTTGACATTGTTAATATATTATATAAATAATATCGAGCTATGCATTTTTCTTGAAGGTATTTTACGTTGTTATGTAACTTTATAAATAGTATAAGCAGTAATAATAAGTATTGGTATATAATTCTAATTTGTAATCAACATAATACATATTGATAGTGCTCTTATCGCCTGTGGCACAGGTTTACCCTAGTACAGGCACCCATTGTTATCTAGAACATATTTACCCTTAGAAGTACATATACTATTATTGTAGAAAGATGAATAAATAAATTATTATTATATATTATAATTATTATATTATATTATTTGACCTCCTGTCATTAAAATGACCCTATCTATCTATTTAATTCTTTACGACGTTGATGCTTAGTTAAAGCAATTTGTTTCACTAAACAAATTACAAGCTTTCTATCTTGTAATTCGTTTACTCTAAATAGTTACTTGATACTCGTGAAAATAAACCCATCTAGTTTGCATTTTAATATTTCAAAGTGGATAATCTCGGCGAACAGTAAAAGTTGGGCATGTTGAATATTCTTTAAAATGTTAGTGCGATGTAGTTATAGAAATACTTACATAATATGTTTATAAATTTTATAGACATACAAGTTTGGAACAGGTACTTCCATTAGGATCTGAAAATAATGTATGGTATCCGATATTTGTTGACAAGTTCTACATACTAATCATACATGATTAATCCTGTACATACATAATTTAAGAGTTTAATAATGTCTTTTCGCCACGTTTTAGCTGAAACGAAACTTCGACGACACAAGCGTTTTGCATGGGATCTTGGGTTTATAACGATAAACCCAAGATCCCACGCAAAACGCTTGTGTCCAACCAGGATAACGCTAGGACTATGATAACAATTCTGTGTTTCTGTGTGATTCACAAAAGCGCACCAAATCAGTGTCTCAAACCAGTAAATGTGCTATGTGAATATTCTTTTTAACGTAAAGTAAAACAGATTAGTGTATTTGGACACAGCTAGTAAAGCTAGCTAGCTATAAACTTGAAGAGTTTTAAGACTCTTATTGATGTAAACTAGAACTCAATAGATGCAAGATGACTTCGAACTTTAGCTTCGGAAATTTATTGATAGTTGTGATGTTATATTAGTTTTCTATATGAAAACTCTGTTAATTAGCATATGAATAATAAGAAAAGTTTGTGTAAGTTTATTATCGGATAGTTAATGCAAGTTAGAACATACATACATACATAACGTCACGCCTTTTATCCCCGAAGGGGTAGGCAGAGGTGTATTTCTACACCCACTTTTCGCCAGATATACCTTAGTCCCACGTAATAAGGGGCGATCCTATTGCCGTACCGGGCACATTTCCAGACTCCGTGCTGCTACTGGGAATTTCGTAACAGAATAACCCAATAACACTGCCCGACCCAGGAATCGAACCCGAGACCTCCCGATCCCACGCGCACATTTATGCCAACGAGGCAGTCGTATAGGGTTTGATGTCGAGTTTTACGTCTCTACGCAAAGATGGTATTTGCATGGTGTTATCCCTTAGTCGCCTCTTACGACACCCACGGGAAGATAGGAGGTGGTGACACCTGTATTCTATGCCGTCAACCACACGGCAGAACATAGTAAAGATATTTTATATAATTAGTTAAGTTTAACTAAACCCTATTTTATAAGTAATTGCCTCTGTGATCCAGTGGATAGCGTAAGCGTTTGCTATCCAAGAGGTTCCGGGTTCGATTACCGGGACGGGCAAACGTTACCCTACGATTTTCCAAATACTCAGTAGCAGCACGGAGTCTGAAAAACTGCCAGTTATGCCCCCTATTACGTGGGACTTACAAATTCATAACATGCAAAATGTGGGTGTAATATTGCACCTCTGCCTATATATACAGGCATTATGTCTTGTCTTAATAGGAAAATATTTTAAAATATTTTCCATGATAATAATTATTTCTCTCTATTTTCGATTCTCATTAAGACCAAGACACGCGTCTGTTATCTAATTCTGTTCAATCAAAATCGATTCGGTTCAGCCCTTTATGGTGTAATATAACGACATATTTATGCACTTATAATATGATTAAATGTATTTAGATATAAATTAATCTGTTTACTACCATGATATTTCTGTATATCCAAAACGCACAGAAAATAAGGAAGAAATTATACCAAGTTTAAAAAGGAAATGTTACGATTTGTTGTTTTAGAATATCCGGTTACTTAATATAAATTCAATTATAAAATGATTGACTTTAATTTCGGTAAGGTATTTTGGTATACCCAATTTCCGATGTTCTCGAAGCTTCTAGTACGATAAAAAGAACTTTAAAAAAGTAATAATTTACTAACAATTTCTTATACGGTACCTGCACGTTTCAAGATTTATTACACTAGTCCCGTCTTTGCAACACAAAAACAAAACCAACAATTAAAATTCTAATGAAACAGTCTATAAATACAGCCAACATGCATCGCACGCGATATGAGTGGTCTAATAAAACTCGCGATTATACAGTCACACTGGCAACACCGAGGCTTTGCGTCTATGGATATGTCACCGGAAAATAACAAGAACCGCAAATTTATAAATTACCTAGAAAATGTATAAACTTCCGTAGGATTCTAAACGAGACATAAATTGTATTATTTTACGCTCACATTTTCGCAAAATTGATAAACTTACCGAATTCACGCGTAAAATAATAAGTAAGCAATAAAAAAACGGCATGGCGTTTGGTTATTGCTTACTTACTATATGTGCTCTGATCAGTTGAATAAGTCAAGTCACGTGTTCCTTTTCCCTCCTCTCTACCGCCATTGTTCGCCATTTTATCGCATAACCGGAACGTTAGCGATGTTTCGGAGGCTGAGTTGACGGAATCCTGTTTCGCAGGGCTCCTATTTTTGTGTTCAGGGTCTCAAGAAAACCTAACATAACTTATTAAGTTCACCTTCATTATCACCTGCTGACCGTATCAGAGAGCAAAGTGTTATTTGCCGTATTTTGAAGAAGTGTAAAATTATAAGCTCTTCTGAGATTAGTCGAACCGTTTAGAATCTTACGAATGGATATCCGTTAGTTTATAAATTTACTTCGAGAATTCGCAAATTGATAAATTTCCGAAATGGTGGCCGTAAAATTATACAATTTATCTCCCGTTTAGAATCCTACGACAGTTTATAAATTTCCTAGGAAGGTTATAAACTTGCGGGTCGTGTTATCTTCCGGTGACAGATACACATCAATGGACTGTCAATGTTTGGATTTGTGCGGATCGGCGATATTAAACAAGCCAGGTCACGCCGTTCAATGCGCATAAACAACTGCATTCAAAAGGTTTTTGAAGCTCGAAAAAATGTTTTGTTGCTAGTTTTTACGATTGCTGTAATGCTGCTATAAGTTTTTTGTCATTGATCAGTTATTTTGAATATTTTGTTTCGTTTATGTTCGGTTCTGAATTTTATTCGAGATGGATACGGTTATATGAAGTTATTCTTTCCAGTTTCAGCCGTAATTTGGCCAATCGAATTAGCTTTTTATCCATATTTATTACACATCTATGAAGAGTAATTTACTGTGCATGCAATAAACTTACAAATTAGCTTGCGACAGTCTATTTAAAGCTCTATTTGACTTTATATTCCTAAAACTTTCACGATTTGTACTTACTAAAACTTACCTCTCTTAAATCCTAATACATATTTGTGTAATCTGTAGGTTTCAATTTGTTTATCTTTGAAACGAGTCTAAAAATGCCTATAAGCACAAACATAAGCAGTTAATATAAGAAGAGCTCAATGTCCAATGCAGGATCAATAATCAAAGACCATTCCGTTTTATCACTATTTGAATACAGTGATACACTAACATGTGTATTTCCCACCAAGGGTGCATAGGGTTCCCACCAAGAACTTAGGGTCCCAAGCCAACCTCACCTGCAAGTGGTGCACCTGCCGATCAACGGAAGAGGCTCTGGCAAACAAAATATCCCGATAAGCGGCAATAGGCTCGCCACCTATTACGTGGGATCAAAACACTGGCGAAAAGTGGGCGTTTAATATGCCTCTGCCTACCCCTTCGGGGAAACAGGCGTGCGTCTATGAATGAATGATTAATGAGACACACTAACAGAATTTCACAAAACAACTACCAACCTAATTTTAGTGCGAGCGTGTGAGGGCATGAAATTAAGAATGTTCGATAATAGGTGGTTGGAACCACAACCGGTGCGACAGACAGCAGGCAAATATAAACTATTTGTTCTGAAGCGTATCAGTTAGCGCTAACGCACGACCGCCAACTACGGGAAAATATAGTGCAAACCAATTTTGTGTTTCACTAGCCGAACTCGAGGTTTTACCCATTAGGAACGCTCGTGTTGCTTACGTTCGCTTTGTTGGTGAAAATGCTGCTGTTTTAGCGAAGGTTGTTGTTTGGAAAATAGCTCGTAAGTGGACATGGAAAATAGTTCATGAATTTTATGTTGATATTGCCGA
Source organism: Euclidia mi (assembly GCA_944739405.2). Classification (NCBI taxonomy): domain Eukaryota; kingdom Metazoa; phylum Arthropoda; class Insecta; order Lepidoptera; family Erebidae; genus Euclidia; species Euclidia mi. The sequence continues at coordinate 61,383,259 of OX123185.2, forward strand.
GTGTCTCATATCTGATAAGAGTAGTAAGCGGAGCTGAAGCTCCAAGTCTTGGCTGTAACCAGGATAAAACGAGGACGGTGATGATGACTATCTTGGTATAAGCGCTCAAATAACGAGAATGAATGGACCTGATGAAACGATTAAACCCTAAAAATGCTTAATGCTTTGTGTTTGTCATTGAATCCTTCTTATATTGGTCTTTTGTTTCAAGTTGGAAAACTTCCTAGTGTAATTATAATTATTAGTGCGGATTTGTTTTACCCAAAGAAATAATATACTTGGCAGCATTTGACAAAATAAAAATTATACTTAAACCAACTAAATAACAACAACTATTCGTATTAAGGGCAATAAATAAAAATTCGCATTAAAAGGCTACAAGGACATAATTAAAAGGAAAATCTTCGGTGTAATTACTGATCCGTGATCGAAGCTACGTCATAAGAGGGAGAGTTCATTTCTCAGTTATGACCGCGTTCTCTCAGCGAGTTTGTGAAGCGATATCCTTTTACCGTTAACGCGGAAAACTCATTAGCCTATTGACTCGGTGCGGTCAATTCTGCTTATGATAGTATTCCAATCAAATATACCACTATATCAGCAATATTTTTCTATTATTGGTATAAGTGCTGTGGGATCTAAATTGTCTGTATTTCGCCGTGATTGCTCCATTGGTTCTGTGAAGTCTATGCGCTTATATTTGCGGTAGATTCAATGTCGTTGTCGAGGTTACTAGAAATTGTGTACAAAATAATTGTGTGCGGGTTGCACTCAATGGTACTGAAAATTGTAAAAACTTGACTGTGAAGAATGACTAGACTATTTTTTGTGCTTCGGTTATGACATTTTTGCTTTTGTTACACATGGAATTAGACTTGTAACGTTTGAGTAGCGCGGCATTCCTATCCTACAGACTGTCCCTGCTTATCGGTAAACTTAGCTAACCTTACAGTCGACACTGTTGAAATCATATACTTAATGATGTAGGATGAAACGAAACATGTTCGTAGTATTAGTGATCCCAAACCGCGCTATCCAACCAGTCGTTAAATGTCATTGTGTACTGTCCAGTTGAAATGGGATTAAGAAAAAGCTTTAAAAAACCTCACAGTCAATTGTAGGTTAGGTGGCAGGTCGGACGCACGGCACTCCCGGCGGAGTTGCGAGTTCCACACAGCGGTCACGTATAAATTACTCTGAGGGGAGTACTCCTCTCTTTGTTGTCCCGACAAACTTACTTTCTTCTAAGGTTTAAATCCTGACTTGAATTACGGGGGTCGCAGTTAAAAGAACTCTTTAGTGCGCATCCGTTAACGACATTAAAATAAATCTGCGGGGAAAGTCAATAAAACTTTTGGGAATTAACTTTAGTTTGCATAATTTATATAGGCGCTTGTCAAAAGTGGCCATGAAGTTAATTCCGTTGCTCGACTGAGTATCAAATTGCTGAAGAGAACACCGATGTCTTAGAACTTTATTGGTACTTTCGGTGTCTGCGTGATGTCTTTTTGTATTTGTTCGACTTCTACATTCCATTATATGCTATTCAGAATTTATAATGCTCGTATTTTTATTTATCATATCAATAATCGGCTTGGTAGCCAGTTATCGCGTAGAGTGTATGTCACTCTCTAGCCCCTTTTTACATAGAAAAGTCATCGACACGTTGCGACGTAAAAGAAGGATAAAACAAACAAACTATCGCATTTAAAATATTAGTAGATATGAAAGCATGGATTACGCAGGGGCGTTATTCGTTACCTTGACAATGTTAATATTAACTACCTATACATTACAGTTCTGAGAAACTCCATTACAGCGAGCAAACTCGTATGTCCCACACCAAACACACACAGAGGGCTTGAAAAAATATTAGCGTTGCAATTTGACACTAATTAAACGTGGACGTTATGAAAGCGATACATCAACTGTGTTGCCACACCGCGCCTACCCACCTATTAAACACCAGATTTACTTGAACTTCCCCGTCCCCTGTAATAAAACAAGACTAGGTTGTTTGAAGAAGAATAGGGAGGAGTCTCAGGGGTCTGTAAGAGCTGGTGTTACGTCGCAGCGCATTCATCAGAGCAGTTAATTTGCGAACAGATGAGTCACGACACCATCGCTCATCTTGTATACCTATGATACGTGTTGGTAACATTTGGCGTAGATTTAACGACTATTACTCAACGTGAAACATTCGCCAAATGACCTTGTTTATTATTATAAAAATTTCTAGAAATTTATTTTTGGATCGCCCAAATACGAAAAATTTAAAATATTGCCAAAATCAGTCAAATTTTGGTACAGTTCTCCGAAACTGATTAATTCTAAAATGCGTTTAATAATATGATTCCTTTTTGAAAACTGTGCCATCGCTGAGCGCGAGACATTTCTCAACATGTGGAAAGCTTTACCATATTCTGCGACATAAATGGTTGTCTGGTTAATGGTGGTCTTGTGACGTTCAAATGACTGCTCAGCACAGTACCTCCAGAAAATCGAACACCGTTCCTTAAGCCTGATTCATTGCTGAAACTAAGTACAAAATTGGCTCTATTTGTGGCTGGATATTCAGTAACTTTGGCTAAAATAGAGTAATGCTCTTTCCAAAATGTTGGTACAATGCTTATGGTGTCTTGAGATCTGTACTAATGATGACGACCCACATAACGAAGACATGTTAGAGACGATGTTGATTACTATTATTTTGCATTACCCATTAAAGATTATTCATTATAAGCTCTAAGTAACACGATGATATTTTTTCCCTCGTTGCCTGTCTTCTTATAAAGTACAATTCACAATACTTACCATAGTTTGATAGGTAGGTGGGCAATATTTTTAGTTATATTTCCATACGCCTATCATCTCAACATTTCTCAGAAATCCAAATCCCATCCCAAAATGACGTCATCACTTCCAAACTTGCAAATGGTGTTCTAGAAAGTCATAAAAGACCACGGGGTCACGGCAACAGCCGCGCATTACATAACGTAATGTTATTTGCATTGTCCATATGAAAAATTCGAAAGAATTAAACAGCTGTGTTGGCTAGCATCGTAAACATTTCATAGTGTTTTTACGACGCTAACGGGCCTCGGGTCTTGTAAGCGGACATGCCTTTGGTTCGTGTACCAACGTTTATCTACGTGTGTTTGTTTATTTTAAATGTTTAGTTTTTGTGAAACAATAGGCTTTTGACAACTGTATCGTGTTGGCTTTGTAACAATGCAATGTTCTTTTTGTGGAAAGGTGGCGGATATGCTTAATGACTTGGTGGCATGTAATGACTATGGACGATTTCACACGAGGTAATCACATAATCGTTTGAAAGTTGCAGTACGGTGCTGCAGGGTTATTACTGACTCGTCAACAAGTTTAAGGAACTGCCACAAATTTTCGACCTGAAACATGACATCCTTAAATCACGCCGGATTAAAAAATTGGATGCCAGCAAAAAAAACCATAAGGTTATCTTAATATTTATACACCTAGGTATTATTCTGAGCAACAGCAATACGTTGGCATTGTTTAGCGCATATAGTCAAATTGCAACGGTGGCCTCATCTCATGCAAGGAAAAGCAAGAAAATACATATTACTCATATCAGCGGGAAGAATCGAGTTATGGGCCACGCACAGATAGGCACAATGTCCGGTAGCGAACGAGCGAGATGGTTTCAGGAACGTCGAAAAGCCCCAAGACACGCTAGCTGATTTTGCCAGGACATATTAGTAGTAAGTTAAGTAATTGTATGTATCGTTGACGGATCTAAAAAAATTCTACAGGTGCAATTGCAGTCGTATTAAAAATGAATTAATATAGATTTAGCATCACTAGTTATATTGGTCGATAAGATTTAAATGTATTAACTCTATGTACCGCCAGTTTATAACATAACTGAGTGCATCATAATATTATCAGGTCCAATAATTGTTTGCTCATTATATACATACAATACGAGAAAGACATCAAAGTGCTAATGCATTCGTGATTTACTTTAATTTATATTAAACTGGAGGCTGCCCGCAGCTACGTGTGGGACATTTGTAATGTTAAAAAGTACGAGTAATAAGTCCTGTATCGCAGGGGACTCTACAAACATCCTTCCTACAAACACAAAGAGCTCCCGAACTCGAAACAACTATTTGTGAAGAGTTGTCTCATGTGGGTATCGAACCCACTATACTCAGCGCTGCAAACCGTCCGTCGTGAACATTGTGCTATTTATGGCGTCAAAAATCTGTTGGCAAAATATTCTGTACTTTGGCATGGCCATTCATTGATATTTGATTTCATAAATTTATAATAGCACATACTATATTTGAATTTTCATTTAATTCTGTGCAAATAATCCATAACTTTACTATGAATGTACCTACGTGTAGTGTAGGTGTTATTGCGACCGGCTTACGCTGTTGTGTTGTGTCCCAAAAAATAATAGCAACCGTAAAAATCTTTAAAATTATATTTATTATTTAAACTATTATATTTATACTTAACCGTAATGAATTCTGTTACTATTCTCGTTACTCCATATACACCACACACAAACCATAAAATATCGGTATCCAATTTTAGAACGTGCGTTAAATAAATATTTTGCCTCATTTTATAAAAGCTAACAGAAACCATAGAGTATTAACATTCACCTGGACATAATGAGCGACCTAATTAACTTAACGATATATAAACATTAATTTAAATCGGGAGTTAGTGTGAATCGATACTGAAGCCGTGCCTACGTTACTGTACTGTTTATTAAAGTCAAACAATGTGCCTTTTACTTGTAAACATGAGCTTGGCCTCCCGGCGATTTGCAATAACTCCACATTTTGATGTTTAATGTCAACTTAGCTGGTATTCACATATACAGTTTCATAATGGTGCTAATTTACAGACGTACCCCATAATAAGGCTTGACGTAGGGTTATTCTTTTAAGTGACAAATATAACCTTAATTAAGGTTTACCACAAAGTTTTCAACATTAAACGCGAGTTTACGCCTGATTTTGTGTCTAATGGCACGTGTGATTGTTTGTCACATTTTTTGTGTCTACACATTATGTGACCCGCAAAGGAGAATGCCGGATCCTGTACCAATTGCTTTAAAAAAAAGACGTGTGGCACTCGGAGACTGCCGCGGTAAAGCTATTGCATAGCATTTTTTATCAACTTATGCAATTTTTTATTTATGCAGTATTTTTTTTTCTTTGATATTAATTCAAGTTACACTTTGAGCGTGGTGACCGATAAGAAAACAATATTTTTTCTTTTATTAAATAAATGAGAAGTTAATATTGTTCAAAATATTTTTATTATCTTTCAATACATGTCAGTTCTTCAGGAATATTTATCATTGAAACTATAGGTTTATGGTAACTGAAATAAGAAACATAAGTTTGAGACTTGATATCTTCTAAATCTCTACATATAATATGTCGTTTGACGTTCACAATTTCTTTTTCTTTTTAGCTCTTTTTTTAGCTCTTTATGCTTTTCTTCTCTATAAAAAGAAACTATCTAGGTATAAATAATAGGTATAAATAATTAGGTATTAATAGTGTAATTACACACCAAAATAATTATTCATTCAAAAAATAAAAAAAAATAACTATATTAAGAGTTTGATCATCGAATTTCGCGCAACGTACATTTATATAGATATAATATCATATATACTTTATCTACGCGGCATTAATGTGTATTACCTATAACATAATAAAAAAAACAAAAAAAATTTGTGAATCATGCGGTGGGTTTAATTTTGGTAGGAATGGTAACTTTGGTAGAAATGGTACTTTTGATAAAGATGGTAGTTTTGGTAGCAATCGTAAGTAACATGCTAACAAAACTACCATATATGCCAACAATACAATTTCTACCAAAACTATTATTCCTACCGAAAATACAATTCCTATCAAAATTACTATATGTACCAAAACTACTATTCGTACTAACCCTATATTATACCATTTTTTTCAAAACTACCATTTCTACCAAAACCGCCGGTGCTGTCAAAAGAACCATTTCTTTCAAAACTACTGTTCTTACCAAAGCTACAATTTCTACCATAACTACCACTTGTAATATAATTAATGACAATAGTACCTACTATGAACCGCTGTAATGTGTTCCACATAAAAAAAAACCTTTGTACAAGTAAAACATTTTGTTCTAAACTAAACCTTAATTAGTAAGCAGTAAAGTTCATAATACATATTATCAACTTGGCGCTTACGCCATACGAATTAATATGTGAAGGGTGTTAGGTATTTTTTCATTACGGAATTTCTGGATTAGGTCGCCGCGCTCAAGCCCGCGATAACAGCTATGCAATAGCTTAAAAAATGATATACCGTAAATACTTTGACACATTTTGACTGCTATTACTAAATTATGAATCATTATTAAATCCGCATTTACGAAATATTATAAAAAAGTAGAACTTAGATCAACAACTTCCGAATGCATACATACATTGCCAGCACAAAAAAAGTCGATTCCAAGAGACAAAAAATCGAGTGTAATATTCTCAACATTAACGATTGCTTACACGATTAAATGATTTTGGATTCAATAGAAGGCACTATGATAGTGAATTAAAAAAACTGTGTTCTGTGTCATTTTATTAAAAAGAAATACATATTTGGCTACTTAACTTGATTTCAGTCTTTGGTTGAGCAATTTATTCATTAATAGATTGTTTTTTAGGTGATATCGATTTTAGATATAATTGAATCGAGAAAGCAACACTTGCAGTGTGGCATTTGATAACTTGAGAAACTGTAAAAAGTGTCAAATGTCAACCCCTTACAACTTCGCCTACGCATCGTTTGTGTTTGTATGTGTTATTATTTTGTTTTTATCCATTGAGGTTTGTTACTTTGGGTCGAAACTACGTTTCTTTTAACGTGTAACATCATTCACTTATTGAAATTGTTATAAACAATTAGAAATCAAGGACGAATCCCTTCCTTTGCAATATATATTTAAATATGGTTATGAGAAAATCTCAGAACTGCGGACTAGAAAACAAAAACGCTTCATGCCTACGGTAATATTAAACAATAAGCTGGCTAAAAATGTTCATTTCATGAAAAAGCAAACGGTGTAGGCTTCCATACAAAAACCGGCATTCTCCTTTGGCACCATATCAATTGACCGAGTCATCTTAGGTTCAACATAAATAGGCCGGCGTGACCGCGAGAACACCCTCTCGCAGAATATCGACGCAAAGTAACAGTAAAGCAACAATGAGAGCGCTGGATCTCCTTTGGTGGTGGTGCCCATCTCCTTTTTCTTCTCCCGCAATACGCTTCTTCTCCTATTCCTTTTGCCATCCCAAATCGTGGTAACGCACTTGTGACTCCTTTGGTGTAGCTTGTGTTAATGGGTAGCGGTAATCGCTTATCATCCGGCGATCAGTATCCTTTGCCGGCCAAAACATTAAAAAAAAATAACATAATAGCACTAACACTATCCTAGTATAATTCAAAGCTTATATTTCAGAGTTTAGGATCAGCAATTGTTATTTACCTAAATTTATCAATAGGAAGATACTGGAGTGGCGACCAAGTATCGGACGACGGAGCAGGGGTTGACATCCCGCGAGGTGGACTAGATCTGAATCTATATAGATAGTTAGAATCTATGTACATCGTCGGTCGATTCCAATTTAAATTATTTATGTGACTTTTGCTCATAACATAACATAACTTCACGCCTTCATCCCCGAAGAGGTAGGCAGAGGTGTATTACACACCCACGTTTCGCCAGTTATGTTTAGGTCCCAATGTAATAGGGCTAAAGCAATATAATACAGTTCTATATAATCGTGGTGGTATACTAGATCTCGTGCTGGCAATTTTGAACCCGATCAGATTGCAGTTTCCCTCGGTGAAGATCCTCCGGTAAATATTGACTAGTACCATCCTATGCTCGATATAATTTTAACATTTCCATGCATTGGGATATCTATGGCGTCATCTCCGCAACAAGTGACCCCTCGCTCGGAAACCAACCTAGATTGGAACTCGCGCAAGGCGGATTTGCAGGGTTTATACAAGACATTGATCGCAACAGACTCGTCCGACTTGTCAACTATAAGTGATATCAACAGTGCTGTTCAGTCATTCTACGATAGGTTGTATGAAAGCATAAGCCTGTTGTACCCCCTAAAAAATAAATGGCGTATATCCTGCGATATGTATATCCGAAATGGTACACCGTAGAAATAATAAAAAATATACAAAATAAACACTTCCTTCAGAGATTTAAAAAATAGGGTAAAGAATTCAACAAAGCAATGTTTGTATATTATAGGGACAGAGTGAAAAAGTTGATTGGTTGTGAATATCGAAGACATATGACAGAACTTCAAAAAAATATAATCGATGATCCAGTGCAATTTTGGACGTATGTGAAAGAGAAGAAAAAATATAGAAAATACATACATATATGAAAAGACCGAAGTGAAGCATCAAGCAGCTGCTGACGCTTTTGCCACATATTTTGCATCTATATTTCATGCAGATAAACCTGTGTTGAACCCGGATTTTGCTGCTAAAGCTGCACATAATTATCGAGATGCAACCTTTGTTTCGATAGAAGCAGTTGATGAGATCGATTTGAGAAAGGCAGTGCGGCGACTCACAAGCCGCGATCATCTGGTGGACCCGATGGCATTCCTGTATTTCTAGCTAAGGATTATATATCAGTTCATGAGGGGCCTCTACTGTACCTTTACAATCGGTCACTAACGCAATCAAGATATCACTCCCGTTCCTAAAGGAGAGATAGGCACGAACGTTTCTTCTTTTAGACCTATTGTGGTCCTATCAGTTTTTGCTAAGGTTTTTGAAGCAATTCTGAGTGATCGCATTAATAGCCAAATCGGTCACCAACTACATAACAGTCAGCATGGGTTTCGCAGCGCTCGCTCCACCACCACCAACTTGGTCACGCATGTAGACTATGTGTGCTCACAGATGGATAGGTCGATGCGGCTTACTTCGACTTCAAAAAGGCCTTCGATTTGGTGGATAGTGATATACTGCTAGAGAAATATGCGATTAGTGGGTTCGCACCAAAGCTACTCAAGTTTTTTTTCCTGCTAGGTACCTAAATAATCGTTGTCCATATATACGGCTAACGGCCATTTTCAATATTCGAACTATAGATAGATCTGTAGATTTTTGATTCGTGTTTGACATATTTTGTATGAAGCTTATGTCAAAAACGAATCTAAAATCTACAGATCTATCTATAGTTCGAATATTGAATTCCGTAGTAAGTGGATACGATTCTAGAGATTACTTTACAAGGTCAGGAGTGAGTCAGGGTAGTACGTTGGGACCTTTGTTATTCATAATATTTATTAATGATTTACCTGAAGTGGTTTTGACCTCTGAGTGTCTCCTATATGCAGACGATCTAAAACTAAGTCTGGGTATCGAAACAGAAGCTGACTCGGTGGCATTACAGAGAGATATTGATGCGGTGTCCACTTGCAGTCGAGACAACCATCTCCCATTCAATATTCTCAAATGTAAAATAATAACGTTTTCACGGAAATCACAGCCCATGATAATTAATTATAAGTTGACGAACGCTTCTTTTGATAGAGTTAATGAGATTAGGGACTTAGGATTAGTATTGGATCACAAATTAGACTTCCACACGCACACTACCAAAATTTGCAAAACAGCACAAAAAGTCTTAGGGTTTGTCATGAGGACTGCGTCACTGTTCGATAATATAGGGGTTGCAAAACTATTGTACAATGCTTATGTGCGCAGTAAACTCGAGTATGGTGATACTATTTAGAATCCTTATTAGGAAAGATATGCTCTTATCATCGAAAAAATTCAACGTAAATTTACTCGATGGATATACAAGAAACAGTATATCCCTACCTATACCCTTCTTCATTCGTCTCGGGTATGGTGGACATGGAAACATTGAGATTTAGGAGGGTTATGTCTCAAGTCACGCAATATTTATCAATAATTCGTAATAGAATTGATAGTCCCCAAATACTGTCGCAAGTGGGTATTTTGGTCCCCGGGAATATATCAATGGATTCAGCCGCGCCCACGTCAACGGCTACTGGGCGGCCCGCCGTGCCGCACGCACCGAGTGCGGCCGACACGCGCCCACTAAACCAACCACGCACGCTGCAGTTCCGCACTATCGAGGACATACTTGCTCAGCACCACGAACTAGACTTATTTGCCGATGGATTAGCACAACTGAATAATAAATTTCGTACAATTTTAAATGACATACTATAGGCTTATGACATAATAATATACCTAAATAATTCATATTCAATACTTTTGAACTGACATAATTATAATCATTGCTTCTTTTTTATATATTTTAAATTGATAATAACTGAAATTTTATTCTACATATTAATAATTTATCATTGTAATCTAATGTTCATTATTATTTACAGACTCGGACATAATTGTTATCTTATAAAAATATTGTATGTATAAGGCGATGAGCATGTGTAACTTAATATTTAAATTGATAGAAAAATATTAAATTAAATTTAGACGATCGGTTGGCGCAGCGGGAGTGTAAGCGACTGCTACGCCGAAGGTCGCGGGTTCGATTCCCGCTCAAGTCAAACATTTGTGTGCATGAACATGGGTGTTTGTCTTGGTCTGGGTGTTTCTATGTATAATATGTATGTATTTACAAAAAAAAAGATATATATGTATGTTTATCCATTATCTAGTACCCATCGTACAAGCTTCTGCTTAGTTTGGGACTAGATGGTGTTGTGTGAATGTGGTAGAAATAAAAAAAAAAAAAATAGTCTTGTAAGCGTTTTGGATGTCACATCGTTAGCTTGTAAGATAAAATTTAATATATAAATAAATAAGATCGCGGGACTCGGTTGGATGCGGCCGGCTTGAGATCGGTCTGGCCTTTGGCAGAAAACCTTGTAAGAGGCCTATGTCCAACAGTGGATGTCGTTTCGTAGATAGCAGATGATATTTCCATAGACATTAAATGTGCATTGACTTTACCATTGCCATATTCTAAAGTGCTTGCAGTACAATTTTTTATCAACTTGTAAAATGATTACAAGCGTGATTTACATTGTGAACAAGCCTTTACAAGTTACAGCGGAGTAGCAAAGCGCACTGAAGTAGGTAGTTCGTAGTGACGCATTTATAAATATTACGTATGTAAATACACTACTGAACCTAGCAGTGCTGTGATTATTTAACTCTCCAACTTACTGCTTGTTTTAGTGTTAAACATATACGATTGTAGCCGACAGTCTAAAGTACATTTTGTGGGTAGCTTGAGGGTTTGGTTAATTTTATTTGACTGGTTATGGTTTGAAATTGTATCGCATTCTTTACTAAACAAGTATTATAAAATATTGCAAACTAGCTTGGGGTCCTTACCTTGGGATGAATATTTATTACGTGGTAGAACAGTCGAGCAGTCAAAACGGAAAATAAAAAGAATTAATGAACTCGTGTATGAAAGATAGTTGTTTTAAGAAGCAAGATACGAATATGTTCATATTTTATCAATGTTATACAGACATCAAAACTTGTAAAAGCGCTGCTTCATAGCTATGGGGGGATATTTAAACACTATACATTTTTCTGTAAAACCTAGTCAAACTATATTTTCTAGTAAATGGAACTAATGGCACTATATATTTAAAGGTCTATTTTTCATAGTTAGTTTATAAGGCCGAGTATTGAACTCCATTTGGAGTCCTCATTAATTTTCACTAGTTCGTCCCGCGGCGGGGTCTTCGTGCGGCCCTAACATAAATTCCGAGATAACTTGGACAAACAAGTGATAGTCCAAATAAGTACAGCCCTTAGAATGCGCCCCAAGTGACGAACCCGTTTGTGAACTCATAAATAAATAATTAAATTCTCTTTTCATGTAGTGGAGAAAACTTAAGGACATTTTTCGTTGGATATGTTGTAGTTTTAACTCCATAGTTCTTACGTTGTTGTTGAAACTCGTTCTTTATCGGTTAGCAAAGTATATGCTTAATTTAAAGCAGCATATATTTGTATTATAGTTAATCTGCAATGTAAAGCAACTTATAAGTATTTGTATCTTGGACGATTTGTGTTTTGACAAAATAATAATTGTTATAAATAATTGTTACACGTATAAATCTATGTTATCTTAATAATATAGCTGTAATGTATTGTGGAAACATTTGTTGGTTAACCTAATAAATAAATAAATAGACCCACCTAAACCACAAAGAAAATAAAATATGTCGTCTCCGTCATTGTCAACCCCATATCTGATTATAAAAATTGGGCAAGTGCGAGTCGGACTCGCGCACGAAGGGTTCCGTACCATCATCTATAAAAGAAAATCACGTTTGTTGTATATATACTTAAATATTTTTTAAGTTTCTACTTGTTTATTAAGATCGAGTAACAAATTGCTTAAAAATTACGTTTGTTGTATGGGAGCCCCCCTTTATTATTTACTTTTTTTAATTTAATTATTTATTTATTAAAGGTAATATACAACTACATATTCCGTGAAAATTTTAAGCGTCTACCTGTTACCGTTAGTAATTTTGAGCAAAAATACGAAAAAAAAACACGTTTATTGTATGGGACCCCCCCTTAATATTTTAATTTTTTTTATTTTTAGTATTTGTTGTTATAGCGGCTACCGAAATACATAATTTGTGAAAATTTCAGCTTTCTAGCTATCACGGTTTATGAGATACAGCCTGGTGACAGACAGACAGACAGACAGACAGACAGCGGAGGCTTAGTAATAGGGTTCCGATTTTTACCTTTTAGGTACGGAACCCTAATTATCACGAGATTTGGGATTGCCAATGGTGGAGGAAGAATTTAAAGTTCAGTTTGTTGACTGGTGGGCAAGACTAATAGAGATTAATAAAAAACAGGTATTGGTCATTATGAGGATATAACTAGGCCGTAGTCCATCTCGCTGGCCAAGTGCAGTTCGGCAGAATTTACCTTTTGAGCAAAAAAATATGTAGAGTTCTTAGGCATACAGGATTCCTCACGATGACTTTGAGCGATAATTAACAATTTAATTCGCACTTTTAACTTTAAGAAGTTAGTGGTCTATCAGCGAAGAAGTCGACATTCACCGACATTTTTAATGCGTCTTCTATCAAGAACAAGTACATAATATAAACAAAAACTCTACATTTTGCCACTGTTGACGCATTACCCATACGTCAACAGTGGCAAAATGTAGAGTTCTTGTTCGTGGACGAGATATCTTTGGTTCCCTTTGGTAACCCTTTGGCAGCATAAATGCTATGCTCTTGTGAGACCTCATGCATAGGGCATGCAATATTCGTCTGATTTTAGTATTCGACTTTTTTGAATATTTATTCACACACTATTCGAATATTTTGTCTTTCGGATTATGAATAATAAAATATACAATTATTTTAAGTTTTCTTTTAATTATAATAATAAATCAAAACACAAATTTAAGAAAAATAAATATAAATTTATTTTTTATTTAAATAAAAAGATTGCAGGAAACTGAGCGCATCTAAGGTCTTGTTACAAAAAACCTGTTAGCTGAAAATACGTGTTCGGGCTCTACACTGGTTGGGGGGATGGAAAGTAGAAATTTGTGCGCCTGTGACTTGATACTTGATGATGGCACGGGCTGTTTCCGCAACTCCCCGTCTTGGCGTGTATTTTGCGTACGGGTGGGAATGGTCTTGTCATTCGAGCCACCCAGATCTTCGAGGAAGGCGAGCAGGCTCTTGATGTGGCCCACTGCTTCCCTCAGGGTACTGTGTCTGGTCAGGTGCTGCTGCCTACAGGCGGCAGCACCTGACCAGGTGGGCTGCCGTCTCGTCTGCTGCCATACAGGCTCTGCACAGCGGCTGTCGGTGATTCCTATAGTAAATACGAGTAGGTGCTTAAAAGGATCCGTGTCCTGTATAGGCAGCCGCGACTGTCCGAAGTTGTTGGTTGGACAGCCGGAGGACTTGTTTGGCTGTCTTACCGTCTACTGCAGGAACAGCTTCCTCGGCCTGCCTGCATGTTTCGATACCAATCCAGGACTGGTTGTGCTGGGACCTGGTTTTATTTCTTACCAGGTTGCGATAAAAACCAGAAGGAAGGGGAATAATGGGCTCGGGTCCCACTACCTCTAATGTGGCCCCCCTTCTAGCAAGTAAGTCGGCTGCGTCATTCCCTCTTGAGCCACTGTGGCCCTTGATCCATTGCAGTATTAATTTATTTAATTTACCTACTTCTGTTAGTTTCTGGTGGCATTCTAGTGTGAGTGCCGAGGTGATAGTATGGCTTTTGAGGGCTGAAAGGACAGCCATACTATCTGAGAGTGTCCTAATGGATCGTTTTCTTACCTCACGTGCCATGATTACTGTAGCAGCTAGGATTATGCCAAAACATTTGGCCTGGTAGACCGTGTTATGGGCTCCCAGTAGTGCTGCGATGTTGATGTTTAGGTCCTTGGAGAATACTCCTGAACCCGTACCTGTATCCGTCTTAGACTCATCTGTGAAGATCGTGAGCTCGTTGTGGTTAACCGCTCCTCCGTGTAGATCCTCGTACAGTTGGATTTTGTATGTCTTGTCGAATACAAATTGTTTCAGTATTCGGTCGCCAATGGCTTTTGTTAGAGAAACTTCTTTGAAGAGTGTATTCAAGTTGCTAGTGTGCGGTATATTGGTGTCTTTCCAGAGCTTCAGAGCTCTTAGCCGAACCGCTGACATCGTAGCTTCCTGTTGTATGAACAGGTGCAATGGAGGCAGGTCCAACAACACCTCGAGTACCGCTTTAGGTGTAGTTTTCATGCAGCCCGTAGCCGCTAGGCATGCAAGTCTTAGAAGCTTTTGAAGCTTGTTGGCGGCCGTTGTTAGGTTGGTCCGAGGCCACCACACTACTGCGCCGTAGCTTATCATTTGTCTTATAGAGCCATAAGACAATTTTGGGGGTGCGCCTGTGACAAATGAACTGGTTTAGTACCTCCACTATCAAATTGTGACATTTCTACGCGCAAGAATGTTTCTAGATCTTTATTCCTAACCAGTCGGCTAGTAGAAATGGTAGCTCTATTTTGCAAAGATTCTTGAACCTTTTCTTTCAATTGCTCTTAGATAGCTTTTCATACTTCTCATCATCACTGTTTTGTTGGTTTAAGTCAACGCAAAAAAATTATTTGTTAATATTTAAAATACTCTCATAAACTGCAAAGCATTTGTCAATATCGGAGCGTTGTGACTGTTGTGAGATTCGATTTCCGCATAAAATATTGAGGAATTGTGTAGATATTTTAATGCACTTACTAAATTAATATTTCGACGTTGCTGAACTCTACGAGGCAGTTCTTGAAACAATTGCTGGCTTATAATGTCGTTCTTTTCATTACGTTTTTCTAGCATGAATTTTAACGCTGCATCGGCAGTTAATAGATTTGATTTCCTTTCACAGAGCTCCTCCACTGTTGCCTTTATAATATTTAATGATTGGGTCAAATCCTGCAGCAATATAAACTCTTCAACAGTAAATGTTGTATCGTTTTTTAAATCTATCAAAGCTCTCTGGACAGGATCCTTCATTCTTAAAAACCTTGTCACCATGTCAGCAAGTGACGACCATCTAGTCTTGCAGTCAAGAAGCAGTGATAATCCCTTTATTTCTGGGCTGTACGTATTGAGGTGATCTGTTCGTGTTGGAGAACTTTTGAAGTACCTACTTTACGACTCTGCGTACTTTTGTTATTAATCTTAATATATAAAATCCTTGCGTTATTGACTGACTGACAGACACGCTACAGCCGAAACTATTGGGCGCAGGAAGCTGAAATTTGGCATGTATGTTCCTTGGGGACCGTAGGGGTGCACTAAGAAGGGATTTCCCGAAATTCCCACGGGATTGGGCAAAACGGGTAAAATAAAATGCGGGCGTAGCTGCGGGCGTCCTCTATTCATTATAAATTGTTGCACAGTGCGTTGCCCATGTTTTGGGGTTGCCATATGAGTTAAAAACTACCATTCAAACAAATAAAACTATTCGTAAAATTCGTAAAACTCGAATACTTTCATCTAGTATTCGAATAGTAAAAATGACGAATACTCGAATTAAACGAATACTCGAATAGCATGCCCTACTCATGCAGCTTCCACCAGGAAGGTAGTATTAGTATTTGTTGACAATAAAGTCTTTTCTGTTCCAGCGCCCTACGCTTTTACAGTCAAATATTATAATTAAAAGAACATAGTTTCACCTTAGCCCAGAAATAGAGACAACTTGAACGATCCATAATTTATTTTTTGTTTTAACCTGCGTTTATAAAAGCGTGATTTTCTAGTGTTTTTTTTAACTAATAATTTATTTAATAGTTTTTGGTCTTTGATAACGAAATATTTTTAACATTTACACATTTATTTTTAGTAGGTGAATGAGCCCGCCTCCTCTCCATCTCCGCCTGTGCGTTTGTATTACATGGTATTGTATCAGTCGGATTATAACAATCTAGCTCTTCAATCAGGAGACCTTTAAGTGATTTTAGTCTACTCAGGGCCATATACCATGTTCAGCCGCAAAAGTATGAACCCTAACTACACATCTGCGTGGTCTACAATACACGCTGATTTTTTATTGGTTTAGGTAAAAAAACCTCACGTTGGAAAAAATATCTGCTATTCATATTCAAAACCAAAATTTACCTACCACGTAAAATAAAAAAGTTATATTTTATAGTTATATATGAGAACTACGTAGTTATAGTTATATATGAGCTCTAGAAACTACGTAGTAACACACGACTCGATCGAGCGCGTCGGCGCACTGTACCTAAAACAGCTGTTGAACTCACGCGGCGAGGTCAACAGCTGTTTTATACAGCGCGTGTAACAGTAGGCAACTACCTACACATAAAACACGTATCAGTTAGCACAGCACTAATAGTGATATCTAAGTGATATCTAATTTACGTACTTACAAAACACAAATTAATTACGATGACAACTTCAATTTTAAGCACATAATAATGATTAAAGTAATAAACACATGTAACTAAATAGCTGTACCTATTCCTTCGTAAGTCAACAGAAATAAGCTGTGGGTTCACGCAATCATAATAAACTAGTAGGAGAAAGAACAAAGAACTTATTATTAGTTACGTATTAGTCGTAGGTACATAATCATTTTCAATAACTAGTAAAAGCCGAATTTAGGTATTTACTTATTTCTGGCATGTTTTAAACATGTTATCACAACAATTAATAAATCAAATCATTTACCTTTACAGTCTTCTGCTTACATCACAATCAATTTACACATTCCGCACTCGGAATACCTACAGCGCATGTTTCTCGCGTTCTCGCGACTCCGTTTCTTCTTTGTACACAAATCTTATAACCTCGATCCACTAATAAAACCCTATGGAGTCAGGTCAGGTTGTGGCCTATCAATCCACTAGCGAACACATCAGTATTGTAAGGATCCACGATTGTAGTTTTATTACGTAACACGGACACAGAGTGACGGGAGCGTGATATAGGACTGTCCCATTGACCTAATTTCTTAAGACTGAAGGTAACTTGCGCCCGCGCCGCACGGCCGTACCCCGCCGCGCCCCCGCGCCCTGCTGGCGCCCTGCAGCGGACGGTGGCGCGCGTTCAATGACTAATGCCAGTGTGTGTGTGACACGATCGCTCGTACTTCGCCACTGTGCGGCAAAGTGATACTTCGTGTTCTCGTACTATTAAATTAATGAATTTCTCAAGATTTTTTAGCTTATATTTCAAATATTATTAGCTGGTTAGGTTCTATTAACGATAAGTAATAAGATGGCTTTCGCTTCAAAACCAATAAAAAATCAGCGTGTATATATCTGGTTTGTTATAACCTGTTATAACCTGTAATGGACTTTGAATACGATCAGGTTTCAAAACCTGATCGTTTTCAAAGTCCATTACCTGGCCTTTCTCACAAATGCACCTTTCACACGACAATGATGCGATATTCCATCATGGAATGCCAGTGCCTATCTTCCGGCTTCATCATCAGACCTTGAGAGCTAATCGAGGCCAAAGTTTATTACAAGACTTATCTAAGAAATCCAAAACAGCTATGATACGATTTTACATCATGAAGTTTCAGGTTATGACTTCCAGCTCCATCATCAGTTCAGTTTGACAGTACCACATTATTGTATTTTCATCAGAACTACATACAACTGCCAATTTTCACTACGCTACGACCCTTGGAAGATAGTTAAATTAGTTACCTTAGATTTCATTTCATAGTTAGTTGCATACATGTCAAGTTCCAGTTCATATCTTCCGGATCCATGATCAGATCAGTTTGAGAGTACCATATTATTGTATTGTCATCAGAACTACATACAGCTGCCAATTTTCATTACGCTACGGCCCTTGGAAGATGGTTAAATTAGTTAGCTTAGATTCCATTACGTAGTTAGTTACATACACTACGACCTAATAAAAGCGTGTTAAAAATCGGTGACAACCTATTTTGGCAACGAGTGGTTATTGCAGATATCGTAGACGATTGCATTGTAGGGCTGGAATTCTTCAGAGATCATCAGTGCAGATTAGACAGTAAAGGTGGTATCCTTAAATGTAGGAGAGCGGTGCATCATGGGTCTAAGGATGCGCGGAACGCGCATGTCTAGAGGGGGGTAGTGTGACGGCCAGTGTCATGTCAAAATGTCACAGAACCACAGAAGAATGGAACAGATAAGTCCGAGATTGGTCCTTGAGTTCAAGCATAAGTCATATTGACGTCTACACGAGAAGTTGGCTGGTCGTGAAACAGAATAATTACCAAAACAAAGAGGTTGAAGACTATTTCATTATTTGGAAATGATAGTTTAAAGTTAGATCGCCGTAGTGTCTATCGGTTTTCTATCGGATACATTTTGGAGAGTGCGCAGAGGAACTACACAATCTGATTCCTCCATCCTTTCTTCCATCGGACGACCAGACTAACGAGTCAGCGTCACCGTTACATGGTGGATATCCCGCTTATACGCACGAAGCGTTTTGCTTCTTCCTTTCTTATTCCGCCAAGGTGTGGAGCTCTTTACCCGAGTCTGTGTTTCCTGACAAGTACAACCTGGGTGTTTTCAAGTCGCGAGTGAATAGGTACCTTCTAGGTAAGCGTGCTCCATCTTAGACCATATCATCGCTTAACATCAGGTAAAATCATGGTCAAACGCTAGCCTATCAGTAATAAAAAAAAAAAGATGACGTAAACACTCGTCATCGTAACATTCTGTCAAGTGTTCGCCAAATTCGCTACAAACACTTAACAAGGCGATGGCCGTGCGGATAACACATCCGCTTCACGTTCTGAAGGCGTGGGTTCAGGTCCCAGTCATGCATGTGGATTTTAGTTTTTATGAAATTTGAAAAATGTTTATGAATACTTGGCAAATATTTTATTTTAAATATTTAAATAATTCAAAGTCCATTACGTGGCCTTTCTCACAAGTGCAAAAACGACTATGATACGATATTCCAATATGGAATTCCAGGTGCCTATCTTCCGACTTCACCATCAGACCTTGAAACCTAATTGTAGTCAAAGTTCATTACGTGGCCTTTTTCACTAGTGCAAACACGACTTTGATACGATATTCCATCATGGAATTAATAATAATAATAATAATATTCTACCACATTCACACAACACCATCTAGTCCCAAACTAAGCAGAGCTTGTACTATGGTTACTAGACAATGGATAAACATACATAATTATATACTTTTTTTTTTGTAAATACATACATATTATACATAGAAACACCCAGACCAAGACAAACATCCATGTTCATGCACACAAATGTTTGACTTGAGCGGGAATTGAACCCGCGACCTTCGGCGTAGCAGTCGCTTACACTCCCGCGGCTCCAACCGGTCGCCTTTGTAGTCAATGTTCAGTACGTGACCTTTCTCATAAGTGCAAACATGACTATGATACGATATTCCAGCATGGAATGCTAGTGCGTATCTTCCGGCTTCATCATCAGACCTTGAAACTTAATTGTAGTCAAAGTTCATCACGTGGCCTTTCTCACAAGTGCAAACATAATTATGATACGATATTCCATCATAGAATGCCAGTGCCTATCTTCCGGCTTCATCATCAGACCTTGAAACTTAATTGCAGTCAAAGTTCATTACGTGGCCTTTCTCACAAGTGCAAACACGGCTATGATACGATACTCTATCATGAAGTTCCAGGTCATATGTTCCGGGTCCATCATCAGATCAGTTCGACAGTACCATATTATTAAATTATCATCAGAACTACATACAGCTGCCAATTTTCATTACGCTACGACCCTTGGAAGATGGTTAAATTAGTTACCTTAGATTCCATTACATAGTTACATACACGACGACCTAATAAAAGCGAGTTAAAAAATGACTCCATTCCATTTAGTGTACGCCATAGTTCTATGGCGTACCTACATCTTGCCTACTGCGTACCTATATCACGAGATTTTCTTACAAAAAAGAGTCTTCCACTATTAACTTAACTTTCATAGAAAATAATTTGGCGGGTCTTAATCGCGTTAACTTGACTTATTTAAGGTATAAATAATTAAATACCTATTTGTTTCCGACGTTTCGCTCGTCTTGCACCGAGCGTGGTCGCGGAGAGACAGTCTCTCCGCGACTACGCTATTTTCTATGATGTATACAAATCGCGAACGTTTAAAATCGATAACTTAACTTTCCTTTAATCATTTGGATACGATAGACTATCCGATAGCAAAGCCTGGCTCGGCAAGGTGAATGGGGGTTAAAATTGAGATCGTAAATACAGCGGGCCCGTTTCTTAAAAAAGGGGAACCCTGAGAGTATATTGTATGGAAAGGTCTCGATACAAGAAAGTAAGTCTTACAAGGGCCAAACAAAGTTTAAGTGTCAGACACTCTATTGCGTTCCAAATATTTAGGCTTTGATTGACGCAGTTTACTTTTATCTTCATATTACTAGTAGATGTCTTTGTGTTTTTTCCTAATATAGTAAATGCAATGACAAGGAATCCTGTCCGAACTGCTGAGTAGTGAGAAAGAGAAAGGCAGAAGAAGCAGGATTGTAGTTGACTATTTGAAATTGAATATAGACTGCTAATGTTTTGAATTTTCCGGTAAAATCTGGCAAAAGCCTTGTTCGAAACAATCACTCATAACTTCCATTAAACATGATTACTTTAGCTTAAAAACCTGTCTTTTACTTATTAATATTACCGTTACTTTACAAACAAATATGTATAAATAATGGATAACTAATTCTCGGGCCATTTTATAATTAAATTTGGTATGATTATAAACGGGGAAAACAAATTAAATCTGTGTATTCAATCAAGTAAGCCTAAAGTTGGATGCACGAAGTCAGTTTGGGAGCACAAGTGTTGAACTGAAACACTATTTACGTAAATAAACTCGTCCTGGTAAGGCAGTCGACGTCGCCGGGGCTTCGTTTCAACTTTTAATCGCTTTCGAGCCGTGATAAACAAATTTTAATTAAGTTTTAATATCACCACGTAATTGCAGAGTAGATGGGTTATCACAATTATTTATATTTATGAATTAAGTTAGAAGTTATAAATAATAATATATTAGATTTTCGATCAGTTTTCTTCAGATTGATGGAGGTTTAATAAACCTGCGTAGAGAGGAGCATTTGTTACCATCTGGTTGGTATGTACACTTCTTGAAGATATTAGCAAATCTGGTGTATAAGCAATTCTTTATCCTATTGATGTTATATGTTTTAATATATAATTAAATTAATTTTGCAGTGAAACTGTTGAACAATTAAAACTTCATGCGGAGTCGGAAACCTACGCAAAAAGCTAGGAAGCCGCAAAAATGTCCGAAACTGGCTCAATTTTTGTACTCGCTCCCCTACATTCGTCCCTTGACATATTTTTTATTTATCAACTTAGGTGCTTTCTTTGTTTCCACCGTGCTTATTGTTAATTTCGTTGTGTAACGGTCTCACTAAAGAAGTTTTTATGCTTAACATTGGCTTCCACGCGAAATTGTTTATGACTCGTAAAAATTGTGCTTTGTTTTTTCATTTTCCTTGTTTCAGTGAACAAATATACATTTGATAACCATTCTTGCTTTATACATTAATTTTAATGACATGATTTGTAGATTGTGTAGTTTACTCTCGATTTAATTTCTACAAGTTATTGTGTGTGGGCACTGATATTTACGTATCGAATCTAAGCTGCCACAGGCTAATGGACGTTATCTGTAGTTCTGCGTACAATGCTTCTAGTAAATAAGTACTAGCTGAAGCAAAAACTCTTTTTGTTCGCTTGACAAGTGAAATCGAGATAATGCTACCATTTTTCATCTCGGTAGGAGTGTGGACGATGCGACGTTATTCTGAACGAATTGTACCTCGGGGTATGAATTTAATCTCAGAATTCAGCGTGTCAGATTCATAAGAAATGTCTCTTCGGCGATATTTTGAGTTTTATTCGTACATATTATATAGCGTGTTGTTTTGGTAACGGGCGAATGAACATTTATCGCAGTAATAAAACGTATTAGCTCTTCATTGTAACTGTTATATGCCCTTATTTTATGACTTTTATATTAGGTTTGCTAGAAATGTGATATCGTTATTTTCATGTATTATGTTTCTCAGCCTGCTTTTGGTTCATTCATATTTATATTTCATTCACCTACAAACGATCTCTTAAGGTACTACCTCGATACCTCGAGACATAAGTAAGTAACTATGTATTTCCAAAAAACAATTTACAATTGGAGTATTTATGGTCCCAAGTGGAGTTAGGTGTATGGAGTATTTATGGTGGTGTATCTTGGGCACAATTTAACAGAAATAACTGTGACAAAGTTTTTGGTACAAGATAAGAAGAGCTAAATATAATAAAATTCAATATAAAATAATTATTACAAAAATTAAGAGCGCGATGTGGCAAAAATAAAATAAACATTATCAATTGCAAGAGTAGTGTTTTCAAATACGAGTATGTAGGTAAGTTGTTGTGTGGTGTAGGATGTGTGCGTGTGTGTATGTTTGTGTGTTGTAAGTAAATCATATGATCACCATAATATCTCTGTATTAACCGTACATTAGAATAAAGTGGTCCCATTGACATCGTAGTGTACAATACGATTGTACACGCATTGTCATTGCAACTTAAATCCCTTTACGTTTAGGCTTATGAAGGCAAATTAATTAACATAATAAACAGGTAGAGGGTTGTAAAACCTCATACCTATAATATTATTGCTCATACTTGAATAAATCAGCTCAAAGGTAGCGCGAGGGCTATACAAATATTATTTAAAACCGCTCGTTCAATAGTACGCGAGTATTTAGCTCATGTATCTCGGTAGGGTCCCGGTTGTGTACAATATAAAACGTGTACGGATAAAGCTTTTAGTGCCGTTATATCTGCAGGGAAATGTAAGGGTCGAATCATATTCGGCGGTAGATTGTCACGCTTTTGTATGGTGGCAAGTTTAAGTATGTACTTAAAGTAAGTAAACCATGAAACCTATTAAATTGTACATACATACATAGATTAACGCTTGTTTCACGGAGGGGTAGGCAGAGACTACGGAACGCCATTTGCAACGATCCTGACATACCTGTCTTGTTTAATTCACTCCAATCAAGTTTCTCTTGCATGCTCTTCTGTTTAGGATACTTCTGACCTGTCCTTTTTTAGGATATCTCCAATCTGGTCAGAATGCGTCCACCTAGGTCTTCATCCTGTCCCATTCACACTTGCCTTATATATCTTCTTTGTCAGTCTTTCGTCATCCATGCTCTACATGTGCCCAAAGCATCTTAACATTCCTTTCTCGATGCTTGTTACTACATTTTTTTTTACCGCGCACCACTCTCTTATCACACAATTCTTTACTCTGTCGGTCAAAGATACACCACACATACTTCTCAGTGCCTCATTTCTACAGCTTTTATTCTACTTTCAAGTCTCTACTGCCATACCAAATTTACACTACCATACATAAGGGTAGGCGCTAACACCTTTAGTTCTATGTACAGCCAAACGTGCCTTTTTCGACACGTTTTGACGGTTCATAAACGCCTTCAGAGCTCCATTCTCTCTATTACCTGCATTAACTCTTCTTTCAATATCTTCTTCATTCTTACGATTGATTCATACTTCTATTTCTCGTGTAAACAACATACCTAAGTATACAAACTCATTCACTTGTTCCACTCGCTGTCAATCGATCAAAACATTACAAGCCGTAACGCATACCTCCTTTTCAAAAACCATAACTTTCGTTTTACTTACTCTCTAATTCACTTTCACTCTTTTCCTCTCCCACGCACCATGCATGATTGTTACTATCTCCTGCAACTACTCCGCTGAAGACGCAAGTATTACCTGAACATCAGCATAAAGGAGACATTTGACGAGTAACCAATTTAACTAAAGTACGTAACTTTCGGAATCCCGCTTGTACATCCCATTTTTTCTTGTCGGTTACTTTCATAACGCTTTCAATCAGTGCTTTTGCATACAATTTGCCAACAATGCTGAGGAGGCTAATGGCTCTATAAATTTTGCAGTCTTGTTGTGAGCTTTTTCTTTTATAAAGAGGCACGACTACAGCTGTAGCCCAGTCATTAGGTACTCGGCCGGTGCTCCAGCACAAGTTATATAACCGCTGCAACTGACCAACTATGATGCCCTGTCCAGCCTTCAGCTTTACTCTTACTTTCATACTTCCCAGTGCCTTCACGATGTCATCCACGCTCATAACGCTTTTATCATTGCCATGATTACAATTCATTTCATCAATCGGTGACTCTATCGCCGTTCTTTCAAATAAACCTTAAAAATACTCAATATTCTTCCATTCTTGTCTCTGGTTTTGATGGTATATTCTGAGGATTAAGTTCTTCCTCAAACTGCATGAACGGATTTCCAAAAAAACTTAATGTTTCTCCGGAAATTGCCAGATAATCTGCTATCAAACTCATATTTCTTTTCCTCATTTTTCCTTTTAACAATTTCTTTCACTATTATTTTTGACCGAACAAACTCCTTTCTTGCTTCATCTATGTCCTCGCTTGTTGCTTTTCCCATTCTTTCATTTGCTCTGGCAGCCAACAAATGTAACCAAGCTTTCTTCTTCTCTGACACTGCTGATTGTACATCCTTGTCCCACCATGTATTCTTAACTTTTCGTATTTTCCTTTTCTTAATCACATACTTCAGACGCTACACATACTACCTCTTCTTTAAAGGACTGCCATAATTCATCCATATCATTTATCTATCAAACCTCTCAAATCTTGCTATAAATCTTCGTTTATACTCATCTTACACATCTTTCTCTTGTAGATTTTCTACTTTTATTCTTTCCAAGACTATTTTCATTATGCTCTCGGTGTCGCCATCCTTTAAAGAGCCAATTTATCCGGCGCCAGACCAAAAAGTGGACTATGTGGATGCCGATCCCTCGATACACTCTTGTATCCAACACATTCTTTCTCAATCGTTCATCTACTATTACAAAAGCAATCATATTTCTTCTAACATTTTTCGCCTCACGTGTATACATATGTATCCTTTTGTGATCAAAAATGGTGTTTCTCACAGAAAGGCTCCACTCCAAACAAACCTCAAGCATTGCTTTTTCATTTTTGTTCACACTCTCGTCCCCGAAAGCACCTAACACCCTTTCAAATCCATCTCGCTTTACTCCCACACAACCATTGAAAACCCCTAACAAAATCAATCTTTTGCTTTTCTTACAGCTCCTCAAAATATATCTTAAACTCTCCCAAAACTCCTGCCCTTCGTCTTAGACATACACGTTACTATATTGACCGGGGCGTACGCCCCTATAATAAAGACACGAGTAAGTCCTTACACACTCATTCATTCGCGCAGATAGTATTACACCAACTCCCTTGCAGGCTCTGGTGGTACTATCTACCCCAGACTAATACGCCGTATATACGCCATGCTTGGTGGTGACACCCTTTCCTTTTTGTTTCATTCACACAAAGAACATCAATCTTTCTATCATCTATCATCTGACATACTTCATCAAATTTGCCGCCCATCCCTCCTGCAACATTCAACGTTGCATACCGACTTTCCGTAGGACGCTTTTCGCGGGAACGAGACGTTACGAGTTGCGAACCGCGTCGCTGCCGTATGGAGAAGAAGTAGTATTTATTCCCATAGCGATCCCACGAGATTTAGAGATCTAGACTGCCCATCGCATAGCCCTTTACGGGGCTAAGGTGGAATGTCAGCTGTGCTCTGTAAACAGCAACACAGGCACCCTCTGTTTACGACCAGCTTGCCCTCTGGCCATGAAACCCTCGGCACGGGTCGGTTGACACCTTAGATCGGGGTTTTGTGTCGGGTATGCTCCCTGAAAGTTTGTTTAATTTCGGTGTTTTCCTTCTCCTAGACAGATTGCCAACCAAGGATAACGAGGCCCATCCCCCCGAATTAAATTGTCATCATCATCATCATCAGCCTATAATAGTCCACTGCTGGACTAGGCCTCTCCTTTGAAAGGAGGAATTGGTCTACTATACCACGCTGGCCAAACGAGTTGGTATAGGGTTTGAATCAAGTTTTCCTTCTCTTACAGTGCTGTTCTCTGCATAATATGCTCCTTCTGTCGGCTCTTACGACACCCATGGGATATGGGGTGGTGACATTCCGTATTCTTAATCCGTCACCACACGGACATATTTGATAATTAAATTGTACTCAAGAAAAAAAAATATACATCACAGGTTGTGGTTCAAGTTGTGAATGACCCTAGATCCCACATATGAATCATGTGCAGTAGGTTAGCTGGTCGGTTCACAAGTCTTTAAAACAAACAGTAGGAGCTGGTGCATGTATCCCTTTTATGCAGCCGTACAGTATACCACAGATGGAGCGCAGTTCAGGTATGTAAGGCATCATGTTCTGTTATATAAGGTTTTTTTCGGCCGGAACACCGCTGACAATACGTGAAGTACAATAGGTATAACGATGTTAAGGATCGACCTACGTTAGATGTGCGTGGATCCTTAACGGCATCCTTACTGCAAGGAACTTTATGGGTAAAAACATATTCAGCGGAAAAATTGTCGGCGTATCGACTAGACTAGGGTGGAGCGTCAATTTTTTTTTGTTGTTTCCAATAACGTATAACACTAAAACGCTGTATTGTGTTGTCAATAACACGGTAAAAATAATAAAAAAATATAGGAGCCCACTTTTAGTTCCCTACCGCCGTTTGAAGATTATAAAAATATCGTCATATTACACTATTTTGAAAAATTCATACAATAAAAGGTAAACATTTTTTCATTATTATTATAACTTATAATACTCTAAGTATCACAAATTGTAAAAATAAAAGGCTAATTTAGTAAAAAACATATAACAAAGTTATATTACCCCGACATCAAAGTGTAAAAAAATTAAGAAAATCGTGGTTTTTTGAGTAAGTTGAGTTGCTTACTTTTGTTTCACCAAAATAATTTTGTACCTTCATATTTGTTTTGTAAGCATAGTTGGTTACTGTCTATTGTAATTTAAAGCTCAAAAATTAGTGTGTTCCAAGTTAAACAGTAATAATGTCGAAAAGACTTACGCGAAATGAATCAAACTGCCCCATTTTGGGACCACCTTGTTTATTTAGTAAATCAGTGCTTCCAACAATAGCCGACACATTAAAACATATTATTTATGTCAGAAATGAGGAAAAATTAAAGGTAAGAGCAAACAGCCTTCTATATCACAGGTAATTGATGTAGTAGCAAGTGACATTTTAGAACTGTGGTCTATGGCTTAGCTACCTACTGTTAAAGTACTACGAGTAAAACAAATGTTAAAAGGTCAATACGACCCATACTTACGTTTTTTGTACTATCCGAAATCTAAGCAAACTGAGACACTTATTACCTAAGTTACAGGATTGGAAACAAAGAAGTGTGACAGAGTTGTTCGATATTTGCAGCTGCAAATGCGTGGATTTTAATACCTGTAATTGTTCTCGGGAAAAGAAAGTACCTGTACTTGAAAGAGGTTTTCTATATGACCAAAGACATGAGAGAAAAATGATGATTGGTAGCTTAGATCGCACAGAGACTAGAAAACTTGCAAAGAAAATGGCACGGAAGCTTAAATCTGACGTGGCAACGACAGGTCAGGAAGAAAACTTTACAAGGAAAACTGCCTCGTCTTCTACGTCATCTGTAAGTTACTGCACTCCTGAGATAGTTGAACCTCAGCCCAGTACCTCGAAAGCTTCTGATTTTAATAGTCCGGTACTGCTGCAACCGAATCAAAGGAACAGGCTATCGCTGCCTACTTCAGCTACTGTTTGTGACCGTTATGGTATCTCTGATCGATCTGCGGCAGCTATTGCAAGTGCAGTATTGCAGGATGTCGGTCTGATTACTTCGGAAAATGTAGAAAAAGTAAAAGACCGAAGTAAAATTCGAAGAGCTTGAAAACAAATGCGTGAGGAAATACAAAGCCAAGAATATTCTTCTGAAATACGTGGTATCTACTTTGATGGAAGAAAGGACAAGACGCTCGTGTTCTAAAAGCGAGACCGCCGTTTACATAAAGCAATTGTTACCAGAGAACACATTTATTTAATTATGGAGCCAGGATCAATCTATTTAGGTCACTTAACTGTGTCTTCTGG
Organism: Euclidia mi; assembly: GCA_944739405.2. Lineage (NCBI taxonomy): Eukaryota > Metazoa > Arthropoda > Insecta > Lepidoptera > Erebidae > Euclidia > Euclidia mi. The sequence goes on from OX123185.2 coordinate 61,411,992, forward strand.
TACTGGAAAAGCTATAGCCGATTCGATACATTCATTCTTTTCACAAAACCAAATAAACAACCAATTACTTGTGGTTGGGTGTGACGGCACTGCGACGTACACTGGAGAAAAAATAATAATAAAAATGGAGCAATTCGTTACATGGAAACGAAATTTGGAAGACCACTGCAATGGTTTATTTGTCAACTGCATGTAAACGAGCTACCCTTTAGGCATTTATTTATCAAATTAGATGGAGCAACCAGCGGGCCTCAACTTTATTCTGGCCCTATAGGAAAAGCGCTTGAAAACTGCGCCAGTCTCCTTACCACTAAGTTTTCAGCTATTCCTTCAAACATGCCCGTTTTACTGAAGGAAACTGAAAGTAGTCTCAGTACAGATCAGAAATATTTACACCAAATGTGTCAAGCAGTAAGCAGTGGATCATGTTCTCAAGATTTATACAACAGAAATCCAGGAAAATTGCTCATTCACGATGGTTAACGATGGCTAACAGAATCTTGAGACTGTATGTAGCCACACCAGATCCTTCAGCTGAATTAACTAAACTTACAGAATATATTGTAAAATTTTATGCTCCTGTGTGGTTTTGTATAAAGAAAGATAGTTCATTTAAACAAGGTCCGACCCACGTTTACAAATTAATCGAATATTCTCGATGTTTGTGCTCTGACGTCAAGAATATTATTGATCCAGTCATACAAAGAAACTCATTTTTTGCACATCCGGAAAACCTATTATTAGCAATGCTATATGATAATCGGCCACATATAAAAGAATTAGGATTGAGGAGAATAATTGCAGCTAGAAAAAATTCAAAGCCTGAGCTAAAAGTATTTAGAGTCCCAAAATTAAACTTTGAGGCCAGTGACTACACAGATATGATTGTTTGGAGTGAGTCACACGTTACGTCTCCTCCAATCCTAAAAAGTGTTAGCGATAACAAATTAACAGACCTGGTTTCATCAAACTCAAATATTACGTTGAACTTGCCCGATTATCCTTGGCACACACAAGCAGTAGAGCGATGTGTTAAAATGGTCACCGAAGCATCTATAAATGTAGCTGGTGAAAAAGCCAGAGATGGATTTATTCGTGCTAAGATCAAATCGCGTGCAATTATGCCATATTTTGAAACTAAAAAGAACTTTAAAATACAGAAATAATCTGAATTAATATCTGACGTTTTCACGATTTTGCTATGTTTTGCCTTCAATTAAATCTCTAATAATAATGTTTTTTATCGTAAATAAAAATGTTGTTAAATAGATATGTGTTTTAATATTCTTTTTACGTTATAATATAATAGGATTTAAAATTTCATAACATTCTGTACATATTTGAAAAAATACCTCATTTTAGTTTATTTTTGCATCTTTAAGCTAAGGTAGGGAACTAAAAGATATGTCAAAAAAAATAAACAAATATATATTTACGTATAATTAAGCCCAATACAGCTTTCTGCAGGTATACACAATCGATTCGATGACTTTTTTTTTCTCCATACATTGACGCTCCACCCAGACATTCGAGGTAGCACAGACGTAACGTAGTTTAGGTACGTAAGATAAAATGTTATCTTATCCTATGTTATGTTGTGATGTCAAATGACCGCAGATATGTAGTGCATTTTCTGTTAGACGTGCGTAGATCGTTAACGTCTCTGTATCTGCTCGTAAATTTAACGGCCATATTCAGCGGCAGAGACCTTGGTGTGCCAGCCATATATATAGGATGACACAGATGCAACGTAGCTCAAGTTGTCCTCTTACCTTTTGTCATTTACTGGCGTAATGCAACCGATGTTACTTTCGTCAGATATGTGCGAATCCTTAACGGCGCTTATTTCTGCAGGGAACTCTACGCATCTGGTGTATACTGCTAGTGCCTTATTTATATGTAGACGCAATTCCTGTTGTTTTGTACACAGTTTTACTAGTACAATCTACGAGTTTGTTATCTCAGCTTATTAACGAATATATTGGTTTCTTTGTTGTTAGAAATAATTTAGTCCCAATTTCAGTCTCAAAATTTACTTTAAAAACCGCGTCAGATCACTTCGTTAGCAGATGTTGTTAAATTACTCTGAAAGAGAAAGGTTCGTGTAGCTACAGGCCTATTGCTAAAATTGTTGACAGAGTATTTAATTATAATGTTATGTAGTAGTACAAAGTACGTCAGATTTTTTAATCATACTAGCTACTATACTAAAGAGCTGTCTTATTACCTGTTACCCAGTTTAACAACCAAACACAGTTCTACTCTAATCAGAGTTGCCTTATTAAAACTTAATTCTACCAATAAAGCTGAACTGATGTGATTAGTGATAGAAAGCTTTCATAATTGCTTTGCAAAATTTTACTCCTGGCTATAACGTCTTCACACACTTTGTAAGTTATGCTTTAAGCAGAACTTTGCTTAAAAAATCATGAATATATACTAACCTGAACATATATTATTATTCCGAACACTTAAAACCAAATAATGGTAAATACAAGCAGACTGAATTTAAAACGCCCTTGTTTAATTACTGCGTTCAATTCAGCGCTCGTCCCAAAGCTCTTACTGGCTATCAACAGAACTAGCAGAATAATTAATTGGCTATCAATATAAAAGCATTGAAATGTTGGCAAACGTGCAATATGTTGGACAATGTATCGTCGGATTGCCAATGTCAGAAAACTTTTATGTAATTGGGCGTGCGGCTGCAATATAATCCCCGCTGCATTCATTAGCGTCCGTGTAACTGCAACTTATAATCTCTCTGTCGGGTTGTCGACTATCGCGCGGTGCCACAAATGTTGTAGAAATAACTCGCAGTTCGGCTGCTCTACGGAAAAACAAAGTAATTGCAGTCAAGCAAAATTATCAGGAGGAGCAATAAACCGAAAATCACAAATTTAAAACGTACTGCCGACAACTTAAGTACTTTTGTTATTTCATAATTTGTAAAATAATTAGTTCTATTTGTTTCAAAGCAATTTTTTGAGTAATTATTGAAAAGTTTCCTTTAAATTGAAAAAATTTTTTTTCTATAGACATAAAATTAATTTTAAATAAAAAGAACAATTCAGTAACAAAGTAACTACAGTCACTTTGTTTTTTAAATAATTTAAAAAGAGATGGACAAGTTAGGTTTTAGTTTTAATAACAAAGCAAATGCATTTAATTGTTTTTTAACAAAGATAATAAAGTCATTTAAAAATTAATATATCTACTATAAGATTTGTTGGCTTTTGCTTTCTATGAATCACATAATTTGTAAGAATTGTAAAAACTAGTTCATCTTAGGATTTATTAAGATAAGTGTCACTCAAGAAATAGGGTATGTATATAACAGTTACCTAAAATAAATTCCAAAATCATAGATATAAGTTATAATCATATAATGAAGTATTCAATTAATCCGCCTATCGCAGTCCACTGCTACACAAAAGCCTCTCCCAACACGCGCCACAGTACACGGTCCTGAGCCTTCCGCATCCAGTCTGTCCCAGCCACCTTTTTCAGGTCGTCGGTCCACCTAGCCGGGGGCCGCCCTATCTTACGCTTGCCGAAGCGTGGTCTCCAGGACACGCTTGCTCCATCGGCCCTCAGTCCTTCTACAGATATGGCCAGCCCACTGCCACTTGAGCTTACTGATTCTGTGAGCTATGTCGGTAATTTTGGTTCTTTGTCGGATAACTTCGTTACGGATTTTATCCTTCAAAGAGACGCCGAGCAGCCCATTCCATAGCTCGCTACGTGACTTTTAGTTTGTGGACTAGTCCCACTGTGAGTGTCCACGTCTCGGCACCGTACGTCATAAGAGGTAGGACGCATTGGTTAAAGACTTTGGTCTTCAGGCATTGCGGTAGGGGCGAAGAGAAAACTCGACGTAGCTTGCCAAACGCTGCCCAACCCACTTGGGTTGGGCAGCGGTTGGCAAGCTACGTCTTAGTAGGATCCAGTTGGATCCTGCGGTCGATTTCTTTCTCGAAGTTTTTTCAACCAAGCTGGACTACTTGACCAAGGTAGACATACTCTTGAACAACTTCGAGCATCGATCCGTCGACATAAACCGTTCCCGGCACAATGTGTTCGTTGAACATAATCTTGGTTTTATGCAAGTTCATGCCGAGACCGACCCGTCGAGAGGCTTCATTTAGGCTGTGCAGCATCTCACTCAGCTCTTCCAGGCTCTCTGCCACGATGTCGATATCCTCGTCAAACCGAAGGTGGGATATGTACTCGCCATTAATGTTTATGCCCCGTCCAGTCCAGTCCAGCGTCTTAAAGACGTCTTCGAGTGCGTTGGTGAAGAGCTTAGGGGATATTACATCCCCTTGCCTCACCCCTCTACGCAACTCAATGGGGCTGGTTTTACTGTCCTGGAGCTGGACGGTCATAGTGGCCGTGTCGTACAAACATCTCAATACCTCGATGTAGCGCCAATCGATGCAACACCGCTGCAGAGCTCCCTCGAACTTGGAGGTTATGGTTTTGCCATCCGCAGTATTGAGTTTCGACAGATGAATTCTATCAAGCTGGCGAGCGAAGACATTGGTGCCTCGATTCTGTACAATCGCATCAAATTAATTTATACTTCCTATCGGACATAATGAAGTCTATCTCGTGCCTTGTTACAGTATCGGGGCGTCGCCATGTCCACTTTCTATGAGGCTTCTTCTTGAAGAAGGAGTTCATTAAGCATAGCTCCTGGGACTCCAGAAAGTTGACCAGCATTTGCCCCCTGTGATTTCGGCGCCCCACGCCATAGGGGCCGATTTTCCTTTCGCCGCGTTCTTGTCCTCGCACTTTGGCATTAAAATCCCCCATAACAACGCTGTAGTGTGCCTTGGTGGTATGATGTAGAGCCATAGCAACATCCTCAAACATGGCTTCGACTATGTCATCGCAGTATGGCGAGGTCGGCGCATATACCTGTACCACCTTCAGAGAGTACCGTCCTGTCTGTGACCCTTAATATGAGGTACGCTACCCGTGTCGACACACTGCTGATTTCTACAACGCTGTTAGTGAGAGATTTGTTAACGAGGAAATCGACACCGCCGTGAGAGGGCTGATCACCTTCTCGAAAGTAGAACAGATTGCCTGAATCAAGGGTTATCGGACAGATTACTAACAAATTGATTAGTATTTCTTATAGACGACCAAATCAAAACAGAAAAATAAGTACTACTTTTTTGTATGCCTACGATATATTTCGTAAATAGGTATTTACAAAATGTAAACACAATACAAATAATTGGACATTTGCAATTACATTTGTGCTAACTGTACCATAATTCTCGAACGTAAACTGAAAACACACAAGAATCACAAGCCTCGGTAAACTAATGACACGAAGTTGCAAGTGTTGTAACTGACAAGTTTAATTGTGGGAAAACTGACATTTGAAAGGTCATAAAACCGAGTAATGTCAAATAATTTAGACATTTGAAATTTACAAATGAACGACAGCATAGTGAAAACCAAGTAAATGGGATATAGTAATAGCTTGAAGTGATTTACAATACAGAAACAAAGCAACTGTTATTCAGTTGCTTTGTTTTACATCTGTCATTTTACTTGCTTTATTTTTACGTTTACAAAATTGCCATTTTGACCATTTTTAACAATCTAAAAACAAAGTAAAGTTGTTTGATTTTCTTATAGCCAGATAAAGGGGCTTAAAATTAAATTTATATCAAATGAAAAGCCAATTAAATCATTTCACAACGTAAAAATAATGTAATCGACGTGCAACTACTTTGTTTTTGCTTAGACATTGTGGTTTACTTTGTTTTACCGTAGATATGTTGGACAAGTGCCTGCAGTTACTTTATTTTACAAAATTTTATCTCCGAAAATAAAGCCTTTTCGATGATTCTGTGAATGTAGCAGTGTCCGTTATAGGCAAAATGTTTCAAATATGTAAAAAAACTGATTTTGAAAAATATGTTAGTTGCTTTGTTTTTCCGTAGCACAGCCGAGTTCGCGTCTCGTGTCTCTACTGTGAAACTTGTTAGAGCTCGTCATTGGTTTTATCTTAGTAATGATGTTTACTGTATGTAAATGTATGGTTAAAACTAGAGGCTAAATGTCAATTTTGAAATTTATCTTTCTTGTAACCGAGCGTTACATTGTTAGAGCTTGAACATGAGCACCTTGACAGTACTGTTCATCATCTTCCTAGCACTATCCCAATTTCAACGTGGGGTCCACTCACTAGCCCAACCAGTTTGTTTGAATATTAGCTTTTCCTTGGAGCGACTGCCTGTCTGACCTCCGCAACCCGAAGGGATAGCGATATTCCATGGTTTGAACTAGTGTCCGTTTATTGAGATGGTACTGACGCCCTATAACGACATTCAAAGATCTGGATGACAGCCGGGATCGGCGGCTTAACGTGCTCTCCGAGGCACGGGGTAAGCGATAATTAACAATTCAATACGCACATAACTCCTAAAAGTCAGTGGTGCGTGCCGTGGATTCGAACCCGATACCCTCTGCATGACTGTCCGTTGGTATCTCTACTTAGCTATCACTGCCTGTCAGTACTATTAGAGATTCTGATCCTATGATGGCGATAAATACGCGAGTAAGCAAACCTTACGCTTGTTTCACTTTAAATTATTATCCTTCGTTCGTAATACATTACAAAAATATCTAGCCACAGACATCAGAAATTACAGTTGGCGATAGAGGGAGCCTGCTAGATCACTACAAATGGACTACAAATATAGTAAGTACTAGCTTCGCTAACATCAACAAGCCCTGAAAAAGGAAAACTAAATATTAAAAGCGTTATAAAAATATATGTACATTATAAGTTTGAACTAACCTAGAATATACCATTCAAAACACCATCATCCTTCTATCCAATCGAAACACGCACTGAAAACCTCCCAACTCATTTAAAACCCAATAACTTAAATGTAATTGTAAAATACACACATAGTGCCTCCAGTTCATTACCTCGGCGCTGTAGTGTCTAAAATAAACACGCCAATCTAGCACCTTGATACAAATTTAATCCAAAGCATGTTACAGAAAGGTTTGTTTTTCTTAACGAAGCGTCTCTGGCGTTGCTTTATAATGCACTTATGATTTATTACATCACAATCTCGCTGCACCGGCATTTTTCATAAACATTTTACGCTCCATTTTATTCGGGCTTTAAAATACAAAGTATCAGCGCAATGTTGAATTGTTTAATGTGTGCTGTGAAAATAATTATTCTTGAAGAATTTTCTGTGTATATCAAATACTTGATTAACTGAATGACTGACAGATATGTCAAAGACAAACCTATTGGGCGTTAGAAGCTGAAATTTGGCATGTATGTTCTGTGATGATCGTAATGGTGCAGTAAGAAGGCATTGCCCGAAATGCCGACGGGATCAGAAAGAAAATCATATATAAAAAATACACGGGCGTAGCTGTGGAAATACTCTATTCAAGTATATAATCATCGGTAGAAGGTCTTTACAGCAGATATTTCAATTTTTTTTTGTTTGGTTTTCTAGTTTTGTTGACAATGTTTTGTAATATTTGTTTTCTACCACGAGACAATTCAGAGAGGGTTTAGCAGTAACCAACCTTTTCTCTTGAGTAAAATGTGCAGTGAAACTTTTACTCATAAAACTGGTAAGTACAAGAGTAATTAATATTTATTTTAGTCTGCTAATTCTTTGGTTTTATTACATGTGTGATTTATATCATACAAAAATAACAGAACACCCGCAGGCAAAATTTCAAACCGGGCTTACAACACACGGCGCAAAACAAAAAAATTCGAAGCAAACGAAATTTTGCATTGTGCCTGGTATTTTATAGAATACACGGATTTCACAGTAATATTTTTTATAATTACTAAGCCACCGTGACATGTTTGCTGGTGCGTTATGTGCGACCACGGCTCACATACACCTGAGACAAGTCGGCCGGCCCTGGCGTCTGTTTTTGACGTAATCCGACGGCTTCGTACTGACGCAACCTCAAGTTGCCCACATTGCTACTGTCCTAGTGGTGTACTGCAATATATTACAGTAATTATTGCAGAATAATAATTTGTTGATTACTTTCGGCATGTTTTTGTAGAGAACTCAGTGCTGAGTTAAACTCTCTTTTGTACATAAAAAAATTTGTTTTTATTAGTATTTGTTTTCTTTTTGTGCCCATTTTTTTAAAATAAGGGAGATGTCCAAGAATGCGACAATTATCGGGGAATAAAGTTAATGCCTCATAGTATGAAAGTATGGGAGAGAGTAATTGAGCGACGTTTGCGAGCAGACACTGAGATTTCACGTAACCAATTCGGTTTTATGCCTGGTCGAGGTACGGTGGACGCCATTTTTGCACTTCGCCAAATTTGTGAAAAATACAGGGAGGCACATAAAAATTTGCATATGGTATGCGTTGACCTCGAAAAGGCATATGACCGGGTACAGCGTGTAGTCTTGTGGTGGGCCCTCAAGAAGAACGGAGTGCCTGAAAAGTACCTGAAGTTGATCCAAGCTATGTATGCTGAATGCCACACGCAAGTCCGGTCCGCAGCTGGAATTACAGCCAGATTCGAGCCACATCAAGGGTCGGCTCTTAGTCCTTACCTCTTATTGTTGATTATGGATGCCATATCATCGAACATACAGAAAGAGTCACCCTGGTGCATGCTGTTTGCCGACGACATCGTTCTAGTAGCAGAAAATGGGCAGGAGGTGCAGAGCAAGCTGGAGGAGTGGCGGCAGAGACTGGAGAACGAAGGCCTTAGGATAAGCAGAACCAAAACTGAATACATGTTCTGTGACTTTTGCGGCCTCCCTAGTCCAAGCCCGGTTGCACTCGGCGGTATACCCCTACCAGTATGCTCCGACTTTTGCTACCTCGGTTCGCTCCTGCAACACGACGGCGAAATTGATCGAGATGTTCGGCAAAGGATCAACTCAGGATGGATGAAATGGTGACAGGTCTCGGGCACAATATCCGATCCTAAAATGCCTTTGAAATTCAAAGGACGCATATATAAAGTCTGTCGTATTGTATGGAGCTGAGTGATGGCCTACTAAGAATATGGATGAAAAACGATTACATGTGGCAGAGATAAGAATGTTGCGATGGATGTATGGAGTTACGAGAATGGATAAGATTAGGAATGAATACGTGAGAGATAGTCTGAAAGTGGCGCCTATAGACGAGAAAGTGAAAGGAAGTCGTTTGGCTTGGTATGGACATATTATGCGAAGAGATGATATGTATGTGGAAGCGTCAGGAGGTCTCTCGGAGCAGTCTTCGTAGGTGTTCTCCATCGTGGGCGCAATGGCGGCAAGAGATTCAAAATAAAAGCACCACTTTACTTGTACACGCTGTATTGCTCGAATTTATAACAATTTGGCACGAAATACAATAAAATATTGTCGCACGAGTGATTGATTTCCACGGGGTAGCCGGGATCGATCACTCGCCGAGCAATTAAAGAGAGATAATTAGGTTGACTTACGGGAAATAAATAAAAAATATCACCAGGAAGGTTTAAACTCGCGTTATATTCCAGTTACACAATGGCTTTAATTATACAAAAAAACTGACACTTGAGATTAGCCGATGAGACAATTATCCAGGGTGTGGGGGGTACGTTGGCACTTCACAGGTCTTCGGATGAGGTACTCAGCTTTGGTCGTGTTGGCCGGAGCAAAAAAGAGCGAAACCTCGTGTGTCCCCGCTATTTATAAGACCGGCGAGGAGGAGTGGGCGAGGGGGCGTCCCACTGCTGTGCGTCACTCGTAGCGAGGCTCGCGGGCGCCGGGGCGCGACGTCACAATATGGAGGATGAAACACGATTATGCATTTGTGAGCCAATACTTTAGCACGTGCCCGCCCGGTGCAACAGCTGTCAGAGTAATGGACGACTGTCACCACGTTTGGCGCCACCTACTACTCTATTCGGGGTTACCCGCTTTAATTTTATTTTACTACTAATCGAGTAATCAATTACAACCATCGGTAAATTAAGTAACAATTTCTCAGGACAACTTTATGGTTAAATTAAACCTAAAAATAGAAATCAAATTACTCACGTGCGCCGTCATCGGCACATTCTACTTCTGGTTCTAGTGCGCCAATTAACTCTAATGGTACGTAGCATTCGGGCATATTTTGAACACGATCATGTGCATACTTATAAGTTCTATTAGAGTTTAAGCTAAGAGAGCCTTAAGCTTGGATGGTGGATAGGTACGTACCTATCCACCATCCAACAGCTCAACTATCTTATAGGGGTCCTTAACAAAGTAATCTTAAACTAGGTTTGTCTAACCCTTTGCTCTCTTCAAGATCGTAAGTAATGCTCTGATCCTCTGGCACAAAGTTTTAGTATCAAAATCAATAATCAGAAAACTCAAAGCAAAACTGACATTTCACTATCGCGGTATCTCTCAAGATATAATTTCAAACAAAGTAAATCAAAACATTTAAGCAAAGGTCTTAGGACTCTACATCTTCTAACCATTTCCTTTAATAAACTACTTTCACTTTCATTGCCAGTTTCGGCCAGATAGGCTTTGGCTATAACAATTACCAGGCTCCTCAAAGCCACATATAGGCCTCACACAGGCCTCACGCCACACACGGGCCGCGCGCCACACACGCCTCCAGGCCGCGCCGTCTGCCAGGCCGCGCCGGCCACCATGCCGTGCCGGCCACCATATGCCGCGCCGGCCACCATGCCGCGCCAGCCACCATGCCGCGCCGGCCACCATGCCGCGCCGGCCTCCAGGCCGCGCCGGCCACTAGGCCACGCCGGCCACCAGGACGCGCCAGCTACAAGACCGCGCCGGCCATCAGGCCGCGCTAGCCACCAGGATTACCCAAAAAGGAAATAAATCTACCATTAGTATTTCAAAGATTCGCCTCATTGTATACCCACTAAATAGAGTATCCGATCTTTCAGACTAATTCAACGTCCACACTTCATAAATTTTAAGCGATTATCAAATTCATTTACAACTTCACAACTGCACTGAACGTAACTCCCGTCCATACTCTTAATGAGCTATGTCAAAACTGGATTTGACCACTGACAAAAACTAAAACTTAATGCGAACATGGCGAGAACTAATAAGCTACTTTCGGACAAACTGATTTCCTTTGGCTACATAGAGGCAACGACTACAGTTCTGAGATAATCAAACGACAGTCTATGAGTACTCTCAGATTCTCGCAACACGCTCTTGTCATATGACACAGAAACCAGAGGTATCTAACAATTTTAGTGAACATATATCAAAGCAGAGCTACTTGAGTAGCAGGGTATCCATGATTGCGATCAACAACCATACTTTAATGTACTTCGCTCTAGGAATAAAAGAAAATAATCACACAGCACTCATTCTAGTCGTTCGGCTATTCCTGACACAAGTCGGTGGGGAATAAAGGTACTCTGATCAAAATCATTACAGGTTTTAATGAAAATCACAACTAACTCTTTCTCTCGAAGCTGACATGTTGAACAACACGCATGCTTGTTAAAATAATAGGAAACTCATTAAAATATTGCATTGCTCATACTCTGACATTCATCGGGTCTTCAACATCACGCTATGCAACCTCCCTCCGGCTACACAACACCACCCTGATAATCATTTCGAGCGTTCAACAAAGTAATCTTAATCTAGGTTTGTTCAACATGTTGCTTTGTTTTCCTTATCACACAGCAGACTATAAGAAAATTTTACTAGGCTGATACTCTAGAAGTTAAGTTTACTACCAAGTATCCAACGTCCTTTCAGTTTTATTATTTTGTCATGGATAGTCTAAATACGAAGCTTATCCTAACCTAATCATTAGCGATACAGCAACGCACTTTTCGCGTTCAAGACGATGGACAACGTTTGTGATACTATGACAAATGAAATAACGGCAGTCTTGTTTTCACGCCAACGGAGACTATGACTAACACAAAAGCTCCAGCGTAAATTAGGCTAACCAGAAAGGTACTTTATCGGTCCAACCAATGGCAACGCATGGCTTAACATGCAGCCGCACAAACGGCTTATCCAGTTTATGCAAATCTACACTGACTGTAACGTGGTTACCACAAAATTATCACAACAACGACTAACAAAGTACCCTTTTAATGACAATAAGGTTAAGCATACAATCATCACTAATGATCACTAACCTAGTTCTACCTATAATTAAAATTAAAATCTCTGAAACTGATTATCGCAACGCACTACGATGATAACTCAATTATTTTCTTCTTTGTCTGATAATCGAGTTTAACAGCTTCTACTAGAAACACTATCACTCCTAAACGTCCTAAGCATAACTTGGAATTGGCCATAGAACTCGGGGCACTTGATAAAAATTCCCAGCGTATCACATGAATTTTAAAAACACACAGTGGGTAATTTTCACAGGTAAAATCTTGAAATTGAATTTAATTTTACTAGTGGTGCCATCTAATAATCAGAGTAAGAAACATTTTAATGTGCCATGTTAAGAGTTTATGCACACAAAGAAGCAGGTGTAATTGCAATACCGATATCGTCTGTACAACTCAGAATTACAACGAGTAACAGTGCCACTTTTTACTTAGGCTCTGATCACGTTTAATCGAAAACAGTTAGGTATTATCAACACCACGATTCGATAAAATAATAGCGCTAGTAACATCTTTCGATTATGGCCAGGTTACACTAACCAACCAACCGCACTTGTCTGGAATATTGCAAGTCGGCCTGTACGCTCACTCTCGTAACTGATACAGTCCATAAAGTAAGAACAAGACAAGATAATCTATTTGTAAGCTAGCATAATATGATCACAAGGTTCGTGAGTGCAAGCCACCCTCGCATGTAGAAATAAAAATAATCGCTATCTTTTTTACCGGCGTATCAAACTCAAAACCTCCGTTCGATATCCACGCTATAGATAGGTCACTGTGGTAGTCAGACAACCATACGCTAGCATAAAATACGGCAAAGGTCAAATAGTTCCACATTTTAGTGTCTCGTGTAGGAATCGAACCTACAACACTCGGTACGATGTGATGGCGATATCACCACAACGATTACGACATTTCCAAGATTAAACGCGTAATGTTTCACAACTAACGTCACTAAACAAAATTGGCAGTACAGACAAAATACGCTCACCAGGGTTGCAGTTGCAGGCTCAGTCGATTCACCAACATAGCAGCGATACGCATTAGTGCGACCACAAGCGAGGCGCAATGCGAGTTTTGATCTTCAATCACAGTCTGCAGTCGTCACCCAAGCACGTGCATCCATATCTTGTTGCTCAGGATCGAAGTCCGGTAAACAAAGGCCATACGACGATGTAGAAGGTATTTTCATGGCTTGCATCAGCGTCAGAAAATTGCGATTTTGTAGTTCCAACAGGCCCAGCAATTTTTCTTTACTAGCGTCTTCATTTTGAACACGTGGGTCGTTGTGGTCCCATCCCAATTCTGATGTGGAAGCGTCAGGAGGTCTCTCGGAGCAGTCTTCGTAGGTGTTCTCCATCGTGGGCGCAATGGCGGCAAGAGATTCAAAATAAAAGCACCACTTTACTTGTACACGCTGTATTGCTCGAATTTATAACAATTTGGCACGAAATACAATAAAATATGGAGGATGAAACACGATTATGAATTTGTGAGCCAATAGTTTAGCACGTGCCCGCCCGGTGCAACAGCTGTCAGAGTAATGGACGACTGTCACCGCGTTTAGCGCCACCTACTACTCTATTCGGGGTTACCCGCTCTTAATTTTATTTTACTACTAATCGAGTAATCGATTACAACCATCGGTAAATTAAGTAACAATTTCTAAGGACAACTTTATGGTTAAATTAAACCTAAAAATCATTCTTTAATAATCAGCGCGCCGTCATGTATGTAGATAAGCAAGTGATGAATATGAGGGTAGAGGGATGGAAAGGGAGAGGAAGGCCAAGGAAAAGATGGATGGACTGTGTGAGGATGGATATGAAAGAGAAAGGGGTAAATTATCGGATGACGGGCGACAGAAAAGAATGGAAGCGAAGGACGTACTGCGACGACCCCAAATAGATTGAGACCAGAGCAAGAAGGTGATGTACACAGAATAGACACACAACAGAATAAAAAAAAAAACAAAAAATAATTTTACTGTAACATAATTAAACGTTGATCAAATCTCACTAATTTTATATACCTAATACATTAGGATGCACCTGTAAGACCAGTTGGTCTTTTAGCGACATACACTCCACGATCTAAAATTTATTTTCTGTAAAACTATGAATTGCAGCACTGTTGTTCCTGTTAAGTATTGTTACGAGCTGGGGTTCGGTGATAAATTAAATGCACTATGCCACAAAACTGTTCTTCATTCACTAACACAATTTTATACACACTTAATTTCCAACACTAATAAAACCCCAATTAAAACACTTCCGACTCACTTAATCTCCGCCCTCCTTCGCTTGTTGATCGCTGTGATTATTCAACTGTACTGTGTCTATTCGCCCGTCCACGCGGTATTTATACCGGCCGGATAACAAACTAGGCTATTTTAGTCTTCCCGAGAATGTTCTCGAGACAGTCGGAAACAAAGTCGATACTTCCAGAGAACAAAACAGCAACGCCGTCTAGTAGAGAATAGATGAAACACTTTAAAAGTAACGATATATCCAATCTCTTCTAGTTCGCTCATTTACCGATAGATGGCATTATTTTCAAATATCGCCATTCGTAAGTGCCTCACTCTTAGATGTGTTCGTCTCGAACATCGTTGGACCCATAGTAACGAGTCAACCGGTCCACATGAACTATCTTCGGTGCACCTCACGGCCCCTTCTGGATTCGATAGGTGACGTCGTTCATCCTGGTAATTATGCGATATGGCCCGTCCCATCTGGCTTGTAACTTAGGTGATTTACGTTTGCTTCGTACTGGGTAATGAAGCCACACTAGTCACTTAACTAGTGTACATAGCTTCATAACTCAGTACAAAGCAAAGGACAACAAAGGCCCTCATCGAAGCTTTTGTTGTTTGCCTTCCGGTCGTAGCGAGTCTTCATCTTTTCTCCAGATTTCCTGATGTGCTCGTATACATCGTTCATCTTGTCGCGTAGCTCGGTTGTGTAATCTGTTATGTTACGTGGAGATTCTGGCGGAATACCGGTGATTAAGTCTGCTGGTAAACGGATTTCTCTTCGAAAATTGGCAAAAGCTGGTGTTATTCCTGTGGTTTCGTGCACCGCACTGCGATATGACAGAAAAAGTGGTTGGATGTGCTTGTCTCAATCTCTTTGTTAGCTCTCCACGACCTTCGCCAGGTACCTTTCCAGTGATTGGTTAAACCGTTCAACCATGCCATTTGATTGCAATATATGCCGATGATAAGCTGTGGTCCTCGTTTTATGTGCACCCATCACGTGATAAGTCTCTTTGAACACCTCAGATTTGAAGTTCCGGCCTTGATCACTGTGGATTTCCAAGGGCACCCCGAACCGACAAAAGACTTCATGCACCAGCTTATCGGCCACTGTTGTAGCTTCTTGATTTGGGATTGCAAACACTTCAGGCCACTTTGTGAAGTAATCCATCACAACCAAGAAGTATTTGTTTCCCTTCTGGCTCTCAGGAAACGGCCCAGTGACATCGAACGCTATACGCTCCCATGGGGCTCCCACATTGTACACCTTAAATGCACCTCTGCTACGAGTGTGTGGCCCCTTCACAGCCGCAAAACTTGTGCAATTGCGGCACCAATCCTCGACGTCATCCCGACAGTGGAGCCAATAAAACCACTCTCGGATCTTAGTAAAGGTCTTCTTAACACCCATGTAACCTACCGAAGCACCATTGTGATAAAGCCGCAATACTTCCGGCACCTTCGTTTTGGGCACTACCATTTGCAGATGGCACTGATTACCTCGAGCGTTTTCCCATTCGCAGCACAGGACTACATCCTGGACAACCAAGCTTTCCCACTGTGCCCAATAACCTTTAGTGATAGGGCTCTTTTCTGCGATATCACTCCATTTGGGCCTAGGATTGCCTGATTTCTTTCATTCGACAATCGGCTGTACGTCCTTTTCATCTTGCTGAGCACTCTGCAAAGCTTTTTTCCATTTGTCGCTCAGATCCGTCTTCAATATCCTCACTAACGCTGCCTTCTTCGCTTCCTATCTTGCACAGTGTTTGCGTTGGTCGGGGCAAGGCCTACGCTTCAGAGCATCTGCGCTACCTTGCTCTCGCCGCCAGACAGGTACGTCAGGTGACCCCTTTGGTGGAGACAGGGTACCACCGTGCCGCTTACGCTTTGGGTAGCTCAAGCGGATATGGCCTCTTTCCCCGCAGTTGTAGCACTGAGGTGACGACACAACTGCCTTGATGCGGTGACCTCGATCATCGCGTTGCACTGCTTCCACCTCCAGAGCGTGAGCTAAGACGTCCTTCAGGTTCTTGAAGTACCCAAGCCTTACCGCTGCTCTAACCTCCAGGTCGCGGATTCCAACCGTAAATGCCTGTACGAGGATCCCATCTATCAGCGCAGGCACGACTGGTATGCCTTCCTGACCAGCTTTTCCACCTCTAGAGCCCACTGCTGCAGAGTTTCTCCGGTGCGTTACGTCCTGTCCTTCAGCTGGGCACTATATACGTGTTCCAGGTGCGCGTCACCGTATCTCGCCTCCAGTGCCTCCATCAGCTTTTCATAGGAGACGTCTTGCCCGAGCGCCTCCAACACCGTCAAGGCCCGATTACGAAGGCCCAAGGTTAGGGCGGTGAAGGCCTGTTTTTGTTGCACCCATTCGCTCGCATAACGGCCTCAAATTGGACCTTGTATGCAGACCACGATGACGAGCCATTAAATGGTGGAACCTTAAACCAACGAGGTGCGGGTGCCACAGCTGCAGGTGTAACGTCGTTGGTCTCAAGCTCACGTAATTTCTTCTCCAATCCGGCAATACGGATCGGGTCTCGAGCTGGTCGTGCTGCTGAAGATCCTCCTTGACCGCCTTCAGGTCCTTCCCTACAGCGGCGCTGAGGTCCTTCATGAGCACCAGCTGCTCTTCTAGGCGGCGCGCGTGCTCCTCTTTATGCGTCGCGGTGGGGCCGCAGAGGAAGAGGAGATGCGGTGTTGCGTTGCCGTCCTCCCTATCCTCAGCGGGCGCTGGGCGTTTTGGCGGCGGAGAGCTGAGGTCCTTCATGAGCACCAGCTGCTTTTCTAGGCGGCGCGCGTGCTCCTCTTTATCGCGCTGGTGCTGTTCCTCTAGGCGGCGCGCGTGCTCCTTTTGACGGCGAGCCTGCTTCTCTTGACGGCGAATCTGCTCCTCCTGAAAGCAGGCCTGCTCCTCCTGGTCACGCTGGAGCTGTTGTTCCAGGCGGTGCGCGTGCTCCTCTTGACGACGAGCCTGCTCCTCCTGACGATGGGCCTGCTCCTCCTTGTCGCGCTGAAGCTGATCCTCCAGGCGGCGCGCGAGCTCCTCTTGACGGCGAGCCTGCTCTTCCTGACGGCGGACCTGCTCCTGCATGAACGCCATCAGAGCCGCGATGTTGGGCACCGTCACGGAGTGTGTTGCGCTTGCAGGCTCCACTGCAGCCGCGGAGTCGCCTGGTCCACCAGACGATGGAGAAGGAACGTCTCCGAAGCGTCACTGGTCCAGGTCTTGCTGGCGCTGGTTCCTGGTACGCACTCCTTCAGTTTCTTCCTTCGACATAACCGGCATAATTTATCCCTTTCTTCTGACACCAATTTGTTACGAGCTGGGGTTCGGTGATAAATTAAATGCAGTATGCCACAAAACTGTTCTTTATTCACTAACATAATTTTATACACACTTAATTTCCAATACTAATAAAACACCAATTAAAACACTTCCGACTCACTTAATCTTCGCACTCCTTCGCTTGTTGATCGCTATGATTATTCAACTGTACTGTGCCTATTCGCCCGTCCACGCAGTATTTATACCGGCCGGATAACAAAATAGGCCATTCTAGTCTTCCCGAGAATGTTCTCGTAACAGTCGGAAACAGAGTCTATACTTCCAGAGAACAGAACAGCAACGCGATCTAGTAGAGAATAGATGAAACACTTTAAAACTACCGATATATCCATTCTCTTCTAGTTCGCTTATTTACCGATAGATGGCGTTATTTTCAAATATCGCCATTCGTAACAGTATTTTGAATAATTCGTGTAACAACGAATAGTGGTTTCTTCAAGCTAAAAGAAGATCATTCGAAAACGTAATAAGCTCATCTCTATAATAATAATAATAATATAATATAATAATATAATATTCTACCACATTCACACAACACCATCTAGTCCCAAACTAAGCAGAGCTAATAGAAACCATAATAAACGAAAACATCGTGTCAGATTGTTTATGATAGGAAAAGTTAAGAACGTAATACGACACTGTGTTTCATTCAAACAATGTTTGTACGAAAGGAGATAAGCACGGATTAATTACATCATTAGCGACGTACTCGACGAATACAAACAAACAACGTGTATACATTACTTGTATTCAATTCTTATATATTAGGAAAAAGGGCTTATATTTTTAAACCACCTGTTTCCCGAATTTCAATCGTGGTACTAATTATGTTAAAACTTATTTTCTTTTACCGAATATAGATTATAAAGTGGTCATGGTCTTTAAAAAGTACTGCATTAAAAAGTCATTAAGCCGTTATTACTATGCTAACTAGTTGTTATTCATATACGTTCAATTTAAAGCGGCCTTTAAACCTTTTGCTTCATATCAACTGCGAAACAACAAGTGTATTAAAAAACTAAAGAACACAAGCATGTCTAAGTGTAGCGAGAACAGTTTGCAGTATCAGCTACCATAGCTAAAGTTCCTAATCTTAGGCAAGCGAATCTTATTCAAGCAATAAATATATAGCAAGCAGAATAACGTACCTCTTTCTCTACCAAGGACTTAGAAGGACGTATTCCCATTAAAACATAGTTTAGCTCCTGTTTTGCCTATACTAAACGTTCTAAAAACTATATTCAAAAGCAAAATTATGGTCAAGCTGAACTTTAAAACGAATCTCAATACTAAGTGGCTGTATTATCTGAAACAGATACCGTCTACGTGCCATCGTATAATCGTCAGGATAAAAGAGCGTGCTCACCTTATTGTCTGCAAGTTTAACCACCATTATTCTAGATGCAACAATCATATTTCTATGTTAGGTGTATTTTAGTTGGAACAAATGTTTCCTAAGCGAAGCGAACGAGACAGAGCGTCGTGGAATGATTTTGATTATTTGAAATACTCACAGACTTTGCGAATGTTATAAGAGTAATCAATTCATGTTTTAAAAACGAGTTTTGTGAACGCTTTTATATTATGAGTGGCAATAAAATGCAGAGGTAGACCTCCCGCAAGGTGGACCGACGATCTATCTGGTTGAGATCGCGGGAAGCGGTTGGATGAGGGCAGCTCAAAATGGGTCTATATGGAGAACCTTGGGGAAGGCCTATATCCAGCAGTGGACGTCTCTAGGCTGACATGATGATGATGATGATAAAATGCGCCTCGGTTTCGATTTTCAGGCTATATATACATATATACACTAGCTTTTGCCCGCGGCTTCGCTCGCGTGTAACTATAAATAAAGGATACATTTTCACAGAAGTATGAAATTTTATTTCTGGTTAGGAAAAGCATAACACAGCGTTTTTTAAATTTAAGATTGATTATTATTAAAAGGACCTTAGAGAATAACTGTTGCTTGGCTACAGAATTACTCCAGCACTTCTTTGTAAACGACGTTTGCAGTGGTTCCTTTCGGGGCTAAAATAACCAAGCTACTCGCCGAGCTCACTCTAGAGCAAGCTACATAAAACAATCCATGTGAGAAAGAGTCTTCACTTAAATCAATGCCGGCCATTTTTAATGACTGGCCTTGGGACTTATTGATTGTCATGACGAAGCACACTTTAAGAGGGAACTGTATTCGTTTAAATTCGAAAGGATATTCTGATGGAATCGATGGTATCATTGGTATGAAAACTACTTCTCTTCGAGCGCATCCCGTACCTAATAACTGTTGCTTCTATGATATTTTTGTGTAGACCTTTAATTTGTAATCTGGCGCCATTGCACAATTTAGGCGGATTGAGATTTCTCAATAGCATCACTGGAGCTCCGATTTTAAGGCTAAGTTTATGTGATGGCAAACCAGAAGGAATTAGACTGTTGAGAAATTCTATAGGGTAATGGACGGCATCACCTGTTTCAATCACAGAATCAAAGGACTTGTATTCAATTTCTTGTTCTTTAAATGCTTTTATCAAAAGGTCGTTAATTAAAGCTGCTCTATCATTTTTAGGTGTTAGGATAGCTCGCTCGCATAGCTATTCAATTGGCTTTTCCTTTATGCTACTGATGTCGGGATGTATTTTAGGTAATAATAATGATAATAAATGTCTTTATTGTTCCAGAAATTACATACATTTACAGTCATTTTTGGACACTAACCTCCACACTAGGATTCCCTGTGTCCCCCCCCCCCGTGGGATCTCCACCTTGTCGTGGTGGGGGGGCTCAGTAACCGTGGATTGGTCACCCGCGGTGAAGCTAAGAGGGATCCAGGAGGGGACACTCCGCGTGGGCTTGGAGGGGCCTGCGCAGGATGCGTCCAACGGTGCGGGTACGGGGGACAGTCCTGTCTGTCCCTCGCAGTCGGGTGCGGTTGCGGGAGGAGAGGCGTGTCGGTGTTGCGTTGCCGCGCGCCCTATCTCCCGCGACCAAATGGGGGCGCACCATTCGATGCGTCGCGGTGGGGCCGCAGAGGAAGAGGAGATGCGGTGTTGCGTTGCCGTCCTCCCTATCCTCTGCGGCCGCTGGGCGTTTTGGCGGCGGAGTCCAACACCTTAATCCGTCGCCAAGGGGGTTTTGTTCGGGGTCCGCCTGACCATCTGGCGGGCTAATACCCGTCGGAGGGTGGCGAAGAGTGCTTTGGTGATGCCCCACCCTCCGACACACGGGTACATGGCGGAAGTCGAGGTGGTTTTTAGTGGAAACACCACATACTCCGGGTCTCTTTCATCATTAAACAGAAAAAGTATTTAAAAGGATCAGATATTTAGACAACAGAATAGGTATATGTACATGATATTGATTAACATTAGATGGAACAACATTAGATCAACATTAAATGGAAATTTGTAGGTTACGTTTAACACATTCTCTTCATATGTATTTGTGTGTGTGTGTGTGTGTGTGTGTGTGTGTGTGTGTGTGTGTGTGTGTGTGTGTGTGTGTTTGTGTATGTGCGTGTGTGTGTGTGTATCTTTCTGTTAGTGTGTGTGCGCGTGCGTGTGTGTGTGTCTTTGGTTGAGCGCGCATGTTAGTTGTTGAAAGCTGTTACTGAATGGTTTTTAATAATAGTTCCGTGGTGTCATAATTCAAGGATTTTAGATAGTTCTTAATAAGAACTTTACATTTGGATCTTGTGTTAGGTAGTAGGTTAAGTTCACTATTTAACTTATTATAAATAAAAGGACCCATGTAGTGGAAGCATTGTTTGCCAAAATCAAGTCTAATTTGGTTTTTTTTCCATTTAGGTTTTCTGCGAGAACGAGCACAAGTTTCTACTGTATTATAAGCATTTTTATGGAATTTTAGTGCTGTGGCCATAATATACAATTGTGTAACGCGTAAGACACTCGTCTCTTGATATAATAAGTCACTTGGATAGCGTCGAGGTTTATTGTGAGCTATCTTGAGAATGGTCCGTTGACAACGTTCAACAGTTATCAAAGGACAATGGCAGATCTCGATACATCAAAACGTCTGAAATTAAATTGAAGCGAACAGTAATAAAAAATATATCTAAAAATTTGGCGTAAGTAACAGAGTCTATAAATGATTCTGTTTTCACTCAGGAAAGGTGGAAAAAGAAGATATCGGTGTTTGAGTTTTTAGTTAAGAATGAACAATGTAGGTAAATGGAAAGTTATAGTATGAAAGTTAAACAATGTAGGTAGGTACGTTTGAATTATCAAATGACATAATATGTCAGATTGACATCAAAACGCGGAAGTATTTTGTAGCATCTAACTGTCACAGCCAAAGACAAAAGCAGAGCTGCACATTTTAAATCCATTTAATGTGAAATCGATACAACTTTAAAACGATATTGTGACGTTTTTAGTTGATTTAAACGTTGTTTTGCTTCAAAAATATTAGCTTATTGATATAATGTTGATTAAATATTAAATAATTGCATTTTAAACCAAACCAACTCTATAAATTATCGTCGATCGAATCGATTACTTATTTAATAATCGATACGGATATAGCACTCACGTCTATTCCTGTCACACCATTGTCTATGGCAACAATCAAATAATAAAGTATTCGTAATTAATTGGAATGCTTTTTATCATCATAAAATACTCCAGCTTTAGCGAAACAAAGTGAAAATATAAAAAATCGTAGAAAAAAAAAAACAATTTGTTTTGTTCATATGTAGTTTAAGGTCGCCACAACAAACCCAGACCAAATTCTGGCATTGTTCTTTGTCTTGTGAGCTAATCCCCAAGTAGTGATACAGTAGTTCAAGACAGATACGCACAAGGTAAGATAGACCATGTTCAGAATTTTTTTGTTTGCAATCTGGCCCATTCTCTTGAATATATGCATGAGTTTCCTAACTCGTCCACACACATACTGCAGCTGCGTTTTCCAGGTCAGTAGACTATCTAGGAAGACGCCGAGATACTTGATGTTCGTTACTTGCTCGAAGCTAGAACATGAGCAGACGGAGGCGGTGGTATTGTTACATGTGTGCAATTTAATGGACAAATGTTTTGGACACGGATTTTTATTGGAGACACAAAAGTTCATAATTTTTGTCTTGTCCACATTGAGCGTCAGCAAGTTGTATTGTAGCCACCTGGCCACTTCATTAACGCCAGTCTCAGCTGCCTGGTAAACGGACTCCCAAGTCTTCCCATAGAAAACTATGGCGGTATCATCCGCATAGGCAAATACTTCGGCACTATGTACTGGAAGAGAGCAAAGGCTATTACGGTATATAATAAAGAGGGTTGGCCCAATTACGCTCCCTTGTGGCACGCCGTAGTTGAGGCTCGCATAGGAACTATGGTTTTCACCTATGGAATCTCTTTGTGTGCGCTCCGACAGGTAAGATTTGAACCAATTAAGATTTGTGCCACGGATTCCGACACTTTCAAGTTTTTTAATAAGGATGCTTCTAGAGACGGTGTCAAAGGCTTTCGCCAGGTCTAAGAAGATGTCAGTGCATTTGTAGCCTTTGTCTAGTTTTGTGACAATAAAGTCAACTAGGTTTGACACTGCATCTTCCGTCGACCTGTTGGTGCGAAAGCCGTATTGATTGTTTGATATCAGATTATTCATTCCTCTCTAGATAATTTAGAAGCCTACTGTTCATAATCTTTTCAAAAATCTTCGACAGCGATGTGAGAAGAGATATGGGACGGTAATATGATACTACTTTCTTGTCACCTGTCTTATAAATTGGGCACACATTGGCCATTTTCATAGCCGCAGGTACTTCTCCAGAGGTAATGCTTAAATTGCAGAGGAAAGCAATTGGAGCAGCGAGATATATCTTGCTCAATTTAAGAATCTTGTTTGTGATACCGTCCCAACCCGGAGCTGAGACTTCTTTTAGATTAGAGATGACCTTGCTAATCCATAGGGAAGAGATTGGCCTTTTTTAAAGACTCAATTGGGTTTGAGCAGGCATTCAAGAGTTCACAGCTGGAAGAGCAGTTACTTTTAATATTACAAATGCGCTTTATAGCAGACCATGTTTTTTTGCTGTCACCTTTTGCATCTTCTAAAGCACTGGCGTCATTCGCGTTTTTAAGATTTTGGATTATGTTATTGCATATGGTTCTATAGAGTTTGTATCTCTGTTGTATAATAGCGTTATCTTTATTTTCTTTTCTGCTAGCCTCGATATGCAAACGGTCTCTTCTACGGATACATTTTATCAAACCCTCTGACATCCATGGTTTTTTTATTGTTTTGGAGTTTCTTATAGTTTCTGTAGTAGTGAAGCATTGTATTGTTTTATTTAGTATTTCTGTGAACTCTGTTGTTGCCGCCGTGATATTGGTATAGTTATATATAAAGTTCCAATTGATGTTTTCAATAGCATTTGTTAAATTTGAGTAATCAATCTTAATTTTGAGTTTTGTGTCTGGCAATGTTCGAGGAGTTTCTTTGGCAATGCTGATAATGACAGTGTCATGGTCGGTTATTTCGGAATTGCAAATTACAACTTTAGATGGTCTTTTGGTTTTGATTAAGGCATGATCTAAACAAGTGAGGCCATGGGTGGGATATAAGTGGCCTGGTATATAACCATAATGTCCAGTTAATTCCAGGTAGTCATTGGCACGTTTGTCTTTAGTATTTTGAGATATATCGATATTTATATCTCCCAAAATAGCACAGTTAGGGAGGTTATGTCGTAGCATAATATTTTCTAATGATTCACAGAAATTAGAAATGTTGTAATATCATGGAGATCTATAGATGGCGCAAATGGTGTAATCTTTACCAATATGAATTAATAAGCAGTTAGCGGCTTTAAATTGAGGTTCTTCGATTACCAACTGAAGGTTGCTTTTATAGAATAAAGCAATATCATCGTTTTGATTGAGATACTTTTTAGAATAGTGACATATATAATTATTCAAATGGAGTGGATGAGATGCCTCATTTAAACGACATTCCGTTAATATAATCAAATCTGGCAAGAAATTTAAGCTGTGTAGGAATACTGTAAAGTTGTCAAAGTTTTTTTGGATACTACGTATATTTTGACTGACTACGGTTAATTGAGTATCTACTTCACCAAGGTCATTTAGGCATTCCTGCGGCTTATAGCGTTTAGTACTTATGTGAATTTCCGTTCTGTCAAGCTCTTCAATCAAGTTATATGAATTAGCCATTGGTAAAAGTTATTGGGAGAAGGTACGTAAGTGCCAGCAAGTACCCAATGGTCCTCAGGTAGATAGTAGGAACCGTAAAAATATTATTAATTTTGATATGTGATATCAGAGAATTATGTGTGTGGGTTGGATCAGTATTCATTGCTAATGGGCGTTGTAGAGCGCGCATTTGTGTATATGTTGGTGTTATGTGTGTGGTTGTATTTATGTGTAAATTGTGTGTAATAAGATTTATCAGTGTAATAATAATAATAATAAATTACACTTTATTGCACACCAAAATAAAGTTTTACAGTACAAGTGGCTTAAAACTACAAGTAATGTACAATGGGCGGCCTTATCGCTTAGTGCGATCTCTTACAGGCAACCTTAGGATGGACAGGAATGATGTTAAGCAGTTATACATGCTGGCGATGGTGTAGTTAAATACTATGAATCAGTATTGAAGATTCAGTGTAATACAGAAAATAATTATAATTTTTACAGCAAACAGTATACCATACTTAATTACCATTGTTAGATTTGTAAGCTTCCCGAAGTTGTTGAAAAGTGTGTTCGTTTTTGATAACTGTATACTTATCTCCTTCTTTTTTGCGCAGAAATACGCGTCCGTTGGCAATCCAGCAGTACTGAAAGTTTTCAGATCTGGCAAAGTCGCGAGCAAGAAAGTGGAGTCTTTTAGCCTTCTGGGTTAAGTGATCCGATACATACAGAGCTGTTTCGGGGCCCTCCAAACCGAGTAATCCTGTCTTGATATATCGGCCAGGTTGACGAGTGTTGTAAAGTTTGACTCCTTTTAGAAATTTATCCTTAGTGAAGATATTCGTGAACTCGGTGACAATTTTTGCTGTTGACGCATTCTCCCTTGAGGGCAGTCTATAAATATCCCTGATTTCGATAAGGGAGAAATCATTCCCAATGCCTTTGATCAAGCTGTGGACCATGTTGAGCAGATTTTCCTTCTTTTCTTTCTTTTGCTTCGGTACACCTCTGATCTCTATGCAGGTATTTCTAATTATTCTTTCGGTACTTTCGTTTTTCTCTTCGAGCACCGCTATTTTGACACGCATTTGAGTACGTTCGGACTCCAGAGCATCGTTTTTTTTGTCCAGATGTTTTATTTGAGCTGAGAGATCGCTCAAGTATTTTTCAATGTCGTCGTTACAGGATTTTATTCCAACACTAATTTCTGACAGTTCTTTTTCAAGGTCTTCTAGTCTATCCATACACTTAATCAGCTTATCGAGCTTCTGATCCTGTTGTTTCATCCAACAACAAATCATTTCATTGATTTCCTCTTTAAACGCTTCGAGTGTAGTGCTCTGAGACCCGTCCGAACGGGCGCGTTTGTTGGTTGTCACATTCATTGGTGTTGCGCTGGCTGCTAGACCTTATGATATTCGGGTTGGAGGCGGACAAGGGACCTAGTTTCGGAGAGCGTATTAAATTCATTGTAATAATATTGGTTTTGAGACTCACAATAATGCGCTGTGTTTAATCCAAATAGTTGCTTTTCCGCGTGTAGCAGATGTAGTTTGTAGCAAGGGGATGCGAGTGCGCTAGGCGCGCAAGTAGACGATCTGCAGTGGGCGCTACGAAGATCGTAGCCAGTAGTTCCCCAGACCGGTTTCTTGTTCCACACGTCGTAGACGGGTCGCGTCGACGCGCACGCGGCGTGAGACAGGGACGGCAATTATGGCGCCCATACTCCTCACACCTACACTCCGCGTTCGCGAAATGTGCCTTTCACTTTTATAGAACACTAGCAATTGAAACTATGTGGGGATTATCACGAGGTGCTGTTTTAGCGTGACTTAAGAATTAAAGATGCAATATATTTTTGATAAAGTTATTGACACGTCTGTACTCAGTGGAGATTCGGACGAAAGAGGTAACTACTGTGGCCAAATTTTAAGGGATTGTAATTTTGCCTTCGAGTAATGGATTATTTCCATCACCTATTTCGAGTAGTCTCTTAGCAAAAAGCCCACAGGATGCATCACCGCTTAAATAGACCCGCATTTTTTTACCTAAGTGCTAGTTTACGAATATGTGGCCACAAATAAGAAATTCTAAAACACAATTTTACTTCAATAAACGATTTTAAACTTTCGCGATTAGTATACATTATGTAAGGTTATATACATGAAGTTATAGATAAACATGGAGACCGCACTCCGAATACCTACTTGAAGCTCAAATGATGTATCGCTATCTCGCTCACTGTGGTCATACCATCTCTTTTCAACCAACCACTGCCAAATTGACAAGATTTACTTGACATATGGTGGCCAATGTTGCCACATTACCAAATCCTTAGGAAATAGGATTATAATTCACTGTCTCGCCAACCATGATTATAAGCGTTCGAGACCTACAATATTGGGAGTTTTAACAAGTGATTGGATTTCAACTCTTGATTTAAATACACATTAATTGACCGTGTAAACTTCTGATTTGCTTAATATGTCTGCTCTTTTTAAGAGCTTACTCGGAGATTTTAATAAGAAGATAGCACTCTGAAACGAGAATAGCATGTATGTTCTTACAGTCAAAGGTAGTCAGCATATCCGGGAAATGAGCTGGAATACTTTGGGCATTTATATGGACTACATTAAAGTTCCCCGCGACGTCGGAAAACTGAGACTGAAGAATTTCTGCAAGTGAAGGCAAACTAGAGAAGCTGTCATTATGACTACTAGCTGTTAAAAAACTTTCATTATCACTATTTGTATCTAGCATAATGTCTACTATAATAGATAATATATATAACTATACCTAGTATATATATACTTATAACAATAAATAAATATATATTTATGATTTTAATACTTAAATAAAAAAAAAATATATATATATATATAGTGTAAGGCTATATAAACTCAAATGTCCACCCGCCAGTTGCGTGTTACAATAAGAAAAATAACACAACACAACACAGCTTTACAGCACTGAGAAAAAGAAAATTAAAAAGAAAAGAAAAGAAAGAGAAAAAAAAAGTGAATTTTATGATACGGACTAGGTGAATTTATTAAACATTTAATCATAAGAGTCTGAGAGATAAAAAACCTATGTTTCAGATGGGCAGTACAGATTTAACAGGTTAGAAGAACAAGTGACATAACTGACGTATGTTATGTCAAGCTTGTCTGTCAAAGTCAAGAAAATAAACATTGTGATGTGATATTAGATAGAATTATTAGATAAGAAGAAGGTAGTAACAATGAAAAAAATAGAAAATAATGTAAATTCACCCAGTCGCGTAAATAAATAAATGGAAACCTATTTTTTCGAAGCCGCCGACCGCTTGGTTTTCGCAGCGGTAGTCTTCGTGGCAGGCTTCTCTGGATCAGCGCCTTTGATCCTGTCGAGGTCGCCCAAGCACAGTACCCGATGCCGCTGACCATCCGCGCCAAGGACGAATACAGAGCCCTCCCTGGTCCAGCACTTCGTCACGCCAAACTTCTCCCGCGCTGCCATGAACGTTGTATGTCGCGTTCGGGTCAGAAACTCGGACAGCGTTAAACCGGATCCTTTTAACTTGGTTTTGGCGAACCAAATGCTGTCTCGCACTGATGTGCTCTGTAACTTGACGACGATGGGTCTGGGCTTACTTGATTGATGACGGCCCATTCTGTGACATCGTTTGATATCGGCTATAGTGAACGCATCAATCTTCAACTGTTGCTTCACCACTTGGACGACCATCTGAGCTGTATCCTCGTTTTTCTCCTCCCCAACACCGTGCAAGAGAATCATATTTCGCCGGCTGCGTGTCTCCTTACCGTCCACTGTGCGGATGACAGACTCCAATTGTTGTGAAAAGGATTTCAATGTTTGAATTATGAAGTCCTTGAAGGCCCCGAATTCCTCTGCCAAGTCGCCCGCGCCAGTAGAACTCTTCTTAAGGAGATCCGCCTCAAACTTGGCCATGCGTTCCTCGAAATACTGCTAGATGTTGTGGATAGATTCCATACTGATATGCTGCAGCAAGTATGTGTATGTGCTAGTGCTATAAATGCTGTGTTTATGCGGAGATAACACTTGACTGGCAGGTATTCAACCTCAACTGTATTTATAAGTCATTAAATATATTAATACTATATTAAAACTATTTTATTTAAAAAATTTATAACAGCTGTTTTAAGACTAGGTGTTTACTCAACTACCCACCAATTTATTATGATGAGTACCTCATCCGAAGACCTGTGAAGTGCCAACGTACTCCCCACGCCCTGGATAATTGTCTCATCGGCTAATCTCAAGTGTCAGTTTTTTTTTTGTATAATTAAAGCCATTGTGTAACTGGAATATAACGCGAGTTTAAACTTTCCTGGTGATATTTTTTATTTATTTCCCGTAAGTCAACCTAATTATCTCTCTTTAATTGCTCGGCGAGTGATCGATCCCGGCTACCCCGTGGAAATCAATCACTCGTGCGACATTGGCGCCCAATAGAATTTTTAATTATATTTTTAAAACGTAAGTTGGCACTTTACAGGTGAGTGAAATAATTTCTTTTTCTCTTGTATATTTTTCTCCTGTGTGTGCATATATTCTGGTGTGGTGAATTGCGTACAGGTACAGTTTCTATCTATTTTGGTTGGCCATAAGCAATTTAACTGTGTAAATAACATAACGGTGATTTAATTAACGTCGGTCTAAAATCACGTTCCACCGCGGGCAGCGTGTCGAGCCGCCAACCGGTTCTAACCGCTTAGCCGTTGAACTAACGAGCCTCGTGTTCGCGAAAAAATTTTGTCATTCAACCTTTGAGTGACCTTTAAGAATTTTTTTTTAATCCTTTACTAATCATCACACCATTGTATAATTTAGTGTATTTCAGCTTTTTTTAGCACGGTATTCGATTTTCTGGCGATATTAAATTTTTTTTCTAGTGCCGGCGTAAATACTTAGATTTTCTATTATTGTTTTGTGGCTTACATTATAAATTTCTCATTATCAACTAAAGCGGAATTAGAATATGAGACCACAATACGCGGCGTTTCAAAGCCTGACGATCCCCGCAAACAAATCGCTAAACTTTCAGTTAAAACTCCCTCAGAGGATATATTATCTTCACCCTTCCCACCAGAGGAGGATGTGGCAGAAGTGGAAAAGTCGTTATTAAGATCAAATAAACACTTATCTATGTTGGAAGCAAACTATACTTCCGAGCTTCAACAGAAGGTCGAAACCGTGCTACACCATTGTTTTCATCGACTGAATAGGGTGGATACCGGCAGTCTGGATATTAAAAAAATTGAGTCTGTGTGGAACAAATTTAATGACTTATATGCGAAATTACAATTAATCACAAGCCGTAGTTCGCGGTCGGATTGCTCAGTGGCAGAGGGAAACACTTCCTATAATTACGACCGTAAGCTTTTTTCGGAATTAGGTAAATTCAAATTTAACGGTAAATCATGTGTAAGATCCTTTATCGAAAAAATTGATGAATTTATGTCCTGTAGATCTATTCCACACGACAAGATGTTGTCTTTCGCTTTTGAAATATTTTTGGGTGACGCATTAGTTTGGTATCGTTCTGTTAAAAATTATGTAAAGACTTGGTTAGAACTTTGCGAACTTTTGAAACGAGATTTTAGTCCGCATAACTACGATTATCGGCTTATGACGGAGATTCGTCAGCGCTCACAGGGCGAAAACGAATCAATAACTATTTACGTGGCAAAAATGCACGGTCTGTTTTCAAGACTTAGTTCTCCTATCGCTGATTCGGAGAAGCTAGAAATTTTACTAAATAATATTAGACCTTGTTACACTAATTGTCTGCTCTCTGCAAAGGTTGTTGATGTTGATAGTCTGGTCGAAGTTTGTCGTCTTTTCGAAAATTACCAAAGTCGCAGTAAGCAATTTTCTGAACCCCCTAAAGTTTCAAAGAATACTGTAGCACCCGATCTAGCGTATATCCGTTTTCTATTTTTTCTTCAAACAAAAATGTTTACAATCATAATCACTTCAATAAATATAACTCTGTCGCTGATACATCGAGATACAAGTCTGTACCACAAGTTAACGCCGTATCGAGTACTTCTAATATAAATAAATTTTTTTGCGTGCGTTGTAGATGCAATTCGCACTCATTACGTAATTGCCGTCAGCCACACTACCTAATCTGTTTTAAGTGCGGCACAAAGGGTTTCAAGGTGTCAGACTGCCCCAATTGTAAATCTAAGTCGACCCCTACAGTTTCAAAAAACTAGTTAACAAGGATTGTGGAAAATCAAATTATACAACTAATTGTAATAAAACAGAGTGGAATAATTGGTTGGACTTTTAAAAAAAATTCTTTAGTAGCTATCATATATCCTCAATAAAGAAAAATAATAAAGTAGAATATTTACCTTACGTTACTCTAAAATTAAACGGAATACCTACCACTGGTCTTTTAGTTCTGGATCTTGCGTTACAATATTAGGTAATAATTTGCATAACTTATTTTTGAAAGACGATGTTTTGGATAAATCGAAACCTTTAAGGTTAATAACAGCTGGCGGCGAACGATTTGAGTCTTTGGGATCGGTGTTTCTACCCTTTGAGTTTCAGGATAAATTGATTAACTTAGAAGTTCATGTTGTACCTGGGATTCAAAATTCCCTTATCCTTGGCATGGATTTTTGGCGAAGCTTTGGCCTATTTCCTAACAAATTAGAGTCTGTTTTGATTGTGAACAAGTCTGACGCTCAAGTAATGGAGTTGCAGGCAGTTCCCCCTACACATCTTGTTTCTTATGATCATCTTACAGTCGACCAGAGAGCTACCGCTGACAACATTAGTTCTAAATTTACCGATATTTCATACGAGAAGCGGGTCTTGGTTGCACAAATATTATTTCTCATTCAATTGATACAGGTGATTGCCCCCCTATTCGGCAAAGAATTTATCGCATGTCTCCCGATAAACAAAGAATTTTAATAAAGCATCTTGACGACATGCTCTCAGAGGATGTTGTTGAACGATGTGAAAGCCCGTGGTCAAACCCGGTCATTTTGACCCCTAAGAAGAATGGTGAACTGCGTTTCTGTTTGGACAGTCGTAAATTAAATTCCGTTACAAAAAAAGATGCTTATAGCTTGCCTTATATTTCGGAAATTTTAGATAATCTGAGAGATGCTAAATACTTGTCTAGTTTAGATTTGTCTAAATCTTTTTGGCAAACATTAATTAAAGAAGAGGACCGTTGCAAAACAGCCTTTTATATTCCTACGCGTGGCACATTTCAATTCAAAAGAATGCCCTTCGGTCTTACGAATGCGCCAGCTACTCAACAACGATTAGTTGATATTTTATTTTATGGTCCAGAATTTGAAAATAAGGTTTTCTGTTATATCGATGACATAATCTGCATAACGTCCAGCTTCAACGAGCATATTACTCTTTTATTACGCATTCTTAATAAACTAAAAAGCGCTAATTTAACAATTAATCTCGAAAAATGTCAATTTTTTAGAGATAAACTAAAATATTTAGGCTATGTTGTCGACTCTAGTGGATTGCATCCCGATCCGGATAAAGTAAATTCAATGAAAAATTATCCCACTCCTTCTAATAGAAAAGAAGTACGTCGATTTTTAGGCGCAGCCTCGTGGTACAGGCGTTTTATGCCGAATTTTAGCTCTATTGCTGCACCCTTAAATAAGTTAACATCTCAAAGTAAAAACGCACCTCCATTCTGTTGGACGACAGAGGCTAATGAGGCGTTTAATAACCTAAAGAATTGTTTGATTTCCTCGTCGGTGTTGGCTTGTCCTGACTACTCGCAACCGTTTGAAATACACTCAGATGCTAGCGATTTTGGACTTGGCGCGATCCTCTGTCAAAGGTTAAATGGTGAGGAAAGAGTCATAGCGTACTATAGCAAATCACTCACTAAGCAAGAAAAAAATTACAGTGCCACAGAGCGCGAGGCCCTGGCTGTTCTATCTGCTATAGAATACTGGCGTTGTTATGTTGAAAATGGTAAAAAGTTTATTGTTTACACAGATCACGCTGCTTTGAAATGGTTCTTGACCTTAAATAACCCTACTGGCCGGTTAGCCAGATGGGGAGTTTGCTTATCTTCCTATAATTTCGAAATACGTCATCGTCGGGGTTCCGATAACGTTTTACCTGATTTTCTGTCTCGCTCTTTACCCGTTTCTGCTATTGCTAATGATATAAATATAGATATTAATTCTAATCAGAATTTACCAGTTTCTACTAATGATCCTTGGTATGGTATTTAAATATCTATAAAGGCTGTTTAAGTTCTCCGACTTCCTTTGTTAACTATCAAGTAATAAACAATAAATTGCATTGTTTTAAAAAAAACATTAAACCCTCTCACTAGAGAATTTCAATGGAAAGAGGTTATTCCGTCTGACCAAAGAAATGACATTCTGAAGGAGAACCATTCTTCGCCCACTGCTGGACATCTGGGTATTTTTAAGACATACAAACGTCTCGCACTTAATTACTTTTGGCCTGGTATGTACACCGATGTTGTCAAGTTCGTCAGTTCATGTGAACCTTGTATCACCCATAAACACCAAAATCACCCAAATTTAGGTCTAATGGGAAAACCCAAATCATGTCAAAAGCCCTTTCAGACGATTAGTATTGATTTGATTGGTCCATTGCCTCCCAGCAGAAAACAAAACACTTTTATATTTGTGGTCAGTTGTTGCTTCTCTAAATATTGTTTACTTTTCCCCATTAAACGGGCAACTGCAGAAGTGATAACAAAAATTCTCGAGGAAAATTTATTTTTGGTGCATGGAATTCCATCTACTATTGTTTTTGATAACGGTAAACAATTTATTAGCGCAACCTTTAAAAGTATGTTGTCAAAATATAAAATTCCAAATTTGCATTTTACACCGTTGTATACTCCCCACGTTAACGCAGTTGAACGTTACAACAAAACCATTATGACAGCTATTTCAACTTTCATAGAATCGGATCATCGAATCTGGGACACTCTAATCACTAAAGTTCAATTCGCCCTTAACTGCGCAGTTAGTGAGGTTACTGGTTATTCTCCTAATTTCCTTGTTTTTGGTAGGGAGGTCATAACATGTGGTTCTCAGTATATTGACAAGGAATTTAATTCCAATATGGTGCTTGAACCACAGGACGGCTATGCCGAAACTTTAGGCTACTTATCTTCTATTTTCGAGAAGGTACATTCAGCTCTGTTGTTGGCCCACCAACGAAATTGTTCATCTTATAATCTTCGCCGTAAACCGGCAGAATTCAATGTCGGTGATATAGTTTGGCGCAGAACGTTTCTACTTAGTGACAAGGATAAATACTTTAGCAAGAAATTGGCGCCTAAATTTATTAAATGTAAGATTGCCTCAAAAAAGTCACCTCTAGTATACAAACTTAACGACATGGCCGGAAAACCTTTAGGCGAATGGCACATCAAGGATTTAAAGTTGATTAATTACAAAGAATAATAAAAGTATAAAAACAACAATGTAAGACGCATATCTATGCGGAGTTATAATTGCCTGCATAATTATTTGTGAAGGCCAACAATGGTTCTTTTGTTTTCGAGTCGAAGCTCACAAGATAATGCATTGTGTTGTGTTAATGATTTATGTAAACATGCTTACATAAAATGAATAAATGTTTCAGTTATAAATTGTAATAAAGTTTATTACATGTAATATTGTTACAAAGAATCTGTTGTTTATCTAACTATCAGTTATGGCTCAGTGGTTAAAAAGTTGTTGTCGGATCGGTCTGTGGTTCGATTCTCGCATGTGTATTTTCTTTCCGCAAATCTATTTGTTGAAATGCATCTTGATTGGCGTATTGTTTTTCACCGTGCCTTGTTCTGAAGTTCTGTTGTTATTCTTAATTCTGTTTAAATTCCATAATCAAATTGTTATTATAGGTACTTTATAAACATTCAGGGTGATTAACCGTGCGTCGCGAGCTCGGAACAGTCGAATAGTACCTACCATTTGGATCGTACCTACCTAGTTGTCGTTATGACGCACGCGTGTTCACTCAGCGACGCGCCGATAAATAAATGCCTAACTAATGATTCACCATTGTTTACATTCAAAAGGTGTTTACTGGTCGTGTTGTAGTTATTAATTAGAGCAAAATATTTATTAATTTCTTTCCTTTGACATTGAGCGGTCCGGTCGTGTCTGCGGCTTATATTATTTTTGTTCATCTTTACGAAAAATCTGTTGTTATACCTAACTATATTCAAAAAGTTTACTTATCTAGTGGCAAAGGCCGAACCCAAGATTTATAAGTCGTAGGGCTAGATCAAGTTTCTTATATCTACAAATCATTATTACCTAATAATTACCCTAAGCGCTTCTCCATAGATTGTTATCTTTAATATTAAGCTATTACACTGGCCTCGGCATTTACATGTAGGTATGTGTGATGAATTATGAATGATAAATGTTTATGTTCAAATTCAGACTGCCGTTGTACGCGTGAAGAATGCAAGCGTGGGTCATTATTATTTAGGTATCCTAATTAGCGTATAGGGTTGTCACTTGTTCAAGGTACTCATGCCCTTGTTTTCTCTAATTTCAGGGAGTATCTTCAGGGCTGCTACGCCCGTTGGGCTAGGGAATTTTCCTTAGGGAAAATCCCGGCCTAACGGGGGGGGGTGTGTGACGTCGCGCCCCGGCGCCCGCGAGCCTCGCTACGAGTGACACACAGCAGTGGGCCGCCCCCTCGCCCACTCCTCCTCGCCGGCCTTATAAATACCACACGAGGTTTCGCTCCCTTTTGCTCCGGCCAACACGACCAAGCTGAGTATCTCATCCGAAGACCTGTGAAGTGCCAACGTACCCCCCACGCCCTGGACAATTGTCTCATCGGCTAATCTCAAGTGTCAGTTTTTTTTTTGTATAATTAAAGCCATTGTGTAACTGGAATATAACGCGAGTTTAAACTTTCTTGGTGATATTTTTTATTTATTTCCCGTAAGTCAACCTAATCATCTCTCTTTAATTGCTCGGCGAGTGATCGATCCCGGCTACCCCGTGGAAATCAATCACTCGTGCGACAAGAAGGTCAAAGACACCACCACTTAAGGACACTGTAAGCTCATTTTGAAAAATGTTCGGGTACTTTGAGATAACTTATACATTCAAGAAAAACACAAATATCATTTCAGTCTGCGGTAACCATGACTTCTCATAACTAGTTAAAACCAATGCATCGGGATAAAATCCGTAAAACGTATTTCAATAAAAATAAAATATTGGATATTTATTGGATATTAAAAAAACAAATGTCCACCCGTGCGAAGCCGGGGCAGGCTGCTGGTTATAAATATTTTGTTAACTTCATTCTCTCTTCTTCTCTTGTCGTCTTATTTAATTTAGTCCATTGAAATGTATTTTTTAAGTCTTAGTGTTATTATTATATTGAAATGTTATTTCCTTCGATTATCGTTTATAACTTTGCTACTTCTGATTCTACCAGATGTGTACTCCTTTTTTAAGATGCCGGCTGCAGGACACGGGATTCGAACTCTAAAACTTGTATTTAATTCTACACTAAACCCCTGTCGACATCTAAAAATAAAATTGCGTCCTCTGATAAAGGCAAACGCCAAATGTAACTTTTCAATGGACGAATAAATATTTTATACAAAAAGCTATCGACTTCTCCAAACTCTGAGGGCCAACCAGTCTAGGGTACAGACCGTAGCTTAAATCTGCTCATAGAGAGAAGAGGCCCAAGTCCAGCCGTGGGCAGTTTAAACAAAGCATTCATGATATGAATTTCACTTTACGCTGAAGCCTTAACATCTACCAGTTGTACGGTGTGTATAAGCTAGATTTGTTTAAGATATTTTGCCAATGAAGGACTAAGCAATTGTCAGTTGCACAGGTATTGTAGTAAGCGTGTTGGTGCCATAATACGTAACGCGATAAGCTTTGTAATACGTGCAAATCCCTAAAGGTTAATATTTCAAAAATTCAAACTTCTACATATTTAATTCTTTTAGCATGTATACAGTCCATCGTATACAACGATAAACTACAATTTTGTATAAAATGAAAGTAATTTATGTAAGAATGAATAGGTATATTATGTTATTTAACCGAATTAAGAGGAGTGCTATGATTTTGTCGTATCTCTGGTGGACCGATTATGCTTCGAATTATTTTGATGTTGAAAAACTAACGTGATAGAGATTAAACATCTTTTCGTCAGTATACGGACAATGGTGCATGGACCTGAAGCAAAGCCTATTTTTGATTGCTTGTGGTGAAAAGCAAGTTGCAAGCTCTTCTCTCCGTCACTCAAGCATCATCGATCAAATTGGAGCTGGCAGAGGTGGTGTGTAAGTTTCTCTCCTAATGGCGATCGGAGCATACTGGCTAAAATCCCCGTGGTATCCTCCACGTTCCATAGCGGTAGGGTGACGCGATTTGCAGAACGCTACTTTGAGACCACCTCACCGTGATCAACGGTGTTTGGGTGGCGCCTAATGGCAACCCTAAAACAGCATCATGTTCACTGCCCTTTTAAAGGCCATAATGATGCACTGCGAGAACTTGAAGGATTTCGAGTAAAGTAGATATTTAAACAGTATCAGGCACTATTGTCAGGTCCAGGAAACAATCAAATGTTCATCCAAACGTTCAGTTACTTTATTAAATTTTAATGCTACCCTTGTTGTAGATGTAGAAATTAATTATTATGAGCTTTTAGAAAACATACAAGTTGTTTATAGACCATTCTTTCTAGCAATTATAAGATTTTACTAAGCAAAGGTAATTGAAAGACTAACAGACTGTAGACAGTCGCAAGTAAAAATCCCCGGTGCGCACCACTAACTTCTCGAAACTAAGTGCGAATTAAATTGTTAATTATCGCTCGAAGTCATCGTGAGGGAATCCTGTTTGCCTAAGAACTCTCCATATTTTCATCAAAAGGTAAAGTCTGCCAACCAGCACTTTGGCAGCATGATGGACTATGACCTATTTATATCCTCATAATGACGAAAGACCTGTGTTTTTTATTAATCTCTATTAGTCTTTTCGTCGACCAGTCAACACACTGAACTTTTAATTCTTCCTCCACCATTGGCAATCCCAAATCTCGTGATAATGATATCATCAGATATGGGATTGACAATGATGGAGACGACATATTTAATTTTCCTTGTGGTTTCGGTGGATCTAATTATTTATTTGTTAGGTTAACCAACAATTGTTTACACAATACATTACAGCTATACTATTAAGATAACATACATTTATACGTGTAACAATTATTTATAACATTTCATTAATGCGCGACCTGCTTGCACTTCAAGAAGCCCAGCAACCACAACACCGGTTCTACTGACTGCCCAGCAAGAATAATGGCGGAAAAGAGGTACATAAACTCCGTTGATTATGAAGGCAACTAAGAGCGACGTTGTACTCTGGTATTTACGACTATTAATCTTATTATTCTTCAACTTTATTATTTAAGAATTGATATTTCATTTTGTGATTCATAAACACTTAACACACCTCATTATATTGACCTACTAACATTATATTGTAAAATCATCTAGTTACATGAAATGCACACAAGAACAATGTACACAGTTTTTAATAACATTGACATCATTCACGATTCGGCTGACACATAGTTTTATAAATTTTCGCTGTAAGTTCAATAAAATGCTCGACACGCAATTATAGTGTATATTTCATGACCATCTTTATTATATAATATAGATATTAATTAGTAAATAAGTTTTATATTGGCAATTTTGTTTATTATTAACTACGTATTATTATGGCTGTATTGTAAAATACAAACTTCAAATTTGTTAAGAGAGACCCAACCGCCTGTGATACAGTTTTTAACTAGTACAGGGATATGGTTCTTTCCAAATCATTGAAAATCTATAGCATTAAGAGTAATATTATATTAGAACATTGTTTATATTTATACTTTCTGTATTTCTGCGAATAAATTTTATTATTATTATTATTCTATTATTATTTTGTCTAAACACAAATCGTCCAAGATACAAATACTTATAAGTTGCTTTACATTGCAGATTAGCTATAATACAAATATATGCTGCTTTAAATTGAGCATATACTTTACTTACCGATAAATAACGAGTTTCAACATTCACAACGTAAGAACTATGGAGTTAACACTACAACATATCCAACGAAAAATGTCCTTAAGTTTTCCACTACACGAAAAGAGAATTTAATTATTTATTCGAGTTCTCAAACGAGTTCGTCACTTGGGGCGCATTCTAAAGGGCTGTACTTACTTGGATTTTCACTTGTTTGTCCAAGTTATCTCAGAATTTATGTTAGGGCCGCACGAAGGCCCCGCCGCAGGACGAACTAGTGAAAATTAATGAGGTCTCCAAATGGAGTTCAATACCCGGCCTTATAAACTAACTATGAAAAATAGGTGCTTAAATATATTGTGCCATTAGTTCCATTTGCTAGAAAATATAGTTTGACTAGCTTTTACAGAAAAATGTGTAGTGTTAAAAATCCCCCATACCTATGAAACAGGGTGCTTTTACAACTTTTGACGTCTGTGTAATACAGATTGATAAAATTTGAACATACTCGTATCTTGGTACTTAAAACAACTATCTTTCATACACGAGTTCATTATTTTTTTTATTTTCAATTTTGACAGCTCGACTGTTCTACCACATAATAAATATTCATCCCAAGGTAAAGACCCCTTGATAGTTTGCAATATTTTATAATACTTGTTTAGTAAACAATGCGATACATTATCATCATCATCATCAGCCCTTTGTACTGTCCCACTGGTGGGCACGGGCCTCTTCTCACTACGAGAAGGGTAAGGCCATAGTCCACCACGCTAGCCAAGTGCGGGTTGGCAGACTTCACATGTGTTTCGCGAACATTAT
The DNA here is from genome assembly GCA_944739405.2 of Euclidia mi. Taxonomy (NCBI): domain Eukaryota; kingdom Metazoa; phylum Arthropoda; class Insecta; order Lepidoptera; family Erebidae; genus Euclidia; species Euclidia mi. The sequence continues at coordinate 61,451,859 of OX123185.2, forward strand.
GGAGAACTCTCAGACATGCCGGTTTCCTCACGATGTTTTCCTTCACCGATAAGCAAGCGATAATTAGCAATGCGATACAATTTCAAACAATAACAAAACCATAACCAGTCAAATAAAATTAACCAAATCCTCAAACATTCAAATTAATATTGCGACTCGTAAGCTACCCACAAAATGTACTTTAGACTGTCGGCTACAATCATATGTGTATGTTTAACACTAAAACAAGCAGTAAGTTGGAGAGTTAAATAATCACAGCACTGCTAGGTTCTTTAGTATATTTACAAGTAACGTAATATTTATAAATGCGTCACTACGAACTACCTACTTCTGTGCGCTTTGCTACTCCGCTGTAACTTGTAAAGGCATGTTCACAATGTAAAACACGCTTGTAATCATTTTACAAGACATTGTACTGCAAGCTCTTTAGAATATGGTCACGGTAAAGTCAATGCTGCACGGTTGGTGTGGTGATGGGCGGCCGCCACGCTGCTTGACACTGTGCCGAGTGCTGTGGGTTCGATCCCCACACGAGACAACACTTTGTGTGACTTATAAATTGTTGTTTCGAGTCTGGGTGTTCAATGTTTCCGTTAGTTGTATGTTTGTAAAGTCCCCCGCGACACAGGATTTAGTCCTAGTGCGGGAGTTGCCTTTTTATAAAAAAATGCACATTTAATGTCTATGGAAATATCATTTGCGATCTACGAAACGCCATCCACTGTTGGACATAGGCCTCTTCCAAGGCTTTCTCAAAGGCCAGACCGATCTCGAGCCGCCCGCATCCAACCGAGTCCCGCGGTCTTAACGTCGACCGACGATCTTCATCGGTCCATTTGCCAATAAGAAGAGAAGCGGGATGAGGGAGAAGGAGGAACAGATCCAGCACTCTCACTCATCGAACGAAACTACAGCAGATATACTCTTACTTTACATCGATAAGCAGAAGCAGAAGCAAGGGAGTATGTTTTATCGGTCGAGCTAGCCCATTCATGCTGAAATCAACAAGGCTTTACTAGCTATGATGACACTCGGTCAATTGGAATGGTGGCGTGTTTGCGGTTAACATAATGTGTGGATACAGAGAATGTGTCAAACAATACGTGCAGTTTGACACAAAATCAGGTAGTAAACTCGCGTTCAATTCTGAAAAATGCATGCTGGGCTGAGTAGTGTGAGATTCTCATCGACACAATCGTTTAAGGGGGGGAACCACCGGGAAAAGTAAAGTCGAATGGAGCACAGTTTCCCCGATTCAGACAACAATATCATCTGTTGTTTATAGTTTTCACTTCATAGAAATGTAACTCTCTGCATCACCTTTAGTTAAATGTAAGAGAATGCCATAAGACCGATGGCATAATGGTCCCGCCTTAGTACATAATTTTTATAGTTACAAAAAGTTAAACAAGTGAATAAACTTTGTGGTAGACCTTAATAAAGGTTATGTTTGTCACTTAACCAAAAAAAATACCAGACAGGCCTTAATAAGGGGTATGTCTGTAAATTAGCACCATTATGAAACTGTGTATGTGAATACCAGCTAAGTCGACATTAAACATCAAACTGTGGAGTTATTGCAAATCGCCGGGAGGCCAAGCTCATGTTTACAAGTAAAAGGCACATTGTTTGTCTTTAATAAACAGTACAGTAACGTAGGCACGGCTTCAGTATTGGTTCACACTAACTACCGATTTAAATTAATGTTTATATATCGTTAAGTTAATTAGGTCGCTCATTATGTTCAGGTCAATGTTAATACTCTATGGTTTCTGTGTGCTTTTATAAAATGAGGCAAAATATTTATTTAACGCACATTCTAAAATTAGATCGCGATGTTTTATGGTTTGTGTGCGGCCAGTGTATAGAGTACAGAGAATAGAATCTGAGTTCATTACGTACAATTATAAATATAATAGTTTAAATTATAAATATAATTTAGATTATTTGCACAGAGTTAGCTAAAAATTCAAATATAGGATTGCCAGAATTTCGTCATACTATTAGTGAGCAATTAATATTTTATGAATTCAAATATCATTTAATTTCACCGTTTCAGTAAAGGTTGCAGTTGAATGCCAAGCAGTGCTTTAAAAATACGATGATAGGTAGACTTTTGACGGCACTAATAGCACAGTAGTCACGATGGCCGGCTAAGTTCAATACTGCGCTGAGTATTGTGAGTTCGATACTCATTTGAGATGAGACAACAATTTGTGTGATTCACAAATTGTTGTTTCGAGTCCGGGTGCTTGTTGTGTTTGTTGGCTAGATGTTTGTTAAGTCACCTACGACACAGGACTTATTACTCGTGTGAAAGCTGTGCCTGTAAACCATTAGAAATGTGCTGGCGCAGCTGCGCACAGTCTCCAGTTTAACAAAATTCAACTTTAATTTTCACGAATGCATTAGCACTGTAATGTCTATCTCATATTGTATATATATTATGAGCAAAAAATTACTGGATGTAGAGATATTTTTAGATCCCTCAACGATACATGCAGCTTACTTCAATATGTCCTAGCAGAATCAGCGAGTGTGTCTTGGCGGCTTTTCGACGTTCCTGAAACCATATCGCTCGTTCGCTTCCGAACATTGTGCCTATCTGAGCGTGGTTCTTAACTCCATCTTCCGCCGATTTTATTGTATTTTTATGCTTTTTCTTGCATAAGTTGAGGCCGATTGCGATCTGACTATATGCGCTAAATAATGCCAGCTTTTTGCTCTTACTCAGTAAGAGCAAAAGGCTGGCATACCTATTACCTAGGTGTGTAAATATTAAGATAAAACCTTATGGACCTTGCTACAAGCATCCAATTCTTTAACTGTAGTGATTTAACCCTAGAACCCCATCCATTTTAGAGGTGCACAAAGCCTAAACATACGTTTCAGAGGCGTACACATATAAATGACAGCCGTGTGTGCTCTAGTATACCAATATCAGTACTATTATTTAAAGGGAATTTTAGGGTGGGATATTAACTAATATAAAAAAAGGTTTCGGCGGTAGGTGCTAAAAACGATTAGACGTGTTTAAATTGATCCATTTGAATTTAATTAATAAAATACTAGTTTAAGTACAAGTTTTGCCCTAAGTCTGTATATAAACTATAAAACGACTAGTACTTACAGTGAATTGCTAATGTAACACAAGCGTCACTCAATTATATACCACCTGCCAGCACAACACATAAATTCACTACCGGCTGTCAAAAACACACTAAGTATGTCACAGCTTGATGACATCCAGTTGGCGCAGAAGAGTTTGGAGGAGTGCTTTGCACGACGAATGGCTGAGCTTGAAGGCCAAATTCAGTCTGCAGGGCCTGCTAAAGATACTGTGGCAAAAGTAGCGGAGGAGTTTAGGACCTTCCGGGAGCTGATGTTCAGCATGCTTGGCCTACTTCGCAGGCAGTCTATATTATACTTGTTTCGCGTTCTATTCAGGTCCCCTAATGTCGTGTTTACATATTCGTTTATGTTTTGTGTCAGTGACCCATCAATAATTCAATTTTCTTGAGTCTTATTCGTATTACCCACAACATGCGCACGCACAACATATTATTATTTGTTATTTTCTAGACAGATGACTATGATTGTTAAGTGACATAACTGACAGCTCGTTTTGTTCCTACACTAGCAGGTTCATAAGTTTTGCGTTTTGTTTGTGCATTCAATTGACACACAATATTGCATGTTTATTTTTTCCTTTTGGCTTCAAAACAGTTCGGTAATTTTAGTTTTAAATTTATGTAATTTTCCCTATTTGTTTATTGTAAGTTGGCTGGCGGGTGGTGCAGAGAGAAAAACATATAAACGTGAGTATAAATTGGTAGTCTTATACGCATTTAATTATTATATATTTTAATTTATTATATTTAATTTATTTACTTATTTATCTAAAATATACTTATTAAGTTATCATATTTTATTTTATTATATATTAGTTATATTTTATTTTGTCATCAGATGATTCCTTTCATTCTGCTAATGAGTCTCTTCATGATGATAGCTTTTGCTCCTCAAGCTGTACATTAGGTGATTACTTGCAACACACTTTCGATCAACGAACAGGTAATCTGATAAACGTGTGCCATATAAACGCGCAAAGTGTGCCAAGCCATTATGGTGATCTGCTTGAAGCCTTTTCGGATGCCAATGTTCACGCCGCCCTGGTTTCAGAGAGTTGGCTCAAGCCTCACCTTCCTTCTGCCACCTATCCTCTTCTAGGCTTCATTTTGACCCGAAATGATCGAATTGACAGGAGAGGAGGTGGTGTTGCCATCTATCTGCGCTTCGATTTTCCTTACAAACTCCTCGCTGTCTCCTCTTCCGACATTTCTACGTCTGCCGAATATCTTTTCCTTGAGATTTGGGTCAAACGAGTAAAGATTGTTATAGGCGTTGTGTATTGTCCCCCCTCAGTCGATTACTTCTCCAGTATTGTCAGAATACGACCACCACATCATCATGGGCGATTTTAAAAACCAACCTCCTTGCTCAACAGTCCACTAGATCCTACAAGCTCCTTCAAATTGTCGAGTCATGCAGTCTCCACATTCTACCATTGCAAGCTACTCATCACAATGTCAATGGGGAGGATACATGGCTCGATTTAATTTGCACCTCTGCCCCTAATCTTGTCTCGAAACATGGCCAAATCCCTGCCCCAGGTTTCTCCCATCATGATCTCATTTTCCTCTCATACATCCTTAAGCCTCCCCGTCCTCCCCTTAAGGTTCTGCATGTGCGTTGCTTTGGACGCATGGATGTTAATCAACTAGAAAGAGATGCAGCTACAATGAATTGGGATCACCTACCCGCTGCTGCAACTGTGGATGAAAAGGTCGAGATATTTAATAACGCTGTTCTTGAGCTGTACAATGTGCATGCACCCGTCAGAAAGGTAAAACTGAAGCGTCCACCTGCTCCATGGATGACGAAGGCGGTCAAAACGGCTATGAGGCGTAGGGATTGTGCCTTTCGGAAATTTAAGAAGCACAAAACTGAAGATTTTTGGTCTCTTTATAAAGTTGCAAGAAATCGGTGTAATCAGGTGATACGTAACGCTAAACGCCGCCATATTCTCAGTAATATTAACTCATCCTCCCCTGACAATATCTGGAAGTTCCTCAGAACTATAGGTATTGGCAAACAGCATAGTTTTGATCTCCAGTGGACAATTGGTTTGGATGAAATCAATAAACATTTCTCCACTTCTAATTATTTGGATCATTCTACCAAGTGTCACACGGTGAATTACTTACGTAACCTCCCCCGTCTTAACATAGACCTTTTTAAATTTTCTTCTGTGACCTCGGGGGAGATCAAGAAGACTATCCTGTCCATCAAATCCAACGCTACTGGCTGTGACAATATTAGGCGTAAAATGATCGTCCCTATCATTGATCAATTGTTACCAGCCATTACGCAAATTTTTTACTTTTCCCTCGCCACCGGTGCGTTTCCCTTACTATGGCGGAAAGCTTTAGTAACTCCTTTGCCTAAGATCCCTAACCCTTCCCTCCCCAGCCACTTCCGCCCCATATCAATCCTTCCTTTCCTCTCCAAGGTGCTTGAGGCTTGTGTCCACAGACAAGTCTCAAAATTCATCAGTCAGAATAACCTACTGGACCGATTTCAATCTGGATTCAGACCTGGACACAGCACATTGACCGCCCTTTTGAAGGTGACTGGTGATGTAAGGGCGGGAATGGAAGACACTAAAGTTACGGTGCTAGCTTTGGCCGATTTCACGAACGCCTTTAACACGGTCAATCACGAAATCCTATTATCCATCTTCTCCAGTCTACAGATCTCTCCAGAGGCGCTGGAATGGTTCTCCAAATATCTCATGGGACGTCAGCAGTCGGTTCGCTACGATGAGTCTTCGTCGTCGTGGTGTAACCTCGAGTCTGGCGTTCCTCAAGATGGCATTCTCTCTCCATTATTATTTTCTATTTTTAAAAATCTCCTGACCCAGAATCTTCGGTGTTCGTATCACTTGTACGCTGCCGACTTGCAACTATATGCACAGGCAGGAGTTAACAATGTCGTTTCAGCTATCGATGGGGTAAATCAAGCTCTGACTGTTGTACATGACTGGTCAATACGATTTGATGTAGCAGTGAACCCCGCTAAATGCCAGGCCATCATCATAGGTAGTCAACGCAACATGAGCAAAATTGATCTTTCAACGCTTCCATCTGTCATGTACAACCAGATAGCAATACCCTTCAGCCCAGTCGTTAAAAATCTTGGCTTACACATGGATAGCCACCTCAACTGGCGGGCTCAAGTTACATCTATTAGTCAGAGAGTGACAGGATGCTTGCGATCGTTGTACCGTCTGAAGAACGTCCTCCCTCCTAGCACTAAGGTAATGCTCATGCAGACTTTCATTTTCCCTATTATCGACTATGGTGATGTGTGCTATTTTGACCTGAATGCAGATCTTCTCAACAAACTAGACCGGCTTCTCAATAACTGCATTCAATTTGTTTACAACCTTCGAAAATATGACCATGTCTCTGAATACCGTTCCCAACTCAAATGGCTAACTATTCGTCAACGCCGTAGTTTGCGTGCTCTCACTACTCTTTTCTCTTTTCTTAACTCTCCCTGTCTTCCTTCTTATCTAAGTCCTGTTCTACAATATTTAGGCTCCAATCATGACAAAAATTTACGGTCATCTAATAATCATCTCCATTTGTGTCCCCCCCATAGTTCTGGGTTTGTTAACTCTTCTTTCTTCGTCCAAGCTCATTATGGAATACACTCCCTCTCGAAACCAGGATGGTAAACAATCGGCTCACGTTCAAACTAAAGGCTCGAGAGTTTGTTCGGAGTAAAATGGCGGAATAATATCATATTGACTGTATTTACTGACTTATATATTATTTTATAAATATATTTATAATCTGCAAGTATTTATTCATATACATATATATGTATTTATATATACTTAATACGGGTAACATACCTATACAAATATATTTATATATTTTAAATATTTATATATAGTTTAAGTAGGTAGTAATTTTCATATATAGTAATTATTATCTAATGCCAAATAATTACTTTCTAATAGTCACGCACCTACTATTTACTATCTCTGCATCACCCTAGGTTGACTGGTAGATAATGCCTAAGGTATTAAGTCCGCCTATGTACCACATGTTTTGTGCTGTGCAAAAAGTTAAATAAATAAATAACAACACCCCGTTATCAATAAAAATTATACTTTTAGTTGTTTATCACAACGAAAAAGAAAATTTGCATAATTTTAGCAAAAAAAAGAAGTACTTATTAATCAACGGAAAAAAATACAGATTTTCAAACAATACAAGTATTGTTTTAATATATTAGTAATTCTTAAAAAAAAACCTTAAATATAACCACACCTTTAACACACATAATGAACTTTGTGCTCGCCATGCACAGATTTTTTGTATTTATACCGCACTGATTTTGACATTATCTATTTTTGTAAGTGCAAAACGTGTATTATTTACGTGTTATGGGCTCTGGTTCTTCTTCTGATAAAAATGGTAACATAATTATTCTCATCTTCGCTTTGAATATCGATAACATCACCTTTGTCATCATCAACCTCAAAAGCTGAATCTTGCAGAGAAATATTTTCTTCCTCGTTTAAAATTAGCAAAATATCGTCACTGACTAATCTTTTAGAGAGTGACATATTTTCATGTGAAATAAAATCAAAAACATAGTAAAACAAATAAAAAATTAACACTATTTAAAGAAAATGAACTGATGAACTTTCTTAAAGGTCAAAGCCTAAACATACGCCTCCCAGGCGTGCTATACTTCGATAACTCTAAAACGGTGGGACTTACCTTAGCGAAATGGATAGCGATCGTTAGTTCCTGGTGGACACTAAGTTGGCGAAAGAGCACGATGCGCTAGCTTCAACCGTTACAAAAATATTAACAAATTTTGTTTATGTGTCCGCCTCGCAGGCGTAAATTAGGCTTCTAGGTTTAAGGATGTCATGTTACTCGTCAAAATTTTGTGGCAATTACCAAAGCTTATAGTCAAGTCACTTTTAACCCTGCGGCACCATACTGTAAGTTTCAAAAGATTATGTGATAACCTCGTGTGAAATCGTCCATAGTCATTACATGCCACCAAGTCATTAAGCATATCCGCCACCTTGCCACAAAAGAACATTGCATTGTTACAAAGCCAACACAATACGGTTGTCACAAGCCTATTGTTTCACAGAAACTAAACATTTAAAATAAACAAACACACGTAGATAAACGTTGGTACACGAACCAAAGGCATGTCCGCTTACAAGACCCGAGGCCCGTTAGTGTCGTAAAAACACTATGAAATGTTTACGATGCTAGCCAACACAGCTGCTTAATTCTTTTGAATTTTTCTTATGGACAATGCAAATAACATTACGTTATGTAATGCGCGGCTGCTCCCGTGACCCCGTGGTGTTTTATGACTTTCTAGAACACCATTTGCAAGATTAGAAGTGATGACGTAATTTTGGGTTGGGATTTGGTTTTCTTAGAAATGTTGAGATGTTAGGCACATCGAAATATGTTTCTCAGAAGTGGTGGGCAATACTGTAATAATACACCCATATTTCGCCATGAATTTGTTATGTCCCACGTTATGAGGGGCGAGCTTGTTGCCGTTACCGGGCACATCACCAGACTCCGTGCTGCTACTGAGAATTCAGAAAAACTCAACTCTCCCGGGTCGGGCAAAAGTATTATACTTTTGCCCGACCCGGGAATTGCACCCGGGACCTCCGATCAGCAGACACATACGCTATCCACTGGATATCTACACCTTCTGGATAATATATCTGGATAATTGAAATACAACACTACAAAATATTAAATATCCACCTACCAAACTATGGTAAGTATTGTGAATTACTTTATAAGAAGACAGGCAACGAGAAGAAAATATGATCTTGCTACTTAAGAATTTATAATGAACAGTCTTTGATGGGTACTTACTGGAAAATAATACTCAATGTCGTCTGCAGCATGTCTTCGTTATGTGGGTCGTCATCATCAGTACAGGTTTGAAGACACCATAAGCATTGTACCAACATCTTTTAAAGAGTGCAGAACATGGTGTAAACTGCCTGAAAATTCAGCCATAAATAGAGCCAATTTTGTACTTAGTTTCAGGGATGAATCAGACTTAAGGAACGGTGTTCGATTTACTGGAAGCACTGTGCTGAGCAAGTGAGCAGTCATTTGAACGTCACAGGACCACCATTAACCAGACAACCATTTAAGTCGCAGACTATGGTATAGCTTTCCACATGTTGAGAAATGTCTCGCGCTCAGCGATGGCACAGTTTTCTAAAAGGAATCATATTATTAAACGCATTTTAGAATTAATCAGTTTAAGAGAACTGTACTAAAATTTGACTGATTTTGGCAATATTTTCAATTCTTCGTATTTGGGCGATCCAAAAATAAATATCTAAAATTTTGATAACAATAAACAAGGTCATTTGGCGAATGTTTCCCGTCAAGTAATAGTCGTTAAATCTACGCCAAATGTTACTGACGTTATCATAGGTATCCAAGATGAGCGATGGTGTCGTGACTCATCTGTTCGCAAATTAACTGCTCTGATGAATGCGCTGCGACATAACACCAGCTCTTACAAACCCCTGAGACTCCTCCCTATTCTCTTCAAACAACCTAGACTTGTTTTGTTACAGGGGACGGGGAAGTTCAAGTAAAGCTGGTGAGTAATAGGTGGGTAGGCGTGGTGTGGCAACGCAGTTGATGTATCGCTTTCATAACGTCCACGGTTAATTAGTGTCAAATTACAACGCTAATGTTTTTTCAAGCCCTCTGTGTGTGTTTGGTGTGGGACATACGAGTTTGCTCGCTGAAATGAAGTTTCTCAGAACTGTAATGTAAAGTTAATAAATATTAGCACTGCCAAGGTGACAAAAAACGCCCTCGCGTAATTCAAGCTTATTTGTCCTCAGTTTCAGCCATGTTACAGTATCACCTTTGTGCGTAAAGATGGTGAGGGGCTGGGGAGAGACATTCGCCACAACCCCATAGCCGACTCCCAGGCGGATTTTTGATTTGATAAACAAAAATTGATCACAATATATCCTAAATAATAGCAGATAACTGAAAGTAGAAGTCGAACAAATACAAAAAGACATCACGCAGACAACGAAAGTACCAATAAAGTTCTAAGACATCGGTTTTTTCTTCAGCAATTTGATACTCAGTCGAGCAACGGAATTAACTTCATCGCCACTTTTGACAAGCGCTAATATAAATTATGCAAACTAAAGTTAATTTCCAAAAGTTTTATTGACTTTCCCCGCAGATTTACTTTAATGGCGTTAACGGATGCGCACTAAAGAGTTCTTTAAACTGCGACCCCTGTAATTCAAGCCAGGATTTAAATCTTAGAAGAAAATAAGTTTGTCGGGACAACAAAGAGAGGAGTACTCCCCTCAGAGTAATTTATACGTGACGGCTGTGTGGGACTCGCAACTCCGCCGGGAGTGCCGTGCGTCCGACCTGCCACCTAACCTACAATTGACTGTGACGTTTTTTAAAGCTTTTTCTTAATCCCATTACAACTGGACAGTACACAATGACTTTTAACGACTGGTTGGACAGCGCGGGTTGGGATCACTAATACTACGAACATGATTCGTTTCATCCTACATAATTAAGTATATGATTTCAACAGTGTCGACTGTAAGGTTAGCTAAGTTTACCGATAAGCAGGGACAGTCTGTAGGATAAGAATGCCGCGCTACTTAAACGTCACGAGTCTAATTCCATGGTGTAACAAAAGCAAAAATGTCATAACCGAAGCACAAAAAAATAGTCTAGTCATCCTTCACAGTCAAGTTTTTACAATTTTCAGTACCATTGAGTGCAACCCGCACACAAATATTTTGTACACAATTTCTAGTAACCTCGACAACGACATTGAATCTACCGCAAATATAAGCGCATTTATTTCACAGAACCAATGGAGCAATCACGGCGAAATACAGACAATTTAGATCCCACAGCACTTATACCATAAATAGAAAAATATTGCTGATATAGTGGTATATTTGATTGGATCTATCATAAGCAGAATTGACCGCACCGTGTCAATGGGCTAATGAGTTTTCTGCGTTAACGGTAAAAGGATATCGCTTCACAAACCCGCTGAGAGAACGCGATCATAACTGAGAAATGAACTCTCCCTCCTATTACATAGCTTCGATCACGGATCAGTAATTACACCGAAAATGTTCCTTTTAATTATGTCCTTGTAGCCTTTTAATGCGACTTCGTTCGTGTGATTTTATTTTTATTTCTTATTTATTTATTTACTTTTGTACAAATAAAATATGTACATAGGTGGACTTAATGCCAAAGGCATTCTCTAACAGTCAACCTAAGGTGATGCAGAGATGATAGTTGTAGGTGCGTTCCGAACTTTAGTAGTAACAATTATAAGATTAATTAAATATTTTGCTGATATTTAAATACTTACTAATATTTCAATAAACATATAAATACCAATAATACACACAAAAACTAATTTAAAAAGGTATATATACGAAAAATATGTAAGTACTACATATATTTATATACATACTACATATATTTATATACATATATTATCGACCGTGTGGTTGACGGCATAGAATACAAGTGTCACCACCCTCTATCTTCCCGTGGGTGTCGTAAGAGGCGACTAAGGGATAACACGATGCAAATACCATCTTTGCGTAGAGACGGAAAACTCGACATCAAACCCTATACGACTGCCTCGTTGGTCTCGCGGCATAAATGTGCGCGTGGGATCAGGAGGTCCCGGGTTCGATTCCTGGGTCGGGCAGTGTTATTGGGTTTTTCTGTCACGAAATTCTCAGTAGCCGCACGGAGTCTGGAAATGTGCCCGGTACGGCAATAGGCTCGCCCCTTATTACGTGGGACTAAAGTATATCTGGCGAAAAGTGGGTGTAGAAATACACCTCTGCCTACCCTTTCGGAGATAAAAGGCGTGACGTTATGTATATGTATGTATGTATGTATGTATATTATATATATAAATAATACAAATATAACTATCTATATAAATTATCTTATTGTGCTGAAGATTCTGCCAATTTATGTAAAAGTAGCTCTCGTTTTTACTTATTGCCCTTAATACAGTTGTTGTTTGTACTTTTCACCAACAAAAGGAACACCCGTATGACCAGAAAACCAAAACTTTTTGGCACGGAGCTTAACATATCGAGTGAAGTCAAGTACCTGGGCGTAACACTCGACCACAAGCTCAACTGGAATAAACACATCACGACTAAAACCACAAAAGCATGTACAATCTTCTGGCAGTGCAGCAGAATAATAGGCAAGAAATGGGGTCTCAAACCATTCATCACCCTATGGATCTACACTGCCATAATACGCCCCATGCTCACATACGGTGCAGTAGTGTGGTGGCCACGCACTCAACTAAGCACAGTCAAGAACAAGCTGCAGAGCATACAACGCCTCGCCTGTCTGGCCACAACAGGCTGCACGAAAACAACTCCAACGGCGGCATTGGAGGTGCTCCTCAACTTGTGACCACTAGACCTCATCATCCAGCAGGAAGCAGGTGCCGCAGCGATCCGGCTCGATAAGTTCGGGCTTTGAAGAAGAGACGACAGAATAACCCATGCACGCCTGAAAAGGACTAACGAGATCCCGATGCTAGATGCAACGTGCGACCTCATACCTAAAACCTTTGCCTTTGACAAAACATACCGCATACAACTGCAAGAAGAGCACAAGGATAGCTCTGGTATACACGAAGTTAGAGTATACACAGACGGCTCAAAAACAAAGTATGGGACAGGTGCCGGAGTATTCTCCCATGACTTGAACATCAATCTCTCAACATCGCTTGGTAAACTCAACACCATCTTCCAAGCTGAATGCGTTGGGATTATAAGGGCGGCGACGGCGATCGCGGCCAGAAACGTGAGTAACCTGTCGGTACGCATCATTACAGACAGTGCCTCAGTACTACAAGCTCTCGACGGCAACTGCTTTAACAGCGACCTAATTATGGAGTGCCACCAAGAGCTGCAGAAAACTGCAACGAAGAATCGGGTCACGCTCCAGTGGATACGAGGCCACAGTGACTCCACGGGCAATGACGCAGCAGACCAACTGGCAAGTAAAGGATCTGACACAACAACCCTGGGACCCAAACCAATTGTTCCGATACCTTTCAACCAACTAAAAACGTGGTTACGCGAGAGAACCCTACATCAACACGCAAAAGAGTGGGCAGAGTTAAAAGAGTGTAGGCAATCTAAAGATGCCTTTCCCGTATTAGACAAACGACTCTCGCATAAACTGTTGCACGCCAACAGGAAAACACTCAAGCATCTGACTGGCATAATAACTGTCCACTAAACAAGCATCTCTACAATATCGGCGTCACGGACAGCCCATTATGTAGGGGCTCCATGGAGACCGAAAAACACCCGCTCATGTGATCCTACATTGTACCAGCGTGAGCGACCAACGGACGAGGTTCCTGAACAATCCCAGAACCATGAGCGAAGCCATACGCAACACTGGTCAACTCATGGCCTTCTGGAAGGAGCTTGCATGGTATGAGTAGCAGTCGACAACCGTGTCACTGCTCACGCACAATGGCCCAATTCAGTGGCTAAGTGCGGAAAACACCTGTCCAACTAACTAACTAACTAACTAACAGTTGTTGTTATTTAGTTGGTTTAAGTATAATTTTTATTTTGTCAAATGCTGCCAAGTATATTATTTCTTTGGGTAAAACAAATCCGCACTAATAATTATAATTCCGTCACTAGGCAGTTTTCCAACTTGAAACAAAAGACCAATATAAGCAGGCTTCAATCAACTGTTTGTAAAACCGTGTGATTGACAAACACAAAGCATTAAGCATTTTTAGGGTTTAATCGTTTTATCAGGTCCATTCATTCGCGTTATTTGAGCGCTTATACCAAGACAGTCATCATCATCGTCCTGTTATCCTGTTATCCTGGTTGCAGCCAAGACTTGGAGCTTCAGCTACGCTTACTAGTTTTATCTGATATGAGACACGTCCTCAGACCGGTGGCAATATCAACATAAAATTCATGAACTATATTCCATGTCCACTTATGAGCTAATTTCCAAACAACAACATTCCATTTTCACCAACAAAGCGAACGTAAGCAACACGAGCGTTCCTAATGGGTAAAACCTCGAGTTCTGCCAGTGAAACACAAAATAGGTGTGCACTATATTCTCCCGTAGTTGGCGGTCGTGCGTGAGCGCTAACTGATACGCTTCAGAACGAATAGGTTCTATTTGCCTGCTGTCTGTCGCACCGGATGTGGTTCCAACCACCTTCTATCGAAGATTCTTAATTTCATGCTACGTTGGTTTCCACACACGCTCGCACTAAAATCTGGTTGGTAGTTGTTTTGTGAAATTCTGTTAGTGTCTCTGTATTCCAATTGTGATAAAACGGAATGTTGTTTGATTATTGACTCTGTTTCTAATTGCCACTTTTGGTCTTCTCATGATAACTACTACTAATGTTGGAGCCTATATAATTTTTTACCCCTTTTTAGGGTTCCGTAGTCCACAAGGAACCCTTATAGTTTCGTCATGTCCGTCCGTCTGTCCGTCCGCAGCCTAGCTCAAAGACGCCTGGTGCTAGAAAGCTGATATTTGACATGAATATAGACATAAGATATTGCAACAAAACTGTAGAATAAAATTTTGGAAATTTTTTTTTTTAAGGTTATCTCCCCTACATATATAGTGGGGTTGAATTTTTTTTTGGTTGAATACCCCATCATGTGGGGTATCATTGGATAGGTTTTAAAAAAATATTATTAGTTTGCTCAAATCATTTTTCGATCAAGTGATTGGTTTGTCAAATGTCAAGCTTTGAAGTGAAAAAAATTGTTAGACTCAAGTGTCCCCCCCCTCTGCCGGTGAAACTATTAATTTGGAAGTGGTGAAAAAAATCATAAATGTAGTAAATATAACGAATTTAAAAGGAAAACTATCACGGCTAAGTAGATATCACTAGTTTACGAGTAATCGTCGGTTAACTTATAAATACCTATTTCTGTGAGTTTACATTGGGCGCGCTGGCTTAATCTTAAAGATATACGTACTTTGGTATGTAATGTACTACGGTACTACGTATGTATAGAGGTAGTATATCTTGGAAACCACCTTTTATGTTTACAATACATAACTGGATACATACCTAGTATTTTTCTAAACAAAACTTAGGTTCTTATAATAGTGTTATTAAAATTATTTTTTCAGCAAAATAAACAGTCAGATTTGTTGTAGGTACATTAATACCCTTTGCAGCAAGTCATTATGGGCAACTACGGAACCCTTCATTGCGCGTGGCCAGACACGCACTTGGCCGGTTTTTTATCATATGTAATAATTAGGTTCGTATGAGAAGCTAATCAAATTGGACTGAAATATTTTAGACTGAAACAAAAATAATATTTAACAATATAACCATCCCGGTAATAAAAAACAAGACTCAAAAACGCATATAAACAAAAATCATCCCAAGTAACCGATCAATCACAAAAACTTAAAGCAGCAATACAACAGTCATAAAAACAAGTAACAAAACATCTATTCGAGCTTCAAAAACCTTTTGAATGCAGTTTATGCGCATTGAACGGCGTGACTTGGCTTGTTTAATATCGCCGATCCGCGCAAATCCAAACGTTGACAGTCCGTTGATGTGTATCCATAGAGCGGTTTCAGACTAGCGTTTTATACGCACGTATACGGTCGTTTCAGCGTATACGCTTATACGCGCGCTACATTACTTCTTCTTGCCCTGGTCCCGATTTATTTGGGGTCGGCGCAGTACGTTCTTCGCTTCCATTATTTTCTGTCTCCCGTCATCTGATCATTTACCCCTTTCTCCTCCATATCCAATCCACACACAGTCTATCCATCTTTGCCTTGGCCTCCCTCTCCCTTTCCATTCCTCTACCTCCATATTAATCAATTCCTTACCTACATACATATCATTTCTACGCATAATATGTCCTTACCAAGGCAAACGACTTCCTTTCACTTTCTCGTCTATAGGCGCCACTTTCAGACTACCTCTCACGTATTCATTCCTAAACTAATCCATTCTCGTAACTCCACACATCCATCACAACATACCAACGCGCGCTACATAACTCGCTTCAAAAAACCGGACTCGAGTAAACGGGGATATTTCGGCGAGTTCGCTCGAAACCCGGGAGGCGTCTCTCGCAGCTCGCGCTTATACGAGCTTAGAAGCGCGTCAACGCTCGTACGAGTTGCTCGTGTGCCAAAAGGCGCGTGTTTGAAATAGAATTAGTTTTTATTATAAGTCAAATCGATTAGATCGATTGAGTAACATTTTGTTTAGTCTATTGAAAATTTCTGACAATGGTCACACTGAACTGTCACTTCCGTCTTCCGCTTGAAAAATTAACACGCCGTTTGCAAGCTCGCGTGCCTTGTACCTAAATTAAATTGATCGCCCTTTGAATTAACGCGAATTGAATCAACTCGTAATTAACTTAATACGTAATTGCCGCTTTTGACTTCCGGCAAGGTTTGTTGTAAATTGATGACATAGTGAACTTTTGTGAAAAGTTTTGTGAACCACTAACGTGCATCGTGGTCTGGAGAAGGACTTCGCCGAATTGTAAACTGGTATCCATTGATTCTCTTGTTATTTTGGCCAAAATTATAAGTTAATCTATAGGTCCACTTCAAGAACATCACCAGGAGCTATAAGGTAAAATCTTCTTATAACTACTTTATAATTTGTCATCGCTGAGAATCTCAGCAATATATGTCAGACATTTGATTACTTTAGGACAACTGGATGAATATAAATTAGCTTCCACTGTGCTTACAACCAATTCCCAGTAAGCCTACGGTAATTCTAGACATAATTTTGGTAGCAGAGCGTAGTTGAAATTTAGCCGCTGTTGCATTACTGAGTATAAACTCAGATTGGTATGAGCTTGTATCTTATCACCTTGTAGACAGTATTGTAGTGTTTGTCAGGTCAGTTATTGTCTAAAATACATAATATTTAATTGTATAAGTTGACCTAGATAATTTGAAACACATTGTCACATAACCTCAATCAGTAATTGTTGATTTGTATTGTTGAAAAATCTAACTTAAATTTGTTGTTGCATTAATAAGTCAGTTTGTTTGGATACATAACAGCTGTATGTATCAATAAATTTAGTAAATTTAGTTTATTGCATATATTCATAAACATTATAACCAACTTGACCTTGCCACTTGGGCGGGTCACATTAATAAACTTTGTTTTAATATAATATAGATAATATTGCTAGGTAACACGTATTCTGTGCTTACTTACTATTGTATATCTCAAATAACACAGCCAGTCTGTCTGTTGTAAATAATTTATTAATTCATTTGAAGTTCAACTTTTAATTTGTTATAAGTTACAACTTTGATAACTTTTGTGTTTGATTCTTCAATATATTGAAACTATTAATTTTGTTGGACAGTAGATACCTGTCACTTGCCTACACTTGCAGTAAACAGGCTAATATTTTGTTGGTTTCAAAGAATTAAGAAAAAATAAGTTTTGATTGTTAATATTATTTAACGCTTATCCGGGCTCTTTTGAATTTTGATTATGTCAGCTATCAAGGACTTGCGTGCGGCTGCTGGTGCTATTGCATCAGATTTGCGCTGGTTTGCCTCGGCCAATGCTTTAGTGAACCGGCCTGATCGCCAGCAGGCCTTACTTCAGAGGTACGAGCGGATTGACGATCGCCTGGCAAGTGTGGAACAGCAATTCCGCACTTTCAGCACTTGCTGTCTTGAAGTGTCAATCAATGATTTCACCGCTGACCAGCGAAATAAGGTCAGCGAAGACTATGCCCAGGTCTTGGACCTGTATGATGCTGTCTCCAATACTGCGAGACAACTAGTTGCCGATAGGGAAGGGCAACCCGGCCTGAAGCAGGAGCTTCCTAGGTCAGCACCGGGGCTGGTGAGTAGGCTCCCTACTTTGGACCTCCCCCATTTTGATGGCTGCCTAGGAAGCTACCTGGGCTTCATTAACTTGTTTGACAGCCTGGTCAATGACAGGGCTGACCTTCGGCCAGCACAAAAATTGGCCTATCTAATGTCGGTTCTGGATGGGGAGGCTAAGGGCCTCATCCAGCATCTGCCCGTGTCTGACGAGGCGTACCAGACGGCTCGGGACCTAATTACCCGTAGGTACCATAATAAGCGTGGCCTCGCCGACACGCACATCGAACAGATTTTGGGTTTGCCGACGCTCACCCGGGTCTCTGGGTTGCGCACCCAACTGTTGAACCCGCTCTTGGTGGCCATCAACGCACTTAAGTGCCTTGACCTGCCCGTGGACCAATGGTCCTATCTATTGGTGCACATTGTGCTGAAGAAGCTGCCTGCCGACCTGAGGTCGCGTTTTGAACAGCGCTTTGGTGGGGATAGCGCGACCCATTTGCCCCCCTTTGCTGACCTGGAGAAGTTCCTGGAGGATGAGTGCCGGGTCTTGGACAACTCCGGTGGTGACACGCCGGCTAAGTCGCAGCCGCCCAAGGTCAAGGAGCAGGCTCGCGTTCACACCCGAGCCAATGTTGACCGGCGCCCTCCTCGCTTTGCGGTCACGCAGAGCCCAGCGGAGTGCTCCTACTGCAAGGTCACGGGGCACAGAACGGCCAGTTGTAGGGCATTCTTGGACCTTCATGTCGCCTCTCGTAGGCGCATCGCGAATGCCCGCCGCCTTTGCTTCTCTTGCTTGGGGTCCCACTACCAGCGAGACTGCCCAAACTCTCGCCCCTGTCCTCACTGTGGAGGACAGCATTTGGACATTCTCTGCATGAATGCCAGAGACGTTGGCCGCTTGTCCAACCAGCCGACGCCGCGCACAGGCGGGTGTTTTGAAGGTGGCAGCCGAGGCTCACCGGCGCGTAGCCGAGAGTCGCCTCGCTCAATTGATCGCCACTCACCCCGCTTGGAGAACCGTAGCGTGCGCACGCCTCCTCTCTCTCGCGCACCTGAATGTGCTGTTCAGCGTCACCAGCACCATGACTGCTGCCCCAGGTATTCCCCTCCTTTGGCGGAGCGTCCCCGCCTTGACTCGCGCCCACCTCGTTTTGGGCGGGTGCGTCACTATGACCCCCCACAGATGGCGCGCGGATCGAGTCATCGCGCCCTTGAGGACTTCAAGCCGCACGCCCATTTTGATTTGCCTGGTCCTGGCCAACGGTCGCCGCCCAGGCAACAATAGGTCATTGACCCCTGCCCTATAACGCCAACCTCCCCCATTGAGACCGTTGTCCTACCAACGGTTGCTGTTAGGGTCTGGGGACCCACGGGGACCTCTGTTGTTGTCCGTGCTATATTGGACACAGGTTCACAAGGTTGCATTGTTTCCACTTATTTGGTAGGGCAGGTTAAATTAAATATGGGCTCTTTTCCTAATTGTATACGGGGCATAGGAGACGTATCCTCTAATGTTGAAGGGCAAGTTAAGGTTTTGTTTGGCCCTGTTGAATCTTCACACCCGAGGACTAAAACCTCGGCTATTGTGTTGAAGAATATTTTGGGTATGCACCCACAGAAACAGCTACCCGCTGCTGTGGTGAATTTGACATCGGGATTGGAACTGGCAGACCCCAAATTTGACACACCGGGACAAATCGACTTGTTGATTGGCTCTGATGTCCTCGGTGGAATTTTGATTGGTGGGAAACGGGTCTTGGTGCCAAATGGTTTGACTGCCATCCCGACCATATTTGGATTTGTTTTGATGGGACCTGTACCTAGGGACCCCCCTCCACCCGAACTTGATAATTTGTTGGCTGTAGGCTCTGCTCTCTCTGATGCGGTTCAGAGGTTTTGGGAAGTAGAAGAGACCCCTCAAGCTGCCCGTTTGAATCCAGAACATGAGGAGTGCGAACTGTTCTTCCAGAACAACACTGGTCGACTCCGTTCTGGTCGGCTTATTACGAAGTTACCTTTTCTATCTGTTCGGCCTCCGCTTGGTGAGTCACGACCTTTAGCCGAAAAGAGGTTGTTGGCCATGGAGCGTCGCATGGGTCGTGATCCGGAGCTCAGACAGAAGTACATTGAGTTCATGAGGGAATATGAACAGTTGGGACACATGTCTGTGTCAAATTTGGATTGGCGTTCGGTGGAGCATTACTTTCTCCCGCATCATGCGGTATTGAAGCCATCGACTGGCAAGCTGCGCACAGTGTTTGATGGTTCTGCGCAGACTTCAACAGGCGTATCCTTGAACCAGTGCTTGCATTCTGGTCCCAAGTTGGTCAAGGACCTTTGTGACGTCATCACCAGCTTCCGACGACATCAGGTTGTCTTTGTGGCCGACATAAAAATGATGTTCAGGCAGACGATTATCCACCCTGATGACCGTCGCTTCCAGCTGATCCTTTGGAGAGAGTCTCCTCGCGATCCCATGGTCGTCTACGAGCTCAATACAAATACGTACGGGTTAAGGTCAAGCCCCTACTTGGCAATACGTTCTCTTTGGGAGCTCGCAGACCGCGAAGGCCTACGTTTCCCAAGAGCCTCCGCCATCTTGAAGGACGATATTTACGTCGATGACATTTGCTCGGGCGCCTCCACAGCGGACGAGGCGATCCTCCTGCGGGACGAATTGATAGGTATTTTGGCCTCCGCTGGTTATGAGTTGCGCAAATGGATTTCCAACTCACCAGCGCTTTTGGAAGGCTTGCCAGAGGATCATCAGCAGGATCCACATTTGTTTGAGATTGTTGACAACCCCGCCATGATGGCTGTTCTCGGCGTTCAGTACAGACCAGTCCAAGACATCTTTACATATAACGTAGACTTGAAATTGCCGTGTTCTTGGACTAAACGTCTCGTATTGTCTACTGTCGCCAGAACCTTTGATCCGAACGGTTGGATCTGTCCAATTATATTTTGGGCAAAATGCTTCTTGCAAAAGCTTTGGACAGCAGGATTGACCTGGGACGAACCCCTACACGGCACTCTTGTTGAGGAATGGACCTCTTTTGTATCCTCGCTTCCTGCCGTCAACGAGATCTCTTTGCCTCGTCCCATCCTTCCTCCCGGGAAGTACAAGGCCACCCTTCACGGGTTTTGTGACGCCTCGGAACGTGGTCACGCGGCCGTGGTGTACTTGCGCACAGTCAGTGCCTCAGGTCAGGTGAGAGTCTCCCTGATCATGGCGAAGAGCAAGGTAGCACCCCTTCGGACATCTTTGACCATTCCGAAATTGGAGCTCTCGGGAGCAGCACTACTTGTACGCTTATTGAACCACGTGTCTAGTACTTTGGGTAAAAGCATTTGTATTAGTGGGACCTACGCCTGGACAGACAGCCAAATTTTACTTTGTTGGTTGAAGGCGTCTGTCCACACTTTGGAGGTATTTGTTGCTAATCGCGTTTCCCAAATCCAGAAATCCGAAGTCAAGCTGGTTTGGAGACACGTGCCAGGTGAGCTCAACCCCGCTGATTGTGCCTCGCGCGGATACTTGACGCCTAGTTTGATAGGTCATTCGCTGTGGTGGGGTCCGGAATGGTTGAGTCGACCAGAAATTGATTGGCCTCGAACGCCAGTTTTGAATACTTCTAATTTGCCGGGTCTACGAACACTCGCTCTTGAGAAGGTAGAATGCGCCTTCGACCCCGATTTTTTGTTGAATCGTTACAGCTCCCTCGACAAGTTGTTAGGTGTCACTGCTTGGATAAAGCGTTTTGTTTTTAATTTTAGGCACCCACAACAGAAACGACTGACACCGTTTCTCTCACCACAGGAACGACAGGAGTCTCTCACCTTTTGGGTTCGTTCTGTGCAATTGGCGCATTTTGAGAAGGAGATTGCTATCCTTAAATCAGGGAGATCGAAATTGTCGGGAGCTGTCTCTAAATTGAACCCCTTTTTGGACGATACGGGTCTCTTGCGCGTTGGAGGGCGTCTCAAGAACGCCAACCTCCCTTACGGGGAACGTCACCCCCTTTTGTTACCTAAGGACGGTCATTTGGTACGCTTCTTGGTAACTGACCGTCACCTTAAAAACTCGCATGCTGGTTGTAATGCTTTGTTGGCTATTTTGCAACGCGAATTTTGGATTTTGTCTGCCCGAAGAATTATTCGGAGTATAGTCTTTCGCTGCATCTCTTGCTATAAGCTCAAGGCTTCTACCATGCAGCCCTTGATGGGAGACTTACCGGCAGATCGCGTAACTGAGAGCAGGACGTTTGACGGTGTTGGCACGGACTTCGCAGGTCCCTTTTTGGTGAAAACGTCGACACTTCGAAACAGCAAGACTGTTAAGGCCTACTTGTGTGTTTTTGTTTGTCTCTCCACAAAGGCCGTACACCTAGAACTGGTCTCCTCGCTTACGACCGAGGCGTTTGTAGCCACATTTGACAGATTTGTATCCCGCAGAGGGATGCCTTCCTTGATCCGTTCTGACTGCGGCACTAACTTCAAGGGCATCTATAATTATTTGAATGATGTTGTTAATTTCCTTGAAACCAACAAAGCTGATATAGGTGATAGGCTTGCCCGACGTGGGATAAATTGGTTGTTTTCCCCACCAAATTGTCCACACTGGGGTGGTATATTTGAGGCCGCCGTAAAATCGGCCAAAACACACTTGCGCAGGACAATCGGTGAATCTGTCCTTACATTTGAGGAACTCGCAACTGTGTTTTGTAAGATTGAGGCCGTTTTGAACTCTCGGCCATTGTGCCCGATCTCCTCAGATCCGAATGATTTGGAGGCCCTTACGCCGGGCCATTTTTTGATTGGTCGCCCACTTGTCGCCTTGCCTGAGTACCCCTACATTGATACGAGACCTGGTCGTCTCTCGCGTTTTGAATTGGTACGCCAGATTACTCAGAGCTTTTGGAAACGCTGGAATTTGGAATATTTGCACATACTCCAGCAACGCGTTAAGTGGACCGACAAGACCGATCCACCCAAGATTGGAGACCTCGTTTTGATCAAGGAGGCTAACCTTCCGCCACTCAGATGGCGCAGGGGGCGCATCCTTCATTTGGTAACTGGGGCTGATGGAGTTCCCCGATTTGCTGAGGTCTTGGTGGACGGTTCGATTCTGAGGAGAGCGGTTGCAACATTGTCACGTCTACCAACCGATTAGCGGACCGGTAGGCCGGTCCGGGGCGGGTGGATGTTTGAAATAGAATTAGTTTTTATTATAAGTCAAATCGATTAGATCGATTGAGTAACATTTTGTTTAGTCTATTGAAAATTTCTGACAATGGTCACACTGAACTGTCACTTCCGTCTTCCGCTTGAAAAATTAACACGCCGTTTGCAAGCTCGCGTGCCTTGTACCTAAATTAAATTGATCGCCCTTTGAATTAACGCGAATTGAATCAACTCGTAATTAACTTAATACGTAATTGCCGCTTTTGACTTCCGGCAAGGTTTGTTGTAAATTGATGACATAGTGAACTTTTGTGAAAAGTTTTGTGAACCGCTAACGTGCATCGTGGTCTGGAGAAGGACTTCGCCGAATTGTAAACTGGTATCCATTGATTCTCTTGTTATTTTGGCCAAAATTATAAGTTAATCTATAGGTCCACTTCAAGAACATCACCAGGAGCTATAAGGTAAAATCTTCTTATAACTACTTTATAATTTGTCATCGCTGAGAATCTCAGCAATATATGTCAGACATTTGATTACTTTAGGACAACTGGATGAATATAAATTAGCTTCCACTGTGCTGGAACCCATACCATTCCTATATCCCTTATCCTTTTAGAGGAGTTCGATATTGTCAACCTTTTTCTATTGCAGTAGTTGGGGCGGTCAATTCGAGGGTGCGTGGTGGGTTCCTCTTTCCTTCCATTAGGTTACAATGGAGTTCCGCCAAGTAACGCCTGATTCAATCAACTATAACTTGAAGCTTCCTGTCACCGTCAACTACGTGTCAGAAGTGAAAAAACTATCAACAACTATCAAGGTAACATAGCGTCGACATGAACAAACTAGAACTTCAGACAGCATGTTTCGACAGTATCAAGGCCTTGTGTGTCAAATATCGCAAGGACTCTGCTTCGAGGAAAAATGCGGACTACTTGAACAAGCGTCTGTCTTCGCTAGACAGCCAGTGGAAAGAATTTCACAGCAGGCATGAGGCATTACTGGTAGAACTAGAAAACAAGAACATTAACTACTTTGTGGACAACGTCTACGAGCGAACTAAGGAGATGTACGTGAAAACTAAGACCGACATTACCAACAAGTTAACGGATTTAGAAAATAGAAAACAAAACGTGAAGTTCGATTTAGCCGGTACTTCAATAGAGGTCGACGAGCAAGATGACGATGAAACTATCCAACATTTGCTAAATAAACAAGAATGTAACTTCAACGCAATTGATCGTGCTATGTCCAAATTTAACAGATCGATCTATTTGAAAAGTGGGAGTTAGACGATCATTTAGCAACCTTGAAATCGAAATGGGAGCCCATTGATAAATTACACTGGGAGATCGATTTTAGATTAAAAGGATCTAACGAACATTATTACCAAATATTTGCGGAAGTTGAGAAGAAGTATGACGACATGAAACAGGAGATCAATGCCAAAATTTGGTCGACTGCTCACTACCAGAAATCTGCGCCCAAAATCGAGATACCCGAATTTTCGGGTAACTATAAACATTGGATCTCTTTCAAGGACCTTTTCTTGGAAGCGATACACAAAAATCCAACAATCAACAGTGCGTAGAAAATGCAACATCTAAAAACAAAACTGCGAGGTGAAGCGGAAAGATTGGTGCAGCATTTGAGTAACAGCGCCGACAACTACGCCTCTTGCTGGGATATACTAGTACAGCGTTATGATAATCGACGACTGCAATTTACCACGTATATGAACACCATGCTCAATTTGCCCACTATTACCC
The DNA here is from genome assembly GCA_944739405.2 of Euclidia mi. Lineage (NCBI taxonomy): Eukaryota > Metazoa > Arthropoda > Insecta > Lepidoptera > Erebidae > Euclidia > Euclidia mi. The sequence goes on from OX123185.2 coordinate 61,476,883, forward strand.
AACCCGAAGCATTCAATCTGAAAAGAATGCATGACGTCATCGTTGAGTGTCTAAACGGGATATCGAACATTGGTATTGACACAACGTCATGGGATCCTATCATTGTACATCTTATGTCTCTAAAATTGGATGCCAAGACCTTGAGTGACTATAAGAAGGAACAAGAGGATCATAGAGAACTTCAAAAACTCCAAGATTTTCTATCCTTCCTCGAAAATCAATTCATGGCATACGAGGCATTATTGTCAACAAAAAAGGGCAATTCTAACTCAACAGATAAATCGCAAGACTAAAAAAATAGCAAGCAAATCCCAGTGAAAAAGCCTAGCTTTGGCTTCAACAAATCTTTCAATTATCACACGGTTCACGCAAAATGCCCACATTGCAATGGGAATCACGCGTTAATAAATTGCGACAAATTCCTTGAAATGGATAATGCGAAACGAAACAACACCGTTACGAAATTGCAAGTCTGCAGAAATTGTTTGTACAGCCATGGAAACAATGAATGCAAGTCTACAAAAACGTGCAAAGAATGCAATATGAAGCATCATACTTTATTGCATAATGTAGACATACATTTGACAAACAAGAAAAACTATGATGAAGAACGACCCTCGACATCAACCCAACAAAAAACAACGTCCAATCACTTGTACAGCAGCGACGTTAAAGTTTTACTAACAACTGTTCAGCTGAAGGTCAAGACCATAGACGGGACGTATGTCATACTGCGTGCACTTCTAGACCAAGGGTCACAGACTAATTTGATAACTAAAAACGCTGCTCAAATACTACGGTTACCGCGTAAACGAGTCAACGCGTGTGTCACGGGAATCGGCTCTGCATCTGGTGATTGCAAGGGTCAGATAAGCCTCAGCTGTTCATCTATTCACTCTGACTACAGCTTTAACATTCAAGCCCTTATCATGAACAAATTGACCAATGAAGTACCAACTTCGTCCTTCAAAAAGGTCGAATGGCCGCATCTACAAAACTTGAAATTAGCGGACCCTAACTACAACATATCACGCCCAATTGATCTGCTATTAGGGGCTGATGTATACTCTGAAATCATCCTGGATGGTGTCCTGAAGGGCAACAGTCACTCCCCTGTAGCGCAACAAACGCAGGTACGATGGATTTTGTGTGGGAAGATGAAAACCTTTTCTTGCCATGTGACTTTGTTTGACTATGAAGCTATGACAAAATTTTGGGAAACTGAAGATATTCAGACTACTAAGGACATCTCCAAGGACGACCACTGTGAAAACTTTTACAGAGAAACGGTACAACGCTCACAAGATGGAAAGTATACTGTGAAAATGCCACTACATCCAGATTTTCAAGAAAAGCTAGGAAAATCAAAACCCATTGCCGTTTCACAATATCTAAATTTAGAAAAAAGATTGCGCAAACATCAGAACCTTTCAACAATGTATAAAAGGTTTATACTTGAATACGCGGAACTCGGTCACATGAAGCCTTTGGCGTCGACTAACATCGATAACAATAATATGTCTTGTTACTTATCGCATCACGGAGTTCTGCGAGATGATTCGACTACAACAAAATTGAGGGTGGTATTCAATGCTTCCCAGAAAACTTCGACTGGCTATAGCTTGAACACCCTTATGGAAAAGGGTCCGAATCTACAACAAGACATTCAAACTTTGGTTCTAAAATGGCGAACATACAAATATGCATTCACAGCTGACATCGAAAAAATGTATCGCTGCATCTGCATTGCCGACGACCAACAACATCTCCAAAAAATAATCTGGCGGGACTCGCCTGACGAAGCATTACGTGAATATCAGCTCACAACGGTAACATACGGAACTAAAGCTGCTCCTTGGCTCGCGATGCGAACTCTGAAAAAATTAGCTATGGATGACGGTCACAAGTACCCGGATGCTGCCAAGGTCATCCTAACAGAATGTTACGTGGACGACATTATCAGCGGCCATACCAGATCCATACTTGAAGCTCAAAAACTACAGAAGTCCCTCATCGAATTGTTAAGGGGAGGTGGAATGAATTTACGAAAATGGTCGAGTAACCACCCCGCCTTATACGAGAACTTAAACGACGATCAAATATCTAGCCAACACACGTTTGATTTCAAAGCTGAAGAATGTTCAAAAACTCTAGGACTGGGTTGGCATCCCAAAAGTGATACATTTCATTTTAACTGGGCTGTGAAGCACTCAAATACAAACACGAAGAGAGTCTTACTTTCTGACATTGCCAAATTGTACGATCCATTGGGCTGGCTTTCACCTGTGACAATCACGGCGAAACTATTGTTCCAGAAACTCTGGATAAGCAAACTTAGCTGGGATGAAGAGGTACCCAGTGACATAGAAACTGATTGGTTGAAGTTGAAAACTGAACTTCCCCAAATTAACGATATGAAACTAAACCGATGGATAGGTGATGTACAGAAACATATGGAGTTACTCGGATTCTGTGACGCAAGCGAGAAAGCGTATGCTTGCGTTATATACAGCCGGGTCATGAACGAACAAGGCATACCCAGTATAACATTACTCGCCGCTAAAACAAGGGTGGCAACATTATCACAAAAAACTTCTCTGCCTAGACTTGAACTGTGCGGCGCTCTTCTGTTAGCCGACTTGATGGAGAAGATGAAAGGAGCCTTTTGTGAGCATAATTTATCAATACAAGCTTGGTCTGACTCGCAAGTAGTATTGGCGTGGATACAAGGCGACACATCCAGATGGGAGGTTTACGTAGCGAACAGAATTACAAAAATAAAACGCATTATTTCCGCGGAAAAATGGCGTTATGTGAAGTCTGAACAGAATCCAGCCAACTGTGCTACGAGGGGTATGTTGCCAAGCAAACTGCTGAACTACACTTTATGGTGGCAAGGACCTGAGTTTCTGAAACAAGAAAACTACATACAAGGAAACATAGACGTTCGACCTTGCTCCTATGAAACTAACTTTGGCTGCAAAAGACATATCAAAACACAATGTAACTTACTACAACAAAATGAACATTGCATAACTACATTATTAAATAAATGCAGTTCATTAGAACGCGTCATTCGAATCGTCGCATGGATACAGCGCTCTATTACGAACTTGCGCAGTGACTTGAAATCGAACACCGAATACCTTACAACAAGGGAACTGAGTACAGCGAAACTAAGCGTTATTATTGAAGTGCAACGATCACAGTTCGAATCGGAATATTCGCAGCTTTTGAATAACGCAACTGTATCGAAAAAGAGTGTGCTTTTCAAATTGAACCCATATATGGATGACAAAGGTCGTCTGAAAAATTCCATCTTGCCTACAAATATGAAAAATCCTATCATTATACCACACAAGGGAAGATACACTCAACTTTTGATTGAAGAAGCTCACAGAAATACCTTACATGGAGGAGCTCGACTAACTCTAACTTATATACGGCAACACTCATGGATCATCGGTGGTAGTGTTGCCCAAATTCAGTCTTGGTCTTGCAGTCTTGGTCTTGTTCTTGCGTTTTTGCAAGACCAAGACCAAGAACAAGACCGCGTATTTTTAGCAAGACCAAGACCAAGACTGATCGTGCAAGACTTGAGCAAGAACAAGACTAAGCATGCAAGACTCTTGCGTCTTGCAGCTAGGACTTAGCGCTATTTCACGGAGTAGTTAGGTGTAACAGTTCGGTGTATAGGTACGCTTAGGAATTCTATGAGACGCAAAAAACTGTATCAAAGAATATGAAAAACTGGACCTATGCGCATTACTTTGTATTAATTCTTGGTCAAAAGAATTGATATAAAGTAACATAACCTAATGATAAAGCTGTTGTGTACTGTTATGTTTGATTTGTGTTGTATTTTATTTTTTATTGAAATAAATGATAAATCGTAAAACTCTTTTATTAAATTTCATATAAGTTGAGGGTTCAATCTCTTTCTAGACAGATATTGTTCTTTAAAATACAGTCAAGTTATTGTAATTAATTTGTTTTTTTTACATGTTTTAGCAAATGTAAGCTTATAAATCATAAATGTTTATTAAGAAACAGTTACTTCCATGGAAAACGACATATAGGTCAGTTGATTTTTCGAATTTCTTATCAAATCTTCAGTTATTTATTAATCTGCTTGATCTTTACTGTGGCTGTGTTAATTCAAGCTCACAATGTTCCAATTCTAATACGTTTTTCTAAGATTTAAAAACTTTAATAAATAGTAATAGACTGATAGGTAATTGCAAGACTTGCAAGACTCTTGCTGCAAGACCAAGACCAAGACCAAGACTGGGAGCGCAATACCAAGACCAAGACCAAGACCAGGTGTATTGGCGCAAGACCAAGACTGGCTAAGTCTCGTCTTGTTCTTGCAATTGGGCAACACTAATCGGTGGCAATAGGGTGGTCAAAGATGATTTTGTTTATGTGTTGCTCACTACATTCCCGTGCATGCCGGTATTTGGATAAAGATATTATAAGATAATAAGATATAGTTATTTTTAGTTTGTTCACCCACTTGTTAAAGATTATTTTGTTTTCGCTCAACTGACAACTTGTCAGTTTGACATTTGTCTTGACATCATAATATGCGTTTCGTTTCAACGCTGAAATATCGTTTTATTGTCAAGCTTCAAAAATGTTATGTAACTTAAGTGTGTTTTCTTTTTTTTTTATAACTATATTGTAATTTTATTTTATGTCTAGTGATACAGTTTTATTCAATATATTTTCTCTGTAAATATTGTGTTCGCTGGCGGGTGGTGCAGAGATGGTAAACCTTGTATTGGTAATTTTTGAGTACGTAGACAATAGTTTACATTATAGTCTTATCTAACTGTATATATTTTTTTACTGTATTTTATTTATATATTTATTTTGTTATTTCTATGTATATATATATTTATTTAATAATATTTATACATGAGTTCCAATGATGATGATTTGTCCTTTTGTTCAGCCAATAGTTCATTTGATGACAGCTTCGGTTCAGTGCCTGATAAAACCCTCGGTGAGTTTGTGCGTGATAAATTTAATTTTAAATCTTCTCGATCTCTGAACGTCTGCCATTTAAACGCTCAAAGCGTACCAAGTCACTACAGTGACTTGCTAGAAGCATTTAGCAGTAATGCCAACGTTCACGCCGTCCTGATCTCTGAGACTTGGCTTAAACCACATTTGCTCTCAACCTCATATTCTTTACCTGGATTTATCCTTATCCGGAATGACCGGACTGACAGGAGAGGTGGTGGGGTTGCAATCTACCTCCGAAGTCACTTTCCATTTAAAATTCTTGCAGCATCTTCCACTTCCTCTGCTTCCGCGGAATATCTCTTTTTAGAGGTTATTGTGAACGGAGTTAAAACTGTCTTGGGAGTTGTTTACTGTCCACCAGCTGTTGACTACTTCTCCAGTTTCGAACAGATTCTGGAATCTTTAGGGTCGGAATATACACATCACATAATAATGGGTGACTTCAACACCGATCTCCTTGTTCCTCACTCTCCTCGAGCCCGTAAACTTCTCCATATTGTTGAGTCAGCCTGTCTCAATAATGTACCTCTTCAAGCAACTCACCACAACAATAATGGGGAGGATACGTGGCTTGATTTAATCCTTTCATCCAACCCATCCCTCATATCCTTTCATGGCCAATATCCCGCTCCTGGATTTTCCCATCATGACCTTTTATTCCTCTCCTATAACCTAAAACCACCCAAACCCCAACCCAAAGTTTTGCACATGCGTAACTTTGCTCGGATTGATGAAAACAAATTATTAGAAGATGCATCTGCTATTACATGGGAACCTCTGCTGGCGGCTAGTTCTGTTGACGACAAACTGGATATCTTTAATAATGCACTTATCGACCTGTACGACAAACATGCCCCAGTCAGAAAGGTCAAATTGAAACGCCCTCCAGCCTCGTGGATGACAAGGGGAGTTAAAATGGCGATGAGACGCAGGGACCGAGCATTTCGCAAATTTAAAAAAGAACGTACCGACGAAAATTGGGCTTTTTTCAAGACTGCAAGGAATCGGTGTAACCAGATGGTACGGAATGCCAAACGCCGCCATATTCTCGAAAATATTTCACCCAGTTCCCCTGCTGCTACTTGGAGATTCCTCGGAACTCTCGGTATTGGCAAATTCGGTAAACAGCAACCGTTCGACCTGCCGAATGACATCGGTTTGGATGATATGAATCGCCATTTCGCCACCACTCCGACTTTAGATTATTTAATCCGATGCCAAACGGTTGAATATATAACAAATTTGCCCCGTATTAGTGTAGATCTATTTAGGTTTTCTCCAGTTGCGCCGGGTGAGATCAAAAAAACCATCCTATCCATTAAAACCAAGGCTGTAGGATGCGATGATATTAGTCGACGAATGTTGATTCCTATTTTAGATCAGCTCCTACCTGCGCTAACCCACATTATTAATTTTTCATTTGATTCTGGTGTATTTCCATCCTTATGGCGCAAAGCATTTATCCGACCTTTACCCAAGATCCCCAATCCGTCATTGCCTACCCACTTCCGTCCTATATCCATCCTTCCTTTCCTGTCTAAAGTGCTGGAGGCCTGTGTCCATAAGCAACTGTCTCGCTTCGTTTATGATAATAACTTATTAAGTCCTCTCCAGTCGGGTTTTAGGCCAGGCCACAGCACTACCTCCGCTCTCCTAAAAGTGACTGGCGATGTTAGGGCGGGCGTTGAGGATGGCAAGGTCACTGTACTGGTCTTGGTTGATTTCTCGAACGCCTTTAACACCGTCAGTCACGACATCCTCCTATCCATTCTCTCCCATTTTATGATCTCATCTGACGCACTGGATTGGTTTTCCTCATATCTTCGGGAGCGTCAGCAGGCGGTACGCATTGATGAATCCTGTTCATCTTGGTGTGTTCTCGACTCTGGCGTTCCACAGGGCGGTATTTTATCTCCTCTTCTGTTCGCTCTGTTTATCAATCTCATAACCCATGACCTTCGGTGTACTTATCATCTGTACGCCGATGACTTGCAGTTGTATTCACAGGCCAGGGTAGGAAATCTATCTGATGCTATTGAAGCTGTGAATCGTGACTTAGCAGCAATCAAACATTGGTCCGATAGGTTCGGCTTGTACGTGAACCCTTCTAAGTGTCAGGCCATTATTATAGGAGGCAACCGTATGATGTGCCGTGTAAAGGTGTCATCTCTTCCATCTGTTGTTTTTGATGGTACTGTTATCGAAATTTCACCGCATGTAAAGGATTTAGGGTTACATATCGATGACACTCTTAGTTGGCGAACTCACATCACCAATGTGAGCAAACGAGTTACCGGGACCCTGCGTTCTCTTTATCGCCTAAAACATTTTCTTCCCATAAAGACGAAGGTGACGTTAGTGCAAACTTTACTATTCCCGGTCATCGATTATGGTGATGTTTGTTGTTTCGACCTGAATGCAGATCTTCTCGATAAACTTGACCGTCTTCTCAATAACTGCATTCGATTTATTTATAATCTTCGCAAGTATGACCATGTGTCTGCTTTTCGTTCCGAACTACGCTGGTTCCCCATTCGTCAGCGCCGGAGTTTGCGCGCACTCACAACGCTATTCTCTCTTCTTCATTCTCCAACTCCCCCTGCTTACCTTCAATCTTACTTCCAATATTTAGGCTCCTATCACGCAAAAGATCTTCGCTCCTCTAATAATCTTCTGCTTTTATGTTCATCACATTCTTCTGGTCTTGTGCACTCGTCGTTCATAGTCCAATCAGTTCTGCTCTGGAATGCCCTTCCATTAGAGATCAGGAAGGCGTCGAACCGCTGGAAGTTTAAATCTATGGCACGTGAACATATCCGAAAGGGACTATTGGCACCATCATCTTAATCATTGTATTATATACCTATTTATATTTATATATACTTATATATCTATATATTTATTATTTAAATATGCATATATATTTATGTATATATTATATTATGTTATATAGTATATATTTAATAATATTACCATGCATTTATTGTTATTATTGTAAAATACACCTTATCTTTTTAACGTGACCAAAACTATTTGTACACCTACCATACCTATCTCTGCATCACCCTATGGTTGACTGGTAGAGAATGCTTATAGCATTAAGTCCGCCATTGTACCTATGAGTTGTACATAAAGTTTAAATAAAAATAAAAATAAATAAAACCCTGTTACGAAAATGCGTGCGCTGCCACAGGTTCAACAAGACAGACACTCATCAGCTCATGGGACAGTTACCACGACAGCGAATAACTCCCTCAAGGCCATTCACGCATACAGGCGTTGACTTTTCAGGGCACGTGGACATCAAACATAATAAAGGTAGAGGCGTTAAAACATCGAAAGGCTACATAACGATATTTATATGTATGGCCACGAAGGCGGTACATATCGAACTCGTGTCCGATCTAAGCACGGAAACATTTATTGCGGCCTTTCAGAGGTTCTGTGCCAGGCGCGGAGTGCCAAAACATATGTACTCGGACTGTGGTACAAATTTTATCGGTGCAGCCAAGATACTACGACAAGAATACGAAGCATTCAAGCAAATTCTAACATCAGCATTCTTTGATGAGCTTACCAAGCGCGAAATTGAGTGGCATTTTAGTGCCCCAGCTTGGCCAAGCGCAGGCGGTCTGTGGGAAGCCGCCGTCAAATCGATGAAGCATCACCTACGAAGAGTATTAGGTGATCAGAAACTCACAAATGAAGAATTTTCCACTCTCCTAGCTAAAATAGAGGCATGTCTAAACTCAAGGCCATTATCCCCACTCACTGAAGAACCGGACGAGTTTTATAACTGTCTTACCCCGGGGCATTTTCTCACAGGAAGCCCTACATTATCATTGCCGCTGTCAGATTACACAGATACAACTAACCTTGACTTACGCCGTAGATGGCAACTGATGGAGCACATGTTTCACCAGTACTGGAAAACCTGGTCCAACAATTCCCTAAGTACACTACAAACTCGCAGCAAATGGAACCTACCAACGAAAAATATCAAGGAAGGCGACGTGGTGCTGGTGAAAGACAATAATCTGCCTCCAGGAAAGTGGGCCTTGGGACGAGTTTTGGAGACACACCCTGGAGCTGATGGCCACGTTCGGGTCACAACTATCAAAACTCAAGCGGGGATCATGAAGCGACCAGTTGTTAAGCTGTCTCCACTACCCATGGACTCCGAACTTCGAGATGATGCAAATCATATAAATTCTCATAAAGAAAATAACCATAAGCAGCGGCCAAAGACAAAGTTATCATTCAAGTCATTCGTTCTCACCGCTATGGCTTTGTTTACATTAGTATCAAGTTCATACGGCGCTATTGTCGGCGCGCGCAACACACCTGGCACTCAGATAACGAGCTTAGAACACGAGTGGCCTGTTTACTACGACGCTATCGGCAAAGTGCAGACTGTACATGACGAATGGACTTTACTAATGTATTACAACCTTACTATCTACTGGCAAGGCAATTTTTTGTGAGGGTAACTTGAAGTGACAGGACAAAAATTTTTGCGCTCCGAATTTTAAATTTATTTAAATTATATTTCGACAAATTATTAATGTTTACATACACATTATAGTACATTAACCTCAAGTGCACTAGGTTACCTTAATAATTCTCCTTTTGATCAACTGTATTTTCAAACACACTCAGTAATATGGACCTTTACACAAAATTGTCTACAACAATGGAAGAATTATCATCCACCTTTTCTTCACGAATGGCACAGTATGAAGAAGATCTAAAGAATGCAGGGAATGAAACATCGTGCCACAAGACTATTGCTAGCCTATCCCGGGAGTTTACTGAATTTAAGGGCCTTATTTGGAAGACTATGAGTGCCCTTAAATCACAAATGGAGTTGCTAGTCTTAGGTCTTGATCGTCATGAAATGGCATCTCGTTCCAAAATACTATTGCTCCATGGTCTATCAGCAGATAAAGATACGCAGCCAGTGGAACAATTTCTGCGCATCTTGGCGGATAAAATGGATATGCCGAATATATCTTCAACACAAGTCACAGGGTGCAAATAAGCCCCGTCCACTTTTGGTGCGGTTTGAAAGTCGACTACTGCGGAGTAAAGTTTGGCAGAGCAAAACCAAATTAAAGGGCTCAGGATTAACGCTTTCAGAATTCCTCACAAAGCCCAGACATGAAGTTTTCATAAACGCACGGCAGTATTACGGGGTGAAGCGTTGCTGGACGTCGGAAGGTAATATTGTGGTGCAAGTCACGGACAAATCCCGAAAGAAGATCGAATCAGTGGCTGAACTTCGTTCTTTGATGACACAATTCCCGGTAGCAGACTGTTCAGGAATAGAAACCGCGGTTGCTGGGTCCAAAACTTCGCAGCCAGCGCTTAAATCTCAGGCTGTTGATAAGAGGCCACGCAAAACGGTGAAATAGTTACTTTATTACTAATTTTGTTCTGTTGTTTTGGTTTTTGTGATCGTGACCCTTACTTTGTTTTCTTTATAATTTATTTAAATTTCTAATGACGGTCACTAAAGAAACTTTGACAATTGCCTGACAGATGTCAAAACAATATTCCGTTCGGATACTCCTACAAATTATTTTCATATGTTTGGGTACAAGTCATTTAAGTTGATGTAATAAAGTATTAGAGAAATTGTAACCAGCGAGTGCATAGAGGTGACATAGTTTATTCTTTATATATACGTTAAATTATTATTGATATATATATTTATTTATTTATCTGCCTATAGTATTTGCTTATATATTGTATTTATTATTTGTGATTATTAATATGTATGATGATATTGATGATAGTTTTGCCTCTTGTTCATCTTCATCTACAACTGATCAGAGTTTTGCTAGTGCGTTTACACATGACGATTCGACACATCTTTGTGATCAACTATATTCTTCTTTCTCTTGCTTCCGAAACTATTTAAATGTTGTTCACATTAATGCGCAAAGCATTCACGCTCACTATCCAGACCTATTATCGTCATTTGATGCTGATGTTGTTCATGCCGTTCTTATTTCTGAAACCTTTCTCAAGCCTACTCTTCCTTCCAAACAATATTCTCTTCCTGGCTATAAGTTGGTGCGTAATGATAGAGTAGGCAAGGGATATGGAGGGGTTGCAATTTATCTCCGTGAAGATATAAAACATAAAATTGTCGACAAGTCTCCAAGTGAATATTCAAATTCTGCGGAACATATTTTTCTTGAAATTAAGTTTAAATATACCAACGTACTATTAGGTGTTTTCTACAGCCCATCTTGTACCATTGACTACTTTTCTTCTTTGGAATCAAAGTTAGAAAACTATTCTTCTCTGTATGAACACACAATTATTCTTGGAGACTTCAATACTTGTTTACTCAAGGATGATACACGCAGCCGAAAGCTTCAGTCCCTTGCCTCTTCTATTAATTTGCAGATACTTCCTCTTAATGCTACTCATAAGGCTCCTCATTGCAATCCTTCTCTTTTAGACTTAATTCTTGTTTCCGACTGTAACAAAGTAGCAACGCATGGACAACTTCCCGCGTCTTTCTCTTATCACGATCTTATCTACCTTTCTTATAAAGTTCGTCCTCCAAAACGCAAGGCCAAATATCTCACACTTCGTTCTTATAAGAACATGGATTTGAAGCGTTTGGAAATGGATGCAAACGCTATAGACTGGACCTATATTTATAAGTCTAATAATATAGATGATAAGGTTTCTGCTTTTAATACAATCATTTTAGACTTGTTTAATACACACGCTCCGCTCAAGAAGGTAAGAGTCAAACACTTACCTGCACCATGGCTATCCTCAGATATTAAAAAACTTATGGCGAAACGGGACAAAACTAAGCGGCAATATAAAAAGTTACCCACTGAGGAGAACTGGAATGCTTATAAGACACTTCGAAATCGTTGCAGTCGTTTGTGTAGGGATGCTAAAAGACGCCACATACATAATTCAATACAAAATCTTCACACCTCACAAGTATGGCAATTTCTCAAGTCTCTAGGCATTGGAAAAACACCGCAGAGCAGCTGCACGAGTATGGACTTGAACATACTCAATGCTCATTTTTCCAGGCCACCAATTACACTTCATAATAGCACCAAGACTTCAACATTAAACTATATCTCCAATCTTCCTCTGCCTTTAAATACTGCATTCTATTTTCAGCCAATTGTGGAAGCAGACGTAAAAAAATCCTTCCTTTCTATATCCACAAAAGCAGCTGGTGAAGATGGTCTTCAAATCCAAATGTTTCTGCCCATTCTCAGCCAAATCGTGCCAGTTGTCACCCACATAATAAACTTCTCCCTCTTCTCTAACACCTTTCCCGCAATGTGGAAAAAGGCACACATATTACCTTTAGCCAAAATCCCAAATCCTACTTCCTTATCCCATTTCCGCCCAATATCGATACTTCCAGTCCTGTCCAAAATCCTTGAGGCTAATGTTCAGAAACAACTGGCTAATTATTTCTCCTCTAATAGCCTGCTAAGTCCATATCAGTCTGGCTTCCGACCTGGCCATAGTACTGTAACTGCACTTGTTAAAATCACTGATGATATAAGACTGGCCATGGAAAATAAGCAACTGACAATACTTGTACTATTGGATTTTAGCAGTGCCTTTAATTCAGTAGATTTTGACGTACTTCTTGGTATCCTATCCTCACTTAATGTCTCAGCTTCTGCAATTGGTTGGTTTAGATCTTATCTTCAGGTACGCTCACAGTCTGTGCGCTCCGAAGAGATAAACTCTGAGTGGTGTGATCTGATTGCGGGTGTTCCTCAAGGCGGCGTGTTATCTCCTTTACTTTTCTCCGTTTTTATAAACGCTATCACCAAAGTTATATCTTCACATTATCATCTTTACGCAGACGACCTGCAGCTTTATCGTCATTTTAAAGTTCAGGATATTTCTGAAGCTATCGATGCCATCAATAATGATCTTGAACGTATTCGTATGTGGGCTGAGTCGTTCGGACTTCTTGTTAACCCTACAAAGTCCCAAGCTCTCATTATTGGTGGCCGATATATGCTTAGCCTATTGAATCACCAAATGCTCCCAGTAGTTCTATATGATTCTACACCGATTGTTTACTCAAAATGTGCTAAAAATCTTGGTGTACTTCTAGACTCAAACCTGTCTTGGGAAGCACATATTGCTGAAGTAAGCAGAAAAGTGTTTTGCACATTTCATTCTCTCAAACGTCTTCAAAAATTCCTGCCTTTTAATACTAAGGTAACACTTGCGCAATCTCTTCTTCTTCCAACACTTGACTATGCAGATGTCGCCTTTCTCGATGCAAAGGAGGAACTTTTAAACAAACTCGAGCGCCTGCAGAATCTGTGTATCCGCTTCATATTTGGTCTTCGGAAGTACGATCATGTATCGGAATTTCGAGCCAAGTTGAAGTGGTTGCCTGTTCGCCGGCGCCGGGATTCTCACATTCTTTCACTTCTTTACTCTATTCTTCACAATCCTACTACTTCACCTTCATACCTTCGTGACCGGTTTGAATTTCTTATTCCGCGTGATAAGCCCTGTCGTTTAGTCACCTCTCTTCTCTTACGCACGCCTCCTCATACCTCTACTGCGTACGACTATTCTTTCTCGGTCTATGCTGTCCGCCTGTGGAATGCTTTGCCACATCACATTCGCGCTAGCCCGTCCTCAGCAGTATTCAAGATGAATGTTAAGAGGCACTATCTATCTTTTATCTAATAACACTTAAAAATAATAACACTGTTTCTCATATGTATTAGTAGGTAGTATTTTATGTATACTATATATTTATGTAGTCTATATAAAATATATTATTATATATATATAACATTATTGTACGTAGTTTGTTTATTTATATATATTATTGGTATCCTATTTTTTATTTAAATATTATTTTGTACACGATAATAACCCTTACCTCTCATATCAAATCTCCAGCCTCAAAGGTTTGCTGGTAGAAAACTCAGTGTTGAGTTAAGCTCGCCTTTGTACATATAATTTATGTTTATTTTTTAGTCTTTTCATGTATTTGTCTTTTTTTTTTGTGTGTACAATAAAGAATAAAGAAAGGCGCTCAACGTATCAAAACATACTTTGATAATTTGAAGAATGTTTGCTATCAAACGAGGATACAAAACTGCATGGCGACAATGGAACAGCTTGACCATGAGATGGAACTACTGACTTATTACAATTCTATATTGATACATCCTCACAAAAACCTTAGCAACAGAAAGAAACGAGGTTTGATAGACGGAGTCGGTTACCTGGCTAATAGGTTATTTGGAATACTGGATCAAAATTTCGCTGATAAATATGAAAAGGACATCGACTCACTCCGAGACAACGAAAAGTACATGTAAGACCTAATTAAAAACCAAACTACTATCGTGGAGCTTCAAAATGAAGTGTTAAGGAAAAGTGAAAACAATATTCGACGACAGTTTGATCTCATGGACAAATTTGTTAACCAAACCAACAAGAATATAGCATCCATCGAGTCTGAAATGGAAATAATTTCGGCTTCTACTTACATCAACTCCGCCTCGTTAACAGCATATTTATTGATTAACAGCTTTAGAACATTCCAAGAAATGCTGTTTAATACACTAACCAACGTGTATCAAGGTCACATTGATGTGCATTTGATCACTCCACTTCATTTGATACAACTGAGTGAAATATCTGGAAGTCTGCCCAAAACAGTTTCCTTGCCTGTAGAAAACTGCAAAGAAAATATCAAGGATATGTACAAACTGATCAATGTGAAGGCGCGAGACACAGAGATCTACTTTCTGTTTGAATTCCATATGCCGCTCGTGTCTAACGAAGATTTTACACTATACCGAGCTATACCGTTACCGGTTAAGTCAAATCAAGGAGCTACATATATACAAATATCGACGAAGTACATCGCTGTCAGCCTGAAGAAAAACATTTATATCTCTATGTCCGAAGATGAATTCAAGCATTGTACGCAGCAAAAGGAAAACATATTTCTTTGTAATAAAATCTTGCCGTCCTATGGTCTACATAGTAACAGCGCACCGTGTGAAGCAAAGTTGCTGTCGCATCGCACAAGTCCGCCGTGTGATATACTAACTGCGCCATGCAAACAAGAATGGATTGAGTTATACACACCGAAAAGCTGGCTAACAACATGCTGCGCTACTTGTCCATTGCGTATAATTTGTAACAATGACGTCACTTCGCACGTCATAACGTCTTCAAGCATAGTGACTATAATGCCGGGATGTGTATTGCAATCTCAAGATTTGACTATTTACGCACACCGTCAGTACAATAGCCATATGAAGGTGGACTTTGAGCTATCAGTTCCAGCTTTAGATGCGTCTATAAACAACATAGTGAACTTGTCATATCGCTATGCACCCAATAACCTGCTCTCCAAAGATATAGATCTAGAAATTGACAATATTTCGGACCGAAACAAAGCTCAGAAACAAGACGAATCTCAATATACTACGATGTCTAGACACGATGTCCATCAATACGTTATCAGTCATCTCCTGCTGACGTCAGCCATCATCGCCTTGCTTGTGTTACTTGGCAGGAAGTTTTGTCGCACCTGTTTTACAAACATTCGACAAAACATGACAAATCAGCAGCGTCTTGAAAATATTGAACTTCGAGAGCACTGTGGACAAGTTGACAACGGAGCAGCAGATGCAGAAGCTACGAGCCCGGAGCCGCGACCAAGGACATCTCTGCGAAGCTCCAAAACCAGCATCAAGAACATCGCCTTCAATTTTGATTAAATTACTTTATTAATTATTATACTTTTTGCTTCGTAAGGGCTGTTCTTTCTCTCGACGTATTTTCGTTATCTTTTTGGGGTTGCCAAGATGTATGATGTTACCGTACATATTCGATTTAGCTGACGCTGCGCTCCTCGCCGATCGAGCGTCACTTTACTGAATTACATGCAATTTTATTTATATCGGACAGTGCACAATACACCTCCAACCGAGAAAGAGTAGCCAAACGTTTTTACTGTACTGAACTTTACGAATAAACTAACTTTAAGTGATTTCGTTATAACTTACGCTCTTTCTTTTTGCACTCCAACTATTATCAACCCTTCAAGTGTACGACACCGCACAGACACAAAATTCTACCAAACATATTTATTATCATGGGAAAGACATAATGCCTGTATCCCCGTAGGGGTAGGCAGAGGTGTAATATTACACCTACATTTTGCATGTTATGAATTTGTAGGTCCCACGTAATAGGAGGTGAACCTATTGCCGTAACTTGCAGTTTTTCAGACTCCGTGCTGCTAATGAGTATTTGGAAAATCCTAGTGTAACTTTTGCCCGACCCGGTAATCGAACCCGGAACCTCTTGAATAGCAAACATATACGCTATACAAGTATACACTGCACCATAGAGGCAGTTACTTATAAAATAGGGCTTAGTTAAACTTAACTAATTATATAAAACATCTTTACTATGTTCTAACTTGCAGTATTAAGTATCCGATAATATACTCACACAAACTTTTCTTATTATTCATAATTATCCTCATTAACAGAGTTTTCATATGGAAAATTAATATAACATCGCAACTATGAATAAATTTCTGAAGCTAAAGTTCGAAGGCATCTTGCATCTATTGAGTTCTAGTTTACATCAATAAGAGTCTTAAAGCTCTTCAAGTTTATAGACATGCTAGCTTTACTAGCTATGTCCTGTGGATTTATTCACATGAAAATAATTATCTTCTCTTTTAATTCATATGTGGAGAAGAATATTCGCATGGAGCTTTGACTGGTTTGGGACACTTATATGTGTTCTTGTAAATAACACAGAATTTTCATCGTAATCCTAGGGTTATTCCGGTTGGACACAGGCTTTTTGCATGGGATCCTGGGTTCATAATGACGTTTTGTATAAAGTAAAACTATCCATAATAAATAAGTATACACATATAACATATGAGTATATTATGTTCTACTCATGGCCACGTTATTCCAGCTAAAACGAGGTTATTTAACTCTTAAATTATGTATTTATGTGATTAAGTAAAAGTTGTCAACAAATATCGGATACCATACATTATTTTCAGATCCTAATGGAGGTTCCTGTTTCAATATTATGTAGGTATTACCATAACTACATCGCACTTACATTTTTAAATACATACCTATACATATTTAACATTCCCAACTTTTACTGTTCGCCGAGATTATCCACTTTGAAATATGAAATGCAAACTAGATGGGTTTATTTAACAGATTTCACGAGAATCAAGTAACCATTTTGAGTAAACGAATTACAAGATAGAAAGCTTGTAATTTGTTTAGTGAAACAAATTGCTTTAACTAAGTATCAACGTCGTAAAGAATTAAATAAATAGATAGGGTCATTTTAATGACAGGAGGTCAAATAGATGATTATAGGGCGAATAAACTTGACAGGACAGATTGTGTGGTCGTACTGGTCGCAGGGTCAAATGTAGAGCTCTGAATTATGGATGCGATTCTCGTAAAGGTCTACTTTATTACAATGTACAACACTTGTCTTTATGCCTCATGATCTTTACTGACTTAAGTGAATAAGTAAAGCTAATATTTATTTAATTAACGTGTAATTTTCTTAATTAATATAGTCAGTAAGTAATATATAAATATGCGTCACATATGACCAAATTTTATAACTAGAAGTTAACAAAATTAAAACAAACGATCAAGTATATACAAACGAATCCACGATATAAACATTATGTTAATCACAGGTAGGTAGCACAACGAAATCACAATAGGATCGGATATAAGAAAAGCGAATTCCCAAACACGATAACATAGAGGGGAAAAACGCTACCGTAAACCATGTGCAGTAAAGACTGGCAACAATTTATTTATATGACGCTTCAGGGAGAAGTTATCTCAGGATCCGGGGTACGCACGAGGTAGAATCAACTTGATGCGTAGCGAAACTGAAATGAGAGAATGGATATGTTGTAGTGAGTGATCACAGCTAATCGACTTATGCCTCGATCAAGCACTAGTAATGCTCTCAGTGTGCGCTGTTCTAACGAACCGAATAGCTCAGCTTATAATATTCGAGAATTGTTGTATGGATATTAGTTTATATCGCGTTGTACATTTCGTATTCGTCATGTTTCTGGCTGCAGTTTCGATCACGTATAGTCGGTTAGCAAGTTAGCCTACGCGTTCTTCAGATGTCAGTTCTATAAAATATATTACTTAAAAGTTTCAACAAAATCAGTTGAGTAGTATTTCCCAGAAATGAACCCATGCACACAAACTTTCGCTTATTCACTGATTTAAAGCGCTATGCATACAATATTACGTACGAGACTTATTGAATACTTGTTATGTTTCTGAATGTCATTTTCTTTACTTTAGCTAGCACTGTTGATAAGGTGGTGTTGCGATTTCTTGTATTATAATTATTGCACCCACTAGGGCACGTTAAACTATCGGTCCCGGTTCTTGTCCTCCGGACCAGAATCCTTAGGCCATGTCGGAGGCCTTTGGGCGATGAGAAAACTCTGACACCAGAGTTGGCCACACTCTCACACGAAAAAAAAAATAGATATTGTACCCACTCTCTGCTGGGATTCTTAATGCAAAAGTAGAGAGCTGATGTTTCGTTTATCAAACAGAAAATCTCTCTAAATATTCATTCGACTGGAATACTCTGTCTTACGAGTGCTTCAAATATTATTATAAGTGCAGAAGGAATGACATGAGCTCAATTGCCCGAATGATGTTACGTTTAATTGAAGCGCTGTTACAATCTGCATAATAAAGTAGATGGTTCTTTGCAGAAAGCAAAACGTACTAGTATACTAACAAGCACGGATGAGTTCACAGAGAGAAATAGACGAATTTGCAAAAAAAAATATTTTTTTTGATGATTCCCTGTGACATGAAACAAAACCCACGGCGGGCGGTGTAAACGATACGATAATCAGCAGTTGTCACTTCACTGTATGAATGCAACTTTGAGCTACTTATTAGCCGGCATTTTAAATTTCATGAATATTTTCTTATAATGTTAAAAAAACAAAAAAAAAAAGGTCCGAAGTCGGTCGTCTTAAGTAGGTCAATTGATAAATAAACATATATATTTCGTAAGCAAATAATAATAATAATAATATTCTACCACATACACACATCACCATCTAGTCCCAAGCTAAGCAGAGCTTGTGTTATGGGTACTAGATAATGGATATTTTTTTGTAAATACATACATATTATGCATAGAAACACCCAGACCAAGACAAACATCCATGTTCATGCACACAAATGTTTGACTTGAGCGGGAATCGAACCCGCGACCTTCGGCGTAACAGTCGCTTACACTACCGCTGCGCCAACCGGTCGTCAAATAAAAATTAAATTCAAATATTTTTTCATATTTTATTTGCTTGAGTAATTTTATCAAATTAAAATTAAAAATATAAATTCCTTACCTCCTAAGCTAAATTCCGCGAATTACGAGCCCTTATAGATACTTAGCCCTGATAGATACTTACGTTAGGTATTTGGGCCATAATGTCAGGAATTTCTTAGGAGTGGCTCCTGTATCGATAAAAACAATATATTATTAAGGGAATTAATTTATACGTTAAAATTAATCCTTCGCTGTATGTTGAAGCAGGTAATGAAATATGTTGAGATATAGTTCTAAGAATATCAATTGAAACTAAGACGATGATGGTACTCATTCCTTGTAATATTCCTGGGAGTCTCTTGGGATAGATGAGGTAGTTTATCTAGGTCGTATTGGCAGCAATTCCGTGAAGTTGATTATAATATTGATACACAACAGAATCCATATTAATAAAGTTAGGTTAGACTAGAGGGCCTACCGGCGCATTAGGTATCTACTATTATGAATGATACCAGGTACCAGGCCAAGACTATTTTATTAGATTATGCCGGCTTATTTTCACATTTTCGAAAAAAAATAAAATTACATTTTAAGTCGGAATACTTTAAACATCTTTTACTAACATGAGAAATGCGAGACACTTTATTTTGAAAAATGTGTACAGCAGACTGAGTACTCAGAAAGTTAATTGAGCTGATTAAAAATAACATAAACAATGAGATTTTATGCAAACTAGTTATGAGGGTATCGCATTAAAGAGGACGCAAATTAATTTTATTATGATGAGCGTTGTATGCACTACGTAATTACATAACACCGACTTGTACTCTTATCGCTAGCCAACGGCGATAGGACGACGTAAATTCGAATTGTTTGTCCATTTTTCCTTTGGCGGGCAGAGATTCTCAAGTTACTACGACCCGTGATTTGATTTATCTCTTAGACTTTAGGTATACATATAAGAGCTACCTATACTTTTTGTGGCAATCCACCTTGTTTGCATTAATATAATTATAAGATTAATTATCTTTAATATAAAAATGAAGCTAAGCGCAAATCTCGAGAGCAGCTGAACCGATTTCGATAATTCTTTTTTTTATAATATTCCTTGAAGTACGAGGATGGTTTTTACGGAGAGAAAATTTAATAAATTAAAAAAAAAAACGAAACAATCGTCTGTTACGTGGTACGAACTTCGCCGGGTCAGCTATTAATGTTTAAAAATGATTAATTCTTGTGTATTTCCATTCGTATGCTCCGCAATAAAGTGGTAATCGTTTGAATATACCGAGCAACTTTGAGTATGGTGAATGACTACGTCATGTGGATACTGATACTTGCAAAGGGCACTACAAGCATCATCAGCATCATCATCGTACTAGCATTATCCCGGGTACATCCAGGGCTTGCGCCTGGGAGCCTGGTGTCCGCTTAGTAGTCCAATCAGATATGACTGAATATCAGCTTTTCAGCAGAACGACTGCCGTCTAACTTGCGTAATCCAAAGGAAAGAGTATACGGTAAGTATAATATCATGCACGACTCGTCTGACGGGGAGTCCGTGGACATCAATATTCTCGGATCTTCGTCAGACTAGAGTCGTACAGACGGACCTCCAGTACAAGCAAATTGCAACGGCTACCCTACGCAGGCTGCTGGAGGTTAACCATCACATAATAGCCCTAATCCAGGAGCCGTGGATTAGAGGCGACACCATATGTGGACTCAACAACATCGGAGGTAAGATATTGCACTGGAGCTCGGCTCTTAAGCCGAGAACATGCATATACATTCCCCGAACGGTACCAGCATTGCTGCTGACTAACTTTTGTTCTAGAGATCTCACAGCCGTGGGAATACGAACAGGGCCCAGTGATCAGATGTTAGTACTAGCTTCGGTCTTCATACCCGGTGATGAGGAGATCCCATCGAAGGAGCTGGCCGAGCTAGTGCAGCACTGTGAGGACCACGGCTGGCCAATAATACTCTCGGCAGATGCTAACGCCCACCATCCATTGTGGGGAAGCCCCGAGGCAAATAGACGAGGTGAGATCCTAACTGAATACATCTACACAACAACACTAACGGTAATCAACAAAGGCTCAGAGCCCACATTTGCTAGCTCCAGATATCAAACCATAGTAGATATTACACTGGCATCGGATGGGGCCGCGGAACTTGTCACGAACTGGCATGTGTCCGCCGAACCATCCTTTGCCAACCAAAGACGTATCTGCTATGTATACACAACACTAACTTACTAACAAAATACATACAACATAGCTACCAACAAGCCTGCCCTACCACACTACCGAATACAAGTAGTAAAACCCAATGGTGGGGATCGGAACTGGAGAAGCGCAGGCGCAATCTGAGAAAACTCTTCAACCGGGCCAAAAACACAAGGAAATACACGGATTGGGACAAATATAAAGAAGCCCAGTCGCACTACAAGAAACGCATACGATTCCGCAGGGGAGAGTCCTGGCGAAATTTATGCACCAACATTAACTCCACATGCGAGGCAGCCAGGTTAAAAATATCCTATCCCAGGACAGCAACAAGACCCTAGGCTCCATCAGAAAGCCTGATGGCACCTACGCAATCACAGATATGGAAATAAGCCAAGTGCTAATCGAAACACACTTCCCAGGTTGCACTGTGACCGACAACTGTGATTGGGAAGAATCAGAACACAGACCACCGACCCAAACAGACTGGAGGATAGCTACCAACATGGTTACCATGGACCGGCTGAAATGGGCAATTGATAGCTTCCAGCCGTACAAATCTGCAGGCCTGGACGAAATAACACCAGCACTTCTACAATGGGGCTGCACAACGGTTGTGCCACAGCTACTCAGCATATATAGAGCATCGCTTCACTCCGTAGAGACAGCGCTATCTGACAAATTAACGACCTTAGGCGCCTTCATTGACATAGAAGGCGCCTTCGACAAAACTAAATTCACCAGCATTAGCCGAGCCCTTGACAAGTTCGGAATTGAACAAACCGTCAGTGGCTGGATTGATCAACTCCTGAAACAAAGGGCTATTCAATTCACGGTTAAGACCACCACAAGGGGTATAGTAGCAAAAGGCTGCCCACAGGGAGGTGTCCTATCACCCCTGCTTTGGAACATTGTGGTAGACGATCTGTTGAGTAGCCTGAATGACAAAAGTTTCTACACGGTCGGCTACGCAGATGATATAACCATCCTAATCAAAGGAAACTCGGAAGACATGATCCATTATCGGATGCAAGCAGCCATCAGGATCATGGAACAATGGTGCAACCACCATGAACTGACGGTCAACCCAAATAAAACGGAGCTACTACTTTTCACCAACAAAAGGAACACCCGTATGACCAGAAAACCAAAACTTTTTGGCTCGGAGCTTAACCCATCGAGTGAAGTCAAGGACCTGGGCTTAACACTCGACCACAAGCTCAACTGGAATAATCACATCACCACTAAAACCACAAAAGCATGTACAATCTCTCAACTATATTGTGGGTAGTTGTAGCATTAACACCTAAAATTTTTAGCTCCACTTAAAAAATTTAAAATAAATAGTTCAAGTTTATATTTTTAATATTTTTTTATGAAAATACTTCAATAATAACAAGCAGTACCTGCCAGTAAAGTGTTTTCTCTATCCTATATACATATCACTTACTTCACTGCACTATGACACAACCACTGCAAGAGTCTATCAACAGCTTTAAGGAAATGTTTCTTAAGCGAATGGCTGATTTCGAAGCTGAGTTGCCCAGATCCCAAGGTACTCCATCCATGCCCGGCTTGGCCTCCGAATACACGTCCTTCAAGGCATTTGTAATGGGTGCACTAAAAGGTTTCCAACAGCAAATAGAACTCCTTTCTCAAACGCTGGATTCCATGGAGATGAGGACTCAAAGAAAAATGTTGCTGCTGCATGGTGTGAAAGAGGATGGCAAAGAGGATACAGCCAAAATAGTAGTAAATGTTATAAAGGAGCACCTCAAATAATACAACTGATATTCGACGCTGTCACAGAATGGGTCGCACATCAAGTAGCAAGGCCAGGCCCATCGCTGTGAAATTCAACAATTCCTTGGTACGGGACAGTTTATGGTTCAGTAAAACCAAATTCAAGGGCACTGGTATAACGATCTCGGAATTCTTAACCAAACAGCGACACGAAGCTTTCATGGCCGCTCGTCACAAGTTTGGAATAACTCAATGCTGGACCAGGGAGGGCATTATCCATGTTCTTGCGCCTGATGGTTCCCGTCATCGAGTGGTCAACCTCACGGAGCTGCACAAAATCGAGCAAAAGGGCGTGGAGAAGCAGCTCACACCAGCGAAGCCAGCCGCAAAATCCAAACGGGCTATAGCCCAAAAGAAGTAACTTTCTTTGTTTTGGTCGATTTCTGGTCCGGGTAGTAAGTAATAAGTATCTATCTTTATATTCTTTCTTGCTTTGTACCTGTACTTTCCTAATATATTTCCTTTTTCTCTCTATCGTATTAAATTTATAATTATATAAGTATTTGCTGAGGGTGTCTGACTTATTAATTTGTTTCTCAATAGCTGTCTGTCAGCCGTCAGCTGTCATATCCGTCATCTGTTATCTAATGTCTGTCAAATTGTAACATGTATGGGTACAGGGCTTTTTGGACTGTTTACTTAAACTTCCTTTCATTCTTATTTTCTATAACTTTGTTTCTTATTTCCACCTATATAATTGTATTTCATACTAGCTTTTATTAATAAACTCTTGCAATTTTCTTGTTACTTCCTGGACCAATTTGAATTCTGATTTCTTTAGTTTTTCGTTGTATTAATATTTTATATTTCCACATAATATGTATCTCATGAACCTCGTCGATTTCTATTCTTGGCACTACTGGCAGGTGGTGTATTATTGGTAGTTTTGAATTAATATTCAGTTTTTAATAGTTGTAGTATATAAAAAATAGGTATTTTATTTGTTTATCTTCTGATTATATATATTTATATTTTAGATAATATTATTAGGTATATTTAAGTATATTTGCAGCCATTGATATTGATAGCATTAGTGATGATGAAAGCTTCTACTCAATATGTAGTATAGATGACAGCTTCACCAGTATACCGTCACTTGCCGACAGTCTTCATTCACAATTTTCTGATGTACCTAAAAATTTCAATGCCGTTCATATCAATGCCCAAAGCATTCCGGCACATTTCCCTGATAAGCTGGCCAATCTAGACTGTAAGAACCTTCATGCTATCCTTGTTTCTGAGTCATGGCTTAAGCCCTGTCTGCCTTCTTCATTATACTCCCTGCCTGGTTTTCAACTTATTAGAAATGATTGAGCGGTCGGGGGCGGTGGGGGTGTTGCCATATATCTTCGCTCACATATCCCATATACAATTGTAAGTATGTCTGCACAACCACCGCCACCAAATGCCGGCGAACATTTATTTCTGGAAGTTGCACTAAACCACACTAAAGTCCTTCTCGGCGTTTTCTACTGTCCTTCACTACGTATTGATTATTTTTCGACCTTTGAAACCGTATTGGTTAATCTTGTGCCTTCTTACAGTCATGTTATCATAATGGGTGATTTTCATACTTGTCTGTTAAAAAATGATTCTCGCTCTTCTTCCCTTCTTTCTACTTCTATAGCCTGTAACTTGTCTATTCTACCCTTAAGCGCAACTCATCACTTTCCTAACTCTACACCTTCTCTCCTTGATATAATCATGGTTTCCTCTAAGGAACATGTCACCATGCACGGGCAATATCCAGCAGACATGTTCTCTTACCATGATTTGATCTATATATCTTACAAAATCCGTCCACCTAAAATGAAGCGTAACGTCCTAATGCAGCGTAATTTTGGTGGCATAAACACCGATGCTCTTTGTAAAGATGTCAGTGATATTGACTGGACTCCACTTTTCAATGTTGAATCTGTTGATGAAAAGGTCAGCATCTTTAAATCTAATATCACAGATCTATATGATAAGCATGCACCAATTCGACCTATAAAAATAAAACACCCTCCCTCACCGTGGCTCACTGATAGCATCAAACAGCTCATACACAAAAAAGCTGCAGCAAAATTTAAATACAAAATTAGGCCTGATGAACACAATCTTCAAAAATATGTAGCGATCAGGAATCACTGCAATAGGGTGTGTAGGGACGCACAATGCCAACATATCCATAATTCTGTGAATAACGGAGATCCAGCGAAGGTCTGGAAATTTCTTAAAACCCTGGGGGTCGGCAAACCACGTCAACACACTATTCCTAATGACTTCAATTTTGATATGCTTAATCAACATTTCTCTGCCTTGTCCAATATTGATAGGACTACTAAAGAAAGCACTATAAATTATCTTTCATCCTTGCCAACCCCTAGTTATTCATCATTTGTCTTTAATCATTTCACCGATAGTGATGTTAAGAAGAACATAATGTCAATCACTTCCAACGCAGTTGGTAGCGACTGTGTCAGCCGTAATATGCTCCTTCCAATCCTCGATTTCATCCTGCCCATAATTACCCACATCCTTAATTACTCCCTATCCAGTGGTCAATTCCCATCAATGTGGAAGGATGTCCTAATAACTCCCATCCCAAAAACTCCTCATCCATCATCTTTTTCTGACTATCGTCCTATCTCCATCTTACCATTCCTCTCTAAAGTCCTCGAACGTCTCGTCCACTGTCAAATCAATTCATTCCTATCTAAAAATAATCTCCTTAATCCATTCCAATCCGGTTTCCGTTCGGGTCATAGTACCGCTACAACCCTTGTCAATATTACGGATGACATAAGGGCTGGTATGGAAGGCGGACGGCTCACAATACCAGCTCTGCTAGATTTTAGCAACGCCTTCAATACAGTGGATCATGACGTTCTACTAAGCCGTCTTTGCTCTCTTAACATATCTCCTACGGTGATTGATTGGTTTCGTAGTTACCTGTGTGGCCGCCGACAACGTTTACGCATTGAAAATTCACTTTCGTCTTGGTGTAACACTACTGTTGGTGTGCCCCAGGGTGGCGTATTATCTCGTTTACTCTTCGCAATTTTTATAAATTCTATATCTAACAATCTTCGCTCTTCCTATCACCTTTATGCAGATGATCTCCAAATCTATACGCAGTTGCCATTCGCACAGTTATCAGATTCTATAGATACCATCAACAATGATCTTGCACAGATTAGCAGCTGGAGTAAATCCTATGGACTTAAAGTAAATCCCTCGAAAATCCAGGTTATTGTTGTTGGTAGTTCGAGAATGATAGCGAAAATCGACTGGTCACAACTTCCTGACATTATTTTTAATGGCACTGTTATTCCTATACAGGATAAAGTAAAGAATCTGGGCCTAACTATCGACTCAACCCTTTCTTGGCGCTCGCAGATCCAAGAAGTGAGTCGTAAGGTGTTTGCTTCGGCAGGTTCACTAAGAAGACTTAGGAATTTTCTTCCTACTGCCACCAAAATTGCACTTGCAAACTCTCTTCTATTACCCATTATTGATTACGCAAATGTCAGCTATCCAGATCTTGCCGAAAACCAGCTTGAAAAACTTGAGCGCCTTCAAAATCTCTGTATACGATTCATATTTGGATTACGCAAATACGATCATGTCTCACAATTTCGAACACAACTCAAGTGGTTACCCATACGATATCGCCGGAATGCTCACAT
Source organism: Euclidia mi (assembly GCA_944739405.2). Lineage (NCBI taxonomy): Eukaryota > Metazoa > Arthropoda > Insecta > Lepidoptera > Erebidae > Euclidia > Euclidia mi. The sequence goes on from OX123185.2 coordinate 61,504,007, forward strand.
TCTTTCTTTGCTGTACAATATACTGTTTAACCCTTCAACTCCTTCCTATCTTAAAGGACGATTCGAATTCCTTCATGATACGCATAACCGTTATTTAAGGTCATCGGAAAATTTGAAACTGAAGATGCCAGTACATTCAACAGCTTTTTATGATAAATCTTTTTCTGTCACTGCTGTTCGACTATGGAATGCATTACCGTTTCACATAAGGCAGGCTCAGACGGTAGCAAGGTTTAAATCTCTAGTCAAGGATCACTATCTATCATTATAACATTCCTTATATGTATATAATTATAAGTATGTATTAAATATTATTTAAGTATGTGTATATATATGTATAGTTATTTATCTATGAGTAGGTATATTATTGCACTATTTATTTTATTTAAGTATTTATTTAAAGTAAAATCATAATTTACTGGTACACTTACAACTACCATTTCTTTCCTACCATTAATATCCATCCAAAGGTTGCCTGGTAGAAATCGCTGTTAGCGATAAGGCCGCCCATTGTACTATGTTTGTTAAATGATCAATTTCTAATGTCCAACTTAGTGTACAATAAAGTGTTAAATATATAAATAAATAATAAATAATCTTCTGGCAGTGCAGGAGAATAATAGGCAAGAAATGGGGTCTCAAACCATTCATCACCCTCTGGATCTACACTGCCATAATACGCCCCATGCTCACATACGGTGCAGTAGTGTGGTGGCCACGCACTCAACTAAGCCCAGTCAGGGGCAAGCTGCAGAGCATACAACGCCTCGCCTGTCTGGCCACAACAGGCTGCACGAAAACAACTCAAATGGCGGCATTGGAGGTGCCTCTCGATTTGCGACCACTGCACCTCATTGTAGGGACACACAGGTATCCTATTTTGTATACGTTAGCATAAGATATGCGCCACGCCAGTCGGCACCTAACCTTTGTACTATATGGTTGTATGCCAATAAATGCAAGTGAAATATTTATCTCAATTTCATTTACTATCCTCAAATATACACCCACACATAACATTGGTGACCCCGAACGGTGAATAAAGTGAACATTTTTACAATTAGTGGTGTATGTGGATAGAATTGGAAAGTTGAAAAGTGGTGATATACGAACCTTGTGAATTTATCGTATCGTGCCGACTCCCTCCGCGACGTGCACGGCTGAGGTAAAATACAGCGTTTTGTAAGCATGACGACATCTGCTAGCGAAGGAAAACCCGGAGAAAGCTCTACTCTGATGTATGGCGATATGGCACAAATTACAGTGGCGTCAAGGATCCCCGAATTTTGGACTGACCAGCCTCGATTGTGGTTCGTCCAGATGGATGCGATATTGGCACCTCAAAAATTATCAGACGAAGCTAGATATAACTTAGCCATAACGAAATTGGGTAAAGACGTTATAGCCCAACTTACCGATTACCTTTTGAAGCCGCCGGAGACGAAAAAGTACGAAGGTCTGAAGGAACGCCTACTTACAATTTATGAGGAAACTGAGACACGGAGATTACAGAAATTAATCGGAGAAATGGAGTTAGGTGATCAAAGGCCTTCACAATTACTCACAAAAATGACCGACTTAGCTCGTGGAAAAATCAGTAGTGAAACGTTGAGAATACTCTGGCAAGGGCATTTACCAGAATCCGTGCGTGCTGTATTGACGGTGGCAGATACCACGGAACTCGAGAAATTAGCGAAGATGGCAGACAAGGTCGTCGAGAATATTCGGCCATTGCAAATTACCGAAGTAACTCAGAGTACCGGTACCGATACAGTTGCATCTTTAATCGCTGAAATCGCGCGTATTAACACGAGACTAGATGAAATGCAAGCAAACACGTTACGTTCAAGACCACGATACAACAACTATAATAAAAATTCGCAACGGAACAGATCCAACTCCAGAGGAAGGCGCACTCCCAATAGCCCCAATTGGCTATGCTATTACCACCATCGTTACCGCAAAAAGGCTCATAAGTGCGTGGCTCCTTGCAACTGGAAAAGTTCGACCGTGACAGCTGCCGGAACGCAGCCGGAAAACAAGTAGAGGTACAGTCGGCGACGGGCGATTGTACACAATTTATTAATAACCGTCTTATTGTTACAGAACAGGCGACTGGTTTACGATTTTTAATAGATACAGGCGCTAATGTGTCAGTTTTGCCGTATAAAAACAGGTTAGTTAAAACATGTAATTTACCATTGTCTAAATATAAACTTTTTGCAGCCAATGGCTCTCAAATTAATACTTATGGTGTTAAAACGCTTATGTTAAATTTAAAATTAACAAGACCATACAAATGGACTTTCGTGATAGCAGATGTAAAACAACCTATTATGGGTGCAGATTTCATTAAGTATCACAAGTTATTAGTAGACTTATCAGGTCGTAAACTAATTGATCAAGTTACAAACATGTGTGTTATAGGATCTATAGTGAATTGGAATGAACCATCGTTAAGGACTATCGAGTCAAATCACCCTTATAGTGACTTATTGCTGATATATCCTGACATAACTAAAAGCGTTAATTTTAAAAACAATCCTCCTCATTCCGTTATGCATTTTATTGAAACTACTGGCAGACCGGTATCTACGCGCGCTCGACCGTTACCACCGGACCGGTATAGAAAAGTTAAAGAGGAGTTTAGAATAATGCAAGAGATGGGTATCTGTCGTCCATCTAAGAGAGCATGGTCTAGTGCTTTACACGTAGTGCCTAAGGCTGGAGGGCAATTAAGACCTTGCGGAGATTATAAGGCGCTTAACGCCATAACAAAACCGGATCGTTATCCGATTCCGAGAGTCCATGATGTAACGTATATGTTAGCCAATAAAGAAATATTTAGTAGGTTAGACCTGTGCAGAGCTTACCATAATATTCCTATGAATCCCGAAGACAGAAAAGACTGCTGTAATTTTACCATGGTCTTTAATGGAATTTACACGCATGCCATTTGGTCTTCGTAATAGTGCACAAACATTTGAACGATTCATGGTCAAGTCTGTATTGCATGACATAAAAGTAATCGATTCTAATGGACAGGTTACATACGGTACTGATTTTATTTTTTGTTTTATTGACGACATTTGTATAGCTAGTAAAACGGAATTAGAACATAAAATGCACTTAGAAATAGTTTTAAAAAGGCTAGACGAATTTGGTGTCACTATTAATTTATCAAAATGTGTGTTTGGTCATCCAAAAATAGAATTTTTAGGATTCGAAATTTCTAAGGACGGAATTTTACCTTTACAGAATAAGGTTAGAGCGATTGTAGACTATCCGAAACCAGAAACAGTCGATAAATTACGTCAATTTCTTGGTATGCTTAATTTTTATAGGGCACATTTGCCGAGAGCCGCTCAACATCAAGCAGAATTAAATAAGTTTTTGCACGGTTCTAAGAAAAAAAGATCGATCACCAATAATTTGGGACGATCGTTCAGAGAATGCATTTCTCCAATGTAAAAAAAGTTTACAAGAAGCAGCGTTGTTAACGTATCCAAGTGAGAACGCTTCTTTATGTTTAATGAGTGACGCGTCAAATGATTGCGTAGGCGCAGTGCTACAGACTAAAGTCCAAGGTTCGTGGAAACCTTTAGCTTATTTTTCGAAGCGAATGTCTGAAACGGAACGTAAATATAGTACTTATGATCGCGAGCAGCTTGCCATCTATCAGGCTATCCAGTATTTTAGGTACCTGTTAGAAGGACAACTTGTGAAACGTCTTTGGACCGATTGAGACCATATGTACCAGAAAAATTTAGAAGAACTGTTTTTGATATTTTGCATAATTTAAACCATCCAGGTATAAAAGCTTCACGACGTTTAGTAAGCGAACGATATTTTTGGACGAATATGAATAGAGATGTAGGTCTATGGGCCAAAACCTGTATTAATTGTCAGAAAACTAAAATTACGCGACATACTGTTTCTAAGTTTGGCGAATTTCAACATGCAAACCGCTTTGATCATGTACACTTGGACATAGTGGGCCCCCTACCTACGTCATCGGAAGGCTATAGGTATTTACTAACATTAATTGACCGAGCTTCTAAATGGCCCGAGGCATATCCGCTAAAAGACATATCAGCCAGTACGGTAGCAAAATATTTTTACGAAGGTTGGATCGTACGTTTTGGGACTCCAATCAGGGTCAGTACAGATCAAGGTGCCCAATTTGAGAGTAGATTATTTAGTTCGCTATTAAGATATTTAGGTGTTACGAAACTTAGAACAACCCCGTACCACCCTCAGAGTAATGGAATTATTGAGCGGTGGCACAGGTCATTAAAAACCGCATTAAGAGCGAAATTAGATCAAATAGGTAGTACCTGGGTAGATCATTTGCCTACTGTTTTATATGGTTTACGTACGGTTCCTAGAAGTGATAACGGTGTAAGTGCATCTGAAATGGTTTATGGTACTAAAATAAGGAGAGTTTTGTGGAGCAAACATAACTCATAGTTATACAGACGCGGAATATGTTACAAAAATTAGAGATAGTTTTAAAAAGATTAAGCCGACACCTATGAAAGCTAGAGCACAAAAGAATATATTCGTACATCCCGGTTTAGAAACTACTAAATATGTTTTTTAAGGAACGAAGTCGAACGCTCTTCGTTAGACCCTTCATATTCTGGTCCATACGAAGTATTAGAGAGAACACCGAAATTTTATAAAATTTCTTTACCTAATAGACAAGCGAATATATCTATAGACAGATTGAAACCTGCGTACGTACTTAACGATGATGACATCTCATTTCACACTTTATCCGTACCCGATAAAGATTGTTCTCAAGAAAAATTAGTTTTAAATGATAGTAATAAGAATATACCTAGCGTAAACATGCCGATAAATGAACCGGTTATTAAACATACAACCCGTAGTGGACGAAATATAAAACGTCCGGTACGATTTATGTGACGAAATAAGGCATAAGTAATTTTAACGCTGTATAGCAAAAATTTTGTGTATGTTATTAGTACATTATAGTTATGTAAATTGATGTGTCACGAATTCAGTATTGCCTAATTGCCAACTTTCTTGTAATGTTTAATGTATAAAATAATTATTTGGTTGCAAACAGCCTAAGAGTAAACAACTATTTTACTTATTTTCTATTGTATTTTGTCTTGTCTTAGTGTTCTAATCATGGGCAATAATTCTATTAAAGAAGAACGAAAGGAAGTTAATGTCATTAACCAAACAGCCATGAATCACTTAGAAAACCTACAGTATTATATTGCAGGACTGTTTGTTGTTATTGCAGTTATGGTAATTGTATTCACCTATTTCTTATTTGTTCGTTGTCGCAAGAATATACGCAAGTGGTTACAGAAGGAAATGCGAGCTGAGAGGTCCGCTCAAACCCCTATCACTGTAAGACAAGTTACCCAAACAACTCCTTCACCTAAGGTGCAAACTGTACAAGAGGCATGTAATGAATTAGTGTAATCTACTGTATGTATATTTTATATTATATTTAACTGTGTGTAACTATATGTATTTAACTGTACCTATAAGATAGGTAACTTAAAAGTATAAATGTAAATGTATTTCAGCGTAACATTAAATACTTAAATATTATTATATAAAACTCTTAACGTACTTAGGTACAATAACAATATATAACATTATTGTTCGTATTTCTTTTTATTACTAAGCAGGTGTGTCAGAGTTATAAGCAAGTATCATGTTTAGTATGAGACAGTTTCAAGTTACGAATAACATCGCTCGACAGAACTGCTTACTATTGTAAACATATAGATAAACCTCGTAGCTTTGGTCACTTTTATGAACGTTTATAATTTCTGTTTTAAAACTTTAGCTAAATGATGTGTAACATTGGATTTTTTTCAAAAAGAGGGAGGTTACTGTAGGGACACACAGGTATCCTATTTTGTATACGTTAGCATAAGATATGCGGCACGCCAGTCGGCACCTAACCTTTGTACTATATGGTTGTATGCCAATAAATGCAAGTGAAATATTTATCTCAATTTCATTTACTATCCTCAAATATACACCCACACATAACACTCATCATCCAGCAGGAAGCAGGTGCCGCCGCGATCCGGCTCGATAAGTTCGGGCTTTGGAGAAGAGACGACCGAATAACCCATGCACGCCTGAAAAGGATATTAACTAACGAGATCCCGATGCTAGATGCAACGTGCGACCTCATACCTAAAACCTTTGCCTTTGACAAAAAATACCGCAAACAACTGCAAGAAGAGCACAAGGATAGCTCTGGTATACGCGAAGTTAGAGTATACACAGACGGCTCGAAAACAGAGTATGGGACAGGTGCCGGAGTATTCTTCCATGACTTGAACATCAATCTCTCAACATCGCTTGGTAAACTCAACACCATCTTCCAAGCTGAATGCGTTGGGATTATAAGGGTGGCGACGGCGATCGCGGCCAGAAACATGAGTAACCTGTCAATACGCATCATCACAGACAGTGCCTCATTACTACAAGCGCTCGATGGCAACTGCTTTAACAGCGGCCTAATTATGGAGTGCCACCAAGAGCTGCAGAAAACTGCAGCGAGGAATCGGGTCACGCTCCAGTGACTCCACGGGTAATGACGCAGGAGACCAACTAGCAAGGAAAGGATCGGACACAACAACTCTGGGACCCGAACCAATTGTTCCGATACCTTTCAACCAATTAAAAACGTGGTTACGCGAGAGAACCCTACAACAACATGAAAAAGAGTGGGCAGAGTTAAAAGAGTGTAGGCAATCTAAATATGCCTTTCCCAATTAGACAAACGACTCTCGCAAAAACTGTTGCACCCCAACAGGAAAACACTCAAGCATCTGACTGGCATAATAACCGGCCACTGTCCACTAAACAAGCATCTCTACAATATTAGCGTCACGGACAGCCCACTATGTAGGGGCTGCATGGAGACCGAAGAAGCACCCGCTCATTTGATTCTACATTGTACCAGCGTGAGCGACCAACGGACGTGGTTCCTGAACAACCCCAGAACCATGAGCGAAGCCATAAGCAACACTGGTCAACTCATGGCCTTCTGGAAGGAGCTTGCATGGTATGAGTAGCAGGCGACAACCGTGTCACTGCTAACGCACAATGGCCCAATTAAGAGGCTAAGTGCGGAAAACACCTGTCCAACTAACTAACTAAGTATAATATCATATTAATTGTGCTATTACGTATTTGTTCTACTTTTTAGTAGCTTTCTCGGTTGATCTCTCCGACGCCATTCTATGGTTCGACTTTGGGACTGGCGGTAGAGAGTCTCCTTTACAGGAGTTCTGGGCTTACTCACTATAATCACCATGGTTGTGGAAACCATCCTGGACATCCCTCGATTGGTTTACCTAGCGTTCCCTGTCATTAATCTGTCATTAATCAAGAGCGACATTATGAAGCCCACGTGGACACAGCATCCGCCGCCTCAGCTTTATCTTAATATATAAAATCCTTGCGTTACTGACTGACTGACAGACACGCTACAGCCGAAACTATTGGGCGCAGGAAGCTGAAATTTGGCATGTATATTCCTTGGGGACCGTAGGGGTGCACTAAGAATGGATTTCCCGAAATTCCCACGGGATCGGCCAAAACGGGTAAATTAAAAAAAAATGCAGGCGTAGCTGCTGGCGTCCTCTAGTAGGCGATATAACGAGTACCGTCGCCATCCACAGGCAAAATTAAAGGTGACTGAATGTTATCATGAGTTTGGCTCCTACGTCATCCAAATCAACGGTTTTTAGGAGGAGCGTGAGCTCTCGCTTTGACTCTGTCGTAGCATCTGCTTAACCATAAATGTGCAAAAAATTATATGATAAGTACAAAAAAAATCAATGAAAATAATCGTCATACAAAGATTTTTAGAAAATTACCTTCCGATAAAAAAATGAAAAGTTTTATAAATCGCGTATGCGATGTCAGTGTGAGTTTACTAATGTCTTTGACTAACGACTACATAACACTGCCACTGAGGAACTCCTCAGAGAAAACCATATTACTCGACCTGAAAATCAAACCCGTATCATCACGAAGATCAAACTCCATCTTTCACGCCAATACAATTAGAGCGAGGAGGCAATCTGTTTGAGGCTCAAAAAAGAATATCATAAATCTGGAAAAGAAAGCATTTCCATTAATTCTCAGCGTACCTTCGATCGAAAGTTTAACGGATTATAACAAGTGGCGGCACTAACTGTCACGAACAGACCTGGCCATGACACGCCTCACGGCTTAATCGCCAAACTTTCCCCTACGATTGGAGTTTTTGCGGAATTGCGGTGGTTGTGTGCCCGCACCGCTAATTTACTCGTTGGCGAGTGAATTGAGAACGAGCATTCCACATTCCCCCACTTCTATTAGGTATTCAAGGCGTCGTTTAATCAAACTGCACCAGTCACAGGCGGATCGACGTTTTAAAGAGAATTCGAACGCTACGAAAATCGCTCTACAGATATTGGAAGCAATCCCTCGGGACCTGATCGCAGATTAACGCTAAGTATTCAAATATAATGTGAAACTTTACATTATACGCGATGCTACAGTGTTTAAGTTAATAGATCGAGATATTTGCATAAGGATTATTTTAGTACTCTTCAAGCTAAATCCTTGCTTGTGTTACTACAAGTAATTAAAGAACTTAATATTCTTGTTGGAAGTGTTCTTAGTTGTTGGTTTTTTAGTTTTAAATGGACTGTTGCATAACTTTAACTATACAGGTTAAAATTATTGTAAAATATACTGGTTGCGTAGTTTCACAGCGGTTTGTGGTGCGCGGTGGTTGCGTTGTTACTACGCCACGCTCGAAGCAAGAGAACCAACATTTTGTATGATTAATTGCGACTCCATTGTTTTATGTTTATTAATCCACTCGATCGGTGTCACTCTAGCTTCAAGGTGTACAAGGTATACCGGTGTGTCATTACTATTCTGCGTATTTCTTTTTACTCGCACCACTATCCGACACATAGTTATTACCTTATAAACTAAATAGAGTTACGATGTCCTACAAAAGGTGACATTGTTCTTATATCTTCACCTTGGAGGCTGGCAACTTCCTCTTTTCTATCTCACACAGTTAAATATAGTGCCCCACCTACCTCTTTCGCCCATTTTCCAGCAGTTGGCGGCTTAGCATTGCAGCTATCTCTTTCAATTATCTACAGTTAGGGTTAGGTATTTTATTACTTATTTCATTTAGAAAATCAGGTACGGGAAGACTGCCACAGATGCAGATGTTCCTAAAGCGATTCTATCTCAAAATCCAGTGCAGCTCATTCGTCTCCATGACTCGCAAATATTGCATGCAACGCTCAAGAATACGTCAAGTACGAGCTAGACAATATGGCTCCATTGCTTCCAACAGTTCTGCAACATTTTGCGCGCGAATTGCGATTTTGGCATCTACACTGCTTGTTCATCAGTATGTATAAGTATAAGATCTTTCATCATGCGAGGATCGATCCGAACCCACTGAGCGCATTTGTGAACGGTAAGTGATTGCATATACCCCTACGTCACAAGGTCACATCTAACCTACTCTGATTATTTTGGTGGGTAGTTGAGTAAACATCTGGTTTAAAACAGCTGTTAAAGTTATTTTAAATAAAATAGTTTAAATATAGTTTTAATATATTTAATGACATATAAACATAGCTGAGGTTGAATACCTGCCAGTCTAGTGTTATCTCCACATATACACAACATTAATAGCACTAACACAATCACACGCTGCAGCATGGAATCCTCTATCCATAATATTCAACAATACTTTGAGGAAAGGATGGCCAAGTTCGAAGCGGTTCTCCTCAAGAAGAGCTCTACTGGTACGGGCGGCTTGGCAGAAGAATTTGTGGCTTTCAAGGACTTCATAATCCAGACACTTAAGTACTTTTCGCAACAGTTGGAGTCTGTCGCCCGCACTGTGGACAGTATGGAGACACGCAGCCGTCGAAATATGATTCTCCTGCACGGCGTTGAAGAGGAGAAGAGTCAAGAAACAGCTGAGATGGTCGTCCAAGTGGTGAAGCAACGGCTGAAGTTTGATACATTCACTACGGAAGATATCAAACGTTGTCATCGAATGGGCCGTCTCCAACCAAATAAGCCTAGACCTATTCTCGTCAAGTTCCGGAGCACATCAGTTCGAGACAGCATATGGTTCGCCAAAACTAAGTTGAAGGGGTCCGGAGTAACGCTGTCTGAGTTTTTGACCCGAACGCGGCATGTGGCGTTCATGGCAGCGCGGGAGAAGTTTGGCGTGACGAAGTGCTGGACCAGAGAGGGCTCGGTATTCGTCCTTGGCGCGGATGGTCGTCGGCATCGGGTGCTGTGCTTGGGCGACCTCAACAAAATTAAAGTCGCAGACCCAGAGAAACCTGTGGGGAAGGTTGCTGCTGCGAAAACCAAGCGGACGGCGGCTTCGAAAAAATAGGTTTCTTGTTTGTTTGTTTTTGCGACTGGGTGAATTTATATTATCTTCTCTACCTTCTTCATAACATAAAATTGTATTTAGTTTTAACTTTCACAGTATTTTTCACTTCGACGTATCATATGTCAGTTATGTCACTTGCTTGACGTACTACTGCCAATCTGAATCATTGGTATTTTATCCTCAGCCTATGTCAAATATTATTTTGTTTTATATATACTTTTTTTATATTTTACTTATTTAACAAATTCACCTGGTTCAAATTTTATTACGCATTTTAATTGTTTTTTTCTCTTTGTTTCTTTCTTCTATAAAGCTATGTAGTGTTATTTACAATACTCTTCTTGTAACACGCAACTGGCGGGTGGACTGACTTTACACCGTTTTACAATATATTTTTATTTAAGTAAGTATTCTATATAATATAAATATATAACGTTTTATTGTATTGATATAGTTAATTAATTATATATTATAGATATATTGTTATTTAATATAGTCGATGTATTATGTTAGATACAAATAGTGACGATGACAGCTTTTTAACTGCTAGTAGTCTCAATGACAGTTTTACTAGTTTGCCTTCACTTGCAGACATTCTTCAGTCTCAGTTCTCTGACGTCGCAGGGAACTTTAATGTAGTCCATATAAATGCCCAAAGTATTCCAGCTCATTTCCCTGATATGCTGGCAACCTTTGACTGTAGGAACATTCATGCTATTCTCGTTTCAGAATCATGGCTCAAGCCATGTCTCCCATCAACTTCATATTCTCTTCCGGGGTACCACCTAATAAGAAATGATCGCGCGGTTGGTGGTGGTGGCGGTGTTGCTATATACCTACGTGCTCAAATTCCGTACCGAATAGTTAGCATCTCGCCGCAACCACCACCCTCGAATGCCGGCGAGCATCTATTCTTAGAAGTGGAACTAAATCGTGCTAAAGTTCTTCTAGGTGTTTATTATTCCCCTTCGTTACGTATAAATTTTTTCCCTTCTTTTGAACACATCCTAGAAACTTTGGTACCTTCTTACAGTCACACAATTATAATGGGTGATTTTAACACCTGCCTCTTAAAACAGGATAATCGTTCCACCACATTTAGGCGTATTTTAAATTCTTGCAATTTATCTATTCTTCCTCTTCATGCTACACACCATTTCCCAAACTCTGTACCTTCTCTTCTTGACCTCATTTTTGTTTCTTCCCCTACTTTTGTATCCAAACATGGTCAGTGCTCTGCAGACAGTTTCTCTTACCATGATTTAATCTATCTTTCATATAAAATACGTCCACCAAAGGCAAAACCGAGAATTATTATGCAACGCAACTTCGGTGGGATGGACATTGTAAAGCTCTGCGCAGATGCCCGTAGTATAGATTGGTCTCCTTTGTACACATCAGACTGTGTAGATATCAAAGTCAATATGTTTACAGACAAATTAACTCAGCTCTACGATGTGCATGCACCAATCCGTGCCATTAAATTAAAACACCTACCTGCACCTTGGCTTACTGACGAAATCAAAATACTTATGTCAAAGAAAGCGGCTGCCAAGGCGAAGTACAAATGCAGTCCAAACCCTGTGAATTTGGAAAAATACATACGTGCCAGAAATCTCTGCAATAAGGTGTGTAGGAAAGCACAACGCCAGCATATTCACAACTCGGTTGAAAACGGAGATCCAGTTAAAATTTGGAAATTTCTTAGAACACTGGGAGTTGGTAAGTCGCGCAATGACGCAATCCCCAAAGATATAAATATAGATTCGCTTAACGCACATTTCTCTGCTTCGTCCAACTTTGATGGGACAAGAAAAACTAACACGTTACAAGATCTTTCACGTATCCCAACTCCCAGCTACTCACCTTTTGTTTTCGAGCAATTTTCCGGTTGTGATGTTAAAAAGAGCATAATTTCTATCTCATCCAATGCTGTTGGTAATGACTGTATCAGTCGAAATATGATCCTGCCTATCCTAGATGAAATCCTCTCTGTCCTTTGCCATATCCTGAACTACTCAATTACCAGCGGTGTCTTTCCATCCGCGTGGAAAGATGCACAAGTAGTACCGATCCCTAAAAAATCCAAACCCTGTTCCTTTACTGATTTCCGTCCTATATCCATACTTCCATTCCTCTCCAAAGTCCTTGAGCGTCTTGTACATACACAACTCTGTACTTTCCTTTCCAAGAATGCTCTCCTGAATCCATTCCAATCTGGTTTTCGTCCTGGTCATAGTACTACTACAGCATTGGTTCATATCACTGATGAGATAAGGCTAGGCATGGATGGTGGAAAACTCACGCTTTTGTCCCTACTTGATTTTAGCAACGCATTTAACACCGTGGATTTCCACATCCTGCTTGCCATACTCCGCTCTATTAACATATCTCCAACGGTAATTGACTGGTTTCATAGTTACCTGTTTGGACGCCGACAGCGTATACGCGTTGATGAGTCGTACTCGTCATGGTGTAGCACAACTGTCGGTGTACCGCAGGGTGGCGTGCTATCTCCATTACTATTCGCAATTTTCATAAATTCTATCTCTAAGCACTTACTTTCGTCCTACCACCTTTACGCAGATGATTTACAGATATACTCACAGGCACCACTAGAAGCGATTTCAGAGGCGTTCTCTAATATAAACTTTGACCTGGCGCAAATTTGTACGTGGAGTAAAAATTATGGCCTTAAAGTAAACCCATCTAAAACACAAATTATTCTGATTGGCAGTTCCAGAATGATCTCCAAGGTCAACTGGCCGCAGTTACCTGAGATTCAGTTCGACGGTAAAATATTAACAATCTCAGATAACGTAAAAAACCTGGGCATCTATCTAGATAAAACTTTATCTTGGGGATGTCAAATACAGGAGACAAGTCGAAAGCTGTTTGCCTCAGCTGGGTCATTACGTAGGCTACGGAACTTTCTTCCCACAACCACCAAGATTGCGCTTGCACAATCCTTGCTTCTCCCAATACTCGATTATGCCGATGTCAGCTATCTTGATCTTAATGAGGACCAACTTGACAAACTTGAGCGTCTCCAAAACTTCTGTATAAGATTCATTTTTGGTTTACGCAAATATGATCATGTATCTGAATTTCGATCCAGACTCAAGTGGCTCCCAATTCGTCTTCGCCGGAATACTCATATTCTTATGCTACTGTATAATGTGCTGTTTAATCCTAATAGCCCCATGTATCTCAAAGAACGTTTTAAGTTCCTTCATGACACACATTCAAGGACCTTGAGGTCGTCGGTGGATATGAGACTGCAGATGCCGACACATTCCACAAACTTCTACGATAAATCCTTTGCTGTTCAGGCTGTACGTTTGTGGAATGCACTGCCAATTGAGATTAAGCAAGCAAAATCACTTAATATATTTAAAGACGCATTAAAGAAGCACTACTTGTCATTATAATCGAAATTGATATCATTATATGTATATGTATATATTATATAGCTATGTATTATATGTATTGTATGTATGTATAATTATATATGTATTATATGTATTGTTAGTATGTATATTACGTATTATTTGTACCTATGTATAGGTAATATATACCTACTCATCTATGTACATTATATTTAAATAACTATTAGTGTCCATATATTATATATGATCACTACACCATCAAACTTCTCTTTTTCAGTCTGTCCATCCTAAGGTTGCCTGGAAGAGATCGCACTTTGCGATAAGGCCGCCTTTGTGCATTTACTATTTGTATACCTACATATAAGTTATTATACCTAATTTGTACCAACTGTATTTGCACAATAAAGATTTATCTATCTATCTATCTACTCTCCACCCAAGCTGTAGGCCTCTAATGTTATGTTTTCGAATTTATAGACTTTAAACTCAATAAGATTTAATTTCAGTTATGAAATCTTGATATTTGAACTTTAAGGACGGCCCTTTTTCATTGTTCTTTGAATAAATGCTCGGATACGTAGAAAATTGCCAATGAAAATATGATTCTCAAATTTTCACAAGCTTTTCTCCGCAAATGCTACTTTGACTCCAGCTGTGCATAAAGTACCTACTAGCCACATAACTGCCCACTGCATTTAAATTGAATGATGGACAAACTTCGTGTAGGTGCTAAGTATTTAAGTATGTTCTAGAAGGTGGAACGTGTGCTCGTCTTGTTCCTATTTCATTAAACTATTAAAGTATCATTCGACCTTATGGCTGCATAGGCCAAAATAGTCTCTTTATGTAATTGCTGATCCAGATGCGGCATTTAATGCCTAATATCTGATTTAAGATGGCACCTGAGACCACTAGTCATATTTTATCATTTACACAGCACGATATCATTTTGTCTCAAGTAGGCACAAACATCTCCTACGTATTCCTCGCCATGTCTTTATAACCAACTACCACGCGATAGCCTTTGTCTATACATATACCTAATATTAAAAATAAAGTTTCTTTCTTCCCATCTGTCCGTATGAACGCGATAAACTCTAAAAACGACTGACAGAATTGTTGTACGGTATTCACCAATAGATAGAATGAATCCTAGGGTAATTGACGAGGTCAGACCTCCATTGGTTATAAGGCAGGGATAGACTTGTGGAGATAGGTACCAACCCAACAGACTACCATGCAAGGGTATCGGGTACGAATCTACGTCGCGTAACGGTCGAACTTTCGAAACAAAATAACAACCTAACTGTCGGTCCCAGTTTTCATGAAGATCTTTGACAATTAGTTACGAGGTGTCAGTAGTTTACCTGTACCATGAAATAAACTGATACTGGTCTAAACCATGGTATATCGCGATCCCTTTGGGTTACGGAGGTCAGACGGCAGTCACTTTGTCGAACAAAGCTGATATTCTGTCATATTTGATATTTAAAAATCTGCTTACTCTCCGGGGCCTGCTTACTAGTCAGTAAGCAGGCACCGGGTTCCAAGGCGTATAACTCTAAGATGCAACCCGGATAACGCTCGGACGATGGTGATGATGGTTGCGTTATACTAATTAATTTTAGACAATTTCTTACATCTCTCTGAAATATGTTGGTTGAAAATAACTTTTTCTGATTTACTTTTATTTTAATTATAAATCATGAGATGCAAAAAATATCTATGAAATTAAAAGATTGCCGTCTATAGTACTATGTTATAACCGAGAGGACATGTAACTGTAGTCATACGTTTTTTAAAGCTTTTTCTTAATCCCATTTCAACTGGACAGTACACAATGACATTTAACGATCGGTTGGATAGCGCGGGTTGGGATCACTAATACTACGAACATATTTCGTTTCATCCTACATATATGATTTCAACAGTGTCGACTGTAAAATTTACAGATAAGCAGGAGCAGTCTGTAGGACAGGTATGCCGCGCAACTTAAACGTCACGAGTCTAATGCCATGGTGTAATAAAAGCAAAAATATCATAACCGAAACACGAAAGAAATAGTCTAGTCATCATTCAAACTCAAGTTTTTACAACCTCGACAACGAATTTGTTTCAACGACAATTGAATCTACCGCAAATATTAGCGCATTTATTTCACAGAAGCACCCTTATATCCTTATATTATTATATTATATTATTACACGCGACAGAAGGGTATAATAATATATACCCTTATATTATTATACCCTTCTGTTGCGACAGTAAGTCGCGACAGTAAGTCGCGACAGATAGTTTGTGCGGGCCTTTATGGTATTAGATCGGTATATTGTCAATCGCTTCAGTTGGCGGGTGGTGCAGAGGTTATTTAATAATCAGTCAATATCGTGCATGTTATTATTAGCATTTCTTTATTTTTAAGTTAGTCTATTATTATTATATTTATATATAAATATATTTACATATTATTATTAATTTATGTCCATGTCCGATGATAATTCTTTTCTATCTGCATGTGATTCAGATGATTTATGTGCTGATGATAGCTTCTGTACAGTTGATGACAACCAGTCCCTACATGACATCCTACACGAGCAGTTTAATCAGAAAGCAAATAATTTACTAAACGTGTGTCATATAAATGCACAAAGTGTTCCAGGTCATTACAACGAACTTTTAGCGACATTTACCGACACTAACGTCCATGCCATCCTGATCTCTGAGAGCTGGCTCAAACCTCACCTCCTATCTACTTTATACCCTCTTTCCGGTTTTGTCTTAATCCGGAACGACCGGATTGACAGGCGCGGTGGAGGCGTTGCTGTTTATCTCCGTAGCAATTTATCTTTTAAAATTCTAACTTCTTCTCAAAACTCTACTTCTGCGGAGTATCTTTTTCTAGAGGTTTGGGTCAGGGGAACTAAATTGGTTCTTGGAGTAGTATACTGTCCTCCTTCTGTCAATTACTTCACCGATTTGGAATCGGTTTTAGAATCGTTAGGTTCCGAGTACGCACATCACATCATCATGGGCAATTTCAACACCGACCTTCTGTCCCATCTTTCATCTCGCTCCCTCAAGCTTACCTACATCATCGAGTCTGCCAGCCTCCACGTTTTGCCTCTAAATGCCACTCATCACAATCCTAACGGGGAGGACACCTGGTTAGACTTAATCCTCACCTCTACTCCTACCCTGGTCCGCTCTCATGGTCAGCATCCCGCTCCTGGCTTCTCCCGTCATGACCTTGTCTTCCTCTCGTATGTCCTGAAACCTCCTAAACCCTGTCCTAAAGTTCTGTACTTGCGTTGTTTTGGGCGCATGGACGTTGAAAAGTTGAGGTTGGATGCTGCGGAAATCAACTGGAAACCACTGACATCGGCCATCACTATCGATGACAAAGTAGACATTTTCAACAACACGATTAAGAGATTGTTCGATGTGCATGCTCCCATTAGAAAAGTCAAATTGAAGCGTCCACCTGCACCTTGGATGACCGAGGGTATCCGGATGGCGATGCGACGCAGAGACCGAGCATTTCGTAGATATAAAAAGGATCGGTGTGATGACAATTGGTCTCTCTTCAAGACAGCAAGGAACAGGTGCAATCAGATGGTACGCAATGCTAAACGCCGATATATTCACGAAAACATTACTAACTCATCCCCCACCAATGTATGGCAGTTTTTAAGATCACTAGGAATTGGTAAACCTCACGAACAAGTGGTTCTGCCGGCGACTATTAGTTTGGACGACATCAATCGTCACTTTACTACCGCTATCACTTTAGACAACCAAACTAAATGTCAAACCATGGCCCACTTGGACGGTTTACCTCGCCTGAACATAAATTCTTTCTCCTTTTCTCCTTTATCATCAGGTGAGGTCAAAAAGACTATCCTTTCTATTAAGTCCAAAGCCGTGGGTTGCGATGACATTAGTCGTCGCATGATCACGGTTATCCTTGAGCAAATTTTACCTGTAATTACCCATATCCTGAACTTTTCCCTTGATATAGGTAAATTTCCCTACTTATGGCGTAAAGCTTATGTCCGTCCTTTACCTAAAATATCCAATCCCACTCTGTTAACATATTTCCGGCCCATATCCATTCTTCCTTTTCTATCCAAGGTACTTGAGTCGTGCGTCCAGAGACAGTTGTCCGGGTTTGTTTACCACAACAACATCCTGTCACCACTTCAATCTGGATTCAGACCTGGACATAGTACTCTCTCCGCATTGCTCAAGGTGACTGGCGATGTGAGGGCGGGGGTGGAGGAAACCAAGGTTACAGTATTGATCTTGGTGGACTTCTCAAACGCCTTCAACAACGTCAGTCACGACCTCCTTCTTTCAATCCTTTCCCATCTAATGATCTCACCTATGGCACTGGAATGGTTCTCTTCTTATCTTCGTGGACGCCAGCAGTCAGTACGGGTTGATGAAACCTCATCGATATGGTGTGATTTGTACTCTGGTGTTCCTCAAGGCGGAATACTTTCGCCTCTTCTGTTCTCATTATTTATTAATCTCCTTACCCATGAACTTCATTGTGCGTATCATCTGTATGCCGATGATCTCTAGCTTTACACACAATCCAAGGTGGAAAATCTACGTTCTGCAATAGGGGCAATAAACCAAGATCTTAATGCTATCAAGGATTGGTCGAAACGGTTTGGATTGGCAGTGAACCCTTTTTTTTTTTTTTTTTGGTGTCGGGTTGGAAAATCCTCATGGAGTCCCTTCGCCCTGAGGGGAAGGACGAAGGGGACTGTCAGACTCTTACTGACTAAAAACCAACCCGTGTTCCTCACGTACCCGTGTGTCGGAGAGTCGGGTATCGCTGAAGCATGCCTCGCTACCCGCCGACGGGTATTGGCCCGCCAGATGGTCAGGCGGGCCCCGAACAAAACCCCCTTGGCGGCGGATGAAGGTGTTGGGCTCCGCCGCCAAAACACTCAGCGGCCGCAGAGGATAGGGAGGACGGCAACGCAACACCGCATCTCCTCTTCCTCTGCGGCCCCACCGCGACGCATCGAATGGTGCGCCCCCATTTGGTCGCGGGAGATAGGGCGCGCGGCAACGCAACACCGACACGCCTCTCCTCCCGCGACCGCACCCGACTGCGAGGGACAGACAGAACTGTCCCCCGCACCCGCACCGTTGGACGCATCCTGCGCAGGCCCCTCCAAGCCCACGCGGAGCGTCCCCTCCTGGATCCCTCTTAGCTTCACCGCGGGTGAGCAATCCACGGTTACTGAGCCCCCCCACCACGACAAGGTGGAGATCCCACGGGGGGGTTGGCAGTGAACCCTGCTAAATGTCAGGCTATTCTAGTTGGCAGTTCCCGTATATTGAACAGGGTTGACTTGCAGGCACTACCAGATGTAATTTTTGACGGGCAAATTATCCCGTTTAGTTCTAGCGTCAAGGATCTTGGTTTATATATTAACGCCCACCTTGATTGGCGTACTCAAGTGGCAAATGTCAGTCGTAAAGTCATTGGTGCCTTACGTTCACTGTATCGTTTGAAGAACTTTCTGCCGGTCAAGACTAAGACAATGTTAGTACAGACTTTAATATTTCCTATAATTGACTATGGTGATGTGTGCTATCTCGACCTTAATGCAGATCAGCTCAACAAGCTCGACCGCCTTCTCAATAATTGCATTAGATTCGTTTTCAATCTCCGCAAATATGATCATATTACTGAGTACCGGTTAAAGCTACGATGGTTACCCATTCGCCAACGCCGTAGCCTACGTACTCTGTGTACTCTTTATTCTTTATTGCACTCCCCAAATGCGCCTGTGTATTTAACTCCTCATTTTCAATTTCTTTGTAATACACATGAAAAAAATTTTCGTTCCTCAAATAACCTTCTTCTCCTCTGTCCTTCTCACAGTTCTAGCCTTGTACATTCTTCGTTTAATATGCAATCTATCCTTCTCTGGAATGCTCTCCCTCTCGATATCAGGATGTCCACTAGCCGTTTTGTGTTTAAAACCAGAGTTCGCCAGACCTATATAGACGAACAAACTGAATCATCATAGGATTATAATTTATCTATATATATATATATATCTATATATATATATATATATATATATATATATATATATATATATATATATATGTATGTATGTATGTATTAATCAGGTTTCTGTCTTGCTTTTAATGTAAATTTATGAATTGCACCTATTACAAATATCTCTGCATCACCCAAAGGTTGACTGGTAGATAATGCCTACGGCATTAAGTCCGCCTCTGTACTATTTATGTGCACAAAGTTTATAAATAAAAAAATAAAAAATAAGAAGCAACGGAGCAATCACGGCGAAATACAGACAATTTAGATCTTACAGCACTTATACCATAAATAGAAAAATATTGCTGATATAGTGGTATATTTGATTGGAATACTATCATAAGCAGAATTGACCGCACCGAGTCAATGGGCTAATGAGTTTTCCGCGTTAACGGTAAAAGGATATCGCTTCGCAAACCCGCTGAGAGAACGCGATCATAACTGAGAAATGAACTCTCGCTCTTATTACGTAGCTTCGATCACGGATACTGATCCGTAAGTACTGACTTACACCGAAGATTTTCCTTTTAATTATGTACTTGTAGCCTTTTAATGCGACTTCGTTCGTGTGATTTTATTTTTACTTATTGCCCTTAATACAGTTGTTGTAATTTATTTTTTGGTTAAAGTTTAATTTTTATTTTGTATGTAACAAAGCTGCAGCTGCAAGTATATTATTTATTTGGGTAAAACAAATCTGCACTCATAATTATAATTCCGTCACTAGGAAGTTTTCCAACTTGAAACAACAGACCAATATAAGCAGGCTTCAATCAACTGTTTGTAAAACCGTGTGATTGACAAACACAACGCATTAAGCATTTTTAGGGTTTAATCGTTTGATCTGGTCCATTCATTCGCGTTATTTGAGCACTTATACCAAGACAGTCATCATCATCGTCCTCGCGTTATCCTGGTTACAGCCAAGACTTGGAGCTTCAGCTCCGCTTACTAGTCTTATCAGATATGAAACACTCCTCAGACCGGTGGCAATATCAACATAAAATTCATGAACTATTTACCATGTTCACTTAAGAGCTATTTTCCAAACAACAACCTTCGCTAAAACAGCATAATTTTCACCGACAAAGCGAACGTAAGCAACACGAGCGTTCCTAATGGGTAAAACCTCGAGTTCTGCCAGTGTAACACAAAATTGGTTTGCACTATGTTCTCCCGTAGTTGGCGGTCGTGCGTGAGCGCTAACTGATACGCTTCAGAACAAATAGGTTCTATTTGCCTGCTGTCTGTCGCACCGGATGTGGTTCCAACCACCTACTATCGAACATTCTTAATTTCATGCCCCGTTTGTTCCCTCACACGCTCGCACTAAAATCAGGTTGGTAGTTGTTTTGCGAAATTCTGTTAGTGTGTCTCTGTATTCAAATAGTGATAAAACGGAATGGTCTTTGATTATTGATCCTTGCAGATGACATTGAGCTCTTCTTATATTAACCTACTTATTTTTGTGCTTATAGGCATTTTTAGACTCGTTCCAAAGATAAACAAATTGAAACCTACACATAACACAAATATTATTATGTATTAGGAGACGTAAGTTTTAGTAGGTACAAATCGCGAAAGTTTAAGGAATATAAAGACAAAAAGAGATTTAAATAGATTGTCGCAAGCTGATTTGTTAGCTTAGTGCATGCGCAATAAATTACTCTTTTTAGATAATGTAATACCTAAATACGGATAAAAAGCTAATCCGATTGACCAAATTACGACTGAAACTGGAAATAATAACTGCATATAACCGTATCCGTCTCGAATAAAAGTCAGAACCGCACATAAACGAAACCAAATATTTAAAATAACCGATCAATGACAAAAAACTTATAGCAGCTTAATAACAATCGTAAAGAGCTTCAAAAAACTTTTGAATGCAGTTTATGCGCATTGAACGGCGTGACTTGGCTTGTTTAATATCGCCGATCCACGCAAATCCAAACGTTGACAGTCCGTTGATGTGTATCCATAGAGCGTTTCAGACTAGCGTTTTATACGCGCGTATACGGTCGTTTCAGCATACGCGCTTATACGGGCGCTACATTACGCGCTTCGAAAACCCGGACTCGCGTAAACGGGGATATTTCGGCGTGTTCGCACGATACCGTCTCTCGCGGCTCGCGCTTATACGAGCTTAGAAGCGCGTCAACGCTCATACGAGTTGCTCGTGTGCCAAAAGGCGCGTCTATATGCATCTACATGCGCTTCCAAAAACGAGGTTATATGCGCGTATAAAACGCTAGTCTGAAACCGCCCATAGACGCAAAGCCTCTGGTGTTGCCAGTGTGACTGTTTAATCCGGCGCCAGAACGTCACGCATCATCAACTTTTGTACACGCGAGTTTTATTAGACCGCTCATATCACGTGCGATGCATGTTGGCTGTATAAGCTGTAGTTATAGCCTGTTACATTATAATTTTAATTGTTGATTTAGTGTTCAAGACGTGGCTAGTGAAATAAAGCACGGCGCTGGTAGAATTCTATTTATCTATGTCATGCAAATGCCGTTTATAAAATTGAGGTATTTTTTCAGAGTTCTTTATATCGTACTAGAAACCTTGAGAAAATTGGAACTTGGGTATACCAAGATACAAACCGAAATTGATGTCAATAATTTTATAATTGAATTTTATTGATATTAAGTAACCGAATATTGGCGACCGGTTGGCGCAGCGGGAGTGTAAGCGACTGCTACGCCGAAGGTCGCGGGTTCGATTCCCGCTCAAGTCAAACATTTGTGTGCATGAACATGGATGTTTGTCTTGGTCTGGGTGTTTCTATGTATAATATGTATGTATTTACAAAAAAAAAAAAAGTATATATGTATGTTTATCCATTATCTAGTACCCATAACACAAGCTCTGCTTAGCTTGGGACTAGATGGTGATGTGTGTATGTGGTAGAATATTATTATTATTATTATTATTATTATTGATTGATTGATTATTATTTATTGTACACCTTACAAACAGTTACATTATAGAACAAAAGATATACAAAACACAAACAGAATGTACAAATGGCGGCCTTATCGCTTAAACCAATCTCTGCCAGGCAACCTTAGGATGGACAGATGGTAAATAAGTCTAGTGCGATAAATGGTGTAGTTTAAAGACAACAAGAATGGTATACAAGTAGTTCATAGATATACAGAAACATATATACATACACACATACATATACCTACATACACATATACATATACGACATACACATATAAATAGGTATAAATAATATAAACATATTATATAATACATACTATAACTACAATGAAAGATGTAATATGGATGGAAGATAGTGCGTTTTTAACAAACCTTGAAATATACTAGGTGATTTTGCTCTACGAATATCTAGGGGCAATGCATTCTACAGGCGCACAGCTTGTACAGTAAAAGATTTGTCAAAATAATTAGTGGATGCATTGGCATCTCCAGCCTCAAGTCCACAGACGACCTCAAGGACCTTGAATATGTGTCATGAAGGAACTTAAAACGTTCTTTAAGATAAAAGGGACTATTGGGATTAACCAGGATATTATACAGTAACGTAAGAATATGAGTATTTCTGCGAAGGCGAATTCCGATTCGCCTTTTGCAGAAATACTCCACTTGAGCCTGTTGTGGAATTCTGGAATATGATCATATTTGCGTAAACCAAATACAAAACGTATTGTAACGGGTTCTGGTATCCAAACGCAGAAAAGAGGTTCTAGATGCGTTTATTGCCGAGTATTGTCTCACTTCCCTTGCACGAGTATGACCGACCAACAACACGACACTGGCCTGAACACTAAGGCTGCAGTCTCCCACGCTGTTCCCTCCGGTAGTGTGTAGGCAGGCTGCTCGAAGGCTGCGCGTAGCGGTAGATCCTCGCAGGCCGTTGGTTCAGCTGGCAGACGCCGGCGGTGCGAGTACGATGAGCAGGGCAGGCCAGACTCTTCGGCAGAGGTGACGCCGAAGGCGATGCAGGAAAGTGTAGCGGTCTAGGAGCGTAGCCGGAGTCTTAAGGTGAACCTGGAACCTGAAGGAAAGCAGCATTAGGAGAGCCACAACCAATAGAGTCAGGCACGCGGCGTCAGCCGGCCTCAGCTAGCAGGTAGAGAGATGGGCAGTACGCTAACGCAGTAAATGTAGTGCTTACCCGTAGCTGGGACCAGGATACACGTAGATACGACGTAGGGTCAGTAAGTACGCTTAGTTATAGTAGGTAGGTAGTAGAAGCGACGTTAGAGTAGCGGTGCCGGCCTCTCTGTCGGCCCCTTTATATACCGGGCCCTCCATCAGAGTTCGTGTCGGCGCATAACCAAATATGGGCAAAACTCACGAGCGCGGACGATGACCTTCTCTGATTGGCCGAGCGTATGGACGGTATTATGACGTACACTCGGTAGGTACCGGTCATACGTTACAGTATGCAGAAGTTTTGGAGACGCTTAAGTTTGTTCAGTTGCTCCTCTGTGGGGTCAAGATAGCTGACATCAGCGTAGTCAAGGATCGTCAGAAGCAAAGACTGTGCAAGTGCAACTTTAGTAGCAGTTGGAAGGAAATTGCGTAATTTTCGTTTTGATGCGGCTGAAGCAAACAGTTTTCGACTTGTTTCTTGTATCTGAAGTTGCCTAGATATTGTTTCATCTATATGAATACCCAAGTTTTTAACGGTTTTCCTAAATGAGAGGTCTTTGCCTTTAAAACTGATTCGTGGTAGATCAGACCAGACAATTTTAGCCAACATTCTTGGGCTGCCAATAACAATCAGTTGGGTTTTTTCAGGGTTCACTACGAGTCCATACTTCTGAGTCCATTCACAGATCCGCTCGAGGTCCGCGTTAATAGTCTTACAGGCTTCTGCTAGCTTGTCAAAGGGAGCTTGCGTGTAAATTTGTAAATCATCTGCGTAAAGGTGGTAGGATGAAACTAATTGGTTTGAAATAGCATTAATAAATATTGCGAAGAGTAATGAGGATAGCATGCCACCCTGTGGTACACCTGCATTCGTGTTAGACCAAGTGAAATAAGTATCGTTAACGCGGACACGTTGCCGGCGACCAAACAGGTAACTTTGAAACCAGTCAATTACCGATGGAGATATGTTAAGAGAGCCGAGGATGCCAAGCATGATGTGGAAATCCAGTGTTGAATGCATTACTGAAGTCAAGTAACGAGAGCACCGTTAGATTGCCACTGTCCATCCTTTGCCTTATGTCATCTGTAACGCAAACTAAAGCCGTGGTGGTACTGTGTCCAGGTCGGAAACCTGATTGGTATGGATTAAAGAGGGAATTTTCACAAAGGAAGGAACTAAGTTGTTTATGGATGAGACGTTCTAGGACTTTTGATAGAAATGGTAATATGGATATAGAACGGTAATCTGCTAAACTACAAGGTTTAGGTTTTTTAGGCTGGGGAATAATCAGTGCTTCTTTCCACGCTGAGGGAAAGATGCCGCAGGAAATGGACTGATTTAAAATATTCCATAGGACTGGAAGGATTTCGTCAAGGATGGGAAGGATCATTTTGCGGCTTACACAGTCATTACCGATTGCATTAGATGTGATTTCCAGAATGCTCTTCTTAACATCAAAAGCGGTGAATCTGGGGTTGGTAAAGATGAAAGATGCTGTAGAGTGTTACTTTTAATATGTTCATCAAACTTGGACGAGGAAGAGAAATGTATGTTAAGAGAGTCAATATTGACATTATTTGGAATCGATTTTTGCTGTGTCTTACCAACACCCAAAGTTTTGAGAAATTTCCAGACCTTTGCTGGATCACCGTTTTCAACTGACTTATGGATATGTTGGCGTTGTGCTTTCCTACACACCTTGTTACAGTGATTTCTTATAGCCACGTATTTTTCGAGGTTCATTGGAGTTGGTTTATACTTAAATCTTGACTTCGCTGCACTTTTCTTCGCCATGAGCTTTTTAATGTCCTCTGTCAGCGACGGGGCAGGTAAATGTTTGATTCTAATTGCACGAACTGGCGCATGCACGTCATACAACTTAATTAGTTGAGTTGTTAAAATATGGACTTTAATGTTGACGCAATCTGAGGAGAACAATGATTCCCAATCTATATTAGCGGCATCCTCACGAATTTTATCTATTCCACCAAAATTGCGTTACAGTATGATCCTTGGCTTCAGTTTAGGTGGGCGTATATTGTAAGAGAGACAGATGAGGTCATGGTAAGAAAATGCGTCAGCTGAACATTGACCATGCCTATGAACATGATTGGAAGCAGAAACTAGAATAAGGTCGAGAAGAGAAGGAGTAGTATTAGGAAAGTGATGTGTTGCATCGAGATTTAAAATAGTCAAATTGCAGGATTCTGTAACACGTCGTAAAGATGTAGTTCTTGAATCCTGCTTGAGAAGGCAAGTATTAAAATCACCCATAATAATGGTATGATCATGGGAAGGTGTGAGATTTACCAGGATTTGCTCAATTGAAGAAAAATAATTAATATGACACAAAGGAGAATAATATACGCCCAATAAATGTGTTGTATGTTGAAGTTCCACTTCTAAAAAGAGATGCTCGCCAGCATTCGACGGTGGCGGTTGTGATGACGTAGAGACAATCTGATAAGGAATGTAAGTGCGTAAATATATGGCAACACCGCCACCACCGCCGATAATGCGATCATTCCTAATCAGTTGGAAACCTGGAATAAAATAAGAAATTGATGGTAGGCATGGTTTCAATCATGACTCGGATACAAGAATGGCATGTATATTATGGCAGTCTAAGATAGCCAACATATCAGGGAAATGAGCAGGAATACTCTATGCATTTATATGGACTACATTAAAGTGCTTAAACAACAAATCGTAACATTTCCATTTTAAGCTTGGTATCATTTCTTCCTTATTTTCATTGCGTTTTGGGTATACTGAAACATTATAGTAGTAAACAGATCCATTTATATCTAAATACATTTAATCATATTATAAGTGCTAATGTCTGTCGGTATATTACACCATAAAGGGCTGAACAGCTTAATCGATTTTGATTAAACAGAATTAGGTAACAGACGCGGGTCTTGGTCTTAATGAGATTCACGGATACAAAATTCCACCAAACGTAATTATTATCATGGGAAATCTTTAAAAATATTGTAGTTAGACATAATGCCTGTATCCCCGTAGGGGTGGGCAGAGTGTAATATTACACCCACATTTTGCGTGTTACGAATTTGTAGGTCACACGTAATAGGGGGCGAACCTATTGCCGTAATTGGCAGTTTTTCAGACTCCGTGCTGGTATTGAGTACTTATTTGGAAAAACTTAGTGTAACTTTTGCCTGGCCCGGTAATCGAACCCGGAACCTCTTGAAGAGGAAACGCATACGCTATCCACTGACCAGGGCTTGGTTAAACATAACTAATTATATAAAACATCTTTATTATGTTCTTACTTGCAGCATTATCCGATAATAAACTTACACAAACTTTTTTTATTATGCATATCCTCATTAACAGAGTTTTCATTTGGAAAATTAATATAACATCACAACTATGAATAAATTGCCGAAGATACAGTTCGAGAAAACTTGCATCTATTGAGTTCTAGTTTACATCAAAAAGAGTCTTAAAACTCTTCAAGTTTATAGACATGCTATGTCCTGTGGATTGATTCACATGAACAGAATTATCTACGCGTTTTATTCTTACGTGGAGAAGAAGAATAATTGCATAGAACTTTGAATGGTTTGGGACACTTATATGCGTTCTTGTGAATCACACAGAATTTTCATCGTAATCCTAGGGTTCTCCCGGTTAGACACAGGCTTTTTGCATGGGATCCTAGGCTCATAACGAAGTTTCGTTTAATAATGTAAAACTAGCCATAATAAATAAGTAGACACATATAATATCTAGTCTTGCCATAAATATTGTAATAAAGAAAACAATTTTTTTAATTGCTAATAACATTTATTACTTTTACAGTGTGTTAGTTTAAAACATAAATATAAAACAATTTAAAATATAAAAAGCTTATTCGAAGTGGTCTCCATTAGCTGCAATACGTTTAAACGTTAAGGCCAGTTATCAATAGAAGCACGCACTCTTTCCATGTGAAAAATCTTCACTGCCAACCCAATGGATTGTTTTAGGGACTCCAAATTATCATGGCGTTTAGAGCAAGCCATACTCTCTAAAACTGACCATAAACCATAATCAAGCGGATTAAGATCGGGTCTAGACGACGGCCAGTCTTCAGCTCTGATGAAGTCCGAAACGTTCGCTTCCAACCAAGACTGTGAGGACCGAGCTTTATGACCCGGTGCCGAGTCTTGCTTGAAGGACCATACTTGGTTATTGAACATGGTGTTGTTAAGGGGCTTACCTTCTTTACCTTCTCAAAAATGGTATTTTGATACACATTTGTCGATGTTTTGATACCTTTTTCACAAAAACATAGCTCAGTCACTCGTTCATAGCTAACACCCCACCAAACCAATATAATGCTACCAATATAATGTACAAAGGACATTTGTAATACAGAAAAGAGCTATCAGAACAATGCCCCGCCTGAAGCAAACTGAATCATGTAGAGGACACTTCGTGACTCTAAAAATCCTGACGGTTCCATGTCTTTATATTCTGGTCTTATTAGTCAATTTTGTTAAAAATCTGCATAAATTCGAAACCGATGACCAAATACAGATTAGAGAAAGCACTCGAAGAAAAGATATTCCGTCAACAATTCTACAGAGACTTAATGTAGTAAAACATAGCTCTAGAGTCCAATCAGTCTTTCTGTATAGTAAATTACCCGTGGAACTTAAAAGTATATACAGTACTAATTTATTTAAAAGCAAGTTAAAGTCATTGTTATCGAGGAAAGGCTATTATAGCGTTAATGAATTTATACATGACAAACAGCTGGCATAATTAAATTACCTATGTACTTATAATATATTTAAGTTATGAATTAATGACCTAATTAGTTTTTTTTTTAATGTTTTTTATCGTATAATAATAATATGATTATTTAATGTTCTGTGATTATTTATTATTTGAATGCAATATGATGTCTAAAATTGTATTTTATGGAATGTTTTAATTAAGTAGATTAGTGCACCAATTTTCAACACAATTTATATTGTTATGAAATAAATGACTTATGACTTAAACCATCACTGAAGTCGGATAATGGCCACGTTGCACTCTGTCGACTAATTGGGAAGCTTCCTTAGAGCTTTGAGCATAAATACGGTCATTTTGTTGGTTAAAATGTTGCTCAATTGTAATTTTTTTTCATCCGTAAACAAAACTTTTCTGTGACCTCCCTTTGCGTACCGCTTCAGTAGTTGTTTCGATTTTACCACGCTATGCTTTTTTAAATTATCAGTTAAGTCAAGTCAAAATCATTTATTCATCTAGGTCACAAGGTGACGCTTACGAACGTCAAATTTTAAAGTAAATTACTAAATGCTTCTACATTTACATTTACTGCCTCGTTCGCAAAGCAATAGGTAGAACCACGAGAAAGAACGGGCAATAAAACTCGTGGCCACTCTTTTTAATCGCCAGTGTTATGGTACATATTTTGTTTTTGTAAGGAGCTGCAACTGTTTCACATTGTAATTAATTACTTGTAAATAGTAATTAGGAACATACATAATACTTAAATAATTAATGCAGTTACCAAATTAAGTGCTGTAGTAGCCTTCCAGTGTGAATCTTGTGTCACAGGAGCATCCACTTACGTCTTATAATGTAGACAACTCCTGATCATGACCACGATAAGAAATGACCAGTGCGTCTCTTATAGGCTGCAAGTCTTAAGTCATCTTTTAAAATACGCGACATAGTTCTAGGTGCTATCTTCATCTCCCGAGATAACATCTTTTGCTTTCGGACAGGATTTCTTCGAATTCTTTTCCTTACTGCTTTGACCACCTTTTTCGTACGAAAACTACGTGGACGGCCAGGTTTTTTTCTGTCACAATCAGAAGAGGTCTCATTGTACCTATGAATAGCCCGGTACACAAACATTTGACTAATACCAAGTGAATGGAGAGTTTAAAAAAATTGCTTTTGGCTCGATACCTACTTTGTGTAATGCAATTACAGCGATTCGGTTCTCTTTATCACCCCACTCTATTTTAATATCGCAAAATATTGTACAATGTATTGGCGCCAAAACGAGAAAACACAATAAACAATCGTATAAAAATCACAGATTCCAAATTCAAATGTAATTTTTATTTTATTGTAACCAAATTGTAACAGTATTTATGGCCAGACTAGTAGGTATATTATATCATATTCTACTCCTGGCCACGTTATTCCAGCTAACGTGACGACTGCCTCCGTGGTCCAGCGGAAAGCGTATGCAACTGCTGATCAGAGGTCCCGGGTTCGGTTCCCGGGTCGGCAGAAGTGTTACTGGGTTTTCCCAAATTCTCAGTAGCAGCACGGAGTCTGGTGATGAGCCCGGTTACGGCAATAGGCTCGCCCTCTATTACGTGGGGCCTCAAAATTCATAGCGAAATGTGGGTGTAATATTACACGTCTGCCTAACCCTTCGGAGATACAGACGTTAGTCTATTAATAAAAAAATATAAAATAAAAACGTGGCGAAAAGAGGTTATTAAACTCTAAATTATGTTTGTACATGTTAAGTAAAACTTGTCAACAATTGTTAAATTAAGTAAAACTTGTCAACAATTATAATTATTTTTATCAGTTATTTTCAGTTCCTAATAGAGGAACCGGTTCCAATATTATGTACCTACCTAAATATTTATATACACACATATTACATCACACAAACTTTTGACGTGACAACGTCTTATAAATTGGTTTGCCGGGTGACACTTCAAGAAACTGCGTTACGCTCCGCTCACGTTATGCGCTCACAATGAGAGCGAGTGAGAGGCACGCGTCCCGCCTAAGAGCGAGAGAGACAGACATAAAAAGTGAAAGGCACGCGTCTTTCATCCTTCTTCCTACTATACGAATGAATATTCACATTAAAATTATTTTACCACTCAAAGTCGTTGTCACGTAAAACTTTCGCCCGTATATAAATCGACTTTACAGGCAACCAATTTTTTTTAAATGTACATACATCTTTAACATTCGCAACTTTTTCTGTTCGCCGAGACTATACACTTTCAAATATTAAATGCAAACTAGATGGGTTTATCAGATTTCACGAGTATCAAGTAACCATTTTGAGTAAACGAAATACAAGATAGAAAGCTTGTAATTTGTTTTGTGAAACAAATTGCTTTAACTAAGTATCAACGTCGTAAGGAATTAAATAGATAGATAGGGTCATTTTAATGACAGGAGGTCAAATAGATGATAACAGGGCAAATAAACTCGACAGAACAGATTGTGCGGTCGTACTGGCCGCAGAACCAAATGTAGAGCTCTGAAATGGATGCGATTCTCGTAAAGGTCTCCTTTATTACAGTGTTACAATCTCCTTTACACACTTGTCTTTATGCCTCATGATCTTTACTAACTTAAGTGATTAAATAAAGCTAATATTTATTAAGTTAACGTGTAATTTTCTTATAAACATAGTCTGTAAGTAGTATAAAAATATGGCGCGTCACAAATTACCAAATTTTATACCTAGAAGTTAACAAAATTAAAACAAACAATCCAGTATATACAAATGAATCCACAATATAAACAATATGTTAATCACAGGTAGGCAGCAAAACGAAATCACAATAGGATCGGATATAAGAAAAGCGAATTCCCAAACACGATAACATAGAGGGGGAAAACGCTACCGTTAACCATGTGCAATAAAGACTGGCAACAATTTATTTATATGACGCTTCAGGGAGAAGTTAACTCAGGATCCGGGGTTCGCACGAGGTAGAATCAACTTGATGCGTAGCGAAACTGAAATGAGAGAATGGATATGTTGAAGCGAGTGATCACAGCTAATCTACTTATGTCCCGATCAAGCACTAGTAATGCTCTCAGTGTGCGCTGTTCCGACGAACCGAATAGCTGAGCTTATAATGTTCGTGAATTGTTGTATGGATATTACTTTATATCACGTAAATTTTTTATTATTCTATATTCTGTCTGAGGTTAGCCTATGTGTTCTTAATGTATAAACTATATTACTTCAACGATTCAGTTCAAAATCAGTTCAGTCGTTTTTGCCAGAAATATAACCATGCACACAAACTTTTGCTTATTGTACTAGAAGTAAGAGGATAGAAAACATTAATTTACTCATATTCATTAATTCAAAGCACATTGCATTCAGTATTACGTTCGATACTTATTGCCTTCTTGTGAAGTTTATGAATGTATTTTTTTTTTGCTTTGGCTAGCGTAGTTGAAAAGGAGGTGTTACCATTTCTTGTATTATTGTACCCACACTCAAATAGCACTCTTAATGCAAAAGTAAAGAGCTGATGTGCCTTTTATCAATCAGAAAATATCTAACTATTCATTCCACTTACATACTCTGTCTTACGAGTACTTCAAATATTATTACAAGTGCAGAAGGAATGACATGAGCTCAATTGCCCGAATGATGTTACGTTTAATTGAAGCGCTATTACAATCTGTATAATAAAGTAGATGATTCTTTACAGAAAGCAAAACGTACTAGTACTAACAAGCACGGATGAGTTCACAGAAATAGACTAATTTGTAAAAAAAAATGTTTGTTTGATGATTCACTGTGTCATGAAACTCAATAGGCATAGGCGCAGAGGAAGACTCAGCACCATAAAAATATTTAAATACAAAACCCACGGCGGTGTAAACGATACAATAATCAGCAGTTGTCACTACACTGTTTGAATGTAACTTTGAGCTCAAAGTTCATCATGAAATTTAAAATTTTAAATTTTATGATTTTTTTTTATAATGTTACTACTGCGACATATACATCTACCTAATATAGTACGTACATTCAGAGATTTGGTGTAAATGAAACATAAATAATAATGAGCAAAACAAGTTGAGAAACATAAGAGATAAAAATAACGACATTACATTTTAGAAAATCTAATATAAACGTCCTAAAATAGGGCCATACAACAGCTGCAATGAAGAGCTAATTATGTTTTATTACTGCGATATAAATGTTCACACGCCCGTTACCAAAACAACACGCTATATAATATGTACGAATAAAACTCAAAATATCGCCGAAGAGACATTTCTTATGAATCTGACACGCTGAATTCTGAGATTAAATTCATACCCCGAGGTACAATTTGTTCAGAATAACGTCGCATCGTCCACACTCCTACCGAGATGAAAAATGGTAGCAGTATCTCGATTTCACTTGTCAAGCGAACAAAAAGAGTTTTTGCTTCAGCTAGTACTTATTTACTAGAAGCATTGTACGCAGAACTAGCGATAGCCGAGTGTATATACCAACAGACTGCCATGCAGAGGGTATTAGGTTCGAATCCACGGCGCGCACCAATGACTTTTCGGAGTTATGTGCGTATTGAATTGTTAATTATCGCTTGTCCCGTGCCTCGGAGAGCACGTTAAGCCGTCGGTCCCGGTTGTCATGAAGATCTTTGACAGTCGTTACAGGGCGTCAGTACCTTCTAAATAAACTGACACTAGTCTAAACCATGGAATATCGCTATCCCTTCGGGTTGCGGAGGTCAGACAGGCAGTCGCTCCGTGGAAAAGCTAGTATTCAGCCAAATCCGTTTAGACTAGAAAGCGGACCCCAGACTGAAACTGGAATAACGCTAAGAGGAAGAAGAAGATTGTACGCAGAACTACAGATAACGTCCATTAGCCTCTGAATGCTTAGATTCGATACTTAAATATCAGTGCTCACACACAATAACTTGTAGCAATAAATTCTAGAGTGAACTACACTATCTATAAATCATGTCATTAAAATTTAGTGTATAAAACAAGAATGGTTATCAAAAGTATATTTTGTTCACCGAAACAGGGCAAATGAAAAAACAAAACACAATTTTTACGAGTCATAAACAATTTCGCGTGGAAGCCAATGTTAAGCATAAAAACTTCTTCAGTGAGACCGTTACACAATGAAATTAACAATAAGCTCGGTGGAAACAAAGAAAGCACCTAAGTTGATAAATAAAAAATATGTCAAGGGACGAATGTAGGGAAGCGAGTACAAAAATTGAGCCAGTTTCGGACATTTTTGTGGCTTCCTAGCTTTTTGCGTGCGTTGCCGACTCCGCATTAAGTTTTCATTTTTCAACAGTTTCACTGCAGAATTAATTTAATTATGGATTATAACATAGTAGATCCGTAGAAACGCAAGGGCCGGTACTATCACCACGGTACATACACTACATACCAACCAGATGATAACAAATGCAGCCCTTTACGCATATTTATAATTTAGAGTCAATTACAATATTAATTTGGTACAATAAATGTTAGAAAGAGGCGAAGATGCCCCAAAATTGCACTCGTAACTCTGTTATAATTGGTTTGTTTGTAAAATTATACAAACTGTTCTTATCTTATATGATCTCGAGTTTGAATAGATAAGAAGTATTTATCATTGGTTACAAATCACTGGCACGCAAAGAAAACCATCGAGCGACATTACTACTAAATCAAATTAAACCTTCATCAATCTGAAGAAAACTGATCAAAAATTTTAATAGATTATTATTCATAAATTCTTACTTAATATTCATAAACATAAATAATTGTAATAACCCATCGACTCGGCAATTACGTGGTGATATTAAAACT
The DNA here is from genome assembly GCA_944739405.2 of Euclidia mi. Lineage (NCBI taxonomy): Eukaryota > Metazoa > Arthropoda > Insecta > Lepidoptera > Erebidae > Euclidia > Euclidia mi. Next base: position 61,538,653 of record OX123185.2, read on the forward strand.
TAATTAAAATTTGTTTATCACGGCTCGAAAGCGATTAAAAGTTTAAACGAAGCCCCGCTGTCGACTGCCTTACCAGGACGAGTTTATTTACGTGAATAGTGTTTCAGTTCAACACTTGTGCTCCCAACTGACTTCGTGCATCCAACTTTAGGCTTACTTGATTGAATACACGGATTTAATTTGTTTACGACGTTTATAATCATACCAAATTTAATAATAAAATGTGGCGAGAGTTAGTTTTCTATAATATAAAAGGTATCTAATGGTAATATTTAGAAATATTGGCTTTTAAGCTAAGGTACTCAAGTCATATAGTGTGTAGTGTTTTATAGAATTTACCATAATTTTATGAACGAATGATTCGAATAAATCTTTTGGCAGATGTTCTAAGAAATGTAAATTAGATGTTCTAGGAAATGTAAATTCTTCTAAAGTATATCAACTCACTTTAAATCAAATTCAAATATTTAAGTGTGGCTTTACCATGGTTATCGGGGATTGAGCTTGGCAACTTAAAACATGCACATTACAAGTACACCACGTATGCATGTTCGTGCATGCATGAACGTGGTGTACTTGTAATGTGCATGTTTATTTATTATAAGAATTTACATTTCTTAGATTAAATAAATAATAATATATTGCTGAGCAGCTCGTCGCACCAGCTGCTCAGCAGTATATTATTATTTATTTAAATATTTCAGCAAGCAGAGTCACTCATATAATTTTACTAAGCTGATGATACTTTGCACTATGCAGGCAAGCCCGAGATGGACATCTATATCCTACACAAGGTTATGTAATGTTTTTGAACATTGATAACACGTGTCGTCAGCTAGAGTTCCAGCTACTTTGCTGTTTCTTGACTGCCTATTAGGCAGGTAGCAATTTGGTCTGTTTCTTAGCTTTACTTTTTTTATGATAAAACACAATGATGTCTGCTTGCAATAACAAGATGAAAGCCAACGGCGTTAATCAAAGCCTAAATATTTTGAGACGCAATAGAGTGTCTGAGACTTAAACTTTGTTTGGCCCTCGAAAAGCTTACTTTCTTGTACGGAGACCTTTCCCTACAATATACACTCAGGGTTTCCCTTTGCTAAGTTACAAACGTACCTAATCGCTATATTTACGATCTCGATTTTAACCCTCATTCACCTTGCCGAGCCTGGCTTTGGCTATCAGATAGTATAGTATCGAAATGATTAAAGGAAAGTAAAGTTAACAGTGAGACTCTTTTTTGTAAAAATCGTTATGTAGGAGTCAGGCTCGTAATACACTAGCTGGAATGGATTAATATTATAAACATAAAAATAATTTAAGACTTAAAGAACATGTAACGTAATACTCCGTATTGCGTTATAATATCTCGCAGGCGCTTAACGCAGTGGGTGGAGCCAGACTTGCCCGAAGAGCGCTTCGCTAGGAATTATAACCATATATCGTAACAGACCGGCCACAGGCAGTCTGCGACTCATTAGTCTATGCCTATATGTATGACCTTCAACGAATATCGTTTATATACTCTGAGTATGTACGCTACCCTGCTCGACACACTCGATATATTTACCACGCTGTTCACGAGATATTTGTGGAAGATGAACCCGACGCCATCTTGGGACTGAATTCATCATGAATAGTCCTTCCTTCTCCACGAAGCTAGTCAGTGACACCGCGAGTTCCAATGTCCATATCCAAATTGCCTGACTCTCAGCTCAGCACCGCTTCGTTTGCCTAGATTCGCGTTGAAATTTCCCATGACAACGGTTTTATGGTTTTGAAGCCATGTATAGCCCGAGATATGTTGCACTTAGCTTACACATGCACATAGCTTTTACCTCCTCATCGGGGGGTGCGTCGAGGTCGGAGCGTGGACCTTCAACGAATATCGTTTAGATACTCTGAGTATCAGGTACGCTACCCTGCTCGACACAGTCGATATATTTTCCACGCTGTTCACGAGAGATTTGTGGACGATGAACGACGGTGACGACATCACCTTGGGACTGTTGGTCGCCCTCCCGGTAGAAGAGCAAGTTACCAGAATTGAGCACTATCGAGTCCTTACCCTGTCTTTGGACCTCAGATAGGCCTATAATATCTCATCGTAACTTGCTCAGTTCTTCTTCCAGCTCGACAATCTTCTCGTCGGTCCGCAGTGTGGGCGTGTTCAATGTTGCCAGGGCCAGTTGTCCTCGGTGATGGTAGCCGGATCTCTGCCGGAGATTCTTAGCCCCAGGTGCCCCGCCGTTACCATGGCCGCTACCTGAGCCAGGTATAGCGGGGCCACCGGGGACTAGCGGCCGCAAGGGTGTGGCTCATTTTTGGTAGGATTTTGCCGCAATCGCCACGCTTGGAAGACGTATTGGCAATCGCAGTGACGGAAGTCTTTGATACTAGACGCTGCTGCCCGTCTAGTATATTTACATTTACTTCCGCCTTACTTTGGATGGTTTGACCACCATCTTCCAGTTTACTAACTGCACTGGTGGATCCCAGTGGGCGGTGAGGTTATCACATCTCGACGCCAGTGGCAATCTCCCTAATCAATGCTAATATTATAAATGCTTAAATATGATTGTTTGTCATTCTATCACATCGCAACGGAGCAACATAATGGCTTAGCTGTTGTGTATGGTGATAGTTAACAGGCTGGAAACTTATATAGGCTGCTTTTTACCTCGATAACCGAATGCCACGCGAATGGAACCATAAGTAAAATCTAGTATTAAATATATGAAAATGTGTTTGATTATCCATCTTTCACGCAAAAACTACTGAATGGACTTTGGTGAAACTTTGAAGTTTTACCAAACCTTTGAAGTTTAAATATCGAATAGGTAACTCATAGGTTACATTATTTCACGGTAACCTACACCCCTCAGAGAAAGCGCAAACAAAGTTTTAATTGAAGATAAATGTACTTTTTTTTAGATGACAGGACAATGTAAAATCTCAAAAAAGATTATCCACTATAAACACATTTTTACGACTAAACAGTCCCATCCCAATTACTTTCGCAAAGATCGTTCAAATTGGGTTCATATTACGAGCATAGTTAGAGTTAATAAACGAATTGAAACTTTCCAGAATTTTCAGGCGTATTAGTTCTTACTTCATTTGTTAAAATATTATTGGCGATTAAGTTTGGGTATCAAAATACAGTCTCATTTGGAAAAAAGTTTTCTGTATCTTTTTTATCAAATTACGAATAAACTTGAAATAATCTCGACCTTATTTATTTTATTGTAATAGGTTTGTTACCTTGTCATTTTAGTATTGTGACGTATACGATACAGTTTGTCTAGTCGGTAGAGCTATTAATTTGATGATTTAGGAAACCTGTTTCAGGACAATGCATCAACAGATATCCCTTAGAGAAACTTGGTTCAAAATATTTGGACCTCGAATTGCTGACTACTTGCGTGATGAAAAGCTTCCGCAGCAGTATAAGGTCCGCAGATTGCCGTGCAGTGCCCTAAAAATAAAAGGCCCATGACTGTGTACATTTCCAAATCATCCATTCAGCTAAATCAGTCAAATGAATCACTTGCTACGCTTACCATACAATCTCAAAAATACTTGTAAATAAATTCTATATATCATCTATATCTGCTAGAAACTGCACAGGAGCGTTGCAGCGCGCCAATAACTCACAACTTAAACACATAATCAATATAGGAGCAACAAGCAACTGTTGACGTACCCGTGTGATCCTATGGAGACATAGCATAGCAATTTCCTCGCCATAGATAAAACATACAGACATAATAATCCCCTATACGCAACGCAGCTGACAATTATTTTTTACAAATTATACAAAGGATAGTCTCATTAAGTTTGGAACGGTTTCATTTACTCAAAGCACGAAGCTCTTAAAGTATTATTTGATAGAATTTTCACTCTTTATTGAATAACTTTTTCTAATGTAACGGTACTAGAATGTGTTTCACATATTTATGAATAATCAATTTTTTTTAAAAGAAAAATCATACGTGTTAGGCTTGCACGAAAAACAAAATAGGGCAATGTCCATAAATCATATGCCTGTATACAGTAAGTTAGCCCGAGGCCCGGACGCACTCTTTGTTACTACTTTCATTATTTATAAAGCTCAGTAATATCGTGTCCCGCGGAGTTTGTTTTTATAAATAATAAAAAAGAATTAATACAAATTCTGTTCTTATTTAGCTGTCCTAACAGCCTTGGATTATATTTGTTTTGTATAATATTTTTGCATATTTTCTATAACGTTAACGTCGTCTACGTTTGTTATTTGCTGGTCCCCTTGATAGTATGACGCAATCTTGGTTCACAAACATGCTCTGTACTTTCAGTATAATTGTCAAAACTTATTTATTACGTCACTAAAGTAAAATAGAAGATTGTATGACAAGGGAGCAAAATAGTATTTTTACTGCGAGGGCGCTACTTTGAATCACAAGCGAAGCGAAGAATTCTAGAATAGAATCCCGAGCGTAGCGAGGGATTCTAACGTAGAATCCTGAGCCCAGCGAGTGATTCAAAGTACATTGCCCGAGGGAAAAATAATTTGCTCTCGAGTCATATACTCTACTTTTCATCCCCTTTCTATGAGAAAATAAATAATTTTCTGTTCGTGGGTAATAATTTTTGTACGTCATTGTTAGCTTCTGTAGGTATTGTTTCAGGAGTTAAAGCATTCGCTTTCAAAACTCGACGCAGAACTCATTATTTTTGCAAAATTCAATAAAGTATAAAACTATAAACCTACTGATTTCGAGTACAGAGACGTAATTCGCGGCGCGCGCTTTTTTTGTTTTTTGTTAGCGCGGGTCACGCGGTCACGCCCGTGCAGCCAATACCGTAATACGTACCAGCCAGTTATTCATACAATTTGCGTTCGATTTCTATGAATGATATACGTTCCAAATTCAAATCACTTTGCCGCCCCGCTAAAAAGCTCTGAACAGAAAAGAGCTATTTTGCTCCCGCTAAAAGAGGAACAAAGCGACACTTTTCGAATAGAAGGGATGAAAAAGAAATTTCCATAAAGCTACCTGTGGCAGTAATTGGGCCCGCGGTTGTCCAATTTGCCAAACAACGCAACGGATTGGAAAGCGATAGGTCAGTGAAGTGATCAATAGGCTGCTACGCAAAGGATCTCAAATTCATCACAAATGCACTGACTTTTCAAATAAACTACATAATATAATATATATTGTATACTTTTAACTCATCATGTCAGCGTAGAGACATCCATTTCTTGACATTGGGCGATACTTACTAAAATATAGTAAGTACCAACTTGTCATATAATTGCTAAATACTTATAAATTGTATTTTAAAATATCCAAGCTAATGAATAATTTGCTTTAAACCATCATCAAATCATCAAAATTGACACCAAGTCGCATTGTTGCCACTTAAAATCTAAATAAGTTCTTAGCTTTTAAAACTTGAATTTATTCCTCTTTGTATAACATTGGCAGCATGATTTGCTGTATACTATAATACTGACACCAAGTCGCATTGTTACTACTCATAATGTAAAAGAGTTCTTAGCTTTTCAAAACTTGAATTGATAAATCATACTACACATAACATTGGCAGAGACTGTGAGTATTTCAAATAATCATAATCTTTTTACGGCGCTCTTTCTCAATCGCTCCACTCAGGCAACATTGCTCCAACTAAAATACACCTAACATAGAAATATGATTGTTGCATCTAGAATAATGGTGGTTAAATTTGCAGACAATAAGGTGAGCACGCTCTTTTATCCTGACGATTATACGATGGCACGTAGACAGGATCTGTTGCAGATAATACAGCCACTTAGTATTGAGATTCGTTTTAAAGTTTAGCTTGAATATTATTTTGCTTTTGAATATAGTTTTAGAGCGTTTAGTTTTTTTAGTTCATGTTTAAATGGGAATACGTTCTTCTAAGTCCGTGGTAGAGAAAGAGGTACGTTTTTCTGCTTGCTATATTTTTATTGCTTGAATAAGATTCGCTTGCCTAACATTAGGCACTTTAGCTATGGTATCTGATACTGCGAACTGTGCTCGCCACAATTAGACATGCTTGTGTTCTTTAGTTTTTCATACACTTGTTGTGTTTCACGGTTGATACGGAACAAAAGGTTTGCCGCTTTAAATTGAATGTATAAGATATTTAATGCAGTACTTTTTAAAGCCCCTGAGTAGTTAATAACCTACTCAGGGGCAGAAGGCTAAGGGCCCTAAAGATATAGGAATCTGAATCGTCCCAAAACAACGTCGTCGTACAAGGATCACAGTCGTCCAAACCACACTGCTGAATCCGCTACAATAGCTTTTATAATCTATATTTGGTTAAAGAAAATAAATTCTAAAATAATTAGTACGACGATTGAAATTCGGATAACAGGCGGTTTAAAAATATAAGCCCTTTTTCCTAATATATAAGAATTGAATACAAGTAATGTATACACGTCGTTTGTTTGTATTCGTCGAGTACGTCGCTAATGATGTAATTAATCCGTGTTTATCTCCTTTCGTACAAAACAATGTTTGAATGAAACATAGTGTCGCGTTACATTCTGAACTTTTCCTATCATAAACGATCTGACACGATGTTTTCGTTTATTAAGGTTTTTATTAAAGAGATGAGCTTATAACGTTTTGAAATGATCATCTTTTTGCTTAAGGAAACCACTCTTAGTTCTTACACGAATTATTCAAATTACTTAAAAGGAACAACACTGCTTCAATTCATAGTCTTTTAGAAAGTAAATTTTAGATCGTGGTGTGTATGTCGCTAAAAGACCATGAGTCTGCACCTGTAAGTCCAGTTGTGTTCCAGTTTCTTTTTCCAAATCTCACTGTTTTTATATAAATATAATATAAAAACAGTGAGATTTGATCTACGTTTAAGTTTTGTTACAATAACATTTCTTTAAATTTGTTATTTAATTCTCTAATGAACACAAAAACATAACAAATACTAATAATAAACAAAAAGTTTTTTGTACAAAAGAGATTTAAACTCGGCACTGAATTCTCTACCAGCAAACCTTTGAAACATGCCTAAAGTAATTTCGAATTCGAATTTTTTTGTTTTGCGCCGTGTGCTGTAAGCCCGGTTTGAAATTTTGCCTGCGGGTGTTCTGTTGCATTTTTTGTATGATATAAATCAAACATGTAATAATAGCCAAAGAAATAGTAGACTAAAGTAAATATTCATTACTCTTGTACTTACCTTGTAGTTTCATGAGTAAAAGTTTCACATTTTACTCAAGAGAAAAGATTGGTTACTGCTAAACCCTCTCTGAATTATTGTCTCGTGGTAGAAAACAAATATTACAAAATATTGTCAACAATACTAGAAAACCAGACAAAAAAATATTAGAAATCTGCTGTAAAGTCCTTCTACCGATGATATACTTATCCGCTGTGATGAACGCGCCGTTATCTTACAATTGCCGCCCGGTGACACTCGATAGGCCTTATAATGGCCGCCGCCGCCCGATAACATAAACTATTTTTTGTCGACTCGTATGTAACACGAATCTGCTCTGAAGTGATATTTTTCTTAAAGCTAATGAATGACTCGTTCAAGTGTTAGCCAGTGTTCGTTGATATTTGGTTTCTAATTTATTATACTTAGTGTCAAACATTGACGAGCGTTGAAAACACGTTTATATTAACTTTGAACGGATTTATATTAAAAAGTAAATTGATGACATATGTATTTTATGACTTTTATCGACGTAATGGTTATGTCTACATGCGATAAAATAAAATTATCACCACTTTTTAGTAATAAAATAATTTTATCAATGTTCAATTGGCGCGAAATTTTTGCCGACAGCGTGAGCATTTTTTGTGTAACATTTCTTGGTATGTTTTCAATAAATATACTTACTCTTAGCTTAAAATTTGATTACATACACCTAGAATATATTATTAATTTATCATTTAATAAGTTATTTACTAAAAAATACTCATTTAAAACACAAAATAACATAAACGGCTATCATTAACTTCGCGCGCCGTATCGCGTACCGCACGGGAACAATTGGCGTTTTGTGTAATGGTTTATTTAATCTAAATAAACCATTACATTACTGTTGCAATGTTTTTTAACTAGAAAATGTATTGAGGTTCTTTTGGGTGGTTATCGGAATTATCAGTACGGGACGTCAATTGACTACGAAACGGAAGTGTGAAGATGGCGCGCTTCGACAGAGTCTAGTGTGACCTTCGCTACAGTTAAAGAGGAGAGGGTGACGGTTGACGTTCAACGGAGCGACACAACAATAATCACTGTGACGCCAGTGGCAAGGACCACACCCCCGTGACCCGTCTGCAGTTGCAGGCGGCGGCTGACACCATTGAGACAGGACAGCACCTGTATCAGTTTCCCCCCGGTTCCCCTAGAGGAATCGTGAGATGACCCGGAAGAACAATAATCACTTCTCTTGGAGACTCCGGGTAGACAACAAGTACCTAGAAGCTATCACTCGCTTCGTTTCAATAATACAAAATAGTTATAGTCAGTTTTGTTAAATTTGATTTGGTTTGAACTTATAACAAACTGTGATGTGAAGTGTTGATACCGGCCAAGAACCAAGCAACCCGCCGATATCAGAAGTGGAATAATGGACCAGCGCGACCACAAGGCGCAAGTGAAGGCGACTGCTAACGCTGCTATGTTGGTGAATCGACTGAGCTTGCAACTGCAACCGTGAAGAGCGTATTTTGTCAGATTTTTTTTTATTGGTACTGCCAATTTTGTTTAGTGGCGGTAGTAGTAAAACATTACGCGTTTAACCTTGGAAATGTCATAATCGTTGTGGTGATATCGCCATCACGTCGTACCGAGTGTTGTAAGTTCGATTTCTACACGAGACACTGAGTTGTGGAACCGTTTGACTTTTACGGTGTCGTGGTTCCTATGGCATGATCTCATGAATAATCTTCCTTTTAATATCTTAAAGAAGAAAGACAAAAAAAATGTGGGTAGTAACGATATAATTGTGACCTTTGCCGTATTTTAAGTTAGCGTATGGTTGTCTGACTACCACAGTGATCTAGCTATAGCGTAGATAGCGAACGGAGGATATGAGTTTGATATGCCAGTTAAAAAGAAAGCGATTATTTTAATTTCTTCATGCGAGGGTGGCTCGCACTCAAGAACCTTGCAAATAGATTATCTTGTCTCAGTCTTACTTTATGGACTGTAATAGTAACGAGAGTGACCGTACAGGCCGACTTGCATTATTCCAAGCAAGTACGTTTGAGTGAAACGTGCTATTTATTGATCTAGTGTAGTTGTAATATTGGTTTTAGAACCAAAACCCAGCTTTGGTTGGTATTCTGCTAAATCTAGAACAATAACTCCGGTCTAGACTGTCCTTCGTAGGCCAGCGGCGCTAAAGTTGGTAAACTAATCGAATCGTACATACTAAGTTCATAGTGTAAGACTGTGCGGAGCTATTGCTTCTGACTGTGCTGATTTTGTGTAGCAACAGCTTGTAGCTTTTATTTCTAAAATAGACGTGTGAATTGCAGTGCTGTCTAGACGAGTGTGGTTGGTTGGTTAGTGTAACCTGACCATAGTAAAAAAAATATTACTAGCGCCATTATTTTATCGACTCGTGGTGATGATAATACGTAACGGTTTTCGTTTAAACGTGATCAGAGCCTAAGTAAAAAGTGACACTGTTACTCGTTGTAATTCTGAGTTGTACAGACGACCTCAGTGTTGCAATTACACCTGCTTTTTTGTGTGCATAATTTTTTAACATGGCACATTAAAATGTTTCTTACTCATGATTATTAGATGGCACCACTAGTAAAATTCAATTCAATTTTAAGATTTTACACGTGAAAATTATCTACTGTGTTTTTTTTTAATTCATGTGATACTACTGGGAATTTTTATTAAGTGCCCTGAGTTCTCTGGTCAATTCCAAGTTATACTTAGGACGTTTAAGAGTATTTTAGCGTTTCTAGTAGAATCTGTTAAACTCGATTATCATACGTAGAAGAAAATGATTGAGTTATCATCGTAGTGCGTTACGATAATCAGTTTCAGAGATTTTAATTTTCATTGTAGGTAGAACTAGGTTAGTGATCGTTAGTGATGATTGTATGCTTAACCTTATTCTCATTAAATGGGTACTTTGTTAGTCGTTGCTGTGATAATTTTGTGGTACCCACGCTACCGTCAGTGTAGATTTGCATAAACTGGATAAGCCGTTTGTGCGGCTGCATGTTTAGCCATGCATTGCCATTGGTTGGACCGGTAAAGTGCCTTTCTGGTTAGCCTCATTTACCCTTGAGCTTTTGTGTTAGTTATTATCTCCGTTGGTGCGCAAACAAGACAGCCGTTAGTGCATTGTCATAGTATCACAAATGTTGTCCATCGTCTTGAACGCGAAAGGTCCGTGGCTGTATTGCTAATGATTAGGTTAGGTTATGCTTCGTATTTAGACTATCCATGACAAAATTATAACGCTGAAAAGACTGATTGGATACTTGGTAGTAAACTTAACATCTAGAGTATCAGCCTAGTAAGAATTTCTTATAGTCTGCTATGTGATAAGGAAAACCAAAGCAACATGTTGAACAAACCTAGTTTAAGATAACTTTGTTACGCTCGAAATGATTATCCTAGTGGTGTTTTGTAACTGGATGGAGGTTGCATAGCGTGATGTTGAAGACCCGATGGATTTCAGAGTATGAGCAATGCAATATGTTAATGAGTTTCCTATTATTTTAACGAGCATGCGTGTTGTTCAACATGTCAGCTTCGAGAAAAAGAGTTAGTTGTGATTTTCATTAACCTGTAATGATTTTGATCAGAGTACCTTTTATTGCTCACCGACTTGTGCCAGGAATGGCCAAACGACTAGGATTACTGTTCGAGGATTTTCTCTTAATCCTAGAGCGAATTACATTAAAGTGTGGTCGTTGATCGCAATCACGGATACCCTGCTACTCAAGTAGCTCTCATTTGATTTTTGATCGCTAAAATCATCTACCTCTGGTTTCTGTGTCGTATGACAAGAGCGTGTTGCGAGAATCTGAAACTATTCATGGACTGTCGATTGGTTATCTCAGAACTGTAGTCATTGCCTAGAGGCAACGACTACATAGATGTAGCCAAAGGAAATCAGTTTGTCCGAAAGTAGCTTATCGGTTCTCGCCATGTTTGCATTTGGTTTTAGTTTTTGTTAGTGGTCAAATCTAGTTTTGACATAGCTCATTAAGAGTATGGACGGGAGTTACGTTCTGTGCAGTTGTGAAGTTGTAAATGAATTTAATAATCGCCTAAAATTGACGAAGTGCGGACGTTGAGTTAGTCTGAAAGAACGGATACTCTATTTAGTGGGTATACAATGAGACGAATCTTTGAAATACTAATTGTAGATTTATTCCCTTTTTGGGTAATCCTGGTGGCTAGCACGGCCTGATGGCCGGCGCGGCCTGGTAGCTGGCGCGGCATGGTGGCCGGCACGGCATGGTTGCCGGCGCGGCATGGTGGCTGGCGTGGCATGGTAGTCGGCGCGGCCTGGTGGCCGGCGCGGCATGGTGGGGTTAAAAGAGAAGTTACTTCTTTTGAGATAAAGTGGCGATGTCCGTTACAAGGGACAAACAAAAAAGTTACTCCTTGTGAGACCAAGTGGCGATGTCCGTTATAAGTGACATTAACATTTATTTGGAAATCGAAGAAAAAATGCGAATTCTGCGGTAGTAAAAACAATTGAATACTATTGATTTATCATTATTCTATCGAAATTAAACATAAATAGAACACAAAACAAACAAATACTTTCCTAACAACAATATTTTTGACGAGTGCGAATCTTCTCCGGCCGTTGCAATATTTCAAATAATCGACGTAACTCGTCGATCGAGCGAGACAGCCATTGAACGACACTAGTGCGACAAGGGCGATCTTATAGACGCGATGCACGTCACGACTGGCACTTGCGTCTACTCGTGTTATATTTGTGTGCGCTTTTATAACATGTCACATAAAACGGACAAAAGCAATTAAAGGGTTGTTGTTTTCTTGACTATTCAAATAGTTATAAGGGCTTGTGTATCTAAGCCACTATTCAACATTATTTTGAATGGGGCTTTTTGGAAGCTGAAATGGGGTAATTTGAAACTAACAAATTCCTCCATTTCCAAATAGCCCCATGGTATGTGTGATGGTATTATATTTTTAATTTGATATCTAAAATTTTGTTTTATTTTTTGATTATTAACAGATACCAAATACAATAAATAATTAAAATAACGGCTTAATAATAGCCATTTCTTTAGTCACTGTTACCGCACCCTATCAAATTACCCAACCTTGAGGGTTAATTAAGACAAAAATTCAAGATGACAAAAATAATTGCAGAATATCCTTTTTAAGGTTCCGTACCTAAAAGGTAAAAAACGGGACCCATTACTAAGCCTCCGTTGTCTGGCTGTCTGTCTGTAGCAAGAAAGCTGAAATTTTCACAAATTATATATTTCGGTTGCCGCTATAACAACAAATACTAAAAATAAAAAAAATAAAAAAATTAAGGGGGGTCCCATTCAATTAACGTGTTTTTTTGTCGTATTTTTTGCTCAAAATTACTAACGGTAACAAGTAGACGCTTAAATTTTTTACAGAATATGTAGTTGAATATTATCTTTTAAAATAAATAATTAAATTAAAAAAAAGTTAATAATAAACGGGGGCTCCCCCCCGTTTATTATAAACTTTTTTTGCTTGATGCGCAGATAAATGGGTGGCAACCGAGTGACTGGTTTAAGTCCTGGTTTAGTAACTAGAGGTTACTGAATGCTTATGAATCACATGTAGAGCTTTAGTTATTTGATTCGATTATAACGCGAGTCTATGGTGATTGACTGTATTGTCAGTGATGCTCTGAATCCAGCTCCTATAATAGTTAGGAATGTAGGAGGTAATTTTGTAAAAAAAAAATGACTGGAAACCTAACACTGTTTTGATACAACCCTTACCTGTTAAGTCAGGAGTGACCGAGCAATGTGATACTGTGCGTGTAAAATTTTGTTACAGATTAACACACAGGGACGTGTGTCTTGCAGGATGGCCGTATCGGAATGATTAGTACGGGACGTCAATTGACTACGAAACGGAAGTGTGACGATGGCGCGCTTCGACAGAAGTTCTAGTGTGACGTTCGCTACAGTTAAAGAGGGGGGGTGACGGTTGAAGTTCAACGTAGCGTGAACAATCACTTCTCTTGGAGACTCCGGGCGGACAACAAGTACCTAGAAACTGTCACTCGTTTCGTGTTCAGTAATACAAAATAGTTATAGTCAGTTTTGTTAAATTTGATTTGGTGTGAACTTATAACAAACTGTGATGTGAAGTGTTGATACCGGTCAAGAATCAAGCAACCCGCCGACATACTTAACTAGAGTATTCCCACAGCTACGCCGGCGCATTTTATTAATATACGCTTTTCTTGCCGATCCCGTGGGCATTTCAGGCAGTCCCTTCTTAGTGGACCATTACGATCCCCAAAGAACATACATGCCAAATTTCACCTTCTAACGCCCAGTAGTTTTGTCTTTGACTTGTCTGTCAGTCAGTCAGTTAATCAAGTATTTGATATACACAGAAAATTCTTCAAGAATAATTATTTTCACGGCACACATTAAACAATTCAACATTGCGCTGATACTTTGTATTTTAAAGCCCGAATAAAATGGAGAGTAAAATGTTTATGAAAAATGCCGGTGCAGCGAGATTGTGATGTAATAAATCATAAGTGCATTATAAAGCAACGCCAGAGACGCTTCGTTAAGAAAAACAAAATAATTAATATTTTTTTTGTTTTCCTTTTTCAGGTCTTTGCTGATGTTAGCGAAACTAGTGCTTAGTATAGTTGTAGTGATCTAAAAGGGTCCCTCAATCGCCAACTGTAATTTCTGATGTCTGTGACTAGTTATTTTTATAGTGTATTACGATCAGGATAGTGTATTACGGACGTTCTCTGACGAGATTGGAGAATCCTAAAAACAGGACAGGTTAGAAATACCCGGAACAACAAAAGAGCATGCATGAGGAATCTGATGGGAGTGAATGAAGCGAGAGAGATATGTCAGGATCGTTGCAAATGGCGTTCTGTAGTCTCTGCCTTCCCCTCCGGGAAACAGGCGTGAGACTATGTATGTATTACGATCGAAGGATACTTTAAAAAATGAAACAAACGTAAGGCTTGCTCGCGTATTTATCACCATCATAGGATTAGAATCCCTAACAGTACTGACAGGCAGTGATAGCTTAGTGGAGATACCAACGGACTGCCAGGCAGAGGGTATCGGGTTGGAATCCACGGCACGCACCACTAACTTTTCGGAGTTATGTGCGTATTGAATTGTTAATTTTACCGCTTGTCCCGTGGCTCGGAGAGCACGCAAAGCCGTCGGTCCCGGCTTTCATGAAGATCTTTGAAACTCATTATAAGGCGTCAGTACCTTCTAAATAAACCGGCACTAGTCTAAACCATGGAATATCGCTATCCCTTTGGGTTGCGGCAGTCAGACAGGCAGTCGCTCTGTGGAAAAGCTATTATGTAGCCAAATCCGGTGAGACTAGCAAGCGGACCCTAGGTGAAACTGGGATAGCGCTAGATGATGACTGTTGAATGTAGGATGATGAATACTACTGTCAAGTGTGTATTGAATTGATAATTATCGCTTGCCCCGTGCCTCGCTAAGCACGTTAAGGCATTGGTCCTAGCTGGCATCAATATGTTGAATACTATCTTTATAGAAACTATCCTCTAGTTAAAAACATGCATTAACATAAACATCATTAAGATAAAACCAATGACGAGCTCTAACAAGTTTCACTGTAGAGACATGAGACGCGAACTGCGAGTTATTTCTACAACATTTGTAGCACCGCGCGATAGTCGACAACCCGACAGAGAGATTATAAGTTGCAGTTACACGGACGCTAATGAATGCAGCGGGGATTATATTGCAGCCGCACGCCCAATCACATAAAAGTTCTCTGACATCGGCAATCCGACGATACATTATCCAACATATTGCGCGTTTGCCAACATTTCAATGCTGTTATATTGATAGCAAATTAATTATTTTGCTAGTTCTGTTGATAGCCAGTAAGTGCTTTGGAACGAGCGCCGAATTGAATGCAGTAACTAAAAGGGCGTTTTAAATGCAGTATCCTTGTATTTTGTCTTTTATTCTTTTATGATGGTATTAGTGACTTTCGGTGATGCTGATTTAAGCTTTTTGATTATTATTGTATGTATTCAATAAATCAGAATAATGATATATGTTCAGGTTAGTTTCGATTCATGTTTTTTTAATGTTCTGCTTCAAGCATAACTTACATAGTGTGTGAAGACGTTATAGCCAGGAGTAACATTTTGTAAAGATATCGATAGATTAAAGGTTTCTATCACTAATCACATCAGTTCAGCTTGATTAGTAGAATTAAGTTTTAATAAGGCAACTCTGATTAGAGTAAAACTGTATTTGGTTGTTAAACTGGGTTACAGGTAGGTAATAAGAGAGCTCTTTAGGTCTAGAGCTATGATTGAGAAATCTGACGTACATACATACATACATACATAGACTCACGCCTGTTTCCCGGAGGGGTAGGCAGACACTACGGAACGCCATTTGCAACGATCCTGACATACCTCACTTGCTTCACTCACTCCCATCAAGTTTCTCATGCATGCTCTTCTGTTAAGGGTACTACATAATAATCATATAATTTTTGTTTTTACTAATACATAATATTATAATTATATACTATGTCAATCATTTTAGCAATAGGCCTGTAGCTACATGATCCTTTCTCTTTCAGAGTAATTCAACAACATCTGCTGACGGAGTGATCTGAGGCGGTTTTTCAAGTAAATTTTGAGACTAAAATTGGGACTAATTTATTTCTAACAACAAAGAAACCAATATATTTGTTAATACGCTGAGATAACAAACTCGTAGATTGTTTTAATAAAACTGTATACAAAACAACAGGAATTGCGTCTACATATAAATAAGGCACTAGCAGTATACACCTACGTAGAGTTCCCTGTAGAAATAAACGCCGTTAAGGATTCGCACACATCTGACGGAAGTAACATCGGTTGCATTACGCCAGAAAATGACAAAACGTAAGAGAACAACCTGAGCTACGTCATTCACTGCTTCTGTGTCATCCTATATATATATATATATATATAGCTGGCACACCGAGGTATCTGCCGCTGAATATTTACCAGCGGATACAACGACGATCTACGCACGTCTAACAGAAAATGCACTACATATCTGCTGTCATGTGACATCACAACATAACATAGGAATAGATAACATTTTACCTTACATACCTTAACTACATTACGTCTGTGTTACCTCGAATGACTAGTCGATACGCCGACAATTTTTCCGCTGACTATGTTTTTACCCATAAAGTTCCTTGCAGTAAGGATGCCGTTAAGGATCCACGCAAATCTAACGTAGGTCGATCCTTAACATCGTTATACATATTATACTTCACGTATTATCAGTGGTGTTCCGGGCGGAAAAAACTTACATAACAGAACATGATGCCTTACATACCTGAACTGCGCTCCATCTGTGTTATACTGGTCGGCTGCATAAAAGGGCTACACGCGCCAGCTCCTACTGTTTGTTTTAAAGACTTGTGAACCGACCAGCTAACCTACTGCACATGATTCCTATGTGAAATCTAGGGGTCATTCACAACTTGAACCACAACCTGTGATGTATTTTTTTTTTCTTATCGTCTATTGAATTATATTGAGTACAATTCAATTCGGGGGGATGGGCCTCGTTAGCCTTGGTTGGCAACCTGTCTAGGAGAAGGAAAACTCCAAAATTAAACCAACTTTCAAGGAGCATACCCTACACAAAACCCCGATCTAAGGTGTGAACCGACCCGTGCCGAGGGATTCATGGCCAGAGGGCAAGCTCGACGTAAACGGAGGGTGCCTGTGTTGGTGTTCACAGAGCACAGCTGACATTCCACCTTAGCCCCGTAAAGGGCTCTGCGATGGGCAGTCTAGATCCCTAAATCTCGTGGGATCGCTACGGGAACAAAAACTACTTCTTCTCCATACGGCGGCGACGCGGTTCGCAACTCATCACGTCTCGTTCCCCGCGAAAAGCGTCCTACGGAAAGTCGGTTTGCAACGTTGAATGTTGCAGGAGGGATGGGCGGCAAATTGGACGAAGTATGTCAGATAATGGCCAGCGTGGTATAGTAGGCCAATTCCTCCTTTCAAAGGAGAGGCCTAGTCCAGCAGTGGACTGTTAAAGGCTGATGATGATGATGATGTCAGATAATGGATGATAGAAAGATTGATGGTCTTTGTGTGAATGAAACAAAAAGGAAAGGGTGTCACCACCAAGCATGGCGCATATACGGCGTATTGGTCTGGGATAGATAGTACCACCAGAGCCTGCAAGGGAGTTGGTGTAATACTATCTGCACGAATGAATGAGTCTGTAAAAGAGTTTGAATATGTAAATGCTAGGCTATTATGGATGAGAATGAAAGTAGGACTTACTCGTGTCTTTATTATAGGGGCGTTTGCCCCGGTTAATATAGTAACGGGTATGTCACAGTAAGAGTAAGACGAAAGGCAGGAGTTTTGGGAGAGTTTAAGATATATTTTGAGGAGCTGTAAGCAAAACAAAAGATTGATTTTGTTAGGGGTTTTAAATGGTTGTGTGGGAGTAAAGCGAGATGGATTTGAAAGGGTGTTAGGTGCATTCGGGGACGAGAGTGTGAACAAAAATGGAAAAACACTGCTTGAGGTTTTTTGGAGTGGAGCCTTTCTGTGACCATCACCATTTTTGATCACAAAAGGATACATATGTATACACGTGAGGCGAAAAATGTTAGAAGAAATATGATTGATTTTGTTATAGTAGATGAACGATTGAGAAAGAATGTGTTTGATACAAGAGTGTATCGAGGGATCAGCATCCACACAGTCCACTTTTTGGTCTTGAGCCGGATAAGTTGGCTCTTTAAAGGATGGCGATACCGAGAGCATAATGAAAATAGAGTCTTGGAAAGAATAAAAGTAGAAAATCTACAAGAGAAAGATGTGAAAGATGAGTATAACCGCTTGCCCTCTCAATATTTTTAAGTGCTTACTCAGCATCGACAAATTTCAAGTGCGCGCCGCCACTTGAAGTAGGGCGCGCTCAATAAATTAGTTTTTGTTCGATTGTTAATAACGTGAGAGGAGTGTTGTTTGATTTTTCTGCAACCTAATGAATGACTCATTCTAATGGTACAAAACAAATTACGTTTGAATGACATATTTACTTTAGGCGAGCGGGCGTAACGTAAACAATGTCGTCTTTAACGACTTACTCGACACTATTGTTTATCATAATAAAAGTATTGGCTGAAAATTGCTTGTTTTTGTTTTTTCATATACCTGGTGATATTATCTATGTAATAAAATAAGTTATAGCAATACTTGCTTAAAAAATATTTAGATGACTTTGCATTCCGCGCGCGGGGCGTGATTATGGATAAAAAACATTTGTAAACAAATTATGTAATAATATACGATACTTTTATGTTTTTATTGTAAATTAAGTGATTAATTATGAAGTTACATAAAAAAAATATTGTGTATTACTTTAATTCTAGACAAAAAAATCGTAAAACGACGTTTCTTTTATTTTATTTTAAAAAAAGTTGTATATAAGGTTACATTTATGCGTTGTATTGTTTTTTTATTATGAGTATATAAATAAACCTTTTATAAAATATTTAATACTCATATTATTTATGAGATATTAGATATCGCATATTTTGGCGGAAACTTCAGTTTTTTTGGCGAGAAAAAATAAACACCTGTGCAGATTCCAATAAAAATAATTCTTATCAGATTCTTAACAGAATTGGTTTTTATACTTGGAAATCTAGTTGGAAAGATAGTTATCTAGGTTTGAATCTGATATATAACATAAAACGGTATTTTAAAAAATGAAATATGAAAATGCGCGCTGATAAAAAAAAACTTTGTTTTATTTTTTTATGTTTAATATTAGCATGTTTTTTACATTATATTTATTTCCTCTAAAAGTAAATTAAAAAACCTTTCTAACTGTGTATAATACTTATATACCTCCCATAATTAAAAACGACGAGAAAAAGGAATATGTCAGAAATATAAAATCGCGCTCAAAAATGGCGGTAAATAATTTCTAGCTTTCACTTTATAACGCCTTTGCATGGGATTCAATCATAAAATATGGTTTTAATTTATATCATTGGAAATCTCATTTAATTACGCGTCTATTGATATGCAACATACCGCAATCGGTTACGTTATCCGAGCTCCACAAACAGATAAGTGCGCAGCGGAAAAGCGTGGGAAAAATTACAGTTTATGCGCTCATCTGTTTGTCCAAAAAAGGGAATATAGTCACTTTGCGCGGTCAAGCGGATAAACGAAGATTGATAGCATAATTTGAGAGGTTTGATGGCATTAATTATATGGATGAATTATGGCAGTCCTTTAAAGAAGAGGTAGTATGTTTAGCGTCTGAAGTATGTGATGTGATTAAGAAAAGGAAAATACGAAAGGTTAAGAATACATGGTGGGACAAGGATGTACAATCAGCAGTATCAGAAAAGAAGAAAGCTTGGTTAGATTAGTTGGCTGCCAGAGCAAATGAAATAATGGGAAAAGCAACAAGCGAGGACATAGATGAAGCAAGAAAAGAGTTTGTTAGGTCATAAAGAATATTTAAAGAAATAATTAAAAGGAAAAATGAGGAAAATAAATATAAGTTTGATAGCAGATTATCTGGCAATTTCTGGAGAAACATAAGGTTTTCCTGGAAATCCGTTCGTGCAGTTTGAAGAAGAACTCAATCCTCAGAATACACCATCGATCAGAGACAATAATGAAAGAATATTGAGTGTTGAATCGTGCGTGCCGAAGAGATGGAAAGAGTATTTTAAAGGTTTATTTGAAAAAACGGCGATAGAGACACCTATCGATGTAATAAATAGTAATCATAGCAATGATGAAAGCGTTATGAGCGTGGATGACATCGTGAAGGCGCTGTGAAGTATGAAAGTAGGTAAGACTGTTGGATATGATAGAATTACAGTCGAAATGCTGAAGGCTGGACAGGGCATCATAGTTGGTCAGTTGCAGCGGTTATATAACTTGTGCTGGAGCACCGGCCGAGTACCTAATGACTGGGCTACAGCTGTAGTCGTGCCTCTTTATAAAGGAAAAGGCTCACAACAAGACTGCAAAATCTATCGAGCAATTAGCCTTCTCAGCATTGTTGGCAACTTATATGCAAAGGCACTGATTGAAAGCGTTATGAAAGTAACCGACAAGAAAAAATGGGATGTACAAGCGGGATTCCGAAAGTTACGTCCGTTAGTTAAATGGTAAACTCGTCAAATGCCTCCTTTATGCTGATGTTCAGGTAATACTTGTGTCTTCAGGAGGAGTTGCAGGAGATGGTAACAATCATGCAAGGTGCGTAAGAGAGTAAGTAAAACGAAAGTTATGGTTTTTGAAAAGGAGGAATGCGTTACGGCTTGTTATGTTTTGATCGATTGACAGTGAGTGGAACATGTGAATGAGTTTGTATACTTAGGTATGTTGTTTACACGAGATGATAAGAATGAAGAAGATATTGATAGAAGATTTAATAAAGGGAATAAAGTGAATGGAGCTCTGAAGGTGTTTATGAACAGTCAAAACGTGTCCAAAAAGGCACGTTTGGCTATACATAGAACTAAAGGTGTTAGCGCCTACCCTTACGTATGGTAGTGAAAGTTGGGTGTGGCAGAAGAGACTTGAAAGTAGAATAAATGCTGTAGAAATGAGAGCACTGAGAAGTATGTGTGGTGTATCTTTGACCGATAGAGTAAAAAATTGTGTGATAAGAGAGTGGTGTGGGGTAAAAGAAGATGTAGTGACAAGCATCGAGAAAGGCATGTTAAGATGGTTTGGACACATGGAGAGGATGGATGACGAAAGACTGACAAAGAATATATATAAGGCAAGTGTGAATGCGACACGACGAAGGGGAAGACCTAGGCGGACGCTCTCTGGCTAGATTGGAGATATCCCAAAAGGACAGGTCAGTGTACGCTTAACAGAAGAGCATGCATGAGAAACTTGATAGGAGTGAATGAAGCAAGAGAGGTATGTCAGGATGGTTGCAAATGGCGGTCCGTAGTCTCGGCCTACCCCTCCGGGAAACAGGCGTAAGTGTCTATGTATGTATGTATGTACAATTTAATAGTTTTTATTGTTTACTTACTGTACGTACATACTTAAACATCCCATCATACAAAAGTGTGACAATCTACCGCCGAATATACTTCGACCCTTACATTTCCCTGCAGATATAACGCCACTAAAAGCTTTTTCCGTATAAGTTTTATATCGTACACAACCGGGACCCTGCCGTGATACATGAACTAAATACTCGCGTACTATTGAACGAGCGGTTTTAAATAATATTTTTATAGGCCTCGCGCTGCCTTCGAGCTGATTTATTCTAGTATGAGCAATAATATAATATGAGGTTTTACAACCAGCTACCTGTTTATTATTTTAATTAATTGGCCTTCATAAGCCTAAACGTAAAGGGATTTAAGTTGCAATGACGAATTGGTAGCGGGTTCGACTTTCAGGCAATGTCATAACAAGTACTAAACTCAGAAGTAACAGTAACGCCTTGGTAATCATTTTATCGTATTGTACACGCATACCGGAATTGCTTCATAAGATTGATAGTTATGTATTAAAATTGAGAATGACCCAAATAGCAACAATTTAAAAGAAAGAGATACTCTTATAATTGTATGCATACATTATCAATGTACTCATATGTACTCACTCGTGTACTACGATGTCAATGTACAGTACTTTATTCTAATGTATGGTTTATACAGAGATATATGACGATCATATAATTTACGTACAACACACAACCATACACACTCTCACACATGCTACACCACACAACACACCACAACTTACCTACCTACACACTCGTGCTTGAAAACACAACCATGGCAATTGATAATATTTATTTTATTGATGCCACATCGCGCTCTTAATTTTAGCAAAAAGCTAGGTATCCTGAACAATGTGAGACGGTACTTTACGCTGGATTAGTTGCTTAATCTTTGCAAAGCAGCTCTTCTTATCTTGTACCAAAAACTTTGTCTCAGTTATTTCTGTTAAGCTGTGCCCAAGATACGGGCCTAGCCTAGTTTGGAAAAAAATAAATACTCCAATTGTAAATTGTTTTTTGGAAATAAATAGTTACTTACAATACTTACTTACGTCGCGAGGTAGCTATATACCTAATACCTATAAGTACCTTAAGAGATCGCGTGTAGGTGAATGAAATATAAATATGAATGAACCAAAAACAGGCTGAGAAACATAATAAATGAAAATAACGATTCTTCATTTCTAGCAAACCTAATATAAACGTCATAAAGTAAGGACATATCACAGCTACAATGAAGAGCTAATATGTTTTATTACTGCGATAAATGTTCACTCGCGCGTTACCAAAACAACACGTTATATGATAATTTATGTACGAATAAAGCTCAAAATATCGCCGAAGAGACATTTCTTATGAATCTGACACGCTGAATTCTGAGATTAAATTCATACCCCGAGGTACAATTCGTTCAGAATAACGTCGCATCGTCCACACTCCTACCGAGATGAAAAATGGTAGCATTATCTCGATTTCACTTGTCAAGCGAACAAAAAGAGTTTTTGCTTCAGCTAGTACTTATTTACTCGAAGCATTGTACGCAGAACTACAGATAACGTCCATTAGCCTCTGACAGCTTAGATTCGATACGTAAATATCAGTCTCACACACAATAACTTGGAGCAATAAATTCTAGAGTGAACTACACTATCTATAAATCATGTCATTAAAATACGAGTCATAAACAATTTCGCGTGGAAGCCAATGTTAAGCATAAAAACTTCTTCAGTGAGACCGTTACACAATGAAATTAACAATAAGCTTGGTGGAAACAAAGAAATCACCTAAGTTGATAAATAAAAAATGTCAAGGGACGAATGTAGCGGAGCGAGTGCAAAAATTGAGCCAGTTTCGGAAATTTTTGCGGCTTCCTGGCTTTTTGCGTAGAGGTTTCCGACTCCGCATGAAGTTTTCATTTTTCAACAGTTTCACTGCTAAATTAATTTATTATACATAATTATTTAAACATACTACTTCGGTATAATAAAGATTTGCATATATACAAGGGCCGCTACTATCAGCAAGAAAAGTACCTAGGTACAAACCAAGCAGATGATAACAAATACTGCTCTTTAGCTTTTCGCAGATTTATTATTTGGTACAATAAACATTAGAAAGAGGCGAGGGTGCGCAGAATTTTATTGCACGCGCAATTTTGTTCTAATTTGTCTTTATATTATACAAACCTATTCTTATCTTATATCATCTCAAGTATGAATACCTAAATAAGAAGTATTTATCATTGGTTACAAATCACTAGCACGCAAGGAAAACCATCGATCGACATTAGTGCTAAATCAAATTAAACCTCCATCAATCTGAAGAAAACTGATCGAAAATCTGATAGATTATTATTCATAACTCCTAACTTAATATTCATAAACATAAATAATTGTGATAACCCATCGACTCGGCAATTACGTGGTGATATTAAAACTTAATTAAAATTTGTTTATCACGGCTCGAAAGCGATTAAAAGTTTAAACGAAGCCCCGCCGACGTCGACTGCCTTACCGAGAGGTTATTTACGTAAATAGTGTTTCAGTTCAACACTTGTGCTCCCAAACTGACTTCGTGCATCCAACTTTATTTAGGCTTACTTGATTGAATACACGGATTTAATTTGTTTACCACGTTTATAACCATACCAAATGTAATCAGAAAATGTGCCGAGAATTAGTTTTCTATTGTATAAAAAGTAATGGTAATATTTAGAAAGATTGGCTTTTAAGCTAAGGTACTTAGGTCATATAGTGTGTAGTGTTTAATAGAATTTACCATAATTTTATGAACGATTGATTCGAATAAGTCTTTTGCCAGATGTTCTAAGAAATGAAAATTCTTTTACAGCATATCTACTCATTTTAAATCAAATTCTAATGTTTAAGTGTGGCTTTACCACAGTTATCGGGGATTGGGCTTGACAACTTAAAACATGCACATTACTAGTACACCACGTGTTATTGAGCTGCTCAGCAATATAATAATGTTTATTTAAATATTTCAGCAAGAGAGAGTTACAGCAGCAGAGTCACTCATATAATTTTACTAAGCTGGTGCTACTTTGCACTATGCAGGCAAGCATCTCAGATATCTATATCCTACCACACTACGTGTAAAAGCACAAGGTTATGTAATATTTTTGAACATTGATAACACCAGCAGACTAAACACATTAAATTCGTCAGCTACAGTTCCAACTACTTCGCTGTTTCTTGACTGCCTATTAGGTATGTAACAATTTGGTAGTGTTTCTTAGCATTATTTTTTTATGATAAGAACACAATAATGTCTGCTTGCAATAATAAGATGAAAGCCATCGGCGTCAATCAAAGCCTAAATATTTTACACAATAGAGTATCTGAAACTTAAACTTTTCCCTCGAAAGGCTTACTTTCTTGTACCTTTCCCTACAATATACACTCAGGGTTCCCTTTTGTTAAGTTACTAACGTACCCGCTATATTTACGATCTCGATTTTAACCCTCATTCACCTTGCCGAGCCTGGCTTTTGCTATCGGATAGTCTATAATATCCAAATAATTAAAGGAAAGTAAAGTTAACAGTAAGACTTTTGTAAAAATCGTTATGTAGGTAAGCAGTAGTCAGGCTCGTAATACACTATCTGGGATGGATTAATATTATAAACATTAAAAAAAAATTAAGACTTAAAGAACAAGTAACGTAATACTCCGTATTGCGTTATAATATCTCGCAGGCGCTTAACGCAGTGGGTGGAGCCAACCTGGTCCGAAGAGCGCTTCGCTAGGTATTATTACCATATGTGGTAACAGACCGGCCACAGGCAGTCTGTGTCTCATTGGTCTATGCCTATATAAGATGGGTGCGCGGTCTAAATCGGTCACTTTCCCTAGACGTCGCCACGCTGCTCGTGATCATCCTGCCTTCTACTTCTATATTTTCTGTCCCGCTAGGGGTGAGCATATTCTAGTTATCTGTGTGCCTATATGTTTTGTCTGTAGTATCTGTCTCTCCCAAGCATAACAGCTGATCTAGGGACAGCCTGTTCCTGACCGGTTGTTGTGTATTCTCTATGCTATTTTCCAGTTCTCCCTACGGGCTGACGTTCTCCCTACGGGTTTACACCTGTCTCGTCTCTACGGGTTGCTGTTAGCTGCGACCTACGAGCTGCTGGCGCCGTTCTCCTACCAGCCGCTGCCTATGCATCAGCTCCTACCAACGAGCTTCCTACAGCCAGGTCACTAACGCCTGACTGCACCAGCCTACGCCTGAGCCTTACCGCTCAGCCTACACGTCGACCACCGAGCTGCCTAACCAGCATGCACTTCGGCCAGCCTCACCGGCGACCCTACGATCAGTCTACCCTGCGAGCATCGGAGAGCACATGTCCTCTTAAAAACCTTTAAATAATTTCTAACCTATTGAATAAATTCAGGATTAAAATTGATTAAAATTACTTTAATGCTCCTTGCAAACGTCTTAAGTTTAAAAAATTTATTGTACTCATCATTAACAATTTAAATAAAGCGTTTATATAATTCATCAGGATCATCAACGGTTAAGTCAATACTGGCGATCTTGGCAGCAACATCATTACTAAAGTGTTTGAGGCGAGCAGAGCTCATTGGCCTACATGTAATTTCTTGTACTTTAGGGGTTGTATTAGTTGGAATTACAACCTTTTGCCCGCAGTGATTCGATGTCAAGTCAGTTAAAACAGCCTTACTTAAATAAAAACAATTGCAAAAAACATTATGTAAGCATGTAGACGAATGTGAGGTTATTCTGGTTGGTTCAGAGAATAAAACATTTAAATTAAATAACCTAAATAAGCTAACTAGCCTAGTACAAATTGGTGATTTTTCTAACAAATTGACATTAAAATCGCCACATACGATTATAGACTTCCTACTAGAAATTATGTGTTTTAAGATATCCTCTATAATGCTTTCAAACTGAGTAAAGTCGCTTTGTGGTGGTCGATACACACACACTATAATATGTTGTTCAAGCTCAACACAAGAAATCTCAGCAGTGCGATCGATAGAAAGTTTAGTTATATCCTTACGTTCTTTACATTTCAAACTATTACATACATATATTAGAGAGCCACCTCGAATAGCCTTCTTTCTTACGAATGCACTTATAACTGAGTAATGTTGATTGTTAAATATTAATTGGTCACCTCGCAACCAATGTTCCGTAATACATAAGATATCAATCTTATGTTTGTTTAAAAATAAATCTATTTCTAATTCTTTGCCAGATAGGCCTTGTGTGTTTTGGTGAACTAAGTTTAACCCTTTCAGGACCATAAGGATATGGGCCTATATATTATGATAAGACCTATACGAAACAGTTAATTTGGCATCAAATAAAGAAAATTTTAACTTGAAATATAATAAAATGTTTTAGATTTTTTGGCATTCTTTGGGACACATATGTCCCTATGGTCGTTGGGGGTTCTTTTTGTTCTAGTAAAATTTATTAAACGTTTTAGAGATTTTATCAGTTTTTGAGGTATTGTATATACAAAACTGCAAATAATTACAGAAAAATTGTTTGTTTATCAATAGGTATGCAACTTAAAGTAACAAGCTAGAAGTAATTAGGTAGAATCCAGTGAAACATTTACATTGATTAGTCTAGAAAAGGTGTACTTCGCAACACAATTAAATTTTTTTCGAATTTCTATTATACATTGAATAAACTGTCAAATCTCTTACAGAAGGTTTGGTTATCAATGGGATGCGTTGGAAAGTGACTTCGTCTGACAGATCTAGGAACTGAACTTGATTTTGAAGTAGGAACGTCATGCTGCCTGACAGTGAAACCGTTTCTCCAACTTGAACTTGTCTGAACTGCAGGCTAGTTTTGATTTCATCGCGAAGCTTTGAGTAGACAGTATGCGCATTATTCACTGAGATATCAAAGAGATCAAAAAATTATCGAAGATAGTATTTTATTTTCTACCAGCAATACATTGCATAACACTTTGGGATCAACACGTAGATAATCTACTCCTCCCATATTTTTGTTATATGTGATACAATTTTAGGGCATTTCACTTTTTTCGCTGATCCAGGTTTGCTTCGTCTTCCAGTGTTTATGTCTAAAGGTTTCAGAAAGTTGATCAATAAGTATTTATTCCTTTATTTTCCATCAACTTTACGCACGATCTGCCAAAAAAAAATACTTGTGATGTACATGTCCCTCTCCAATCAATGCTATTTTCGGAAGATGTTTTCGATTTGTTCGAACAATTCTATATGCCAAAGAGAGTCAATACATCAGCATCAACTATTTGAAAAATCTGTACTTCGCATCTATTATATTTCACATCACGAAAATTATTTGGAACGTATGTTCCTTAGTTCCACTTGAAAACTGGTTTTTGATTACTTTGTGCTCCAGTGATGTTACAATGTGTCACAATGTGCCTGTCATATTACAATTTTTATAGAAAATATATCGTACTACCTAGGTTGTACCGTCAATGAAAAAAATATTGATAATATGTTTAAGGACAAGCAAAAAATTCATAATTGGTAATAGGATTCATAATTATTAATATACTAGAGGACGCCAGCAGCTACGCCTGCATTTTTTTTTATTAACCCGTTTTGGCCGATCCCGTGGGAATTTCGGGAAATCCCTTCTTAGTACACCTCTACGGTCCCCAAGTCACATACATGCCAAATTTCAGCTTCCTGCGCCCAATAGTTTCGGCTGTAGCGTGTCTGTCAGTCAGTCAGTAACGCAAGGATTTTATATATTAAGATTTTCAAATTATGGGCTAGGGACACATATGTCTCTTGGTCGTCAAAGGGTTAAGACGCATGAATGCCTATCTATTGTCTTATCTAGTAGTTTAAACTAATAGATGTGTCAATACTACTATTGGTATAACTATTAACTACCAAATTCCTAAGTACTCTAGTAGTACTCCTATCAGTATATAAATTAAATGCTAATAATTTAGCAAGTTGTCGCCTATGTACATAAGAAAGATACATAGTATCTTTTGTTAAAAAGAAATTACTAATAAAAATATTAGTGTAAAAAAACAAAATACTGTCACTATGACATGTCCTATTGTATAATAATAAATTTAATTTACCTATCTGCCTGTTTTGGTCGTCCGTGAGAGCATATGAATAAGGCAATGCACAAATAATAAAGCTACATCCTATTTTTGTGCTAAGATCTATCATTAAGTCTGTTTATTCTATGAGACTGTTTTTGGAGACTAATGAGCAGTCACCATACAATATGATGACAGTAGTTTGTGCATTCAAGTCGGCTTTCGTAAGCTTATCAACTAATATATATATATATATATATATATATATATATATATATTGTCGTGTCTCTGGTGTGCTTTTCTGTCTGTGGTATTGTAACCCCTAAACGAATGGACCGATTATGTTTCGAATTATTTTGTTGTTGAAAAACTAACGTGATAGAGCTTAAACATCTTTTCGTCAGTATACAGACAATGGTGCGTGGACCTGAAGCGAAGCCTATTTTTGATTGGTTGTGGTGAAAAGCAATTTGCAAGGTCATCTCTCCGTCACTCAAGCATCATCGATCAAATTGGAGCTGGCAGAGGTAGTGTGTGAGTTTCTCTCCTAATGGCTTTCGGAGCATACTCGCTAAAATCCCCGTGGTGTCCTCCACGTTCCATAGCGGTAGGGTGACGCGATTTGCAGAACTTTACTTTGAGACGATCTCACCGCGATCAACGGTGTTTGGTGCTGATGGGTCCCGTTATATGGGACTTAAGTTGCTACTTTGGGTGGCGCCTAATAGCAACCCTAAAACAGCATCACGTTCACTGCCCTTTTAAGAGCCATATCAATGCACTGCAACGGATCAATTAGGTAGCTTCATGAACTTGAAGGTTTCCGAGTAAAGTTGATATCAAAGCCATATCAAGCAATATTGTCAGGTCCAGGAAAACCTCTTTACAATCGAATGTTCATCCAAACGTTCAGTTACTTTATTGATTTTTAATGCTACCCCTGTTGCAGTTGTAGAAAGTATTTTTTATATTATTATGAGCTGTTGGAAAACATGCAAGTTGTTTATAGACCATACTCTCTAGCAATTATAATATTTTACTAATCAAAGGTAATTGAAAGACTAACAGACTGTAGACAGTCTCAAATTCAAATCCCCGGTGCGCACCACTAACTTCTCGAAATTAAGTGTGAATTAAATTGTTAATTATCACTCGAAGTCATCGTGAGGAGTCCTGTATGTCTAAGTACTCTCCATATTTTTCTCAAAAGGCAAAGTCTGCCAACCTGCACTTGGCCAGCGTGATGGACTGTGGCCTATCCAAATCCTCATAATGACGAAAGGCCTATGTTTTTTATCAATCTCTATTAGTCTTGTCGTCGACCAGTCAACACACTGAACTTTAAATTCTTCCTCCACCATTGGCAATCCCAAATCTGGTGATAATGATATCATCAGATATGACTATGATGGAGACGACATATTCTATTTTCCTTGTGGTTTTGGTGGGTATATTTATTTATTTAGTAGGTTAACCAACAATTGCTTACACAATACATTACAGCTATATTAATAAGATAACATACATTTATACGTGTAACAATTATTTATAACAATTATTAATTTTAACAATTATTATTTTGTCTAAACACAAATCGTCCAAGATACAAACACTTATTAGTTGCTTTACATTGCAGGTTAGCTATAATACAAATAATTATGCTGCTTTAACCCTAGAATGCTTGGAAAAATCGTATTATTTCATACACGATGCATTTGTCAAGCTCAAGCTTCCTAGTAAATGACCCCCGCACCTCGGCTTCTTGTTTTAGAAATTAGAAGAAATTCAGTGCGTGGGTGACAACAGAAGGAAGCGATTTTTGTCAGTGTGTCGCGTTTGGCGGCAGATTGCTCACTGCGCGACTACTCACGTTAGTAAAATTCGTGTGACTGTTATTCAGTTAATTTGAAATACGAGGGTCAAACTGAAAGTTCTTAGAACTGGCCACTTATAAACAATATAATAAAAAAAATATTCTAAAATTTGAAAATAGAACTCTTTGCCAATATTACTGAGTATATATTTCATTCATTTGTCATTTGTTTTACGATTTGGCGGCAAATTGAAAATTGTCTGTGTCACGTCAACATGAATTTAACACGAGAAAATTTTCGTGCAATGATTTTTTATGACTTTCGATGTCATTTAAGTCAACAAGAAAGTTATGATAGACTACGATTGGCCTTTCACGATGAAGCCCCATCTCGTGCGACTGTTTACAACTAGTTTAATGAGTTTAAACGTGGTCGCACTAATCTCACTGATGATGTACGTAAGGGACGGCCTTCTACGGCGACGACTGAAAATAACATCTGTGTTGTGCGGCGTATGATAGAGACTGACAAAAGAGTGACCTATCAGCAGATTCGGACAAGCTTAGGCATCGGTATGAGTCAAGCTTTGCGCCCGGTGGATACCTCATAATTTGACTAAGGCTCAAAAACTCCATCGTGTGGATTGGTGCCGTAAAATGATTGAAAGATTTAACGGAGGTGACTCAAATGCTGTGTTCGACATACTAACAGGTGACGAAAGCTGGATTTACTGTTATGATCCTGAAACCAAAAGACAATCTGCTCAGTGGGTGTTTCCTTTCGAGGAGTTGCCAACTAAAGTGAAGAGAGATCGAAGTGCGGGAAAAAAAATGGTGGCCTCGTTCTTTGGAAGGATAGGTCATTTCGCAACAATTGTGTTAGAGGATCAAAAAACAGTTTCTGCAGAATGGTACACTACCAATTGTATGCCACTTGTCTTGGAAAAAGTTCGAGAGAAACGACCTGGCAGTAGGATCCTCCTTCACCACGACAACGCCTCGTCGCACACCGCCAAGCGAACGATCGACTATTTGGCGACATCAAACGTTGAATTACTGGGTCACCCGCCGTATAGCCCCGACCTCGCGCCTTGTGATTTTTATTTATTTCCAAAAATTAAAGAAAAACTTAAAGGAAAGCGGTTTATGAATACTGAAGAAGCGGTGGCTGCGTATCGCGATGCCATTGAAGAGACCCCTAAGGACGAGTGGGCAAAGTGCTTTTCCCAGTGGTTCCATCGCATGCAGCGGTGTATTGACGTCAATGGACAATATTTTGAAAAGATATAATAAAACTAATAACTGGCTAATGTAATCAGTTTTTGAATTTCTAAGAACTTTCAGTTTGACCCTCGTATTATTAGTTTTATTTGTTTAAAAATGTTGTTTTGATGTAAATATGGTAGTAATTTATTATGTCTGTGGGCAATTTTTCTTTTTGTTTATTAAAATAATATTTTTAGATAAACAAAATGAGCAAGCAAAACGCACAAAATAGTTTCGTGGTTGGAAGAAGACACGGATTTTGAAGAAGCTGGTGCAAGCTGTGCTAAAGTAAATACTTTGCAAAAATTTCTGAGAAACCAAATCGCCTGATTTGTGCCCCTGGAACAACAAAATATACCCTCGAGTAGAGAAGGTTTATGTGCAGTATGTCCATCCAAAGAAAATGTAAGGAAAAACCCAAAAAGGGAGGCAATAGATGGACAAATTTACTGTGCTACGAAGATTGTATGTTCATGTGTCAGTACTGTTTTGCTGAAGTACATATCGTAGATGTTGAAAATGTTTAATTTTATTATTAAGTCTTATTTTTCATTTTTTACCTACGTAAAGGTAAAGAAATTGTAAAAATTAAAAAAAAATTACTTAAAATATCCCAAAGCATTTCCTTTCATAACTACTAAGTAAAAATCTTTAATAAATCTTACTTTCTGATAGCTTATGCTTTTTGTTGTCCTTTTAAAATTATTGTTAATTTAATTAACAACAATTTAGCAAAAATATATAATTATGATTGAGTATGGGCGGCAAAATGCTCCCCACGCGATCACTCACTTTTCATGGAAACGCGGTACTACTCTAGGGTTAAATTAAGCATAACCGATAAAGAACGAGTTTCAACATTCATAATGTAAGAACTATGGAGTTAAAACTACAACATATCCAACGAAAAATGTCCTTAAGTTTTTTCCACTACACGAAAAGAGAATTTAATTATATAGTAGAGTTCACAAACGAGTTCGTCACTTGAGGCGCATTCTAAAGGGCTGTACTTATTTGGACTTTCACTTGTTTGTCCATGTTATCACGGAATTTATGTTAGGGCCGCACGAAGGCCCCGCCGCGAAACGAACTAGTGAAAATTAATGAGGACTCCAAATGGAGTTCAATACCCGGCTGTGAGGTTGTTAATTACTATAATTAACTCAAAAACTTTAAATTACAATAAACTGCGTGCTTACAAGATACGGCGTGGTCCAGCCAACTTTTTTTTTACCGGGAAACGACAAAAAACCAAAGTGAATGAATGACAGATCAGTGTGACCATGTCAAAATTTACAATAGACTAAACTAAACATTACTAAATCGATATTATCGACTTGACTTATAAAAACTATTTCTATTTCAAACATCCTAGCCCAGGCCTACCGGTCCGCTAATCGGTTGGTAGACGTGACAATGTTGCAACCGCTCTCCTCAGAATCAAACCGTCCACCAAGACCTCAGCAAATCGGGGAACTCCATCAGTCCCAGTTACCAAACGAAGGATGCGCCCCCTGCGCCATCTGAGTGGAAGGTTAGCCTCCTTGATCAAAACGAGGTCACCAATCTTGGGTGGATCGGTCTTGTCGGTCCACTTCACGCGTTGCTGGAGCATGTGCAAATATTCCAAATTCCAGCGTTTCCAAAAGCTCTGAGTAATCTGGCGTACCAATTCAAAACGCGAGAGACGACCAGGTCTCGCATCAATATAGGGGTACTCAGGCAAGGCGACAAGTGGGCGAGCAATCAAAAAATGGCCCGGCGTAAGGGCCTCCAAATCATTCGGATCTGAGGAGATCGGGCACAATGGCCGAGAGTTCAAAACAGCCTCAATCTTACAAAACACAGTTGCGAGTTCCTCAAATGTAAGGACAGATTCACCGATTGTCCTGCGCAAGTGTGTTTTGGCCGATTTTACAGCGGCCTCAAAAATACCACCCCAGTGTGGACAATTTGGTGGGGAAAACAACTAATTTATCCCACGTCGGGCAAGCCTATCACCTATATCAGCCTTGTTGGTTTCAAGAAAATTAACAACATCATTCAAATAATTATACGTGCCCTTGAAGTTAGTGCCGCAGTAAGAACGGATCAAGGAAGGCAGCCCTCTGCATGATACAAATCTGTCAAATGTGGCTACAAACGCCTCGGTCGTAAGCGAGGAGACCAGTTCTAAGTATACGGAATTTGTGGAAAGACAAACAAAAACACACAAGTAGGCCTTGACAGTCTTGCTGTTTCGAAGTGTCGACATTTTCACCAAAAAGGGACCTGCGAAGTCCGTGCCAACACCGTCAAACGTCCTGCTCTCAGTTACGCGATCTGCCGGTAAGTCTCCCATCATGGGCTGCATGGAAGAAGCCTTGAGCTTATAGCAAGGGATGCAGCGAAAGACTACACTCCGGATAATTCTTCGGGCAAACAAAATCCAAAATTCGCGTTGCAAAATGGCCAACAGGGCATAACAACCAGCATGCAAATTTTTAAGGTGACGGTCAGTTACCAACAAGCGTACCAAATGACCGTCCTTGGGTAACAAAAGAGAGTGACGTGCCCCGTAAGGGAGGTTGGCGTTCTTGAGACGCCCTCCAACGCGCAAGAGACCCGTTTCGTCCAAAAAGGGGTTCAATTTAGATATTGCTCCCGACAATTTCGATTTCCCTGACTTAAAGACAGCAATCTCCTTCTCAAAATCTGCCAATTGCACAGAACGAACCCAGAAGGTGAGGGATTCCTGTCGTTCCTGTGGTGAGATAAACGGTGTCAGTCATTTCTGTTGTGGGTGCCTAAAGTTAAAAACAAAACGCTTTATCCAAGCAGTGACACCTAACAACTTGTCGAGGGAGTTGTAACGATTCAACAGGAAATCGGGGTCGAAGGCGTATTCCACCTTCTCAGAGCGAGTGTTCGTAGACCCGGCAAATTAGAAGTATTCAAAACTGGCGTTCGAGGCCAATCAATTTCTGGTCGACTCCACCTTTCCGGACCCCACCACAGCGAATGACCTATCAAACTAGGCGTCAAGCATCTGCGCGAGGCACAATGAGCGGGGTTGAGCTCACCTGGCACGTGTCTCCAAACAAGCTTGACTTCGGATTTTTGGATTTGGGAAACGCGGTTAGCGACAAATACTTCCAAGGTGTGGACAGAAGCCTTCAACCAACAAAGAACAATTTGGCTGTCTGTCCAGGCGTAGGTCCCATTAATACAAATGCTTTTGCCCAAAGTACTGGACACGTGGTTCAATAAGCGTACAAGTAGGGCTGCTCCCGAGAGCTCCAATTTTGGGATGGTCAGAGATGTCCGAAGGGGTGCAAACTTGCTCTTCGCCATGATCAGGGAAACCCTCACCTGACCTGAGGCACTAACTGTGCGCAAGTACACCACGGCCGCGTGACCACGTTCCGAGGCATCACAAAACCCGTAAAGGGTGGCCTTGTACTTCCCGGGAGGAAGAATGGGACGAGGCAAGGAGATCTCATTGACGGCAGGAAGTGAGGATACAAAAGAGGTCCATTTCTCAACAAGAGTACCGCGTAGAGGTTCGTCCCAAGTCAATCCTGCTGTCCAAAGCTTCTGCAAGAAGCATTTTGCCCAAAATATAACTGGACAGATCCAACCGTTTGGATCAAAGGTTCTGGCGACAGTAGACAACACGAGACGTTTAGTCCAAGAACAAGGCAGTTTCAAGTCTACGTTATACGTAAAGATGTCTTGGACCGGTCTGTACTGAACGCCGAGAATAGCCATCATGGCGGGGTTTTCAACAATCTCAAACAAATGTGGATCCTGCTGATGATCCTCTGGCAAGCCTTCCAAAAGCACTGGTGAGTTGGAAATCCATTTGCGCAACTCATAACCAGCGGAGGCCAAAATACCTATCAATTCGTCCCGCAGGAGGATCGCCTCGTCCGCTGTGGAGGCGCCCGAGCAAATGTCATCGACGTAAATATCGTCCTTCAAGATGGCGGAGGCTCGTGGGAAACGTAAGCCTTCGTGGTCTGCGAGCTCCCAAAGAGAACGTATTGCCAAGTAGGGGCTCGACCTTAACCCGTACGTATTGATATTGAGCTCGTAGACGACCATGGGATCGCGAGGATTCTCTCTCCAAAGGACCAGCTGGAAAGGACGGTCATCAGGGTGGATAAGCGTCTGCCTAAACATCATTTTTATATCGGCTACAAAGACAACCTGATGTCGTCGGCAGCTGGTGATGACGTCACAAAGGTCCTTGACCAACTTGGGACCAGAATGCAAGCACTGGTTCAAGGATACGCCTGTTGAAGTCTGCGCCGACCATCAAAAACTGTGCGCAGCTTGCCAGTTGATGGCTTCCATACCGCAAAATGCGGGAGAAAGTAGTGCTCCACCGAACGCCAATCCAAATTTGACACGGACATGTGTCCCAACTGTTCATATTCTCTCATGAACTCAATGTACTTCTGTCTGAGCTGCGGATCACGACCCATGCGACGCTCCATAGCCAACAATCTCCTTTCGGCTAAAGGTCGTGAAGCGGAGGCCGAACAGACAGGAAAGGTAGCTTCGTAATAAGCCGACCAGAACGGAGTCGACCAGTGTTGTTCTGGAAGAACAGCTCGCACTCCTCATGTTCTGGATTCAAAAGGGCTGCTTGAGGGGGCTCCTCTACCTCCCAAAACCTCTGAACCGCATCAGAGAGAGCGGAGCCTACAGCCAACAAATTATCGAGTTCGGGTGGAGGGGAGTCCCCAGGTACAGGTCCCATCAAAGCAAATCCAAATATTGTCGGGATGGCAGTCAAACCATTTGGCACCAAGACCCGTTTCCCACCAATCAAAATTCCACCGAGGACATCAGAGCCAATCAACAAGTCGATTTGTCCTGGTGTGTCAAATTTGGGGTCTGCCAGTTCCAATCCCGATGTCAAATTCACCACAGCAGCGGGTAGCTGTTTCTGTGGATGCATACTCAAGATATTCTTCAGCACAATAGCCGAGGTTTTAATCCTCGGGTGTGAAGATTTAACAGGGCCAAACAAAACCTTAACTTGCCCTTCAACATTAGAGGCTACGTCGCCTATGCCCCGTATACAATTTGGAAAAGAGCCAATATATTCAATTTAACCTGCCCTACCAAATAAGTGGAAACAATGCTACCTTGTGAACCTGTGTCCAATATAGCACGGACAACAACAGAGGTCCCCGTGGGTCCCCAGACCCTAACAGCAACCGTTGGTAGGATAATGGTCTCAATGGGGGAGGTTGGCGTTATAGGGCAGGGGTCAATGACCTATTGTTGCCTGGGCGGAGACCGTCGGCCAGGACCAGGCAAGTCAAAACGAGGGTGCGGCTTGAAGCCCTCAAAGGCGCGATGACTTGATCCGCGCGCCATCTGTGGGGGGTCATAATGACGCACCCGCCCAAAACGAGGTGGTCGCGAGTCAAGTCGGGAACGCTCCGCCAAAGGAGGGGAATACCTGGGGCAGCAGTCATGGTGCTGGTGACGTTGAACGGTCGCACATTCAGGTGCGCTAGAGAGAGGAGGCGTGCGCACGCTACGGTTCTCCAAGCGTGGTGAGTGGCGATCAATTGAGCGAGGCGACTCTTGGCTATGCGCCGGTGAGCCTCGGCTGCCACCTTCAAAACACCCGCCCGTGCGCGGTTGGACAAGCGGCCTACCTCTCTGGCATTCATGCAGAGAATGTCCAAATGCTGTCATCTACAGTGAGGACAGGGGCGAGAGTTTGGGCAGTCTCACTGGTAGTGGGACCCCAAGCAAGAGAAGCAAAGGCGGCGGGCATTCGCGATGCGCCTACGAGAGGCGACATGCAGGTCCAAGAATGCCCTACAACTGGCCGTTCTGTGCCCCGTGACCTTGCAGTAAGAGCACTCCGCAGGGCTCTGCGTGACTGCAAAGCGAGGAGGGCGCCGATCAACATTGGCTCGGGTGTGAACGCGAGCCTGCTCCTTGACCTTGGGCGGCTGCGACTTAGCCGGCCCGTCACCACCGGAGTTATCCAAGACCCGGCACTCATCCTCGAGAAACTTCTCCAAGTCTGCAAAGGGGGGCAGATGGGTCGCGCTATCCCCACCAAAGCGCTGTTCAAAACGCGACCTCAGGTCGGCAGGCAGCTTTTTGAGCACAATGTGCACCAATAGGTAGGACCATTGGTCCACGGGCAGGTCCAAGCACTTAAGTGCGTTTAGTGCCACCAAGAGCGGGTTCAAAAGTTGGGTGCGCAACCCAAAGACCCGGGTGAGCGTGGGCAAACCCAAAATCTGCTCGATGTGCGTGTCTGCGAGGCCACGTTTGTTGTGGTACCTACGGGTAATTAAGTCCCGAGCCGTCTGGTACGCCTCGTCAGACACGGGCAGATGCTGGATGAGGCCTTCGGCCTCCCCATCCAGAACCGACATCAAATATGCCAATTTTTGTGCCGGCCGAAGATCAGCCCTGTCATCGACCAGGCTGTCAAATAAATTAACGAAGCCAAGGTAGCTTCCTAGGCAGCCATCAAAATGCGGGAGGTCTAAAGTGGGAAGCCTACTCACCAGTCCCGGTGCTTTCCTAGGAAGCTCCTGCTTCAAGCCGGGTTGCCCTTCCCTATCGGCAACTAGTTGTCTCGCACTATTGGAGACAGCATCATACAGGTCTAAGACCTGGGCATAATCTTCGCTGACCTTATTTTGCTGGTCAGCGGTGAATTCATTAACTGACACTTCGAGACAGCAAGCGCCGAAAATGCGAAATTGCTGTTCCACACTTGCCAGGCGATCATCGATCCGCTCGTACCTTTGTAGTAAGGCCTGCTGGCGATCACGCCGGTTCACTAAGGCACTGGCCGAGGCAAACTAGCGCAAATCTGATGCAATAGCACCAGCAGCCGCACGCAAGTCCTTGATAGCTGACATAATCAAATTTCAAAAGAGCCCGGACAAGCGTTAAATAATATTAACAATTAAAACTTAATATTTGTTAATTCTTTGAAACCAACAAACTATTAGGCTGTTTACTGCTGGTACAAGCAAGTGACAGGTATTAACTGCCCAACAAAATTATATAACAAGCTCAAAATCTACTTGTTTCAATATATTGACATAGGGACAAAGTTATTAAAAAGGTTTATAACTTACAGCAATTAAATGTTAAATATTCAAATAAATTAACTTATTACTTGCAACAGACAGACTGGCTGTGTTATTTGAGATATACAATAGTAATAGTATGTGTTACCTAACAATATTATCTATATATTATAACAAAACAAAAGTTTATTAATGTGACCCGCCCAAGATGCAAGGTCAAGTTGGTTGTTATAATGTTTTAAACTCAATATATGCAATTAACCATTAACTTCATTAATTGATACATGTAACTGTTATGTATCCAATCAAAGTGACTTATTAATATTAACAACAACAAAACTATGCTAGATTTCAACAATTTAAATCAAACAATTACTGGTTGAGGTTATGTATGAAAATGTGTTTCAAATTATCTAGGTAAACTTATACAAATAAATATTATGTATGTTAGGCAAAAACTGACCTGACAAACACTACAATACTGTCAAAAAATGAGATAGCTCAGATACAAGCTTATACAATACCAATCTGAGTTGAGATACAATCAAAAGCGGCTAAATTTCAACTACAGCTCTGCACCAAAAATTATGTCTAGAATTACCGTAGGCAGGTAGGAAATTGTTCAGAGTGCACAGTGGAAGTTGTAATACATCTACCTGACCACGATAGACAATATATCCAGACACAATGCACTGAGTTGCACAGTGAATTACAACTAATAATATTAGGTAATAAAATGTCTTACCAAATCTTCACTGATGCTCCTGATGATGCTCTTGAGTGGGACCTATAAGATTAACTCATAATTTTGGCCAAAATAACAAGAAAATCGTTAAATACGGGCACCCCCCACGTGCATCGGATTCACTCAAGTTTTACAATGTTCATAGGTTACTTATAGGTTTATCCTTTATCACTTCGAGAGCTACTAGGACGAGCTTTCCAAAAGGCGAACAATTTATTTTAATTACAAAACCACTTAAACCACGCGAGAGAGACAAAACGGCGCGGACCCAAGACCAAACGGGTAATTTACTTGTCAATCGCTCACAACCTCGTCGGACAACTTCATAAGTTCATATAGCGTCGGTTGTGAGGTTGTAAATTACTATAACTAACTCAAAAACTCAAAATTACAATAAACTGCGTGCTTTCAAGATACGGCGTGGTCCAGCCAACTATTTTTTACCGGGAAACGACAAAAAACCAAAGTGAATGAATGACAGATCAGTGTGACCATAGTCAAAATTTACAATAGACTAAACTAAACGTTACTAAATCGATAGAATCGACTTGACTTATCATAAAAACTATTTCTATTTCAAACACCGGCCTTATAAACTAACTATGAGAAAATGATCTTTAAATATATAGTGCCATTAGTTTCATTTGCTATAAAATATAGTTTGACTAGCTTTTACAGAAAAATGTGTAGTGTTTAATAAATAAATAGTTTAAAAACACTAGAAAAACACGTTTTTATAAATGCACATAAAAACAAAATTAAATTATGGATCGTTCAAGTTGTCTCTATTTCTGGGCTGAAGTGTAAACTATGTGCTTTTAATTATAATATTTGATTGTAAAAGCGTGGGGCGCTGGAACAGGAAAGACGTTATTGTTTAACTTGTTCAAAAATCAAGAGAACAGATGTTATAGGAAGCAGGTTACACAGATTGGCGCTCTAACTAGAGTTGCAGCACAAGTTGTAGTAGTGGCTCTACATTAAACAGTCTGTTCAAAGTACCAGTTTGTCGAACTCAGACAAAACATGCGCCATCAGCGAGGAAGACGACATTTACTGACATTTTTAACGCCTCTTCTTTCAGGAAATTAAGTACATAAGGGTAATGCATCAACAGTGGCAAAATGTAGAGTTCTTGTTCGTGGACGAGATATCTTTGGTTCCCTTTGGTAACCCTTTGGCGGCATAAATGCGATGCTCTTGTGCGACCTCATGCAGCTTTCGCCAGGAAGGTAGTATTAGTATTTGTAAACAATAAAGTCTTGCCTGTTCCAGCGCCCCACGCTTTTACAATCAAATATTATAATTAAAAGCACATAGTTTATACTTCAGCCCGGAAATAGAGACAACTTGAACGATCTATAAATATTTTTTTGTTTTACGTGCATTTATAAAAGCGTGTTTTTCTAGTGTTCTCTATTAGTTTAGTGTGAACTATTAATTTATTTTATACTTTTTGGTCTCTTTGATAACGAAATATTTTATATATTTATTTTAAGTAGGCGAATGAGCCCACATCCTCTTCATCTTCGCCTGTGCATCTGTATTACATGGTGATTTATCTGTCAGCTTATAACAATCTAGCTCTTCAATCAGGAGACCACTCAGTGATTTTATTCTAATCAGGACCACATACGCCTGTCCAGCCGCAAAAGTACGGGACCCCAACTACACCACTGCGTGGTCTACAATACATAATTGGTTTGTTATAACCTTGAAACCTTATCGTGTTCAAAGTCCATTACATAGCCTGTCTAACAAGTGAAAACACGACTATGATACGATATTCCATCATGGAATGCCAGTGCCTATCTTCCGGTTCCAACATCAAACCTTGAAACCTAATCGTGGCCAAAGTTCATTACAAGACTTTTCTAAGAAATCCAAAACAGCTATGATACGATTTTCCATCTTGAGTTCCAGTTCATGTCTTCCAGCTCCATCATCAGATCAGTTTGACAATAATATATTTTTGTATTGTCATCAGAACTAAATATAACTGCCAATTCTCACTATGCTACGACCCTTGAAAGATGGTTAAATTAGTTAGCTTAGATTCCTTTACATAGTTAGTTAGTTAGTTAGTTAAACCTAATGAATAATGGCTTAAAAATAACGTGACGCAATGCTTTGCCACCATAAACAGCAAAAGGCTGCTACTACTGTGCCTAGTCGCTGCACCGGAAAACCGCATTGAGTGATCCTGTATTGATATGTTATTCCGCACGTCTTCCACATATTTTAAAATCGTGAGCATTATTACTTGTCGAGATAGTGTAGGTGTCCGGTGCTAGGTGCCGTCCGGCGTAACGGGACTTCCCCCTACACAATAAAGTATAAATATTATGATGTGTAGACAACACTAATTTTACTATTAAAAAATTTAAATATTAAAAGCGCAAACTCATGGATATGATTGTTTATTCTGACCATTCCAACGTACAGTTCTCAAACCTGGTCACCTACCCAGCTTCACAGGTCACGCCTAGGGGTCTGTCAAAGAGCCATAGAGCGGTGCATCCAGGGTCTTAAACTTAAAGACAGGATACGGAACACCGAGCTGCGTTCTAGAACAGGCATCAAAGACGTGGGAAGAAAGGCTGCCAGTCTCAAATGGAACTGGGCGAACAGCGTCAGCCGTATGTACGAAGCTCGTTGGGCAAGAGTATCAACACTGTGGGTACCAGAGGACAGACGACGTCGCCGAGGCCGGCCACGAAACAGGTGGCGAAATGACCTAGACGCCTACCACAAGAGCTGGCTTGAGATTACGAGCGACAAGCATACCTGGAAAGATTTGGGGGAACCCTTTGTGCCCAGGAGTGGGACAACGTAAGCTATTAAAAAAAATTAATGCCTGCAATCAATTATTTCTGTTTCTACACATAAAGTACATGAATATTTAGATCGTATAGGGATCAAGCCCAAAACAATGTATACATATTGGAAAGCCTATAACAATATTTGCTAATAAAGATATATCTAAAATATACTTTTATAATATGTTAATATATTTTTCATTAACATGACAATTCTTATTAGATATTACATAAATCAATTGACAAGTGCATTTTCCATACTACAGGGAAAACGGCGTCGACGTAAACTAGCAACACTTACACATTTTTTGCAGAAATACGAATTTTATCGAATTAAATTATGAAACAGTCAAATAATCCATAGATAACTGTGAAAAGATATTTTATCTTTTCACAGTTAAAAAAGGAGGAGAAGAATAGTCGGCGCATACAGCAGGATACTGCAAGTCAGGTATCTTCCTGGAACCCATACCATTCCTATATCCCTTATCCTTTTAGAGGAGTTCGATATTGTCAACCTTTTTCTATTGCAATAGTTGGGGTGGTCAATTCGAGGGTGCGTGGTGGGTTCCTCTTTCCTTCCATTAGGTTACAATGGAGTTTCGCCAAGTAACGCCTGATTCAATCAACTATATATTTTATCTTTCTGTTTTTGCTTTTGGAAACAACTTTTACAATGTTTAAAAACGCATGACGGTATTTTATGAATTTAAAAGTTGAGTTGATCGGGGCGCGTGAACTGTACGATGCTTCGTTTCGCACTGAACCGGATTTGTATTCGCCATACTTTCATTTATTCAGTTTGGCACAAGGATATATCTTTAGATATTACGTCGTGATTCTACATTTACATTTACAGCCCAGTTCGCAAAGCAAAGACATAGAACCAAGAGAAAGAACGGGCAATAAAACTCTTGATCATTCTTTTCAATAACTATATATAACAATAATTAACAAACAGTGGTACAGCCAATTTATATCAAATATATATGTTGTGGGTAGTTTTATATTACTAGAAAGGTCTGTCTTACAACAGAACATAATAAGCATTATTTAGCATCAATACAATTTACTAAATGTTTACCACAGGTATATACCTAATGAATCGCATTGATACGACTTGATCCACAGTATATTATTCCATCCTATATTACAATCTATAATATCTCACAAACGATCAAACTACCCACAACACAATATCAATAAGATAATGATTACACTATCTTACATTGTTTCCTAGATGATGAAACAAAAGAGCAAGCAACACAGAATATTGGAACACAGTGGCAATTAAATAGTCAGAACCATATCGCACCTGAATCGTCGTCGAAGGAGAATAGGACAAGCTAGCCGAGCCTGTCGACTTATATAGGTACACCTTATTTACACGTTTGACAGTTCAACTGTCAAACGTCATGTCTGTCATTTAGTTGCCACTATCCTCTTACATATTATGTATAAATACTTGGATATCAGTAATTTCAGCCCAAAGCCTAGATATTATTACATATCTCTCACGTGCGTATCGCGTCTGTATCGCTACAAACGCGCGTCGACGGCGCGTTTAAAAAACGTTGTTTGCATAGGCCCTTACATACACGACGACCTAATAAAAGCGTGTTAAAAATCTCCCCATACCTATGAAGCAGGGCGCTATTACAACTTTTGGCGTCTGTATTACATTGATAAAATATTAACATCTCTATCCTAATAGTTGTACTTAAAACAACTATCTTTCATACACGTGTCTTTTTTTTTTAATTTTTACAGCTCAACTGTTCTACCACATAATACATATTATTAATCCCAAGGTAAGGACCCCTAGCTAGTTTGCAATATTTTATAATATTTGTTTAGTAAAGAATGCGATACAATTTCAAACAATAACAAAACCATAACCAGTCAAATAAAATTAACCCAATCCTCAAACATTCAAATTAATATTGCGACTCGTAAGCTACCCACAAAATGTACTTTAGACTGTCGGCTACAATCGTATATGTTTAACATTAAAATAAGCAGTAAGTTGGAGAGTTACATAATCACAGCACCGCTAGGTTCTGTAGTCTACATACGTAATATTTATAAATGCGTCACTAGGAACTACCTACTTCTGTGCGCTTTGCTACTCCGCTGTAACTTGTAAAGGCTTGTTCAAAATCACGATTGTAAT
This sequence comes from Euclidia mi, assembly GCA_944739405.2. Taxonomy (NCBI): domain Eukaryota; kingdom Metazoa; phylum Arthropoda; class Insecta; order Lepidoptera; family Erebidae; genus Euclidia; species Euclidia mi. The sequence goes on from OX123185.2 coordinate 61,582,919, forward strand.
CATTTTACAAGATGATAAAAAAATTGTTCTGCAAGCTCTTTAGAATATGGTAATGTTAAACTCAATGCACATTTAATGTCTATGAAAATATCATCTGCGATCTACGAAACGACATCCAGTGTTGGACATAGGCCTCTTCTAAGGCTCTCCACATAGACCAATCTCGAGCCGCCTGCATCTAACCGAGTCTCGCGATCTTAATGTCGACCGACGATCTACATCGGTCCTATTATGTGCTATTGTGTTAATTTTTTTTAATGTTTTGGGCGGCAAAGGATACTGATCGCCTGATGATAAGCGATTACCGCTACCCATTAACACAAGCTACACCAAAGTCACAAGTGCGTTGCCGCGATTCGGGATGGCAAAAAGAATAGGAGGAGAAGCGGATTGCGGGAAAATAAAAAGGAGATGGGCTCCAGCACTCTCATTGTTACTTTGCTATCACTTTGCGTCGATATTCTGCGAGAGCGTAGTGTTCTCGCGGTCGCGCCGGCCCATTTATGCTGAACCTAAGATGACACTCGGTCAATTGATATGGTGGCAAATTTGCGGGTCACATAATGTGTAGACACAAAAAATGTGACAAACAATCACACGTACCAATAGACACAAAATCAGGCAGTAAACTCGCGTTTAATATTGAAAAATAATTTGCGTAACTTTGTGGTAAACCTTATTAAGGTTATATTTGTCACTTAAAATAATAACTCTACGTCAGGCCTTAATAAGGGGTACGTATGTAAATTAGAACCATTATGAAACTGTGTATGTGAATACCAGCTAAGTCGACATTAAACATCAAACTGTGGAGTTATTGCAAATCGCCGGGAGGCCAAGCTCATGTTTACAATTAAAAGGCACATTGTTTGTCTTTAATAAACAGTATAGTAACGTAGGCACGGCTTCTGTATCGGTTCACACTAACTACCGATTAAAATTAATGTTTATATATTGTTAAGTTAATTAGGTCGCTCATTATGTGGACATAATGAGCGACCTAATTAACTCTCCAAGAGTCGTCTCAAAGAGTCTCCAAGAGAAGTTATAGAGTATTAACATTGACCTGGAGGTCAATATTAATACTCTATGGTTTCTGTTAGCTTTTATAAAATGAGGCAAAATATTTATTTAACGCATGTTCTAAAATTGGATACCGATATTTTATGGTTTGTGTGTGGTGTATATGGAGTACCGAGAATAGTAACAAAAGTCATTATGGTAAATTATATATATATCGGAATGGTCATAAGTACGGGACGTCAACTGACTACGAAACGGAAGTGTGAAGATGGCGCGCTTCGACAGAGTCTAGTGTGACGTTCGCTATAGTTGAAGAGGGGGGTGACGGTTGAAGTTGAACGGAGCAAGACAACTATCACTTCTCTTGGAGACTCCGGGCGGACAACAAGTACCTAGAAACTGTCACTCGTTTCGTGTTCAGTAATCTAAAATAATTATAGTCAGTTTTGTTAATTTGATTTGGTGTGAACGAATACAACAAAGTGTGAAGTGTTAATACTGGCCAAAACTCAAGCGACCCGCCGACAAATGTAATAGTTTAAATTATAAATATAATTTAAGATTATTTGCACAGAATTAAATGAAAATTCAATTAATATAATATTGCCAGAATTTCGTCATAGCTAGTGAGCTATTATTAATTTATGAATTCAAATATCAATGAATGACACCATTTCAGTAAAGGTTGCAGTTGAATGCCAAAGTACAGAATATTTTGCCAACACATTTTTAACGCCATAAATAGCACAATGTTCACGACGGCCGGTTTGCGGCGCTGAGTATAGTGGGTTCGATACCCACAGGAGACAACTCTTCACAAATTGTTGTTTCGAGTCCGGGAGCTCTTTGTGTTTGTTGGATGGATGTTTTTCAAGCCCTCTGTGTATGTTTGGTGTGGAACATACGAGTTTGCTCGCTGAAATGGAGTTTCTCAGAACTGTAATGTAAAGTTAATAAATATTAGCACTGCCAAGGTGACGAAAAATACCCTCGCGTAATTCAAGCTTATATGTCCTTTCTTTCAGCCATGTTTCAGTATCACTTTTGTGCGTAAAGATGGTGAGGGCTGGGGAGAGCATACGCCACAACGCCATAGCCAGTCGGCTATGGCGTTGTGGCGTATGCTCCAAGGCATATTTTTGATTTGATAAACAAAAAATTTATCACTATATATCCTAAATAATAGCAGATAACTGAAAGTAGAAGTCGAACAAATACAAAAGTCACGCAGACAACGAAAGTACCAATAAAGTTCTAGGAAATCGGTGTTCTCTCCAGCAATTTGATACTCAGTCGAGCAACGGAATTAACTTCATGGCCACTTTTGACAAGCGCCAATATAAATTATGCAAACTAAAGTTAATTCCGAAAAGTTTTATTGACTTAGTATCTTCTTGGGTTTACGCGAATGTTACACATTGAAATTAAACTACAGTTTACGGATTTTATCGCGTATACAATTCACAATGGAGTTAGAGGCAAACAAGTCTTTAGCTTTCTTAGATGTACTTGTCATCAGGAATAAAAACAACTCCTTAAGCCATACTGTGTATAGGAAAAAGACCCATACAAATAGGTATTTAAATGGTGAATCTCACCACCATCCTAAACAGTTAGCTACTGTAGGAATGTCTCTGTTTCAGAGAGCCCGCGGGATCTGTGACAAGAAACACCTGGACGCTGAGCTTCAACATGTCAGGCAAGTTCTGCAAGACAACAAGCTCCGACCGCTGCGCCACTGTCACAGATCCCAGAAGAAAGAAAAACCAGCCACAGTAGAAAGACAACCTGCTGTCCTCCCATACATCAAGGGCGTGACCGACAAAATTGGCTACATCTTAAAGCGAGCTTCTATCAAAACTTACTACAAGCCGCCAACGAAGATCAGTCAATTATTACCATCTGTCAAGTGTCAGTTACCCTTGCAAGAGGCCGGTGTCTACAAAATTGACTGTGAATGTGGGCTCTCACACATTGGACAAACCAAGAGAAGCATAGGCGTTCGACTTAAAGAACATATAGCTGACATAAAACATAAACGCTCAACAAAGTCTGCTGTGTGAACATGTGGAACAAGGACCCAACCACTACTTGCGATTTGATGAACCACAGATACTCGCAAAAGAACATCGTTTTCTTCCAAGGATGATACGAGAGGCTATTGAAATTAAAAAACACCTTAATTTCAATAGGGAAGATGGTTGGAATGTTCCTCCAGCTTGGGACCCTGTCATAAGGCTAATGAAACCCAAGAAGGACAAAGTCACCAGAAGACCTAAGGACACTGTGAGCTCATTCTGCGTAAATAGTAACACCAGTAGTTGAAAAATATCCGGGTACTTTGAGATAACTTATACATTCAAGAAAAAGACAAATATCACCTCAGTCTGCCGTGAACATGAATTCTGTAAAGAATTCGAAACGTCGGCTAGTAATAAATTAAAAATATAGATTCTAGATCTTTAGTTTCAAATGTAATAACTTAGTGAAACCAAAACCAATACAACGCGATAAAATCCGTAAACTGTAGTTTAATTTCAATGTTTTATTGAGTTTCCCCGCAGATTTACTCTAATGGCGTTAACGGATGCGCACTAAAGAGTTCTTTAAACTGCGACCCCTGTAATTCAAGTCAGGATTTAAACCTTAGAAGAAAGTAAGTTTGTCGGGACAACAAAGAGAGGAGTACTCCCCTCAGAGTAATTTATACGTGACCGCTGTGTGGGACTTGCAACTCCGCCGGGAGTGGCGTGCGTCCGACCTGCCACCTAACCTACAATTGACTGTGACGTTTTTAAAGCTTTTTCTTAATCCCATTTCTACTAGACAGTACACAATGACATTTAACGACCGGTTGGATAGCGCGGGTTGGGATCACTAATACTACGAACATATTTCGTTTCATCCTACATATATGATTTCAACAGTATCGACTGTAAGGTTAGCTAAGTTTACAGATAAGCAAGGGCAGTCTGTAGGATAGGAATGCTGCGCTACTTAAACGTCACGAGTCTAATTCCATGTGTAACAAAAGCAAAAATATCATAACCGAAGCACAAAAGAAATAGTCTAGTCATCCTTCACACTCAAGTTTTTACAATTTTCAGTACCATTGCAACCCGCACACAATTATTTTGTAAACAATTTCTAGTAACCTCGACAACGACATTGAATCTACCGCAAATATTAGCGCATTTATTTCACAGAACCAACGGAGCAATCACGGCGAAATACAGACAATTTAGATCCCACAGCACTAATACCATAAATAGAAAAATATTGCTGATATAGTGGTATATTTGATTGGAATACTATCATAAGCAGAATTGACCGCACCGAGTCAATGGGCTAATGAGTTTTCTGCGTTAACGGTAAAAGGATATCGCTTCGCAAACCCACTGAGAAAACGCGATCATAACTGAGAAATGAACTCTCCCTCTTACGTAGCTTCAATCACGGATCAGTAATTACACCGAAGATTTTCCTTTTAAATATGTCCTTGTAGCCTTTTGATGCGACTTCGTTCGTGTGATTTACTTATCGCCCTTGATACAGTTGTTAGGAGTTGTGGTTAAAGGAGAATGCCGGTTTTTGTATAGAAGCCTGTACCGTTTGCTTTTTCATGAAATTAACATTTTTAGCCTGCTTATTGTTTGATATTACCGTAGGCATGAAGCGTTTTTGTTTTCGAATCCGCAGTTCTAAGATTTTCACATAACCATATTTTTTAATAAACCGCCACAAATATTGCAAAGGAAGGAATTTGTCCTTGATTTCTAATTGTTTATAACAATTTCAATAAGTGAATGATGTAAGAAATGTAGTTTCGACCCAGAGGAACAAACCTCAACACAACGGATAAAAACAAAATAATAACACAAACAAACACTAGGCGACGTTGTGTGGGGTTGATATTTGACACTTTTGATAGTTTCTCAAGTTATCAAATGTTACCCTGCAAGTATTGCTATCTTGGTTCAATTATATCTAAAATCGATATCACCTAAAAACAATCGATTAATGAATAAATTGCTCAACCAAAGACTGAAATCAAGTTAAGTAGCCAAATATGTATTTCTATTTAATAAAATCACGCAGAACACAGTTTTTTTTAATTCACTATCATAGTACCCTCTATTGAATCCAAAATCATTTAATCGTGTAAGCAATCGTTAATGTTGAGAATATTACACTCGATTTTTTGTCGCTCGGAATCGACTTTTTTTTGTGCTGGCAATGTATGCATTCGGAAGTTGTTGATCTAAGTTCTACTTTTTTGTTATATTTCGTAAACGCGGATTTAATAATGATTCATAATTTAGTAATGGCATTCAAAATGTGTCAAAGTATTTACGGTATATCATTTTTTTAAGGCAATTGGTACAGGTTCCGCCGGCATTCTCCTTTAATTTTTATTATGTTACATGCTGCCAAGTATATTATTTCTTTGGGTAAGACAAATCCGCATTAATAATTATATTTCCGTCACTAGGAAGTTTGCCACCTAGGAAGTTTTCCAACATAAAACAAAAGATCAATATAAGCAGGCTTCAATCAACTGTTTGTCAAACCGTGTAATTGACAAACACAAAGCATTAAGCATTTTTAGGGTTAATCGTTTCATCAGGTCCATTAATTCGCGTTATTTGAGCGCTTACACCAAGACAGTAATCATCATCTTCCTCGCGTTATCCTGGTTACAGCAAAGACTTGGAGCTTCAGCTCCGATTACTAGTCTTATCAGATATGAGACACTCCTCAGACCGGTGGCAATATCAACATCAAATTCATGAACTATTTTTCATGTCTACTTATGAGCTTTTTTCCAAACAACAACCTTCGCTAAAACAGCAGCATTTTCACCAACAAAGCGAACGTAAGCAACACGAGTGTTCCTAATGGGTAAAACCTCGAGTTCTACCAGTGAAACACAAAATTGGTTTGCACTATATTCTCCCGTAGTTGGCGGTCGTGCGTGAGCGCTGATACGCTTCAGAACAAATAGGTTCTATTTGCCTGCTGTCTGTCGCACCGGATGTGGTTCCTACCACCTACTATCAAACATTCTTAATTTCATGCCCCGTTTGTTCCCTCACACGCTCGCACTCAAATCAGGTTGGTAGTTGTTTTGCGAAATTCTGTTAGTGTGTCGCTGTATACAAATAGTGATAAAACGGAATGGTCTTTGATTATTGACCCTGCATTGGACATTGAGCTCTTCTTATATTAACCTGCTTATGTTTGTGCTTATAGGCATTTTAGTCTCATTCCACAGATAAACAAATAGAAACCTACAGATTATACAATTAAGTATAAGGATTTAGGAGAGGTAAGTTTTAGTAAGTACAAATTGCGAAAGTTTAAGGAATATAAAGTCAAATAGAGCTTTAAATAGACTATCGCAAGCTGATTTGTAAGCTTATTGCATGAACAGTAAATTACTCTTCATAGATATGTAATAAATACGGATAAAAAGCTAATCCGATTGGCCAAATTACGGCTGAAACTGGAAATAATAACTTCATATAACCGTATCCATCTCGAATAAAATTCAGAACCGAACATAAACGAAACAAAATATTCAAAATAACCGATCAATAACAAAAAACTTAGAGCCGCATTACAGCAATCGTAAAAAATAGCAACAAAACATTTATTCGAGCTTCAAAAACCTTTTAAATGCAGTTTATGCACATTGAACGGCGTGACTTGGCTTGTTTAATATCGCCGATCCGCACATATCCAAACGTTGACAGTGCATTGATGTGTATCTGTCACCGGAAGATAACACGATCCGCAAGTTTATAAACTTCCTAGGAAATTTATAAACTGTCGTAAGATTCTAAACGCGAGATAAATTGTTTTATTTTACGGCCACTATTTCACAATTTTATCAATTTGCGACGTCTCGAAGTAAATTTATAAACTAACGGATATCCATTCGTAAGATTCTAAACGGTTCGCCTAATCTCAGAAGAGCTTATAATTTTACGCTTCTTCAAAATACGGCAAATAACACTCTGCTCTCTGATACGGTCAGCCGGTGATAATGAAGGTCAACTTAATAAGTTATGTTAGGTTTTCTTGTGACCCTGAATACAAAAATAGGAGCCCTGCGAAACAGGATTCCGTCAACTTAGCCTCATAAACATCGCTAAAGTTCCGGTTATTCCAAAAAGTGGCGAACAATGGCGGTAGAGAGGAAGGAAAAGGAACGCGTGACTTATTCAACCGATTAGAGCGCATATAGTAAGTAAGCAATAACCCAAACGCCATGCCGTTTGGTTATTGCTTACTTATTATTTTACGCGTGAATTCGGTAGGTTTATAAAATTTGCGAAAATGTCAGCGTAAAATAATACAATTTATCGTTCGTTTAGAATCCTACGAAAGCTTATAAATTTTCTAGGAAGTTTATAAATTTGCGGTTCTTGTTATTTTCCGGTGACATATATATAGACGCAAAGCCTCTGGTGTTGCCAGTGTGACTTTTTAATCCGGCGTCGGAACGTCACGCATCATCAACTTCTGAACACGCGAGTTTTATTAGACCGCTCATATCGCGTGCGATGCATGTTGTCTGTATTTATAGACTGTTTCATTAGAATTTTAATTGTTGGTTTTGTTTTTGTGTTGCAAAGACGGGACTAGTGTAATAAACGTAGAAACGTGCAGAGACCGTATAAGAAATTGTTAGTAAATTGTTATTTTTTTAAAGTTCTTTTTATCGCACTAGAAGCTTCGAGAACATCGGAAACTGGGTATACCAAGATACTAACCGAAATTAAAGTCAATCATTTTATAATTGAATTGATATTAAGTAACCGGATATTCTAAAACAACAAATCGTAACATTTCTACTGGGTAACTGGGTAATATTGCCTCTTTATTTTCTTTGCGTTTTGATTATACAAAAACATTATAGTAGTACCTAAACAGATTCAATTATATCTAAATACATTTAATCATAAAAAGTGTGACTGTCTGTCGATATATTACACCATAAAGGGCTGAACCGCTTAATCGATTTTGATTTAACAGAATTAGGTAACAGACGCGGGTCTTGGTCTTAATGAGGATCACGGATACAAAATTCCACCAAACATAATTATTATCATAATGCCTGTATCCCGTAGGGGTAGGTAGAGGTGTAATATTACACCTACATTTTGCATGTTATGAATTTGTAGGTCCCACGTAATAGTGGGCGAACCTATTGTCGTTACTGGCAGTTTTTCAGACTCCGTGCTGCTACTGAGTATTCGGAAAAACCCAGTGTACCTAACTTTTGCCGACCCGGTAATCGAATCCGGAACCTCTTGAATAGCAAACATATACGCTATACACTGCACCATAGAGGCAGTTACTTATAAAATAGGGCTTAGTTAAACTTAACTAATTATGTAAAACATCTTTATTATATTCTAACATGCAGTATTAAGTATCCGATAATAAACTCACACAAACTTTTCTTATTATTCATATCCTCATTAACAGAGTTTTCACATAGAAAATTAATATAACATCGCAACTATGAATAAATTTCCGAAGCTAAAGTTCGAAGGCATCTTGCATCTATTGAGTTCTAGTATACATCAATAAGAGTCTTAAAACTCTTCAAGTTTATAGACATGCTAGCGTTACTAGCTATGTCCTGTGGATTTATTCACATGAACAGACTTATCTACTAGTTTTATTCATACGTGGAGAAAAATTATATTCGCATAGAACTTTGAATGGTTTGGGACACTTATATGCGTTCTTGTGAATCACACAGAATTTTCATAGTATCCTAGGGTTATACCCGTTGGGCACAGACTTTTTGCATGAGATCCTGGGTTCATAACGAACTTTCGTTTAATACTGTAAATCTAGCCATAATAAATAAGTAGACACATATTCTACTCGGGGCTATTCTATTTCAAGAGTAAGGCCCCAGATTGTGTGTTCGAAGTGGTCGCAACATAGCTCTTAATTATGGATGCGATTCTCGTAAAGGTCTCCTTTATTACAATGTACACACTTGTCTTTATGCCTCATGATCTTTACTGACTGAAGTGAACAATTATAGCTAATATATATTAATTTAAGTCAGTGGTACTGTACGTAGTATATTAATATGATGCGTCCACATCTGACGAACAGACAAATGCGTTGCGAATGAGCAGTCTGGCGTAGTTTGCGAATTTCATGCGTGCGATTAATTGCCATCATCATCACTAGCTAGAGACGTCTACTGCAGGACTTAGGTCTTCCCGAAGGTATCCAAATTCCTATATGATTAAATGAACTCGCGTGACGCAGCTAGTCCACAGCGCGATTCTTCCTCAAACATTCGCTTTCGCACTGCAGTATTGACACGTGGATAGTGGACGTACCCTTATTTACCTTTAAATATTGCTTTACACGTGATTTTAACGCTGCTTATTGTTTTAAACATCTACTCATTAATATATGTATATTGTATATTTATTTTTTTTAAATATTGTAATGTATATTTATTAGTTTAAAATAAAAACAAACTAAAAAACAAACAACATAAAAACTTACAAACCAGAGAAAAAAAAGTTCACAAACGAATTCACGATATAAACATTATGATAATCACAGGTACAAAGCAAAACGAAATCACAATAGGATCGGATATAAGAAAGGCGAATTCCCAAACACGATAACATAGAGGGGAAAAACGCTACCGTAAACCATGTGCAATAAAGACTGGCAACAATTTATTTATATGACGCTTCAGGGAGAAGTTATCTCAGGATCCGGGGTACGAACGAGGTGAAATCAACTTGATGCGTAGCGAAACTGAAATGAGAGAATGGATATGTTGTAGCGAGTGATCACAGCTAATCTACTTATGCCTCGATCGAGCACTAGTAATGCTCTCAGTGTGCGCTGTTCCGACGAACCGAACAGCTGAGCTTATAATGTTCGTGAGTTGTGGTATGGATATTACTTTATATCACGTAACATTTTTATTAGGTATACTTTATTTTCTGTCTGAGGTTTCGGCCACGTGGAGTCAGTTAGCAGGACAAAATGTTAGCCTATGTGTTCTTAATGTATAAACTATATTACTTCAACGATTCAGTTCAAAATCAGTTCAGTCGTTTTTGCCAGAAATATACCCACGCACACAAACTTTTGCTTTTTGTACTAGAAGTAAGAGGATAGAAAACATTAATTTACTCATATTCATTAATTAAAAGCATATTGCATTCAGTATTACGTACGATACTTATTGCCTTCTTGTTAAGTTTGTGAATGTATTTTTTTTGCTTTGGCTAGCGTAGTTGATGACGAGGTGATACCATTTCTTGTATTATTGTACCCACACTCAACTAGCACTTTTAATGCAAAAGTAAAGAGCTGATGTGCCGTTCATCAATCAGAAAATATCTAACTATTCATTCGACTGGCATACTCTGTCTTACGATTACCACAAATATTATTACAAGTGCAGAAGGAATGACATGAGCTCAATTGCCCGAATGATGTTACGTTTAATTGAAGCGCTGTTACAATTTGCAGAATAAAGTAGATGGTTCTTTGCAGAAAGCAAAACGTACACGGATGAGTTCACAGAGAGAAATAGACAAATTTGTAAAAAAAAAATTTTGTTTGATGATTCCCTGTGTCATGAAACTCAATTGGCATAGGCGCAGAGGCAGACTCAGCACCATAAAAATATTTAAATACAAAACCCACAGCGGTGTAAACGATACGATAATCAGCAGTTGTCACTACACTGTTTGAATGCAACTTTGAGCTTCTTACCAGCCGGCATTTTAAATTTCATGAATATTTTCTTTTAATGTTACTAGTACGACATATACATCTACCTCATATAGTAGGTACATTCAGAGATTTCGTATAAATGAAACATAAATAATAATGAGAAAAACAAGTTGAGAAAAATAAGAGATAAAAATAACGACATTACATTTTATAAAATCTAATATCCGCTTGCTTGCCCGTGTTATATGGCATATAACAAAATTCAAACACTAAATTGCCCGTGTTATATGGCATATAACATCGCATCTCAGTCTACTTTGCCCGTGTCATACTGTATATGACATGGCTCCCGCGGTCGAAAGAGTGAAATATACTCGTCTCTGTCGCTCTAGGGCTTAGTTTGTATTATGTATCTCGTTTCTACGTTAAATTTCCCGTCGTACTAATCCCAGTCGAGTTTCGACTCCATAGAGAAATTAAAAAAAAAAAACGTTCGTTGTCAATGTTGTCATTGAGTGTTGAGTCGGTGCGGAATGTGCGGAATGTGTGAGTGTATTTGTGCTGTATTTCTGTTAAATTTAGTTTTATGCTTTAAGATCTATTGTGTTTATCAAGGTATGTAAATAACTAACACGTATATATAATAATTCCAGCATAAAATATAAGATTTGACTTTTTTCGAGACCTTAAGTAGATTTTGGCGCGCAACAGTGATTTTACTGAGAGCATGGGAACTGTTTCAGAAATGTTCATATTACTCAGAAGTGGTGAATGCTGTCCGTATGATTTCTTTTTGTTTTAAAAGAATATGAGACTACTTATTTAGTGTTTATTTATTTGTATGTTTAAAACTGTTATTTGTGCATTATATGGTCTTATCAAATTTAACATAAATTACGCCGTGCGGCGCCAGATAATGGTTTGAAATCAGAGGCCTGTAATTCATAAATATGTATAAACAAGTGTACTTTTTTATTTTTATCTTATTATCTAATATATAAGTAACGTAATTAAATATTAAAAACGATATGTCACCACTTTAAGTTTTGAGGTATGAACTTATAAATACAAAGCGAGCTCTAAAACGCGCTATCTCAATTTCAAACGAGCATCACTCGACACCAGAGTCGTAATCTAAATAAACAAAGATAACATTGTATAGTTAGTTTCATAACAAACATAAATAATATAACACTTGACAACCTTTCAAAACAAATTGAGTCACAAGGACCGATTGTGTGGAACCCGACCCGCGCGCCGAGGCGATAAAAACGCGCGGGCATTTGATCGTTATCGCTTTCAAGTGGCCGGGCAGAGGGGCCGGCGTGGGTTGCGGCGCAGAGCAAGCAAGCGGATATAAACGTCCTAAACTAGGGCCATATAACAGCTACAATGAAGAGCTAATATGTTTTATTACTGCGATATAAATGTTCACTCGCCCGTTACCAAAACAACACGCTATATAATATGTACGAATAAAACTCAAAATATCGCCGAAGAGACATTTCTTATGAATCTGACACGCTGAATTCTGAGATTAAATTTATACCCTGAGGTACAATTCGTTCAGAATAACGTCGCATCGTCCACACTCCTACCAAGATGAAAAATGGTAGCATTATCTCGATTTCACTTATCAAGCGAACAAAAAGAGTATTTGCTTCAGCTAGTAACTATTTACTCGAAGCATTGTACGCAGAACTACAGATAACGACCATTAGCCTGTGACAGCTTAGATTCGATACGTAAATATCAGTGCTCACACACAATAACTTGTAGCAATAAATTCTAGAGTGAACTACACTATCTATAAATCATGTCATTAAAATTTCGTGTATAAAATAAGAATGGTTATCAAACGTATTCACTGAAACAAGGCAAATGAAAAAACAAAGCACAATTTTTACGAGTCATAAACAATTTCGCGTGGAAGCCAATGTTAAGCATAAAAACTTCTTCAGTGAGACCGTTACACAATGAAATTAACAATAAGCTCGGTGGAAACAAAGAAAGCACCTAAGTTGATAAATAAAAAATATGTCAAGGGACGAATGTAGGGGCGAGTACAAAAATTGAGCCAGTTTCCGACATTTTTGTGGCTTCCTAGCTTTTTGCGTGGGTTGCCGACTCCGCATGAAGTTTTCATTTTTCAACAGTTGCACTGCAAATTTAATTTTATTACACATAATAATTATAACATACTACTTTGCTATAATAAAGATTTCCATATACGCAAGGGCCGCTACTATCAGCTAGAAAAGTACCTACATACCAAGCAGATGATAAAAAATACTGCTCTTTACGCAGATTTATTATTTATATTTTATACATATTAGAAAGATGCGAATTTTATTGCACCCGCAATTTTGTTCCAATTTGTCTATATATTATACAAACCTATTCTTGCCTTATATCATCTCAAAAATAAATACTTAAATAAGTAGTATTTATCATTGGACGGTTACAAATCACTAGCATGCAAAGAAAACCATCGATCGACATTAGTGTTAAATCAAATTAAACCTCCATCAATCTGAAGAAAACTGATCGAAAATCTAATAGATTATTCATAGCTTCTAACTTAATATTCATAAACATAAATAATTGTGATAACCCATCGACTCGGCAATTACGTGGTGATATTAAAACTTAATTAAAATTTGTTTATCACGGCTCGAAAGCGATTAAAAGTTTAAACGAAGCCCCGCCGTCGACTGCCTTACCGAGACAAGTTTATTTACGTAAATAGGTAGTGTTTCAGTACCTGTGCTCCCAAACTGACTTCGTGCATCCAACTTTAGGCTTACTTGATTGAATACACGGATTTAATTTGTTTGCCACGTTTATAATCATACCAAATTTAATCATAAAATGTGCCGAGAATTAGTTTTCTATTATATAAAAAGTAATGGTAATTTTTAGAAAGATTGGCTTTTAAGCTAAGATAATCAAGTCATATAGTGTGTAGTGTTTAATAGAATTTACCTTAATTTTATGAACGAATGATTCGAATAAGACTTTTGGCAGATGTTCTAAGAAATGTAAATTCTTCTAAAGCATATCTACTCATTTTAAATCAAATTCTAATATTTAAGTGTGGCTTTACCACTGTGACTTTATCGGGAATTGGGCTTGGCAACTTAAAACATGCACATTACAAGTACACCACGTGTTACAGAGCTGGGCAGCAAATTATTATTTTTTATTTAAGTATCGCTGGTCTCGCGGCATAAATGTGCGCGTGGATTTGGGAGGTCTCGGGTTCGATTCCCGGGTCGGGCAAAGTGTTATTGGGTTTTCCGTTAGGAAATTCTCAGTAGCAGCACGGAGTCTGGTATTGTGCCCGGTACGGCAATAGGCTCGCCCCCTATTACAGGGGACATCAAAATTCATGGCGAAATGTGGGTGTAATATTGCACCTCTGCCTATCCCTTCGGGGACACAGGCGTGAGTCTATAAATAAAAAAAATTAAATATTTCAGCAAGAGAGAGTTTCAGCAGCAGAGTCACTCATATAATTCTACTAAGCTGATGCTACTTTGCACTATGCAGGCAAGCATCTCGGATATCTTTATCCCACCGCACTACGTGTAAAAGCACAAGGTTATGCTATATTTTTGAACATTGATAACACCAGCAGACTAAACAAATTCAAGTCGCCAGCTACAGTTCCAGCTACTTCGCTGTTTCTTGACTGCCTATTAGGTAGGTAGCAATTTGGTCGTGTTTCTTAGCATTACTTTTTTATGATAAGAACACAATAATGTCTGCTTGCAATAACAAGATGAAAGCCAACTGCGTCAATCAAAGCCATATTTTGAGACACAATAGAGTGTCTGAGACTTAAACTTTGCCCTCGAAAGGCTTACTTTCTTGTACAGAGAGTTTCCCTACAATATACACTCAGGGTTCCCCTTTGTTAAGTTACAAACGTACCCGCTATATTTACGATCTCGATTTTAACCCTGCCGCCTATCACCTTGCCGAGCCTAGCTTTTGCTATCGGATAGTCTATAATATCCAAATGATTAAAGGAAAGCAAAGTTAACAGTGAGACTTTTGTAAAAATCGTTATGTAGGTAAGCAGTAGTCAGGCTCGTAATACACTATCTGGGATGGATATTTTTTTTTTTTTAACTATTGCTGTCCCAATGTTGGGCAAAGGTCTCCCCCACATTCTTCCACTGGTCCCTGTCTTTTACCATATCTTGCCAGTCTTTAATAAAATTGTCCAAATCATCGCGCCATCTTTTTCTCGGCCTGCCTCTTTGACGACGACACTCTGGTTTCCACCTTGTGGCAATACTTGTCCACTTTTCGGGATTCATTCGGCAGACATGCTCCGCCCAGTCCCACTTCAGTTTAGCAGCTTTAATGCCCACGTCTATGATGCTCGTCTTGGAGCGTATTACGGTGTTGCGAATTCGATCACTAAGTTTTAAACCTAATACGCTCCTTTCAATTGCGCGTTGACAAACCCCGAGCTTGAACTTTTGTGACTCGGTCAGGGACCATGTTTGAGCTCCGTAAGTTAGGACGGGCAAGATACACATGTCGATGAGTCTGCGTTTATGTGTCATTGAAAGATTGCTCTTTAATAACGCTTTTAGGGACCAGAAGGTCTTCCAGGCATTTTCGACCCGGCGGTCGATTTCTTTTTCTTGCCTGTTCTCGAACGAGACTATCTGGCCCAAGTAAATGTACTCATCGACATAATGTATTACTTGCCCGTCTACCTCGACCTTACGTTTGCAGCTGTTAGACATAACTTTTGTTTTTGACCGATTCATCATCAGTCCAACCTCAAGGCTTGCTATGCTTAGCTCTTGAAGCATATTCTGTATTTCTTGGGCAGATGATATTATAAACATTAAAAATCAAGGTAGTAGAGCCTTGCTGATTACAGCATGAATGGGCCGGCTCGACCGGGGAAGTACTACCCTCTCACAGAAAATCGACGTAAAGTAACAGTACCTAAATTGTTGCGTTTCGTTCGGTGAGTGAGGGTGCCGGAGGCCCTATCCCCTATTCCTTCTCCTTCATCCCACTCCTCATCTTATCCCTTTTCCCAACCCCAAGGGGCGGCAACGCACTTGTGACTCCTGTGGTGTTGCTTGTGTCTATGGGCGGCGGTAATTGCTTACCATCAGGCAATCCGTCTACTCGTTTGCCGCCTATTACCATAAAAAAAAATTAGACTTAAAGAACATGTATATGGGGCATAAGGCTAATGAAACCCAAAAAGGACAAAGACACCGCCATATAAGGACACTGTAAGCTCATTTTGAAAAATGTTCGGGTACTTTGAGATAACCTATACATTCAAGAAAAACACAATTATTATTTCAGTCTGCCATGACCATGACTTCTGTAAAGAATTAGAAACGTCGGCTAGTAATAAAAAAAATAGTTTCCAGATCATTCGGTTTAAATGTAATGACTAAGTAGTTGAAATTAATAATCGGGATAAAATCCGTAAAACGTAGTTTAATTTCAATAAAAATAAATAATTATTGTCCGTGTGGTGACGGATTAAGAATACGGATTGTCACCACCCCATCTCATCCCATGGGTGTCGTAAGAGCCGACAGAAGGAGCATATTATGCAGAGAACAGCACTGTAAGAGAGGGAAACCTTGACACAAACCCTATACCAATCCGTTTGGCCAGCGTGGTATAGTCGGCCAATTCCTCCTTTCAAAGGAGAGGTATAGTCCAGCAGTGGACTGTTAAAGGCTGATGATGATGATGAAATAATTATATAGTAATGCAAGTGGCATTACTGAACTTTGGTCCGTGTGGTGACGGATTAAGAATACGGAATGTCACCACCCCATATCATCCCATGGGTGTCGTAAGAGCCGACAAAGGGAGTATATTATGCATAGAACAGCAATGTAAGAGAAGGAAAACTCGATAAAAACCCTATACCAACCCGTTTGGGGCAGCGTGGTATAGTAGGCCAATTCCTCTTTTCAAAGGAGAGGCCTAGTCCAGCAGTGGACTGTTAAAAGCTGATGATGATGACTGAACTCTGGCACAGCCTTTCCTTAAAAAGGATTAAGAGCATTACATTTCTAATTATAAATATTTTGTTAACTTCATTCTCTCTTCTTCTCTTGTCGTCTTAGTTAATTTAGTCCACCGAAATGTATTTTTTTAAGTCTTAGTGTTATTATTATATTGAAATGTTATTTTCTTCGATTATCGTTTATAACTTTGCTACTTATGATTCTATGACTTAATTAGTGCTTTGAAACCATTGGCCAGATAAACCACCATATATGCACCAGATGTGTACTACTCTTTTTAAGATGCCGGCTGCAGGACACGGCATTCGAACTCTAAAACTTGTATTTAACTCTACACTAAACCCCTCTCGACATCTAAAAATAAAATTGCGTTCTCTGACAAAGGCAACCGCCAAATGTAACTTTTCTATGGACTAATAAATATTTTATACAGAAACCTATCGACTTTACCGAACTCTGAGCGCCAACCAGTCTAGGGTACAGACCGTAGCTTAAACCTGCTGCTTAAACATAGAGAGAAGAGGCCCATGTTCAGCCGTGGGCAGTTTAAACAAAGCATTCATGATATGAATGTCACTTTACGCTGAAGCCTTGACATTTACCACCTGTACGGTGATTATAAGCTACATTTGTTTAAGATATTTTACCAATGAAGGACTAAGCAAGTGTCAGTTGCACACGTTTTGTAGTAAGCGTGTTGGTGCTATGATACGTAACGCGATAAGCTTTGTAAACGTGCAGATCCCTAAAGGTTAATATTTCAAAAATTTAAACTTCTACTTATTTTATTCTTTTAGCATGTTACGTATACAGTCCATCGTATATAACGATACACTACAATTTTGTATAAAATGAAAGTTATTTGTCTAAGAATTTATATATTATGTTATTTAACCGAATTAAGAGGAGTGCTATGATTTGTGTCTCTGGTGTGATTTTCTGTCTGTGGTATTGTAGCCCCTAAACGAATGAACCGATTATGCTTCGAATTATTATGCTGTTGAAAAACTAACGTGATACTCGTGATAGAGATTAAACATCTTTTCGTCAATAGACGGTCAATGGTGCATGGACTTAATGCGAAGCCTATTTTTGATTGGTTGTGGTGAAAAGCAAGTTGTAAGCTCTTCCCTCCGTCACTCAAGCATCATCGATCAAGTTGGAGCTGGCAGAGGTGGTGTGTGAGTTTCTCTCCTAATGGCAATCGGAGCATACTCACTACAATCCCCGTGGTATCCTCCACGTTCCATAGCGGTAGGGTGACGCGATTTGCAGAATGCTACTTTGAGACGATCTCACCGCGATCAACGGTCAAACACCGTTGAACCGTGTTGATGGGTCCCGTTGTATGGGATTTAAATTGCTACTTTGGGTGGTGCCTAATGGCAACCTTAAAACAGCATCACGTTCACGGCCTTTTATGAGCCATAATAATGCACTGCAACGGACCAATTAGGTAGCTTCATGAACTTGAAGGTTCCTGGGTAAAGTTGATATCAAAGCAGTTCCAAGCAATATTGTCAGGTCCAGGAAAACCTTTTTACAATCGAATCTTCATTCAAACGTTCAAATCCCCGGTGCGCACCACTAACTTCTCGAAATTAAGTGTGAAGTAAATTGTTAATTATCACTCGAAGTCAGCGTGAGGAATCCTGTAAGTATGTAAGAACTCTCCATATTTTTCTCAAAACGTAAAGTCTACCAACCCGTACTTGGCCAGTGTGATGGACTGTGGCCTACCCGAATCCTCATAATGACGAAAGGCCTATGTTTCTTATCAATCTCTATTAGTCTTGTCGTCCAACAGTCAACACACTGAACTTTAAATTCTTTCTGGCAATCCTAAATCTCGTGATAATTATATCATCAGATATGGGATTTACAATGATGGAGACGACATATTCTATTTTCCCTGTGGTTTCCACAATTATTTATAACAATTATTATTTTGTCTACACACAAGTCGTCCAAGATACAAATACTTATAAGTTGCTTTACATTGCAGATTAGCTATAATACAAATAGATACAATATTATCTTGCTGCTTTAAATTAAGCATATACTTTGCTAACCGATAAAGAACGAGTTTCAACATTCACAACGTAAGAACTATGAAGTTAAAACTACCACATATCCAACGAAAAATGTCCTTAAGTTTTTTCCTCTACACGAAAAGAGAATTTAATTATTTATTCGAGTTCACAAACGAGTTCGTCACTTGGGGCGCATTTCTAAAGGGCTGTACTTATTTGGACTTTCACTTGTTTCTCCAAGTTATCTCGGAATTTATGTTAGGGCCGCACGAAGGCCCCGCTGCGGGACGAACTAGTGAAAATTAATGAGTGCTCCAAATGGAGTTCAATACTCGTCCTTATGCACTAACTATGAAAAATAGTTCTTTAAATATATAGTGCCATTAGTTCCATTTGTTAGGATTATATTTTAACTCGTTTTTACTGAAAAATAAAGTTGTAGTGTTTTAAGAATCCCAGCAAGAATCCCAGCAGAAGCAGTGCGCTAATGCAACTTTCCACGTCTGTATTACATTGATAAAATATAACCGTCTCTTCATACATGAATTCATTGAGTTTTTTATTTCCAGGTGTGATGTATGGACCCATGTATTTTGACAGCTCGACTGTTCAACTACATAATAAATATTCATCCCAAGGTAAGGAACCCTAGTTAGTTTACAATATTTTATATAGATATGTACCTGTTTAGTACAGATTGCAAAAACATTACTAAAGAAACCGACCAGTCAAATAATAAATAATTAAATTAAGCAAATCCACAAACATACAAATTAATATTGCGCTTCGTAGCAACCCACAAAATGTAGTTTAGACTGTCGGCTACAATTGTATATGTTTAACATTAAAACAAGCATTAAGTTGGAGAGTTAAATAATCACAGCACTGCTAAGTTCTGTAGTATATTTACATAGGTACGTAATATTTATAAATGCGTCACTACGAACTACCTACTTCTGTGCGCTTTGCTACTCTGCTGTAACTTGTACCCACAGATTTAAGACCAGATGGAGCGTATTCGTCCGACTAAGTGAGGCACGTTGACGGCTATGTGTGCGTGACATTTGGCGACTGGCACTGTACGGACACGCGCGCCTATGTGTGTGTAAAGTTGCCAGATTATGAATAATCTCCCACTACCTTGTATATAGTTTTTGCAAACGGATATAAAAATATTACATATTTTATATTCGTTTGCGGTTTTGAAGAATTTACCATGGATTTAATTAATGCTTTTAATATGTAATGCTGTTATGAAAATGATAAAAATAAAAGAAACCATTAATGTATGCTTTTATAAATACATTTCTTAAATGTAGGTACTGAGTAAAGTTTTAACTAAATTTTATTCGAAAATTGAGAAATAAATAGATTATGTTTTGTGATTAATACCCTCGATCCAGAATAAATACTTATATAATACCAACTACATATAATTATTTACGAATACCAATCATGGGGTTCAGATCTTAGATCGGCGAATATGTTGTTTATTTTTTGTTTAGATATATATATTCTCAGTATAGTATCTGGAAATGTTTGGTTAGTTGCAATAGGCTTGCGTCCTAAATATTAATTAGCTATAAACATTTTGTCATGCACACAATAAATTATGAATATTATGATTCATAAATCAAAACTAAAAAAATTGCAATTAAAAATTAATAATGGCTGCAATCAATGATTTCTGTTTCTGTACTTAATGCGCCAAGTCAAGCTAAACAGTTGCAGTACGATTTTGATACTTATTCCCTACGCCATAAGAACGGTACAAAGGTCAAAGTGTATAAAGCTTGACGAGGAGCCATGTGTACACGAATATTTGGATCGTTTGGGGATCGAACTCAAAACAATGTAAGTATATACTAATGGAAATTCTATTACTATATTTTATAAGAAGAAAGATAATCTACAATATAATTTTACATTACGTTAATGTATTTTTCATTAACATGACCATCATTATTACATAATCAATAGACAAGTGCATTTTCCCTAATTCAGGGAGAACGGCGTCGACGTAAACTGGCAACACTTACATATTTTCTGCAGAAATACGAATTTTATCGAAATAATATTATAAAACAGTCAAATAATCCATAGTTATCTGTAAAAATATATTACCATCTTCCCGTTTTTGCTTTTGGAAACAACTTTTACAATGTTTAAAAACGCAAGACGGCATTTTATGAATTTAAAAGCTTGATTGATCGTGGCGTGTGAACTGTGCGATGCTTCGCAGCGCACTGAGCCGAGTTTGTATTCGCTTTTCAATTTTGTATTTGCTTTAGTGGCCTCACGCAAGTGTTCCGCGCGCTCTGTCTGCCTTTTGTTCTGTAGTCTTAGCTTGTACCTATGTTCACAATGTTAAACACGCTTGTAATCATTTTACAAGATGATAAAAAATTGTACGGCAAGCTCTTTAGAATATGGTAATGGTAAACTCAATGCACATTTAATGTCCATGGAAATATCATCTGCGATCTACGAAACGACATCTACTATTGGACATAGGCCTCTTCCAAGGCTTTCTGCCAAAGGCCAGACCGATCTCGAGCCGGCGCATCCAACCGAGTCCCGCGATCTTAACATCGACCGACGATCTATATAGATTCTAACTATCTATCTAGATTCAGATTTAGTCCACCTCGCGGGATGCCAACCCCTGCTCCGTCATACTTGGTCGCCACTCCAGTATCTTCCTTTTGAAATACCGGTAGACAAATTTCGGTAAATAACAATTGCTGATCCTAAACTCTGAAATATAAGTTTTGGATTATACTAGGATAGTGTTAGTGCTATTATGTTATTTTTGACGTGACAACGTCTTATAAATTGGTTTGCCGGGTGACACTTCAAGAAACTGCGTTACGCTCCGCTCACGTTATGCGCTCACAATGAGAGCGAGTGAGAGGCACGCGTCCCGCCTAAGAGCGAGAGAGACAGACATAAAAAGTGAAAGGCACGCGTCTTTCATCCTTCTTCCTACTATACGAATGAATATTCACATTAAAATTATTTTACCACTCAAAGTCGTTGTCACGTAAAACTTTCGCCCGTATACCGACTTTACAGGCAACCAATTTTTTTTCTTTCGCAATCCGCTTCTCTTCCTATTCCTTTTGCCATCACGAATCGCGGCAACGCACTTGGAACTCCTTTGGTGTAGCTTGTGTTAATGGGTAGCGGTAATCGCTAATCATCAGGCGATCAGTATCCTTTGCCGCCCAAAACATTAAAAAAAATAACATAATAGCACTAACACTATCCTAGTATAATCCAAAACTTATATTTCAGAGTTTAGGATCAGCAATTGTTATTTACCGAAATTTGTCTACCGGTATTTCAAAAGGAAGATACTGGAGTGGCGACCAAGTATGACGGAGCAGGGGTTGGCATCCCGCGAGGTGGACTAAATCTGAATCTAGATAGATAGTTAGAATCTATATAGATCGTCGGTCGATGTTAAGATCGCGGGACTCGGTTGGATGCGCCGGCTCGAGATCGGTCTGGCCTTTGGCAGAAAGCCTTGGAAGAGGCCTATGTCCAATAGTAGATGTCGTTTCGTAGATCGCAGATGATATTTCCATGGACATTAAATGTGCATTGAGTTTACCATTACCATATTATTCTAAAGAGCTTGCCGTACAATTTTTTATCATCTTGTAAAATGATTACAAGCGTGTTTAACATTGTGAACATAGGTACAAGCTAAGACTACAGAACAAAAGGCAGACAGAGCGCGCGGAACACTTGCGTGAGGCCACTAAAGCAAATACAAAATTGAAAAGCGAATACAAACTCGGCTCAGTGCGCTGCGAAGCATCGCACAGTTCACACGCCACGATCAATCAAGCTTTTAAATTCATAAAATGCCGTCTTGCGTTTTTAAACATTGTAAAAGTTGTTTCCAAAAGCAAAAACGGGAAGATGGTAATATATTTTTACAGATAACTATGGATTATTTGACTGTTTTATAATATTATTTCGATAAAATTCGTATTTCTGCAGAAAATATGTAAGTGTTGCCAGTTTACGTCGACGCCGTTCTCCCTGAATTAGGGAAAATGCACTTGTCTATTGATTATGTAATAATGATGGTCATGTTAATGAAAAATACATTAACGTAATGTAAAATTATATTGTAGATTATCTTTCTTCTTATAAAATATAGTAATAGAATTTCCATTAGTATATACTTACATTGTTTTGAGTTCGATCCCCAAACGATCCAAATATTCGTGTACACATGGCTCCTCGTCAAGCTTTATACACTTTGACCTTTGTACCGTTCTTATGGCGTAGGGAATAAGTATCAAAATCGTACTGCAACTGTTTAGCTTGACTTGGCGCATTAAGTACAGAAACAGAAATCATTGATTGCAGCCATTATTAATTTTTTTTTTAATGTTTTGGGCGGCAAAGGATACTGATCGCCTGATGATAAGCGATTACCGCTACCCATTAACACAAGCTACACCAAAGGAGTTCCAAGTGCGTTGCCGCGATTCGTGATGGCAAAAGGAATAGGAAGAGAAGCGGATTGCGAAAGAAAAAAAATTGGTTGCCTGTAAAGTCGGTATACGGGCGAAAGTTTTACGTGACAACGACTTTGAGTGGTAAAATAATTTTAATGTGAATATTCATTCGTATAGTAGGAAGAAGGATGAAAGACGCGTGCCTTTCACTTTTTATGTCTGTCTCTCTCGCTCTTAGGCGGGACGCGTGCCTCTCACTCGCTCTCATTGTGAGCGCATAACGTGAGCGGAGCGTAACGCAGTTTCTTGAAGTGTCACCCGGCAAACCAATTTATAAGACGTTGTCACGTCAAAAAGGAGATGGGCTCCAGCACTGTCATTGTTACTTTACTGTTACTTTGCGTCGATATTCTGCGAGAGGGTAGTGTTCTCGGTCGCGCCGGCATATTTATGCTGAACCTAAGATGACACGCGGTCAATTGGTATGGTGGCAAATTTGCGGGTCACATAATGTGTAGACACAAAAAATGTGAAAAACAATCACACGTGCCATTAGACACAAAATCAGGCGTAAACTCGCGTTTAATATTGAAAACTTTGTGGTAAAACTTAATTAAGGTTATATTTGTCACTTAAAAGAATAACCCTACGTCAAGCCTTATTATGGGGTACGTCTGTAAATTAGCACCATTATGAAACTGTGTATGTGAATACCAGCTAAGTCGACATTAAACATCAAACTGTGGAGTTATTGCAAATCGCCGGGAGGCCAAGCTCATGTTTACAAGTAAAAGGCACATTGTTTGTCTTTAATAAACAGTACAGTCACGTAGGCACGGCTTCACTTTGGATTCACACTAACTACCGATTTAAATTAATGTTTATATATCGTTAAGTTTATTAGGTCGCTCATTATGTCCAGGTCAATGTTAATACTCTATAGTTTCCGTTAGCTTTTATAAAATGAGGCAAAATATTTATTTAACGCACGTTCTAAAATTGGATACCGATATTTTATGGTTTGTGTGTGGTGTATATGGAGTACCGAGAATAGTAACAGAATTCATTACGGTAAATTATAAATACATCGGAATGATCATAAGTACGGGACGTCAACTGACTACGAAACGAAAGTGTGAAGATGGCGCGCTTCGACAGTCTAGTGCACAGAAGAATAACTGAAGCATGGAAGGAACGATATTTTTAAAAACAAATTGAATATAGCTACACTCTTCACTCATATGATAAATTAGAGTTGCCAGAAGAAGATGGCACTATGTTTGTCAGTTAGGGCTAAAGACAATTTGAACACAAATATCGTAACTTTTTAATTTAATAGTGATTGAGCAAATCCGCTATCGATATCGATTAAGGTTTCAATAAAGGTTCAAAATCAAACGGACTTGTAAAGTATATTATTTATATGTTATACATTTTAAATTTCGCAACTTGCATTTTTAAACTGAACTTATATATTTTTGTTTCAAATGGGTACTCAGTAGCACATAATCTTTCGAGGCATACTTTTCTAATTTTCATGGTTTTTTTCTTTACGCATCAACAGCCTTTTCCAGTGCACTGCTGGTCTTAAACCTTCCGTGGTGGATACCACACTAGCCAGACGTATTCGTATAGGGTTTTATTTCGAGATTGATGGTTTAGACGAGAAGAGAAGGATCTCTTGTGTTTCTCTTAGTCGCCTCATACAACATCCTCGGCATAAATGTTTATTTATACTTATTTATAGTTAGTTTTTCAGCTGTAATGATAGCTGTAAGTGGGATTAATAAATATTAAATAAATAAATCATCACCCCCAAATAACATATTTTTATTAGAGAAAGCAAATAATTAAGAAAAAAGCAAAACTCATAGCTTAAGCATTATGATAACTGAGCATGGCATATCCAAATTAATTCTTTACAAGGATAGGACATAGTCGACATGGATTTTATCAAGCAAAAGACATAAAATTAACTTAAAATAGATAAATCAGACAAAACCTTGAAGAGTGCCCAAAGGTTTGTTATGAACAATAATCACTTTTTACTGACATTTTCTCATTACATAGTGTAGGTAATACAAATCTATGTGTAAAAAATGTATGTGCGGGATCGGACACTTTTCGATCATACATGTGTCACACAGAATATTTAGAGAGAAAAAATTGTGGCTAGACTAGCCCTTCAATTTTATCTTGGGATCGGCACATTATTAGTCCACTAGTCGAACAAGAACAACCAAGTTTTGGTCTCTGGGTAGATGACATTTAACAAAATTTCTTTCAAATGAAGATTCCCTTATTTTGATGCATAACCAATCAGTAGTCGTGACTATGAAAGCAGACAGTTCTTATCAAACCTTCAAATTACTGTCCTTTAAATATTACTGTCTTTGTAAAGAAAGATCAGATTTTTTCTATAGGTGCATTATTTTTTTTTGTAATATGATGGATTCTAAAAAGCTTCGGAATTCACTACTGTTGCTGATAGTTTAATTATTAGCAAGTAATTATTTAAACACTCACACTGATATGTTTAGAAGGGAGGAGCCATCTGTCATTACTATAAAAACATTCCGCAGTAAAATGCTTGGAACAAATTCTATGGTGCTTTCTAGGCACCCAATTTTCTCCACGACATACTGCAGCAATCCACTTATTTTATAAATCTTTTTCACGTGCACATAGAATCTAAAAAATAACGAGGTAAAAATATACGGTGGATAGACATATCGATAAGATTTTTTACAACACTTGAAAAGTCGATATAAATATTATACGGCTAAATTCAAAATCATGATAGAACTGTTATAATAGAAAAATCACTAGGGTTATATAATTTGAAGGCATAAATTGTCTAAATTGTATCTTACACGTCAGTTGACTGTGTTCAATTTGGGAGTACTAGGACTACCTCTATGTATATTATCCAATCTCTTTGGTCTAGTGTGACGTTCGCTACAGTTGAAGAGGGGGGTGACGGTTGACGTCGAACGGAGCAAGACAACTATCACTTCTCTTGGAGACTTCGGGCGGACAACAAGTACTTAGAAACTGTCACTCGTTTCGTGTTCAGTAATCTAAAATAATTAAAGTGAGTTTTGTTAATTTGATTTGGTGTGAACGTACGACAAAGTGTGAAGTGTTAATACCGGCCAAAAATCAAGCGACCCGCCGACAAATATAATAGTTTAAATTGCAGATTACATAACGATTGCACAGAATTAAATGAAAATTTAAAATAAAGTATTGCCAGAATTTCGTCATAGCTAGTAAGCTATTATTAATTTATGTATTCAAATATCAATGAATGTCACCGTTTCAGTAAAGGTTGCAGTTGAATGCCAAAGTACAGAATATTTTGCCAACAGATTTTTGACGCCATAAATAGCACAATGTTCACGACGGACGGTTTGCAGCGCTGAGTATAGTGGGTTCGATACCCACATGAGACAACTCTTCACAAATTGTTGTTTCGAGTCCGGGAGCTGTTTGCGTTTGTTGGATGGATGTTTGTAGAGTCCCCTGCGATACAGGACCTATTCCTCGTGCTACATTACAAATGTCCCGCACGTAGCTGCCGGCAGCCACCAGTTTAATGAAAAATAAATTAAACTAAATCACGAATGCATTAGCACTTTGATGTCTTTCTCGTATTGTATGTATATTATGAGCAAACAATTATTGGACAGATAATTTTATGATGCACTCAATTACGTTATAAACTGGCGGTAGATAGAGTTAATACATTTAAATCTTATCGACCAGAATAACTAGTGATGCTTAATCTATATTAACTCATTTTTAATACGACTGCAATTGCACCTGTAGATTTTTTTTTTTTTAGATCCGTCAACGATACAAACAATTACTTAACTTACTAATAATATATCCTAGCAAAATCAGCAAGCGTGTCTTGAGGCTTTTCGACGTTCCTGAAACCATCTCGCTCGTTCGCTACCTGACATTGTGCCTATCTATGCGTGGCCCATAACTCGATTCTCCCCGCTGATATGAGTAATATGTATTTTCTTTCTTTTTCTTGCATGAGCTGAGGTCATCGTTGCAATTTGTTGCACCGTGTTGTTGTTGTTCAGAATAATACCTAGGTATATAAATATTAAGATAACCTTATGGATCTTTCTGCTGGCATCCAATTTTTTAATCCGGCGTGATTTAAGGATGTCATGTTTCAGGTCGAAATTTCGTGGCAGTTCCTAAAACTTGTTGATGATTCAGTACCCTGCGGCACCGTACTGCAACTTTCAAATGATTATGTGATAACCTCGTGTGAAATCGTCCATAGTCATTACATGCTAGCAAGTCATTAAGCATATCCGCCACCTTTCCACAAAAAGAACATTGCATTGTTACAAAGCCAACACGATACAGTTGTCACGCGCCTATTGTTTCACAAAAAGTAAACATTTTAAATAAACAAACACACGTAGATAAACGTTGGTACACGAACCAAAGGCATGTCCGCTTACAAGACCCGAGGCCTGTTAGTGTCGTAAAAACACTATGAAATGTTTACGATGCTAGCCAACACAGCTGCTTAATTCTTTTGAATTTTTCATATGGACAATGCAAATAACATTACGTTATGTAATACGCGGCGCATGCCGTGACCCCGTGGTGTTTTATGACTTTCTAGAACACGATTTGCAAGATTAGAAGTGATGACGTCATTTTGGTATGGGATTTGGTTTTCATCTTCGAAATTTTGAGATGTTAGGCACATCGAAATATGTTTCCCAGAAGGGGTGGGCAGAGGTGTAATAATACACTCATATTTCGCCATGAATTTGTTATGCTCCACGTAATGAGGGGCGCGCCCTATTGCCGTTACCGGTCACATCACTAGACTCCGTGCTGCTACTGAGATTTCAGAAAACCTCAACTCTCCCGGGTCGGGCAAAAGTATTACACTTATGCCCGACCCGGGAGTGGAACCCGGGAGCTCCGATCAGCATAGGCATACGCTATCCACTGGATATCTACACCATCTGGATAATAGATCTGGATAATCGAAATACAACACTACAAAATATTACATTTCCACCTACCAAACTATGGTAAGAATTGTGAATGACTTTATAAGAAGACAGGCAACGAGGGGAAAATATCATCTTGCTACGTAGAGTTTATAATGAAAAATATTTGACGGATAATGGAAAATAATAAACAACTTCATCCCTAACATGTACTCGTTATCTGAGTCGTCATCATCAGTACAGATCTGAAGATACCATAAGCATTGTACCAACATTTTTAAAAGAGTGCAGAACATTACTCTATTCTATCCAAAGTGCCTGAACATCCAGTCATAAATAGAGCCAATTTTGTACTTAGTTTCTGCGATGGATCAGACTTAAGGTTGTTCAATGTCTGGAGGCGCTGTGCTGAGCAGTCATTTGAACGTCACATGACCACCATTAACCAGACAACCATTTATGTCGCAGACTATGGTATTAGCTTTCCACATGTTGAGAAATATCTCGAGCTCAGCGACGGCAGAGTTTTCAAAAAGGAATTATATTATTGAACGCATTTTAGAATTAATCAGTTTCAGAGAACTGTAGGTACTAAAATTTGACTGATTTTGGCAATATTTTCAATTTTTCGTATTTGGGCGATCAGAAAATAAATTTCTAGAAATTTGCTAATAATAAACAAGGTCATTTGGCGAATGTTTCACGTTGAGTAATAGTCGTTAAATGTACGCCAAAAGTTACCGACACGTATCATAGGTATACAAGATGAGCGATGGTGTTGTGACTCATCTGTTCGCAAATTAACTGCTCTGATGAATACGCTGCGACATAACACCAGCTCTTACAGACCCCTGAGACTCCTCCATATTCCCCTTCAAACAACCTAGGCTTGTTTTGTTACAGGGGACGGGGAAGTTCAAGTAAGTCTGGTGAGTAATAGGTGGGTAGGCGTGGTGTGGCAACACAGTTGATGTATCGCTTTCATAACGTCCACGGTTAATTAGTGTCAAATTACAACGCTAATGTTTTTTCAAGCCCTCTGTGTGTGTTTGGTGTGGGACATACGAGTTTGCTCGCTGTAATGGAGTTTCTCAGAACTGTAATGTAAAGTTAATAAATATTAACACTGCCAAGGTGACGAAAAATGCCCTCACGTAATTCAAGCTTATTTGTCCTTTCTTTCAGCCATGTTTCAGTATCACTTTTGTGCGCAAAGATGGTGAGGGGCTGGGGAGAGACATACGCCCCAACGCCATAGCCGACTCCCAGGCGGATTTTGGATTTGATAAACAAAAACTTGATCAATATATATTCTAAATATTAGCAGATAACTGAAAGTAGTAGTCGAACAAATACAAAAAGACATCACGCAGACAACGAAAGTACCAATAAAGTTCTAAGAAATCGGTGTTCTCTTCAGCAATTTGATACTCAGTCGAGCAACGGAATTAACTTCATCGCCACTTTTGACAAGCGCCAATATAATTTATGCAAACTAAAGTTAATTCCCAAACGTTTTATTGACTTTCCCCGCAGATTTACTTTAATAGCGTTAACGGATGCGCACTAAAGACTTCTTTAAACTGCGACCCCTGTAATTCAAGTCAGGATTTAAACCTTAGAAGAAAGTAAGTTTGTCGGGACAACAAAGAGAGGAGTGGGGAGTACTCAGAGTAAATTATACGTGACCGCTGTGTGGGACTTGCAACTCCGCCGGGAGTGCCGTGCGTCCGACCTGCCACCTAACCTACAATTGACTGTGACGTTCTTTAAAGCCCTTTTCTTAATCCCATTTCAACTGGACAGTACACAATGGCATTTAACGACCGGTTGGATAGCGCGGGTTGGGATCACTAATACTACGAACATATTTCGTTTCATCCTACATAATATATGATTTCAACAGTGTCGACTGTAAGGTTAGCTAAGTTTACAGATCAGTCTGTAGGATAGGAATGCCGCGCTACTTAAACGACACGAGTCTAATTCCATGGTGTAACAAAAGCAAAAATGTCATAACCAAAGCACAAAAGAAATAGTCTAGTCATTCTTCTCACTCAAGTTTTTACAATTTTCAGTACCATTGAGTGCAACCAGCACACAATTATTTTGTACACAATTTTTAGTACTCGACAACGACATTGAATCTACCGCAAATATTAGCGTTTTTATTTCACAGAACCAATGGAGCAATCACGGCGAAATACAGACAATTTAGATCCCACAGCTCTAATACCATAAAAAGAAAAATATTGCTGATATAGTTACCACTATTTGATTGAAATACTTTCATAAGCAGAATGGACCGGACCGAGTCAATGGGCTAATGAGTTTTCCGCGTTAACGGTAAAAGGATATCGCTTCACAAACCCGCTGAGAGAACGCGATCATAACTGAGAAATGAACTCTCCCTCTTATTACGTAGCTTCGATCACGGATCAGTAATTACACCGAAGATTTTCCTTTTAATTATGTCCTTGTAGCCTTTTAATGCGACTTCCTTCGTGTGATTTTATTTATACTTATCGCTCTTAATACAGTCGTTGTAATTTAGTTGGTTAAACTTTAATTTTATTTTGTTACATGCTGCCAAGAATATTATTTATTTGGGTAAAACAAATCCGCACTAATAGTTATAATTCCGTCACTAGGAAGTTTTCCAACTTTAAACAAAAGACCAATATAAGCAGGCTTCAATCAACTGTTTGTTAAACCATGCGATTGACAAACACAAAACTTTAAGCATTTTTAGAGTTTAATCGTTTCATCAGGTTCATTCATTCGCGTTATTTGAGCGCTTATACCAATACAGTCATCATCATCGTCCTCGCGTTATCCTCGTTACAGCCAAGACTTGGAGCTTCAGCTCCACTTACTAGTCTTATCCGATATGAGACACTCCTTAGACCGGAAGCAATGTCAACATAAAATTCATGAAATATTTACCATGTCCACTTATGAGCTATTTCCAAACAACAACCTTCGCTAAAACAGCAGCATTTTCACCAACAAAGCGAACGTAAGCAACACGAGCGTTCCTAATGGGTAAAACCTCGAGTTCTGCCAGTGAAACACAAAATTGGTTTGCACTATATTCTTCCGTAGTTGGCGGTCGTGCGTGAGCGCTAACTGATACGCTTCAGAACAAATAGGTTCTATTTGCCTGCTGTCTGTCGCACCAACCACCTACTATCGAATATTCTTAATTTCATGCCCCATTTGTCGTTCCCTCACACGCTCGCATTAAAATATCAGGATGGTAGTTGTTTTGTGAAATGCTGTTAGTGTGTCTCTGTATTCAAATAGTGATAGAATGTTGTTTGATTATTGATTCTGTTTCTTATTGCCACTTTTTGTCTTCTCATAATAACTACTGCTTATGTTGGAGCCTATATAAATGTTGACCCCTTTTTTATAATATTTAATAAATACGTATGGAAAGCTAATCAAATTGGACTGAAATATTTAAGACTGAAACAAAAAATAATAATTAAGAAAATAACCATCCCGGTGATAATATACAAGACTCAAAAACGTATATAAACAAAAAACATCCCAAGTAACCGTTCAATCACAAAAACATAAAGCAGCAATACAACAATCATAGAAACCAGTAACAAATCATTTAGTCGAGCTTCAAAGACCTTTTGAATGCAGTTTATGCGCATTGAACGGCGTGACTTGGCTTGTTTAATATCGCCGATCCGCGCCCATCCAAACGTTGACAGTCCGTTGATTTGTATCCATAGAGCGTTTTCAGACTAGCGTTTTATACGTGCGTATACAATCATTTCAGCATACGCGCTTATATGCGCGCTACACTACTTTTCTTGCCCTGATCCCAATTTATTTGGGGTCGGCGCAGTACGTCCTTCGCTTCCATTCTTTTCTGGCGCCCGTAATCTGATCACTTACCCCTTTCTCTTTCATATCCAATCCTCACACCTCCATCCATCTTTTCCTTGGCCTCTCTCTCCCTTTCCATCCCTCTACCTGCATATTCATCACTTCCTTACCTATATACATATCATCTCTACGCATAATATGTCCTTACCAAGGCAAACGACTTCCTTTCACTTTCTCGTCTATAGGCACCACTTTCAGACTACCTCTCACGTATTCATTCCTAATCTTATCCATTCTCATAACTCCATACATCCATCACAACATAACAACTCGCTTCAAAAAACCGGACTCGCGTAAACGGGGATATTTCGGCGAGTTCGCTTGAAACCCGGGAGACGTCTCTCGGAGCTCGCGCTTATACGAGCTAAGAAGCGCGTCAACGCTCGTCCGAGTTGCTCGTGTGCCAAAAGGCGCGCCTATATGCATCTACATAGGCTTCCAAAAACGAGCTTATACGCGCGTATAAATCGCTAGTCTGAAACCGCCCATAGACGCAAAGCCTCTGGTGTTGCCAGTGTGACTGTTTAATCCGGCGCCGGAACGTCACGCATCATCAACTTTTGTACACGCGAGTTTTATTAGACCGCTCATATCGCGTGCGATGCATGTTGGCTGTATAAGCTGTATTTATAGACTGTTACATTATAATTTTAATTGTTGATTTAGTGTTCAAGACGTGGCTAGTGAAATAAAGCACTGTGCTGGTAGAATTTTATTTATGTATGTTGTGTGTGTTTTGGGAAGATATACAGAAACATTATAGTAGTAAACAGATTCATTTATATCTAAATAATCATATTATAAGGGCTAATATCTGTCGGTATATTACACCATAGAGGGCTGAATCGATTTTGATTGAACAGAATTAGGTAACAGAGGCAGGTCTTGGTCTTAATGAGAATCACGGACACAAAATTCCACCAAACATAATTATTATCATGGGAAATGTTTTAAAATATTGTAGTAAGACAAGACATAATGCCTGTGTCCCCGTAGGGGTAGGCAGAGGTGTGTGTGTATTACACCCACATTTTGCATGTTATGAATTTGTAGGTCCCACGTAATAGGAGGCGAACCTATTGCCGTAACTTGCAGTTTTTCAGACTCCGTGCTGCTAATGAGTATTTGGAAAATCCTATTGTAATTTTTGCCGGGCCCGGTAATCGAACCCGGAACCTCTTGAATAGCAAACGCATACGCTATCCACTGGACCACAGAGGCAGTTACTTATAAAATAGGGCTTAGTTAAACTTAACTAATTATATAAAACATCTTTACTATGTTCTAACTTGCAGTTTTAAGTATCCGATAATATACACTCAGAAACTTTTCTTATTATTCATATCCTCATTAACAGAGTTTTCATGTAGAAAATTAATATAACATCGCAACTATGAATAAAGTTCGAAGGCATCTTGCACCTATTGAGTTCTCGTTTACATCAATAAGAGTCTTAAAACTTTTCAAGTTTATAGACATGCTAGCGTTACTAGCTATGTTCTGTGGATTTATTCACATGAACAGACTTATCTACTAGTTTTATTCATACGTGGAGAAAAATTATATTCGCATAGAACTTTGTATGGTTTGGGACACTTATATGCGTTCTTGTGAATCACACAGAATTTTCATAGTATCTTAGTGTTATACCCGTTGGGCACAAACTTTTTGATTGGGATCCTGGGTTCATAACGAACTTTCGTTTAATACTGTAAATCTCTAAATCTCTCTATGGTAGTAGGGCCATGCTGATTTCAGCACGAATGGGTCGGCTCGACCGGGGCGGTACTACCCTCTACCAGAAGATCAACGTAAAGTAGCAGTACTTTTCTGCCTCGTTTCGCGTGGTGAGTGAGAGCGCCGGAGGCCCAGTCCCTCCTTCCCATTCTCTCTTCCTTTCCTTTGGGGATGGCAGAGAGAGTGTGAAGGTTTAGGTGAGGGGGCGGTTACCGCAGCATACGTTGGACCAGTGAAGTATTAGTGGAGTCATTGTGTGGGTAGTGGGGGTCGACCCGCCGGCCAGGGAGTCCCGCTGAAACGGTGGTGGCCCAACTGGGACTAACCATCTCGGCAGGCTGCCCCACCAGGCCGCGCATAATCTCGGAGTGGCTCGTCGTGCCGGTTGGTGACCGGATGGTGGGACCCGGCGACCACTTCCGGGAGGGTACGGGGGCCCTTCCGTCCGGCGGATCGGCCACTGCTAGTCCGCACAGTCCAATGACGAAACAATACTCCTCGCTTTGTCACGCGCTGCTGCGGTGATTGCCACCTCTTTTCACGCCCTCCTTTCTTCTTCCACTCCACTATGGCAGCAAGCATTGGTAACGGTCACACAGCGGCGTCAACCTTTCCCACCCACACGCTACTTGAGGCCTTGAGTTCGCCAACATCCGCGGACTCCATTCAAACCTCAACGCCGTCCACCACCATCTCGAGACGGCAAGGCCGGCCATGCTTTTTCTGACGGAGACTCAAATAAGCCGCCCTGCCGACACGACTTATCTGCAATATCCCGGCTATGCCCTTGAAGAGAACTTCTACGCAAAAGCCGGAGTATGCTTGTTCGTCAGCGCGGATATTTGCTGTCGTCGTTTACGCTGCCTAGAGGACCCCTCCTTTTCCGTCCTGTGGATACACGTAAATCTGGGTTCATTAGCCCGGATTTACGTGTGTCTATGCCGCCCATACTGGATATGCCGAGACAACTCGACTTTTTGATTACTTGAGTCAGGCGGCAGATGATGCGCAGGAACAGTTTCCGACCGCTGAGTTGATCTTTTTGGGAGATTTTAATGCCCACCATGAGACCTGGTTGGGCTCTCCCAAAACAGACCACGCGGAAAGGGCTGCTCACGCATTCGCTCTCACGCATGACCTGACCCAGCAGGTACTCCAGCCCACCAGGATACCAGATATTCAGGGTCAAGCGCCCTCTTTGCTGGACCTTCTGCTGACGAGTCATCCAGACCAGTACAGTGTGTCGGTTCAAGCCCCATTGGGCTCCTCCGACCACTGTTTGGTCTGCACTTCAGTGCCAACCACTGCGCCTTCACAACATGTGGACGTAAAGCGACGCTTATGGCACTACTCGTCAGCAGATTGGGATGGCCTACGCAGTTATTACGCGTCCATTCCGTGGTCTCAGCGTTGCTTTGGTGGGAGGGATCCTTCGAAGAGTGCGACTGCTGTTGCTGGGAAAATTCTGTTATGTATGGAATATTATATTCCATCCACTTTTGTCATCAGCAACAGCAGACTCCGGCCCTGGTTCGATCGCGAGTGCGCCGATGCTGTTAAACAAAAACAGTCGGCGTACCGTGCTTGGATCAGGGCTCGGTCTCGCCGCGATCCGAGTGTCCATCTCATCAAAGCGGCCTAAAACAGAGCCACTAAGGTCTGCAAGAGGGCATACATCAGAGCGGATGCACAGCGCGTTGCACGGTTTGGCCAAGAACTTCTGTCGCACCCTACGGGAAGCCGTGGATATTGGCGGCTGGCCAAAGCCGTGCAATCCAATTTCTGCCAGTCTTCGCTGCCACCGTTGCGATGCTCTGATGGATCACTGGTTCATGGGCCGCAAGAGAAAGCTGACTTGCTTGTCAATCTCTTTGCGGCCAACTCCCGAATCGATGACCGTGG
Source organism: Euclidia mi (assembly GCA_944739405.2). NCBI lineage: Eukaryota > Metazoa > Arthropoda > Insecta > Lepidoptera > Erebidae > Euclidia > Euclidia mi. Next base: position 61,618,771 of record OX123185.2, read on the forward strand.
TTCGCAGCCGCCATCTATAAACCACTGCGGCCACTCCATGCCTGATGTTCGCATCAGGCAATGCGATGTTCGCGCGATACTGCGGTCTCTCGATGTCCGGAAAGCCAGTGGTCCCGACGGTATCCCAGCGGTTGTTCTTAAGAAATGTGCAGCCGAGTTGTCTCCAACGCTTACACGCCTATATCGCCTGTCTTACTCCTCTGGCGTCGTGCCGCAGGCTTGGAAGGAGGCGAAAGTACAACCGATTCCCAAAAAAGGGGGATCGTTCTGATCCAGCTAACTACCGACCCATAGCCATCACCCCTATTCTCTGCAAGGTATTCGAACGGATTATCAACACCCAACTCGTTCGCTACCTAGAAGATCGCTCTCTTATCAATGATCGACAATATGGCTTCAGACCGAAACGATCAACGGGCGACCTTCTAGCGTATGTCACTCACCTTTGGGGTGAGGCTATGGACAGGCACGGGGAGTCGTTGGCTATCAGCCTCGACATCTCCAAAGCCTTCGATAGAGTCTGGCATCGTGCGCTTCTTTCCAAGCTTCCGGCTTACGGCTTGCCACCTCGATTGTGCAACTGGGTTGCTAGCTTCCTGCATGAACGACGTGTTCGAGTTATTTGCAAAGTTCTAAATTCAAAGTTTATGCAGGTAAATGCTAGTGTGCCCCAGGAATCCGTCTTATCGCCCACACTTTTTCTTCTGCATATCAATGATATGCTCACTTTTGGGAGCATACATTGCTATGCAGATGACAGTACCGTGCATGGGCGGTATCTCGGCCATCCTGCGGCTAAGCAGGCCGACATTGAGGAAAATAGGCGAAAACTTGTCGCTGAGCTTGACCAGGTTTTGAACAGCATCTCGAATTGGGGTGCTGAAAACATGGTCAAGTTCAACGCCAAGAAGACACAGGTGTTCGCATTATCAGCTTAGCTATCTCCATTCCTTCCCCAACCTTCTCTTCTGGACACTCCACTACCGATACAGGACAGTCTAAATATACTTGGTATGTACATACGCCGCAATCTCAACCAGAGAAACTACATTGAGGGTGTCATTAAATCGGCATCTCGAAAACTCGGAGTCCTGAACAGAGTGAGGAGGTTTCTCACGCTGGAGCAGCTGTGTCTAATATACAAGACTCAGGTTCGCCCCTGCGTGGAATACTGCTCTCATCTCTGGAACGGCTCCGCTCAGTACCTGCTAGATGCCCTTGATAGGTTGCAGCGGCGTGCTGTCCGTATAATAAGTGACCTTGAGGCTACTAAGGCCCTTGAATCTATGCAATTACGCAGAGTTGTAGCCTCAATGGCTGTCTTTTACCGATTGTATCACGGTGAGTGTTCAGAAGAACTCTTTCAACTCATCCCACCCTCTCCTTTCCTATCCCGAACAACACGTGCCGGGTTAAGGTGCCACCCTTATTCGGTAGATCAGATACCGTCACGTACGAAAAGGTCGGGTACATCTAATCTTTGCCGTACCATAAAGATGTCGAACTCACTGCCAGCTCACGTGTTTCCTTCCTACCTTGATCGTGGGTTCTTTAGGTGGGGCGTGAAAAAGCATCTCTCAAGGCCGTCAAAGTGAGGGCCGTCATATCACATTGCTTAACCAGCAATTGGGGATGGTGTCCTTCCCAATAGGACTTCACTGTCAGCTTACCATCAGGCAGCGTGAAGTCAATTTTACAGGTTTTTGTTCTTAATAAAAAAAAAATCTAGCCATAATAAATAAGTAGACACATATTCTACTCGAGGCCACGTTATTCCAGCTAAAAATTATTTTTAGATTCTAATGGCGGTTCCTGTTCCAACCTTTTATGTTTATAATATTATTAAACATATTATGTAAGTATTTATATTACTACATCGCAATAACATTTTTAAATACATATACATATTTAACATTTCCAAATTTTACTGTTCGCCGAGATTATCCACTTTGAAATATAAAACGCAAACTAGATACATACATACATAGACTCACGCCTGTTTCCCGGAGGGGTAGGCAGAGACTACGGAACGCCATTTGCAACGATCCTGACATACCACACTTGCTTCACTCACTCCCATCAAGTTTCTCATGCATGCTCTTCTGTTAAGGGTACTTCTGACTTGTCCTTTTTTCAGGATGTCTCCAATCTGGTCAGAGAACGTCCGCCTAGGTCTTCCCCTTTGTCCTGTTCCATTCACACTTGCCTTATATATCTTCTTTGTCAGTCTATCGTCATCCATCCTCTCCATGTGCCCAAACCATCTTAACATGCCTTTTTCAATGCTTGTCACTACATCTTCTTTTACCCCACACCACTCTCGTATCACACAATTCTTTACTCTGTCGGTCAAAGACACACCACACATACTTCTCAGTGCTCTCATTTCTACAGCATTTATTTTACTTTCAAATCTCTTCTGCCATACCCAACTTTCACTACCATACATAAGGGTAGGCACTAACACGCCTCTATGTACAGCCAAACGTGCCTTTTTGGACACGTTTTGACTGTTCATAAACGCTTTCAGAGCTCCATTCACACTATTACCTGCATTAACTCTCCTTTCAATATCTTCTTCATTCTTACCATCTCTTGTAAACAACGTACCTAAGTAAACAAACTCATTCACTTGTTCCACTCGCTGTCCATCGATCAAAACATTACAAGCCGTAACGCATTCCTCCTTTTCAAAAACCATAACTTTCGTTTTACTTACATTCACTTTCATTCCTTTCCTCTCTAACGCACCATGCATGATTGCTACCATCTCCTGCAACTCCTCCGCTGAAGATGCAAGTATTACCTGATCATCAGCATAAAGGAGGCATTTGACGAGTAACCCATTCATCCTTAATCCGCAGTCACTATGTTTTAAATCTTGCAAACAACTGTCCATGAAGAGGTTAAACAGCCACGGCGACGCTACACATCCCTGTCTAACACCTTTCTCGATGGTAAACCAGTCAGTGTATGCCCCGTTTATCCTCACACAAGCTCTAGAATCCTCATAAAGGGATTTCAGAGCTCGAATCAGGCTGCGGTACAAAACAAAACGCAAACTAGATGGGTTTATTTAATAGATTCCACGAGTATTAAGTAACTATTTTGTGTAAACGAATGACAAGATAGAAAGCTTGTAATCTGTTTAATGAATCAAATTGCTTAAATCAAGTATCAACGTCGTAAAGAATTAAATAGATAGATGAGGCCATTTTAATGACAGGAGGTCAAATGGATGATAATAGGGCAAATAAACTTGACAGAACAGGGGCCTTACTCTACAAAATAATGCCAATCTCAATTTAAAACCAATACAATTCCAATGTCAATTTCATGGTCACGTGGTTTCGTACTCTTGAAATCAATGTTGTCAACATTGGATTGAAATTGGGATCGTCCTGCGATTGGGAGGACTAGTGTTGTGCAAAATGTAACTATAAACCAACATTATGACTTTGAATGTCTGTATTTTATAAATAACAAGGCAAATTAATAAATATAAAAATGGATAAAAACTTATAAAATAGGAAAACAATTTACAAAAAGTTACTCTTTCGTTATTGGATTTAACTCAATAAACAAACCAATCTTGACGCAATACGCAACTGTCAAAATATGCTCAAGAGTAGCTATTCAATGCCGATGATCGGGATCCTATTTAGTTCCTCAAGAAAACGCCCAATTTAAATGCAATTTGGCGCTAGTGTCGTGTTCAAGAGCAAAGAGTATACAAATACTTGTTCAAGAGTAGGAATTGTGACAATTACTGACAATCCCAATGTCGATAGATCGGAATTAAATTCAAGAGTAAGGCCCCAGATTGTGTGTTCGAAGTGGTCGCAACATAGCTCTGAATTATGGATGCGATTCTCGTAAAGGTCTCCTTTATTACAATGTACACACTTGTCTTTATGCCTCATGATCTTTACTGACTGAAGTGAACAATTATAGCTAATATTTATTAATTTAAGTCAGTGCGTACTGTAGGTAGTATATAAATATGATGCGTCCACATCTGACGAACAGACAAATGCGTTGCGAATGAGCAGTCTGGCGTAGTTTGCGAATTTCATGCGTGCGATTAATTGTCATCATCATCACAAGCTAGAGACGTCTACTGCAGGACTTAGGTCTTCCCGAAGGTATCTAAATTCCTATATGATGTATTTAATGAACTCGCGTGACGCAGCTAGTCCACGCGCGATTCTTCCTCAAACATTCGCTTTCGCACTGCAGTATTGACACGTGGATAGTGAACGTACCCTTATTTACCTTTAAATATTGCTTTACACGTGATTTTAACGCTGCTTATTGTTTTAAACATCTACTCATTAATATACGTATATTGTATATTTATTTTATACTCAGAATTAACCAAAATAAAAACAAATTAAAAAACAAACAACATAAAAACTTACAAACCAGAGAAAAAAAAGTTCACAAACGAATTCACGATATAAACATTATGATAATCACAGGTACAAAGCAAAACGAAATCACAATAGGATCGGATATAAGAAAGGCGAATTCCCAAACACGATAACATAGAGGGGAAAAACGCTACCGTAAACCATGTGCAATAAAGACTGGCAACAATTTATTTATATGACGCTTCAGGGAGAAGTTATCTCAGGATCCGGGATACGAACGAGGTGGAATCAACTTGATGCGTAGCGAAACTGAAATGAGAGAATGGATATGTTGTAGCGAGTGATCACAGCTAATCGACTTAAGCCTCGATCGAGCACTAGTAATGCTCTCAGTGTGCGCTGTTCTAACGAACCGAATAGCTCAGCTTATAATGTTCGTGAATTGTTGTAGGGATATTAGTTTATATCGCGTTGTACATTTCGTATTCGTCATGTTTCTGGCTGCGGTTTCGATCACATATAGTCGGTTAGCAAGTTAGCCTACGCGTTCTTCAGATGTCACTTCTATAAAATATATTACTTAAAAGTTTCAACAAAATCAGTTGAGTAGTATTTCCCAGAAATAAACCCATGCACACAAACTTTCGCTTATTTACTGATTTAAAGCGCTATGCATACAATATTACGTACGAAACTTATTGAATACTTGTTATGTTTCTGAATGTCATTTTCTTTACTTTAGCTAGCACTGTTGATAAGGTGGTGTTGCGATTTCTTGTATTATAATTATTGTACCCACTAGGGCACGTAAAACTATCGGTCCCGGTTCTTGTCCTTCGGACCAGAATCGTTAGGCCATGTCGGAGGCCTTTGGGCGATGAGAAAACTCTGACACCAGAGTTGGCCACACTCTCACACGAAAAGAAAAAAAATATATTGTACCCACTCTCTGCTGGGACTCTTAATGCAAAATTAGAGAGCTGATGTTCCGTTAATCAAACAGAAAATCTCTCTAAATATTCATTCGACTGGAATACTCTGTCTTACGAATATTATTATAAGTGCAGAAGGAATGACATGAGCTCAATTGCCCGAATGATGTTACGTTTAATTGAAGCGCTATTACAATCTGCATAATAAAGTAGATGGTTCTTTGCAGAAAGCAAAACGTACTAGTATACTAACAAGCACGGATTAGTTCACAGAGAGAAATAGACGAATTTGCAAAAAAAAAAAAAATATTTTTGCTTGATGATTCCCTGTGTCATGAAACTCAATAGGAATAGGCGCAAGGGCAGACTCAGCACCATAAAAATATTTAAATACAAAACCCACGGCGGGCGATGTAAATGATACGATAATCAGCAGTTGTCACTACACTGTATGAATGCAACTTTGAGCTAATTATTAGCCGGCATTTTAAATTTCATGAATATTTTCTTATCATGTTAAAGAAAAACAAAAAAAAAAAGGTTCGAAGTCGGTCGTCTTAAGTAGGTCAATTGATAAATAAACAGATATATTTCGTAAGCAAATATTTTTCATATTTTATTTGCTTGAGTAATTTTATCAAATTAAAACTAAAAATATAAATTTCTTACCTCGAGCCCTTATAGATACTTAGCCCTGATAGATACTTACGTTAGGTATTTGGGCCATCCCCCCCGTGGGATCTCCACCTTGTCGTGGTGGGGGGGCTCAGTAACCGTGGATTGGTTACCCGCGGTGAAGCGAAGAGGGATCCAGGAGGGGACGCTCCGAGTGGGCTTGACGGGGCCTGCGCAGGATGCGTCCAACGGTGCGGGTGCGAGGGACAGTTCTGTCTGTCCCTCGCAGTCGGGTGCGGTCGCGGGAGGAGAGGCGTGTCGGTGTTGCGTTGCCGTGCGCCCTATCTCCCGCGACCAAATGGGGGCGCACCATCGTTGCGTCGTGGTGGGGCCGCAGAGGAAGAGGAGATGCGGTGTTGCGTTGCCGTCCTCCCTATCCTCTGCGGCCGCTGGGTGTTTTGGCAACGGAGCCCAACACCTTCATCCGCCGCCAAGGGGGTTTTGTTCTGGGCCCACCTGACCGTCTGGTGGGCCAATACCCGTTGGGGGGTAGCAATGAATGCTTCGGCGTTACCCGACCCTCCGACACACGGGTACATGAGGAAACGGGTTGGTTTTTAGTCATGCCCCCGGGGCGGAGGGACTCCATGAGGATTTTCCAAACCGACACCAAAAAAAAAAAAAAAAAAGGTATTTGGGCCATAATGTCAGAAATTTCTTAGAAGTGGCTCTTGTATCGATAATAACAATATATTATTAAGGGAATTAATTTATACGTTAAAATTAATCCTTCGCCGTATGTTGAAGCAGGTAATGAAATATGTTAAGATGTAGTTCTAAGAATATCAATTGATGTTAAGACGATGATGGTACGCATTCCTTGTAATATTCCTGGGAACCTCTTGGGATAGATGAGGTATTTTATCTAGGACGTATTGGCAGCAATTCCGTGAAGTTGATAACTAACTAAAATATATTGATACACAACAGAATCTATACGTATTATTAATGTTAGGTTAGACTAGAGGGCCTACTGGCGCATTAGGTAGATACCTACTATTATGAATGATACCGGGCCAAGACTATTTTATTAGATTATGCCGGATTATATTCACACTTTCGAAGAAAAAAGAAAATGTAAAATTACATTTTAAGTCGAAATACTTTAAACATCTTTTACTTACATGAGAAATTCGAGGCACTTTATTTTGAAAAATGGGTACAGACAGAGTACTCAGAAAGTTAATTGAGTTGATTAAAAATAACATAAACAACGAGACTTTATGCTAACTAGTTATGAGGGTTTCGCATTAAAGAGGACGCAAATTAATTCTATTATGATGAGCGTTGTATGCACTACGTAATTAGATAATACCGACTTGTAGGCTTTTCTCCCTAGCCAACGGCAATAGGACGACCATTTTTCATTTTTCCTTTGGCGGGCACAGATTCTCAAGTTACAACGAACGGTGACTTGATTTATCCCTTAGACTTAATATAAATTTTGGAAATCCACCTTGTTTGCATTTATATATAAGATTACATACATACATACATACATACATAGACTCACGCCTGTTTCCCCGAAAGGGGAGGCAGAGGCATATTAAACGCCCACTTATGTAAGATTAATTAACTATAATATAAAAATGAATCGCTGCATGTGTCGCTAAGCGCAAATCTCGAGAGCAGCTGAACCGATTTCGATAATTCTTTTTTTATAATATTCCTTGAAGTTCGAAGATGGTTCGTACGGCGAGAAAATTAAAAAAAAAAAAAATAAGAATCGACTGTTAGTTGGTACGAAGTTCGCCGAGTCAGCTAGTAAAAGTATAAAAAAAATATTAATTCTTTTGTATTTCCGTTCATTGTGCTCCACAATAAAGTGGAATGCTGAATGACTACGTCAAGTGGATACTGACTACTCTTCAAGCTTAATCCTTGCTTGTACTACAAGTAATTAAAGAACTTAATATTCTTGTGGAGTGTTTTTAATCTGTTGATATTTTGTATTGTATAAATGGACGTTGCAAAACTTATACTAGACAGGTTAAAATTATAAAAAAGCCGTGTTGCTTAGTTTCCAAATGGTTTTGTAAGTGCTGATAACTCAATTATTAGTATGTTGGTTGCCTCGCTACTAAAGTTACCACGCTAAGCTCGTACCAAGAGAACAAAATTTTTGTAAGATTCATTGCGAGGCCATCGTTTTGTGTTTAATAATCCCCTCGGCCGGTATCACTCTGGCTTAAGGGTGTATCAGGATTTTTTACCGGTGGGTCATTGGTCCTCTGCGTATTTCTTTTTACTTGCTCACACCACACTCTAGTGAAGCTTACCTAATTAATAAAATAGAGTAAGAATGACCGGCAACAACTGATATCATTATTCTAACTTGTTCGCCTTGGAGGATGAAAAGTGCCCCTTCTCTATTTCACACAGTCCTACCTCTTTTGACTATTTTCCTTTAGCCTTGTAGTTATCTGATTTCATTATTTTCTAACAGAAAAGAGAGAGGAGGATGACCGCAGCTACACTCGGACATTTTATTTCCTTCCCGATACCGTGGGAATATTAGGAAATGCCCTCTTAATGCACCCCAACCGTCTCCAAAGAACATATATACCAAATTTCAGCTTCTAACGCCCAATAGTTTTGGCTGTAGCTTGTCTGTCAGTCATTCATTAAAGCAAGAATTTTATTTATACAGATTAAACATTTAGTCAATATCACATCAATATCGCACCAATGACTTTTCGGAGTTATATGTTATTGAATTGTTAATTATCGCTTGTCCCGTGCCTCGGAGAGCACGTTAAGCCGTCGGTCTCGGTTGTCATGAAGATCTTTGACAGTCGTTACAGGGCCTCAGTACCTTCTAAATAAAGTGACATAATTATAAACCACGGAATATCGCTATCCCTTCTGGTTGCAGAGGTCAGACAGGCAGTCGCTCTGTGGATGAGCTAATATTCAGCCAAATCCAGTTAGACTAGTAAGCGGACCCCAGATTGAAAACTGGGATAATGCTAAGAAGATGATGATGCGGCTGCTGGTCTCTATCTTGCTAATTCGTCTGTGCGTATAAGCATAAACTTCGTATTTCTTTCACCGCAGAGGACCATAATTAGAGCGGTTTGACGGATGGCTATTGCTTTCCCGATATTGTAATTTATTTATTTAATGGGACAAACAAACAGTAACACATTATATCTGCGCAAATAACATAAACAAAGATATTATTATAAATGTGAAACTCACACTGTTATCCACAGCATATACAGTTCATATAACTATACTTATGAACAATCTATGCGAGTAAGACTACAGGACTGTTCAATAATTAATAATAATTAATAGATCCCATCTCACTCAACGCATTGGTGAACGGCATCTTGACTGCTTAAACCTCTACGCCATCAGTGCAGATAGGTAACATATTTTACAGGACCACAACTAACCTTCTCTTCAACCCTAGTTGTAGGCCCCTAGTTATGTTTCATAATTTATAAAGTCCATAATATTCAGATAGAGATAAGATTTCATTTCATTCAGATTCAGAGAGAAAATTTAAAAAAAATAAAAAAATTTAAGAATCGACTGTTAGGTGGTACGAAGTTCGCCGGGTCAGCTAGAAATGTACAAAAAATTTATTAATTCTTATAGGTATTAGGTATATCCGTTTGTGTGCTCCGCAATAAAGTGGTAATCGTACGAATATACCGAGAAACTTTAAGTATGCTGAATGACTACCACCTATACCTATACCACTATCAGCATCATTGTCGTACTAGCGTTATGCCGGTTACATCCAGGGCTTGCGCCTTGGAGCCTGGAGTCCGCTTACTAGTCCAATCAGAGATGACTGAATATCAGCTTTTCCGCAGAGCGACTGCCGTCTAACTTGCGTAACCCAAAGGAAAGTGTATTCGGTATGTATAATATCGTATTACCTGTGCTATTACGTTTTTGTTCTACTTTTTAGTATCTTTCCCGGTTGATCTCTCCTACGCCATTCTATGGTTCGACTTTGGGACTGGCGGTAGAGGGTCTCCCTTACAGGAGTTTTGGGCTTACTCACTATAATGACCATGGTTGTGGTAACTATTTTCACTTTACATGGACTTTACAAAAGCATTCGATTGTGTAGATCACGAGATTTTATAAAAAAAATTGAATGCGTATGGAATAAGGGCTGAAGTCTTAAAACTCATTGAATCTTATCTTTCTAGCAGAAAACAATGTACTGAAATAAGGCGTTTATGTCCAAAGCTTAAAACAGTGATCAAGTATGCTTCAGAATATAGAGAAAATAAACTAGGAATCCCACAGAAGAGTGTACTAGCTTTTATTTAATATTTACATAAATAACAAAGCATCCAACTGTTTTGTTCGCTGACGATAGCACTATTGTATTTGTGGGAAACGATAAGTTGCGTCTTGAATCCCGATATATACAACACTCTTGACAATATAGTAAAATGGTTAACAGCAAATAATTTAAAAATTAACTTAAGTAAAACACACTTAATGACTTTTAGGAATAGAATACCCTTACTAAGCAATATTAATATTAACTTTAGTGACGAAACAATTAATGACGTGGATACAACAAAATTTCTAGGACTTTACATAGATAACAATTTAAATTGGAAGGTACATGCTGAGAACCTATGCTCAAGGCTAAGTTCTCAGTCGTATGCGCTGTACATGCTTACAAAAAAAATTAACTAAACTGCAGTATTGATTGCATATGCATTGAATGTTGAATCTTGGGGTAACTGTACGGAAAAAAAGCAAGTGTTTAGGGCACAAAAGAGGCGTGTACGGGCAATGTGTAATCTAAAACAAACAGTCAGTTGTAAACCTTACTTTAGAAGTCTTAAGATATTAACAGTACCGTGTCTGTACATATGCTATTTGTAAGAACGAACTCCACTTTGTTCGAAAATTATAGAAGCAAGCGTCACCATCTTAAAGTAAGTTGTCCTTAACACAAAAGTCCTTTGATGACGAAAAGTGTCTTCTGTATGGCACCCCGCGTGTATAATCACCTACGAACTATTTATTGGAAATTTTTTGTAGAAATAAATTCAAACATGATCTCAAACTATCCCTTGTTGCAAAAGCGAATTATAGTGTAAATGATTTTTTAAATTAATCCTAAACAAATATGTATTGACATCTTAGATTTGTGACTACATCTGTCTATTTTAATTTTCATCTTATTATTGTTTGCCATAATCATTTCTAATGTTTTAATTGACCTTACTTATCTACACTAATATTATAAAGAGGTAAAATTTGTATTTTTGTTTGTAATGGATAAACTCAAAAACAACTGGACCGATTTTAAAAATTCTTTCACCATTAGAAAGCTACATTATCTGCAAGTAACATAGGTTATATCTTATTTTATAAAAAATAGGGGTTCGTAAGATATTTGCGTTTTTCGGGTACGCGAAGTAGTTCCCTCAGGACGCGGGTGAAACTGCGGAAAACGGCTAGTAATTATTATTTATTTTTACTAAAAAAATTATATTAATATTGACATTGTTATAAAATTCATTTTAAATTTAATTTTTATTTTTATTGATATTATTAATTTAATCATTGTCATCGAAGTAATTTACGTTAATATGTTGCACGAGACCCGTTTTAAATCGAATGTTTGTATCTATATAACTAATTAATTTGTAATATTGTATTTTTATATTGCATGCCTTCGGCCGATTGTGGAGGGACCATTTCTATATTATGTATTTTTGTCACCACAACTGTACACATTTTCGCAATAAATGAGTTTGAAGTTTGAACTATCCTGGACATCCCTCGATTGGTCCACCTAGCGTTCCCTATCATTTAAGTGCGACATTGTGAAGCCCACGTGTACACAGCATCCGCCGCCTCAGCTTTATAGGCGATATAACGAGTACCGTCGCCATCCACAGTCATAATTAGAGGTGACTAAATGTTATCATGAGTGTGGCTCCTACGGCATCCAAATCTACGGTTTTGGAGAAGGAGCGTGAGCTTTCGCTTTGACTCTGTCGTAGCATCTACGTAACCATAAACGTCCAAATAAGTACAAAATAAAATCAATGAAAATAATCGTCATACAAAGATTTAAGGCGGCGATAGCCCAGTGGTGTACGTAACGGACTGCCGAGACGATGGTCTCGGGTTCGATCCCCAGTTACCCCGGGCACACACCTATGACTTTTCGAAGTTATGTGTGTATTAAAATAAAAATATTAATTATCGCTCGCTTAAAAATGTGCCCGGTAGATGGCAATAGGCTCGCCCCCTATTACATTGGGACCGAAACATATCTGGCGAAGTGTGGGTGTGTAATGCACCTCTGCCTACCCCTTCGGGGATAAAAGGCGTGAAGATATGTTATGTTATGTTATGTTACAAAGATTTTAAGAAAATTACCTCCCGATAAAAAAAAAGAAAAGTTTTATAAATCGCGTACCTATGCGACGTCAGTGTGAGTTTACTACTATATTACACAGCCACTGAGGAACTCCTCGGAGAAAAAACAATATTACTCGACCTGGAAATCAAACTACATCTTTCACGCCAATACAATTGAAGCTAGGAGGCAATCTGTTTGAGGCTCAAAAAAGAATATCATAAATCTGGAAAAGAAAGCATTTCCATTAATTCTCAGCGTACCTTGACGAGGGTCGAAATTTTAACGGATTATAACAAGTGGCGGCACTAACTGTCACGAACAGACCTGGCCATGCCACGCCTCACGGCTTAATCGCCAAACTTTCCCCTACGATTGGAGTTTTTGCGGAATTGCGGTGGTTGTGTGCCCGCACCGCTAATTTATGCGTCGGCGAGTGAATTGAGAACGAGCATTCCGCATTCCCCCACTTCTATTAGATATTCAAGGCGTCGTTTAACTGAACTGCACCAGTCACAGGCGGATCAACGTTTTAAAGAGAATTCGAACGCAACGAAAATCGCGGAAGCAATCCCTCGGGACCTGATCGCAGATCAACGCTAAGTATTCAAATATAATGTGAAAATTTACATTGTACGCGATGCTATATAAGGATTATTTTAGTACTCTTCAAGCTAAATCCTTGCTTGTATTACTACAAGTAATTAAAGAACTTAATATTTTTGTTGGAAGTGTTATTAATCTGTTGATATTAAAGTTTTAAATGGACGCTGCATAACTTTTATTATTGGTTGCGTAGTTTCACAGTGGTTTAGTAAGCGCTGATAACTCAATTAGGTATCAATATGGTGGTTGCGTTGTTAGGTACTACGCCACGCTCGTAGCAAGAGAACACACATTTTTTATGATTAATTGCGACTCCATTGTTTTAAATTTATTGATCCCCTCGACCGGTGTCACTCTAGCTAAGGTGTACCGGGATTTTCACCGGTGGGTCATTAGTCTTCTGCGTATTTATTTTACTCGCACCACTATCTCGTTATTACCTAATAAACTAAATAGAGTAACGAAGTCCTACAAAATGTGACATTGTTTTTACATCATCACCTTGAAGGCTGCCAACTTCCTCTTCTCTATTTCACACAGTTAAGTATACTGTCTTTTGCCCATTTTCCAGTAGTTGGCGGCTTAGTATTGCAGCTAGCTCTTTCAGTTATCCATAGGTAGCGTAGATATTTCATAACTTATTTCATTTAGAAAATCAAGTAGGAGAAAACTGCAGCAGATGCAGATGTTCCTAATGCGATTCTATCGCAAAATTCTGTACATTCAATGCAGCTCATTCGTCTCCGTGACTCGCAAATATTGCATGTAACGCTCAAAAATGGGTAAAGGACGAATTAGACAATATGGCTCCATTGCTTCCAACAGTTTTGCAACAATTTGCGTGGAAAATGCAATTTTTGGTATCTACACCGCTTGTTCATCAGTACGTATAAGTATAAGATCTTTCATCATGCGAGGATCAATCTCAACCCGCGCATTTGTGAACGGTAAGTGATTGCTTAAACCCCTACGGGTAACATATTTTACAAGGTCACATCTAACCTACTCTCCACCCAAGCTGTAGACCTCTACTATTATGTTGTCGAATTTATAGACTCTATAATATGTACTCAATAAGATTTCATTTTAGTTATTTGTACTTAAGAACACTTGATATTTGAACTTTAAAGACGAACCTTTTTCATTGTTCTTTGAATAAATGCTCGGTTCCGTAGAAAATTGTCAATGCTAAAAATATGATTCTCAAATTTTCCAAGCTTTTCTCCTCAAATGCTACTTTGACTCCAGCTGTACATAAAGTACCTACTAGCCACATAACTGCCCACTGCATTTGAATTGAATGATGGACAAACTTCGTGTGGGTGCTAAGTACCTAAGTATGTTCTAGAAGGTGGAACGTGCGCTCGTCTTGTTCCTATTTTAATAAACTACTTTGTCTCTTTATCAAACATCCAGATGCGGCATTTAATATCAAATAGGTAGGTATCTGATTTATGAAAATGCATCTGAGACCACTGGTAATATTTTTATCTCTTCATGTACCTAATTATAATTTACACTACATGTTAATTATCATTTTGTCTCAAGTAGGTACCTACCAAAAATATCATCCAAGTAGGTACGTTAACCTCGCCACATCTTTAAAACTTTTGTAACTACCTATCTCTTAATGTTTGTTTAAATTATAAAATGAAGTCCTACCCACTAAAAGACTACCCATCGTATTATTGACTGGTTCCCACCAATAGGTAGATAAGCCAAGGTGAACCCTTAAGTGGGTTTATTTGTATGAATCACAAGGGCAGAACTGCATTGCTTATAACTTATACGGCAGCAATACCCTAGTGGGAATAGGTTGGTGCTAACAGATTACCTTGTATCGGATTCGAATCCACGGCGCGTCAACTTTTCACGGTGACAATGATTACGGGGAGTCAGTAGTTCAGTACCATCGAATAACGTGATACTGGTCTAAACCATGGAATATCACTATGCCTTGGGGTTGTGGAGGCCAGACGGCAGTCAGTTTCTGAAAAAGAAAATCAATTCTGTCATTTTTGATTAGCAGGTCCCAGGCCCCAAGGCGTAGGTACCTAAGTCTTGGATACAACCGGGGTAAAACTAGGACAATGATGATGATGGTGGTGGTTGCATTGCATTTATTCATTTTAGAAAATTTTGTTGCACCTTTATTTTCCTTTCAGCTTTTTTTATGACTTAAATAAGATATAATTGAATCATGAGATGCAATTAAAAAAATTCTATGGGATTGAAAGATTGCCATCTATGAAATTATGCTAAAACCGTTAAGACCTATAAACTGTACTGTAGTCATCCGTCTGTTGAGGAAATGTTGCTGTTAATTTAAAATAGAGGGCAGCACATACGCGGGTCGAAAATGATTTTGAACGCCATCTAGACGCATAAGCTTCAAACACCAAATAATAACGCCAGCGTAGTGGAACCCTATTGCAACTCAAACGTTCGCTGTTAGCAGCGGCAAATACTAGATGGCGCTATATGCCATTCAAAAGCTTTCAGCTGGCATTATAATATTACTTGTCTACGTGTAAAATAAAATTTATCATTATTACCTATCCGTGTCTTTGAATATATTATGATTTTATTACAAGTAATTAAAAATAAGTGTTAGAGCCCGGTCCCTAACATTCTAGTCCGAGTTTGCACACGAAATACGAATGGATCGGATTCGAGTCGTTCGGCGATAGCAACATTTTCCATATAATATGTAGGTACTTACCTATTTTCAAAATTCATCTTAGCTATTAGTATCGGATGATAATGTCTGTACCTACGAAGGCATTTGAAAAAATACCTATGAAGCATGCACCTGAGGGTCTAGTATGAGTTTTTAGCGGACTCTATCGATCGCTACTCTCCGTTAGGGGCGCTTTTATAAAATGTAGACCTTCCATACGATCCATACATGTGCACACTTGAACCGTTGATAAGGTATATTTTATTATACCTATTAGTTAACCGAAGACAATCATTATTATTACAATAATCAAAGTCTGGAACTAAGCTCTTACTTTCCTGCAACATTTTATTTTACGATAAATATTAAGTACATAAATCTACCTATCTACGTGCATAATACCTACTGTGTTAATCAATCAAAACACTTTAATGGTGTTTTTATATGTCAGGCATCAAGCATTTATATAGAGAAGACTTAATGGAAGGTTATAAACATTAATCTTATGTAACGCAAGCACTAATAAAGTCTTAAGTAACTACCTATGTGTGCGTTAAAGATAAACTCGTTAGTATTTTTTACATTATTAAACATCTTACTTTTTTAATCATTAGGGAATCCTTAGCTACGTAGCGCCTAAGCTATTTATGTTAGTAAGTAGGTTACTCACTTAAAATTATATTGTACAAATTGATGTAAACTATACCAATGGCATTTATAATAAGTATTAGATAGGTACTGAGTAGAGAACTAAGGATTTGGTCTTTACCGCGCTAAATTCTTTTAATATGAACAAATCTATCAGACTTGTGACCTGTGCCCCTAAGAACATTAAAAGCTTACTTATATACCTAACCAAAGATTAAAATTCAGAAAGTTCTCAATTTTTTTGTACATCTAATCTAATGGCATCTATTGAACCCTCTACTGGCGCCATTAGCATCTTCAAAGATCCCTGCTAAGATCAAATAAGATAATTTACGCTTTACGCATAAAACGTGTAAAATTACGGCGTAATATAAAGCTTTATTTTAACACACATGATCGTGTGTCCCTCACACATCATTCGCCCTCTGACTCGCGATTTTATATGCAAACTGCTTCGCACTGATAAATTGCTCTATTATTAAAGATTTGACGGGAATGATAGGGATTTTTGTTATAACGTAGCTTCGGTAAAACGCACACGTTGGTTTTACTAAGCCATATGTTGGTAAAGGTATGATACATAACTCACAATTTTGCGAAAGGGTTTTTCCTTCGACGCAATGTCTTTTCGCATCCGTAACTGTTATTGTTGCTAGGTCTTAAAAATAAGGATGGGTTTCTCATTTGTAACGGCCCTGCTGGTCTAGGTCTAGGTATTCAGCGCCCTGATTGTTAAGTTGGAGGCCGGGGGTTCTATTCCTACCTTATATATATTTGTGCGATTTTTGTGGTATCTCCACTAGGCAGCGATAGCCTAGTGGAGAAATCAACCTACTGCCATGCAGGTGGTATCGGGTTCGAATCTACGGCGCGCAGAAGTGACTTTTTGCAGCTATGTGCGTATTTTACTTCGAACCTTGGAGAGCACTTTAAGTCGTCGGTCCCGGTTGTTAGGAAGATCTTTGACAGTCGTTATGGGGCGTCAGTACCTCTGAATAAACTGACACTAGTTGAAACCATGGAATATCGTTATCCCTTCGGGTTATGGCGGATAACTACTTAAACCACCTCAATATTTATGCAATAAAATTAACAAGATATATCAGTTCTGAATATAATATGTCGCAATGCTGGGCCCCGGCCTCTGCCTACCATGAAAAGAGCAAGACATAATTATTCCACCATACTGGCCAAGTACTGGTTGGCAGACTTTACATGCCCTTCGAGAACATGAGGGAGAACTCTCCTTTACCGCTTAGTAAGTGATAATTAACAATATGAATGCCTATAACTTCGAATAGTCGGGCAGTGCGGCCATAGGTTTGAACCGGAGACCTTCTGTTAGTCTCTTTAATAGACTAATAATTGTTTGTGGCACTTAACTAGGTATAGTTTCTATAGCAGAGACATTGTCAGTCCAAAATAAAGAAGAAACTGCTGCAATACTAGTTTACTAATTACACTAGTTTTTATCCGCGGTTTAGTTTCGAACTAAACACTTTATAAATGGCAATTTCTTGAGACACACACTACACATTCGAAGCAATTCAATAACATCCTTCAAATAAAATAAAAATTACCTTGCTATGGTTGCCAACCGCTAATTCTTTAGATTTACTGCAATTACTGTAAATAACGGTATCTCAAATATAGCAGCGATAGTTTAGTCAAGTCAAGTCAACGAAAGAAAAGCGAAGACAACAAAGACGACTTTTCGAAGTTATATGCGTATTAAATAGCTAATTATCACTTGCCCCGTGACTCGGAGAGCATCTTAAACCGTTGGTCCCGGCTTTCAATGAAGATCTTTGAAAAGTCGTTACGGGGAGTCAGTACCCTCAACCAAACTGCTCTTAGCCATGGAATATAGGTATCCCTTTGGGTTACGGAGGTCACACTGCAGTTGCTCTTTGGAAAAGATGATATGGTCATATCTGGTTGGACTAGTAAGCGAACCTCGGGCTTCTAGGCGTAAGTCTTGGATGCAACCGGGATAACGCTAGGACGATGATGAAGAACGGTATCCCAAATACAGACAAATAAGTAGTCAGCAGAGTTGTACTTGTTGTTTGAGTGCTGGGGAATATAATAATAATAATAAAAACTTTATGCAATAAAATAAACGTCACATGTTACATAGGAAAGTATTACAAAAAATTAATTAAATTTTATAATTAAGTATAATGTATGTGATAATTGACTTTGTTATATTGTGGTACAATAATGCGTAGGTTTTTTATTTATTACGGTAGTACAGTATTTGGTATATATAGCCAAGTTAATGTTTACCTGAACTAGGCTGTAATACCTGTGTTTCAGGAAAAATCTTAAATAATAATATTATATTGCTATATTTTTACATAATAATAATCATGAACTGCAAATATGTAATAGAAGACTTAATATTATTATGATTTATTTGTAACTTAGCGTAGGTACTTACACACTATTTTATTACTGTAAGCAAATTCTTTGTATCAGAGTAGGTAGGTCATTGTCATTAGGTGTTTTCTAACAACAAGATGACACTGCTTATAACTTATGCTATATAAATCTAAGGTTTTATTTATTTTATTTATTATAGCTAGAGGATACCCGCAGTTATTTTTATTAAACCATTTCATGCCGATCTCGTGGGAATTTTTGGGGAAATCCTTTCTGTGTTCAACCCTCTGGTCCTCAAGGACCATAAACGCCAAATTTCAGCATCTTGCGCCCAATGAATTTGGCTGTGCGCTGTCTGTCAGTCCGTCAGTAAAGCAATATTTAGATATAGGTAAACAGACAAAATGATTGTTTAGAATCAATTTACATTGCCTATAATTAGCCTTTACCGTCTTGTGACGGAATAAAAATACAAACTGTCACTACCCTATTTCATGGGTGTCGTAAGAGGCGACATAAGGAAGAAACACGAAGCAAATACATACATACACATACACATAGTCTCATTCCTATATCCCCGAAGAGGTAGGCAGAGGTACTACACCCACTTTTCGCCAGATTTATTTTAGTCCAACGTAATAGGGGGCGAGCCTATTGCCGTACCGGGCACGTTACCAGACTCCGTGCTGCTACTGAGAATTTCCTAACGGAAAAACCCAATAACACTTTGCCCGACCCGGGAATCGAACCCGAGACCTCCCAATTCCACGCGCACATTTATGCCGCGAGACCAACGAGGCAAATAGTATTTGTGAAAAGACGGAAAACTCGACATCGAACCCTAAGCAGCAAATGATGTATTTCCCGTCTGGCCAGCGTGTTATACTTAGTACTTACGCCAAATATGGCTCACAATAATGACAGTGCTATTGCAACGCAAATAAAAAGAGGCTTATGGCTCATTTGAAAAATGAAAATTAAAAATATTTTATTGCTGTCACAACCAAACTTAAAGTAATATAGGTATACAGATAGTAACACACAAAAATACGAAGAAAGAAGAAAAACACCAATAACAGGTACACAACATGCCAGGGTTAGGTCGTGGTCGTGGCCTTAGGAGTAGACTGCGAAAAGCTGTTATGATTATGATGAATTAACCTTTTGTGCACGCGGTGCGAGCTTTTGCATTATAACTTTGGGAAAATACCAAATCTTGCTCCCAAGGAAACGAGCAAATTCGATGTATGGGGATAATTGGGTCTCCTTTGGGCTCATGTAGGGTGTACATCCTGTTCTTGGGCACCGCAAAACTATAAGCTATAAGCGCGTAATAAGCTCTATGCAGTCAAGTGTAACCTGGCCAAGCTACGTACACTGTCACTAGATGGCGTCACCAGTCGATCAAATAGCTAAATAGCTACTAGGTAATTTCATTAGTAGGTAAGGTACCTCTAAGTGTATTTAGTTTATCTGCTGCTATTTCATTTATAACAACAAAAAATACCAAGAGGAAATTCTGTGGTATCAGGGTAAAAGGAGATGAGTCGAAAAATACAACTTTTCACCATTTTTTCTAATAAAAAACGCTTTAAAAATGTTTTATAAGATAAATGCTGTTTAATAAAAAATGTGATGTGTTTACTTTATACAAATTTGTTCTAATTGACATTTCACAATCTAGTAGTCTTTTACATGTTATCAAAAAATATATTATTAATTAATTATTAAAATAATTGACATATCTCTTTTTTCCATAACAAGAAAAAAAAATTTAAAAATCGTTCTATTGACTCGAAATAGGTTTTTATTATTTTTACATAAATCATGACATCTGACTCGAGAGACACTATGGCACATCAATTGCTTCGATTCAGTCAAAGCTTTTACCACATCATTCATCGACCTCTTCATGCATGAAGCAATGATGGGCCATATTCTCTCTAGAGTCAGGTGTCATGATTTATGTAAAAATAATTAAAACCTATCAATATTCAATACATAAATAAATAACACATAAAGAGACGAGTCAATAGGAGGAATTTTTAAAATTTTATATTTAAATGTGAAATACCGAAAATAATGCTTTAACCTTAAGCTTCGCTGAACTCCTCGATATCTGGATCTACATCTCGTGTGTTTGTATTTGTTTGTAATTGTAATTTATGATAGAAGTCATGGCAAGTACATACATACACAGACTCACGCAGACTCACAGACTACGGAACGCCACTTGCAACGATCCTGACATATCTCTCTTGCTTCATTCACTCCCATCAAATTCCTCATGGGTACTTCTAACCTTTCCTGTTTTAAGGATGTCTCCAATCTGGTCAGAGAACGTCCGTCTAGGTTTTCCCTTTCGTCCTGTCCCATTCTCACTTGCCTTATATATCTGCTTGGTCAGCCTTTCGTCATCCAACCTCCCCATGTGCCCAAACCATCTTAGATTACCTTTCTCGATGCTTGTCACTACATCTTCTTTTACACCACAACAATCTCTTATCACACAACTCTTAACTCTGTCATTTAAAGACACTTCACACATACTTCTCAGTGGTCTCATTTCTACAGCATTTATTATACTTTCAAGTCTCTTCTGCCATACTCAACTTTCACTACCGTACAATATATAAGTGTAGGTACTAACACCCCTCTGTGCACAGCTAATCGTGCCTTTTTGGACACGTTTTGGCTGTTTATAAACGCTTTCAGAGCTCCATTCAGTCTATTACCTGCATTAAGTCTTCTTTCAATATATTCTTCATTCTTACTATGTCTTGTAAACAGCGGACCTAAATACATACATACATACATAGACTCACGCCTGTTTCCCGGAGGGGTAAGCAGAGACTACGGAGCGCCATTTGCAACGATCTTGACATATCTCTCTTGCTTCATTCACTCCCATCAGATTCCTCATGCATGCTCTTCTGTTCAGGGTGCTTCTAACCTGTCCTGTTTTTAGGATGTCTCCAATCTGGTCAGAGACCGTCCGCCTAGGTCTTCCCCTTCGTCCTGTCCCTTCCACACTTGCCTTATATATCTGCTTGGTCAGTCTTTCGTCATCAATCCTCTCCACGTGTCCAAACCATCTTAGCATGACCTTTCTCGATGCTTGTCACTACATCTTCTTTTACCCCACAACATTCTCTTATCACACAATTCTTTACTCTGTCAGTCAAAGAAACACCACACATACTTCGCAGTTCTCTCATTTCTACAGCATTTATTCTACTTTCATGACTCTTCTGCCATACCCAACTATCACTACCATACATAAGAGTAGGTACTAACACATGGACAGCCAAACGTGCCTTTTTGGACACATTTTGGCTATTCATAAACGCCTTCAGAGCTCCATTCACTCTATTACCTGCATTAACTCTTCTTGCAATATCTTCTACATTCTTACCATCTCTTGTAAACAGCGTACCTAAATATACAAACTCATTCACTTGCTCCACTCGCTGTCCATCGATCATAACATTACAAGCCGTAACGCATTCCTCCTATTCAAAAACCATAACTTTCGTTTTACTTACATTTACTTTCATTCCCATCCTCTCTAACGCACCATGCATGATTGCTACCATCTCCTGCAACTCCTCCGCTGAAGACGCAAGTATAACCTGATCATCAGCATAAAGGAGGCATTTGACAAGTAACTCATTCATCCTTAATCCACAGTCACTATTTTTCAAATCTTGCAAACAACTGTCCATGAAGAGGTTGAACAGCCACGGCGACGCTACACATCCCTGTCTAACACCTGTTTCGATGGTAAACCAATCCGTGTACGACCCATTTATCTTCACACAAGCTCTAGAATCTTCATAAAGGGATTTCAGAGCTCGTATAAGGCTGCTGTTCACCCCATACATCGACAGTACCGACCACATTTCATTCCTCACCACTTTATCGTAAGCCTTTTCCAAATCCACGAATGCGCAATAGACCTTTTGACCTTTGGCCAAGAATTTTTCGGCTACGCACCGCAAGGAAAAGACTTGATCCGTGCACCCCATACCCTTTCGGAATCCTGCTTGTACATCCCATATTTTCTTGTCGGTTACTTCCATAACTCTTTCAATCAGTACCTTCGCATACAATTTGCCAACAATGCTGAGAAGGCTAATGCCTCTATAGTTCTTGCAGTCTTGTTGCGAGCCTTTTCCCTTATAAAGAGGCACAACCACCGCTGTGGTCCAGTCATCAGGTACGCGGCCGGTACTCCAGCACAAGTTAAATAAGCGCTGCAGCTGACCAACTATGATGCCCTGTCCAGCCTTCAGCATTACAACTGTAATCCTATCATATCCTGCAGCCTTACCTAATTTCATACTTCCCAACGCCTTCACAATCCCATCCACACCAATATCGCTTTCATCATTGCTATTATTACCATAAATTTCGTTGATCGATGTCTCTATCGCCGTTCTTTCATATAGACCTTCAAATACAAACTCATTCGCTTGGCAAGTAATTAAATGGAGAATACTAATAAGATCTCGTTTTTTCCTGACTTATAGGAACTTGACCATTATAGCACTGTCAGGATTCAAAGAATCACTTGATTTGCCCCTTGACAGAAAGAAATCACCTTAAACTCGGACAAATTATCTAATTTTGTTTTGAACTGAACAATACCTGGTTCACGTTCACCACAAGTTTTTTCATGATTACTGCGTCTTTAGTCTTTTTATGAGCCAGGCTGCGGCTTATGATCTAATAGAGCTTTGGCGTTCAATTATTGATGAAGAACTATATAGAAACCGCATTTTGTCTGAAAATCATAATTGCCATTGATTTTCCAATTATTTTGCTGCATCGCTCCCAAGAACATTGAGGTGCTGCAGAACATTGCAGTTTCCTCTGCAAGGGCGGAACATCAACTTCTAAGGCCCACAGAGTGCCATAGTTTTAGAATTTTGTCCATATTTTGCCAACCCCTGTTTTCATGATCGTTGTAATGAGTAAAATTTGGACCTTATTTTGTCTTGGCTACGGAGTCTCAAGTTGAAGGACTGGCTCTTATTTTGGAGGCAGTAAAGGCAAATTAAATATATTTTTTGTTACTGAGGACAAAAAAGCTTCAACACATTGAAAATACTGACTCCGTGGTCCAGAGGATAGCGTATGCGACTGCAGATCGGAGGTCCCGGGTTCGATTCCCAGGTCGGGCAAAAGTGTTATTCGGTTTTTCCGAATACTCACTAGCAGCCCGGAGTATGGTGATGTGCCCGGTAACGGCAATAGGCTCGCCCCCTATTACGTGGGGCCTAAAAATTCACGGCGAAATGTGGGTGTAATATTTACACCTCTGCCTACCCCTTCGGGGATATAGGCGTGAGACTATAAATAAGTTAAAATAAAAATAAAACATTGAAACGAAAATTTGTTGCAAATCGCAATCATACATCCGACGAAAATTTATTGCGATTTGCAACAATTTTTCGTCTGTAACTTTGTTATTTTTTATTTTACGACTAAATACTACGGGACGGTATACTAGAAAACCCATTTGTATCACTTTTTTCAAGATGGCAGCCGTAAGACAAAGGCTGCAACCCCACAAACTTGGATTTAACTTTACATTAACCCCCTCTTGGTATCTATGAAATATAAATTGCGTCCTCTGACAAGTGCACGCTAAGCCCAAAAAAAATTAACATTTCAAAGGACTAAAATACGAATTTAACTCACACTAGTTGATTTATCTCACATTGCTCAATGTTATAAGTAAAGAATTACGAATGTAATAAGGAGATGAGTACACATAACTCCCTTTTACTTTTTATTTTTTGCTATTTATGACTAGACTTATTTTGTTATTTGAGATTGACGAAATCAAAATACATTCAATTGTTTTATCTCCTTTGTACCGTAAAACTTGGTTATCTACTTTATCCAACTGTGTAATTAGCTCATTTTTTTTTATTTTTGGCTCACCCCTTTTACCTTGACACCACAGAATTATTATAATACAAATAGGTACATGTAAACACAGCTCAAATACATGTAAAATCTGAGCTATAAATTGACCAGGCTAATATTTATAATAGGTAATTACTCTTTGTTTGGGGCCAATAACATTTGAACCCATTTAAATGGGCATCAAATATGAGAAAAGTCGTAAAATAATCTGCACAGATAGCTACGCATACAAATTACCTGTGTTACATGTCTGCTGCAACATATCTACCTACCTACTGAACTTATTACCATATTATTATCTTTGTGATTTGTTTTATTTGCTTTGGCAACTTTAATCTTGAACGCACATTATATGCACATGCAATGATTTTAGTCAGCGCTTTTACGAGCGTGATAGTGATAACAAGGTTTATTAGAAATCGGGACAATGCAGGTGATTAGGTTACGTAAGAAAATATTTTTAAGTGTTGGAGGCATGGCTGGTTTTTGCGTCAATAGGCAGGCTTGACTGCGGCAGTAGATTTTACCTACTTGGTCCTACCACTGAAAATTTTTAGTCTTCCGGCAATTCGGCCAGAATTTCATCGGAAGTATCCACATTACTGGATCAACATCATCACAATCATAACAGCCAGAAAGCCGCCAACTGCTGGACAAAGGCCTCGATCAAAACTCTCCAAATATAATGATCTTATACCACTGCACTATTAGGTACATACATACATACACAGACTCACGCCTGTTTCCCGGAGGGGTAGGCAGAGACTACGGAACGCCATTTGCAACGATCCTGACATACCTCTCTTGCTTCATGCACTCCCATCAAGTTTCTCATGCATGCACTTCTGTTTAGGGTACTTCTGACCTGTCCTTTTTTTATGATGTCTCCAATCTGGTCAGAGAACGTCCGGCTAGGTCTTCCTCTTCGTCCTGTCCCATTGACGCTTGCCTTATATATCTTCTTTGTTTCTCGATGCTTGTCACTACATCTTCTTTTACCCCATATCACTGCATAGGTATACCTAATTCGCAAATCAATCCATCTTTTCGCGGCAAGCATCGTTTTGGTTTTTACAAGTACTTTACAAAATTTGCAATGGCTATTAATATTGATTCTTAAATGCTGAAGGACCTCAGCTTTTATGTCTATGGGCATCTTTTATCGTGTGTTCATGGGCCTGGTTAGACATTTTGCAGCACACTATAAGAACGCGGCACCACGTGAGATGTCTGTCCCGAAGTTTAAGAATTTTATCCATACATAGGTAAGTTTATCATATTTATGTGCAATGTTTTGCATTAAAACCAAATACATGATACAATATGAACAAAAGTCGCCTACTATCCGTACGTCCAAATCCATTTCGTTCGTTCAAATGGGTCGAGAGCGTTCCATTGTAAAAATATACTGACAAAAAATAAATTAATTAAATATTTATCAGCAATTGTTCGAATTACTTGACACAAGAAACTATTTTACTATCTAGTAAAATTACCCCGCACCATCAAAATATAATTACCGTCGTACATTAGGAGTACCCACAACCCTTACATCGCTCTAATGCTTTGATACGGTCCAATTATAAGTAGATACATCTGCCCGAAAGGTTTGAGTCGTATCTAGCCGTAACATCGAGCCATGACGCGTCACGGCAACCCTCTCATGGGTGCAAACCGTTAAAATGAGCGATGGCTGACAAGATGCAGGGCTCATCAACTTTAGGTAAATATTCAAGACAAAAATTTCATAAATAATTGCATAGTTTTATTAGATATTAGCAGTACACGTTTATTAACACCCTCGTGTATAGATGTTATATCTATTTCATATAAAGTTAGTTTTTTGTGAAACATAATAGCAGTTTTTCCTTCAAATAAACCCAACGGGCATTCCAAATGTAAGCTCTTTAGTGCCAATAGGCTAACAGTGAGTTTTATAGTTTACAATTATCATCTCATAAATTGTTTAATGTGAAGTTTTATGTATGAACATACATACCTACCTATTTTCTGTCCTATCGATTACATACGCTTTAGGTATAGCACTGCATATCAAACGTACATATGTACCTATACGACTTTGAAAATGTAATAAACATCATCTTTGGGTTTTTACAATAAAGTTTTATTTATATGTAGTCTTCTCATACCTGCCTAACATTTTATACCCACTATAAACCGAACTGCAAATTTTATTTACCATGAAATGCTTTATAAATTGAACATTATATTGTGTTTTATTGACATTTAAGCAAGTTTATCGTAAGTTACATGCTCTTAGGTTTTACGGTCAGAGGAGGCCCTAGGATAAAGTTATAAATTTGTAAGGTCATTCGTAAGTTTGCCAAGATCGACCATTGATCAATTATTGTGTCCTACTATAAATTGACTTTTTAGTTTTATTGCCTTTGGTGGAAGCTGAGTCGGTGTTTGGCATGATGGTGCTTTTCTAAAGTAAAGATCGTTAATCAAAAATTCAAATTGTTAATTTGGCTATTGTACACGATACATGTCCGACTAAAACATTGCGAAGAACTAATTTTTTCTAAACTATTGTTTAGTTACTTCTTAACTTTGAATTCAGTTTCAGTGCTAAAAAAGCCTTGAGATCAAATTATCATATACAGGTAAAATATTTAGATTTATAAAGCGTCTATGAAAAGTAAACTTTTTATTCTAATAAACCATATTAATAAACAGTTCAGCAATTTAGCAGGCTGTATTTTACTTACTGAAAATTTGCATAAATTAGACATTTACAACAAAAATGTAGGTACCAAAAGCTAAAAAAAAGCACAACATTATTTTAACCCACTTAAAAACACTGGTGTGGCATGCAACCACACAGTGGAGTAAGAAAAATATACAAAGAGTATGTTGGGGTTGAGAGATTAGATTGAGAGTGAAAGGGGACAGTGAATACGGGAGTAACGGATAGACATGCGTGATATGGAGTCTCTTACCTGATTTTGCTGGTCTTACAGGTGCCGTGATTTGCTCTGTTCTTGTAACAATCCCAAGAAGTTCTCCGCTACGAAGCGGCCACGTTTTTTCAAAGAGTCCATTCACACGCACAATATCCAACACAATCGATGAAATCACAATATATTATTAGAAAAGGCGGTCTAGATACTATTGTAACGGATGGATGGCGGTAAAGAATCCCGAAATTCACAATTATCAGCTAGCAGCGAGTTTTAAGATCGCGAGCACTCGGCGGTTGGAGATGAAGTTCGTTCAAAAAGGCACGACGTGAAGTTCACCGCGACGACAGCGCCACCAAGTGAAGATATCCAAAAACGCATGCCATATGACGTTTATCAAATCAGAGACCAATTATTAATGAATTTTACAGCCATAAGTAATTACACTCAATCCTTCCATGTGGAAAAATCCAAAATGGGATTATGAGCCGATAGATATCAATTAAAAGTGTGAGCCTGCCTCACGAAACACAAAGGCCCAAAATGTTGACGATCCCTGTTTACACAGTCAAAAACTACTGATTAACTGCTTATATAAATATGAAAAAAAAAGTTGTGATTATCATTTAATTTCATAGTTGGGCAACGCTTATTGATTCTAAGACGGCGCGTGCACTATACACCTGCTTCCGTCGCCGATAGGGTTAAATCAATATTTAGACTAACGTATTCAAATCTTTTGTCTTTTTATTATAAATTAGATTAGAGAGGGTTAGAAGGAATGTATCGTTCGATAATTTGATTTCAAAGCGTGGAGACAACCGGTTCTTAATGTAAGTTTTCTCGGGTGTGACGTTAAATCTAATTAGGCTATTAAATTGAGTTTGAGGACGTTATTTCTAATTAGGATTCTAGAGATTAGTAGTGGTAGATAGAGATGTGGGGCATAGACATTACCGTAAATAAAATAATGTCTCCT
The DNA here is from genome assembly GCA_944739405.2 of Euclidia mi. Taxonomy (NCBI): domain Eukaryota; kingdom Metazoa; phylum Arthropoda; class Insecta; order Lepidoptera; family Erebidae; genus Euclidia; species Euclidia mi. The sequence goes on from OX123185.2 coordinate 61,647,268, forward strand.
GCTTTGAAGATACTTAAAAATCGAAGGTAGAAGAATCTATAATAATGATCAAACTTAGTATGCGGACTTGAACAGTTTATTAGTAAGTTATACAATATACCTATTTAAGACATAGTGCACCAAAATCCTAAGTCCACTGTTTTCTGGAAAATTATCTGCTCAACCTAAGAATCCAAATCAAGATCTTGCGATCGTCCCTCAGCTTAAGCACTGGGCGATCAAGCCAAGCCGAAGATTTAGGTACTGCAAATTAATCATTAATTATATCTCTTCACCTGAACAACTAGAAACTAACAAAGAAACACGAACATCCCATCAACAATTAAAAATCCCTAGTAAGTTTATATTTGACATGGAACATTTGTATTTGATCAAGTCTCACGGATAACAATCACAAAGAATAACTAAAGATACGGCACAAAAAAATCAATAAAAGAAATTTTTATCTTAGATTGATTGGCCCTGCCTGACCCTTTACCGATGCGACCGGGTTTTTATAAACTTTCACAAAAAACATAAACGTAACAGTGTTTATTTGTGACAATTTGCTTTGTCGGTTTGTGCTGATTTACATTTGAAAGGAAGGTTTTTTTTTGTGATGCCGAGCAACCTGCGACGACACGGTGAATGACACAGGTAGAACGTAACGATCGTGCAATGACCGAAAAATCTTGACACTTGTACTTGTCTATTAGTTTAGGCGGGTTGTTTGACTCGAGGCTTCAAAATTGTGTCTTAATAAACAGCTCTATCTAATGTCGCATTATAGCAATATTTTTTGCAAAGAACTTAAATCGAACTAAAAAGAAAAATATACATATTCGCATTTGCATTGCGTCTTCATAAATAACGCTCTAAGGAGCTGTGTAAACTGTAAATACCTATTTAAATTAAATTTAGTAGCCAACTCGTTGCTAGTCTGCATTACTCCCATGTGCAACAATATACCAGCATTAGAATCTTCTTTATGAAGACGCAATAGAGTAGGCAAGCCAGTTTATGAATATCAAACAAGATACATCAACAGCCATTTCTTTAGTCGCAACTTGATGTGTCAAAATATGTGTAACATTAGCATACGTATTACTAGTCTTGTGGAGGCGACTTGATTAGAAGAATATCTCACAAAGATTAGGTTAAGAGGTGAATTGTATTCATGAAGTTATCGAATAAATTATTGATGAATTGATTCGAGATGTTATCGGTTACGCTTTGAGATCACTTGGGTAACATTTGTATTCGACAATATTTTAGTCAGAAGTAGGTTGAAGAGATTAAGATAGTGTTCATATGAATTGTATAGTTTGTTTTACCCACACAAGATATAAGAAAGATTTAGACTTTGATAAGTTTAGTTGTCTTTATGTTGTGTGTTAGGTAATTCTACGTCTTCTACTGTTGTTGGAATAAAAGTCAGCTTAAATAATGTTTTTATTAAGAGATATATATTATCTTAGGAACAGGCAGTTTTGATCTACAGATGGAAAAATAAATGTGATGGAAACCCCGGTTTTTGATTGATGAAGAATAAAATTATTTTGAAATATTAATAATAAAGTTATCGAAATCCTAAACCTATATTGCCATAATAATTTAGAAAGGATAGATTTATAAAACGTTAAACTAGGACCCCCAAAATATGATAACGGTCTTTTTATGATCAAGTATCAAAACCATTAGACGCAGCATCAAAGTCAACGTGATGCGCTTCCCGAACATCTCCGGGAGTCGAGACATAGATCTTTGAGTGAATGAAGAAATAATCATCGATCAATCGTTGTGCACTGTGATGTCCTGATGCGACCGCACACCGAACGCTTTGGGAGCTCGAGGTCACATTCGTCTCCCACCACAGGTCTGACTTGATGAACGCAATTTAGAACAGTATTTTGAGAGTCTCGTATACTCTTTGGTGAGTAACTAAGGGCAATTTAGAATACTATACTGAGGCTTTTCTGGGTGAATAATTTAGAATAGTATTATTGTCTGTTGTTTGGAAAATAGGCAGCAATAGCCGTGTGGAGATACCAAAAGTTAATAACGGCTTATCCCATAGAAAATAGAGACTAATATAATCTGTGGCTTGTTCCGTGCCTTGAACAGCACGTTAAGCCGGCGGTGCCAGCTGTCATGAAGATCTTTTACAGTCGTCATTGGGAGTCAATTTAATACCTCTGAAAAAGCTGACACTTGTCTAAACCATAGAATACCGCTATCCCTTTGGGTTGTAGAGGGCAGACAAGCAGTCGCTCTGAGGAAAAGCTAATAGTCAGTTCAATCCGAGACCAGTAAGCGTACCCTGGACTGCATGATAACGGTAAGAGAATGATAATGGTCGGCGTTTGGTGATGCCTTTTTCCAAGAGATGTTGTGGAATCTACTTGGACCCAGACTTGTATCTTACTATGCCTTGATGTTACCAGTATTCATGTTTACGCCGCCTGACATTTTTTTTTATATGGTCACCCCTTTATACCCGAAGGGTAGGCCTCTGCCTACCCTAATACTACACCCACATTTCACATATGAATTTTAGGTCCCACGAAATAGGTAGCGAGCCTATTGCGGTTACCGGGCACTACGCCCAGGATCGAAACAACAATATGTGGATCACACAAGTGAGTTTCGAACCCACGACACTCGGCGCAGTGTCAATCGGCGAGGCGGCCACTGGGGAGACTTACAAGCATAATAAAGGACGCAATAAACTGAGCATCTTAAATAAGTAAGATGATCAATGAGAAACCCTCATTCTATTCATCTATATACCAATAATTTAAAATTTTTGTCATCAAACAGTACACACAAAAGCCTGCGTCTCGCAGCTAGTCTAACCAAGCTCTTTCACAAGAAATTAAAACAGGTTTCGATATCAAAAGGAAGTGTAGCGACAATTCATACACAAGTAGTGCAATTGCACCGGTTGGTATAAATCATTTCACTCAAATAGATATAAAATATAGGCATAGCGCGAATGCGACTTTCTGCACGGACCTGAGACCAGTTCACTAGGCAACAATACTTGCAATCAATCTGTGATTTATATCATTCATAGTCAGCATCTTTCACACTCCTTTTGATATCGAGGAACAAATAAAAATGTTTAATCAGAAGCAATATTGTGAAAGGATTGATAAAATCCCTAAAATACTAAAGCTAATTTATTATGTTTTGTTTTTGTTTTGCAGATGTTAAAGGTAGAGGAAATAATTTTAGGAGAGGTCGTTGGGTATTTTTTTGATTTCCTATATCACAAAAAATACAAGTAGTCTCCATCATATAATTAGTTATTACCTATGTAACTTCTACTTTTAAGCTCAAATTTAGCATTGCAATTATTCCTAGCTGTGCCTTTGCTTCATAAATATGTATATCCTACAAAATATTTTTGAACCGGGAGTCTCAAAGAAAGTTATTCAAAGTTGTTGCTATAATATAACCGATAAAGGTACATAAGGTATTTGTTTTGTTGCTTGGTTGTGCAGGCGCCGAGTAGTGAACCAGCTGAGCGGTGTATCTGTCAGGTAAACATCGCTGTCGCTGAGCGGAGCTAGGGAATTTAAGTGATAGGTAGGTACTGTTTTCAGTGGATTTCCTATGCGTCTGCTGATCGGTCTCTGGCACGTGTCCCGGGTTGGACAAAAGTATTACTGAGTTTTGCCGAATGTTCAGTAGCAGCAGGGAGTCTGGCAATGTGCCCGTTAACGGCAATAGGCTTGCCCCCTATTAGGTGGGACCTAAAATTACATTACAGTCGAAGATACAGGCGTGAGACCAAAAAAGGTACTGTTAGAGAGTAGTATATCTTTGAATAAATCAGATAGAAGGTAGATAGATGAGCTGATCAACTAAATCTAGCAGTTGGAAACCCTCTACTAGAAATTTAGAAAAGGGCCACATCAACAAACACCGCCGTTGCCTCATCAATGTCACGACCGCTCTGTCAAAAGCGACAGGACTGCGAAGAATTCCTGTAACACCGCTCAGCTGACTCGTATATCTCTAATAAACTTTAAAGGACCACTGGCTACTATATCACAAATAGTTTAAGAAAGGAATTTAAACTTTCGTGGTCATTTAAACTTAATTAAATTGTTTTTCGGGATATATACCACGTACCTTTGTTTGGAGTAACCGATATTTCGGCACTGTTGCAAGCGCCATGTTCACGGATGTACTGACTTACTCCAAACAAAGGTACGTGGTATATATCCCGAAAAACAATTTAAATTAAGCTTAAGAAAGGTTTTGCACTCGCTTTGCACCGCTCTGCTGGCTCGCACATCTCTAGTCTAGTTTAAAAAATCACTAGCTATGTCACAAATGGAAAAAAAAAACATTCTTTATCTACTCCGCATAGCTGAGCTGGCCCGCACATCTGAAATCCACACCGCTTAGTTAGTTGCCTGTGCAGGCGAGTACGAAGCTAGCTCGTAAATCCACGCCGGGTGCAGATAGCGCCCACTCCCGCGCATTTCAGAAGCTACCGTCAAACATTTGATATCACAATTCTTTATTATGAACCATTTTCTATAGCTACCAAGTCTATAGGCCGGTTTGATATTATTCTATTAAGCTGATAGGGAGGACTGGAAATATTGTTTGTGCCAATGCAGTAAAGGACGTACTGTATTTTAAAGGTTTGCTTAATAATAGGGATCCTGCAGGTTCTAAGTGGTTATAATGTTAGACGCTTTAACGTATAACTTTAAGATGATATTTGAGCGGTTTTATAAAACAGCGTTGTCTGGTAGATCGAGTAAATTTAGGTAAGGGTAGAGGAAAGTGCTCATTCAGCTGTTAGGTAATGTAATGTAAAGCGGTGTACATTTTTACAGATCTCATCAGTCATCATCAGCTTCTCAATATGATTGCTACAACGGCTGCTGAATGTTTTATAATTTTTAGGGGTACTTAATAAGGTCTAAAAAATATAGGTTTTTAAACGTTGTGAGGAAACATGGTTCTAGGTCCATTCCATTAAAAGATCTGCTATTTTCCGAAACATATGACTTTTATTAATACTCTAATGGATTCTTAAATTTATTATACAATGGAGTTTATTTACATACATAAAAAATAAATATGTACAAAAAAGGGGAGGGTAAAATACAAAGTACATACCTATTTACAAGACAGGTTTAGGCGTCGTAGAATTCCTCCGCATCGCTGTCTACTGGTAACGTGCCCAGAAGGCTGGCAGCATTGCCACGCTGGATGGCAATGCTGATACGCTGGCCGAAATACAGCCCAGCCTTCTGGTCACGTGAAGCGTCGATTAGTCGTTTGGCGATTTCTCTGTACAACGTACGAGCGCTCGGACCCCATGGACCAAGCGTCTCCACCCCAAACGGCTCAAATACGTAATTACCTATTAAATTACCGTATTTTCGCCGCTTGAGGGATTCTGCGCTTGCAGCAGCAGCGCCGGCACAGCTGGCTGTACTTGGAAGATGTGATGGCGCTAGGGTATCTACGCACGTGGCGTCCCATACCAAAGGCCTACCCAACTTCCAAGGCAACAATGACATACCGTCGGGCCTCTTCCCATCGTCGCGTACCAAACCATTGGGTTCAAGTACGGCTGGTACTCCGGCGGTGACAAGAGTGCGACGGATGATGTCATTAAGAAAGGCGTGACGAGGCATTCGGCCCGCGCTTCTGCTGCAAGATAGTCCATGGTGTCCGAGGCTATCGACGGCTTCTCCACAATGACAACGATGCGGAGAAACACACGGAGCACCTAAACGGAGGCTAGTGGCAAGGCGAAATGTCGTGTCGTCCAACATTGTGCCCACATTGGACGACGGGAGCGCTTGAAGCCAAAGACCAGACTCCCACTCTCCCACAGCCAGCAAGCGAGCACGCTCAGCAACACTTGTAGATGATAAAATAAGATTTTCTCTCACAGTGTTGCAAAGCGGCACGTCCCACTGCCTTTGGGAGAATGGGTTGGTAGGCAAAGCAGAGCTTGGACAAGCCATTTTCCAGGCGTTCACGGCATCGGTTTTACACAGCACTTCCGAATTAACCAGTGTTGGTGCTAATATTTGCCTGGTTAAGTCTTCCGTGCTGTGCACCGAGGACAGGAACGCCGGTAAACTAACATCAGAAATTTTGCGAACGCCGAGCCCACCCAGACGTACAGGAAGAGACGCTTGCTGCCAGGCTCGGTCGTTCAAATCCACATTTAATATTTCTTTAAGTGTATTTTTAATAATTTGGTCAATTTTTTCTAAATATTTCATATTTTTCCAAAGTGGTGAAGATCTCAAGGCATGCGTAAATTTGGGAACGAAAAGGCAATATCGAATAATTGTAAAGGCCGAATGAATATTAATTTTTAGCAGGCGATCTGAAATTTCACTAAAATTTTGAATCTTTTCATCTACGAATGATTCGTAGGCTTCTTCAAATATAGGAGACCCAAGGAGGCGAAGAGAATTCTTGTCACAAATTTTAATGTGTGGTGCCAAACAATTAAATTTTGATAATACCAAAGACTTTTTTTCATCGTCAATTTTATTTAGAAATAGCTCACACTTACTTGAATTTAGCTCCAAACCAATCGATTTAAATTTGTCTTTAAGAATTGCCAAATCTTGCAGTACTATGTCAGCGTCTCCGCCAAGGGTTCCGTCGTCCAAAAACCATACATTGAATTTTGAATTTAGCTGCCGAATAATTGGGTGAATTGCTAAGCTAAAAATGACTGGTCCAAGTGGGTCACCTTGTTGACATCCAACTGCGGATTCCAATAGGTTGTCCTTGTATAATAATTTTGAGGGATATCTGTAACATTGCGAAAGAAATTTATAAATTTTAGGGGTTTCTAATTTTGCCTCTGACAACAAGGTGTCCCTATTCACTGCGTTGAAGGCATTCTTTATGTCAACCTTAAGGATGACCTCTCCATTACCAGAACCAAGGTACGTGGCCAGGGCATGTATGGCAGCCTCACAACCCCCCTTTGAGCCAAAGCCTAATTGGAGGGGTTGGAATTTAGCAGATAAATCGTTGCTATAATATCTACAACATATCTTGGCTGCCATACGCCTATATGTGCAACCTACGGCAATGGGACGAATGCCACCATCCTTCTTGTTAAGAGCGCATAAATTTGCTCCGTACAATATGTCAGTGATGGCACCGTTCACATTGCCGGAGAGCATCAAATTCATGAGAGCAGTCAGCTCCCTCAGGAGTGCATCGCCAGCCTCCCCGGCGCTCAAACACAAAAGATCTTTGAGATGTTGTGGTGTTAGAGCGTCGAGGCCACCAGCCGACCCAGTCCGGAAGGAGCAAACTGCTGCGAACACGTCCTTGGCTGTAGTAATCAGATGCTCCGAATCCATATCCGGGGCATCAGGAAAAGAGAGGCCATCCATCGGCGCTGGATGCTTGCTCTTCAAACCCGCAAGCGTGTTTGGAGAGCAAGGCGCCACCACATCAGTGCTGAATAAGAGTCTCGACGCACCCCTTATATCACCCTCCCTTAGTTTCGATTCTACATATTGATAATTCGTTCTATTTGTATTAAAAGTAAATTTGGTGTCGAAAGTATGGACCGAAACAGAACAGTTGTGTTTAATTTGGGCAGTAAGTGTCTTTTTTGAGGCCTGATCTTTTTCAATATGTAAAATCCTATAAGGGAATGTTAATAGTCGTTCCCAGGCCGTTTTTGAGTTCTCCCGCACGACTAGACCTATGCAGTCAGCCAATTTTTTGGCGACTGATGGCCTTGCGCCACGGGGAACTCTTTTCAGAACCGGAACAGAATTTTTTAAATTCGAAAGATGTTGCCAAAAGGGAATTTGGACACAGTCTTGTGTAGAAATTGAATATGATGAATTTAAGGGGTCAGAAAGTACATCTTGGGATTTATGCATTTTGCCAAGATGTACTTTCAAACCCCGCTTACCTTTAAAGAAGCGGGCCTGGTCACAGTAGGGGCAGCGTACTAATTCACTCAGTGATGTGGTAGGTTGACTTGCGCCCCCTTCTACCTCACCATTGCCATCACTGTCTGCTTGCATCGTACTATTCACTTAATGACTATGTACAACTATATATTTACAATAAAGTATTTACAAAATATTAAAATATAAATAGACATGATTGTAAGAAAATATTGAAAAATAATGTCATAATAATATTATAATGTCATATTGATTTGCGCATGGCAGGTGGCGGCGGAGGCATAGTGGGGCGTAGTCTCTAGTTGTTGTTGGTATGCTGGTACTTATAACAACTTTTTGTTATAATCTCTGTAATGCTCGCTGTACACATTGGCCCAACATACTGGCCCAACGTATTGGACCAATATGTAGAGAGCTATTTGGCTCTATGTTGGCTTAATGTACCGCTGTACACATTGGTCCAACATGCTGGCCCAACGTATTGGCCCAATGTGTAGAGAGCTACTTGGCGCTGTGTTGGCTTAATTGGTGTAGTTGGCGCCGACGTTGGCCGGCCAGCCGAATAGTGTCGGTTTTTTGTGCACACATCAAAGGATCTTGGCGCGCTCCGCCAACAGCGTTCACACGTTGGCGCCTTTTTCATTTCATTGTCGCTCTTCAGCGGAGAGAGTACTGTTGCGCGTGAATATATTTACGTTCCCGAGTTAATATAGGTACATATCTTAATATATATATTTCTTGTGTGCGTGTGTATGTGACTGAACTCCTCCTAAACGACTGGACCGATCTTGATGAATTTTTTGTGTGTGTTCAAGGGGACTTGAGAATGGTTTAGATTCACAATTTACTCCACTGGAAAATTTTTTTTTACTTAAATTTTAATTTGTGATTAGTTGTGGATTTCGGAATGTTTCACATTGGAACCGACGGACTGCGCTGCTATCGCAGTGTCAAATCTTATATTAATAGGTAACTTCGTCAAGGAGTACATCGAAACCTTACCTGAATAATAAACATAAAAAATTAAGATTTCGAGTCGACAACATATATCCGCAAAATTCGGATTGTCGAGTATTTTGATATATTCTAATGGTTCTGACAGACAAATCGCAGTCGCCATATTGGCCACTCTAGCGAAACGTCACTGATACCGAATAACATTTTGAGTACTACCAAAGAGGTCCTACTAAGTCTTAGCACTAAGTAGTTTGTATGAGTTATAATACTTTTTGCAGTTATATCACAATCAAAACGACAATGAAATTAAAGAAGTATGCGCCCAATAAAGGGGATTTGTGTTACCCCGAACATAAATGATATACTATAACTAAGAACCCTGAATTTAAGCAAGCGAAGCAGCGGGCAAAAGCAAGTTACATATCTGGACCTGAGAAGCATATGGTCGGATCTGGAAAAAGTGAGGTTTTCAGGAGAGCCAGAACAAAATTCGAAAACATTTTTGCCAATATTTAATATTTACCAGCAAACTGGAACAATTTTATGCATTATATTTATGGGTAACAATTGTATCTTGTATTTTGCAACAATTCGAAAAATCTTAATGTTAAAATACTATGGTAAATAGCATTTATTTTATTTTTTGCTCTAATCCGACTTTATGCCTGTAATAAATCGTTCATTAATAATACTTTTCAAAATTATAATATCATACGTCTGTATACTAGCAATTTTTATGATTAAACTTTAATTTTATATTGAAACAAGACATTATGGTTTAAACCTCGAAACAATAGTCAGTATTTGATGTCCCTTTAATCCTGGCCACTACATTATCATCAGCCTTAACAATTCACTACTGCACTGAAAGCGAGGCCTCATAATCAACGATTATACAAAATATCTCAATTATATTTCTTTAATTATAAGTAGGTAATTTTTTTTATAGACCCACGCCTGTATCCCTGAAGGGGTAGGCAGAGGTGTAATATTACACCCACATTCCGCCATGAATTTTTAGGTCCCACGCAATAGGAGGCGAGCCTATTGCCGTTACCGGACACATCACCAGACTCCGTGCTGCTACTGAGAATTCGGAAAAACCCAGTAACACTTTTGCCCGACCCGGGAATCGAATCCGTCACCTCCAATCAGCAGTCGCATATGCTATCCACTGGACCACGGAGGCAGTAGGTAATGTAATCTAAAATCACAGAAATATCGTCAAACAAAATTATCTGAAATTAAAAACCTAGCAAATATAATCTAGTAAGCCTCAGGAGACTGACTCATTAGCACAGCCCTTTAATTTTTTTTAATATTCGTAAAATTCTTGTGGCGCAATGGCAAAAGGGCAATTAAATCTTTACGTTTCGCAGAAGATATTGGTTTTTCTTTCTTTCTTAAACACGGTAGGTCAGCAAACAATTGTACTCCTCTAGAAGCATTTCATTCTAAAGAGATCAGAAAAATCAACTAAAAAGTTTTTTTTTTTTATAATAAGGGACACCCGGTTGCAGTTGTCTTAACAACAAGAATACACATTCTGACATTTTGTACTTCATTCCTTCTAACTTTTTCTTTCGCTGTACTGAAGGTCCATTGTTTTTATACAAAGAGGTTAAGTCCTCAAAATGTGCAAGTTTCATATTAATAAGTTTATTTTGAAAAGCGTAACAATTATCACAATCATGTATCTACTGAGGTTTATATAGCTTAGGTAAAAATAAACTTTCCTTTGCATTCAAATATTTAGGTGTCTTTCCTTCTTCCATTTGTATTTTATAATGACCATACATAGTTAAAACATTAAGATCTGGTCCTTAATATATTTTTCTCAGTTTTTGACGAGAATGGCTTTCATAAGATGAGTAAAATTGAATATGATCCATTACCATTTTAATCTTAAGTTCAGGTGACTTGTTTCTTGGATCACATTCGGCTCTCTGATATCCAATCATTAGGCCTCCTTCTAATTGTTTTCAGATGCTTATTTTTTTAAACTTTTCCCCAATTAAATGTCTTTTCAAATACTTAACCTTGCAAACATTTTCACGTTAGCCTCCAATAGTAAGACTGTAAGGATACAAAAAAATTCTACAGTCCGACTCTACATTTCCGTCTGTTTTCTGGGTGTTTCTATGTATAATATGTATGTATTTACAAAAAAAAAATATATGTTTGTTTATCCATATGCCTTTGCTGATCCCAGCTTTTACATTGTTTCTTAAATTGGTTAAATATAAGCTTTAGATGACATTTTGCTTGACATTAATAAGGAAATTTGATCGTACGGTCTTCTACTTCGATTCTTTTTTAACCACGGTAGAATGGTATGGAGATCCTTTCTATCTTGCAATATTGTTTTTTTATTCCATTCTGATGGATTCACAACTGGTTTTTTTACTTTATGCTTAGTTACTGGATCATAGCTTTCTTTGTCTCTCCTCGAAGTGTTGTCAAATATTTTGTGCCATCACAGTCCACAGCCATTACAACATATTATAAAAGTGTATTCGAATTATAACCCAAGCAGTAGAATCTACTTGAGTCGCCAAACATTTTAGTTGGCAAGGATATATCTGATAGTTTACTGATATTTGCTTGATAGACGACTAGAAATTTGGAATAATTTGCTTATAGTAGTAAAACATATTACCATTCTCATTGATGATAATTTTCTCCTGACATGGCTATTTTGCATGAGGTAAAAAAACAACAATATCAGGTGATTTATATGGAAAATTTTCTAATATTACCATACTAATCAATTCATAACACAATATCTTGTATCTCACTCTGTCACGCTTAAAAGCAATGGCACAAGAGTAAGACAAACAAATTCGCCTTCCCGTCCGCTCCCGAACAGCCCGCATAAACAACAGAAAAATCGGAGGTATTTTCAGTACCGACCAAGTTTCGACTTGATAATTAAGTAAAAGTTGGCAACATAATGATTTATATTAACATACAGTCAAAAAAATTGATGTTATGAGTATTATATTACAGCTAGAAAGTCATATTATTGCATTCGACTTTATGTATTATAAGTAAAAAACATAATTTTCAAAGCATAATGGTGTATGTTATAATCCGTGCATTTAATCGGTTGCAAAATTTAGAGTCATAAGTACGTATCTGTAAATACATCCAATGAAAACATGCATGTCTGTTAAAAACGCTTTGAAAACATAAAGAGTTATATGGATTTGCGACTCTGTTAGATATTAGTTATTTATGGAAAAAAGGTGCATATTAAAATATGGCTTAATGCCACAGAAATATTTCAATAAATTGGTAGATCAGACATTATGAATGTAATTATCTCCACAGTAAATAAAGATAGAATTATAAGAATTAGTTTGCCAGAAAGAGAAAAAGAAACCTAGCATTGTGATGGTAAAAATTGATTTTGGGTGGATCTTTAGATACGACCATATGCATCTCAGGTCCAGATATAATTATAATGATGGCGGCGGCGTAGGGCAGCAATGAGGTTTTACAATGTATAGTAATTATACCGAAATTGAACAATAATATACTACTTTTTACTAATTTTATGTTGATTTTTATTAATTTTTATAAAATTAAAACGAAGTAACTTGAAAAACATACTTTTATTAGGTACCACATTGTTATCTTCTAGGCTTGGTATGTGGGGTAGGTTATTTAACCAAAATTCCTATTATTAATAATAAGCTAGGTACCTATTTTATATTTCAGGTAAATGAAGCGTGGAACCGTATGGCGGATAACATTGAATATTTATTTTATCCGCCATACGGCTCCACGCCACTATTAACGAAATCAAAAAGAAAAAAATAATCATTAATAGTGTAATGTAGAATGCATCACATTCTACTTTAGTACACATGTACGCGCAGGTAATAATTAAATGCACTGTATAAATAAATAGCCGTGGCTGCAAGTGCTTCTACGTCCATCTTTGTCTAAGCACCAATGCAGAATGATCCGTCAGCCAATGTGTAAATAGCAATCATGGCGTCGCACACTGACGAATATTACCAAAAAGATGGCCAAAATGTTATAATAATAAAAATGCGTTAAATAAATCTATTGAAATTAAATTTAACCTTTTGAAAGAGGCCGTTTGTTCCAACCAGCGCGAATATAAAGACTGACTTTACGATATTGATAGTTTTAAAACAATAGAAGGACAATAGTTATATATACTAACTATGGTATGCAGAGAACAGCACTGTAAGAGAAGAAAACTTGATACAAACCTTACACCAACCCGTTTGCCCAGGGTGGTATAGTAGGCCAATTCCTCCTTTCAAAGGAGGGTCTTATTCCAGCCGTGGTCTGTTAAAGGCTGATGATGATGAGTGGGAGATTATTCATAATCAGGCAACTTTACACGCACATAGACGCTCGTGTCCGTACAGTGCAGTCGCCAAATGTCACGCACACATAGCTGTCAACGTGCCTCACTTTGATGAATGCGCTCCATCTGCCTTTTGTTCTAATAATCTGAGCAAACGCTATACGCCGATGCGGCGCGTTTGTATCGATACAAACGACAACAAACGGCTCTGTAGGAAAAAAGTGCGCCGTCGACGCGCGTTTCAAAAACGCGCGTCGACGGCGCGTTTATAAAACGTGGTTTGCACAGGCCCTAAGTGTTATAAAAGTGTTCTATCGACAATATTTTAAAGTCATATATTGGCCAGATTTTAGAAAATATTCGCCAGTGTGCGTCGTATCATGTTGGCCCAACATGCTGGGCCAGCTAGTTGGGCCAATGTGTACAGCGGCTTTAATATTTGATGAATATTTTGTATTGTCTTGCAGGGCGACGAAATAGCGCGACGCGCCGACCTTCTTTTTAATTTCCGATTTTTTCTGAGTTGCGTTTGATCTCTCCTTTCCAAATTTTCCAGAGATATGTATATGTGCGTATGAATATTTAATATAATTATATTTTGGTTAGATTACGAATATAATAAACGTAAAATAATTTTATATCATTACGGAAAAAACGTACTTTCATGCCGTCATATTTGACATTTTTTCCGTAAAAACATACGTATATATTATAAGCGCACTATCTTAATACATAAAATCCATGCGCTACTGACTGACTGACAGACACGCTACAGCCGAAACTATTGGGCGCAAGAAGCTGAAATTTGGCATGTATGTTCCTTGGGGACCGTAGGGGTGCACTAACAAGGGATTTTCCGAAATTCCCACGGGATCGGCCAAAACGGATAAATAAAAAAAAAATGCAGGCGTAGCTGCTGGCGACCTCTAGTTTATGTATATAAAATACGGGTTAATATCTGTCTATATTTGCACTTTGAAAATGAACATTACCTGACTCCGTAAACATATTAATTCTACCTATAACATGACAAATTACAATCTAATCAGATTAGGTGATAATTACTACTAGCATTCATGAGACAGACCGACGATACAATAAACGAACGAACGGAAACGGAACCTTAAAAAAGACAATACAGCCTGTTATAATAATGAAATAAATATTTATCCTATAGAAAATGAAAGGAACAAGTAAAAACCGACAAAACACATTGTGAGTAGCTCCAACAAAAAATGTAAATCGAAAACATCTGCCGAGAGTTATACTTGCGACAATATATTATGAGAAGTAAAAAGCTATTAATGTATGTAATCATATAGGGAATGTCCTTTAAAAATGGAAAGTTTGCGGTCGGTTGATAGTAAGAGGAACGTAAAAAACATTTATGGTCAGATTTGGTTCAGCAATTATATTACGAATGCTGTTATTAGAAATCAGGTGCACACCTGTTATACGCATGAGCAAGGGTTTTTTGTGATTCAACCTTTCACGGATTTACATATCTCCCTGCTCTCAGTTACAAGCTAACGAGGGTTATTATTTCAACCACAAAATGTGGATTTAACCGCTTCTGATTGACAAGCAACGGCAGAACATAATAAAGGATTACGTAGAACAGCCATTGTCGATCCGCCTCGCAATATTTTCACCTTATTAACAATTGTTAACAACTAATTTATTTCCAATTTGCTCACGCGCCCAATTTGTGTGAAAACATAATTTATGAAATTGCCACTGATGCGCAACAGATTTCATCTTTTGAAGAATGCCCACTTAAGGAGGATGAAGAGCGGCCCGCAAATCTTTGAGGTGTTAAAACGTAACTCAAATTACAGAAAATTGGTAACGTTAATTCGGCATTGTACGTACATTGATATTATATTCAAAAGCTATCTACCTACATATATTATTTTGCCCTGTTGAGTACTGCATGGATGAAAAAGCACTCGTTTACACTTCACAGAAATGGCGCTGAATGTTGTAGATTCGATCCCTAGACTGGACAACATCTTGTGTGAATCACAAATTATGTCAATTTTATAGGTAGTTATTTTTGTCATTGGTTGAATTTTTATAAAATTCGCCGTGTTATAGAATTTTATACTGGTACAAGTACGTCTTTAAAAGAAGAATCTACATTGGACAGGTATAATGCTTTTACTATAACGACGTAATACGCTTAATGACTATGACCTATGGAAGATGTCTCGACTGATGGCTCCTATCGAATTCCTTAGTCATCCTTTATTAAGGCAATGAAATGGATTTATAGCTACCACAACGATTTTATGTCAAAGTGCAGTTCATTGCCACCAGACAATGTCTGTGAGACAATGTAATTTTATGCTTAAATGAACCTCTCTTGAAGTGGAACTTGGTCGGAAAATTTTGAATGGCAATTTTGGTGTGCCTCTGTGTCCCACACCTTTGTCTTTTTGACTTGAATTGCAGTTATGCTTTATATAACAACAGGAGCGTAACAACTTTCCAGTGTCGTCTGCTTATTTGAATGATAATACCGTCTTTTAACTGTTTTGTAATAACTTGAAAATCCTGAACTTTCAAATTTCTTATAACTGTTGTGCTTATTTTTGTTTCTTAATTGTTGACGTGACGTTTATTAATTATTAGTGTTATACGTTTGCGACTATTGTTTTCTTGTTATTTTTCAGTTTGCTGTCTGTTTACTAGTTTTTCTCGTCACAGTTGCCTACGTAGGTATTTACATAGTGTTGTGTACTTACTCACTATTGAATGACAGACAAGTTACATTTATTACTAACTCAGTGTTATTTACTAATTTTACACGATTTATATACCTAGTTACATTTTTCTTAGGGTAAACTTTGTCCGGTGTTTTAAACGTTAAACATACAATGGACGAAAAGTAAAAAAAGATTCTTGAAACTGTCTTTAACAAAAAGGTTTTCATGATATTTTATATGTAGCTTACCTTCAATACGTATTTTTTTAATAAAAAAGCACAATCTGCTCAATGGATGCCATGTCACATCGTTACGAAAGCACGCACCGATTACCTTGTTAATAAAATACAAACAAACAATAAAAACGGAAAACATCTCAAGTTGAAATTAAATTAGAACGCTAGTTTTAAAGTAGCGAACAGGCAAACAGTGTATGAAGCGCCGGACAAAAACACAATAAAGTGTTTATGTTCTCAATAAAAACATCTCGGGCCCAACATCTCATATTTTATGTGCAGTCCGTGATACCAATTACACCTCAATGGTTCGTCATGATCAGACATTTTTTGGAGTCCAATAAAAACTTACCACACTGTGATTTATGTCCATCACTAGGAAGTAACAAGTCAAATTTAAATTTACGTTATTAGTGTTGCCAGTTGCTAATAAGGTTAATTAATTAAGGATTTATAACGAACAAGTTTTGGATGCTGAATCTTAAGCAATTAGGCGAATTATACCTAATGTGTATGGATCTGCATAATAATAAATAATGCTGCCGATCAAGGCAATATTATTATATTACAAGTGATTAATAGGCAATAATACAGGTCCAAGTGGTATTTGAGTGAACTAGGTACCTCAGGGAGGAGATTATTTTATGTGCCTATTAATAAGTGTAGGAAAATGTTGTTTACCTATTTGATTTTAATGCATTTTGTACTCAGAGGAGTGAGATTGGACAAAGTTACATTTGTTTGGAGAAGAAGCGAATCGATAAGTTATGCAAAAACGCTATCGACTTTGCTTGTCTTCAGGCTTAACGTTACAAGCTTTATTTAACGCCCTTACGGGTGAAATAAGTATAAATATTTCCTTAGTAAGTACTACGTCTTGAAAAGGAACTCACTGTCCTTTATATAATCCTTATTTTTTATAATAATTATTTTTTTAGGGCACAATCTAGAGTTAAACTTATATACCTACTTATTTTATATAGAATATGGAACGATATGTACCTATAGTTAGTACCTTTGACCACTAAATGTACCTACTGGTCTTCCCATAATAGTGATCAAAGTTTGACCATCATTGTAGTTCTTTAAACCCCCGAGCTACACATAAATAAACCTCCATTAAATAGGCTCAAGGCAAAATGGTGATATTATAAGACAACATTGATAAATACGTAGCTAAAGTAAATGCCAATTTTCCTAATGACGTTGATGTATTTATTTAAGGATAATGCGCTCCGTAATCAGCGAGAGAATGATTCGTTGTAGATGTATCTGAGGCCAGTGTAAAGGTAACTTGTGTTGAGTTGCGAGAATTTAATCGAACTGTGCGCTTGTCAATCAATAAAGTCGAACTGGTTGAGGCGCTCGGTGATGCGCGTGAGGTTAATGTGGATATTACTTTGCTATTCTTTAAGTGTTTGGTTTGTTTCATATTTTGTCTCATTTTACTACTATACCTATATAGCCTATTAGGTACACCTCCCCCATGCATCCAAATGGAAGAAACAGAACGTGGCATTTTATATTTTTTATTTATAGTATCACGCCTGTAACCCCGAAGGGGTAGGCAGAGGTGTAACATTACACCCACATTTCACCATGAATTTTTAGGTCCCACATAATAGGGGGCGAGCCTATTGCCGTACCGGGCACATTACCAAACTCCGTGCTGCTACTGAGAATTTCCTTACGGAAAAACCCAATAACACTTTGCCCGACCCGGGAATCGAACCCGAGACCTCCCAATCCCATGCGCACATTTATACCGCGAGACCAACGAGGCAGTGAGAACGTGGTATTGCACAATTAATTATATTTATGATTACAAGTCTTCGAAAATAGGCCGCGGTCCACCAGACAAGATCCACCTGCAAGAGCCTGGTTGGTCAGAGAATCCAACCCCAGCCGGACGAACACCTCTTTCCATAAAAACTCTTCAAAAAGATTAACCAGCGCTACCAACTTACAAATTAATACCAGTGGTTTGGTTTGCAGGGTCGTCTGAAGTAAACTTTGCTTTAGGGCTTGTCAAAATTTTTAAAATGGTATTATACTGACTGTTCTAATCATG
Source organism: Euclidia mi (assembly GCA_944739405.2). Taxonomy (NCBI): domain Eukaryota; kingdom Metazoa; phylum Arthropoda; class Insecta; order Lepidoptera; family Erebidae; genus Euclidia; species Euclidia mi. The sequence continues at coordinate 61,665,507 of OX123185.2, forward strand.
AGTGATATAATCGAAAAAGCGCTACTCCTTCACGACAAAGCTAAGATCTACACTCCTAGCTCTGTATGTAATACCAAAAATGTGACAAATGCGACATGTAAACAATGTGTGATTTGCTGTATATTCTCACATATTTTCTTAATATTTTTACTTTGATATCTCAAACCTGGATAATATAAAAAGCAACTTATAAGCTACAATTAATATTAAAATGAATTTAATGGCTATTGCTAGGAATATTTAATTTATAAAACCAAATCATAAAACCATTTCACATCAACCAACGACACCTGATCAACCATCATTCAGGTAGAGACGCCACTGAAAACCACCTTACACGCTCCATAATTACTACATATTAATACCCACTAACCCTATCACAGCCGTGAAGCAAAAAAGGCCATAACATTGATGGGTCTATCCACATACAATTGACGTCCGATAAACGTTACCATGGGCCCATGATAAAAGTGACCAAGCTAATAATTTATTGGGCATACCGGACAGAAACTCTGTAAAAATAAACATGAATGGTTGCCTTATTGGGCCTTGATTTAATACGTCCAATAAAACAGTAACTAACCTCATATAAATTACTGAACAAATAAATAACATCGGTGATCATCAAACTTATCTTGAAGAAGATTGCATCAACATTTTTAACATTGTTTGTATAAAAATATTTATACATGCATACTGCTTGAGTACATACGGCTTACGACAGCAATCCTCAGTCTCTTCTCCCAATATATTTAGGTAAGACATTTTTATTTTCATTTATAGTCTCACGTCAGTATCCCAGAAGGCGTAGGTAGAGATGTAAATAGTACACCCACATTTCGCCATTAATTTTTAGGTCCCACGGGAGCGAGCCTATTGCCATAGGTAAGACATGAAGGACTGATTACTGATTATAAAGCACTTGATCTATCAACCTTTTTTAATTAATTTTGATATGATTTGAACGGATGATACATGAAAAATAACGAACGGTCACCTACATGCAAAGAAGAAACATCTAACTATAATATTCACTAACAGAAGCGATTAGTGTACGCTGTAAAAATGCTACGAAAGAAAGTCACGAGCAGAGCTAATTAAATTTAGTAAATCTCATTAACAACTACTATACTATTAGAAATAAAGTGAGCCTTTCACGCCATGAAGTTGCCTAATAGCTTTAAATAGTGATAATAATATTTATAATAATTCGTAATAAATGCCCATTAATAAATTCTTGACAGAATATCCTAACAGCTCTTACCAAATAAATATCATCGGATCGAACCCAGGACCTCATGATCGGCATTCGCTGTCACATTGCTTAACCAGCAATTGGGGATGGTGGCCTTCCCAATAGGACTTCACTGTCAGCTTACCATCAGGCAGCGTGAAGTCAATTTGACAGGCTATTTTTTTAATAAAAAAAAAAAGACGGCACTAGTGTTTTATTAGACAGTTCTAAATACTTGCTCCTGTACATATAAATTTCATCGTCAGAGTAGGAATGAACATTCATAATTAAACAAATAATTTCCAAACTAAATTAACACCATACCGAACCACGTTGAGCCGAGCATCATACGGCAGGCGTGACTACGCTGCGCTTTTTTTTTAATTTTATCTCAAACATCAACCGGTAACACTGAACCGATCGGTTAGTTAACATTTTAACTGCTCCTTTAATGAACGTTACCGGCATTAGACTTAAGACATTCACCTTATTATCGACTTTACTCGTATCAAGATTTATGTGGCAAACTTACAGAGCTATAGGCAATGTCTAATCATGGTGGAGTCATTAAATTGAAGTAATAATTCTATACATAGTAGCGCACATATATAAAGAGCCATAATTCTTTGTTAAGTTTCTTTGTAACTGACCAGGGAGATTGATGGGGCCTCTCCTTAGGTGGGCCTGTTTAATAAGCGCCCAATAATAACTGTTCGACTTAAAAATAATAATCAATGACTTCTGTTCGAATCAATTATTGACTAATACTTTTTAATTCTTTAAAGGCGACTGCCGTTGGCTTCGTGGGATTGTTGCGTTTGATCATATCGGTATTTGGAAGTAATCTCGGTTTTGATTCCCAATTCGGAAAAGTTTCAAAAATTTCCTTGTGATAAAACATTCACAGTCACGAGGTTTTGTAATGCGCGATAAATGGTATTTTAGGTCAAAATTTGACGAGGCAAGGACAGGACGATAGAAAACTTTCGTAAATTTCTTTAGCATGAATTGTCAATTGCTTAGATAACGTGATGATAACGCAAATATTTCGTCGCAGCTACGCTGATTCGATTACTTTCAGTTTATCCTGAATAAATTGTGCCGGGTCAGAATGTGTTTCATGTGCATATTTTTCCGCCACACTTGCCTTATACAACTGATCTTACCGAGAAACCTTGTACCAAGTAATAGGTATAAATATTATAAATTTGAAAGCAGTTATGACAAAGGAGTAATGTGAATAACGAGCTGAGTTTCGGAGGAGTCGTGTCGTGACGGAGCCGCCGATAAATAACTGATCCGTAACCTTCGTGACGAGACGCGACCGCTCGCCCTACCCACTTAACATTTATCTTGCCGATGATTTAAACCTATTTTTGCCTACTTCACTTTTTGTACTGCAATATATTCAAAAGATTATTGCCAGTGTTACATACATTATTTTGAATATCAGCGCTCTTGTAAGAATCGTTTCTGTAACTGTACTTTCGACTGCATCTGAGCTGCAGCAAAGTTTTTTGACCGATTACCGGGTCGAACTCGGTTAGCATCCAAATTTAATTTTTTCAGTTTATACTGTGATAAGGCAAACCATCGAAACAAACTTTAGACTTACACTGGGTAATAAATGATTGCCATTCTTGATTCTGTTAAGATTATTAGTAGTAGTCTATTCCTCATATTCTTCATGAAGATTTTTTATCCAAATCCCGATCTATATCACACATGAATCAAGGCGCATGAGGAAGGTCATCCATGTTCCATTTGTACATTAGTCAAGAAATTATTTGTTACTATGAATGCAGTCGGTTGAAGCCGTGGGTTGAATGGACCTAATACTTCATTTCTTGCTTAACAATGTTATCATACTACAATAAAATTATTAGCGCGAAGCCAAAATTTGTTCTTAAAATTTTCATTTACTTGATTTCGGTCGCATTCTATACCTTTTCGTATATATGTATACGCAGTTTCACTACCCCAGACTATCTCCAAATTTGTACAAATTCGCGCCCGACTGAAATTGTGTGGTACAAGATTCGACGCGGCTACTCACGGAACAACAAAGGTAACCTACTAAACCACCTGCATGATCAAGGTGTACTACGGTGCGAGAGAAAAATCGCTTCCATTATATACATCTCACCTTGCTAATTGTTTCCTTCTTTTTAATGACCGTAAAATGTATATTTTCATATATTTATACTTACTTGCGCAGTATAGGTATTATACTTCTACTTTGTTGCTTGGTGTTTTAATGCCTTCAGCAATTATGTCATTAAGCTTGTCTTAATTTCATCTAGGTGAGTAATCACTTTTATGTATAATCGTCTTTTATATTTTAGTATATTTATATGTAGAATAGGTTTATAGTTAATGTATTGAAATACATATATAGTATAATGCTATGTATGTATACGAATGTGTAGTGAGAAAAAGAAGTGCATGCCTAAGCATACATATGAATATACTGCAATTTTCGGTAAAGCAACGGAAAACATGCGTCTGTTCAATCGTTACAACGATTCAGTAAACTTGTAAGGCTTTATCGCAAAGCGGTGGAAACTGGGCTTTGTTTTAAGCCTTAAAAAAAGGATTCTTTTCCCCCGTGAACGGTGCGAATCCATTAATATTTTTTTTTTATTTCGCAATATAAAACAGCACACATATTTTCCGCCGCCAACAAAGAGTCCTGTGGAAATGACTCTGAAGGCAAAGGCAAAGAGTAAAATGAGCTCGTTCATTTCTAGAAAGTGGAGCAGGGTCATGAATTAATTTAATTGGTGTAAGAATTTGCGGTCAGATTCCAACGACAATACTATGTTATTCTGAAAACGTTAACCTATTTCATGAAAGCGAAGTACGCTTCGTTTAACATTTGCCACTCATCCTCATCCAGACTCAGTTCTAGAGTTCATTATGGACTATGTATACAATAAAGTCGTAATTTATTTTAATATAATTATGTCGCTAAAAGCGTTAGAGTAAGTGTACTCTAACGCTTTTAGCGACATACTACACAATAACTTATTAATAAGCAGTCGTCAAGGTATAATATGTTTAACACGGCCGGTACTTTTGAATGTGTATTTAGACCGTGATAAGATCGATAGCGAATAAAGTGTCAACCAAACACTCACAAAACAAAATTTATTTAACAATGCGTAACAAACTGGCAACTTAAAAAGATCTGAAACTACTCAGCAATATAAAATTGAAAGTATCCGGAGGTAAAAAGCAACGCACCACAACACAGTCCAATTCCAAATACTCCGAATTAAAATAAAGCACAATGGAACGAAAAATAACAATACAGAATACGTACATACAATTGAGAATCATTAGACATTTATATGACGTGAGAAAGGCGAGCCGTATCGTTAATTAAAGACGGTAATTTGACATGCACTGACAGCTAATATTATGTTGAAATCTACAGTTGAAATTGATCTGTGTTCAAAGTTGAATTAATTTTGACATAGTCAATAAGCCACCGCTTTCTTAGAGAGAATATTGTACGCACTTGCGGCGATCCAATTTAATTGATGATGAGTGGAGATAGAAAATAATACAGATGGAATAGACGTATTATTTTACCAAATTAGAACGCTTGTGGACCAGTATTGATGTTTTGGTTCTCTAGATAACATGGGGCTTTGGATAATTGCAGATTTATTTTTTTTATAAATCAAGGTTCGGAAGTATTGGGAAACAGAAGTCAACATTTTCAATATTGGCTTTTACAAGTATGGGTTTCAACAGTAATATTTTCGACACTAAGTTTCATATATAATCACAGTTGTCATCAATCGATTAGTGTTAAAAACTAATTTTACGTTTTGTCCTGCTCTAAATCAAAATCATACCAGACTTTATCTATACTAAATCGTGTTTTACTGTATACCTAGTGTTCATCATAATTATGTAGTACAAGGACTAACAAAGAAAGAAACGATACAGTTGTCAAACAATTATTATTTTTGTAACATTTATATTTAGCACTGGACCACGGAGGCAGTATGCGACTGCTGATCGGAGGTGCCGGGTTCGATTCCCGGGTCGGGCAAAAGTGTTACTGGGTTTTTCCGAATACTCAGTAGCAGCCCGGAGTCTGGTGATTTGCCCGGTAACGGCAATAGGCTCGCCCCCTATTACGTGGGACCTAAAAATTCATGGCGAAATGTGGGTGTAATATTTACACCTCTGCCTACGCCTTCGGGGATACAGGCGAACTAACAACTAACGAGACTATTAAAAATAATTTATTTATAAATAAATAAATTATATTTACCGCAAGTAATCCAATGTTGCTGTATGTCTTTTAATAAAGACCTTTATATATTTTGTCTACTCATAAGAAAGTGGCATTTTACGCGTCTCACACACAACGAAATTAAACTACCAACACTTTGTATGAAAATTCAAAAATAATTACTAGCTACTTAACAATACTAAAAGGCATTCGAAACTTCTATTAACATGCAACTCCTAGTTACCTGTATTATGTAGAAAGAGTAATTAAAGAGGGAGAACAAAAACGATCCTACACGAGAGCTTGTTACCGCCAACAATAGCTTCAAGATAACGAGACAGGAACCTATTTAAAATACCTTTAATCGAATATGGCTTTTATGATTGTATTTAACACGATTATTATATTTTAAGAGGGCCCTTGTGACTTGCACTTTGTGCGTATCGGAGCGTCTGAGGTGTCGACCTGTCGAATAATGGCTTCGCGTCCAAACTGATTGATTAATGAAACGGCCGGCGAAAACACACCGGCTACCTAATTAAATACTCCCGACGGCACAAGAATGAATGACAGGAATGTATGATGAACTGAACGTTTGACTGCCGATTGATTTAACTATTACGTTTTTTGTGGCAGCTTTGATGGAAATTGGTCTTCGTTATTTTAATGTTTTAGATTTATTTTGTGTGTTACATGCATATTCAGCAGTCTTTAACTTTAGGTGTATTTAATTGAGCTCCCGTTGAATGAATCGAAAAAAATGGCGCAGATATTATGCCTCTGCTTGTTGCATAATATATATAGGTATAATAACAATTGTTAAACGAAGCGATTACTACTTATAGATTACGTACTTATAATATCACTAGTGATTGCTCTTGATTGTGATAAAAAATTTAACGTTTTGTATCTTTCTTAAGCATACATAGACTTAACTTTTTATAAGAAAATTAAGAAAACCATAGCATAGATAATACGGACCACATTTTCCGACAGACTGATTACTGAGAAGCTGAAATTTGGCATGTTTAGCAGTGTTATGTAGGAGAGCACTAAGAAAAGATTTTTGGGACTTCTTCTACTAACGGAGTAAAAATTTCCCAAGCGGGCGAAACCTCAGGCGGTGTCTCGTGAGATATAGTCACAGTCTGAATCAAAATCATAGTCAAAGTCCAAATTAAAGTAAAATTCGCTTAGCCACTACTAGCAGTCGCCAGTAGCTTCGCCGTACCTAAATATTCATACATGCATACACTCACGCGAGTTTCCCGGAGGGGTAGGCAGAGACTATGGAACGCCATTTGACACATCTCTCTTGCTTAATTCACTCACATCAAATTCCTCATGCTCCTCATGCTCTTTTGTTCTTATATAAATATTCATCCTTTATTTTACCTCCTTAGGGTAAGCATATTGAAAATTTCTACGCTACAAAAGGAATCCGCTATCCAGCAATGTTACTGACTACAGTAATCTGCGATGATATTTTAGTCAGGACAAATAATTTTACGTAGGTATATGATGATGGAAATTTACCACCGTCGTATTTTGTTAGGAACATTAATCCGATAATAATATGCTTTTTTTTGGTGTCGGGTTGGAAAATCCTCATGGAGTCCCTCCGCCCTGGGGGAAAGGCGAAGGGGACTGTCAGACTCTTACTGACTAAAAACCAACCCGTGTTCCTCATGTACCCGTGTGTCGGAGGGTCAGGTAACGCCGAAGTATTCATTGATACCCCCCAACGGGTATTGGCCCACCAGATGGTCAGGCAGGCCCAGAACAAAACCCCCTTGACGGCGGATGAAGGTGTTGGGCTCCGTTGCCAAAACACCCAGCGGCCGCAGAGGATAGGGAGGACGGCAACCTGGCAACACCACATCTCCTCTTCCTCTGCCGCCCCACCGCGACGCAACAATGGTGCGCCCCCATTTGGCCGCGGGAGATAGGGCGCGCGGCAACGCAACACCGACACGCCTCTCCTTCCGCGACCGCCCCCGACTGTGAGGGACAGACAGAACTGTCCCCGGCACCCACACCTTTGGACGCATCCTACGCAGGCGCCTCCAAGCCCACGCGGAGCGTCCACTCCCGGGATCCCTCTTAGCTTCACCGCGGGTGTCCAAGCCACGGTTACTGAACCCCTTCACCACGACATGGTGGAGATCCCACGTGGGGGATAATAATATGCTGATCTAAGGAGATTTTTTTGTAGAGAGTTGTACCTAATATTACACCCACATTTCGCCATGAATTTTTAGGTCCTACGTAACAGGGGGCTAGCTTTTTGCCATTATCGGTCATATTTCCAGACTATGTGCTGCTGCTGAGAAGAAGGAAAACTTAGTAACACTTTTGTCCCACCCAGAAATCGATACCTGGTATCGATTCCTTGGACCTTTGCTCCTCGTGTGTTACATACATAAATTAATGAATGCACGATTGTATTTACTCACCAATAGTATATTACTAACGAATATGATTTTTTAGATCACTTATAAACACATCTATTCATTTTAGCAAGAATATTATCTAAACATGACTAAAGAGTGTATATATACATTTTGAGGTGTGTATCGTATTACTGGCAGCTTAAAAATAAATTGTCATTTGATAAATATTGGGCTGTCAACAAAATTATTTGTCGTGTTTGTATTTTGTGTCATGTTTTCATTTCGTTTCGATAATTCCCTAACGTAGTAAACCTTGCAAAAATGGTTTACTACCACACATCAGGAAACGTGAAAATGCTAAGAAATATACTAACTGATTTCAGTGAAGCTAATGAAACGTCACCCCATGAATACATGCAAACATACATCGAAAAATGTCCAGAAACTATTGAAGACAATAAGTTGTCGTGGATAGCAGAGACATTTTTAAGTTTCCAAAAAAATCACGATTTTTTAAAGGAAATTTCATCTCATTTATATGAAGAACTTTCTGACGAAGAACAAGAATATTTCAGGATTATATTTCATGCTATTATTTTCCGAATCGAGCCAAAAGACATGCAGAACCTTTACAAATGCCTTTTTAATTTATGTAAACCATTATTAGACACCTTCACGAAATTTTTGAGCAACAACGAAGTTTTAACTTTCATTTCACAAGTAGCCCAAAGTCATTATGATACCACATATATAACAGAAAAAATTATCGGTCCACTATTTGAATGGCAACCTTATATTAGCGAAATGGCTCACAGCTATGCAGAATATGTGAAAAAAATAGAAAATAGAAGATTAAAGCCAGTAACAGTACCAGTGCAACTTAATGTATTAAATCGTAAAGGTAAAGAATCATCATCAGCTCCACCTGCAGTTTCACAACTACCTGTTACTCCACCTAACTCATATGCAGCACACGGCAAAAAGAAAAGAATGCTTACAAAAAATGCCATTGACCAAAAACTGAAACAAATACATGAAAAAAATAAACAAAGAGCTGCGAATCTTTTAAATGATGTTAAAAATAAAGACTTTGGCTATGCTCAAACTGCCAAGTCTGATAAATATTATAAAAATCTCACCAATATTAGAGAGGAACTAGAAAGTGCACTGACTAAATCTTTCACTAGATCGCGACAAAACTATGTTTCAACTAACACACCACAGGTAAAAGAAACAGCTACGACGGTGAAACGTTTAAATAAAAGAATACAAATGGAAGAAGAAGAAGAAGTGCAGTGGTTGCAAAACGTTATCTGTTACAGAAATACAGCCAAAATTGAAGAGATTGCTGAATACGACAGACAAGAAAGAGAACGAGAACGATTATTAGATATCGAACGAAAACATTTAATGGGCTTAATTACCTACGAAGAAGCGGTTTTAGCTAAAAAGAAATTACAGAGTGAAAACAAAAAGAAATATGAAGAGTTTTTAAAAGAAAAGCAATCTTGGAATTTGGAAATAGAAAGATGGAAAAAACTTGAGATGGAAAGAAATCGAAAACAAATTGAAAAGCAATCTTTAAGTGAGCTAAACGTACTTCAGGCTAAAAATGAAATGTCTTTAAAGAAGAAAGAAACTGCTGAGATGATCAAAAAAGAGTCTGAAATGTTAATAACTAAAGCTATACAAATGAAGCAAGAAGAATTAGAGCGCAGAATCAAAATGATAAAAGAGATAAAAGTTCTAGAAATAATTGCTAAGAAAGCAAAAGTGCCCAAAATTATTGATTTAACAGATACTGCTAAGTTGGGACTATTGTGTGAAATGTCAATAGCAGAATTACAGGAAAGATTGTCTGCTATGAAATTCCAGTTGCAAGACGAACTTGAAAGTAAAAGGAAAAACATAAATAAAGAAAGGGACGCCGCTAAACAAGGTCTAGAAGAAACAAAGAATACCATAAACAAATATATGGAAGAGCGTGCCCAAATTCGTCAATATAACAAAAAAATTAAAAACAATAGTGTCAATATTAACTGCACATCATCGAAAAAAATAAGTGATTTAAAAAAGATCTTGGAAGAAAAACGTAACATCCGAATGAAATTAAACAATCAATTGTAATGTTAATGTTACTGTGCTTGATTATTTTAATATATTTTGTCTTGTCTATTAAATACAGAATATAATGGCAATACAAATTTTATTTAACTAGAACAAGTGTACCAGACAGAAGCTTTTTCAATATCGCATTGGCGATGATAAGTTAGTTAAATAAAATGTATGATATTGTTTATTCTTGTTTTTAATCTCAAAACCATGGTCATTTTATCTAGCGCGAGCGTAGCGTATTTAGAATTACACTTCTGCAGCGCACTATGGTGTATGTAAGAAGATTTGCATTGAGAACACAGCATTTTATTTATTGTACAATACATACGGAGGGCTAAATAAAGTTATAGTGGCTAAAGTTACACTGTGCAATGTGCATATTAGCATATATGCCCTGAATGATAATGAAGATGTCAGGAATTATTTTTATTATAATTTACAGACCGATGAACAAATGGATAGGACGTGGCAATCTTTTACTTTAGCTTTTATCATTAAAATTAAGAATTAATTATAATTATACAATATAATTTAAATGAAAGATATAAAATCATCGTTATTTTTTAGATAAGTCTTGCTTAAAAGCTTGCTTTTATATAATACTTGTAATATTATGTTTTTGGAATGTTACCACTAATACATCAAACTTTCATGGAGCTACGTGACGCAAGTAGTTCCATTGTAATAAACCTCTGTACTATTTTGTTTACTGATGACAACCCAGGCTTATTTTAATAGTAGTAATTGTAGTAAATAGTAGTAAGACATTTGTCAACCGCAAGAAACACAACACCGATCCGATAATGATCCAGAGCCTACAACAATGTGTGGTACAAACTTTGAATATCAAGCTCTTCAAGCGTACAATACTTGGGTTAACCATTGTATCGTCTGTGTAGGTATCAATTTAATCTGCAATATTATTCAGATCTCATATGTTAACGTCTGCAGAAGTATGGTTTCAAGAGTAATGGTGTCTTGAGGCGTCCTCCGATCGATGCGCAAGCGTGAATTGGTTGCTGGACTTAATTAGTGCACGGCGAGCAGAAATATTAGTAATTGGAATTTATTGTACGCAATCGACGCCTCACTTGATATACGCGAGAGCAATGACCAACCATTATAAATACAATATTATTCACAACACTTAAAATATTGTCACTAATGTTAATAGCCGTAAAATTTCTCAACGTACACAGGTGATAATCTGAGCTTAAATAATCCAATAACTCGACGTTATCGACGTAATATGTATCGAGTGACGACGTATCCCAATCGAAGAAACCTAGTCAATATAATTTGGATTAAGGCAATAAATAAGGTGGGTTCGCCCGTTCATTTGTATCAGCGTATAATTTAAATTCTTTAACGCCAATGTTCAAGATTACGCGGCGCGATAGAGGCGCGGGCGCCCGTGTCGCCGCGACAACCACCAAATAAATTTATATTTCCGACCGACACCGGGCTGACTTCTCTCTTTGTAGATAATTCGGCCGGTAACGTTGAATGACTCTATTAACAGCTTCCCTTTTTGGGATAAATGTCGACTTTAGGCTGTGTCGTAGCGCATTCTTATCTATAGTGTGGGATGATGCATGTCGTTCCGCACTTACAAGTTTATTGCTTTAGCCGTATTATGTCCACAAAATATATGTAATTGATAATAAATTTTATTCTTGACATGTTCACAATAAAATCAATTTGATAACAATCGACACGCTCTTTACTTCACAAAATAGCTACCAAATATTTATAGCTAGGAACTAATTTAAAAATTGGCTTAGGATTTAAAGATAGTAGATATCCATTTTTAATGAATGAAAAAAGAATGGTTGAGTGAAAGTATTTTGTCCGAAGAGAATTCAATGGCACTATAAATACGGCTTCTCATTTCAAGATTAACGTGATAACAGTAAAACGTCAATAACCACCTAATTGGGAGAGAACACTCTGCCCACAGTCGGTCGAGACGGTCCTTAATAAGAAACAAATAAATATTGTAGCACACAACGAGATAATTTGGCCGATAACTTAATGTGCTTACATTTCGAATCTGCTCATGATTTTATGGGAAACTATCACGCCGTATATTCTTTCATTCTACATTGTGAAATTGATACCGGTACTTTTATATCGTCGTGTGTTTTGGTTTTTATAACACGTGTGAACAGGTAAATAGTACATACCGCCGTGGCCTACACAAATTGATCAGAATATGAGTAACATAATCATTAGTTACAACCATAATTCCTATGCAAATTTTATATTCATATTGATTATCATTTTAATTTTTGTGTATCGATCAGCTATACTGATGATTAATTAAAATTAATTTATTTTGTGGTTACATGGAAGTCGTCAGTCAAATAATTTATATCCATTTTCCGTAACCGTTTAATTTGAAATGGCTTCTCACCATTTACGTGGCCGTTTCTTTGTTTGCTTATAATTTGAATATCGGCACTTGGCCTCTAATATAATATTCGTTTATTACACCCATTTGGTCCGTCATGGGATATGGAAATGTGTTCTGAATGATTGTGCGCTCTATAAATTGGTTATTGGGAAATATGAGTTTGAGAATGAGGGTTCATTTAACTTATCATAATAATATATGTTTATTGTAAGACATTTTTGTTTACTTTGAGTTGTAGAAATTGTTACAGAGGTTAGGTTAGTTTTCTCTTTAGTGAGTGAATTTATAAGGAGATTATAGATAGGTACGTTACAAGTAGGATATAATGTGATTACGGTTATTTATGTTAATATTATTATCCAGAATGGTTTTACATCTCACCTGAAGTTATTAATCCTTGTTTATCTAACCAGATATCATTCTCATTGCTTTCTCTACTACGTTCATCTAAATGTGATCATTATCTTAATATCAGTGCCTCTTAGAATTGCTTTGAATGTCTCTCTCTGTACTTATTGGGATACTCAGCAAAAAGCATAGTTGATGCCAGCAAAGTACTAACTAAAATAATTACAGAATTTTGGCATAAATTGTCGGTATCTATGATGTTACTTTTTGTTGGATAAGTGAATCACTAAGCCCTATTTGTGTAATTACCCCTATTGCTTCTGCTCGTTAACTCTTTCTTTGTTTTTCGTCTTGGCTTACTTTGACTATTACTGCTTTAAATACAAGTTCTTCTATTTGTTATATCAAATTATATTGATACCTAATCAAAAGTCGCATACCGCCAAAAGCATAAACAGTAAGAAGCTATACTTTAAGTGTGTTGCCAAGTAGGTATTAAAGTACTAAGATTTTTGACATGTCAATTACTATCATATACCAAGATTTTGTCAGAAGACCTGGGTCGGCTCGATTACTTTGTACCGCACCATCAACGAAGCGATCGAAAATTATGTAATACTTATAAAAAACTCAATGATTATTTTCCTCGCTTCGTATAATGTTGATTACAACCTGTATAAATTGGATTTCATTCATGTGCCGATTTTACGATAAAAATACCTTAAACAAAATTATTCGGCAAGATGGGCCGATATGCTTCTGCAGTGGAGTGCAAAGCTAATTTTACATGTCAACCCAAAATTCTCGACGCTCCTTATGGTCAAGATATTAAGGCCCCTACTCACATCTCCATTTTGACCGCAGCCAGTCAGGACAATCCGCAGGGTGCCATCAATAAATGGCAAGTAAATGCGTTGGTAGACGGGTGGCTCTATATTGATGTCATGACATATTTCTGTCGTGGTTTTGTCATACCTACGCTACCGCAGATCCGCTCAACACTCTTAGTATTTACTATTTTGTTTGACATGTCCTTCTTGATATTGGATTTAAGCAAATCAAGGTATACATCGGGTCATCATCATCATCAACATCAGCCTTTAACAGTCCACTACTGGACTAGGCCTCTCCTTTGAAAGGAGGAATTAGCCTACTATACCACGCTGGCCAAACGGGTTGGTATAGGGTTTGTATCAAGTTTTCCTTCTCTTACAGTGCTGTTCTCTGCATAATATGCTCCCTCTGTCGGCTCTTATGACACCCATGGGATGATATGGGGTGGTGACAATCCATATTCTTAATCCGTCACCACACGGACTCCGTCACCACACATCAGGTACGTCGTACATCGTACATCGGGTACGTCGGTTATAATCATAGCCTTTATATTACTGATGAGGGCAACTCCCGCCACTTGACTCTTTCCATCAGTTAGTGGCTGGTTTACCACCACAGACAAAAAAAACGGCGATCGCAATTCATCGTAGCTGTACTACTAAGGCCATCGAGTTACCAACATGCATTAAAGTATTGGCCCATACAATTAGCTCAGCAAACGCCCTACCACGACATCTATAACTAGACATATCGTCAAAGCTAAAATGAGTAGGTACCTAGGTCATGCTAGGTATTAATATACCTAGCATGACCTAGCAACTAAACCGCATCTGAAAACATTCTTTGACGAGAAATAACATCGTGGACATAGGCTTTTACATTGCTGGTTGCGACTCTGTTCCGAGTGGGTATATTAAAGAATTTATGTTATGATTGTTCAGTCAATTTGCATAAAAATAATATGCGAATTTTATGTGCCAATGATGTCATATCCTCCGGTGTTTTGTCAAGAAATGTGCGAAAAAATTATACATGGATAAACGTTGTTTTTGTAAGTTAACGCGATTACAAATTTAATGTGTTCGGCTTTAAGTATGTTGCTTTTTTAAGGATCCGCAGTAAAATGAAAGAATCCTTCTAGTTTCACAATCCTTGATCGTCAGTCCATCCCGCCGCAGCCGCAGACTATCTCAGGGTCTATAGGTAGGCACTAGAGCTCAAATTGGGCAGATGAGCGTACAAAAATAGTAATATTTTTTACCGTTTATACATCTATAAGATTTCAATAGGTGCATGTCAGGAATCCGGTTACGCAATATTTTGAATAAATTAACAATGATTCTCTTATAACTAAGTCAGAGAATTTCTTTGAGAAAAATAACCCAATCCCATGGGCATAAAGATCTCCACGAATAGAATGATAGGGAAGTAGCCAATATCCAAGACTGATTTGAAAATGACCGTCATGATGGTGGTGAAGAAAAAAAATTGTTTTAACTTGTTTCTGCAAGCTAAAATTAATATAATAATTGAGACTTTCTAAGAGCTACACATAAGAGAAGTGGAACCTAATATAGTGCATAGGCAGCACCAACTTGATAGGTGTATTTTTCTATGTTCGTTTCAACGTTGTTAATAACTTTTATTGTAATTTTAATTTATCAATTATCTTTTAGATCAGGTTTTAGTTACCTATTTATGTTTAGCGACATCTGCAACGCAGTTGCTTATTACACACTCTAAAGTGAATATAATACTGATTTACTTTGTATGCTACGGCGCAACTGATAGACTATATATTATAATCTGCTATACTCAATTATGCTGGCATAGGTAAAGCAAATATTCTGTCAACTTTGGTTAGACTAGAAAGCGGACGCAGGGCTCCTACCTTCCTTGCATGCAACTGGGATAACAGGAGGACGATGATAATAATGACACCATAAGGAACGTTGACATAATCTCCAATCTCAATCAGCCTATCGCAGTCCACTGCTAGACATAGGCCTCTTCCAACACTCGCCACAGTACACAATCCTCAGCCTTCCGCATCCAGTCTGTCCGAGCCCCCTTTTTCAGGTCGTCGGTCCACCTAGCCGGGGGCCGCCCTACCTTACTCTAGGACACGCTTGCTCCATCGGCCATCAGTCCTTCTACAAATATGGCCAGCCCCCTGCCACTTGAGCTTGCTAATTCTGTGAGCTATGTCGGTAATTTTGGTTCTTTGTCGGATAACTTCGTAGCGGATTTTATCCTTCAAAGAGACGCCAAGCATAGCCCGTTCCATAGCTCGCTGCGTGACTTTAAGTTTGTGGACTAGTCCCACTGTGAGTGTCTACGTCTCGGCACCGTAACTCATAACAGGTAGGACGCATTGGCTGTAAACTTTAGTCTTCAGGCATTGCAGTAGGGGTGAAGAGAAAACTCGACGTAGCTTGCCAAACCGTGTAGTGGACAAAGAATACAAGTGTGACTACCCCATTTAATTCCGTGGATGTCGTAAAAGGCGACAAAGGAAATTGCAGAAAGCGAATAATATCTTTGCGAAGAGATGGAAAACTCGAAACTACACCCTATGCCAACCCGTCTGGCCTGCGCGGTATAGTAGGCCAAATAACATACAATGAGCGCACATAATCTCCAATCTTGATTAAATATTTAAAAAATAATAGGCTGTCTCGGTTCATTAAAAGACTCCACACAAAATTCTGAAGAATATGATCATACCGCATTAATTGGACAATTGGGCTACAATACTGATAAATGCTGTTATGCCATTTACCGCCACTGATGGACATAATATATAGACAAATTTAAGGGGTCTTCACTGTTTTGGCAACACAAGATTGCTATAATCTCCTTCCATCCTTTAACAAATCTTGTCGAAGAAACGGCCGCTGTAGGCTTTTATTCTGACTGTCCGATGTAGTACATAATGATGTTCCAATCCGAATCAGTTTTAAAGAGCTAGTACATTGTGCGCTAAAGTTATTAAAACATGAACTATATTCATGCCGATTTAAAATAATTAAATTATGACTTCTTAGTCAGAGGGATTACCCCAAGTTTATAGATGTATAGAAATAATAAGCTTTTAGTTCTAAAATTAATGTAGGTACGTCAGATATCACAAAACAAACTTGTCAACACGCGCAATACAAGTGTTCTACATAAATTGATTTCCAATCAAATAAACTAAACATTTATCAGCAACAACATGTCAATAACCTTAAACCAAAAGCTAATATTATACTGCTTATATAAATAACCGCTTATCATCGTAAACCTATCAAATTATTCAAATTATTTATGATATAAAAATATTATTAATTTATTCAAATCCATCACTTATAAACAGATACATACAAATCACTACAAATTAATTAGGTATCATAACTCGAATAAGGCGATAATGATGATAATAGGATACGCTGTATGAATACCGGTGGTATATAATTAAACCTGGGTGACTGAGATTGACCTATGAATAACGACGGTGTTCTAGCAATGACGTCATAGACTAACCTAGCTAGTAGGTAGGTATGTAATAAAAAACAAAAAAGCTAATTTAGTAAGTGTACCAAATTGACATTATAGTCTTTCCAGTAGGTACTAACTTGTGCCCCTTGTTACAATTATTTCGCCCGTAGGTCATAGCACGATGTTCTATGGCCATCATCTATAAACGGACTATCGAATACAAAAAAGATCAATTGGAACGCGTATCGCGTATTTCTGAGATTATCGCGTTCAAATAAACAAAATTTTGAATATATATATATATATAATAATAATATATATAGTATAGACTAGTAGTTGCGCCAGTGACAGAAAAATAATAAAGTATGATAAAACCATATGAAAGTATTTTTAGATGATTTTATTGGTCTATTGTCTCTAATTTCCGATCACAAACTGACAAAATCAGGCAAGATAACCACTTAAACTATTATTAGTCCATCCGCCCAGTTAAACATCAACTTTTATTGGTAAAAAAACAACAAATCTCGAAATTTGTGACGTTGATGGTGTTATCTCAAACTACTGAACCGATTTTGACAAAGATAAGATCTGCAAAAGGTGAGAATCTTCAATTTAAATGGTGTGAACGTATCCACTTTGGGCAGATGGCAATTAACTTGAGAAGTTTTTTTGATGAGAACTTTGCTAGTGTCTAATGCTTTAAAGAAAATGGTACAGTGTGATTTGTACCTACTTTTATTTCCGTGTTTTTAATATAGAGGCGTGTAGTCTTGGATGCAACTTGAATAACGCTGGGGCGATAATGATAATGACTGGTTTTGTCGCAATAAATACATCAATCACTTTATTTATTATTTAAGAGCTGACTCGGCGAACTTCATACCGTCTAACAGTCGAATCATTTGTTTTTAAATTTTTATCTCCGTAAGAACCATCCTCGTACTTCAAGGAATATTATAAAAAAGGAATTAGCGAAATCGGTTCAGCTCTCGAGATTTGCGCTTAGCAACACATTCAGCGATTCATTTTTATATTATAGATGTACTTCAAAATATAATTTGCTGATCTTTGGGCAGTTTCTTCACGGATATGACTTCGACCTCTAGACTCCTATCAATATACATTTTATCAATAACTAGACGATGCCCGCGGTTACACCTGCGTTATTTAAAGCTACTGCTCCGCTCCCGTCGCTCATAGCGTGATTTATAGCCTATAGCCTTCCTCAATAAATGGGCTATCTAACACTGAAATATTTTTTCAAATCGGACCAGCAGTTCCTGAGATTAGCGCGTTCAACCAAACAAGCAAACAAACAAACTCTTCAGCTTTATATATTAGTATAAGATAGGATACCTATCGTTATGAATGTGCCCGCTCAGCCGGGGAACCCAACTTCGAGGCCGCTAATTCATTCATGCTCTGAGAAGGTAGTACCTACTTAATTGCTACTAGCAGTATCTGTGCTGCTTCGTTTCGTTCGGGGAGTGGGAGTTTCCTCCTCCCTCATCCCGCTCCTCTTCCTACTCATTTTCCTATACTGGCCAGTAGCGCTCTCATGACTCCTAACCTAACCTTCTAGGGCTTGGGTGCAGCATAGCACCGCAACTGGGCTATAATATTTTGGCATAGCCAGGCTTGCGTAATATTATGGTGGGCCATAGGCTTATCAACCACTAAACTAAAGAAATAGTAGGAGTTGCTTAGTATTTGCTTTCTTAAACATAGATGCATATTGTTGATTGAATCAGGCGTTACTTGGCGGAACTCCATTGTAATCTAATGGAAGGAAAGAGGAACCGATGCCCATCCCATCGCTCCTGAGGATGCCTCGTGCAGAGGCGAAACACGTGTCGAAGAATAGTCGGCGCATACAGCGGGATACTGCAAGTCAGGTATCTTCCTGGAACCCATACCATTCCTATATCCCTTATCCTTTTTGAGGAGTTCGGTATTGTCAACCTTTTTCTATTGCAACAGTTGGGGTAGTCAATCCGAGGGTGCGTGGTGGGTTCCTCTTTCCTTCCATTAGGTTATAGATGCATATTATAATTTTTATGTACTTAGGTACCAAACAAATAGCAGGAGTTGCTTAGTAATTTACTTTCTTTAATATGTATAAGTGCAAATAATTCTCTAACCAGATTGAAGACATCCTAAAAAAGGATAGGCCAGTAGTATCCTAAAAAGCATGCATGAGAAACTTCGAAGCGAGTGAATTAAGCAAGAGTGGTATGTCAGGATCGTTGCAAATGGCGTTCTGTAGTCTCTGCCTACCCCTTCGAGAAACAGGCGTGTGACTACGTGTGTAGGTATGTATGTAATTAATATGTAGGTAGCAATATTTAGTTCACTTTTTAAAATAGCAAACCTTTAAATGATTAGTTAGTATCCGATTAGAAAACATCGCCCAGACATAAATCATTGAACAATATCGGTCCTGACTTTATACAAAAAGTTAAATTAGACAATACCCAGGCGCGCTATAAGACACATAAATATTTTCTCCGCGTGCAAATCAAGAAGGATAAGACGTGATCGCTCTAACTACTACACAATCTTTATTTTTGTTTTATTTTAAGACAGACGTCTACATGAAAGTATGTTGCAATCTTTACTCAAAAATCTTTTGACTACTATTATATGTAGAAGCAATTTAAAGGAAACCCTACTATGTTTAGGCTTATACTAAAAGATTTCCCGTAGCTATCACTTCCACCGTTTGACCGAGCGATGTCTGTTTGGTCACCTGGTAGGTAAAAAAATCACACATTTTCCTTAAGCTACACGCAACTGGTAAAATGTGTCTTGGCCACGCCTTTAGCTATCCCAAGGAGCTACATTCGTGATGACGACAAGAAGCCAGTCCACCCATTCAAATAAAGAAAGGGTTAGCGTAATGAAATCCTTATAGAGCAACATAAATATAAGTTATAATGGTGTTTCATATCAGTTGTATTAGCACTTTTTACGTGTTAAAGTATTGGGGTGATAGCGCGAGCGGTTCACACCACGCTCTTAATCTGTATCTCGGGACCCCGTGTGACAGGAGCAAGGCATACGGACTGCGCGTTTACGATATACACGTTGAAATGCATGCTGTTTCAGAGCGTTCAAATACTTTGTTGTGGTAGCTGAGATTTTCTCTGAATTTATATTTGGCTTTTGAAAGTTGTACAGATGTGCAGATATTTTTTTCCATGTTATGGCAGAAATGTGGTTTATAAATAATAATAAGTTATTGAACCAAGCCCGGTGCTCTAGCTAAATAATTATAATTATTTATTATAACGTATGGAATCTAATTTTGTTACAATTCTTTTTCTTTTTTTTGCTATAATATACAGAAAACATTTATGTTGTTTTTAATATTTTTTTATACTTATTCCATTATTTAATTAATTATTCTCAAGAGTTGTATCTCGTAATACAAAGAACTTAATTAATCTTTCGCCTTTGGCCCTGGAAAATGCCTTATAAAATAATCTTCAAAAGCCATAATATCGACACTCCAATTCCCAAAAATGAAGACATCACACAAAACCCACTCAGTCTCAGCGCATATAGTTTGTAATCGCGCTACACACCGCTCGGCGCTTCAAACGACGCACAAAATTTATTGTTATTGGGCCGGCTCGCGTACACGCATCCACACTCCGCGGCTATCACGAACGAACAACTTTATCGGGGCACCTCACTATTCCGAATAAACGTAACGACTTTATTTCGTGTAGGTGATTTTTACGACAACACCATAAATATGCTATTTTGATTTGTCTGACAAATTATGGTAGGTTCAAATTGCGTTGATTTAGACCATGTATTGGTGTCTAATTAGGTAACTATGTTTGTGCATGAGATATCATTTTCTAATTTATGCTAAGAGGTAACTAGGTACTTTCCTTTTAGGAACAAAATATCTTCATTTCAATCTAGTTCAATCATTTAAGTTATCTTTCTTTGTGCGCGATGCAGTCTAGTCTATAGCTTTCTTTATTACTGCAATCATTTTTGAAAACAAAAATGTGATTTCGAATGAAGCTAATCAATGTTTTCATAACCGGATTTTTTTATATATTTATTATAACAATGTTATGACGTGTATATATATTTATGCCGTAATGAAATTATGCATTTCTGCTATTATTATTCTTCAAATCACCTCAACGTGATATTTTCATTTTAAAATATATTTTCTCAAATTTACAGAATTTCTTTTGAAATCTTCCATATATTGAATTTATACATTACAGGTGAAGTATACAGCACATGCACTTCAAATCTAATAATCCACACCAATAATCATTCGTTCTCAATAATACGTAAATTTAGCTACATCACTTCAGCTGTACAATATTCTCGATATCACCTTCATAACAGCTTAGCGGCCAGAATAACACCGCTAGTATCCACATAGAGCACTATAACATTTCTGCTTCATCGCCAATTTGTTAATGATACGCAACATCTACATAATACGAACATTTACTCGCAAAGTACATATAGCATAAATATAAAATATAATAAACCTCCATTCCCATCAAATTTACGATTTAGTCAAGCGGACAATTTTATTCTAATGTTTATATTAGCGTTCTCGACACCGTGTGTTCTATTTACACTCGTTTTCTTTCGTAGTTCGGTACTCCATAGTATTGAGCACTGACATATACTATAGTAGTAGACATTTAGTTCTGTATGTACCAATTTACCCATTCAGGATTGAATGAAGTTTTCGCAACTGAGTAATATGTTGGCGTTCTGTTGTTCCAGATTATAAAAAGCTCAGATAGTTATTGTCATCATAATTTATTTAAAAATGTTCGTGAACCCATAAAAAGGTATGAGACCTATGAAATAATAGCTGAATATTTGCTCCGACGTTTCGGTATGGATTTTACTACCCGTGATCGTCGGTTTCATCTCGTGACCATGGCGAGAGATGCCGATTTGTGAACCACTACATGAATATTCGTCCGTGTGGTGACGAATTAAGAATACGGAATGTCACCACCTAATATCATCCCATGGCCATGGGTGTCGTAAAAGCCGACAGAGGCAGCATATTATGCAGAGAACAGCACTGTAAGAGAAGGAAAACTTGATACAAACCCTATACCAACCCGTTTGGCCAGCGTGGCATAGTAGGCCAATTCCTCCTTTCAAAGGAGAGGCCTAGTCCGGTAGTGGACTGTTTAAGGCTGATGATGATGATGACATGAATATAAGTATTATTCGTGATCATGGGCTGTAAACTAACGTTTTGTAATTTCTATGTATTCATATAGGTACCGTCACTTTTTGTATCATACATTTCCACCAGGGTTCTAAACATGGTCGCGAGTAAGTGGATGCCTTTTTCCTGTTACAGAATATTCACATTAGGAGGCTATGTAACTAAACGCACTTAATTTAGTAACAACATTACTTAATTGTTTATGTAAGATTTCTGTATCTATTTACAAGTATTAAGTATTATGTAAAATAGTAGCAGCACCTTGCAAAATATAATCTTATCTAATAATATTGAACTAACTGGCGTCAGAAAAGTGTGGCCACGAGTTTTATTGCGCGTTTTTTCTCATGGTTCTATGCACTTGCTTTGCAAACGAGGCATATTTTTTTTTAAAAGACAACTCGCGCACCAGGAATAAATCCTGTGTCGCGGGGGACTTTACAAACATGCAACCAACGGACACAATGAACACCCAGACTCGAAACAACAATTTATGGATCACACAAAGTGTAGCCTCGTGTGGGAATCGAACTCACGACACTCGGCGCAGTGTCAAGGCGGCGGCGAGGCGCTTGCCACTCGCTTAAACCACTACGCCAACCGTGCAGTCAAAATGTAAATTCATTAAGTAATTAACTTAAAAAATTTACATTCATAAGCGTCACATTGTGACCTAAATGAATACATGATTTTGACTTTTACTTTGAATACATAATACTTATGGTTGCAGTTGTTGTAATATCCTCAAAAATAATGCATTTATTCGTTTAATATCGGGCGCTGACTTTAACATGAGTCAATGAACGTGACATTTAATGTCACTTGCAATAATATAGAGCCTTAAATAAGTTTGTGATGTGTAACTTTCCTGGTATGATTTTCTGATAAAGTCAGAAGGAATACCATAATATATAAGCCGTATTGAGGAAATGTGTTCCAGTACAAATGATCGTTTTTGCTTCGTTGGTTCGGTTCCTTTTACCATTCCGAGGATCAATGAATCAATGATTATAAAGTATCTGTTGAATGTCTTACGATATTCTATAATAAAGAATATAAAAATTACTAAAAAATTTAATACCTATTCCTCTCTGGCCTTGTTTTCAGAATAGACATTGCTCATTTTCATCCCAGAATCAACAAACATTTTATATATTTCCCACGTAATGATACATTGAGGTAAGGTTACACTAGAGTTAAAATTAAAGCTTTGTAGTACACCGCCACGCAACTTGATGCGCACAAATATTGTTTGCGGCGTCGTGTCTTGTGTAACCATATCTTGATGATTTAGTTTATTAAATCGATCAAAATACGGTGAATTCGCTGCAATCCACATGCCAACAATCTTGACGTTTTGACTTTTAACGATTTAAAAACTGCGTTTTATTTTTCTCCTAAACAAATTTAACAGTACTTTATTTTACAATAAATACGTCACGTAGAGCATGACAAATAAATCCACGTACAAGTATCTAATTATTTGCATTTAAGATACGAAAAACATATTATTTACAGTAGCAAAAAGCTTCGTGTCGGTTGCCACCCAATGAAACCATCCCTCTTTTCAGACACCAATGAAGAAATGAACCACTTGTTTCTTAATTAAAATCACAACAAATCAATTTTCAATCATAGCCTGCTATTATATAAAAGCTGTATCGGTCCATTGTTATTCCCACCTGGTTCTTCACTCCGATCGGCTTTCACCTGAATGATTGCTGATATCCGGGAAGGAATGAATCGCGGCTTAATAACAATGCGGAAAAAAGGCTAATTGTTGTCACGATAGTGGCAAAGGATCGACAGTTACGTGTATTACTGCTCTATCTTCCGTTCATGTAATCGTCCCAGCACTTTATTACCGGATTCAGAGAGCATTTTTTTATTTACCGATGATAAAGATAATTATGATTATTTTTTATTATGTCTTAATTCCACTTTCTTGAAAGTTGACTTGACCCATTATCTGTGGGAAGGTTTTAATAATACTTCTGTAGATTGTTGAATGAAATCGATGATCGATGACACATTTTATCAAAATTTCTGCCCTTTCTATCGGAGATAAATTTAAGTATCTATGACATCTATGGCTAGTTAATTGTGTTATCTAAAGCTCTGTTTATCATAGTGTTTAAATATATATTATACGGAAATAGTTAGAAACATTTTATAATTTGAATATCTTATCTTTAATACTAACAGTCCACTGTCATCTGTGAATTGTGTATGGGGAATAAAGTCTCTAGAAAACTAATAAATATACTTTCACTGCGTAATATCTTATTTTAAGACAGTTGCTGATTGATAATACAGTATCTTTATCTTGCGTTCGTTATAATTTTAGCAACGTTTACAGAGGACAGGCGATCACTATTTGTGGTATTTACAGCAGAGGGCCAGCTTCCTTGCTTCGGAGTTCACTTAAAGCCGGCGGTCATAGTTGTTGTTTCAGAACAAGAATCGATAGCCCATGTCGAGGCTTTCAGGCGGCCTATGAACTCCGATACCAGAGCTTTTCACAAACCCACACGAAAAGAAAAGAAAAACAAATATATATAGGCCTTTGCTGACAAATTAGATAATTTGTATGTGAATATACTGGTATTTGGCGTTACTAATGTCATAGAAGCTTAAATTTGTGTAAAGCGGATGTTCCACTAGGTTTCTATACTTATAATATTTTAAACCTACCTTACCTGAAAATAAATATTTATTTATTTATTTAATATACATATGTACCATACACTCACACCTTTTCCCCGTTGGCAAAGGCAGAGACAACAGGATGCCGCTTGCTTCTATCCTTACAAAGCTGACGGCGCTTCCTCTACCTATATTCGTTACTCTTTATATACATGCTCACTAGTTTGCGAGCGTTTTGGAAAAGTTCGGGCCTTGCCTTTCTTCAAAATTACGATTTGGTCGAGGCATGTCTACCGAGGCATTATTGAAACATAACTACTGTCAAATTTTGCCCATTTCAAACATAATACCCCCAAAAATAGGAGCCCCGCAAAGTAGAATCTCGCGAACGTATCTTATTGAAACAATATTATAAGGCCTTTTAATTTCGCGGTACTATCTTAATGAATAAGCTAAGTTGATAGAGCCCTGCTACGCAGAGCTCCTAGTTTTGGGTGAACGGTTTATAAGTAAACCTAACATAATCTTTTTACTTAATTTAATATTACTTACTACAGTGCTAAATTACTTTTAAGAATGAATATATTTAAATTCTAACGGAGAAATTGGATTAATTCAACTTTTTGGACTAATACCAAATCTTCGTGGCAAATAAAAGGTATTTTACCCTTATTCTAAATATTTCCGATTGCGATCTATAACATTAAAACATACCTATTAGTTAGCATTGTAAATATATATATATCGTCTCTCACAAGTAAGTATGTAACTTATCAAAACTATAAGAAATAACTGTCAAATAAAATTTTCGTTGTTGTAGTGGAATATAAAAAAGGTTCCAAATTATCGCTGTATAATGCATGATAATGCTAAGCTTTATAGGTAAATGGATTGTCTCGTAAATATAAGGCACATTACTAAAGTGCCTTCATTATATATGGCTGATTAAGAGTGGGGAATAACTTATTAGTTAGCGTATATTTACTTGTTCTGTTTATTGAGTAGCTAACTACTACATAGAGACAGATCACAGATTTGAACCCACCACTCCCAACACTGATTGTTGGTTATTATCAAATCTTAATATATAAAATCCTTGCGTTACTGACTGACTGACAGACACGCTACAGCCAAAACTATTGGGCGCAGGAAGCTGAAATTTGGCATGTATGTTCCTTGGGGACCGTAGGGGTGCACTAAGAAGGGATTTTCCGAAATTCCCACGGGATCGGCCAAAACGGGTAAATTAAAAAAAAATGCAGGCGTAGCTGCTGGTGTCCTCTAGTTTATTATATTATTGTTGGAAGTCAAATTATCTAATTATGAATTGTTTGCCTTGTGAAGCATTCAAAGGCGTGTCCCAGTTGTCGTGAAGATCTTTTCATTACTGTAGTCAGTACCCTCAAATATTCAGATACTAGTCTCACCATTATACTATACCATATTGCTATCCATTTGGGCTACAGATGGTGGTCACTCCGTGGACAGAGGTAATATTCTGCCAACTAGCCTAACCTTCACGGTGGATCCCAGAGCTTATAGCAATATTTCATCTCGGATCGCAATCGGAACAATATTATGACGCTGCTGTAACATACTTATTATATACTCACTGGGTAGATTAAGTAAATTGGTGACATGAACAAAAAATGAAATCCATTTGTATAATTAATTATTTATTTTCACATTTTTGTAATATTTAGGTACGCATGTAAACTTTCCTATAATTTACAATAATTATTCTTTTAAGCAATAAATAGTATACAACGCATGATTGTAACAATATGTACAAAAAATAACTAAGAGCGCTCGAATCAACGATGGAATGGCAAGCGCCCGTATTAACGAATTTCATAAAATAGTGCCAAATTATACAGAACTTTAGTGAGCTAATTTATCAATTGTCTAAATAAATACTTTTTTCATGTAGTGGCCATCTTAAAGTAGTGTAAATACGTCTAAATTTGTATTAATCGGTATTAAAAGTGTTAGGAACTTTTTTGCCTGAAACTGCACATTTTACCACTGATAATAATACTTTGGTATGCTCCCTCGAAGTACCACGATATCGAACTACAAATCAGATCTTCCTCATGTCCAAACATTTAAATAAAGGCTAGTGACCTGAAGTATCGAATAAAATTTTCTACTAAAATTCCCAGAAAGACCCAACACAATATTCTTTCACCACAAAGTCACCGTATATAAATTATATTGTATTGATTCTTTTATCTAAAGCTGAATAGTTTGTGCTTTATTACAATTAATCTTTCACATTTCCTTTATACTAATTAACAACTCAAATATCTACATAGGTATTTACATTAATTTACAAACTAACTGGAGTATTAGCACTCTAGAATCTTAATTTACATAATTATTCGGAACATGGACATTCGATAGGAATGATAATTGTAATACTTTATGTAGGTAAAATGTTAATAAATTAATTATAATGACTCTATATCAACGATCGTGTTTTGTAAGTTGTAGTGGTAGGTCGTTCGAAGCCGGCAGCCGCTGTCTGCAGGGGCTCGGCGATCTCGACTGCCTCGCGTGACCTTGTCTCTCACCTTCATTGTCACTCTCGTCGTGGACATTTATCTCCTCATCCGAATCTGAATGGGATTCATATCCACGAGCTAACTGTATGGACTGTGCTGCTAGCAGTGCAGCAGCCGCTGAGTGGGGCACTAGCGATTTGAAAGCGCTGTTTTCTAATGCAGGGTGTGGCTTGAACGCGCTGCCGTCGAACGTAGTCTGTTGAGACAGCGCTTTCAGTGCGTTGCTGTCGAATTGCGCTTGATGTGTAAAAGCCTTCAGGGCGTTCGTGTCTTGATGCGAGAGAGCCTTGAAAGCGCTATTTTCGCCGCCCATCTGGGGAGTGTGGTAAGGAGCGCGCGCGGGGGACAAAGAACGTGAACGGGAGCGGGAGGGGGAGTGAGGGAGGCGGTGCGGGGGCGAGCCGCCACCGCGCTTGAGGAGGTTCATGCGCTGGTGGCGTCTCCACTTGGCTCGTCTGTTGGAAAACCAAACCTGTCAGTAACGGTAAATAAATGATTAGTATTCTGTAGTGTTAACAAATTCATTAATGCAAATCGACAATCTGGCAAGTTTGAGCTCAAATAGCTTATGGTTGTTTAAAATGACGTAGATTTGATGTAAATATTCAAAAAAATCAGTAAAGTTTAGAAGTTGTTACCTGAACTCGAGCTTCGGATAGCGATGTTTTCGAAGCGAGTCGTTCTCGAGTCGATACGCATGGGTAGTGGGACTTTTCGAACTCCTTTTCTAGTTCTTCAAGTTGATCTTGGCTGAAGGTTGTACGGTTTCGTCTAAACTTTGGTTGCTCTCCATCTAACGATCCAGAGTCATCGCCGTCGACATCTGTTTGGGGAAATAATATACAGGTAAGAAGCCACTCTACTAAACAGGTACCTTAAAAGAAATTTCTTGGCAAAGAATCAGATCATCTATTTACCAATAAGACCACGTCCAGATGACAAGAACCCCTGTTGAACGTCTGGATGTGGGACTCCTGAAGGTGGTCCACCAACGCCTGGTGGTAGAGACAAGGTTCCCGGTGGCCAGACGCCGCCACCGCCAGCCCAGGGAAAGGCCCCATACGGTGGAGGAGCAGCATACAGGCCATAGCCAGCAGCTCTCGCGAACTCTGCAGCAGCGCGCTCCGCGGCCCGATTCCGGAGTATCCTGTTGATTGAAGATACGCTTGGAGCCGTTGCGTTGGTACAGACACCTGTGGACAAAGAGAAATTCGATGTGAAAATAATATACTACTTATTGCATGGAACTCAGTGACCTGCCAATGGAGAGGCCTATATCTAACGGTGGACTACAGCAGACTGATGATGATGATTGTTATGTAACTAGTGTCATCTATCGTAGAATGGTAGTCAGCAATAATTGTGACATCTAGCGGTCACCGACGAAATTACGAAGGACGATTGCAGATCCTGAATCGTGCTTTTAGAAGTCACACATAATACTACTATGTGATTTTAGAAGCTCTCAAAAACTTCCGTCTTACCACAGTCCACCAAGCATGCTCTACGAGTCAGAGAATCCTACTCTATTAACTCAGTCACTCAGTCAGTCTCATATCATATAAAAAATATTTTTGAATTCCCTCTTAAGGGTTTATAAATACAATGTTATTTCTAAATGTCCTGAGTACATGAATATAATTTTACTAGCTTTTTTTTTTTTAAGTAGTTATATTTATTAATGAATATTATATTAATCCTTACTTACTATACGCATCTAAAAATAAAATAACTCTTACGTAGTACGAGTAAGTAGTGAATGTAGTTTTTCTAGTTAAGTAACATGGACTTTGATGGTTATACTCAAATGGTTTCACTGGGCTATGTTTAATATTAATAAATGCCTTTGCTAGAGTAACATTTCGCTTTGCGCGCGCATATTACAATTATGTGGCGCAGTTTTGAAATTAGTTGTATAAGGCACGATTTACACTGTTTGAAGTAATTTTACTGCCCTATTACTATTATAAACGCGAAGGCTTGTGAGGATGGGTGTTTTTATAAATGGAAGTTTGTTATTCTTCTATGCTAAGCTACTAGGTTCTTGATGTGCAGTACTTAATATAGCTTATACATCTGAACAGAAAATAGACGCTGACCGACACCCACATAGGCTATATAAACAAGTATTTGGGTTATAAACCTTAACAATATTTAATAGATAAATGTAACCAAACCTCTCCTAGTATCTATATCATGCGACTGAGTGAGAATAGATTGATACTTTGATCATCAAAATTGATTAAGTGATTTGGACACTACAACTTAACAAACAAAACTTAGCAACGAAATAAAATATATATCGCGTGCTACAGCATAACCCTTCTTCTTTCCAGTTGGATAACAAAACAGCATAAGTTAAAATAAAATATTGTATAAAACCAGTATGCCTGATGGATATTTATAATAATTGTTAAACAGAATTAAGTCTGCACGCATATTTCAAGGAAGAGGACTGTGTCAATGACAATTACCCGTATGATTAACTTAATTATACTATAACTAGCCTTTTGGTTCACCTGCTTTAAATTTTGATATAGACCTGTCCTTTCAAATACGGTGAGGGGAACCTACAGAATTATACAGAAGTGTTCTAGAAAACATGCCTTGCTTTTGTTTATTATAACGAGATGTTTTATAACCTAAAACTTTTCAGTCAGAAGTTATCCAATGCAAGGGTGTTTCTGCATCGGGCTAAGACATATTCTTCAGCTTTATAGGTAAAATTGAGAGTGTAAAGCTCAATTCTGACAGATATTATAATACTTGTAAGTCGAGTCTTTTTCGCCTTTCAGCACAGCGTCGGGTGTTTTGGATTCGATCTCAATACGAGACTACAATTTGTTATTTCGAAGAAGAATACCCAGGTGTTCTTTCAATGGTCAGAAACTTTGTTGATCGAAAGCTTGTAAGACCATAGATTTAGTCTTAGTGTGGAAGTTGTCGTCTGTCAGATGTTGTGTTCACGACAGCACCACATTCAATGAAAGAAGGCTGCATTGTTGTAGTCAAATTTTTTTTTTTTAATTGTGGCTAATATTTGTTACTCGATATTTTTTATACATGTGAGTACTGGGCCTAAGTGCACGCAATTTTAGCATGATTACGATGCGCATGAAATGTTCAACTACCAGTTAAAACCGATGCGTCATTGGTCGCGTTTTCAAATCGCCTGATATTATGACCTAAATTAGTTTGACATTCTGAGCTTACGTTATTTAAAATGACTGTCTATTTGAACGAGATGTAATATATCATTCTACATCTTTAGTATTAACTAGAGGATGCCAGCACCAACGCCCGCACATTCCTTTTTAAAAACTATTTCTGCCCGATCCCATGGGAATTTTGGGAAATCCCTTCGTAGTGTTCCTCTACGGTCTCCGAGGAACATACATGCCAAATTTCAGCTTCTTGCGACCAATCGTTTCGGCTGTGCGTTGACTGTCAGTCAGTCAGTAATGCAAGAATTTTAAATATATTACCTACGGAAGATTTACGTTATTCCGTGACTATGGCTATTGGAAACCATGCTAAAACGACGAGGCAAAAAGAAGTTATTGTTCTTTAGTGTGTGTAACATTGCTTGAAAATCTTTAATTCTTACAAAAGGGAATAAAAAATATAATAGTTCTATCGAATATAAACTGAGGCTCTACCAAATATCATTGGTACTCTTGGCTGTGTATTCTCCAGATATGAGTAAAGATCTATCCAAACATATATTATCAGAGCCGTCCGCGAGACATGGACTGACCGTGCCACCTGAGAGGTAAAAAAATCTCGTCTGTGCTGGTGTACACTGTAGTGAATAAATATTATTCAATTTAGTCCACTTCATAATAAACTTATTGTACAATTATTCAACACATTTTCATCGCACTTTTTACTATTGATAAAAATTTTCTTCGCACACCGCTGACTTATCTCGACAAGGACATACAGGCTTATCTCGTCATTAGTGAGGTGTGTGTTGTAACGTAATCTAAATATGTGAGCGAGTTGACTGCGTGCAGTAAGATCGCGTGCCGACGCAACCTTGGAGAGGCATCCCATGTAATTTTCAGGAAACACTTCGAGTAAGTGCCATAATTTAATCATAGCCTGTCCGGGTGTAATTGTCGTAGAATTCGTTCGCTGCCGCGCGTACGCTGAACCTCTTTCAATACCTCAAATTGCCTTTGAAGTTGCCACTGTACAAAATTTATAACTGTTTGTAGTTTGGTGTGATGAATATTTTAGAGGAAGATGTTGTCAATTTTAATGTTGATCCCTTAAATATTATGAATGAAAGTTATATGTTAAATTAATAAGTTAAAGATAACGATATATCTACGTGTATATAGGGTATGTTGTGTCCAGGTCCCTGATGACCCGTCCAATGAAAAAGTCGGATTAAACGTGACACACATGAATTTTTAACTAAGTGTGCTTTCACTTACTATATAAAACAAAAAGCTAGTAGAATAGAATGTTTCCTAATTCATATTCCTAACGTTATCCCAGTCTCAACCTGGGGTTCGCTTTCTAGTCTACCCGGATTTGGCGGAGTATACCTAAGCTTTTGCACGGAGCGACTGCCTGTCTGACCTCCGCAACCCAAAGGCATAGGGATATTCCATGGTTTAGACTAGTGTCAGTTTATTTTAGAGGTACTGACATCCTATAACAACTGTCAAAGATCTTCATGACAGTCGGGACCGACTGCTTAACGTGCTCTCCTAGGTACGCGACAAGCGATAATTAACAATTCAATACGCACGTAACTCCGAAAACTTAGTGGTGCGCACCGCGGATTCGAACCCGTTACCCTCTGCACGGCAGTCCGTTGGTATCTCCACTAGGCTATCGCTGCCTAGAATGTTTCCCTATTATTCATATAAATTAAATTAATATACTTAAAATACCACGTTCCAACAGCAAAATGAATATAAAATACCATTTCTTGATAGTGTGTAATGCATAATTGTATCCCGAAGACGATACAATTACCGTGTTGTTTACATATGCTGCTATAATGACATAATTTCGATTGCAGACTACTTATGGTCCCTAATTGCAGTATCAACAATTCAAAGTTAATAGGTACAACACAAGCTACTTTGACGTCTAATGCTTGAAGACAATTATATTTGCCTCCGTTTAAGTCAAATAGATCTATTCCATTTAGCGATACCCTATCATTTAAATATGTACTAACTCAGAACAATTATATCAAGGAACCATAATTGAACGTAATTGCTTAATGATGTTGTTCACGATTGCGAATAAACCAATGTTTTCTACACACGACTCCCTAAGTATAGAAAATTACTTGCTGCAGTATAAAAATAAAACGCCCTGTCAATTGTTTGTCATAAGGAAGCGGCCGGCGAGGTCTCAGACGTGAATGATAATTATAATAATAATGAACTGAGACTATCGCGATTTACAAAGATGGATTTAAAGGCGGTCACCGTTGGTAATGAAGCTCTATTGTGAGGCGGTCCGGCGCGCTTCGGCGCAACCACCGGTTGACGTATCAAATAAAACACAAAACGTACCTGTTATAATTTACTCAAAACACAAAGCCTTATATAGCATAATGGTAATGATCAGTTGCTCGGCTCGATCATTGTTAGCACGTCCAAAAGTATAAAAAGGTGGCCCCTACACAAATTGTCGGCTCGTAATCGGTGCGCTGAGACGATGCTCGATAGAACGCCTTCTGTGCCTCGCTGCACGTCAAAAGCTTGATATGGCTGAGAACAGTATAATGGTGACTAGTCATCACTTAGCCGCCGAGATCTCTAATTATAAAGGGAGCAACGTTTTTCAAAAAGAAAACAAACCGTTGAAAATCTCTTAACGTTTTGTGGGAGCTCAGCGACGCGTCGCCGCTACTTAATCTACTTCGTTCTCTATTCTCTTAAATGACAAAAAACTTCAATGATCTTTAACAGAACAGTTAAATTGGTTTTTGTCTAGTAACAAGCACGTAGCCTATCGATAGTTTCGATCGACATCGTTCTACGCGAGCGTGTTTTCAATTTGGATAAGTCGATAATTATTGTTATAAGAAACGGAGTTCCTTTAAATACGTTACTGTCAATGATCCGATAACATGTTATTTCGACAGTTCGCTTGATGCAAAACCGTTGAGTTTTCGGCACTTATTTAGAGAATAGGTATCAATTACAGTATTGTAATCGGCGCACTAATATCAATAGCGTTTTCATTTGCGCCTTTCAAATGTCAATGAGCGGCGATCAGTGGTCGCGGTTCGATTATTTGTTTAGAGCCAGATCATTATCCGTCAACAGGTTGCAGGTGGGAATGCGATATCTATAATTGTTCTTTTAATGATTTGGGATCGAGCCCGGATCCTACATGCTTAGTCACGGCCATGCAATTTGTCTAAAGTCGTTTAATCATGATTAGTCACAATAGGGTCCGCTTCTATTAAAAGGTTAGATGTCTATACATAAAGAACGTTTTATAGTCCAGTACTGAGAGGCTATCGGTAGAAGCACAATTAAAAGCTGTAGTTTTTTCTTGTTCTATCATTATACAGCGGAAAGCGATTAATTATCGAATTAACGAGTTATATGCGTGCGCGCGATACAAAAACGGCATTACATGTGTATCGTAAGATATGTGTTAATATTGTGGCTTTATGATTCAACTATAAATTAAATGCAATTGAGCGCAGTGTTTATGGCTTATTTATGTGCATAACGTATCTTGTGATACCATCATTATCTCTCAGTAGGTATCTGTTCGTCTTGAACTGTACGCGAAGTGTGGATCTTATTAAACAAATTGATTTATCGTCATAGTGAATGCCACGTGAACCCCGAAAAGCTTTTGAAGTTGCCATTTAGTAGATCGGGAACACAATGGCCCATATATGGTTTTCCTTAAAATATTTCAACTGATGGTAGTAGACTACGAACAAATCATTTATATGTTGAATAAAAATCAGAGCAAAATAAAAAAATAGTTTTTGGTAATATGGTCAAATGTATTCACTTGGAAATAAACAAGGCTGCATTAGTGATATCACAATACACAAGTAGCCATATTATACGTGATAAGTGGGATTATTAAATATTTAACACCTATGAGAGACAACGATACTCGAACCAGAAAATTGACGTCATTTCAACACGAGGCGCGACGGTTAATTGAGGAAATACGACTCTGAAATTTTCTGAAACACAACTTTTTTATTCTTACTTACTATATTCTTCTAATATACGTAGAGCTATGATCTCTTGCGTAGTAAGTAGTAAGTGAGTGATTAGCTATGTACACATATGTGCTTTTTGCGAAGGTCTTATTAAAATCGCAAGACGGATTTCAGTATAAGCTTACTATCAGGCAATTCAGTTACTCGCTTTTTTTAAATGGTTGTAAGTTAGTACACTACTGTAAATTAAGTCCAAGCGGTTCCTATATTCAATAATGAAAAACTAAAAAGCAAGTTAATCATAGATTAACCGAAATAGATTCTTGTTATAAATCACAAGAAATATTAAGCATGTGATTCAGTTTCCCATGGCATCCTAATAAAAAGCAAATTGGTTTAAAAATGTTAATGTTTCTGCTTCGGAGTGTTGTGGGTACCTGCCTAAAAGCGTGGCATGTCCAAAGATAAGACAGTACGGCGCCGTCTGGCTATAGAGTGTTTAATCGGGTTAATTTATCGATAATTGACGGAAAACCTTTTTGTTTGTAATGCCGGGAAGTAACAGTAATTGTCACGCCTTTGAAGATTTACGCTCGTTTCTAAATTGAGACATTAACAGTCCGATCTCGTGCCTAATGGTTTGGAATGAATTTGTTTGTTTGTTTTACTTATACCGGTTCTTCGATACGTACCAGTGGACGACGGATTTTGGTTTCTATTGGATCAAGCTAATTAGTTTTAGACAATCTTTTTTAATGATGACGGTAATTAATTAGCCGAAACAGCGAAAATGTTTGTGTAAATTATAGTGTCAAACACTTATTTGCATATCTGTTAATAGTCTAATTGGTTGTATGCCTGTTAAATTTGGTATTTCTAGTAACATTTGAGACTAAGCGATATTCGGACATGGGCAGTAGATTTAAAGATTTTCTGTCTGATATTTGATTTGGCGTTTAGACATCTCTCCTCGGAGTAGATAATTTTTAATCGTAATTATGTCTTTATTGGCCAAGCAAACCAATTTGTCTAATTTGAAATTAAATTGAGTTTTTTTTTTAATTAATGCCCCAGACAGTTAAGCGTTAAAATTAATTTCGAGGTTTTTAGTAAGTTTTTAGTAATATATATGCGACTGTGAATAGCTTTGCTAATTATCGACATTAGCGAAACTGTAAATATCACTAGGTACTGTCGGTTAAATAAAGTCATAATAAATATTAAAGATATTTTTAAGACCAACGAGTTAACAATATCATACATCTTAAAAAAGAAAGTTTAGTTAAAGGCAGCAAAAGAACGAGCGACTGCGGATCAGCTTGTTACAGTGGAACGAACGAAAGCTTAACTTTATATGCAACGAATAAAGAAGACATTTACCTATATTATTAAAAAAACTCATTTAAAGAAATTTGCTTTCTATAAATTTATTTTGAAATGTATAACAAAAACTGATATAGAAAAGTCTTTACGGATGTAATAAAAAAGTTAATTTTCATTTCTCTGCCATTGTAAACCAATTTCGAAAACTTCTCTACTACCTATATAGAAATGCCACATTATTCACAAACTAAATAAGCTAGCCTCTTTTTGTCAAAAGTATTTCGCCAATATTACCCGTGAAAAAAAAAACATTAAATGAAAAGGAATCAAGTAAACACTAATACTAATTATTAATCTAACAGTATAAAGTAAAAACGAAATCGCAAACATGCATGATCACATTATAGCTACAAAACCTGTGTTTTTTATTCAGACTTTGTCCGTCGGCTTTTCCATAAAATGAAGAACAAACATTGCAATTATTACTTTTTGCTTGTAACTACAAGGAAATCTTAAATAGCTAAGACAGCCTATAATTAAATGTTGTAACCTTGTGGTGTAGCTTTTTAGATGTAATAAGACCAGACTTACACGTATACATACGCAGGTTAAAGCTTACAGAACGATGAAGGCAGTTGTGTACCTATCATATTGAATTTCCTTACGTCTGTTACACCCCTGAAGGATGTATTACACAGAATTACACCAAACTATGTTCCTAAACACCTAGCTAAATAGTCTGGCATTTTAAGAGCGTTAGAGAAGACTCTTTTTTATCTTTCGTATCCATTTTATTGGATACCTACTTTCTTTAGGAAATCCAAAAATAAAGTCAGATCCGCGAAGTAAACAAAATTTTAAATCGATTGCAAATATAAGCGCAAACTAATTCTATGCAACCGACGAAGTACGGTTATTTATGTACAGTTACAAAAACCTTTGTTCAGAAACACAATTTTAATTGTTCTAGTTCAACCGAAGCTAGGTAGTATAAAGCCATGTACCTACCTGTGTTATTTTAAGCTACAGAACTGTACAAACGGAAAGTAAGACCTGAAAACCTTTTTCAGTATTGGTACTATCAGCTGTTCCCAAGAAAATCTATAAAACAAGTATATTTTCTTAGTGTAAAAACTTGGTTACTTTAAAATTCTAAAATTATTCTAAAATCCAGATTTATACCTATCTAAATTTACAAACCTTGATAAACAATTTCAAAAACAAATTAATTTAATAAAATATGATTAATGTAATCCTATTAATAAACATATTCGTTTGGAGCAATTATTGTGACATTAATTGACTGTTCACATCTCATCTCATCTCATTTGTGACTTCCATCAAAGCTCAAGTCTAATTCGGAGACAATTAAATGCTTCCTCGACTGCTGTCCATCGAAAATAAAAATCACGTCCACAACGAACGTCTAGAACCAGTTAACGAATGAGTGGCGTCACGTCGTCTAAATGAATTATTGTTGGCTTTATGGGGAACATAAAACGATGAGATCGGATGCAATCAAGCGGCACCCGCCGAGTCGACTAAGTAAAAAGGTGTCTGTACCTCCAGGGGGCCGCAGCAACCGTTGCGCTAAACGCCTACCCTACGCACACGCGCGCAATTACACCGGCTCGTTTCAATTAGCTCTCAATGGCCACACCAACAAAGGATATGCCAACCGACATGAATTATCGCTCCACCAATATCTAGGCCTGAATCTGAATAACAACCTGTCGCGCAACAGTATTAACACCCGAATGAAACCTACCGACAATAAACGATAATCGGAACAATTTATTTATGTACAGATACCATTCTTGTGCAACATTCGACGCTTTCAAAACTCACAAAGCCTATTAGGTAATTCAATAACACGACAATAGCTCAGCAAAAACCGATCAAAACATTTTTTTATCCGATCAACTACAACCGACGATTAAAGGTTCCCCAAAACCGAAATCCGAAATCATGACCGTGACCCTCTGGCGCGGGCAACACTGTTGATGTGGTGCACTGCTGGGAACCAATTTAATGCTGTAACAAATCAATAAATGTATCGGTTTATTGGAAGCTGTGTAGAGATCGATTTGATTTATTTCGACCGTACAATAACGGCGAACGAGGTGGGACCTTGTTAGTAAATGTCAAAAGAATTACGACAAAAAAGCATTCGGTCTATCTTATAGTACATTGTATCGTAGTAGACGTTCGGAGAAATCGGAAACAAAAGGAAAACACCAATCAGAAACATAAATTTAAAATATAATCGTAACCAAATGCGTATCATAAAAACAACATTAACAAGGAATAATAAATTATAAAAGTGTTTTTATGGTGAACTCAAAACATTTTAACACCCTAACCGTAAAGTTACTCGTCATCCGTTTCGCTAATTAATCGGCGCCAGCCAATAATTTGGGTTACACGTAACCCATACAGTTTGTGGGCTAAGAATGCAATTAATCAAAATATGGTCAGTAGCTAGAGCCGGCCGTAACGCCTCGTAAACCGATATCGATTTAGTAGATAAGTTGCGCAAGCCATTGTCCAAAACTGCCTCGTCATGGCTAACAAAGACGGTAGTGGGTACCTTATTAAAATTTAGCCTCTCGGATGAGTCGCTCTGTTTTAATAACTGCTCCTTGCGCCGACGCGCGGCGGACGGCGGTCGGCGAACCGCCCTGGACTGCTCGCGTTTTTGACACTTCCTTTGTATTCGCCGTTTGTATAAATATTAAGTTAAAATAAATTGGGCCGCTCGGAACGTTTCATATTTTTGTTAGTAATCCGAAAATTGATGGATTTTTTACTAATTCTTTTGATAAGGTTGTGATTGATAGTTTTCAACGGTGTTCTATTGTGTTTTCGAAACTAAATATTATGCTTGGAAAAATTAAATTTTGTGATGTACGTGCTGGTATCCAGTGCAGATGTAGTTTTAATCAATTTGAGCACGTTGAATGGGTGCGCAAGTAATCACGCTGTGCTTGAGGCACGCGCTTATGAAAAAAGGCTCAACGGTCCAGTGTGACCATTTTGTTATAAATTTGATTAAAATTTGATTACTGAAACGTGTTTTTCTATTGGATGGGAAAGTAATGCACAGGCGCATATTTTATGAGTATTTTAGCTTCAAACTATAACTAATCTATTTGTGCTAAGGATATAACAAATTGATTCTAAATGTGAGAAAGTAAAGTGCCTAATTAAATTAGACAATTCTGCTTTAAGTTTTAGTATCTACCAAAGTAGAGACTAAAAATTAAATACTCGATGGGGTCGCTGAATCTTGGTCATCAATTCAATAAGTAACAGTTTTGATTTATTTTATTACGTTAACATAATATTATTATGTACCGTGTCAAATATCGAGTTCTAACTATATTTGTTTTCGGTCGGCTCTAGTAGACGAATAGTTCTACAACAGTAATAGTTATTGGAGCGTCGGGGGCCAGCAGGTGGTCTGCGCCGGTCAACACACTTTGATACACCGGAACCATCGACAGATCTAATAGAATCAATCATAACTACAACCCCGCTCATCTCTCGCTGCGCAGCGCTCGAACAAAGCGCTCCGCTGCAATAATGCCATTCAATTCGTATTAAATTGTAACCGCAAAAGTTAGCTGTAAATTTTAAATATTTCCAGTCGACACAACTGAATTTATTTAAATACGGCAGCATTTACGACAAATATGTGAGCATTTACGCAAAACAACCGACGCACGCTGACGTGGGATCGCGTGCAATTTTCGCATACAACGGAGGCATGAGCGCTCACTGCGCTCGAGCAATTATTTTAAACACATTTCAACAAATGACGATAATGTCAGCCGGCCGCTGAGATAAGAACAAAAAACATAAAAATATAAAAGCGTTCACTGAGCAATTGTTCGACCCCTTATTCACAAGAACGCGTTCACATTTTCAAAATGGCAACATTTAAATTTTACGTATTGGAACTCATTTTCCGAAATTATGACTTCCGCATACTAAAGAAATCACATGGATGTTAAATAAATGCGAGTGTTTATCTTCGCACCTGCACCGAAGTCTAGAATATGTTTTAATTTTATCTATAAATATTGTTTACTCAGGTAACAGTATAAAAACATCAAATTATTATAAGGCCACGTAAATAAAACTTGTTTCATATAGACGTTAACCCAATCGTGTGCTCTGAAGTTACGGCGCCCCCTGCGGATTTAATGACGGCGAACCAATTTAACAACTCAGTTTAGCACAGTGTTTCCCATCAAGAATGTTATCGTCTCCTAATCCGGTCCCCACTGATATCGTAAACCAGAAGTGGTCTTGTAAGCAAAACCAGTTCCAATACGATCGCACGCACCCTACCGAACTGAACTGCACTAGAGAAAACATCAAGGCAAAGAACGTCCTCTGACGGGGAACGCTTTAATCACATTTAATTACTAAAGCGATTTTGAACTTTAAGCTGTGCGGCCGTAAGTGGTAATTAGATGATGCGGATTGTTGGTGCTAAAGCCGTTTTTTGCATTAAGAGGCGATGTTTAACGTCACGCATGGGCACAAGAGGTGTCGTTGGTGCAATTATC
This sequence comes from Euclidia mi, assembly GCA_944739405.2. Classification (NCBI taxonomy): domain Eukaryota; kingdom Metazoa; phylum Arthropoda; class Insecta; order Lepidoptera; family Erebidae; genus Euclidia; species Euclidia mi. The sequence goes on from OX123185.2 coordinate 61,706,102, forward strand.
GCAATTGGCTCGTTGGCCTCTGAGCTAAAGACGCCCATCGTGCTCTAAGATATGTGTGCGCATGTTTGTGTCGTTGTACGATATACGAAGGGACATTTTAGCTAATGTCCGGACTAATCGTGATGTTTACATTATTAAAGCAGGAAATTCGCGAGTCGCGAGGCGCCATTGCAGTTGCTGATAATATATCGTCCGGGGGATATAAATTTCGAAAATGGTTGAAAATGTTGACAAGGAAATAAAAAATAATGAATAGAAGTGGTACATTTTGAAATTGTGGAAATATAAAATTTGTGCGGTGGAAATTAATGTTTTTATATTTTGATATAATACGGGTGTATATAAATAAAGTTGCATATGTGTAACAACGACGGTTTATAATCAAAGCCCTGGGCTATAGTGACACATTTATTGTGCAGTTGGCGGCCGGCCCGTGGCAGTGGACCGCTGGTTTTATTTATTACTTCATTGCGTAGAAATTTTGTCAAAATTGTTTCATTTGATCTCGAGATCAAAGGGGAACAGATTGACATAATTTTCAATATAATATATGTTATGGTTAATGATAGTTGGGATACTCAGCTTCATGATTGGCGAGCTAAAGTTAGGATTAATTTTGATCGTCAGTTAACATTCTAAATGGTATATCGAGCGTGATTCCTTTATATGGATGTCATTACGCGTTAAAGTCGACTGAAGCTTGCATTTTTTTTAATCACACGTAATTGGCTGCATTATCATTTATTTTTCTCACATCTTACACTATAATTTTCATGTAAATACCACAAATGACATGTCAGATTTTATCTGAGTATTTATGTCTCATAATGTCTTAAATAAACTTTGATCATAGCTATGTAGGAGTCTCAATAAATATACATATATGAGCTGGTGATAACCTCTGGCTAACCCGTCGGGATTACACAGACGACTAATCATATTATTTTTTATTTAATGCATATGCAAAACTTCAAACTTTATGTTTGGCCTGAAGCTATCCAACAACTCATTTTGTTAAATATATAGATTGTAAAGAAATTGTGTTCTGTGACAAAGGTTGATTTGCTAAACAAAACAAATAATTATAGTTATGTTTTATAGTTATTATGTGTTTTGAATAACGAAATAATTAAAATCTGGCCAGCTTGCTATTTGAATATAGAACGTAATCAGGTTTATCGGTTACATAATACCTAAAACATTGCTCGCACAATATAGTCAACTTCAAAAGAGTTCTCATATTACACTCTATCCATTGTACCTATAAACCGGCCGCCATTTGTAAAACTATCGGCTGCTCGGTACATTTCTGGCTTGCACTTAAAAGGCTTTGCCTATTGGCCTCCCGAAAACTATTTGACACTGATCTAAAGTTCATTACTCAAATACTTTAATCCTATAATTAGATAAGTGTTCAGTTACTGGGTGAACAAGGCATTCACATATTGTTCAGCCAACTAGACGACCTTATTTTGGGTAAGCAAAATATCCTGAAGCCTATTCAGCATATTTTGCGTTTTTTATTATATATTTAGATTTAACTTGCTACGTAATTTTGTCTAGTCGATTATACAATAAAAAGCATTCTGTGTTCGACTGTTGATTGGTTAAATACAAATGAATTTTCTTTTCATGCACCAGAAAGTTTAGTATTTTTATTCTTAGTTTTTATGAAGCACACGATTTTGAAAATTTTAGAGCTAGCAATGAATTTAACCGGTAATGCATCTGGAGCCTCGTATGAGAAAATATGAAAGTAGGTACCAATATCTATCTTCCTTTGAGACTGCGTACTATTAGCAGTAGAATTATTCAAAGTGAGTCAAAACTTGGTACTAATTGATTGATATTTTGAAAACATAGAAGTTACAAACGTCCGCTGTATCGATTTCGTGTCCGTTCCTGACATTGTGGGAAAATCCTAGAACACCTCATCGACTTTACGTTTACGTCTGACTTTAATAATCACTAGTGAATTAGTGATCCTTATACTAGAAAAAGAACCATTCCAATCGCTTAGTAAAAACTGCTATTTTGGCTCTGTCGTACGGGTATTTGTCATGCTGGCGATTCATGTCACCTTAGCAAAGACTAGCTTTTGTGATCAGACAAATGGGTTTTATATAAATGCGCGCGAATGCTTCGTCCCCGTTAACCTGAATCGCTTACAGGTGTTACGTGACCAAGTCTGATTTTTATAACCACTAGCGAATTAGAGATCCAGTTAACCATCTATTCGAAACTCAGCTTATTAAGCACTCGAATTTTGTATTTATAGTAGGTATTTGCTGGCAGGATTGCTTCGACTACCTAAACAATCAATGACTTTAGCTTTTGTCATCAGAAAAGTGGACTTTTATAAGGTAAATGTGGACGCGCTCGTGTAATGTGAGTTATTCTCAGGTATAGCACTACCACGGCTGACTTTACTGAATACTCTGATTCTTACATTAGAGGAAAAACTATTTCAATTGACCGTTACATTCGAAGCTCAATGAGCACTGCTGTTTTGGCTCTTCAGTATGAATATCTTGCTGAATTTACAACACCTGAGCAATCAAAGACCAGCTTTTGTGATCAGACAAGTGGATTTTATACGGTTGCCCAGTCAATGTAGGTGGACACAACGTGCTCGTGTAACCACTCGCGTACTGGTATTACGCGACCACGACTGACTTTTATAAACGCTAGTGATCCTCAGTCTAGTGCGTAACCATCTTAACATAGGCGCTTCACTATAGTTTTTTTAGCACTACTTCTTTATGCCCACAGTCATCATAAAGCCTTTCGCTGTTTACTACTGGACATATGACTCTTTTTAATTGTGTAACACTAGCATTGTGAGTCAATAGAAGGGCTTGGCAGCCTTATACCACGCTGCCCAGGTGGATTAGTATAGGGTTCTATATCGAGTTTTCCGTCTCTTCCTAGAGATACATATTATTTCGTGTATTTTCCATAGGAAAAAAGAAAGAAAACTAATTTATTCTCTATATGTTCACAGAAACAGAAAGAAACATAAAAAAACATTAAAAACTAACTTAACATAAACAGAATCGGTTCCCAACTCAGAATATGCCATCTTGTGACACAAGATGGCGCTGGTATTATTTTGGGACCGTTATATAAATAAATAAATAATAAATAAAATAAATTTATTACGGACATACACAAAAATAATAATAATATATACATATATACATGCTGTACAATGTACGAGTAAAATAAGACACACACGGAATTGAATGTTTTAGTGACACTTTACAGAGTAGGTATGATAAAATTTGCCCAGTGACTGATCAATAGTTTCTGTCATATTTAATTTCATTACTGGTCACTTCATTCGCTTTTTCAAAAGTATAACCTTACATCTCACCTTCAATTTGTTTATAATTTACTACTCTTATTGTATCACTTGCTTGTAAAACTAAGTTGAAACAACATTCCAAGTTTTACAATCTGATTTTATTTATTCTTGAACTTCACCGTTGTTATATTTAACGATGCAAGCAGTTACATTTGTGTTTTGAATTACAAATTTAAATTGAATTAATTTAAGTAAACTTTGGTAAAATGTGAAATTTCTTCCAAATGCTTCTTTGTAAAAACTGTATTCACCTAGCTTTAAGTCGTCAAGTCGCTAAAACACATTATCTGTTTTCATAGTAGAAGTAGCTATTTTGTTCACAGCCAGAATGTTTGAATGAACAGCAAATCTAAGCACATACTGACAAAGTAAATAGTCGTGTTTCAAACAAAAATGTTTAAATGATGTCTTTTTATTTTAAGTATATAAAACATATCAAGCATCTGTACTAAAAATACTAACTAGGAAAGGTCCAACAATATTTTCAGCAAAAGTATTTTTCATATGCGTTACAATATAATATATTATCCGTGCACTTGTCGTAATTATACAACATTAAAGAAAAATTATACAATTAATTATTAGATAATATATAGGTATAAGAGTATACAACGTGCGTCACTTTAGCGGGTGCACGATCAGTGAGCATAGTTACGGCGTGTCCTATTGTCGTGAGCGCCCGAAGCATACGCATAGAAAACACATCTACGAAACACGCTTAATGCCCATAATCGTTTGTTTGTTTCAATGATCTGGGAATACAGGGAGTGCGGGGAAAACCGGATGCCTGTGATGCACTCACGTGATCATGAAATTGCCCAGCCAATTATCCTCCAAGATAATTACTGATTAGGAACGGAGCACTTGGTTCAGATTCTATGTGCATTTCATCAGATTATTGTGGTATTGTAAATATGTTCTGTAACATTTTTATAAACTGGCAAGCTGATTCAGTAGCTGGTCCAAGGAGGTTAGGTTTTATTACGATAACTGTTTATTTTACGTGAGGGAAAAATATTAGGGAATCATAATTCTAAGTTGCCTTGGGGATCAAAATAGATACGGTCTTAGTAGCGGTAGTTAATATTTTTTCTTACCTTCAGATATCAGCCGTTCACGGATCTCCCATGCAAATATCGTTGGGTTTTCTCTTTTGTACTGTTCTATCTTAGACACTACTGCCGGGGTCGCTACCTTGGGCTTGCTGCCACCGATCAATCCTGGCGGTCGGAGGGTACCTGAAACAACGCATACAACTTATCAAACTACGATCAATTTAAGGAACTGATGCTAAAATAACAAACCCAAGGAATTGTACAGAACTAACATAATAACATCAATCATATAATGTGCCAAGACCAGTTACCATTAAGTCAATTATTAAGGTGAATGAGGCCACAAATTATACCTATAATAATACATCGCTACCTACAATTCTGATGACAATGACAAATCCGGTTAGGTATAACATGTTAAGGCAAGAAACAGATTGAACGAACTGTCACCTGCTGCATGTTAAAGGAAATAAAAGAAAAGTCAAAATCAAATTAGAGGCTCAAATAAAAATACCAGTAATAGCGACACGGTACCGATTGATGCAATTTCATTGAGTGCTAAACGTGAGTAAACGCGGGTTACTTGTCGCTGATCAATTCCTGCGACGCAATACTTAGTCTCGCTTTTTGGCCCTTAACAGAACAGTAATAAACCTCAAAGTGAACCTAAAAACTGCACAACAACGTTTGTACCTTTGCATTTAAAAGGACAAAGGACGTGCGTCTATATAAAAAATTGATAATCGCGCACGGCGGTAAGAATAACAATGAATGCTTTAAATTAGTATTTATAATTACAGAATCATTGACATCGGCTAAATGAACGTCGTCCTTGCTACGAGACAGGAATTTTTAAGTATCGTTTATCCCTGCTTTCATTTTGTATCCTTAGTGTTTGTGGCAGTTAGGTGACAATACAGAGCAGATTTCATTTTAAAATTGAATAAAAATGTTCACTTAGGACAGTGTCAAAATTCGATAAAGAAATGAGACTATATTTACGAGAATTTTATGAGTGATGTTTATTCAGGCTGAATTCCAGCGGCCTGCTCCACTGAGAACTTATGGAGTGGCTTATGATCCGGAGTGTTGATAAAAACGAACGTATTCTTTGGTGCCTAAGTCAGTTAGATAATGGATGAGTGCGTGCATCGGGACAATTACGTAAAAACGACACAGCGGCATTCCGGCGGGCAGCGCGCGGCCGCGCAGCGTTTTTACACTCCCGACCGCTCCTCCATACCGATAACACGCTGAATTATTCAACACATTATTTATATTCACATTTTTGTCAACGCCATTCAAGATGAATTCATAAAGGTCTTTATGTCTTGATAAGACTAAAGCTTACCGACCGAAATGGTGAGGCTGGGCAAAAACTCGGTCTCGAATTTACACCAACTCCGCGATACATCGCCTTAATAGGTGAAATCAATTTTAATATTCAACCACATTATGACCTGAAGTAGCAATTGTGTGTTCGTGTGTGTAGCTATACATATGTATGTCGGTGCATATACATATTGACTATAGAGAACTCTTAAGTGTAGGTAATTAAGAAAAACGTGGCGTGCTATGAAACTGTAAAAGTGAACGCTACATTTAGTGTAATTATTACAACATAGATTTAGACCGTTGCGATAATATTCATAAGTGTATTAAAATGGTAATGGTAAATTAAAGCCCTTTAGTATGCGAAGTTGGAAAGTAATTTAGTTAGGTAGAAACTGGACAGTTTAAGCAAACATGTAAATAATCGAGCAAAGCTATATGCTTTCCATGCAACAGCGCTATTTCAAGGGGGTAATTCACAGATCTCTAAAGCTGGACTTAATATTCGTTGTAATGGTTTCTTTTAAGAAGAAATATTTTTCAATATTATAACCTCTGATATACAATTAAGGAATACAAATTTAGCTCTTTTAGTTTTAATTATTTTATATATTTAAATTAATTGTTTTATATTGCAATTATAGCAACACGATTAAGTTATATTTGAAGAAAATCAAATGTCGAATTCATATTCATTGTTAATTTTTTTTTATTAGTTTAAGAGTAAAGATGGGTTTTATTTCATTGTTAATGAGTTCTAAAATGACGAAATCTTTATAATAATTGTTCACTGACAATTTTGTTTGCAAATCAAAAAGGTTTATGGTACGTTAATAATAATATTCTACACACATCTCAAACTAAGCAGAGCTTGTACTATGCGTATTAGATAATGGATAAACATACATACTTTTACACTTTTTTTTTGTAAATACTTACACATTATATTACATTACATAGAAACACTCATCAGAAACACAAAGACAAACATCCATGTTCATGCACGCAAATGTTTGCAACATGAATAAATCTAATTTCTGATAAATTTTATAAATGTTTCGTAGATTATTGAGCAGACACAGCTTTAAAAATAAAGGATTTTTGATAAAATATACCTAATGGTCTGCACCTGCTTGACTGAAAGCTTTTGAACTTATTCTATGTTACCTATTTTCCTACTAAGCTCTAACTCAATATATTGACTCTATATTGTGCTCACAATCTTTAAAACCATTGCTAACCTTATAAAACACCCAACCATGGTAAGTACTTTTCTATCAAACATATTTAGCACTAGTATATTCGTTTATCTAAAATTACTCCCTGTTGGCCGATATCTCAGGGCATAATATGACAAAACAGTTCCATTTACACATTTTTAAGCACATCGCGATGAGAAAACCGTCTGAAATATATTATCCTGGCTTTATTATGTTTAATTTAAATATTATAATTTTCTTCTTCTTTCGCCTGCTTGCCTCACTTCGACTGGCATCCGACTTTCTGTTTAACGTTTAATAATTATTTTGAGCTTTCATCTTTCTATGTTTTCGCCATGTTTACCGTGATATCAAACGTTCAAAGCTGCAGATTTGGTTGAGGCATATCACTAACACTCGTCTGAATCCAAGCGTTTCCGGTCGTCATGTTTACCGTCACAGGCAGGTTCTTAAGATTATAACAAGATTGGGAGGTATAACTCACTCTCACAAATTTCGTAATATTAACTTTGATGAGTGGAATTTAAATTTGAAATATTATTTTATCCTTAAAGATAAACTTTAAAAAGTAAAAAAGTTTTAATTTCTTCGTACCTGAAATCTGAGGACATTACTTCAAAAATGAAAATCATCATCCTCTTAGCGTTATCCCAGTTTTCAATCTGGGGTCCGCTTCCTAGTCTAACCGGATTTGGCTGAATATTAGCTTTTCTACAGAGCGACTGCCTGCCTGACCTCTGCAACCCGAAGGGATAGCGATATTCCATGGTTTAGACTAGTGTCAGTTTATTTAGAAGGTACTGACGCCCTGTAACGACTGTCAAAGATCTTCATGACAACCGGGACCGAAGGCTTAACGTGCTCTCCGAGGCACGGGACAAGCGATAATTAACAATTCAATACGCACATAACTCCGAAAAGTCATTGGTGCACGCCGTGGATTCGAACCCGATACCCTCTGCATGGCAGTCTGTTGGTATCTCCACTAGGCTATCGCTGCCTTCAAAAATGAAAATATTTTTACTAAATAAAATCCTAAGAGCATAAATACATAGACTCAACACAACTATGTTCATTTAACGGCATTGTAAATACAAAATCGTTTTGTCTTCAGCGCTATTCATTGGTCGAAGCAGCCGACCGCACCGTCTAAGTTCGTAGTAAGTAGGTACAAGTGAAACAGCACCTTTCACTAAAGTTGGCTGTAACTATTGAAAACCATATTGCCGTCTCGGTATTACCCGATACTCAGTACACCAATAACAGTTCTGTATTGATTGATAGCTAAATTGCGGGCGGCCGGCACACTGATCATTTTGCGATAATTAAATCGGCCAGGCAATCGCATGACCGAGGCCAATTACTGGCGTTGCCTAGGCAGAGGCGAATCGTGTGAGGCACTGAAACTGTTGCTAAATGTGTGTTATTTGCGTGAAACTCATGCGCGCGCTCCCGGCGCGCACACACGATACACTCGCTGCAGTCGTTCCACTTCAACTAATGTTATGTACCAGCTTGTTTACAAGTATATAACTGTGTTCCAATATAATATTATATCTATTTTATTTATAAATATGATAGATACACAAAAAGAAAATCTAGTTTTTGTGCCTGACCTAAAATCACGCAGAAAATTATTACAGTACCAATATCTGTGCTTTCAGCATTCTTTTATTTGCTGATGGATTGTGTGAAGAACAAAAAAGAGCGAGAAGCATTCATCAGCGAATTCCGACTGAATGTACTCATTGTTGGACTGGTTCATACAATTTTGGCGGAGCCTAGGTCCGAGATCGCGAAGAAATTGTGCGACTTAGTGACATGCATTAATTCATGTTAATGACACCTCAACACTATTTTAATAGTTTAAGTACCTAATTTTAGTAAGTAATTAATTATGTATTATTAGGATAAGATACGATGGGGTTTTCGTATTCGCACGAATAACAACCCAAAAAAAAAGATTAAAAAAAAGCATTCTTTTACTTGATCTTTCAGATCAGATCTTTCTTAAAATGGCGAGTATTCACTGTTTTTGTTGTATGGGGCCTCCTAAGGCACTTTTTATAAATATCCCTAGTAAGACCATTGGTGCTACCTTCGATGACTCATACAATTGGATAACATTTTGCTTGTAATGTCACTATTTTGGCAAGGCTTACAATAGGGTCTTCAAACATGGGAGGAAAATTGTGTGAACCTCAAGTACTTGTTTTTAACTGTTATTTATAGCCATTACTGAAATATCGTAAGGTCTTCATGGTACTTATGGCTAAAATATTATACACAGGTATATTATAATCATCAAATTCTTTGTATCTTTCTAGGCAATTTTGTGTCTGTTGCTCCCTCGAAAATATAATTTAATTTAAGATTCTAGTACCGAATATATCTTCAACATGCAGTAGTTTCTACTTCAACGAGTAAAAAAGAAACACGCGTATGTAAATTCATAATTATATTATTTAGGAAGTTACAATAATAATATATATTTTTCATAGCTCTTGTGTAATATGATTATAGTAATTGGTAGACTAATCACGATAATTTACTTCCATCCGCTATGTATTCATACGTCGTAAACTTTCTAAAATGTGGATACGTTTATCTCCTAAATAACAGTTTTATGGAATGCGCTACAATTGAAATGAACGGAATTTCAACATTTTTCATATTAATGAAAAATGTTCTATTATTTGAAATGAAATAAATAAATGGAATTTAATTGATGTCACACTGGGTGTACCTAATAGTCAGTATAATACTTGGTGCTTCCTTTTCCACGTAGATATTCAATTAGATTTTTTAAATGTTTGTTTCATTTTAGCTATTCATATTCAAGAGAGTTTTAGAATTTTAATAAAATTAAAAACAGTTATTCAAAATTATTTTTTCGATTGTCTGTTATTTTAGATACCTACTCGCTTTACAGACATTTTCAACTGCAGAAAATTTTGAAATGTTATTATAAATTAAGACTTATCTATGATTACTTTGAATTTAAATAAAGTTTACGTTTTTCACAGAATGTAAATATAAGTCTTTAATTATGGTCATATCATTTTTTACACGGTTCATACGTGTGAAATGATACGCAATAAATTGTACCACGACACATCTTACATAGAAACGTCAAATTATTATATGGTAATGGATGCCTGAGTTAAAATCGACGCGAGAGAATTGTACATTTCGCACTCGCCTTAAATGCGAGAGAAACTACATAAACATCAACAATACACGAACAAGGTGTCGAATAATTCGTTCAAGTTTTTGTTGTGACCATTTAAAAGGACTTATGTTGCAAAACAAAGATGAACAATTAATCATCAGCGGCTCGGTTAAGGAAGTGGCACTCACAAAGGGCACAATACACACTCAAAACGTCTGTTAATAAATTCTCAAACAGAAGTCGTTTATGGCTGCTTTAAGTCATTACACGGTACCACCACAAAGATGTTTTTAAACGACACAGAATAGGTTTGGAGCTAGTTAATTAAATTTGTATTAAAAGTATTCAGAAGTGGCTCCTTATATCGGCTGGCGCTAAAGGTAACCGCGCCGTGGTATTGCAGTGTCATGCAGTTAATAGATCAAAATCTCCTCGTCGAAGTGGGCCTGGATGGCCTGATTTATTGAACATAATGCAACGCGTGTTAACGACGCCTTGATTTGGTGATTGATCGACTTTTTTGTACGAACTTGAACCATTCGCGCCTGCTCCTTCGGAAGCAATTAGATAATAATTTTAAAGTCTATTGAAATTAAATTCTTGGAGTGCAATTAATATTGTATTGGACATAGAAAATAATTATAAATTAGATAAATAATAATCAATTGCTTATATTTTAGCGTACCATTTTTGTTTAGTTAGTGCATTTTGTTTTCTAGGGATCATTTTTATATATACAGTTCACAAAAAAAATATATTATAAGGGCTTTTGCCTACAACATGTTTTTATGCAGGTACCACATGAATGCCACGCCGAAGTAAAAACGTCAAAGGACCATTGGACGGTTTATAACATGTTTCACTTGCACCAAACAGCCGCCAAAAACCACGGCTAGGTGCGACTCACGCGTTCTTTTTGACGTGCATTATAAATATTGATGACAAGTAATTAAAACGTATTTGTCTTAATTTTAAAACTAAATCAGCGTTCATCAGACATCCCTTCCAAGACAATAATGACAAAAACCATGAACACTAAGACACGACGGCACGGTTTAATTACGGCTGCGGCGCTACGCAGTAGCTAAAGTAAGTCCACGAACAGACTTCCATAGTACTCCATACCCATTGGTCGATGCGTGCGACAGACAACAGCCCTAACACTACTTTTTAAATATTGTTACTTTTCCATCGAAACCGTACATGATATACAACGCCATTGAATAGTGGGCGGCGACGAGCAGTTTATAAAACTGACACTTTAAAAAAGGATTTCTTTTTCCATAACATTTTAATGTCCACTTAACCTGACATGTCACGGCATTAGACGGCTACTATTATAGCCTAATACATTCACAGCAACGGCTAAAAAGTCAATAATGTCACCCACTACATCATTACCGGAACGTAATTGATAGATCTATATGAAACTACTAAAATAACATTCCATTGACAACGACGTCTACATTAAAAATTCAAATTATCCTAAGAGAATTGGAGCGGAAAAAGAAAAAGCATGTTTTCTGAAGCAAGAATGTCAACTGGGATAATTCAATTTTGATTATAGGACCAAAGCTTAAATACGGCTTCATTACCGGCCTCGGCGATCCGCGGACAATCATCTTGAGTAGGTATCATTAGCTACCAAACAATTTTACGTACAACGAAATAAAATGACCGGTTTAATATGAAATTACTCACTCTGTGATTTCGTATGGTTCTTTAGCTTCATAAATAATTCGTAGCGAGCGTATACAGAAATGATTTACTTAAAAATAGAAAAACAAATAAAAATCCGGAAATGTGTTTAAATCCATCGGGTGGAGACAAGTATTGACAACTTTTCATAGTTAATGACACATTTGGAGAATGTTTTATTTTTTCATGACATTATAATATGCTCAACTCAATCTGTGAGAGGCAAACTAGACAGAGTAAGGGCAATTTATTCGTCACTGTACTGGCATCGCAACCGACAATTTAATACTCAAACTCGGCCATGGAGTGTTATTTATGCGTGCCCATTTCCATGCCGTCAGGTTAGAAATTGTTTAGGCTAGATAATAAGTTTTAAGCTAAGGCTATGTACTACGCTAAATACTTAAGTGGTTGGACATGACGGCCCTGGGCGGCTTGTAGCTGGGCTTCCGTGGGAACCCAACACGTGACGTTATGAAATCACCAGCGGCGAAAATTGATTGACACTACATCTCTCGGTTCTCATAATATACGTACGAGTACCACTATTTGTGGGGCTGGCACTTGTAGTGTTAAGCGCTATTTGTAGGTATGTACTTTTGACTTTAATAGTGTTAGCTTCGAAATTTTTGCTGTTTTAGAACTGCGATTATTGAGTGAATATTAGAACAGACGAAATGGTACGGACATCTTTTAGTCTCGTGACAACAAGGGACCATTTTGTAAAATACCGGTACCTTTTATGGGCTGAAATTTAACTGCGACATTTACGTCCACACTTGTAATTCGTTACACTGAACAATATTGTTACAGAATCTGGCAACTATTAAATATTCTAACTGGACGCAACTTTAACTCTTTGTCAATTCTTTGTCGAATCAAAAATTTCACTTTGATTTCAGATTTGATGTGTGTGAGTTAATACCTAAGTTGCAAGTTAATTATATTATTTTAATTTAACCAGAAATACAGCAAGTTAAAATAAGACCTACCAGACCCTTTGATTGAACTTGTTTTGAGACACTACATTTAATAAATCTATAATGTAACCTGAGTATCAAACCCACGAAATTATTATTTCTAAGCCAACATTCTATAATAACAAATATAACGCCTCAAACCATTAATGTTACTTTGCGTGTTATTAAATCAATTTCTTACTCTGTACCGAGAAACGTTTAAAACTGAATGAATTACAAAAACCTGCACATTTGGTAAGAAATATGAATGTTCAAACGGCGTAAAATAATACAGTGCGCGTTGTAAACGGTTGAGTGCTTTTAGAATCGCCCGTTCACGAGTCCTGAGCAAACACAAAGTGTTGTGTATCCTAATTACGTACTAGTTACAGAACTAATTCAACAAATTATCTGCGTACTACCAAGTGTTTGCAATGTCACAGCCGACTCACGCTTCGCTTCAAACCTACCTTGCTATTATAATCGACAATTATCTCTATCCGCAATTGTTTCTTTAATCAACGAATGCAATAATTACTATGAACAGTTGACAAGCTTCGGGCCAATAATACCATGCATCCTGTTTTTTATGCGTACAAAATATGAATGTTGATCGCGACTGCGATTATTGCCGGTGTAAAATCTTGTAGCAGAGATATTGAAAGGCAGCTGTGATAATTGTAAAGGAAACAGTCAAATAAAGGGTTGTCGATTTGAAAAATCGTCGATGATAAGATAGCGGAGTTCTCACATCGGAGATTGTGATTGTGTTGGGAGCGAATGCTCGCGGCAAGCGGCGCGGCGCGGGAGTGGTGAAGTGGGCGCACCGGTGGCTTATAATTAACACGCTGCAAGTTTTATGAATCGATTAGAATCTAAGCTTTCGTCAATAGCAGCTTTCGTCGCGTCCGACTTAACCGATGCTTTATCCTTATCGATGATTAATTGCGATTGAGATTTTTGCTTTAACCGTGTTATTAGATGCGAGTTAAACACGGACCGCGTCGATCGTGTTACAATTGCTGACTTGTCATTGGTTAATCCGATATCATTTATAGTGGTAATAACGGGTTGTGTACAAGCCGCGAGACCTTTTTATCGAGTACTTTTCGATGTGATACTACTTCTTAAGATAGGATTTACTTAACACACAATATTTTCTGAATAGTAAGAGTAAAAATTTATGCCGAAATATGTCTTTACAGTTCTTGTATTTAAGTAGTAATCGTTTCACTATATTTTTTTATTGTTCGAAATCAGGAAATGTTCACTTATTTATTTAATTACCTAGCACTGATACCGCAAACTACGAGTAAATCCCCCGTTTACACATAGAGCTGCAAGTCGCAACACGCATTGATCATTTTAAGCGGCCGGTTGAAGTAATTATCGCAAATAACTTAGTTGCGACCAATAAGCCCCCGAGCCATTGCTGTAAAGACCGATTGTATAAATCAATACAACACTGAAGAGCGCCGACGAAAGGTACTATAAATAATACATGCGTACTCTAATTATAGTGGAACGGATACCCAGTAGGCATAAGTTAGCTTTATCAATTATATTACATCGAGCATATTCAACTTTTCTATCAAAAATATAAATGATATCAACTCTATTACAATAGTCATAAAGATCATAATATCAGTGCTATCAGTAGTAAGGAACAATAACGCAAGAAATAAGTGTGCCCTCTAACTGTATGCCAGGACTATTTAGGTTGTTCGGTCAACTGAATCGATGAGAACGTGTAACTGACGTTTGATACTTTTTTGTCAACGTACAGGAATTAGTCAGATCGAAAATTCTTTTCATGGGTTATATTATTCAATGATTGATGGATAAATAATAAGTTTCTTATAGATTATGCTGTAAAATCTGTGTACCTAATAAGCAAAAGATATTGTTTATCTGGGTACCACTCTGTGTTTTGACCAAATGGTAAAATTTTATGTATGATTATCTGCGTATCCTTGATACAGCTACTCCAATACTGATGAAACAAAACCATGTCCGTGAGTAGCGGTTACCGTTCGCCACCAGGCGGACTTCTGCCTGGTCCCTTAGGCAATAAAATAACACGAATTCAACTGTAATAAAAACACCATACCTTTCAATAAAGTCCAAATTATATAAAATTGCCACAATACTTCAGGGAAAAGTAAATTTAAAAAAATGTATGAACCAAATTGGCATTGGTGTCAGGATAACCTAGTCATAATTATAGTTAGAAGGCTCAATGTCCCACGATACCTCAATCAGTCGACTTATTGCAGGCATATGTCTGTATCGTACACTGTAACTATCAAATATTCATAGGTAATCGCTACGACAACAGAGTTATCGAGAAAGTAATTTCACTTAATGCTACACGACGCTCTTTGATGTACAAGTGTAACCGTGTTTAAATTACCTGTACTACAATTTATAGGTTATTTTGAGTTTTAACTGCGTGTTTTGAAAGGGCAGTGTAGATTTCTTTTATAAAAAAAAAAACGTTTTGTTCACCGCTGTTTTTATTATTTTGTTTGTAAAGCGTGCGATGTGCAATCAATAGATCTTCAGGAAGGAAAATCTTAGCCACAAATACGAAGTGTCGAAATGTGCCGCGTTTGTGGAAATTACTTGGTAAGGATGTTAAGGTACGTATCTCACTCAGTTCTTGGGTAAGACCACTGGAGGCTAAAGATCTATTACCCAATTGATCTTTCTATTTGCCAACGGGAGTGAGTGAGATGAAAAAGGAGGTTTGCCTAGAGTTGGAAAAGCGCAATTGACGTCTAGCTAGTGGTTATCCGACTAAATATCTGGTAGGTCGTAGCATAGTACAAACAGAATAGTAGGATAGCTTCATACAAATCGGCCGCCGCCGCCGCCGCGCTGGTGTGAATGTATGCGTGAGTCGCCGGGGCGGCGCGGCGGCGTGTACGCACGCACTTTTCACGCACACAATCTCACGAGCGCGGAACGCTCGGCGCGGATTCAGTACGGGATGCGCCGCGCGTCTGATCGCGCGCGTGCATGTAGGTACTGTACTGCTCGCCCGCGACCATTGTTTATGTACATTCAGTTTTGTAATAAACGTTATTAATATTATACAATGTGTTAAACGACAGTAAATTAAACTCGTTACATTTTTCTCGCTATAAAGGGCATTTAGATAGTTATATAACGCTTAGCTAGTCAGCAGGTATTTGAAAAAAAATATATGCAAACTTAAATTCTGTAGTATTCAGCGCAATCACTTAAAAAAACGGCGAAATAGCGCGCGCCGACAAAGCCGGCGGCGCCGCGGTGTAAACACGTGACAACCCGTGCGTCATCGCAAGAGTAGGCAATTAACTCGCCGAGCGGCCTTAGCTAGCTTACTATTCTGTTTTTACTATGGTCGTAGCTTCTTTGCCACCTATATTTTATCTAAAAACTACCGTTAATGATATATCGTTATATAAGCATACCTATAGTAGCTATACCCAATATAGGTTGGTACGCTTAATTCGAAGGTAAAATTGTGAGCAGCTAAGTCTCTATCAAAACCAATGTTATAATTAAGTTACCAATTTGCACTTTCAACTCAAGCAAACGTTTACCATTGCTTGAACGGGCTATTATTTTTAGGGAATCTTGAACGAATCCGATTCTATTTCGCCAAGTGCCAGCACATAGGAGCGGCAAAATGTCGTGTGAAGACGAATATGGCAGGTTTGATTGCGGTACAAAAACACTGAGCCAACGATAATTGTTGCAAGTCTGGGTGGTCTGTGCTCTCATTATTTTAATACTTGTGGGGTTACATCACGATTTATCAGCATTGTTAACGAGAACAAGTATAAAAACTTGTGGCTGAGATTAGACATGATTGAATGGGCAAAATGAGTTTTCCTCGTCCAAATGGGATTTTGGCAAAACTTGATCATTGGCGTGCATTCTCAGACCCAATAGTATCCCTGCTGTCTATACGTTTGATTCAATGAAATCACATCAAAATAGCTGCTTCATTCTTATAGTATCGATTCAATGTAGAATCAAACAATATATATTTTTTTATAATAAGTAACAAGCTAACTATAATAAATATTATAAAAGTTCTACAACTTACAACAGTGAACTAAATCAACAACAAAAATAAGTTTCTATAAATGTAAGTAAGCTTTTGGAGATTTCCGGCGACTGGGACCACGGTCCAAGTTCAGAGCGGTCCAAGTCACCAGAAACCCTTTGCTGTGAAGAAACTATATCTAGCTAACTGCTTACCAAGCAACTTGGTTACAGCACCTTGCTGTGACAGCACGTGGTGCGCGATGTCGTAGTGGCGCAGGCCGAAGCGGGAGAGCTCCAGTAGCCTCTGTTGCGACAGCAGGGACGAGAGGGGGTGGGAGGCTGCGCCGGGGTAGAGGGGGGTGCCTGAGCCACCGCCCGCGCCGCCGCCTGATGACGACGGCGATACAGGTACTGGAAGAAAGGCATTTTGAATGTTAATAGAACTTCTATATAAAAATAACAATACTTTATTGACAAATTACAATGCCCTGGGTAGAAATCCAACTCACTAGCTTAGGCCCAGAGTCACTAGCCACTAGACCAAAAAGCTGATTAAAGGTATTTTGGTTATTAATATAAGCCCAGTATTAACACTCATACATACTACATACATAGACTCACGCCTGTTGCCCGGAGGGGTAGGCAGAGACTACAGAACGTCATTTGCAACGATCCCGACATAGATATGTATCTCTCTTGCTTCATTCACTCCATCAAATTCCTCATGCATGCTCTTCTGTTCAGGGTACTTCTAACCTGTCCTAGATAGTAATAGCTGCTCTGCCCTTTATCTAAGGATTTCACTTACATTTTAACTCGATACTCGATTATTTATGAATTATGTAATGTTTAGAAAAGGTTGAATAGCGAGCGAATTACTAAGCAAAGACTTATTGCCGAGTGTTATTAATGTGATTTCTACTTGGAGCAAAATAAGGATGTTCACATAGATCTTTATTTTTTTTATGTTGCATTATATTATCCGAAAACCTAAAGGCTTTATGCGTAAATTAATTTCATCATACAGCCTTTATTATATTCCAATTTAATCAAATTAATTAACGTTATGATTATGATAAAGCATAGTCTTCATGATTAGTTGCTACAAAGTTTTTAAAATAAAGTTTATCAAATTTTATTGACTCCAAACACCGCTGCAAAACGTCATACCCCAAGAACTTAGTTGTCAATTAGCTGTCAAAATATAGAAATTATCTACTGTGTGCGATGCTTGTTTCCGATTTGTTTCACGGTTAGTGACATAAATCTATCAAATTCTTGACAGCTGTCAGTTCACTGCGAAAAAATCACTTTATTCAATACTGTCTTTTCCTTCCACTTAAAATTAGTAATGTTCCATACACTTTTTTATGCTATGTAAAACTCTAACTACAAAGTATTAGTAGTAAACAAAATGTGTCAGCATCTGGGATTGCTCTGTTGATTTATAGAATCGTCATTAAGTTGAGGTATGTACGTAAATTTCTTAAATTGACTTGGTCAGCATAAATATTACTTTAAAAATCGTATGAGTTTACGCCTAACAGGGTTTTCTTTACAGATACCCTAGCACTAAGACACCAAAGATCACAGTATCAAATTAAATTATTAATAATTCATGTCAATAGATAGAATACACTGGTGAAAAATTGCGAGGGGATGGGCAAGTGCGAGTCGGACTCGCGCACGAAGGGTTCCGTACCATCATCTATAAAAGAAAATCACGTTCGTTGTATGTATACTTAAATGCTTTTTAAGTTTCTACCTGTTTATTAAGATCGAGTAACAAATTGCTTAAAAATTACGTTTGTGGTATGGGAGCCCCCATTTATTATTTACTTTTTTTTAATTATTTATTTTGAAAGGTAATATACAATTACATATTCTGTGAAAATTTAAAGCGTCTACCCGTTACAGTTAGTAATTTTGAGTTTGAAAAAATACGAAAAAAAACACGTTTTTTGTATGGGACCCCCCTTAATATTTTCATTTTTTTTATTTTTAGTATTTGTTGTTATAGCGGCAACCGAAATACATAATTTGTGAAAATTTCAGCTTTCTAGCTATCACGGTTTATGAGATACAGCCTGGTGACAGACAGACAGACGGACAGACAGACAGCGGAGGCTTAGTAATAGGGTCCCGTTTTTTACCTTTTAGGTTCGGAACCCTAAAAAGATAATACCTACATACCATAGACACAAGTCTTTTTTTCTTAATCGAATGCTATGCTCCCATTCAGTAATTATTTACAGCATAAGACAAGTATGCTGTGACGGCATGTTGCGTTTAAACTATTAATAATACATTTTACGTAAAAGGATAGACATTAAACACATAAATCTTGTATCGGACCCAGTGCTCAGATGAATATTCATTAATACATTAATGACCAGGTATCTATGGTAAGATTGAAATGTTCGACCTCTATGGTTACATTAGTTTGATTGTTAAGCTGGCTGAATGCATAATTTCTATTATCAATATTTATAATTATATAGGTATGTGAAAACATAAGGAAAACACAATGATGTTACACAAAAAGAAGTAGATATGTTACCTACGTAGTAATCAATCCGTAGAAACGGTACACTAACACACACATCGATAACTCTATATCTTATTTTAATTTCGGTTGACAAGATGTGTCAGTTTCACTTTGACGCCGGCTCGCGACGTCACACATACCTACATATATTATTATGTCAGACTTGCCAACTGGCTTATGTTTAGCGTCCTGCTTTTCGTACGCCTATAACGTATCTACTTCTTTTTATGTAACATCATTGGGAAAACATATCTTAAAGTACAAGTAGATACATAGCTTGATTTGAATGACGTGATTTATATTAATACACAAACATGCAGTCGTAACTGGCATATCCATATTTTTTAAGTATAATATATACTTTGAAAATAATATTGGCGTGTTCAATAGGTTAGTATATTAAAATGTGAATAACAGGCGTGAAAACTAAGAAGGGCTACATTTAGCAGAGTTTAGTCAGAATCTTCCGTTTGCAAAGCTGCCAAAAAAATATGACAAAATACGTGCAAAAGTGTGAAGGCAGGCGCGCACTGACGTTGCGGCATGGCACGGCATGCTAAAGGATTTTATTACTAATCAAGTTTTTTTTTATTCTTATTTCAATGAGTTTAGAATTCATATTAGGTACTTTATTTCAATACAATGGTACCGGGGCCCGCCGTGGCATACTGCGGGACGCCGTGGCAAGTCGTGACATACCGCGGGACGTCGCGGCATACTGCGGGACGCCGCGGTATGCCACGGCGTCTTGCAGTATGCCACGATGTAATCAGTAGGTAAATAAATTACTGAATTCACCGTTAGTAAATCTTGTTCTCCATAAATAATGTACCCAGAATTGTTTTTCTCTTCGACGTATTAGTTTGTATTTGTCGTTCATCTTCAGCAAGAAGTGCTATTGATACTAAATTCCAGTCCATTGGACGCCTCGGTATGACGTGGCATGCCGCGGCACGTCGAGGCATGCCGCGTCATGCCGAAGCGTCCATCGGGCTACGGAAACATGCCGTGCCACGCCGTGCCGCGCCGTGCCATGCCGTGCCGTCAGTCGGCGCTGGCCTTAACTCTTAAGAGCTGGTGTTTTCCAGAACCTTGAAACTTATATAATTTTGAAACTTATATATCAAACAGAGATAGGTAAGTTGCCCAACGAGTCCCGGTTTTGGTAGTCTATGTCCCCTTCCCCTTTACAAGGAATGGGACTTGGTGAGGAAGAGCCACGTAATGGATCATAGAGTCAGACTCCTAGTCTTCTCAGAGATAGATGTTCCGTGTGGTCTTGTACGCCTCAGTATTTCTCGACGAAGACAGGGTGCAGGATAGGAGCCTCCTCGTGGCGTACCCCGGAAGCAGCTAGTCACGGTAACGCAGTGGCTAGGCTGACCAATCCTATCAACACAATGGTTCCAAACACTCATACCAAACGGCACTTTACAGTGCCACCCCTCACAAAGCCAGCCCTGAATGTCATATCCATCAACATTGAAGGTTTTTCCGAGAGTAAGTCCACCCTACTCGCAGAGCTTGGCCAAGCGAGAAACTGCGACATACTATGTGTTCAAGAAACACATCGAGGTAACAAACATCAACGTCCATAAATACACGGATGGAGTCTAACGGCCGAGATACCACATCAAAAACATGGCAGTGCTGTTTTCACCAGGAGCAGCCTAAAGGTAAAGTCAGTATCCTGTAGAAGTCAAAATTCCATCGAAATCATCACAATAGACATTGGGTCATGCACAGTCACATCAATTTATAAACCACCAAACTAACGATTCCAGTTCCATAAACCTGATAATTTCGACAACATATAAGTATACATATCGTCACGCCTTTTATCCCCGAAGGGGTAGGCAGAGGTGTATTTCTACACCCACTTTTCGCCAGATATACTTTAGTCCCACGTAATAAGGGGCGAGCCTATTGCCGTACCGGGCACATTTCCAGACTCCGTGCTGCTACTGAGAAAAACCCAATAACACTGCCCGACCCAGGAATCGAACCCGGGACCTCCCGATCCCACGCGCACATTTATGCCGCGAGACCAACGAGGCAGTCGTATAGGGTTTGATGTCGAGTTTTCCGTCTCTACGCAAAGATGGTATTTGCATCGTGTTATCCCTTAGTCGCCTCTTACGACACCCACGGGAAGATAGGGGGTGGTGACACTTGTATTCTATGCCGTCAACCACACGGCATTCATTTCGACAACTATAAAGTAAAAATAGTCGTAGGTGATTTTAACAGTCATAGCCTCTCCTGGGGCTATAAAGAAACTAATCCTGACGGCGCTGCAGTTGAAGATTGGGCCGACTCTATGGATCTGGTCTTACTTCATGATCCTAAACTGCCTTCTTCTTTTAACAGCCCTAGGTGGAGAAAGGGCTACAACCCAGACCTCATTTTCATTAGCTCAAACATTGCATCATTATGCTATAAATCAGTCGGTACTTCGATTTCCAATACACAGCATAGACCAATTGAATGTCAGATCCAAGCCGCAGTTACACCTTTGCA
This sequence comes from Euclidia mi, assembly GCA_944739405.2. Taxonomy (NCBI): domain Eukaryota; kingdom Metazoa; phylum Arthropoda; class Insecta; order Lepidoptera; family Erebidae; genus Euclidia; species Euclidia mi. The sequence goes on from OX123185.2 coordinate 61,728,014, forward strand.
GGTACCGTTCAGGCGCCGATTCAATTTTTCTAAGGCGAAATGGGTTCTTTTTACAAAGTACTTGGATACAGCATTAAATGATTTAGAACCAGTGCCCAGTAATTATAGTTGATTGAATCAGGCGTTACTTGGCGGAACTCCATTGTAACCATTAGGTTACAATGGAGTTCCATTAGAAAGAAAGAAAAGAAAGAAAGAAAAGAGGAACCCACCACGCACCCTCGGATTGACCACCCCAACTATTGCAATAGAAAAAGGGTGACAATACCGAACTCCTCTAAAAGGATAAGGGATATAGGAATGGTATGGGTTCCAGGAAGATACCTGACTTGCAGTATCCCGCTGTATGCGCCGACTATTCTTCGACACGTGTTTCGCCTCTGCACGAGGCATCCTCAGGAGCGATGGGCAACGACTAAGGCTCAGTAATTATGATGAATTTGTAAAGAACGTCAAACTAGCAGCGAGAAAAAGTATCCCCAGAGGTTGCCGTACCATATACGTTCCTGGTCTAAGCAAAGATTGTGCTCAATATCTGACCAACTATTAACGAGCATACTTAGCAGACCCTTTCTCCGAGGAAACTCTATCTATGGGCAAAGAATTGATGCTTATGGTTAGCAAAAGCCGAAACGAACGATGGGTGTCTATGGTTTCCAGCATAAATATGACACATAATACAAAAAAGCTTGGAGTACAATTAACAAACTTACTGGTAGTCCACCTCCGGCCATAAATCAGGGTCAAGTGTCTGTAAACCAGGTAGCCCACCAGCTTTAGCTTAACAGTAAACCACCCAAACGTCTCCGTAATATCGAGAAAGCAATAGATCTGACCAACACCTCTAATGAAATTAGCAAGCCATTTACGCTTGCCGAGATAATTCCGGCGATAACAGCTCTAAAAAATGGGAAAGCTGCAGGAGCGGACGAACTCATGGTGGAACAGATAAAGCATTTCGGACCTGTGGCAACCTCATGGCTTCTGAAATGTTTTAATAACTGCCTGGAAACTAAAAAGATCCCAAAAATATGGAGAAAAGCCAAAGTGGTGGCCCTCATTAAACCAGGCAAAGATCCTGACGATCCAAAAAGTTACAGGCCAATTTCCTTACTGTGCCACCTATACAAACGCCTTGAGAGGCTCCTACTTAACCGTCTAACACCTATAATTGAGCCCTTATTAATTCAGGAGTAAGCTGGTTTTAGACCCGGTAAGTCTTGCTGTGGTCAGGTCCTCAAACTCACGCAACATATTGAGGATGGGTTTGAGAGAAAACTTATCACGGGAATGGTACTTGTCAATCTTACTGCTGCGTACGACACCGTGAACATTAAAGGCTTCTTGGCAAGGTTGGTGAAATGACGGGTGATGTCGACTGTCCAGATTTTGGGGGAACTACTTCGTAGCCATCGTTTTCAGGTCGTCGTTTACTTACACGACGACAAAAGTAGATGGCGCCGTTTTAAGAATGGTCTTCCCCAGGGCAGCGTTCTTGCGCATACCCTGTTCAATATCTACACTAATGATCAGCCTTCTAGCCCTTTTACAGAAAAAAATCATGAGGCTTTCATTTCAGGAGGCTGAAAATAACCTAACGGCGGCTCTTAATACATTAACAGCATATTATAATGATAACTGCCTACGACCCAACCCGACGAAAACACAGTCATCTGTTTTTCATTTGTGAAACCATCATGCAAACCGGGCCTTTAACATCAAATGGCAAGGAGTGACTATCGAGCACTGTTCTTATCCAAAGTATCTTGGAGTAACTTTAGACCGATCACTCACTTTTAAATCGCACTGCCAAAAAACGAAGATGAAAGTAGGAACCCGCCATAATCTACTACGCCGTTTGACCTCTACACAGTGGGTGCTTCTCCAGATGTCCTCCGCACTACGGGAATTGCTCTTTGTTTCTCCTCGGGTGAATATACTTGCCCTGTATGGCATCGTTCTTCACATGCCAACCAGGTTAACGTGGCCTTAAATGAAACCTGTCGCATAGTAACTGGATGCCTCAAACCTACACCACTAAATATGGTTTATCCGCTGGCAGGGGCAGCACTACCTGAAGTGAGGTGGAGTGAGGTGAACCCTCCTTAGAACGAATTTCTTAGCACCACGGGAGAGCCTACCACCAAGACACACCCTGCCGTGGCCGATCTGGAAATCGCTAAACAAACTGCTCACACAAGTTGGCTGCTGCTGTCTTTTAACTGGGATGATTTATACAAAACCATTTTCTTTTTAAGAATTTTAATAAGCTAAAAGCAAGATATATATTTTTTTTATAGGCTCACGCCTGTATCCCCGAAGGGGTAGGCAGAGGTGCAGTATTACACCCACATTGCACCATGAATTTTTAGGTCCCACGTAATAGGGGGCGAGCCTATTGCCGTACCGGGCACATTACCAGACTCCGTGCTGCTACTGAGAATTTCCTAACGGAAAAACTCAATAACTCTTTGCCCGACCCAGGAATCGAATCCGAGACCTCCCAATCCCACGCGCACATTTATGTCGCGGGACCAACGAGGCAGTCCAAAATGAAATGACCAGACTAATAACATCAAATTAATATTATTCTAGTTGATTTTACTCGGATTATAATTTCTACCTATATCATATTTCAACTAATAATATTCTGTAACTAGTGACACAACTATGTTGTGATGAATTTAATTTACATAATTGGACATCGACTTCAGACACAAATGAATTGTGCGCCATTTTTATTTGTGTTTGGTTATTTATTCGTCTAAGTGCCTGTCTGACCACATCTGATACCTAAAAGTAGAAATTATAATCCTGGTTTGATGTTATCAGTCTGGTCATTTAATTTTGAATCTATGGCCGAATGGTGAAACTCCGCAAAAATATTTATAAATTATATAAAGTTATGCCAAAATAGAATTGAATCATCACCTTTCCAGTTACAACCTATAACGTTTGCCTTTATTTCGAGGTACGCTTTCTAAAGATGCCCAAGTAGATGATGACCTATATAACCTAAAAATGCCTAGGCCCCACAAGTGAAGTTCAGAAGTACTTGACACTTAGGTATTGCGATGATATGTAAATAGAAAACATCAAACTTATTTATTCGGTTTCTCCACATTTTACCTAAATTACAAGGGAGCAATGCTGAGCAGTGGTACAGTTTATAATAGGGCTCATGTTGATGCCGGTGAAGGTAAAGAATCATTAAACTGACTTATTTAATTGAACTTTTAACTACTTCCTTACTAACTTTTTACTTGACTGGAATAGTTAACTGTAGTACCTATCAAAAAATAATTGTCAATTAACAATCAGTAATCGTAAATCATGCTGGGCCTCAGGTCCATTGTAATTATCACCAATTTATAACACACTTCAGAAATGATCTCATCGTACCAATAATATATTTGCATTTTCGACTCCACCTTAGAATTCAGAATTTGAATTTATTCTACAGGGAACTCTTATAAAAGATAGATTTTTTAAAATCACAAATTTAAAACACAGTTTAACCGTTGACCCCTTAATCAGTAATAAGGGTTCAAACGGGTACACTTACGATTTTCATATCCGTAGAAGCTGCTTCAGTTGCAGAAATTGTTGTATTATTAGTTTATAAAACAGAAAACTGATACATGTTCAATATGCTCATACAGGAACCCTATCCCGTTATTTTTTATTTATTTTTATTTATAGCCTCACGCCTGTATCCCCGAAGGGGTAGGCAGAGGCGTAATATTACACCCACATTTCGCCATGAACTTTTAGTTCCATTAGAGGCGAGCCTATTGCCGTTACCGGGCACATCACCAGACTCCGTGCTGCTACAGAGAATTCAGAAAACCCAGTAACACTTTTGCCCGACCCGGGAATCGAACCCGGCACCATCAGCAGTCACATACGCTATCCACTGTACCATGGAGGCAGTCCCGTTATTTATGACACAGGTAAACCTACAACAAATATGTATGTTGATTGCACCATTCATAAAGTTACCTGTTTACCATATAAACAGCTTAAGCCGTTGATACGCTCATCAGCTCATCACACAATCCGCAATTAACAAAACGAGATTACTTTTACATGCATCGCGAATCACAAAATACAAAGAGCTGTTAACTTGTTAAATCGTATACGTTTGATAATTGTTTTGATAATGTACCTAAGTTAATTCTCAGTAAGTTTCACCCGATTCAAATCATTTCGTAGAAGTACAACAGTGCACTTGTCCGAATAACGTCATCACATTTTTGTTGATACAACTGTTCTGGAACTAAATAAGTGCCCTGCATAAAATGCGACCTACAAGTAATATACTAACACACCCCATATCTACAATCGAGCAGGAATAAAAACTTCTATTAACGAAGCGCAAATATGATGGATAAATACTTCAGCTACAGCTTTGTCTTTAGAATAACTATATGAAGAGTGTGGTTGAATAAAGTCCTTAGTAGAGTTTGTGTGTATGTTCACAATTTGTACAAATCTCGAACGATTTTACTATCGAAGTGAAAGCTATTAAAATGTACCTTCAGCGTTCACTGAAAAATACTTCAATAAATCTTGCATTTATTTTAGGCAAAGGTCTTATAAGCCAAATACAAGTAAAGGCAAATATACAGTAACACACAACAATTTCGGATAATAATGCTATTTAGAATACTAAAGTAATTCTAGATCCTTACCGATCACATTGTTATCAAATAAACACTTCAACTAAAGATCAGTTCCACCAAATATGTTACATCGTAAGATACAAAACTTACGCTTTATCTCTCACAGAAACAGTCAATAAAATACAAAATGTTCCGTGAATGTATGTTCGCGCGTTTTTTAATAATATGTGAACGACAAATAAACACACTCAACAATATTACTTCAATAACACTTCGCTTATAAGTATTTCTTGGATCAAGTCATTCGATATTCGAACAAACTGTATATTATCAACTTTTTACGGTCGTCGAATAAATAATCGAAATCATATGCTAATCAAAAGATGAATCAATTAAACTATTAGGCTGTTTTACGATTCATATAAAGCCTGTTACTAAAATATGACAGAATTGAGTCATCAAAACAAATAACTGGAGTCGTTTTCATCGTCTCTGTTGATGTCATAGTCGTTTTAAGTGTGTGAGTGTTGGGAACGCCGCGGGCAAAACATTTAGTAATCCACGTTAGGGCCGGTGACTCCGAGCGAGTTTATTATCTCCCTGTGTCATTTACTCATTATAATGCCGTGCACAAGGCTTCGACAACTGCCTTATTACTAGATAGAGTATTCTTAACTACAGAGCCGCCTGTTACGAACTGCGCCTCAATGCAAAACGCAACAGAAAAACTATTCACATAATTCCCGCAGGCCTGTTATCAGAACACTCGTAAACCCTTCCTCACATTTCAAATAAGAAGGTGTAAATCTAGCAATAAAATAAATAACTATTTAATAAGATTAAGAAACACAATTTAAAAAATCAGACAGAACGATGTAAAAATAAAATTTTATAGGCAGACAAACTGGATCCGTCGATGGCATAAATACAAAATTAAAATGTCTCCAAAGCACTATAGCGTCGATCTCTCAACACGTACACAGATACATATTTGTATCCACGCAATTTGTCGTTAACACCGGCCAGATATGCTAAAGGCCGATCGTAACAATGCTTTCTTATGAACACATCGTAACACATTCAATTATAAATTAAGCTATTAACTTAATATACCCTAATTTGTTTATCAGGTTAAGCATCGAAATTAATGCAAGTGGCATAACTTGTCCATAACTTAACACTTTTTATTAGCGAGTCAATAAGGCGATTTCGTCAACGAAAGCATTATAAGGCTTTCATATAACGAGCGATCAAAAATGATACTTGTTAGGACACAGCTAAGACACATTTTAGTTAGAAGGGCTAATTGTGATCGTGCGCGCGGGACTCGGCTACGACGTATAATTTCTCGTGTAATCGCTTTAATAATGGGAGAAAAAAAGTGATATTATCTGCCCACGGTCAATAAATTAACACCGTTTAGAGCAAAAATGTAGATTCTTAGTGTCGCTACTATTATAAATAAATTGGAGTCAAACGAGTAGAGGTTTTAAAGAAGATTGTTCGTGTCTGTGAGTGCGTGTGTGTGTTTTTATTAGGGTGCGTGAGCAGTGAGGCCTTATTAAAATATTTCGAGTGGAAACTGGAAGGACCACTTAGTGGTGCGCGGGAGTTTCACGCCTGAGCTGATACAACATTAAATCGACAAGATAGCTTATTTGTGCTGAGCTCAGGATTAGTGGCAATAAATCACTGATTAGAATGTATTGACTGGCGTTGACTCCGCCGCGGTACACCGGCCCGCGCATTATTTATTGACCGACAGTTTTTTAGGCTTTTACGATCTCATTTTATCTATTTGTTAATGTTTAACGATCTAAACTAGACAGTTTGTTTATTTAATTAGCCCGTCGCTAATGCAAATTGTGTTTCTGCTTATCTTTTTAGATATGCGTGGTTAAACTTACTTTTCAATTATGTATGGAAATGCGAGTGTCGGGTGTCATCGGTGACGAGTACTGCGAAAGAGCCATTTCACCAATTATGCCGAGTATAGTTGAACGCCCTTATATAGTTGAACGGAGATAATGATCATAAAACCCAGTGCAAATTAATGTCATACAAATAATATGGCGCTATCTGTAAATGTATTAGTCTACAGTGGTACTATTTACATTAACAAGAAGTCAATATTTTTTGTGGTATTAGTTAAATTGTATAAACAAAAGCAACTTTAGTTGGTAGGCACAGCTGCGCAGGCGTCCGCGTCGTATAAACATGCAAAGTGATGCGAGGGGGACGCGGCCACTTCGTCCCGATGTAAAACAGTTTTATGCAAAAAAATATTGTTTTTACCAGTGAGCCTCACCGCTATTAATGTCATCACGCTGCGGAAAATTACCACCTTTCGTGTAAATTTCAATATAAGATCGAAAGTGCAGTCGATATTGCGCCTTTATGATTGCGAAGAATTACACGCAACAACAATTCTTTTGGAATTGTGTAAAGATACCCAAGAATTATGGACATGAGTTACTTTAAACACCACTACGCTCGCTTCTGTATTAAAATGAGAATTTCAGTGATTCGCGTTAAATTGCCTGTGAAATGATCTCGAAACAACTAAATACGGTAAATATTGCGGGTGTGGAACGAAACAGATATTAATAATTCTGCTCAAATCGAAAGTCATCAAAACTTTGATTGTATTATTACATTTACATTTGGGTGTACCGAATCGATAAAGTTTTACTGTTGAAACAACGGAAATACACGGGAATTCAATGGAAATGACCGTTAGTTTTACAGACACCGAAACAAATATTGCCAAAAATTGACTGTAATGATGAAAGCCTCCGTAGTTTGTAAGAGTAAGGTTTTTGTTATAAGGAGTCCAGCCGTATTCTGCGATCATGTTTGTTAATCGTGATGTTACTTTTAAATACCTTTGGAGTATGACAATTTTGAATGCGGGCGGCTCAAGACCGGTCTGTGTGGAGAACCTTGGGGGAGGCCTATGTCCAGCAGTGGACGTCGTTTGGCTGATATGAGGATGATGACAATATTAACTGCATTTCAGCTTGTGGCCTGCGCCATTCCCAGTTTGTGGTACTCTATTTAGATGTATACATTTTTTGTATTCATGACGACTGGTTGGCGCAGCGGAAGTATAAGCGACTGTTACGCCGAAGGTCGCGGGTTCGATTCCCGCTCAAGTCAAACATTTGTGTGCATGAACATAGATTTTTGTCTTATTCTGGGTGTTTATATGTATAATATGTATGTATATAAAAAAAGGTATGTTGATCCATTATCTAGTACCCACAACACAAGCTCTGCTTAGCTTGGGACTAGATGTGATGTGTGTATGTGGTAGAATATTACATACATGCCAAATTTCACCTATATGCGCCCAGTAGTTTCGGCTGTAGCGTGTCTGTCAGTCAGTCAGTAACGCAAGGATTTTATATATACAGATTATTTCCATCTTCCCAAAGAAATCTAATTCTAGAAGGCTTTTTAGTCCTACATCAACATCTCACCATACTTATATAAAATATTATCTGTGCTTCAGTACCCTAAATTAGCAAAAGTGTCTCCTCCAATGAATACGGACACAATGTTAATAAAGACATAAATGTATCGCATCAGTACATTCGATGGTTATCAATGTGTGAGTGTGTTGCAGTTCTTCCATGCCTCTGTATTTGTGACTAATAATCCAATATTGTAACTTATTGATTGAGACGTTGAATCAATTCTCGTACAAAACAACTTATTTTTTGTTGTGTAAATGCAGCTAATGATTACATTATACTGGGTGCGGTGATAACGGCCGTATCTCGTATGTTCTAAGTGCCTACTGACCTCATATCGGGCCAGCTTTTCTGTGGAATTATTCACCAACATATAAGTACTTACATAGGTATATGCTTGACATATGCTTGGGGCTTACAAGGTGTAACAACTTAATGACACCACCTATAGCTTAGAGCACTCAGATAATACGAACTCTTACCAATAATAGTACAAATTTCAATACAGCGATATATTTTACATTTTCTTGTGCACTTTGTAAGATATCGTTCGTTAAAGGTTACTCCGCAGGGCGCGCAATAAACGCAAGCCTTTTAAACGCAAACAGGGAAAAACTACTTTCTTATACATTTGTATGGGATCAAACGACATTGCTGTGAGAATTGTGTAGCTTTTGCGAGCTGTGCCTTGGTTTGTACTGTGTTTTGTAGCTTACACAGTGCTGGAAAGTTCGACCAACATTTAATTTTTGACAAAACTGGGTAATTTAAAATTAATTTACATTTAATTTTGATTGACTTTTAAATTCAAAATATTTTTCAAGTTTTAAGTGACTTTATAATAGGTTTGCGAGAATACCAGCGCTGCAGGCTAGATAAGTCTAAATTATTTGGTCTGTGCATACATATAGTAGTTATATGTTAAAGCCATAGTGATTAATATAAATATATATAATTACCAAATTGCCTAGACAATTTGATAAATTAATCACTTCACCTGGATGTTATTCATAAAGCCAGGCCAAAAAAGACAAAGTAATAAATATGATACGAATTACTTGCCTTACCACTCTGATACAGCATGGCGTGATCACTAAGCCACGTTATAAATGAAATGTGGAGTCAGTAAAAGATGTTTAATATTAAGCGACGTTGACCTATTTTTAGGTCACAAGAGAACCTAATATAACCTATTATAATAGTTTTCCTGGTTAATCGGCCAGTTAACATGTCGATGTACGGAACTGATTAAAATAAAACTTTAGAAGCTTCACTTCACTTATTATAGTAAGTACTTCATCCAAGAGTACCAAGATATTATATAAAATAGCTAGTTAATGTCATTAATTCGGTGTCAATTATTACTTTGTCTAATTTGAGTAGAGGTCCAGTCATTTAAGCTTAAATTAGGTACGAATCTCGGAATTCGAGATACCCAGCTGTAAGTCTGTAAATACTTGTATATTGACACCTTAAAAGTTGTCTCAAAACCTACATATGGTAGGGTGTACGCAACTATTAAATTTCAAGGTCAAAGGTCACAAAAATCGTTTTTTTGCGCTTTTTTTATAGATATCTCATTTCCTATGGGTTTTTTGCTGTTTGTATTTATTATCAATATTGTAGAATACAAAATTCTCTACAAATTTTGCTTCAAACATTTTTCATACGGTGAACCGTTTTCGAGATAGAGGGCGGAGAGCGCGCGGTCACAGCATCAGTTCAGGTCAACCGGTGCTTCCGGTCGAAAACGCGCCATATATAGTTGATGAACTATCGATAAATCAATTATTATAAATATTTGTCAATTTTTATTAATTATCATATTATATTTTATCATTTTCTTCATGCATTAAATCTATATCTATTCAATAATACTGATAACTAGCTGTAGCATTTGAGGAAGAAAATTGTTCGGCCCAGAGATTATTAGAGAGTGGAACTCAAACCTTATTGGCAGTCTATAATGCTCCGAAATCTGTTAAAAGTCTCATCTTCGTTATATGCATTACGTCAAGTCTAAAAAACTTAATAAACCTGTGCAGCTTTCAAATATTCCACCAACAAGTGCAGCTGCTCATCAACATTTCAATCGTGTATATTATCAAGTTCAAACTTGGTTAGGGCATGATTTGGAACCCCAGGTATGGGGTTGGGCAATGCAAAACAATTTTCTGGAGCCTATCATGACAATTTTACCACCTGCTCTAGAAGATTAGCTAAATAGAATTTTCTACAACTGCAAGAGTGGTTGCGGTTCGCGATGCGGATGCAGGAAAGCGGGCTTGCAATGCTCTTTAGCTTTTGGCCAATGTAATGGGCAAGCTTGTCTCAATGCTCTACCATATCAGAGCGACATTAACGAAGATGGAACCTTTGACCTCGAAATCATGGAAGAACTTGAGACAAATGTCGTTGAAGACGATAATAAAGACTAGTTTGAACTTTACCAGCAGCCGGAAGACGACGATGAAGAGGAAGAAGATGATTAAAATTATAAATTGTAGTTTTTGTACCCTTTAATCCATTTTTTTACTTTTAATAAAAATAAATGTATTGAATGATATTTTTTAATAAAAAGATTTATTTATAATTTATTTGTTTTTTTTTCATCATGTAAGAAGTTATTAATATTAATTAGGTTAAAATTCAAATATAATTCCTATATTTTCATTAACAATCCTGGAATTACATGGGTAGGTGTGTTGTTAAATAAATTAATACTGAATAAAAAGTGAATAGGTTAGGAAAAAAATGATAAAATATAATATAATAGTTAATAATCATTGATTTATCGATAGTTCATCAACGGCGCGCGTTTGCGACCGGAGGCACCGGTTGACCTGAAGTGATCCTGTGACGGCGCGCTCTCCGCCCTCTATCTCGAAAACGGTTCACCGTATAAATTTTTTTTTAAACAAAATTTGTATAGAATTTTGTATTCTACAATATTGATAATAAATACAAATAGCAAAAAACCCATAGGAAATGAGATATTTACAAAAAAAGCGCAGAAAACCGATTTTTGTGACCTTTGACCTTGAAATTTAATAGTTGCGTACACCCTACCATATGTAGGTTTTGAGACAACTTTTAGGGTGTCAATATATAAGTATTTACAGACTTACAGCTGGGTATCTCGAATTCCGAGGTGAAGTTACTATAATGACTGGACTCATCATCCTCCTAGCGTTATCCCAGTTTCAATCTGGGGTCCGCTTACTAGTCTAACCGGATTTGGCTGAATATTAGCTTTTCCACGGAGCGACTGCCTGTCTGACCTCCGCAACCCGAAGGGATAGCGATATTCCATAGTTTAGACTAGTGTCAGTTAATTTAGAAGGGACTGACGCCCTATAACGACTGTCAAAGATCTTCATGACAACCGGGACCGACGGCTTAACGTGCTCTCCGAGACACGAGGCTAGCGATAATTAACAATTCAATACGCACATAACTCCGAAAAGTCAGTGGTGCGCGCCGTGGATTCGAACCCGATACCCTCTGCATGGCAGTCTGTTGGTATCTCCACTAGGCTATCACTGCCTTCTAAAATGACTGGACTATAGGTAGATATTATATATAATGGCTAGATAGTATATATACTATCGGGATTTATCGCTTTGGCTGTAACATATTATATACATACATAGACTCACCCCTTTTTTCCGAAGGGGTAGGCAGAGACTACAGAACGCCATTTGCAACGATCCTGACATACCTCTCTTGCTTCATTCACACCCATCCAGTTTCTCATGCATGCTCTTTTGTTTAGGGTACTTCTGACATGTCCTTTTTTAGGATGTCGCCAATCTGGTCAGACATCATCCGCCTAGGTCTTCCCCATCGTCCTGTAGCATTGACACTTGCCTTATTTGGTTTGTAAATACCAGTATCGGCTGAATTATAAGTATTTTTTTTCTGTATTGAGATTGTGTATTTGGCAAATATACCAATATTAGTGCATTTTTCTTTCTCTACATGATATTTCATTATTTAGCCAAATTTCTGTAGGTAACCGACAGAACTTAAAAAAAATTTTCAAGCGAAAAGATTTGCCGGTGTCAATAATATATTTTGCTCTTACTCTTTCTCGCGCTACATATTTTTTAAATTTTACACATATGACTCCTCGAAGGTATCGATAAAAACTATACTTATATTAAATTTATACTGTGACCATTATTTTATTCAACAGGTGGAAGTCAGTAAACGACAACATACATATTTATTTAAAGAACTTAGGTATTTCATTTTGTTCTCCTTTTAATTTAATAATAAGACATATTAAAACGATTTAAAATTACATACTTGGTATAACCAATTAATATGTTATTTTCCCGCGTGAAGCAAACAATATTAAATTGCTTGAAATTAATGTTTCATATTTAATTCAATAATTGATTTGTGTTGCTTTGCCGCCAATTTTAAATCATTATGTGTAATAATACAAGAATATATCTACTTATAAATATTTTACACCGTCTGTCTATTCGTATACAAAAGTCAAAACAAAATTATCTTGATAAATAATTTTATTCTTATCTATATATCACCTTTGTCACAAAAGTCAATTAGAAGCTATTTCTATGGCGGCTTAATCGACCCACAACATTAATTTCTTGTTCACCATCTCTTAAGTACATAATTAATATTAATTTAACACATAAACAGTCACAGGAATTTAAAAAACGCATATGTTACACCTTAAAGAGAATTTATTTTAACATACAACATTCTGACTCATAAATTGTAATGTTAACTAGATAGCAATGAATAAACTAAATAAATATATTTTATGGCTTGTTATAAACCATTGCCACTATAATATTATACAACCAGTGAACTTAAAAGCCAGTTCTAATTGTATTTGATCAATTCAATTTCTACTAATGCGAAAATTATTCGAGCGCGTTAGCTCAAGCAATATGATTATTGATTGATAAATGCGCTTCTCTTTTTTCGGTATATTATTTCTGCCTAAATTAAGGAAGAAGAATTAGTAAAAAATTTGCATACCTATATATAAACTGTTGTTACGTATAACAGTTTATATATAGGCGCTTGCACAGTTTTTGTGCACTTTGTAAGATAATCGTGGCATTTATGCGATTTGCCAGAGTTTCTTTCTGAAAAAAATATCATAAAATTTATTTAAAGAAAACAAAACAGAGACACCTATGTTTCGTTTAACCGAGTTATCCAATGATTGTCTATATTTTCCTTCTAAGTGTAAAAGCAAGCAATAACCACGAATGTTAACTGGTTACATCTAGTAGACATAATTGTTGACAATATAGTTTATAATCATGGGAGAATCGTAGAAATAAAGTTTTTATATGGTGTATAGGTATAAAAACTTGAGTATAAATACAAGTTTTTATAATAAATAACGTCGGACAGTGTGCTTGACAAACCTCATGCAGTTATTCAGTACTCCTTGTTGAATATTCAATGTGGTCGATTCGCGAAGATTTAATAGTCGGTACAGACGGCATCCCCAACGGAAGTGAGCTTTAATATAATAAATGAACTCCTTTGTAACGTAAACTTTATTCCCATGAATATATCTCGCGAAAAAATGGTTTTAAACGTCTGTACGCGAGTTTTGATATCATTTTTAAGGAACGACAACGATACAACATTTTATTCATAAATCATATTTATGAATTTTGTATCAGTATCTTGTTATAAATGGTATAAATTATAATGAATTTGCATAAAGAACAACATTTAATTAAGCTATGCTACAACATACATATAATGGGTAAACTTAAAATAAAAATAAGGTGGACTATAAAATAAAATCTTTTGTAAAGGAACGCATGTAAATAGTAAGAACAATTTCATTCCTGGATTTATAGTTACTTAAAAATCGTACTCGAGAAGCACTCTTGGTAAAACTTCAGCTCATACATTTCTTTTAGTAATAAATATAATTATCACACCAAACATGTTTTTTTATATCGTTAAAAGATTTTGCATTTTTGTTACGTACTTAAATAGTATGTAACTAGGTATAGGTATAGAAAGCACTACAAACATTTATCTCTTAAGAAAATGCATGAAAAAGAGTGGCCGAATATTATACAGGTTTTAGTCAACCACATGCCATAATCAGTGACACGAAGAAAGAAGAAGAAGAATACAAAAAAAAAATGGCTCCTATTTTATTTTGATTTTATAAGTATAGACTACAGACTGCGTTACAAGTAACGCTGAACTTTTAACTATTTTATAAGAATAACACTTAATTTAATGAACATTATAATTCTTTATAATAGCCACAAAAATACTTCTTTGACTGTTAATTACTGTCACCAATGCTGATCGTTGATGGGTAATCGGGTCTTCAAATCCCATAAAGGAGAAAATTACAGTACCTTACTCGGTGAAATTCCGTTTTCAAAACAATAATAGGTACATTTCCTGGGATGTTTATTGAGCAGTTTTAAACAGTTTTCTTTTATAGATATGTACTAACATTCACTGCCGTTGAGTAGGTGCTATTTAATTATATTGTCACTAATTAAAAGAACAGGCGAATCAAATAAGAACATTTTCAGAAGTCTTGGGCTGAACATATTTAGATGAAATATTTGACTGTAGTAGGTACTGAAAGTTCATTCTCAAAAATTAAATCTAGCTATGACCGTAAAGCAACCAAAAGAAAATCGTTCAATAACAAATAAAAAAGACTCTCAAACTAATAAAGATATGCTGATGCCAATCTATTTAAATTTTAATCAACGAACTCAATTCCCAACAGCCAATAGATGGCGCTTAGGAATTACAAAAGCAATCCCACTACAAATTGTTGTAATTAAATAAATAATCCACTTAAACTTCCAACATTACGTTTTTTCTCTTCGTATTCGTAAAAAAGACAAAACAAACATTAGGAAATTGTTTGGGCCTTTTTGGTAAACAATGGCAAAACATTCGCTATTCCGTTCATCAGTAGAGTTTATATTGTTTTTCTCTAGCTCGAACTGTTCCTGCCCGCTGTTGTGAGGAGTAAAGCTTTTTCAAATCTAGATAATAGCTTTTTTACCAAGCCAGAGTCTTACGTGACAGACCGCTTCAGAAGATCAAATTAAAGTTTTTTTTAAATTCATTAAGTTCTTTTAGCAGCGTTTTTACCTACATTTCTTCCATACATTCGAGCAGAATTAAAATTCTTCTCAGTGCTAATTTTTTAAAATAAATCTCCTCGCTTTAATGAGTTGTTGATTGATTGATTTTGTTATATATAGACCGTGGCTAATAACACAAAAAGCTCGATGTTACTTCGAGGCAATATTTTGATAAATAGTTTTCTGTATTCTGTCGTCGTATTTATTAGTATAAACTTGTATTTTATTTATTAAACTTTTTGCATGCGTTGGTATATGGTACACACATATGTTTAGACATTATTATTTTAATAATGATTCTTATCTTGTTTCATGGTTGATTTATAAGTACTTATTTTTTTTCTTTTATTGTAAAAGAGCAGCTAATACGTGTTGCTCTTCATGCACCATATACACTCAACTGACTTAGTAATTCCAGACTAATGATCCCTTGAATTGTCACGTGTAATCATAATATATAATAATACACACACAGATGAAGTTACAAGTATCAACTGTGTATCAAATGTCTATATTTCTCTACCTATTACTTGGGTATTTATGGTGGTCATAATAAAATGATCTAGTACAATTTAAAGCCTACATAAAATTGGAGTTTAGTTCTTAGCTGGTTCACAGCATGATTTTAATATAAGTTTCTTAATGTTCCTTACACATCAGATTTTGTTGTCTGGACAAATATATTAAAGAATGCAGCGAATTCAAATGACAGAAATGAAGTGCCAATAAAGCACCTAAGTAAACTTCACGGCTAATAAGCACGATGTTGAAAAGCCATTGCCCACTAAAATGATAAATAAAATGTAATTTATGTCGAAAAGAAAATCAAATAAATAAGTAAATAACATATTATGTGATATAACCAGAAAATGTCCAATTCATTCAAACATGTTAGATTCAAATTGGTATCGAGCTTATTAGAACAGTCTTTCAACCTGTGCTGTTGACATCGGTCGGCGGCATTATTCAATGGCGCGAGTTAGGGCGTGCACACAATGGGGACACCATTGCATCGGCGTCCCATTCGACGCGACGTGGCGGCTTCTCAACACAAACCTTGCGACACACACAACTACTTAGTGTGAACAAGTGCCCCTCACTTTATTCATCACATGAATGCTTTAACCGACTTAATGCCTCGTTTATACATTGTTGCTATTGTCTACTAATTAAGGAGCATCGTCTCAATACACAAAGACACCTGATTACTATGCGTGATCACCATTTAAATGTTAATTAGATTTATTAAAGCACCTGATCAAATAGCTCTCAGTACAAACAGCTGAGTGAAAAAAACATTCCCCGCGGTGTATTGTGTTCGATGATATTTATTCGACGTTTATGACTCAGATAATTGACTTGAAAATATAAAATATTTTCAATTACGTACATACATTAGTGCCTCGCGAATTGATACATCCATCACTTAATTTATGTTGCGCGTTTACATTTTGTCAACATTACAAAAGGTGAAGTATCTAATTAGGAGTGAATCAAAAAAGTTGGTTTATTATGATGGCTTCTTCGCTGTCGAGTTAACTTGATGATTCGTTTGCAAGCAAAACACTTGGAAGAATTTATGGTTGATTTGACTGCACAATTAACGTTTATAACTGTATCTATTTTCCTTTAAACTATTATTGAATAACATGATGACTAATTGCGCCCGTTATAAGCCCTGTACAGCTAAGGACTTTGCGGACATACAAATAATGGATACAGAGACTCGAAACAAATATTTGGTGATTGCAAAAAATGTTGTACCGTGTTGGAAGCGAACCCACTACACTCGGCGTTGCGTAGGTACTTAAAACTTAAACATAATCGGACAGGCAACCGCTTAAATCACTACGCCACCTAGGACTGCTTATACCACCTAGAATAATGATTTTGTAGCTGACAAAGCTAACATGAGAAATAAACAGAAAAAATCAATGTAGGTGGCACAAAATGTCCCAAGTGTATCAAACGTCGGAATCAATTTGTCAATATTTCAATAATTAGCAAGTAATTATAATTGGCGAAGATAAAATATGTGGTAGGTATTTTTTGCTGACATAATTCGACGCATCATAATCTACACGGATGGACATCCTACTAAACGTTTTATGTAATTACTCCACCGTCTAAATAACATGCACTATTCTATCATCTTTTTTACGTAATTAAGTTTTTCCTCCGTACTAAACAGGTAAGTGATGTTGTCCAATTATTTGTTACCGTCAATCAAAACGTTTCTGTATCGTATACAAATCGACGGGTGAATATTGAGCAACCTTCACCGGAAACGCTACCGGGCAATCTAGCTGTCGATCTATCGATTAATTAGTTCGATCGGGCTACAATGCGGACAATGTTGTGTGATGGTTGCGAGTTTTCGCTCACTCACGGCAGCTGGCCTGACCGATGACAAATGACACGACTCCCATACGCTTGTATAAACGCCTCCTATAAACCTAAAGTTAATTAGGTGCTTATGTAAGATATACAGCTCACTGCCGACTGTATTAGCCGGCCATTTTCTGCGTTATGGCGATCTTAACTCAACTGTTGTCGCATCTGCTTATTATCCTGATAGATAATCCAAAAAGGGAATAGTATTGATGTACTCCGTGTAAGTTACTTATTTGTAAGGTAAGTATTTGTACGTCTGTATGAAGACAATGGATATTTTCTCATATTTATAAAACTGTATATTTTTTGTTCTCTACCTCATCTTTACAAAACGAGTATTTCTTAGTAGGAAGCGACCAGTAATCTTGTACTGGGCGCTTGCAGTGTCATCTGCTTCAAAATATCCACAACTAGGTCACAAATCGATATTGGTTGGTTGCAATCTTGTATAAGGTAGGTAAGGCAATCCAGTCACCAATAATTGCGGCATTCGCCATAATTGGAACAATAGGATCTAAATATCTGGGGGCACGACAGTGCCCCCGCCAAGTCGAGCAAAAAAGCGGCACGGCCGTACCATCCTTCAAACAGAGCAGAAGCATGCATGCAGAGCTTTGTCCAAAGCAGTCTAGGCCATTTTCGACCCCCGTATAACTTCATTGTGGATAAAACTAGAGACTGAATTTTCAGTAACCGAGCAGGCATTGTAAGAACACAATATATTTCAAATTTCATGTAATTTGAAGCCGTAGTTTCAGAATTATAACGAGTCAAAGGTTCTTAATTTTGTCACTCACTGACCGATCATCAAAAGTCTAAGGCACTTCTAGCAAACATAGAAGCTTCAAATTTAGAATACAATTAGTGTTTAGTGTATGAATCAAGGAAAAAATAAAATACTTTGCGATTTCGGTCCAGTTTTTGAGATAAATTAACTGCATAAATAACTTTGTAATCCTATATAAATATATAAGATTACAAAGTTACATTTGCAGTTAGGATTTATGAAAATTCATTGTTGGAGTCAATCTACGATATATTTAAAACGTTAAAGATTGAATAGATTAATAACTGACTAGGACATGGATCTCAAAACTGTTTCCGGTAGAAGAACTGAGTTGGGAGACTTGTTTTTTTGACAAGTATTGTTCTTTATGGGATAGAACTATAATTATTGGGGAAATAAGTGAACAAAATATTGGTTGGAATTATGCAGTTATTATTAAAAATTCATTTTCCTACTTTTCGTTGTTCAGTACCTACTACTAGCCACTACTAGCCGATCGCATCGATTAATTTGTGATTATTATAGAATTGTCATTTAAATTAGGTGTTAGTGAAGTTCTTCAGTCGTTACCCTGCTTAGATGAACATTTTTCTGGTGGAGTCAAGGCTCCGTATGAAAACTAATTCACCTGGTCCCACTATATTTAGATGTAAGCGGTTTAATGGGTATCCGCCGAGGGATTCCACCGTAAATTCAAAGAAGGAAATCTGGTTTTATAGTAAGCCACTAACAAAACTTTGAAATTCAATAACTCGTAGCAATCGATTTAAATAGCCGTTTGCAAGCACCTATGCGATAGACAGACCACTTAACATTAAAAGCAGAGATAATAATTATATGACGAAATAAAATATAAAAATTATAGTTTTAAATGTAAACATCCTTTAATTAAAACAATTTTATTGATATGCATTCGACTTTTACGACAACATAGAAAACACGGTTATGGTAAAATGAATTCGATATATTTTATAACTAGCATTAATGTGCAATATGCAAATATAATTACATGAATTATTTTATGTTTATCATAAACATAAATACAGTTTTGTTTTAAAGTACTAACGGCGCTTTTCAATGTGAAATATCTTGAGAACTTATACAGCTCAACCACGTATGAGATACTCATACTCATACGTGGTTGTTATGATACAGACTAATCTCCTTTAAAAGGTTAAGAAAGCAATATCCTCTAATAAATATTTTCTGCATTACATATGATTTGTTACCCTCATGAGTACATACAGTACTGGACTCTTAATAAAATTGTCTCTACTGTATATAATTATTCTAAGTGTTTACACAAAGCTACTGAAATTAAAAAGTACCCTTATTTCAATAGGGGAGATGGTTGGAATGTTCCTCCAGTATGGGACCCTGTTATCAGGCTAATGAAACCCAAGAAGGACAAAGTCACTAGAAGACATCAAGATACAGTAAGCACATTCTGCGTAGATAGTAACTCTAATACATAACTTTTAAATTCAAGACAAAGACAAATATCACCTCAGTCTGCCGTGACCACGGCTCTTATAAAGAAACTGAAACTTCGGCTAGTAATAATTAAAAAATGTAGTTCTGGATCATTCGGTTTAAATGTAATTTAACTAAAACCAGTATACCGAGGTAGAATTTGTAAACAGTTGTTTGATTTCAATGTGTAAAATTCGCGTAAAACCGAAGAAGAGACTATGTATATAATTATTAAATTTCTGACAGAATAGTACTGAAGAACTTTTTAATAATCAAATCATGATTAATGCGTGTGTAATACTTTAATATTGCAAGCATGTTCAGTCTTCAGCAATCGCTTGGCAGCTTATTTATGTATCCCAATGCTAATGCTACTGCTTCTTTAAACACAAATTATCTTTGTGTAACATTTTCGCAACCCGAGACCATATTATATGGCTCGCACTGTCAAAAAGTTATTGAATCGTATGTAAAGAAAAGCTTCTCACTACACGCCCAAACTCTACATAATATAACAAAGTCTACTCCTTAGTCGGAATATGTGGCTCAGCCATTTCGTTACTACAAGGTATTTCGTCATAGTGCTCCCTGATTTGGTTGCTGAAGTTAGTTTGGATAGGGTTGTTCGTAGGAGATCTGTTTTTTCAGATGTTCTGCTTCTGGTTTTGGGTTTCTTCTTCTTAGCGTTTCGCTCGCAAACACCCATATTTTTGCATCCCAGAAAGCAGCTACGCTGGCTGCGTTCTCATACAATCGTAAGTTCTTCCTGGGTGCAAGTTTTCGGGCAAGCACGGCACTATATAAGGAGGGACGTCGTTTATCTTTCACCGCACAAGCAAGTCTGATCGGTACAGTCAGAATGTCCTTATCTAAACATGTTCTTATTGCACAGACTAGCCTGTGTCCGGTGTCTGTCTAACGACTTCCAGACCGACCACAGCAATTTATGTCCGGGTGGGGGACGAAAGGAGATATGGAAGACGCATCTCGCCTTTGGGCTTCTGGGTCAAACAATGGACATTTTGACAAGACTGCTACGGTACCATATTCTAAGTAAGAGCCATATCGCCCAACTATAGTGTGTTCAAATAAGTACATGATTGATTGGTTAAATCGTTAGACACATTAATTGATTGTATCTTCTTTATGAATACTGACCAATTTGTGAAATAGGCTTTGATCGACTAAATCCGCATTTGATGTTTCAGTAATCTATTTTATAGAGTTTCAAAAATTAATACCAAATTAATTTATATAACACAATGTACACAATACAGATTTTCTAAACGAAGTAAAAAAGTATATCATATGTATGCATGATAAATAGATAATTCAGAGCTCATTATAAATCTTTGTGACTGTAAAACGTTCGGCACTAAGTGCTGTCAAGGCGGTACTACTCAAGATCAGATAAACACAATTAAAATACTCATTTACAGAGGATTCTTATCCAAATCTGATTATTATTATATAAGATTTTATATTAGAATTTTATATTAACGAGATGTTTGTGTAACAATTAGATAGATATTTTGAAACAGCGCTGTATGGCGAATAAGATAAGACAAATTTTAATTCTGCTGCGAAGAATTCTATTAAGGGCACTTCAGTTGACCTGGTCTCTTGATTTGTTCAAATTGATCAGACTATTTGACTAGTCTGTTACTTTGATAGACTACAAGTATCTTAGTTAACTGGGTAAGGTTTAAGACAGAACGCTGGAGAAAGCGGAGTGGTCCTCCCAGATAACAGAATCTGTAAACGACATTTAAAGGAATGCGGTGCCCATATTTTGCACACGCAGGTTCTTTTAGCGCCTACAACGTTTCGGATAATATGATTAAAATACAATATAATTCAAACTCCATTCATTCGAGTTGCAATGAAAATTATTTTCGAATAATTACAAAGTAATGAACCAAAGCTGACCATCAGATCAGAACGGATTAGGGCAAAAAACGACAAAAGGCATGATTCAAAACAAGTAGACCTTAAACAAACCTAATGAAAAGTGTTTATAAATTTTCGCAAATAGACAATAGAATAGGAACTATTGAAGTGTAAACGAAAGGAAATTAAACAAACTCGCAAATTTGTGTTGATTTAGCGGCTTTCCGCAATCGAAGCATTTTATTTTCGAATTTAAGTGTTGCTAATCATTGTTCGAAAACTATCGATGCGAATAATTAGACTAATAGTTGCTTTCTATTTCGGCAGTTGCGAAATTAAACCTAGCTTAATTAGATCATTCGATAAAGTTGGTCGCCGGAAGCCGGATTTAAGGCTTTGCGACATAGACATCGTGATCATGATACACATTATAGGTATTACTGAAATGAATCACTAACACACTAACGACCTTTGTTCAAGACATATAAGTAATGTATGACTAATATGTTCTTCTGACCACATTATAACTTATCAGTCATTCTTATGCTCTAAAGCTGCTTATATTCTGTCAAATCTGGTAGGATCTGCTAGTGAACCTCGGGCTCTATGGTATGAGTCTTGAATACAACCGGTATAATGCTATAGTGGTGATAATGATGTTTATCCTATAGAAGAGGATCTCATGGCAGGTATGACTTAAACAAATCACTTTGAATTTTTTATCAAATAATTTAAAATAATGTTATATATATTCTACATACCCACATATCTCTTTTTTAACCAGGTAGATCGATTATGACTTATGAGCCGTCCTTATACCGATACCCCCCTAATTCTGGTTTTTCTTGAGGCAATAAACTGCTATAATATTTGTTTATTAAGCTTTTAGTTGGTATGTATAAGGCTTTTCAAGTGAACACTATTTAGTTGGTACCAGTGTATGTGAAACATCCTGTCAAATATCATCATCATCAGACTTTAACAGTCCACTGCTGGACCTTTGAACGGAGGAATTGGCCTACTATACCTACCACGCTGGCCAAACGGGTTGGTATAGGGTTTGTATCAAGTTTTCCTTCTCTTACAATGCTGTTCTCTGCATAGTATGCTCCCCTTGTCGGCTCTTACGACACCCATGGGATGCATATCATCCCATGGGTGTCGGTGACATTCCGTATTCTTAATCCGTCCGGGTGGTGGTGACATTCCGTATTCTTAATCCGTCACCACACGGAAAGTCAACTCTCTCACGGAAAGTCTACTCTTCGGTAGTATAGTGGTCAGTATCCCCGCCTGTCAAATATCTCCAGACTAGAAAACGGATCCTGTGTTCCAAGGCGAAAAATCTTGTTTGTAACTTAAATAATTATAGGTCGATGATGATGACTGATGTAAGTGATAACGATTACTACCCCTAAATCAAATCTTCTTCCAATGGTAGCAGAAGGCTATATCTATAGCATTGTGAAGGTTTTACTGGTAATAATATATGTAGGTATCTATATGTACCTATATGAAAACCATATGAACAGGAAATCAAAATGTTTGAATGAAATATTTTTCCCAAAAAATATACAAAATGTACAAATTTTAATAGCCAGTAAGTTCTACTACTTACTTTGGGCTACTCAGAATATAGGTACATTGGAATGCGAGCGATAGTACATTTTCAGGGAAATATATAACAGCTTTACAGAGTTAGTTTTTGCCCGATATAAAAATGTGCTTACCGTTTTTGTTCTGTTTTGATTACTGAAAAAGTAATTACATTTTATATCCCTCGCCGATAATTTTTATCCAAGTATCAATATTTTAGCTACATAAACCGTTACATTTATGATATTATTAAAAAGTGTCGGTAATAGAAATATTACCAATGTAATATTGGGTCTCAGGTTCGATCTCCAGGTACCCTGGGCACACACCTCTGACTTTTTGCAGTTATGTGGGTATTAAAAATGTTAATTATCACTCGCTTAATAATGTGCCCGGTAGATGGCAATAGGCTCGCCCCCTTGGACCTTAACATAGCTGGCGAAAAAAGTGGGTGTGTAATGTATTACACACTCACATTTTGCCAGTTATTAGGCAGTACCTCTGGCTACCCCTTCGGGGCTAAAAGGCGTGAAGTTATGTTATGTTATGATAGAATTATCCATGAAGGATTACTAATCTGAACGATGATCCAAGTAATAAGTAGTACTATAATAGGTACGTCTAAGTTTTTCCCTATGTTTGAATATTTAACGATGAACTCGCAAAAATCAGTTAAACTTTTATTAGTTATTTTTTTTAATTAGATTTAGATGAGGTGAATATATGTGGATTATTATAAGGATTAATGGAGAGAGTTTTGCTTAGTACTATTGTTATTCATTCACACAGTTAGAATAAAGTAATCATTATAAACTATGTAGGTACTGTATACAAAATAACAAAGGATAGAATGAATAAGTTGATGGTGTCACTATCCTGAAGTTCATTAGTCTATATTCCCTTTATCGATATTTCACCTGTTAAATTACGGGGGCCAAGGACTTTACATTTTCCTCAACCTCCAATAGCCCAATCAATCAACCATCCAGTTTTAAAGGACCGAATCTGGATGACGCACATCCTAATTAAGCGAGCCCATTAGCAATTGCTCCATAAAATAACTGATATTCAAGCGAATCTAGTTAGAACAGAAAAACGACCTGTACATATCCATAACAAGAGCTGCTGTCACAAGTTAATTTTAGGACCCGTAGTTCTCGATACTATCCTCATATCCCTATAATTATCAGTTGTCTGCAAATTCATAGTAGTAGCTTCAAAATAAAAGCGTATTTTCAAATCGGATATTTTCAAAAATCTTGTAACGCACTGAAGTGCGTAACGCTACAAAATTTTATTCATTCAATAAAATACTAATTACATTGTCTCTCTCTGTCAATTGAAAAATCTTGTCCGCTCGGGAAACTCATCCACTCAGAAAACTTTATAGGTTATGTTAGGTTTTCTCGTGACCCTGCACCCAAAAACTGGAACCCTGCGAAGCAGAGCTCCGACAGCTTAGCTTATTAAATTATTTGCTTGTTTAGTAAAACTAAGATATGAAATGTTTCTTTAATCGAAAGGATTATTTTTATTATAAGAGATTAGCTACGATCAACAAACAGGTGTTCGTTATGAAATATTTTAGTGAATGTATTTTGGTGTGCAATTTGTATTTCTGGTGGAACAAAGATATATTTTTGTTGAAAAATTTGTAAAAAAATGTAGTTTGAGAAGGATGAAAATGTGACTGAGTGTAATATTGCGATTGAAGATGGAAACATTGAACAAGTTGAAGAATTTGTATATTTGGGTAGCATGTTTACAAGAGATGGAAGATGTGAAGGAGATATTGAAAGGAGAGTGGCTGCAGGAAACTATGTAAATGGAGCACTGCATGCCTTTATGAACGGCCAGAATGTGCCAAAACAGGCGCGGCTGGCGGTTCATAAGGGAGTGCTTGTGCCTATGTTGATGTACGGCAGTGAGTGTTGGGTGCGGCAGAAAAAGCATGAAAGCAGAATCAACACAGTTGAGATGCGTTCACTGCGTAGTAAGTGTGGGGTAAGACTGATTGTTAGAATTCCGAATGCAGTAATACGAGAGCGATGTGGCCTGAAAGAAGATGTCGTGACAAGAATTGAGAAAGGAATGCTGAAATGGTTTGGGCACGTGGAGCGAATGAGTGAAGAAAGAGTGACGCATCAAATTTATTAGGCTAACGTGTGTGGGCAAGTCGGTCGCGGCAGACCTCGTCGGACATTCGTCGATCAGATTGGAGACATCATGTAAAATGGCAAGATCCGAAGCACCCGGAACCGGCGAGCATGTATGAAGAGAGTAATGAATGTAGAGGAATCGCGTGAGGTTTGTAAGGATAGATGCAAGTGGCGTTCCGTTGTCTCTGCCTACCCCGACGGGAAAAAGGCGTGAGTATATGTATGTATGTATGTTTTTTGTAGTAATCAGAGATAAGTTGAGGAAGAAAAATACTATCCTTTTTAAATAACCTTTCAGTCCCTTCTTACTCCATATGATGTCACATATTAAAAAGAAAACTTAATGGTTGCCTACTATATAAAAGGAACCTGTATATGTTTTATTTGTTTCTAGCTTTAGTAGCTTTAGCTCGCAGATGATAGGTAAGATATATAGATATATATATAGGTAAGATATGTATATAGATAGGTAGGACATACTTATGTCAGTTGGGACAAGTGATTTTATTTATATTATCATGATATGATATGCCTCTTATAATGATAATGAAACTAAATACGTGAATCATCAATCATCACTAACTTGATTATTCACTAAGGTGTACTTCATTCAATTGTGTACAAAAAATGTTCACAGCCGACCTCTGCAATTTTTATTACTACGTTCTTAAAATCAATCTGATGGTTACAATCAAAATATGATATGATTTACAAACCTGCACATTATGAAGTGTATTTATAAGTGTAGAGTATTTTGTTTCGTTTTAATATATTGTTGTTATGACTGATCTAGTGGTTAGTGACCCTGGGTACTTCGCCGGCGGTCGTGTCTGCGATTGTCACACGACTGACAGTTCAAATCTTTGTGTGAGCAGTGCGATTATTTATTCTGTGCCTCCGTGTAACATATCAAATTTAAATATATAGAAATCTTTATCTAATAGGTATCCGTAGAAGGCTCTGGGTAGAAAAAATAACCTTATGAAAGTATCATAAATCAACTCAGGCAGAGTGCTTCACCTCCACATAGTAGGCGGTGAGTTTACAATAACTGCCTACCGGGCAAATGCCACTGTGATAGCTAACTGAAAATTTATTGGGTATGTCAGAAAAAAGCCATTAAAGTACCTATTAATAAAAATCAATGTTTGATGCGGCGTCCAAATTCTCATTGAAGTCCGCAAACAAAACTATTTTCATAGAGCAACAAAGCAATTCGTATAGTTACAAGTTAATCTAAAAATGTATAATGTTACACTCTATTCAGCTCATAAATACACAAACAAACTTCTAATAACCAGCACGTACCTAACTCTATTGCTATTGGCAACAAAAATAAGATTACAATAAACCACCAATGTCAAATGATTTTTATAATAGAGGCACATAAAACGCATCGCGGCCGCCACAAAAAGCATTCACTGGTGTCCAAGTTTCAGAAACAAAAATAGGATATTAAAATAGGATAGGCACTTTATAATTTGATTAGTAATTCAATAATTAGATTGAAAGCAAAATAAATTAATTACTTTTCAATACTTTTAATTTAACTATTGCGTAAGTACATATTATTTTTACGATACAATAAGTATACTGAAAATATTACGAACGCTATTATAGCTATATGACTTAGGTAATACATCTAATAAGTCAAGTTGGCGAAAAATGCGAAAGTTTTGGATGCAAACGCGATAACGCTAGATGATGACGGTGATGACTTAGTTTATCTTATCTAGTTAGAATTTTTTATATTTTTAAATACCTCAATATAAAAAAAAACTATTATTATTTATTGCTTATTATTTATTACTTTTAAAAAGCCACAAATTGCAACATTGCAAATTTGTGATGAGAAATGGCTTCAAACTAGGTGTGAATTGCTTTCGGTAAATGGTAATCGAGACTCATTTCTATGGCTGTGTTGTTCTATTGGGATAGTTATGTCATTTGAGTCCTACTGAAAAGAAGAAAATAAAAATTTCATTCTTAAAGGCATCTGTAATATTGTAATTTGACATAACTGCAATCAAGCTTATTTATTGTACATGATACAAAATTACTTGTCCTGCCTGAAGTACCTATATGCATTGTCATTGTAGATCGGAAAGTACTGAAGTGCTAAACCTTTAAAATCGTTCACCTTGAATAACGCACGCACTTAGCTTTTTTTTTATATTCCGCCCCTTAGGGTCAAAAACCGCTTGAAAGTTTCTTTGAAAATCTGCTGAATATATTGACAACAGTACCTACTTAAGTAAAATATGAAACAGATTGGTATTGGATTATCTCACAATTTTGATAAATTATTGCAAATTTGTGTGGAAACAATTTACTTAGCCTAGTCAAAAGCAAAGGCTGTATCAATGATCTTGACAGCTTACTGATAAACATAACAAATATAGTCTGGCCTATCTCAAGATAAGATTTTAGTCCAGAAGTTAGACTTTTAGTCTGTATATAGTACATAGAGACAAGTATTTGTATTTATGACATATAGATAAGTCCGACTATAATAATATACTCTATACTCTGCGTATATATAGGTATAAACCTTTAAATAAATAAATATACATTGTACCTTACAGTTTGTAAACAGTTAAACATTTAAAAAAATACAATTCTAATTTTGCTAAAGCTTGAATTAGGCTCTATATTAAGGTAGGCTTAATGTATGAGGTATGTTATGCTAAAATGTTCAAAGTATACCTATTTATAAAATAAAAAGCAAGGCGTGCGGAAAAGCTCTAAAATATTTTAAAGAATAGATCTCCCATTGTTATTGATGTCATAGATTCATATTACAATTATTTATAAAGTGTTCTTGTTAATTCAGCGTCTAATAATAACATGATAATGGAATAATTAATAATTAAAGATTAAGCCTTTCAAAACATATCAAATCCATGATGATCAAAAAATGTTAACTGTTACCACTTTAGCGCATACGCATAGTATGCGCAGCAATTTATATTCCTGTTGGAATAAGTATTGTTTAGCGCTAATTATGTTTTTTTTAGCAACAACGAACAGCTTTACTCGACAAATGTTGCATTTTTCTATTAGTTCATTTTGACAATTAATACCTAGATGATAAGCATTAGTCGGAGCTAATGTTCAGGTGATTTTGCATGATGCTACTATAGGTTATTTTTTGGGGTAGCTTACCGTTGGGGGATATGTTAAGGGGTTGTGTGATGGCGGCAGGCGCTGGGGGTGCTGGCTCCATCTTCCAGGGGGCGCAGCACGAGACAGGGGAGAACTCGGGCGTGGGGCCACTGCCCGCCGATATCAACATGGTCGAGACACCGTACAGTCACGAACGCTGCAACGCTAGCATGCGGCACCAAAATGTTCACCACAAAAAGTCCACCGTATCTATGAACAGTTCGCGTGGTCTATCAACTGAGTGACTGATAACAGGTATGAGGCACCTACGGCTCGGGCGGCGTTCGCCCCGCACGCGCTCGCTTGAAGCTCAGCCAGAACACTGAAGAGCGCGCTTGGCGGCTCGGCGCGCCCACTCGCGCGCCTACTCCCATTTGCACGCCTCAGAAAAAATCTCCGCCGCCAAACAATAACAAAAAACTACCTCCGCCGACTCGAACCTCCGCGCACCTCTCACTCTAACGTTCTTAATTCGATTTCCGAACGCGTCAAAATTACAACAGCGCTCGATTGCAACGCAACCTTCCGTCCCGTTCTTAGATTTTTAAATTCAAACAAAACATTACTAAAACAATATATATCTTAGCGCCATGGACATAATGACTATATTTTTTTATTGCCGCGAACGCTTATAAGACCTTTATAAGCGGCGCCCGAATGAAACTACTCCTACTCGCACTCGTTCGGTTCAGCTTAAGCATGAACCGTATGAAAGGGACAGGTGCTCTACCGCTCGGTAGAATTACGGTAGTGAGCACAGGTGATCTTTTACCATTTCTACATATAGAAGGTGTTAATGTATAGCGCTCTCGTTCTGTCGTATAACAATTTACGCGCGTATGGTAGAGACAAAGATAGTGTGTCGATTAGCTGCTTAATTAAATTCGGTTCTAGTTGACTATGCTTAGCATCCGCTTTAATAGTTACAGTATCGAATGAGTTCCATTCTAATTAAGCCAAAGAGTAGATACAATATTCTAAACTTTATCGTCTTGTATGTAAAATATTACGGATTATTTATTCATAGATAGTGTAGAAATATGTCGATAGTAAGACAGATATTAAATAAGGCTGATAAAGTATGGGCAGGATTGTTTTGTTTTTCGTATTGTAAGAAATATGAAGGGAGTCGTGCAATCTGTTTCTGAATATTTAAGTACAAAGAATGTGCAATTAGTTGGTCGGACAGAATAGTAAACACAGTTTGATGGGTCTGTAGATTACAGCTTTCGGATTGTATCAGTGCCATGTTTTTATGTTATAATTACAGGGAAAAATATCGATGGCGGGTCGCCGCATTGCAACTGACGCCATGACGGGCCGCTGTAGGTACCTTTATATCCGCTCTTTACAAATAAATTGGAACACTTTTCTTTATTTAACTTGCATCAATCTTTTTCGTAGCTGTGGTTTCCTGTACAGATCTAATTGTGTAATTATACATACAGAATTTTATTACTATGAAATTAATTTATAGGTAAATGAACGCATTTTTTTGCATTTTCTTTTTTTTTTCATTTTCTTTAAGTAATTTTTATTTCTGTTTATATTCTGACTGGAGCACGCCAGCAGCTACGCCTGCAATTTTTTTTAAATTTACCTGTTTTGTCGGATCCCGCGGGAATTTCGGGAAATCCCTTCTTAGTGCACCCCTACGGTCCGGTCGGTTGAAAAATAGATGTTGGCCGATTCTCATAGATACCGGATAAGCACAAAAAATTTCATCAAAATCGGTCAAGCCGTTTCGGAGGAGTATGGGAACGAAAACTGTGACACGAGAATTTTATATATTAGAAGATGAGTTATTTATAGAATGAAGTCTAATACCTACTACAGCTGCTTCTTTTGCATCAACTCCTTTAAAAAAGCTGTCCGGTAGCTTTTTTAAAGGAGGACTAGTTTGGCATTTAAATATTACTTATTGATAAATTGTAGAGTAAGTCGATTTCGTGCCAAAACATAGGTAGGTATGTTTTATAATTTTAGTGTTTTATTGTTTACTAAAACAGCTACTCTCAGATTAAGTATACCTATGTCCGCAGGCTATCATATAATTTGACAACATCTGTTAGCGTTTATGAAACCTACGTGAGGGGAGGTACAACAAATCACGTTAAAAATAGCAGTAAGTAGTCTTCACATGCCGAAATTTCCGAGAAAATTATGGAGAACTCTCAGACATGCAGGTTTCCTCACCAAGTTTTCCTTCACCGTTTAGCAAGCGATAATTAACAACAATGTAAAACTTCGGCAAGTCAGTGGTGCGAACTGTAGGTTTGAACTCAGAACACGCGTAGCTGTCTGTTAAGCTCTCTACTAAGCTATCGATAGCTTTTTTATGTATTCTTAGCGAATACTATACGTATTCGATAAAAATACAAAAAAAAAACGAAGGGCAACGCTCTGAACCTACCTACGTAGGAACGTACCAACATGGAGAGGACTGAATGTTGGCGTTTTACCTTAACAATACTTTCCATTATGCCAATTACGATATTTTAACTAGGTTTATTAAATTCTTTTGTTTTTTTTTTTCAAAAATAATGATGTATCATAACACTGTAATACTGTTTGTTTATAATGCTATAATTATATTTTCCGCTAGACAATCACTTTGATGAAACTTTTATGCTATAACTTTTATAAACAGGTAAACATATTTATTTAGCCGACACCAACACGTTGCACATTTCATTGCGTTTCAATCTGAACATAAGCTTAATATTACCTAATAGTTTTATTACACGTGCCTAGCAAGACAAAAGATACCACAAAACTACAATCAAAATAAATTTTCATGTAAGTTATAGGTAAGTAATAAAGTCATAGATTAGATTAGGTTAAGCTTCAGTTACAAAATTATGTTTCGTTAATGTTCCAAATTAAACTGAATAAAACGCTTGAATTGAAAAAAAAGAGACATAACTATTCCTTCTGCTAGATTGTAGTATTAGTTCAGAATTAGTCTAGAGTTTTTATAAAACCCATTAAAAACACCAAATCATGGTGATAAGACCAGCAATATAATTATACTTGTACGAGATCCATATTCTAAAAGTTCCTGCAATGTAAATAAAAAGTTACTTAAAATTAAGTTCTTATAGTTATGTGTGTAAGTCTGCTGTGAGTCGTCTTATAATCATCATTTTTATATTTTCCTTATAACTCTTTCAGGATTAGCCACGCATAGAAGATCTTTAGTAACACAAACATCCCATAGACGAAAATACACTACGCTACCATTTTTTCAGCTAGGTATCGGATACTAGCAACGATCGGCATGGGTACACAAGCCCAGATTGTCTGATTTTTTTTTCTGTGTACCTTTTCATTATTATTTTCTTAAGTTTTTTTCTGTTATATATAATTATACTAACTTGTGTATTTTGAATCTCATTTTTAGTTGTTTTTTTATGGCAGAACTAAACTGCAACGTTGTATTTATTGTTTAATTCAGCAAGTACAACAGTAACTGATGTAATTAATTTTATTACATTGCTTTTATATGTGGAAGCTTGTAATTAGCAAATTAGTTTTTATTTAATTGAATATGTTGTAATTAGTCTGTAAGCTTTCCTAAAATAAATAAATAAAAATAAATAAATTAGTATTACCTACCTACTGCCGATTATTACAAACAACTATTAGATATCTAATCGTTTGTATACCTAATGGTGCTGAATTGCTGATACAGCTAAGCATTTACTTGAAATAAAGCAGCAATCATTCGCTGTTTTTTTGTTTTGTCAAACTGAACAATAAACAGAACCGAACATTGCTACGAACATTTTCACGATCTTTCTAGCGAACGCTCTAATCAGCAAAAACTTCAAAGCAAATTTACTGTAAATTCGCTGGAATGCTCACCAGAACGATCGTAAGAATGCTCGCTAAAACACACACATTTGTTGTTCAGTTTTGTAACATTCGCGAGAACGTTACAAAACTGAACAACATATGTGTCTCATTACAGGCAAATGCTCAAATGTATCAGTACCAATATAAATAACTCTAAAGTCTGCTGATGGTACTTAACACTTAAAAATTACGCTTCACGAATTAAACTGTGTCAACACCATCTTTTTACCTTCAGCGCAATCTTTACCTGTTTATAAAACTTTAAGAGACCATTTATATTAGTCATAATCATCTTTTTAGCACTATCCCGATTGCTTCTAACGTTCTCTTGAATCCTAACCTTACGGGCCGGGCTTCGCTTTGTGGGCTATAAGTACAGATATGAAATTTAGAGTCTAACCACCGCAATGCGGATATATATCGTTAATCAATAGAGGTTGCGATATTCCATAGCATAGACATAGACCAGTGTCAGTACCTTCAAAGATAGGTCTCTCGTGTCAGCCTACAGGTAGGTACTAACTACCCATAACGACTTTTGATAAAGAACGTCATGACAGAAGAGACCAACGGCCTAACGTGCTCAGAGACATTGATAGTGAACTATATAAATATTTACACTTATTTATACAAGAAATAGATTAATTTTCATCAAAATATTTTAGACCAGTACCTATAAGTCGATTGAAATCGTATTTTCAATAATGACTGTCAGTGTAAACATGGATTCTGGCGGCTTGCGTTTATACGAGCTTAGAAGTGCGTCAACGCTCGTACGAGATGCGCGTGTGCCGAAAGGCGCGCCCATATGCGCCTACATGCGTTTCCAAAAACGAGCATCTACGGGCGTATAAAACGTTAATCTGAAAGCGCCCTTAATGTCCGTGACCGTCGTTAACCGATCGGCAAACTTTATAATAGATGAAAGTATTTGGTATCAAATTTGGCCTGATACAAAATGTTGGCTAAAAACCTGGCATGACTATGACTGAAAATAAATAATTGCGAAGATGAAAAAAAATTTTAATGGGTGAAATCTATACTTATTCTTCGAACTCTAGCTATGTCGGTCAATTTATCATTTTAATAATCACATAAAACATAGGTACAAATAATGTAGCTTAATTATAGCTAAGTTATAGTTAGATTAAATTTCATTGCAACTAAATGCTAGATACCAATTGTTGGCGTATTGAATAGAAAAAAAAAATCTAGCTTAGACTAAGTTAAAAACGCAAAATTCACCTACCTACAAAAAATCTGACCAATTTACTTTTGATTACGTTAGTAACACTGCTATCGCTACTTAGAAGTTGGTACTCTATATGTAATTATAACTATCTACCACGACTGATCAATTTGCACTTGTAATCTTAATAGCTGTTATTGTGCTGCTTACAAAACAGTTAATCAGTATGACTATTGTATGTAACTGGTAGCAGCCGCCACAGATTTACTGCTAAACAGTTGGAGCTCGTTGTTGCTAACAAGGTAGGTATAATGTATTTCTTTAGGAGCTATTTGGTTAGGTATTGAATAAGTATTTCGGCTATATTTGTACAAATGTAGTGAACGAACCCACTATGTTTTGATCTTGCTTTAGGGTAACTTGCCTTAGAACGTAGACGGCTAAGCCAAAAAGATCTGATGAAGATAATTTTCAACCTTTTTAGTTTCTTATGAAACTGTTAAATTTAAAAAGAAACTATTTAATTCATGACTGATACTGATTATTTTGATTCTTAGTTTGGTAAAACTTATTTTTGTGTTATGCCCTAGCACTAAATACAAAAAAAAATATAAATACTTTAGTCGATCTAAAATTGGTAAACTTCAAAAATGTCAACCAATTGTTTTGTCCCTATATTCCAAAAACCAGTTAACCGCACAGAGTACCTACCTTTGTATGTTAACCGTTCGTTTTAATTTAGACTCTTGAGCAGTAAAGCTTTTACTATTCCAAGAAGAACTATAGACATCATTTTTCATTGCAGTTTATAAATTTAATAGGTACATTTATAATTTCCCTAACTAACTTCGACTCACTCGTGGCAGGGAAACTACTTATTTATATAAAATATAGAGTCAATGCAAAGAAACATTATTTTCACTACTTTGACATCTTGAGAAGATGATTAATAATAAACATAATAATATCATTTAAATTAAACTATTTAAAGCTAAATTCAAACCATTTGCCGTATTTTTTACAGTACAGATAAAAGCGGTCATAAAGTAAACTACCCACTTGTATGTACTGAACTATTAAGGGCCTAATTCGCAATTAACGTGAATTGGCGAGTA
The DNA here is from genome assembly GCA_944739405.2 of Euclidia mi. NCBI lineage: Eukaryota > Metazoa > Arthropoda > Insecta > Lepidoptera > Erebidae > Euclidia > Euclidia mi. The sequence goes on from OX123185.2 coordinate 61,762,877, forward strand.
AAAGTTACGAGTATATTTTGTCAATTTCACAAACTAAAATCAAGCTTCAAGTAACAATTCACTGGTTAAGTGAACTATGCGACAAATCGTACGTTACATTCGTTCAATAAAACGTCAAGTCAATCGTCAAACGTCATTGACAGATGCTTGTTGATTGTCATTCGTGGTGTTTTTGTGTCTGGTCTGGTTTGGAGAGTGTGTGATTTTATTTAGTTACTGTAATTTATATAGTTTTATTATTTATAATAATTATTTACATGGAAAAAGTTGAAAGAGATAGAAGTGCAAACTTGTCTTTATATGAAAGGGACATCTTGAACAAAAAAAATACCGCTTACCTTTTTGATTAAGAGATTATTTTATGTTTTATAAGGTTAAGCACTTAGTTCACTCTATAATTGGATGACGAAATCTGGCTAGAAAAGCAGTTTCATCTAGGTCCGTAAAATAATGAACACGAATTTTAAAACAACGTATTCGAGATAGGTACTCGATGACGCGTATAATGTTCTAATTCTTCAAACTGATGAAAAAATAATAATTAAAAAATACATCTTCTTACACAAAATGTCAGCGGTAAACTTTTAATCGTCAGTATGCACGCTAATTGGTAGCCGTAGTGGCAACTAAGTTTAATCGTAGGATTAGTGGTGCTCGGAGGTGTTGAAATTGACGCATGATGTTACTTGTTAGTATAATCAGTGAATAGCCTATTCGACACTTTAATCGAGGGTGGTGAAACAGGCCCTAAGTCCAGCTGCTGAACTTAAAGGCCATGATCGACCGACGAGTAAAACCGCCGTTTTATGGCTCGTCGGTAAAGCTCGCCCGTGGCTCATTGCAATACTGGGGTATTAAAAACCAACGAGTCCGGCTCGCGGCTCGTTAGTTATGTTTTATTTTTTGGTCGGTACGCTGCGCAAGACCGCGTGTCGATCACCACTGACGAGCCGAGCCTACAGTTTTCCGCGACAGCGCTAGCGAACAGACGTACCTACGTGCAGACTTTTTAATAATGGATTTGCGAACCTGTAGTCACGATTTCATAATAGTATTTATAAACACCTTCAGAGACTGCCCTTGCTTATGGCAATGTAAGTACATTGAATGAGTACAAATCAAAGGAACCCGTCTTAATGCCCACAATAAACTGTTGGAGATTAAGAAAAAATACGAACCAAACTCAAATATAGCTGATGTCAAGAAAAAAATATCAGTAATTGCGAGCTTCATATAGAAAAGAACGAAATAAGCTTACTGCAAGCATGAGGACGCGGTTGCGGTTCACACTCGACTGTTTTGCTCGCTAGTCGATCAGGGGGTCTAGGACGAGTTTGCACTCGATCGTCACGGTGGACGATAGCCTAGTCGACGGGAACAATTTCTATACATTTTCTAAAAGCGTTTTCTAAAAACGGAGAGTAGCGATCGATAGAGTCCGCTAGGGGGCGCATTTGGAAAATGTATGGAAATTGTGCCCGACGACTAGGCTATCGTCCACCGTGACGATCGAGTGCAAACTCGTACTAGACCCTCAGCACCTACGAGCTGCGACTCCGCGAGTAAAATCAGACGTCTCCAAAACCGCGGTATACGGCTCGCCCGTCGATCACCCACTTAAGAGTCATCCGCGAGTCGCCGTATTAACTTTATTTCTCTTTCTGTGAACTGAGAAGGAAATCTTTATAAAATGTGTGCATGACATATCTACATAGAGATAATATTTTTTTTTTATTGGCAACTACACTAAGAAAAAATATGTATCGTTAGTATAGTATCGAACTTAACAAATCCACTACCAACGTGAATGCCCAGACTTAAAACGACAATTAGGAAATAACACAGTGCTGTCTCAAGCTGGGGATCGAACCTACTACACTGCATCTTCTTAGTATTAACCAACGAGATGTCCACCTAACCCACTAGGCTCTACGTACAGTCTTTTTATATGCCAGACCACGAAATATACAGATAAATACAACTACTATTTTTAACTTATCAGATAAGTACTATGTATCATCTAATTGTCCCTATTCCAAACAGAGATTATTTATCCAATCGTTCGTGTAATAAATTACTCTCAAAGTATAAAACCTGCTATCGAAATTAGTCCACCGATTTCAGTCCGTAGGCAGTTACCAGAACACCTTATAAAGTACGTATATGAAGACTTTTTTCTTTTTTTAGAGCGCCATACAGCCTTCTTAGACAGAGGCCGACAAGGAGGATTTAGTGTGTCGATACGGCGTGGGTGTCGTCTAATGAATATATTTATTTATGTTGTGTTACCTCTTTTATCTTTCCCGAAGGTGTTTGTATCGAGTTCGTATGCCAGTTACGATTAAGCTGTTACTAAGTGTTATTATTATTGTATCGGTGTGTGATTATGTTGTAATTTGAATAATAAGCTGTGTTTGTAATTCGTCATTGGTTGATTGGCTCTACATTTTATGTAAGTGGCTATATTTTTTAGCTCTGTCTTAAATATAAATGGTACTGGTATTCTTTTTTTAAATTATCAATAAGATTGACAAGTGGTTAATTTGTGTTATGGTTTTTATGATAAAATGTTTTATCTGGTGCGCAATGACTTAATATTGCGATTTAGACTTCGATAATTACCATAGTAGAGCCATTTACTACCTACTACAAGCAAATAAGATTTATTGCTAATAAGGAATTGATGTCATAGTCATACGTGACCTGATTGTAACACTACACACAACAAACTGAAAAGCGCAAAAATATATCGAAGCAGAAAAAGGCGTCGAAAAACCAAAACGGCTGTTGGCCATGGTCTTGTTGGCAACTCGCCAAAATTAATTAGGTATTATTCCAATTAGAAAATTTGTCGACTGAGTAAGAAACGTCGCTATCATGTTCAAATGTTACGCTAGGATTCATGGTGTACCTAATAGCTCCTAATTATTTTAGAGAAATTGCAGAGATTACAGTTTCGTACACTGATACACAAGACAAGATCATGTTAGTCGCCTCCCTGAAATAACTCTGGTCGATATCTTAATATATAAAATCCTTGCGTTACTGACTGACTGACAGACAAGCTACAGCCGAAACTACTCGGCGCAAGAAGCTGAAATTTAGCATGTATGTTCCTTGGGGACCGTAGGGGTGCACTAAGACTGTATTTCCCGAAATTCCCACGGGATCGGGAAAAACGGGAAATTCGAAAATATTTGCGTGCGAAGCCGCTGGCGTCGACTAGTATAGTTATAATACGTATTACATTGTGTTATGGTTACACCTGATATAAGAAAATATAATTATAAGTATTTACTTTGAAATATTTTATTTGACCGAAAGGCAAATACATACAAACCCTACACATTTATTATGCATCTATTCAAGTAGATCTTCGATTACTATTGAAACTAACTTTATTGTTTAAAAAAATTGGGTATTTCATGACCGAGGTAGTGCAGCGCGCTTTCAATATCCGGTAGTTCTATTGACTGACATCGTATCCAAAAGCATTTACTACGCGTATAGAAAACGTAACAAACACATTATTATTTATCATAATATTAGGTACAGCTCACTGTTATTTACTCAGATGACAGTGATCTCTATAAATTTATTCACATAAGCCAGTATTCTGTGCAATCTATTTTAAGTCCTTATCTTTGTTTAAAGGCGTACGTACGCTAAAATTTCAATTATTTTATATATACGAGAAACCAACATATATCCAGCCTTTATAGATTGTAACTCGGAGCAAACAAGTTTTAGAGTCCAGATCGCAACAAATGCATTGTAAGACGCCCTCGGCAAGGTGAACCGTGGATTGTTGACCTAAAGTGCATAATGACTCGGCATAAATAAAAGAGTATAAGGAAAACGCAAAACCAAGTATAATTGTGACAAAATTCTTATAATTACGCCTGTATCCTCAAAGGGTAGGCAGAGGCATGCTATGAATTTGTTGGTAGTACGTAATAGCGGGCTAGCCTATTGTCAATACTGGGTACTTTTCCGAACTCCATGCTGCTACTGAGAATAGAATTCGGAAAACCCAGTAACACTTTTGCTCGATCTGGGACTGATCTCGGACGCATACGTTATCTACTGGATAACGAATGTGTCTCCTGACCATCATAGCTCTTTTTTTCTTTTTTTTTATAGTATTAGGCGGCAAACGAGCAGACGTATCGCCTGATGGTAAGCGATTACCGCCGCCCATGGACACAAGTAACACCACAGGGGTCACAAGTGCGTTGCCGCCCTTTGGGATTGGGAAAAGGGATAGGATAAGGAGTGGGATGAGGAAGAAGGAATAGGGGATAGGGCCCCCGGCACGCTCACTCACCGAACGAAACGCAACAGTTTAGGTACTGTTACTTTATGTCGATTTTCTGTGAGAGGGTAGTACTTCCCCGGTTGAGCCGGCCCATTCATGCTGAAATCAGCAAGGTTGTTATCAGGTTGGTCTATAGTAATTTCCTTTTATATAATATTTATAGACAGTTCCAAAAATACTGTTTGAATTGGGTATCGAACCCACAAGATTAACTGCAAACATACACTAAGAATCAGAATCATTACCAAAAAAATCACAATAAAACAACAACTTAGTGGGTGTTCTCGGAAAAAATAAAAGAATATAGCGAGGATATTGATTTATTTGATGAATACACAAATAATAGGTACCTACATAGAACAAGTAGGCCAGTGTAAATACAAATGCAAATGGAAGCTATATATTTTCTTAAAGCGCCCCTAGCGGCTAGTAATGGTCAGTAGCGTCTGGGTGTGAACTATGAAGATCAAAACAACAACTCTGACGATCAGTTGGCGCAGCGGGAGCGATTGATACGCCGAAGGTCGCGGGTTCGATTCCCGCTCAAGTCAAACATTTGTGTGCATGAACATGGATGTTTGTCTTGGTCTTGGTGTTTCTATGTATTATATGTATGTATTTACAAAAAAAGTAAATAAGTATGTTTATCCATTACCTAGTACCCATAGTACAAGCTCTGCTTATCTCTACTTCTTCATCAGGCATTAAGATTTTGGGTTTCAAATTACCAACATTCACTATAAGTCATTGACATTCTAATAAGTTTTAAGTGCTTGCAAATTCGTTGTTGCATATGGATACAAATACATAATTTACACCGGTTACATAAAAGTAGGTAGCACATGAGAGTGGGTATTTATTTTATTTTATTTTGTACTGAAATATTCTTAATAAATTATAAATAGCTTTGTGGGGTCAATATTCGTATTATTAAGTGTTTATATTATACACGTGTCTGAAGAAATATTAAGTGTAATATCTATATTTAATATTAAAAGCTGAAGAGTTTGTTTGCTTGAACGCGCTAACCTCAAGAACGACTGGGCAATCAATACCTCATTAATCGAGGAAGGCTATAGGCTATATGTCATCAAGCTATGCGCCAAGGGTGCGGAACAGTAGCTCTAAATAAGGCTTATGTAACCGCGGGTTCATCTAGTAATATTATAAATTTTATATATATTTTCATGTTCTCTTGATAGCTACAATTTTTATGCCGCTGATATCTGTTAAAGATATAATATACTAATTTCCATATACAATAAGAAAACGCTACTTCTTATTTTATAAGTACACTAAATAATATTTCACGAAAATGAAAAATATTCTTGGCTTTTGCCTGAAATTGTTAATGAAATAGAATTTTGCTTAATGTGAAAGGCTGATTGTATCGGCGCCACAAGGGAAGAAACTTGATCAACTATAGAAACCACTGGGCCCTGATTTATTGAGGAATTGATTCTTAAAATGAGAATCAATTCCTAAATGATAAACTGTTAATCATAGCTAAATACTAATTAAATTTTCTCTATTATAAACGTAACACTCCCATTCCATAAAAATGTTCCTAAATTAATTATAGCATATCATGAAAAGCGTGCCCGTTTTTTCAATACACACATCACCGAAAAATTTCCTCCATTTTATTCAGTATAGTCCCTTTATTCAGTAGCTACCAGCAAAAAACATTCCCAATGAAGGCTTTTCTTAATGCGCCTTTCGCATTAGTACCTGACTCATACAATACCTTCAGGACAATGGACTGACGAATCATCACCCATGGCACATACTGAATCAGGATTCAACACATCGCGTGCGTGCGTTTACCACCAACATAAATTGATACACATCTCTCGTTGATGATCCTTTTCTTTGTTGAGATGCTGGGGGTCTTTCTAAATTGGTTGTTGGATACTAAACCTTGTCTTTCGTCGTGGTTTAGGGCGACAAAGCCGCGGCGTTGGCAGAGACAGGTCATATTAACATGATAATGTGTTCAAAATATTTGTGCTATCTATTTTGGCCCACCCACACAGTTGACACACGATATAAGGTGTACCTGCTAAACAATGGGTGTGTTTTTCATTTCGCTCTGTTTCTGCCTCATTGCTTTAGGGTCAATATGACTCTTGAGTTGAGCGCGTGTTGCCAAGTTCACGTTACATAAATATTTTATTTAGATTAATTAAAATGCTTGCAGAGTTGTTATATTCTTTTATTTATTGTAATTTACGGTTGAATTTAAAAAATTCAAATGATTAGTTTAGATTTAAAAAAAACCCCGTCTAATTTTATAAAATACTAGAGGACGCCCGCAGCTACGCCTGCATTTTTTTTAAATTTTCCCGCTTTGGCCGTTCCCGTGGGAATTTCGGGTAATCCCTTCTTAGTGCACCCCTAAGGTTCCCAAGGATCATACATGCCAAATTTCAGCTTCCTGCACCCAATACTTTCGGCTGTAGCGTGTCTGTCAGTCAGTCAGTAACGCAAGGATTTTATATATTAAGATTAAAACTGCGTCTGTACATAAAAAGAACTCCCGTTTAAACAATCTATGCACTTATGAGTTTCTGATTTTAACTGAAACAATTATTGATTTTCTCATGTCCGTATTAATTTTTGCACATTCTCGTGAGTATGGCACAAGAATTGAAGGGATCATTTTAAAACTAGTTACCTACTTCAGTTTTTAAGATGATAATCTGATTTTATTACTAGTACATATATTTACTGATATATATCGTGTAAATGATTGAAAATAAAGGTAAAATACGTCTTCTCTGTGAAGGGATCATTTTTAAACTAGTTAGGTACCTACCTACTTCAGTTTTTAAGATGATAATCTGATTTTATTACTGGTATATTTACTGATAAATTATTGAAATTAAAGGTAAAATACGTCTTATTTGCTGTAACTTTTCTCTAACTTTTTAATCATAAATATTAGTATCTAAGTATAATTTTATGCAAAGCGTGAATGTTTGAAAACAGTTTTTTTTTTCAGATAACCTGGTTAAGAGAATGATCATCTGTGGCCTTCAATAGAGGTGCTAAGCGAAAAATAGGAGAGATCAAGCAAAATGGTCATCTCAGAGGTTTAACGTTTACCGCGTAAATAAGAAACTTAAACTTCTTTCCAACGTTGCCTATTTTGTTACGGCCTCGGAGGATAGATTTTAAAAATAACATTATGAAAGGATAGCAAAAAATAGGTGTTAAACGGGTGTATGAATAAAATATGATATATAAACTGCAGCTTGCAGTGAAATGAAAGATTATCCGCCGATTGTTTGATTGGCGCTGATTAAATTGTGTTTGCTCTGTTACTCTATTTTCATTGCAAATGTACGAACGATATGTTTTATGGTTTAGTGAACGAAAGGCACTGGAATTATCACGTTTTCATTGTGTATAAAGTCCCATTTAGACATTCAAAATTGTTATAATTGCTACTCACTAATAAAAAAATTTAAAACGAATTTTCTGAAATTCTACTAAGTATGTATTCTAATCTGTTGTCTTTACATAACCATTTAACTCGCAAATTTATAAAGTCTAAGCTATCACAGAGCTTGAAACAATTAAATTAGAGGTGTTTATTGGATGCTGATTAAGTTTATAAATAAATTAATTAAGTAATTAATAATAATTGTATTCGTTATTTAATTTATACGTACAGTACTAGCAGCTGAAGCAAAGCTACAATCAGCGATAACCTAGTAGAGGGACTACCAGATTGCTATGAGAACGAAGATAAATTATGTGCATATTGTATTATCAGTTATCGCGTGCTGAAGGATGAAGGAAAATATTATGTGGAAACTTGAATTTTTAATAAATATAATGTTCTCGAAAGATATTTGATGTCTGCTAACCGTGATGGTTATCTCATCTCATAGTGACAAAAGACCAGTACCTACTCAGTTGTAAATACTGTTTATACTTACCTATCTAAAGTCTATCTATCTCTATCTAACTCACTTTAAGTTCCTTTTCTTGAATAAAAAAACATCGCATAATTAGGGGAATCATTTCAGCTAAGACCAAAGAAAGACAACTCTCGCAATGTGGGCTATGGGAGAATATTTTGGCCTTGCAATAAACATCTAAAGAAAAATATCTCATAAAACAGCTAATAATTTTAAAATTAAGAATATTGATTTGTAAAGAAGTGGTAACAGGTTAAAGATCAGTGAAAAATTATTAAAATAGCACGCAGAGATTTCGATTTTGATCGCACGTTGTGCGTATAAAGTTGCTTTTTATCCCGGTAAGCATATTAGGTGGTCTGCCATAAATTGAGAGTGTCAGTGGTCTGCCACACGTCCCAGCTGTCATTAAATTGTTTAGTAGTAGTAGGTAGTTACCCTTAAATAGCGTACGGAATACTGGTTTGAAGATTAGACTACTATTGCTGTTCCTTTGTGGGACTGCAATCGCTTTGTGGAAAAGCTAATATTAAGTTTCCTATTCCTAATTAAACAAAAAAGTAGGTCCCGAGAGCCAAGAAGAATGCTCCCTAGAAACTCTAGAATGGTAATGATATTGCAAAGGATTCTTCTATAACTTTTAATTATTACTTATCATAGAAATTCAGGTATTGATTAGGTATAATAGCATGCAGCTACATGAATTGCAGTGCTTTAAATCACAAGTTGATGTTTTTTGAGTTATTATTGGTTACCTAGGTATCACTAGGTAAATTACGTAGTGGTTTTCTTTTTAACCTGGAGAATTGTTGTTGATGGATAATTTATCACTTATTGATTAGAAGACTGTAAGCTTATTTAAATATAAGTGCTCGTTGGTTAGCTATGTTAATGCACGTAATATAGGTAAAACCTACTCAAATATCGGTAAAAATAAATTGCTAAAATGCTATTTATTCCTTATTTACGGCCTTATACTTCAGGATTAGTATACCAACTAATTAATGCTATAAAATGATAGTCATGAGTAGTGAAGTAAACGTTCCGAGAAACTCTACAAAACTCTACGAAACGTTCCGAGAAATATATTTCGATCAAAACCGAAAAGTGTGTGATATTGACCTACAAAAGTCACAAAATAATATTTTTTTAATGAAATTACTATGCAATAACATTACCAAATTTTTACTTTTATATAATAATGTCTCAAACTTTGAGAACGAAAAAATACAAAAATAAAATGTTTACTAAAATATACAAAACCCAAAGCTATCAAACTAAAAATATCGCAACACCAGCCAAGACTTGCAAACACGAGTTGTAGTGTAGACTTTGCTCTACCGTAGAGTCGGTCGCCGCGACTCTACCGGCGGCCGACTCTACCCAATGGCGCGCGTGGAGCGGGGCGGCGCAATACTGGCCCCTCCCCGCGCCGCCTCACACAATGCGCTATTCAACGTTAAGACAAACAGAACAATATACCTACGGCTCTACATCACGCTATACCTAACGTATTTTGTTTAATTGTGGAAATATGTACGATTTTTAACTGACTTAGAAAATAGGTTATTTATGTTAAATATGAGACAAAGTCAAATATTATTGATTTTAAAAATGTATGTTCGAATAATTTCTCTGAGTAGTGTAATCAAAATATTCTTTGAAATATACAATGTCATGCAATTCGTGGTATTTATTAACCTTATTATTATTACCTAATATTTATAAGGTCCACGATATGGCTAACATACCTAAATTTTACTGCGTTATTAAAGCCTCCAAATAAATGTATAAAAAATATGAATTAGTTAAAGTTTACTTACAATATTAATTTCATACAAAGTAAAATTATTATATATGGTAGATTTTAATAGGTACTAGTCCAAAAAAGTACCTACCCTCGAAAGAAATGTTATAATGCTATAAAAACAGGTTTACAAACGGGCTATTAAAATTAATAAATAGCTGAATGCTTCTTGTTACTTTAAGCGATGAGTTTTAATTAATTTGCCAATCCAGGAAACTAATTAGGTACTTTAAGTAGAAAGTCTTGCTTATAAATTTGACTATTTATTTATCTCAGTCTTAGGCTGAAACCTACTATCTAGACAGACACGCTACAGCTGAAACTATTCGGCGCAGGAAGCTGAAATTTGGCATGTATGTTCCTTGGAGGCCGTAGGGGTGCACTAAGAAGGGATTTCCCGAAATTCAAACGGGATCGGCCAAAACAGGTAAATTTAAAAAAAATGCAGGCGTAGCTGCTGGCGTCCTCTAGTAATGACATAAAGGTGAGCTTCCATTACACTTATGATTAATATTGTCTTTACTTTTATTTTATTTTGTCTATTGTAATATGGCCAGGCCTTAGCCCTGCAGTGGGACGTCACAGGCCCATAAAGAAAATAGCCTAGGGAACAACAGTGTCGCCAGCAACTCATCAAACTATTTTATATCTGAGAGTAGGTACAGCAATTTCTTATTTCAAGTCACCAAGTCCACCATTTTTTAGTTTTAGGACCAATACCAAAACTACTATACCTAATACTAATTAATTTTAACGAAATAATATAAACTATAATTTGATAGTATTTCATCAAGGCCCATTGATATGTAGACCAGCCATACTAAATAAATGAGAGATTAATTTTAGATTACGTACCGATACCTAAACGATTTGAAGCCTCATTGTATTTATGATACAAAATGTATTTCAGTTTAGGCACCTGTAATTACCGCTGAAATATATTAGACGATAGTAATTAATTTATGAGAAGGTTGTCTTGGTGGTGGCTTGTTCATGTTATATGATCACTACGAAGTTATTTACCACCTATAGGTATTGTGAAATGTTATGTTCTTTAAATTACTGTACGTTCGGTAATACCTATTCCGCTGAATAAATGTAAGTACTAAATAAAAATAATATAAGTATATACAAACGTGGTATCTATGTTCAGTTTTCATGTCATAACCATTACACATAATTAACTGAATTTTAGTATACAAATAAATCTTAAAGATGTTGAAATAGGTGAAGAAATTCTAAACTGACAAAAAAAGTAAATAGGGTTGAAACCTACGGCGACATCTGCTAGCGTGTGGTGCAGCTACTAGAACCACAAGTTACCCAAAATCAGAAAGGTAAGACCCATTATTTCTCGGTAAGGTTTCATAACTGAAAACTAATCGATCCAGTATAGTACTGGACAGCAGATTGAAGAAGTCTTTACTGTCCAGAAGATTTTACGAAACAAATCGCAGCAACAAGATTTTTGTAGAATACACAAAAAAGTTAATACGAGTATCCTATCCGGTTAGAAGGATTCTAAATTACTTTTAAGTTTATTTATTTATTACCTTATGGCAATAGGATATTTTTATAAATGTCTTAGTACCAATTACTGATATCACAAAGAGGATTATAATAACTTTGTTATTAATTACAGCGTCAAAAATTCACTATGCTAAAATACAATGTCTTCTTTAGGTAGAGCTGTAATTTTTAATACGATGATACAATAAACGCTGACTATTTTCTAACATAAAACACACATGCTACTGTAAAATATAATGGCATTATTTAGAACAGTATACCAGTGCCAAACATAATTTTAAGTCTCAACAAAAATTTACATATATCAATCATGTTACTGAAATATTCAAAACATCCACATTGTTCTTACAAAAAACAAAGCCTAATTAAACAAAATGATAGCTACGCCTAAGTTACAAAGACCTTCAGCGACCTATTTCTTAGATGGTTTACAACGCAATTAAAATACTTCACTGTATGTGGCTGTATAATAAATAAAGTAAAAGTTTAACAACACGCTATGTGTTTGCCCGCCTACTAACATATGGCGTCTCGACGGAAGGGGCGCGAGGCGCACTTGCCTAGACTGCCTACCCCGTGTTTTAACTCGCCTAATTGTTTCCCATTTACATACATTAACAGAAAAAACGCCGCGCAACTGACGCTCAGACCACTATGTAAATAAGTTCTATGTAGAACCCCGATATTACAATGTGAATCGCCCCGACCACGTCCATGTACAAATTACCAAGTTTAATAACGGAAATCAATTGCCGTATGCTTCTGGCTAATTACACGTTATTCAACCGTCCATGGGAATGTGCCACCGAAGTATCGGAACAATAACTACCGGCGTACATTGTCGAAATATCATTTGTAAATAGTTTAATCGGTATTATCTATTATTGAGAAAAGACGTCCGATAGTCTCTCATTATCCTTTCAATTCAATTATGAGCCGCTAATTACGAAACGGTTAGGTAATTAAATGGCGGTGAGAACCGAAAACTGACAATGGATAGGTAGGAGTTAAATTGAACCCCAAAAAATTATAATGGAGCCAACGTGGAAGGTTTTGTGAAATCCGTATTAGATTGGTGCGGAGAAACGCATTGTTCTCTGACTGAATGTCTTACGTAGCGGCAGACGTGTGCACATCCAATGTTTGCATACGAGTTTTTATCTACACAATCGATCTTTTAATTTCCCATAATTTGTTTTAAATGAGGTTTATCTGGGTTATTCTTTTCTCAATGTACTAGCGAACAATAAATAGAAAACCACTGTATTTATGAGAGAATTTGAATAAATCTGTTGGTTCCGTTTTAGTTTTTCTAGAACTTGCAATGCATTATCGTACTCAGAACGAAATTTACGTGTTATAAAAGCTTATTAACCCTTAAAGGGTATCATCATCAGCCTTTAACAGTCCACTGCTGGACTAGGCCTCTCCTTTGAAAGGAGGAATTGGCCTACTATACCACGCTGGCCAAACGGGTTGGTATAGGGTTTGCATCAAGTTTTCCTTCTCTTACAGTGCGGTTGTCAGCATAATCTGCTCCCTCTGTCAGCTCTTACGACACCCATGGGATGATATGGGGTGGTGACAATCCGTATTCTTAATCATTCACCACAAGGACACTTAAAGGGTATATGGGTGTAAAAGACCGAGGTCCATTTTGTTTTTAGCCGCTACACTCTTGAATTTTTGTCACAGTGCTTTGTGCTATTGTGTATCCTCCTAAGTTGTCGGAAGCCTTTAAGGTGCAGGAGAAGCAATCGTTCGCACGCGCAGTTTTTGCCACACGCTTGCCTCCCGGGTGTAAAAACACCCATAATACTAATAGTGCACTACTGATTAATAACATAATTGTTTACATTTTTATGTTTTTTATTGAATTTAGCTTGCAAAATAGAGAATTATTTCTATGTCATTTAATTTTTAGATTATGTGTTGTCTGGGGAATTTGAAACTAAAGCTAGAACTAGTATCTGACGAAAAGGACTTATTGACATTTATTAATAGGTATGTGATAATTGTGCCTAAAGATCTCATATTAATTTTATATGTATAGTTATGTGTGTTAATTTTGAAAATATATAACTATACTAGCTTTTGCCCGCGGCTTTGCTCACGTTAAATTCGGGGTAACACAAAACTCCTTCATCTTTCGATAGCAATTTTCGTTTAAATTCTATTCATAGGGATTAATAAGAAATAAACGGTAGTAGAGCCTTGCTGAATTCAGCATGAATGGGCCGGTTCGACCGGGAAAGTACTACCCTCTCACAGAAAATTGACGTAAAGTAACAGTATCTAAACTGTTGCGTTTCGTGCGGTGAGTGAGAGTGCCGGAGGCCCTATCCCCCATACCTTCTCCCTTATACCACTCCTCATCCTATCCCATTTCCCAACCCCAAAGGGCGGCAACGCACTTGTGACAGTCTGTGGTGTTGCTTGTGTCCAAGGGCGGCGGTAATTGCTTACCATCAGGCAATACGTCTGCTCGTTTGCCGCCTACTACTATAAAAAAGGAAAAGAAAAAAACTATAACCGCCAGAAGTATTTAAAACATTTCTGTAAACAGTATTTTTTGAGTTCCGTAGTCAAAAATGGCTAAACACGAAATCCTTATAGACGCGCTATGTCTGACAGTCAATCCGTATCGTATGTCACAGCATCTTTATGCCAAAACCATTCAGTTTACACATTTGAAAATTGGTAGGTAGATGTATTCTGTGAACCGCTTTACGACGTTATAGAAAATAAAAAAATAAGGGCGCTCATCATACATGGAACTGATGTGGAAAATGGGTCGTTAAAAATTACTTTGAGGTTCCTCAAACAATTGTTTCTCAAAGTCAATCGGATGAAAGATATACGGTTCCAAAGTAGTAAAATGGGTGTGTGTGTCCCTCTATCTTTTAAAGTAAGAGAGTGACAAATCTAAAAAAAATATAATTATGCTGTAGATCGTTATAATAACTTCCAACGAATAAATTGGTTTGAACGATTTGTAGTCAGCAGTTTTTGAAATAAAACACTTCTTAAAAACCGTAAATATTGCTTTGTCGTTTATACAAATACTATTAATAGTTACATACATACATTTATTTATTTATTTATTTATTTATTATATACATACATACGGCTACCATTACAGATATCTTAACCTAATGCGACAAACGTAGGACAAAGAAAGATAAAAAACCATTAATGTAATAATCAAATATTTGAACTTGTTACACAATACGTTATCCTGATGAAATCGCTCAGTGGACATGCAAATAAGTCTATCCGCTCAGCTACTAAATTCGACGTGCGCAACGCACGCGTTAATGGTGTCTGTTGTAGGAGGTTAGTACGCGCGCACGGTACCACCAATAGCCGCGGTCTCCGTCGTCGCCGCACATAATCGTTAGTACACACAGGGTTAGCTGAGATAACATGGCCGCGTGTTGTGTTCTACCACGAAGCACTTTAAACAGATATGTAGCTAGAGCTACCTCACGCCTTACCTCTAATTTGTAATATCCTACCATGCCCAAGATAAACAACGTTGGATACAGTAGTAGATATCCAGGATATATTCCATACATCTTCATATACATAAATCTGATAAATTTATTTTGTATTCTTTCTAGCATAAGTTTATACTTGGATTCGCTTGGACTCCAGATTACTGCATTGTGTTCTAAATGGCTCTTCACAAGGGCCTCGTATAAAGCCTTTAATGCTGAAATATTTGTAAATTTATTTGCCTGACGTAAAACAAATCCTTAATTTCGAAATGACTTTTTACAAATATTTACGATATGTTGCCGAAAGTACAAGTCAGTAGTGAAAAGTATGCCTAAATCCTTCACCTCTGTGACACGCTGCAGCGGTAAACCTTCCATGTTGTACTGGTAGTGTTGCGAGCTCCGCGAACGAGTGAATGATGCCACCGAGCATTTAGCTATGTTAAAATATAATTTATTATTTTGGCTCCATTGAACAACACTGTGTAAATCCTGCTGTAGTATTTCGCAGGCCGCAATATCCTTCACGACTACAGACAGTTTGAGGTCGTCGGCAAATAGTAGGCAAGTTGATCTAACTACTTGTGGTAAGTCATTCACCATAAGGATGAACAATAAAGGTCCCAAATTACTGCCCTGATTGACACCTGACCTCGTATAGTAGGGCTCAGAATAGTGTCCTCCACAATCAACGTACTGACGTCTGTCTCGTAGGTAGCTAGCGAAAAATTTGATTGACACCTGACCTCGTATAGTAGGGCTCAGAATAGTATCCTCCACAATCAACGTACTGACGTCTGTCTCGTAGGTAGCTAGCGAAAAATTACATAGACTCACGCCTGTTTCTCGGAGGGGTAGGCAGAGACTACAGAACGCCATTTGCAACGATTCTGACATACCTATCTTGCTTCATTCACTCCCATCAAGTTTCTCATGCATGCTCTTCTGTTTAGGGTACTTCTGACCTGTCCTTTTTTTAGGATGCCTCCAATCTGGTCAGAGAACGTCCGCCTAGGTCTTCCCCTTCGTCCTGTCCCATTCACATTTGCCTTACATATCTTCTTTGTCAGTCTTTCGTCATCCATCCTCTCCATGTGCGCAAACCATCTTAACATGCCTTTCTCGATGCTTGTCACTACATCTTCTTTTACCCCACACCACTCTCGTATCACACAATTCTTTACTCTGTCGGTCAAAGACACACCACACATACTTCTCAGTGCTCTCATTTCTACAGCATTTATTCTTCTTTCAATATCTTTTTCATTCTTACCATCTCTTGTAAACAACGTACCTAAATAAACAAACTCATTCACTTGTTCCACTCGCTGTCCATCGATCAAAACATTACAAGTCGTAACGCATTCCTCCTTTTCAAAAACCATAACTTTCGTTTTACTTACATTCACTTTCATTCCTTTCCTCTCTAACGCACCATGCATGATTGTTACCATCCCTGCAACTCCTCCGCTGAAGATGCAAGTATTACCTGATCATCAGCATAAAGGAGGCATTTGACGAGTAACCCATTCATCCTTAATCCGCAGTCACTATGTTTTAAATCTTGCAAACAACTGTCCATGAAGAGGTTAAACAGCCACGGCGACCCTGTCTAACACCTTTCTCGATGGTAAACCAGTCAGTGTATGCCCCGTTTATCCTCACACAAGCTCTAGAATCCTCATAAAGGGATTTCAGAGCTCGAATGAGGCTGCTGTCCACCTCATTCATTGACAGCACCGACCACATTTCATTCCTCACCACTTTATCGTAAGCCTTTACCAAATCCACGAATGCGCAATAGACCTTTTGACCTTTGGCCAAAAACTTTTCGGCTATGCTTCGCAAGGAAAAAACCTGATCCGTACATCCCATACCCTTTCGGAATCCCGCTTGTACATCCCATATTTTCTTGTCGGTTACTTTCATAACCGAAAGAATGGCAGGAGTTTTGGGAGAGTTTAACTCCTGCCTTTCGTCTTGCCCTTACTGTGACATACCCGTTACTATATTGACCGGGGCGTACACCCCAAAAATAAAGACACGATTAAGTCCTACTTTCAATCTCATCCATAGTAGCCTAGCATTTACACATTCAAACTCTTTTACACACTCATTCATTCGCGCAGATAGTATTACACCAACTCCCTTGCAGGCTCTGGTGGTACTATCTACCCCAGACCAATACGCCGTATATGCGCCATGCTGGGTTGTGTCACACCCTTTCCTTTTTGTTTCATTCACACAAAGAACATCAATCTTTCTATCATCCATCATCTGACATACTTCATCCAGTTTGCCGTCCATCCCTTTTTTTTTTTTTCTTTTTTTGGTATCGGGTTGGAAAATCCTCATGGAGTCCCTCCGCCCTTGGGGAAGGGCGAAGGGGACTGTCAGACTCTAACTGACTAAAAACCAACCCGTGTTCCTCATGTACCCGTGTGTCGGAGGGGCGGGTATCGCCTAAGCATTCGTCGCTACCCCCCGACGGGTATTGGCCCGCCAGATAGTCAGGCGAGCCCCGTCACCCACTGCGGCTACCACCCCGGCCGCAGGACTCCACTATGAGGCGCGCGCGGAACACGACGCCGCCACCTCGAGGCCTGCTGCTGATCGGACGACAAGACGCCCCGAGTCTGCCGTCCGCAGGCCGCGCCCTACGGTGGCCGGAAGTCGGCCACTCTACGACGCCCAGTGCGTCTTCTGCGGGAGGGGAGAGAGGAGGCAGCCTCTCTCTCCCTTTCCGCCGTCTCCTTGGCAAGCATCACGGCCTCGCAAAATGTGGCGACGGTACTCCACGCTGACTCGCTCTCGACCATGGTAGATACAACAGCCGGAAGCGAGAGATTTCCCGCAGCACCTACGGCCGCGACTAAGTCACGGCGCTGCTCGGCCCAAGCTGGGCACTCCGCCAGCGTATGAAGTGCCGTATCGTCGCGGCAATCATCACAATGGTGGCACTGGGACGTCGGCTCCCGGCCTATATGACACAGGTACTTCCCGAAACACCCGTGTCCGGTAAGCACCTGCGTCAGCCGGAAGCTGAGGGCGCCGTGGCTCCTATTGAGCCACTCCTCTAGAACGGGCCTTACCGCCGCTACAGCGGCATGCCCCGCCGTGGGTTGCGCTAAGCGCGTCTGCCACTCTGCCACTAGGACCTGGCGGAGCTCTGCCCTACGTGCCTCAACCTGTCGTGGCACCAGGCGCTCGCCCTGCTCGACCGCCTCCGCACGCCACCAATAAAGTGACGCGAGGAGCTTTGCGTCGAGGTCCCAGGGCAGGGATCCGGCTAGTAGGCTCGCTGCCTCAAAGGAGATCGTACGGTATCCCCTTATAATACTGACCGCCATCGCGCGCTGGGGCCTTCGCAGCGCGGCGACATTGCGGGCCGTCAGGGCGTCCGCCCACACTGGCTCCCGTCCATCCCTCCTCCAACGTTCAACGTTGCAAACCGGCTTTCCGTAGGCCGCTTTTCGCCCTCGCGGGGAACGAGACGTGACGGGTTGCGAACCGCGTCGCCGCCGTATGGAGAAGAAGTAGCTTTTGTTCCCATAGCGTTCCCACGAGATGTAGGGATCTAGACTGTCCACCCCCGCAGAGCCCTTTACGGGGGTAAGGCGGAATATCACCTGTGCCCTGTGACCGCCAACCAAGGCTAACGAGGCCCATCTCCCCAATATATATATATATATACATAAACGACTGTTTGCGGACTTGGTTGATCACGCGGCTTTGCCAGTCCTTACTTGATCCACCTTTGCACTCGAATAACATTTGCTCTATGGAAAATATTTTTGATTTTTTCACAATGTTGGCATTTATGGCAAGATGTTGCCAAACATATTCAATAAAATTAAGATGTATTCGTGATGAATTTGGCTGAAGTTCCGAACAAAACTGGATCCGTAACGGCCATATATCTCAGACCGAGACGTCAACTTTTTGGCTTCGAATTATATGCCATGCCTTCGTCCCTATTTGAATCCAGACGTGACAATTATAAATATGTGGTTCCAGGGACAAGTTATTTTAGTACTTGCTCCGTGTAATAATAATATATGATATAGGTAACCATTTTATACATTCTTACCAGCACTTTAATGATCCTATTTCTACTTGATAATTTAAATACTACTTAAGTCCGATATTTTCCATTTCTTGTATATTATTTGGCTCCATTTATACTGTGTAATAATTATGCCAAATCATCACCATCCTGCGAACGTTATGCCAGTTGCATCCAGGCCTTCGCCTTGGAGCCCGGGCTGCGCTTTCTAGTCTAACCAGATTTGACAGAATATTAGTTTTCCCACAGAGCGACTGCGTCTGACCTCCGCAACTCGAAAGGATAGCCATATTCTATGGTTTAGACCAGAGTCAGGATGTTCGCCGGTACTAATTCCTCGTAACGACTATCAAGGATCTTTTTGATGACAGCTGGGACCGACGGCTTAGCGTGCTTTCCGAGGCACGGAGGGTGTGACTTTTTGTGGCCGGTCAACCATCTATAAACCAGACGGTGATGAACCCGCTTAACCTTGCGAATCGATAGATTTGAGCGGTCGCCACTTTGCCATGGGCCGCTCACTTTATACGCCACATGACGTACTTATTTGAATCCAAAACTATATATTATATTAAACCTGCTGGTTAATATTATGTGGCTCCAGGATTATGTTACTTGAGTATTTTTGTTCGAATATTTTGGCTTACTACTTAACGCATAATTGTATACCATAATCTGTATATTTATTTCGCTCCTTTAAGACAGACATATACCCGTCAATCAATACTTAAGAGTTTCACATTACAATTATTTAAATTTTAGTTTTCCATACATAGGATGATCCAGTGAATTTATATTCATTACGTCCATGCATTCTCAAATCCGAAAGCATACTATTTTAATCCGCTTTAAATATGAACTGATACTGATAATCTTATGCACAATAGCTTATATGAATATTATGTGGCTCCATTTCGTATGTACGCCACGCCATATCTGCGTACTTATACTTAAATTGATCAACATTGTGATGAAGGGGATATATATATACTATTAATAGCTAGTCGAAGATAATGATTATGATAAGTGGATACCTCCAATACGGAACACTTCATGAGCGAGTCTGACTCGCAATAGCGAATAGCTTTAATAATGTTTCGTCGTTCCTTTCCGTTTGCCATTACAAAGCTTTGGTGCATTAAGATTCCGCATTAACAGGACTGGAACACCAACGTCTCAAGTTGCGTGAAGGTACTCCTGATAATTGTAAGGAGTTCAGAAACTCTATAGGGTACGAAGTAACTTGGTCAGTATTCATGACATTATCTACCGAAAGCTTCTCAACAATATCACTACGCAAACAGTCAAATGTCAGGTTTTAGACCAGTGACAGTTTATTCAGAGGTACTGACTCATCAGTAACGTAGTTCTGACTTTTCAAGGCACGGAGCCAGCGATAATTGACAATTCAATACGCACATAACTGCGAAAAGTCAGTGGTGCGCGCCATGGATACGAACCCGATACCCTCTGCATGTGTGTTACTATCGCCACTAGGCTGTCGCGTCCTTTAAATCCAAACTTAAAGTGTTATCTATTATTCAGATGGACAAATCAGTACGCAAATAGATTATTGAAATAATTGAATTGAATAAATTGAGGTCACGAATAAAAATTTACTTGACTTTTTACTATGCTAATAGTTTGTATAAACTCAGGATTAAGAAAATAGTCGGTTAGAAGTAAAACATGGTAAAGATTACTCATTACTTTAATATTATCCCGCTTATATCGGTATCACCGTCAACGTTTGCATGTTATGTTCCCAAAGGGTAAACACAGGTGCAGCGCACCTATATTTCGCTAGCTATAATTATTCTAAATGACAGGGGTGGTTAACTTGATGAGAACTAAGATTTATTTTTACCAACGAAAACGTGTGGAATCTACCAGCTCCATATTTCTTTAAGCTTAAATTAAACAGTAAAGACACTTAAATAATTATTTCATAATCATTGTCTTGACGCGATCGACTCTAGTTATGGCCGCGATCTACCGCTTGGCCACTCCTGCTATATGCCATATTCTATGCTATTAATGGATGTTTCCTGCGCAGTTTTGTCACTACCGCGGCTAATTTCAGACGTACTGCAAAGTCAGGCGATGACATGCGACACGGTCATTTGTCTTTAGCCGTTTGCTGATTTTAGCAATTATAATGAGTACCTACCGGGCGAATGATATAATAACTGCATCAGGAACTTCATTTAATAGTCATTCCAAGCATCCCCGTTCTTTTAATGTATTAGTGTAGGTTCGTCATACGAGTTATTTATTGAGTGCCAGAGTACTGTAAAAATGTTACCTTAAACGCCAGTGAGGTCAAAATCACCCATTGTTACGAAACCACTTTTGAAAAAAGTAGAAGAATGCACAGAAATCCTCGACCTCTCCTTCCAAACCCTTCTCGTTTTAATATCTGTATCCTCACCAGTAGCGGGGCTGGCCAGGTTAGCGGGTGACCATCGTTTATTTCTACTTCGCGGTTGGAAATGATGTGTGAAAAGAGCTCACAGGATGCTCGCTCGCTTTAGCCTCGAATTGTAGACTAAGCTCAAGCCTGTGTATTCACTGGAGGCAGTCTCGAGCGGCTGTAGCTGCCTCGGTACAAGATGCAAAAGATACGCTGCCTCAACTTGAGCAGCCTTGAATCGACTGACTTGATGAGCTTGGTATTGAGACTGTCGTATTGGATCGATCAATTTCATGATCACTTTAATAATTTGACCACTATGCCAGCAATGAGATTAATTAATATTTTACGAACGGCTGGTCATAATAAATGTGATCTATCCTTGGATTTGGCTATTACGAGACACATATTTGTCATATTTTCTATAAAACTTATGCGCGTATTTCTAGTATCCAAATTCGTGTCTTAATATTTCTTATATAGGTTTATAAGTATTACAAAATCAAGTCGAGATTTCAAAAGAATGCTACTTCACTAGCTTTTTGTGCTAAATGAATACAAAAACAATCATACGCAACTCTTTGATTAAATTGAACAATTCTTTAGGTCAACCCGCTCGCGACAATACACGTTTCATATCTAGCACTTAAAAACGTATCTTGGTAAAATTTCTAGAAATCGCTTTTAAATTATAACTTACGCGATTTAAGGTTAGCGCCCATAATTTCACAACGCAAGTATCAGAGGTAGCGGATTTTAAGGAAAATCTTATACCTACTAATTTCCATTCTGTTCACTGACCTTGTCGACCTTTTCTGATACATCCATAATGTCTTAACGAGTAAATAACTAGACTTTTTTCGAGTCCTATAGCTTATATTTTTGTTTCAATAAATGAGTTCACGCTGCGTTATTCTTAAGCCGTATCCATTTTTAAGAAGAGAAGTAAAAATAGGCGGAATTTCAAAATATTGAAACAACTTTTGGCCTATTTACAATTAGTTTGGAGAGCAAACCCACTTTTTTATTAGGTTGGACATAAAAGTTGTTGTGTAATTCGTAAATCAGAATTAGGCAATATACGAATTAGTCCTTTGCCGAACTAGGCAACGTACAAAAATTAGTCCATTCTTGACCTTCCAGGGCTCTTACTTTAGGGCACAGCGTGCATTCGAACTATGGTGAATTGGAGTACCATTTTGTCGCACGAGCGTTAGGCCTCCCTTACATTTTTTTATTATTTCAATTAATAAACAAAGAGTACAATCCATATTACAGATTAAAGGTCCACAAAACTGTGTTAAACAGTTTGACTGTGGGCTCAGTCAAGTCTCATTCTGGTGCTTAAGTAATAGAAAAATAGTAATGGTTTTATGTAATTATTATTATTGTCCATAAGCGTTCCTCGAGCATACGCTCGGCGTCCGTTCGGCGTGCGCCCGGCGTTCACTTTGTACTACAGATTGAACGCCTCGAGGAACGCTGTCGCCCAATGTGAGGTCGGCCTTAATCGCACTTCCATTTTTCGAACTCACATGGTACTTATATTGTTAGCTTACGTCAATATTCTGTAAGAGAATAGTACTTCTATGGTTGAGCTGGCCCGTTTCTGCTGAAATCAGAACTCTACTGCCTCGAATTTTATTTTATTTTATTCTTCATATTGCGATTGCTTGCTATGTCGCTTATAAACCACATTTATGCAAATAACTTAATTTCCACTTCATTTAATTTTGAGTTTTCTTTTTTGTTTATTTTTCCTCCTTATTTTTTTCAACCTGTAAGCAACCACAAACATTTTTCTTCACCGCTTTCGTCATGCTTTATCGCATACCTACCAACACGTTAAATTACCCGGTAGATACGGAACTAGATATTGGCAATTCGATAGCAAGTAGTGTGATGCGGTAATACAGATCATCAAGCAAGCTTTAACTATTTGGTGTAGGCTAGTCAGAGGTGAGATTTAAACATTACCATAAAAGTAAAACCTGTGCGCTAATAAGGTCGTTCTTGAAAACGCGGATTGCTTCAGGTCTATTCATAAATATCCGTTAAGGTGAGTCATTAGTCTAAAGTATTTTTTGCTTTGTTGATTTATAATACATAACATAAAAAACCTACACATATACATACAGTATGTTTAGTCATGTACCGTTTGAATAGAAGCAGAGCGTTAGTACAATAGCACGGCTATCTACGGTGCGATCGAACAAAAGCTACTTACAACTGTTCTTAATCGTCATTTCACATACGCTGCGGGTCTGCACTGACATGAGACGTTATTCTAACCAGAAAGTACTCACTGTGTTCACGCTGCACTCGCTGTACACTTGACTATAAATGCTTTAAGAATTTACACTTTAACCGACATATATATTAGAAAGGACTACGTACAAAATGACAGATTATGAGTTGTCTAGTAGTTAGTGATTGTAAGTTCCAAATCAGGACAAATCTTCGATAGTCGCTATGGGAAGCCTGAAGATAGCAACCCTTAAATATACTGACACTGGTACCTAAAGTATAAGATATATAAGGCATTTGCCTTATATATCTTATACTTTAGGTACCTTAGGTAGGTGTGTGGGCAAGTCATTCGTCGAGCAAATTGGAGACATCCTAAGAAACGGAGAGGTCCAAAGTACCCGAAACCGGCGAGCATATATGAAAAGAGTAATGAGTGTGGAGGAAGCGCGTGAGATTTGTAAGGATAGGAGTAAGTGGCGTTCTGTTGTCTCTGCGTACTCCGACGGGAAAAAGGCGTGAGTATATGTATGTATGTATGTACGTGTATGTATGTATGGTGCCTAAACTCAAATCGGCAATAAGCTGTTGTTCTGTGAAAATAACTAAAATTATATCAAGACTAGGACGTGGATAACGGGATACATATTAAGGTCTTGTTTGTATCTAAGGAAGATGATGAATGATTGTAGCCAACGACTAGTCTAGAATACGACCGCCAAACTAAGTTAAAGCGTAGGTCAACTGCATCAAAAGCCTAGGCTAAATATATCGCTGGCCAAACTTTCACAAAGGTGTTTTGAAATTGTGAAAAACCTATATCATACTTTTTGTTGATGTATAAAATATCAGCAAAAGTCTCCACAAATATATGGATTTTAGATTTCTTAATATATAGGAACGTGTGATGTACAGGAATGTCTCTTGCCAATTTGATTTGCCATTCGATTATTCTAGTCCATCTCCAAAGAGTATGATTTACATGATGCGTGCAAATAAACATATGATCAAAGAATCTCACAAAATAAAACTTAACTTGTACTTCACGCGTTATTAAGGATATGAGAACACAGTAATCACAGACAGATTGATGATCATACGGACAGACAGTGACGTGATTCTATAAGGCGCCCATTTTACATTTACTGCAAGTACGGAAGCCCAAAACTTAACTAAATCTTTCTTTTTACTTTAAAATGTAGTTCTCTTCACCCAATCAAAACAATGAATCACTACTTACCTTAAAAAAAATGACGTCTATAAGCGTCATCTTGTGACTTAGATGAATAAATGATTTTTACTTTGACTATTTATAAATTCAAATTTTATTATTTAATATTTTTATTATATTACTTTACTTAATTAGGGTTCCGTACCTCGAAAGGAAAAAACGGAACCCTTATAGGATCACTTTGTTGTCCGTCCGTCTGTCAAGACCCTTTTTCTCAGGAATGCGTGGAGGTTTCAAACTGAAATTTATACTAAATACTCGAATCTTCGGTTCCACAGAGCTGTAAAAAAATCAAACTTCTAATCCAACGCAATCAAAAGATACAGCCGTATATCCTGCAAATTGCAGCATATTTTCAAACTCGCATTGGAATCAAAAGCTACAGGGTACTTCCCGTGAACTCAGAATCTTGAAATTTGGTACGAAGCAACGTCTTATATCACTTATAAAGGAAAAATTGCGAAAACCGTGAATTTGTAGTTACAGCATATAAAAAATATTTTTAATAAATTTAAAGTTACTACCCCTTTCTCTTGAACGCGTGGAGGTATTAAATTGAAATGCATATCAAATACTCAGGTATGTAACACCGTTAGGCTGCAACAAAATCAAGCTTCTATGTCAACGCAATCAAAAGAAAGAGCAATATAAGCATATTTTCAAACTCGTGCCTACTCGCAGGTGAATCAAAACCTACAGGGTTCTTTCCGTGAGCTCAGAATCTTGAAATTAGGTACAAAGCAACGCCTTATAGCACATATAAAGGAAAAATTGCGAAAACCATAAATTTTAGTCACATCATATAAGAAAAATATTTTTAATAAATTTAAAGTTACTACCCCTTTCTCTTGAACGCGTGGAGGTATTAAATTGAAATTCATATCAAATACTCAGGTATATAACACCGTTAGGCTGCAACAAAATCAAACTTCTATGTCAACGCAATCAAAAGAAAGAGCAATATAAGCATATTTTCAAACTCGCGCCTACTCGCAAGTGAATCAAAACCTACAGGGTACTTTCCGTGAGCTCAGAATCTTGAAATTTGGTACAAAGCAACGCCTTATAGCACATATAAAGGAAAAATTGCGAAAACCATATTTTTTTTGTTACATCATATAAGAAAAATATTTTTAATAAATTTAAAGTTACTACCCTTTTCTCTTGAACGCGTGGAGGTATTAGATTAAAATTCATATCAAATACTCAGGTATATAACACCGTTAGGCTGCAACAAAATCAAACTTCTATGTCAACGCAATCAAAAGAAAGAGCAATATAAGCATATTTTCAAACTCGCGCCTACTCGCAAGTGAATCAAAACCTACAGGGTACTTTCCGTGAGCTCAGAATCTTGAAATTTGGTACAAAGCAACGCCTTATAGCACATATAAAGGAAAAATTGCGAAAACCATAATTTTTTTGTTACATCATATAAGAAAAATATTTTTAATAAATTTAAAGTTACTACCCCTTTCTCTTGAACGCGTGGAGGTATTCAATTGAAATTCATATCAAATACTCAGGTATATAACACCGTTAGGCTGCAACAAAATCAAACTTCTATGTCAACGCAATCAAAAGAAAGAGCAATATAAGCATATTTTCAAACTCGCGCCTACTCGCAAGTGAATCAAAACCTACAGGGTACTTCCCGTGAACTCAGAATCTTGAAATTTGGTAACAAAATTAAACTTGTATGTCAACGCAATCAAAAGAAAGAGCAATATAAGCATATTTTCAAACTCGTGACTACTCGCCAATCGGGAATCAAAACCTACAGGGTATTGCCCGTGAACTCAAAATCTTGAAATTTGGTACGAAGCAACATCTAAATAAAGATAAAGGATGCGGAAGGCTGAGGACCGTGTGCTGTGGTACGTGTTGGAAGAGGCCTATGTCCAGCAGTGGACTGCGATAGGCTGATTGAGATTTCAAATAATTACATAGTCTTCAAACCTTTTTGCTAATTATCCTGTACTTTATAAGTATTTTTGTAACAGATTTCTAATAGTCACTAAAAACTTTGTTAATCAATTACTTTGCTAAAAAATCTTACCATCATTCATCAGCAGACTTTTGCAAGGCTGCTGCAAGGCTGGTATAGGAATTTAAGAGGGTGTACCTAGTCAAAATAGGCTTCACAAAACAGTTTTTTAGCCAAATGTATACATTTTAGAGCAGCTCAAAACACGTTTTCGGTAAATTTTCTCGATAAAAAAAAACATAAAATAACCATTAAAATTGAAATTGTAGCAATTGTAACTGTATTATTTATAAACAAATCTTGATAATATTAATAACAGTGATGTAATATATAATAATAAAGGGAACTGTTGTTTTTATTTATCGATTGGAATAAGATATTTGTAAGGATTAATGTATTTAATGATAAATAACTCGTTCTGAACGTCCCGTCGTCATCGCGCTTCTCTTTCTTATGAATACAATCCGACAGTGACAGCAACAGCTGAACTCAGTGTACTGTACACAGCGCCTTGAGTTATATTATAAAATAAGCGATATATGTTAATATAAAATAAAGGATGACTGATTACAGACGACAAAGACCCCTTTTTCTTTAATTTATGCTCCTCCAGCTTTCCATACTGTATGTTATGGATTTCATTTGGAAATGAAAATACCATAGCTATGACTGGTGAACTTTTACTTATATACCTACAGGTTTGTACGGAACCCTCGGTGCGCGAGTCCGACTCGCACTTGACCGGTTTTTTTTCAAATGCAAATGTTTCTATTCAAAATGTTATTGTAGCTTATGACGGAGTTTTTGTTGAAGAACATTGCGCTCAATGAACACACAGATTCACATCAGTAGTAACCTAGTCGTTAAGATAGTTAGAAGCAAGGATAGTAACAAGCACATCGTATAATCTTTAACAATGTGACAGACGAGCGGCCCACTTAACTCAGTGCACAATTATGCCAATAACCAAGATCTAGATGCCATTACGGCGCTCCCATCTTCAACATAAAGCGCAACACTCATGTAAATTTCCACAACATTCCAATCATGCCATCCTTGAATGATAAAGCTCTAGAAACAGGTGTTAGACAGACAACCCAGATCTCAAAGTGTAACACTATTGTGCCTGTCTGTACACCATTTCGCAAAATAAAGGAGGCGATTTTGCTCGCTTCGCGGTCCGCACTGGCTACAATGGGCTGGCGATATGCATAGATATGCCTTAAACGTTGCAGGTCATGCAAATACGCGGGTACACGCTCACACACACATCACACCACGCTTTCCAATTGCCCTCCATTGTGGTGCCTCAGGAAATTGCCTCTCATCTCATCATTTACATCCTATACCGTTAAGTTTGTCTGAAACGTTTTTGTTAGTAGTTTTTATAGTCCGGTTAAACATTACTTTGTAATGATGTTATTAAGTGTGATTGTACAGGTCGAGTATAATCTTTCACGTTAACTCATTGTACACACCTGTTTATCTTATTGCAGACAAAGAGAGCTGTTGTTATAAAATAATATAATGAGTTTTTGATACATTACATTTAAGAGTAAGTAAGAGTTCTAACTCTTTTAAATGCCTCAAATAACATTCCCAAGATTTATGTAAATCTAAAGTTAAAACATATCTAACGTTAACATGTTTTACAACTGTACGAAAGAGTTTTAGAATAAAATACATTGGTATCCAATTTCATTATATTTTTATTTTTCCAATTTTATTTTAATTCTCATCGCATTATAATGATAATAAACTTCTCAGGATCTTTTCAGTGCTGTAGAAGCTAATTGAAACAATACTGTGCTCCGTCACAACCATCACTACTTATGCATCTCACGTAGTTGGTAAAGTTGCATTTTTATGATACACATACTCCTAAGTAGAGTTCTTCCGGTCTCAAGTATGCTTAATAACCGTGCCATACATAAACCAGTTCAAAAGTTGGTATATTTTAAGAGAATTACCCATAAGTAATTGTTATTATTATATTTAAAATTAACTCTAAATAAAGAATACAAGAAATATTATAAATTTTAATTTTGTTACTTATTTATTTACGAAAATAAAAGGTTGATTTTTAAACTCAGCTTGAAATATCGTCTATTTTAAGGTATCGTATACATTGCGATAAACCATTCTACTCATCGCGCAGAAAGAGAAATCAGGCAATTCGCTAGAACCATTAAAACACTTTTATTAAACAAACCAACCAGAAATAACTGACAGCAACGCATCAGACTCATCGCACTGATGGCAATCCATCGTACCTGTTCTTTAAGTTTTCTATATAATTAACCACATTCATTTAAGTTTCGTAACTAATAGAAGTACGTGAAAGCAAATCTCTTCCGGCCGCTTCCGTGTATTTACTTACAATCTTAGGTAGAGTTTATTTTTAATTAGTGGCCGCTTTTTCATAGGTCGGCGTACATCAAGATAGGCGGTGGTGTTCGTGTGAATGGCCTACGGTTGCCTCTATGTTACCTCACGCATCGGGGACTGGCTCACCGATTATATGCAAATGAGATGTCATAACACATGAATAATTACAGCCAGCCACGACTCACCCTTTCGGACGAACCGCACAAATTGGATTTACGTGAAAAGCAAGTTCTACTCGCGACGTCGAATTGATGTATGTATTTTTAGGGTGATATGCTAGGTGGAATGTATAAGTAAAATATTTTTGATGATATCTTCTTTAAGTAGATGTTGATGTACGGAATGAGGAATGACGACGCAATTCTAAGGTGAAACGTATAAGGACTAAAGGGTTAGTAGTAACCAAGTTTTATAAATTTTAGCAATCGAAATATTAATTAACAAAATTTATACCTATTACCTATGTAAGGCGTATGTCTCATACAACTGTTCAGATTAAAAAACTAGATACATTTGAATTCATTTTGTATCTGATGATAACAATGGCCAAAACAAAAATGTGTATTCACTGGCTTCTTTAAAACTAGCTGCCCCGGCAAACGTCGCACTGACATTTTTCTTTATATTTAGTAGTATTTAAAAAAAAATCGTACCGACTACTTCTCCTGACAATAACGATTCGACAACGATACAAATATTTCGGTGATTTCATAAATTTTCATCTATATAGATTTTAAATTAATTTTGGTACTGAATTAGTTAGAAGATAAAATTTGCACACAACAAAGTAGTAAACACTTTTTAAAACCTTTACAGCTAGTGCAAAAGACAAAAGAAACAACTTAAAACAAAACCGAGTACTTGAAAAACGCGTACTATCTGCGCCATTATTTTATAATGTTCATTAAAATAAAACGTAGGTAGTGTCGCACCACTTTTCACGAAAAGTCACCGCCGTGGAAATTGCGACGAACGTCGGGGGGCAGCGTGACCAAGCATGCGGCGTTAAGGGGCGCGCGGGTCGTTATGCTAATAGACTACTAAACCAACTTAAATTTAAAATCACCATACATATAACCAGACGAAAATAAACTTAAGGATCATGGCTAGAAGGTTCGTTTTTGAGCAGAGATGTGGGATTGTTGTGATGTTTTGTTCTGTAGTCCTTGTACAGGCCTTCGTGCCCGCTGCCTGTAGTCGCGATAGCGGGAAAATGGACGTTTGACTACGTTTATGGCTTACCCGCTTGTGCTCCGATTTAAGGCTTATATATCGTCGTAAATACACTACACGTAGCTATGGTGCGATAACGCGCCTTAATAAGGTTTATTTTCTAAACAACCGTAGTTTTGTGTCGTTGAGGTTGAATTTTACGACCCGAAGGCTTTTAGACATTGTTTATAAGTGGGCAGTTTACTGAAGCAAAACTCTCTCTCAATTTGTATAGGATCACAGTCCTGTATTAGGGCAAAGGATCTCAAACTTTGTTGGATACATTAAATTATTTAAACAGAGAAATCAGTGACCATAACAAACAGCTAGATTTTCTTGTTGACATTTTGTTTGAATCTTAATGGGTCTGTAAACGGCATAACGTGTAAACCAGTACAAGCTGTACCTACTGTTTTAAAGTAATGATACCTAAGACTAAACTGGCTTAACCCAAACATAACATTTTTCGACAGCTGTAACATTTACACTGCCTCATATTTCAATTTGGCGGATTTCTGTAACACTTCTCGAAAACGAATACACGTTCGGGAATAAGTCTCACAATACTCGCATTCCTCCGAAATTTCACAAACCATATTATACGGAAATACCTATAACATGTTGTATATTTATATAATTGAGTGCAACACTATTGACAGCGTCAGCGTAACCGCGAGAAAAAAATCAAGGCTCGAACAGATTGCGACGCAACGTGAGAATTTCAGAGAACAAAACACACATACAGAGAAAAAATCACAACAAAAATACACGAAAGTATCTGTGGTTTTGTGGCTTAATGCCTTTTAAATGAAATAAAACGGGCTAATAATGTGAGCGAAATGAAAATATCACAATGGGTAATAATATATGGCATATTTGTTCTTTGTTCGGTTAACCTTATGTTGGTATACTGTAACGTTTTACAACAATACAGTCACTTTAATATGCGGATAAGTACTCCATTCCAAGATAGTTTATCCACACGTAGCATAATAATTATTTCTTCAATAGCTCTGGCCTTGCTGTACCTACCGCTTTTCATATAACAAGGCTAATTATACTCGATTACTGATCAATAACTTGAACGGCGAGTTGGTGACAGTACTTTTTCGTAAACTTGGAAATAGGCTAATGGTTTCTACGGTTATCAAACCTTTTTATAAGGTTTTGGCGGTCCGTATGGCGTTGGGGAATATTAAACTTGATGTGTTGCCATCATTTAATTATTAACTACTTACTTGTAAGATATACTTTTTAATATTATCTGTAAATTCATTTTTTATGTTGGTAGTCTGTTAAGCTTCCCCATTCTCAGAATTGGCACTATTTATTCTACTAGATTGTATTGGTTCTAATATGTTTTTTTTTCGACTATTTCGCCTTTTTGCACACCTAGTAACTTAAGCAAACAGTACACACCTCGACCTAATATAAATCCAATTAAGAGTACCAAACAACGTTTAGTCAAAGCCTGAGGGCCTTATTTCTTTGGACACATATATTGGCAATAGTTGTAGTCAGCTAAACCAATAGGTATACCGCGATGAAATCCGAAAACAGTAGTTTAATTTCAATACTTGTAAAATGTGCAAAAGTGGACATGTTAAACTGTGTACCTAGTTAATAAGGATGATATTTTTTTGTGTATAAGATTACAGTTATTGAATGCAAGACATAACTTAAAAAATATCAGACTCATGATGAAGCTCGAATGTAAAAGACCGAACACTGAAATATTATAACAGGAGCTACTAAGACAAAACTTTAAAGTTATTTTAGCACAGAAAAGACGGGTAAACGGGTTTTTAGTTTTTTTCTTTGATTTATTCTAATGGCAGATATTCTCAATTTTTTATTGCTATACAACTGAAAATACTGTTCAGCTTTAAACAAAGTTGTGAATAAAATTATTTTATTAACTGCGTTTTAAAATATTAAGCGAGACATATTTGATCTGAGTTTATCTTGTATGGTTAGTTGGCTTTAGACTCTAAAGCCAGGTTGAGACCTGATCAGATAGCCTAATCAGAGAACCTTACCTCTATATAGCGGAATACACCACCTTCTTCCTGTGAACTACACAAGTCACTATCAGTGCAAGCTAGCTACCTATAACCTCATTCTAAATATAAACGATATCAATGCGCTTTAGTGTCTACAACATCCTTATTCATTAAACAGCAGTTAAACGGAACCCGAAGTAATTTAAAAACCGCTTAAATACAGTCAGTTCTTACACCATGAATTTTACTACACAAAAGTAGAAAATGCGATGCGAGATGAAGCTTTTGTGGGCACAGCATTTGATCGATAATTAGGGTGTTTAATAGTATAATAGCTGGTAACGGCTTTCAATCCAATACCATTGTGTTTTTTATATACCTTTAAAGCACTCGTTATTGTACCCATGGAAAAAACTTCGGTGAATGCGTGTCCTTTTCTGATAATTATCTAATGATATATAACACCAGTTATATAATTAAACAAACCGTACAATTTGATACTTTCTACTTTCGTTTTGGTAAATCGCTGATGGGTTTAAGGCTTTTTGTTATTTTTTTTTTATTTGTTGGTTTTAGCTAAGGCATATCGCACTTGAGCGCTTCAGTTACTGACGTGTATGGAGTTTGTTTGAAGATCTTATACTTTGTTTTTATGTTGAACAGTTTAGCAGCCAATTACCTATTGTTTCATGTATTACTTGATTTCATATTTTTTGTTGGTTTGAACATACTAACAAAGAGGTCTTCTTTCTCTAAGCGTTATCCCAGTTTCAATCTGGGGTCCGCTTTCTAGTCTAACCGGATTTGGCTGAATATTAGCTTTTCCACGGAGCGACTGCCTGTCTGACCTCCGAAACCCGATGAGATAGCGATATTCCATGGTTTAGACTAGTGTCAGTTTATTTAGAAGGTACTGACGCCCTGTAACGACTGTCAAAGATCTTCATGACAACCGGGACCGACGGCTTAACGTGCTCTCCGAGGCACGGGACAAGCGATAATTAACAATTCAATACGCACATAACTCCGAAAAGTCATTGGTGCGCGCCGTGGATTCGAACCCGATACCCTCTGCATGGCAGTCTGTTGGTATATCCACTCGGCTATCGGTGCCTCATACTAACAAAGAGGTATTCGAGTAATTTTAATATTAATTCAATTACAAAATCTAGTATTTTACCACATTCTAGTGATATTTTAATATTTATTACTCATATTCAGTCGTTCTCATTTAAAATATTTTGGCAAACACAGTGCGGTTTAGTAAATTAACAGTTATGAAATTCTAATCATGGTTTTATGTCTATAGAATATCGCTTTGTGGCAAAACCGAAAATCATTCACCAAAATTTGCATACTAAAACAAGGGAACTGTCACTGATACAATCCTTATCAATATATCTTGTAGTCGAATGTATCTATCAAACATCGCTCGTACGACAGGACGTGAAACAGCTATATGACAAACCAAGATCATTTTACTAAACGGCAGGGGTGTTTAATTCGGTGGGCTTTTTGCGGAATGTCCCATTCGAGGGGCAGGTGCGGCCAACTCGGCTCGTCGACACTAATGAACACAATGAAGACGTATTCCTACGAGAATATCCGGCGTTGATCGATTGATTTACTCGCTGCCACCGAGCTCGAGCTTTTTGTATTCGAATGTCGCCCGCCATTTGCATATCAGACTCTGTTGGAACGAATTTTAAACAAGACGTACGATGGGAGCACTGATGTGCTAGATACGTTAACCTGAGGGGTATCACTATTTGCATATGACGGAGCTTTATAGCTATTAATTTGGTACGTTTTCAATAGCGTGGGGGAAGGGTAAGACAATTTATAAGACTTTGCATGATAAATAGTCGAAACATGATTCTGAATCGTTTGATTTTTTAAATCGTCTGCATGTTTATCGCTAGTATGTGTCGCGTGTTTGAAAATCATGTCATGTGTGATGTCGGCTCTATAGATTACTTATAAAAGGCAGCATAGAGATCATTTTTGTTCTTTCTTTTAAGACTTTTATTCATGTTTGCTTCTTCCTACAGTAGTAGCTCTTATAACTTTTGAAGCGTGCCGTGCCGCCTAAGTACGACTGGTGGCTTCAAACGTATATCTCGATGTATAATACGATATTATTACTCAACCAAAAACTAAAATTGCCGGGTGCTTTACTGACGTGATTTTAAAGATACAAATAAACACTCCATTCTCAGTGCACATAAGCATCACAGAAACGCAAATAAAATACAATGCAAGAAGTTTTGTTTCCACTGGCCAGTTAACTGTCTCAGCGCCATATTAACAACCTTACTATCAAAGCAATCAGCATTAATTTACAAATAAAATTTATCAACTTGCATTGATAACTAAACGAGTATTCTTATCCGTTTAATTGAGCATATTCAGATAATGCGCCACAATAATAAAGCTCCCGACACA
The DNA here is from genome assembly GCA_944739405.2 of Euclidia mi. NCBI lineage: Eukaryota > Metazoa > Arthropoda > Insecta > Lepidoptera > Erebidae > Euclidia > Euclidia mi. The sequence goes on from OX123185.2 coordinate 61,797,953, forward strand.
TCTGGCTGAAGATACGTCGAGTACTGGTCGCATAACGCTCGACAAAGAGAGTGGAAAAACGTTCCATGTACTGCTTGACTGGTGTTCCGTTGCTGCATTCGCGTACGTTAATGTATTTGGCGGCGTATTTTCCACCTGATGTGTAGTAGCCTTAATAGGCAGTGTCTGGTTGCGTGCCGAACAAAACAGATCGCTAGTACACGCGCGTCATAGGAAAATTACCGTTCAGAGTGTATGTTTACCGTCGCTCTACAACGAAGTGCACTCTGGACAATTGAGGTGCTATCTGATGAGGAAACACGAACATTGTGTTGCACCGTCATGTTTAAACGATTGTTAGGCGACAATGCGAGACGACGCAATTGTGTGACTTCGTAGGTAAATATATCGTGTTGTTTGTTTGTAATGGTTATGTAACGTTTATTTGGAATTAGTTTTGATTTGCGGTCCGTATGGTGACGGATTAAGAATACCGAATGTCACCACCCCATATCATCCCATGGGAGCATATTATGCAGAGAACAACACTGTAAAAGAAGGAAAACTTGATACAAACCCTATACCAACCTGTTTGGCCAGCGGGCCAATTCCTCCTTTCAAAGGAGAGGCCTAGTCCAGCAGTGGACTGTTAAAGGCTGATGATGATGATGCTATGATTGAAAATTAATTTGTTGTGATTTTAATTGAGGAACAAGTGGTTCGTTACCTCATTGGTGTCTGAAAATGGGGTTTTATTGGGTGACAGTCAGCGCGAATCTTTTGACACTGTAAATAATGTATTTTCGTATCATAAATGCAAATAATTAGATACTGTTTTGATTTAAATATCGGTGTGGATGGTCAATTTGTATTTGAAGCGAATGTCGACGACGACGTGGCATTAGCATGGCAAGACTTGGTTACAATTCCAAAGAATTCTTTGGAATTGTAATCATGTCTGGAAGTCTTTATGTGACTGATCTACTGTGACTATTCTTCGTGTTTATGTGACTGACTGTGAACACTTCTGTTCCATTTACTTCAATCTCCGTCGTCAATCTGGAAAGCATCTGTTGACTCCACTATCCAACAAATGCTTTTCAGATTGACAACTTATTATTTACCTATTAGTCCTCTCGTTTTTTACATAAATGTGAATTTGCCATGAAAATACTCTTCTTTTTCTCTCCAATCCAAAATTTCTTAGTTTTAACTTTTATAACGTCTCTTCGGTCAATAAATCAAAACATTTTTTTCGAGGCAGAGTATCATCGGCTGTATGCAAGCTTACTGCTTAGAGCCCCAGGGCTCGCTAACTAGTCAAACTAGCGATGACAGAATATCAGCTTTTACAAAGAACAACTTTCGTCTGACATCCATAACCCTGGACCAGTTTCACTTTATTTGAGGGTACTGATACGTCGTAACGACTTTCAAAGATCTTCATGAGAGCCATAACCAATATAACATGCTCTCCGAGACACGGGGCAGGCGATAGTCAACTATTAAATACGCACATAACTTCGAAAAGTCAGTGGTGCCCCACGTGGATTCGATCCCGATACCCTCTGCATGGCAGTCTGTTGGTATCTCCACTAGACTATCGCTGCCGCTGTTTTTATTTTATCTAGGAAAGTCTCACACAGAAAATAAAATAGAATTACCCTACACATCGTTTTTTTGACTCTGAATAGGTACAAACCATACTAAATACAAAAATAGTGACAAAACGCCAACCAACATTTAAAACAAAACTTGCTTGCAACAGCCATAATTTACATTAAGCGCTTCCAGCAAAGATTAAAACGAAATCATTAGCTAACAGGACAAGTAATTATGCAAAACAATGTAAAACTGATATGTTAATGCCGCGAGGACGATTTACCACCCCTCGCATAACATTTGTACTTGTTAGGGTGCGCTATCACTATCTACATCATACATCGACGATACTCCTTATCGATACGAAACACTTCAACTTATGCTAATAGATATTGTTAATGTTTGTCTTCATCGTTTATATTGGTTTTTGTTATTAGTTTGATGTTTTAGTGAGTATTTATTGTTATTTGATACTTTTAAATTTCGCAATTCCTATACATACTAATATGTATACAACGGATCTCAACCACAGCTTTATTTGAATAATAAAAGGTATATTTGTTTGTATGATTTTCATACAAACATAATTATAAAATTACTTATCCTGACTGACGTAGAATCGTCACGTAGCAGTGCCAAAGCAACTGCTGCTTGAAACATTAAGTTCAGTCAGTTGAGTCTTTTACTGAAGTAGACAGTCAGCACCTATAGAAGAATATTCAATAATCATCCACGGAAAGCGTAAAATAGGGGGTTAATAGTTTGTTGATTGCATGATTTAACTTCATAACACGGGATAATAATTGTATTGTATTTTCTTTATTTCAAGTCTTGTATTTGTGTCTAGAAAGTAGTATTTAATTTCTATAAAATACAATCGGTCCAAAAAAGAACATTGCTTTCTAAAGTGCCAAGATTTTGTTACTTATTAGGTAAATAAAGTTCTTATTCGATCATCGTTACGGGCTATTTTTCTGAGCATAGTTTAAACTTATCCAAAAAAGTCACTTTAAAGCTCTCTCTTCTTGTTTGTTTGGTTGTAAGGAAATTTCTAAAGCTACTTTAGGTATAAATGTAAGTAAACTAAAACTTTTATTTGCTATTAAATTATTTTATACGGGAATTAATATCATAGAAGTAATATTGTTAAAAGTAAGACATAGCTTTTAAATTCTGGCGAAGTTCTCAAAGGGGAACGAACGAGGAAAGCGGTAAATAAAGAACCAAATTCAACTTTGCTTGGATATGTTTTCTATATTTCTTTCAAGCCCAATTATAAGTTAGATAGACCATGACCGCGTTAAAAAATCTTGTTATAAAACATTGTAACCATAAAGTTAACAGCTAGAACGTCCTAGCTAATTGATACCACAAATTATTCTAACACGCACTGACTCATATCATTGGTCCCTCCACGAATTATACTAAAACGTAAGTATTCAACCCTTTGATTATATTTGAATATATTATAACCCTAACTCACTTTTGACAAGCTGCTAATCATATTCTAACGTACACCTTGCGATACTCTTGACGTCCAACTGTTAGAATTTTAAAACATTAAGTCCCAGGGCGCATAATTTGAAGGGTTCGACTTGCCTAAAAAGAATCTGACGACCAAAACAATATGCATAGACAGGTGTGTTTAAACTTAAATAGTCCGTCCTTGGATGGTAAAAGACCTGGCTGAGTTTAATTCGTTATCTTATCAGTTAGTTAGCCAACAGTATTTATTTTTGAAAGTAATGTAAGTTCAAACTTGCGTCTCGCGAAAAAGACACGAGGCTTTCATTTGATTGATTCCATTTTATTTATAGAGCGTCTTATATTGTCCTTAAAAGGACAGACTGAAGTTTCAACTATAGAATAAATGACAACTACTGTTACATGGACTATACTTAAAAAAGCTGTATTTTTTATTACAGACATCAGTTTATTTTTGACATATATTCTGTATTTTAATGTAGACTATAGGCTGGCCCCCTATTACTTACGTGGGACCTAAAAATTCATGGCGAAATGTGGGTGTAATATTACACCTCTGCCTATCCCTTCGGGGATACAGGCGTGAGTCTATAAATAAAATAAAACTATTGTAGACTAATAATAGGTAAGCGGCGGTAGCCCAGTGGTGTACGTAACGGACTGCCGAGACGTTGGTCTCGGGTTCGATCCCCAGGTACCTCGGGCACACACCTCTGACTTTTCGAAGTTATGTGTGTATTAAAAATGTTAATTATCGCTCGCTTAATAATGTGCCCGGTAGATGGCAATAGGCTCGCCCCCTATTACATTGGGACCGAAACATATCTGGCGAAGTGTGGGTGTGTAATACACCTCTGCCTACCCCTTCGGGGATAAAAGGCGTGAAGATATGTTATGTTACGTTATGTTATGTAATAATAGGTAATAATTACTAGACCAGTCAAACTGCATCACTACACGTTTCTAGGTGAAATATAATAAAAATAATAATAAGATTCTACCCATACACACATCACCATCTAGTCCCAAACTAAGCAGAGCATGAACTTTGGGTAGGTACTAGATAACGGATAAACATACATACATACATGCGTAATACATTTACTGCAACGAGTTTTTTACTGCGGAATCCTTATTGGTACAATCCGTTAGCCAATGAATCAACTGTAGTCACGTAGCGTTATGTGATTTTTCTACGTAATAATAATACCACATTTTCTAAATCCAAGATGCGTACAAATTAAAATACTGAATACGCAATTGCCTTAAGTAAAGGCGGAGTGTTTGCCCTGATGCAATTAAAATCCCATTAACTGTAGCCCATGGTGATCACCCCGTGACCATCGCCACCCATATCTAATACTCACAAATATTCTACATACATTATTTTAGGCAACACAACGTCCAACGTAAGCTGGCCCATAAGAATTAGTTAAATGGTCGGATTTCTTAAGAAAATTAAAGGATTTTGGGGTTTTTGATACGTTGGACGGATACAGAAATTAAAATTGTATATAACGTTGTTGGATGGCTCAAAGAAAGGCATTTTATTGATGTGCCTGATAAGCAAATATGGAACAACTGTCGGTAGCCATTGTTTTAACATGTGAAAATATGTTTCGTTCCGTTGAAGACATTAAATATGGATGTTTTGTTTAATTAAATTTAATTATTTGAGAAATCTACAAAGACTTGATTATATAATTGTCCGTTTTGGATACGAGGGTGTATGATTATATGCCGTTATTGTTCGACGTTGGGTAAGTAAGTAGAAAATGTGAACGGAAGATATTGACGATGAAATGTCAGAAAGCAAGTTAATGGAATCTCTACAAATTTAGCTCTCATTCACATACTTAACTAGAGGACGCCAGCAGCTACGCCTGCATTCTTTTTTAAATTTACCCGTTTTGGCCGATCCCGTGGGAATTTCGGGAAATCCCGTTTAATTCTTAGTGCACCCCTACGGTCCCCAAGGAACATACATGCCAAATTTCAGCTTCCTGCGCCAAATGGTTTCGGCTGTAGCGTGTCTGTCAGTCAGTCAGTAACGCAAGGATTTTATATATTAGGATAATTGCAAATAGGTACTCAAAACTGAAAATGTTTTTTACTTCAATATATTTTAAGAGATATGGTACTACCACATATGATTCTTTCATTAAACCTCTAGTGCACTTCCTAATGATTAAACATAAATGGTAAAAGCTTTTTATGTTGCGACGTTTTAGCATGGGTTTCACTATTTGTGGTAATGGGATGATAATAAATTATCTAGAGACCACGACTGATATTAACATCATCATCATCATCAGCTGCATACTGTCCCACTGCTGGGCACGGGCCTCTTCTCACTATGAGAAGGGTAAGGCCATAGTCCACCACGCTGGCCAAGTTGGCAGACTTCACATGTCTTTCGAGAACATTATGGAGAACTCTCAGACATGCAGGTTTCTTCAGGATGTTTTCCTTCACCGATAAGTAAGCGAGAATTAATAATTTAATAAGCACTTAACTTCGAAAAGTCATTGGTGCGTGCCGTGGATTCGAACCCAAGACCCTCTGCGTAGCAGTCTGTCGGTATCTGAACTCTGCTATCGCTGCTGATATTAACACACTTTTTTATGCATTGTGACACTTTAAATAAATATTATCTATGACGATGTAAAAAGAATTCAATCTAATGTCAAAGTATAAATAAATGATTACCGCTCATAACGTAACTGACGTGCTGCGTTACAAACATTATAAAACGGTAGAATTAAGTAATTAATTATGAATTAAGTAAGTTTAGAGAGGTCTCCCAATGGATGGCTGACGATTTATATGACACTAAATTAGCCCGCGGTTACACCCGCATTATTTAAGGCTCCGCTCCTAAGCCTTTAGCCTTCGTCGATAAATGGGCTATCTAACACAGAAAGACTTTTTCAAATAGGTCCAGTAGTTTCTGAGATTAGCGTTCAACCAAACAAACAAATTTTTCAGCTGTATATATTAGTATTAAATTTATCTCAGTACTTTACCGTCTTTACCATGCTTCATGGGGCACTGAAAGACGTTGGTCACGGCATTAGCTTCAAGAGAAAAATCATTAGGCAGTGTCAGAGACGTTTGGGTGGGCTATAAACTTCGACACCACACTCATATACCTAAAAAAGAGAGTAGTATGAAGGATTGTCGTCATGAGTGCCTACTTGTATGACTTTTCCTGCTTTCTCATAATTTGATAGGTATTCATATTGAGTCATTGTTTGTAATTTAATGTCAAGTTCACATTGAAATTGAAACACATAATTATTATGTTGACAGGTAGCTGTCGACAAATGTGTTTAAACAGATGCTTGGGTTTTAACAATTTCCCAATTACGTGTTAAACATTAATTTATTGAAATTTATCCCGACAAACGAACTCTGACTACTAAAAATTCGGAAAAACCCAGTAGATAACACTTTTGCACGACCCGGGAATCGAACCCGGCACCTGCGATCAGCAGTCGCATACGCTATCCACTGGACCACGGAGGCAGTCATTCAATACTTACTCACCACAATGACTATCGAAGATCTTCGATGACGACTAACGACTTAACGTAATCGCCAAGGCACAAAGCAAGCAACATACAAGTGGCAGGTTCTGCCAATTGCAACGTGCATTTTATAAGCAAATATTTATCCTTACCCCTGTACTTATAAAGTTTCATATATTTTGAATTTGTTATGGAGTCACAAATGTGTATAAAATAAATTAAATTTACCTACAGGTATTATAAGCACAGTTTTTAGCTAATCATAACATTAAAACAGATAAATATTTACAGTAAATAATTCTAAATAATATTATGATATATTTCAAAATAAAAGAGAGTCTTCACTGATGATTTATTTCTGTTATAATATTATTAAACCAGCTAGTAGTCATTCAATAAATTCATAGAGTAACTATGTATGATTCATGATGTGAGCATTATCGCAATAGGTACTTACTTATTACCTAGTCCTACACTAAAAGTTTTTTTATACTTAGATGCCGCAAAAAAGTATATAGTTACCAAAAAAAAAACTTATACAAAAGTGTTGCCAAAACAAACTTTTTGCATCATCTATATACAAGTAAATACATCTAAAGAATATATTCTTACCTGCTACATAAGTACGTGGCATTGAAAGCGTCTGTACAGCCAATGGGAACGACAATAAACGGTTAATTGCTCCGAAGGGGAATGCGCACTGAAGCTCGCCAATGAGTGAGCATTAGGGGCTTAGTACATAACGTAAAGTGTGCCAGTCACTGAACATTTATGTGCTGAGCGGTTCGACTGGTGTATATAAGCGTTTTATGTTTGTTGTCTCCAATGGAAAAATAGGAAGAGAAAGTGGTCGTCTTATTTATTTCTATTGTTGTTTATTTAGGACTAATTTATTAAATACTAATTTACTAAAGTATTTGGAATCAAAATTATATTTTAGCAACTATTTTATTTTTGCCCAGGAGGGATTTTATTTATTTATGCATATTGAGAGTTGATTATCACTATTTTATTTCGTTATGCTTATCAGTCAGGTTTCTATGTCTATTTACAGGTGAGTGATGTGAATCTCTCCTATTCTTTCAAACCTCAGGTACATATAGGCGTACCACTACAATTAAAATAAGTATTCTTGAACTAGTTGGTAAGACATACGTTATCTTGCACGTTGGAAACAAACTTAAATCTCGATCTTAGCATTACTTGCTAAGCGGAATCATGCATCTAAATCGTCAAGATAGCTAAGGATCCACAAAGAGCTCACACAGAGAAGGACTGCTTTTGTATTGCAAAAAATAAAAACATCAAAATCCATCTAGTTGGCTAGAAAAAGTTACCTACTAAGTAACATGTTACTGTGAATCCTAAGATTTAAATTCTAATTTAGTCCATCATTGTCCTAGCGTTACACCGGTAACCATCGTTTAGACCAGTGTCAGTTTACTTTGGGGTATTGATTCCTCATAACACACCTACACCACATAACAAACTGTTAAAAGTCTTCATGCCAGCAGGAACTTAAATCGCAGCTCAATGTATTTTTACATGTCAAATAACTGTATTCATAGAGAAGATGTTAAAATTGTACAATTTGAAAATAAATTATTTTTATAATTACTAAAATGCTTATTATAAATAAATCGTCGCACTTATTCTTAAACAGCTATCACAAAAACGTAAAACTCAAAACAGTCGTACCGGCTCCGTCGGCAAGTGCCCGCGTTCAAAGGAAGAGATGATTTTAAAATTATGCTAATTGTTTACCGTGGCTTATGTGCAGCTCGCCACAGCCTATTATGTCGCAATAATAACGTACCATAGACATAAAAATTTTGAACTACCGTTTAAAAATAAAGTAGAGTTTTAAAAATAAAGTGTTTGTGGACGCATATTTGTAGGTTTTTCTTATTAAGAACTTCAATTCAAGTTTCCTCTTAAGGATAAATGTATTCAAATACTAGCTTCTTCCCGCGACTCGGTACGTAAACAAAAGTGACACATTATTCAGCTATTTCATTATTTATTTGCGCATAAAAGGTCGTCCATGCATAGTTATCTAAATACTTACATACCCACTTTTACATTTATAATTCTTACCTACTCTTGAAATGCTGATAAGTTAATTTTACTCTTCGCAATTAAGGCAACAATGGCGGCCAGCTTTTCTATGAATAGTTATTGACTTGAACTAGTTTATGTGGTGTAGTATTTTCTCATGTCTCTTTGTCCATTGTAGCCTTTGTTCGTTGAATATTAGGAAAGTAAATAAATTATTAATAAATAATTACAGAGGCAATCAAATATTTAGCGACAAATTGCTAAGCACTTTTTAAGCATAATTTAATTTATCCATGTTGACCGCATACCTCCTCAGCAATGCTGTAAATTACTGAACACCGCCTGCGGTGCTCACAATTCATCTCATATAAACTTGAACGGTTTAGCTAGTAAATCATTGACACGCTTCAACGGAAGTGGCAAAATAAGTTAGTCTATTATGGTTCCCATCAGTGTTTCACGCGTGTAGTCAGTGTCAGCAGCAGTGACCATTGCATGCAACGATTTAGCATTCTCCTGAAAATTATGAACACAACAGATAGATTTATCCAATTTGGTGCAGTCGTTTGGAAATTATGCGCGTACAAACATTTCGGTGATATGTTTTTATTTCTAAAGATTTCCTCTCTCAGCTTGAACAATGTAAGTAATCTTGTGTGTAAGTGGTAGAATACAGAATATAGTGAATATCCAAAAATCCTTGAGATCTAAAAAATCTAGGTAATAATTTTACAACTAGGTACTTATACTCACTGTGCCCGGTACGGCAATTGGCTCGCCCCCTATTACGTGCGACCTAAAAATTCCTGGCGAAATGTGGGTGTAATATTACACCTCTGCCTACCCCTTCAGGGATACAGGCGTGAGTCTATAAATAAAAAAGATAAAAAAAAACTTATACTCACGACAGTCTATTCTGTGTGTGTTCTAAGTCCTGACACGGAAGCGTGCTACTGTGCGCCTCCATTGTGTGTCGGAGGCTTCTCAATTGGTTACCACACGCGTAACGCGCGACACCATCAAAGAACAGCCGCGCTATTGTCACCGCTCCATAGTAAGCCTTATACAACAGCCGCGGGTACGTCTACGTAAAACTAAAGCAAACTAGGTACTTCGCTTTACTTTTTAACAGCTGTTAGTGCATCGTGCTATATTTCGACGCAGGTACTGAGTTTTTACAGGTTTAAAAATTACCGTAAAAGGTCAAAACTTAATCTTCATTTTCGTGATTTATAATATAAATGTTCAAATAAGAGGCTTAATACCTATCATCATCATCATCCTCTTAGCGTTATCCCAGTTTGAATCTGAGGTCCGCTTTCTAGTCTAACCGGATTTGGCTGAATATTAGCTTTTCCACGGAGCGACTGCCTGTCTGACCTCCGCAACCCGAAGGGATAGCGATATTCCATGCTTTAGACTAGTGTCAGTTTATTTAGAAGGTACTGACGACCTGCAACGACTGTCAAAGATCTTCATGACAACCGGGACCGACGGCTTAACGTGCTCTCCGAGGCACGGGGCAAGCGATAATTACCCATTCAATACGCACATAACTCCGAAAAGTCATTGGTGCGCGCCGTGGATTTGAACCCGATATCCTCTGCATGGCAGTCTGTAGGTATATCTACTCGGCTATCGCCGCCTTAGTCGCCGCCGCCGCTTAATACCTATCATATCTGTGATAATTATTTCGATCGGTTGCGGGTGGCCCAGTAAGTTTACAATGTAGTGGGATATATATTACTATACAATTGTATAAAATATTACAATTTCAATACCCATCTATCAGCTAGGTGCTAAGGTTCACACTACGCGTATAGAAATCTCAGAATAATTGATGTTTACCAACGTGCTTTATGTCGTCGGCGTAACAGCACTTTCACGGGTCACTATTTTCAAGTTTGCTCTGTCACTATCCTGTGGAACAAATGTCAGCACTTTTAAACAGTATTACTTTTTATTCTTTTTCCTAGCCAAACGATCATACAAAACTTTAAAATACCGATTACCTCCTTCCTGTTTTGTTGAACATTGAATTTTTTTTAGTAATAGGCGTCAAACGAGCAGACGGATCGCCTGATGGTAAGCAATTACATATTTGCTCCATGGCAATTACCGCCGCCCATGGACACAAGCAACACCACAGGAGTCACAAGTGCGTTGCCGCCTCTTAGGGATGAGAAAATGGATAGGATGAGGAGTTGGATGAGGGAGAAGGAATAGGGGATAGGGCCTCCGGCACGCTCACTCACCGAACGAAACGCAACAGTTTAAGTACTGTTACTTTACGTCGATTTTCTGTGAGAGGGTAGCACTTCCCCGGTCGAGCCGGCCCATTCATGCTGAAATCAGCAAGGCTCTACTACCTGGTAAATATTGAATAGGTAATCAACATAGGAAAACTTCCGATAAATTGTCTTGATGAAGAATGTAAACTAAAGCGCAAATCTCTCTGCGAACAATACATTAAAATTTCTCTTGCCGCCCAGTTACCTAAGTATAAAAAAAACTATAAATCCATCAAAGTTAAACCAAAATGAATATGATTTATCCTAAAAAATACCACAAATATACAATACCGTACAACAATAAGCAAATCACATAAATCATAACTTGACTTTAATCCCAAATCACGACCATCGGATCCTCGTCAAATATCACCAAGACTATTTAAAAAAATAATTTACGGCCACAAAAAATCCTTAAACAATGAAAAGCAATGTGTCAAAATACTCCAGTATAATACGATCAACGCCTAAGAGTCTGAGTTCATAATAACTCAAAAAACCGCTTCTTAGTCACAGGACAAAAGATGTCACTTGTGAGTCGAGATAAAAAATACTATGAACTTCTGAAGCAGTTAATAGGCACGGTACACAATGGCACAGCGGTGGTACAACCTTTGAATGAAGTCGACCTACTAATTCATATTTATACGGTGTGTCCGCGCCTAAAGGGTTCGCTTTATCAAATTCCTTTCTTACATTTTCATGATCTTGTCACCGCGGTAGTAGATAAAATACCTTATATTTTTTGATGTTCAGGTACTAAAGACCTCACAAAAACTAAAATTCGTTAGACTTAAGGCTTACTTTATCAAATTAATAATAATTAACTTAATTATGAACTTTCCAAACTAGTTTCATAATGACCGAGACTCCGAGGGAGAATATTCGGACCGTTATAATTTGTTCTATAAATGAGATCGCCACTTCTGGCGACCTTTCCTTATATCTCTTACTGACCCTCAGTGCAAACAGCGGCTTGGAAAAGTATTCAAAACTTACCCATGAGAGTGTTATTCAACATCAGACGCTCATCAGCAACAGCTAATAAAAAGTGTAGAACTTTCCTATGATCGATCTGTTCACGCACCTAGACATCGACAGTTACACAATCGTCGATCAGCCCACTAGAGCAACGAAGCACTCAATTCTATCATACAAGTATATATAAGGAACTAATAAATATCTAAATGCCTCATTAAGTATAAGCACGCACCGACAGCACGATCGAATTCAATAGATCAGTGAGTCAGTGTTCAAGAAGAAATACACTTAGCTATTCATTATAATCAACAAATGATGTTTTCATTGGCAGACAAGTTTCGTGCTCATCAATAAAGTTTTTATCTTGTCTGATGTAGAGGCATCTCGGTGCTAAATAGCTTCGTGCAATTGCCCTCTTGTAACCAAACAAGATGAAGCTCAGACGGTCTCGGAGTATCGTAACAAAAGCTCAATCATATTTACATTTAGTCATCGGCTATTAATCAACACAAGTTATGGTGCACTTGAATAGGGACCTCGAGACAATCAGTGATAAACTGATAAAGAAATGGTACTAATGTAAATAAATGGTCAGCGATATGTTAGTGTCCGCACTGGGCGTGTTTAATATGGAGTCGGCTTTTAAAAACTAAAATGTTTAATATAATTCTTCACTCTTAAAAATGCAATTTGTACACTATTGTGTACGAATTGCATTTTACTGACCATCAAGTAAACTTTTAGACGCGCCATCAAAAACTCTTTAAATTATTTGAAGCCACATTACACATTCATTAAGTAGTAAATATTTTAAGCAAATATTGATTATGACCTGAACGATAGCCAATGACTAGCAAGATAGGCTATAATATTCAAAACCAACTAGTTTAGATGATCTTCGATCGATCTCTGTGGCAATTTTGGCAGTGGCTTTATATTCATTCTACATGTAGTAAAGCGTCGCTGGTTTCCGCATGAATAGTCCGGCTGGACGGGAAAAGCTCTCCCGCTCAAAGGATGTCAACGAAGTCACAGTATTTATACTGTTCCGTTTCTTTTTCCATCCTCTTCATAACACTCCTCCTCCTATCACTTTTGCCTAAAGACTGGCAACGCATTGGGTGGTACAAGCAGACCAAGCAGTGGTCATCGTTTGGTATCAGGCGATTCGTCTCCTCGGCAATTTGCCTGCTATAATGTAAAATGCAAATGAAATGAATAAGTCGCAATACCCGTAACAGAAAATTATTTGCGAATTTTACTGCAGTTCCATCTGCAATTTATTATTAACTAGCTGACCCGGCGAACTTCGTACCGCCACATATATATATTATACATAGAAACCTTCCTTTTGAATCATTCTATCTATTAAAAAAACCGCATTAAAATCTGTTACGTAGTTTTTATGATTTATTTTTTATTTATTTATTTATTTAATTAATCTTAGGAAGACCAACAGCATATAGTTATTAAATAAATATGTAAAATATGTCACATATAGCCAATTATAGGTCTCCACGCTTAGCTATTGTATATAAAAGATATAATGCGTAAACATTGTTTATAACAACATATTGAACATTAGGTATAATATTATGTTAGATACATTTTATAGTTCAGCTAAGGAATAAAGGTAACACTAATTCTAGTTCAAACAGTTGTAGGTTGTGTCTTTAAATGCGAAAAAAATAAAACATTAATCTTCATTCTTACAGTTATTAATTGTGTGTTTAAAAAAGTCAAGACTGAGCATCCGCCTTACCGAGTCGGGTTTCGAAGTAAATACATCTATGTTATGCTTTAAAGATAGTTCATTGAGCGTTTTGCTCGCTCGCCATAGAAATGCGTTTTAACGATAGTTAGTGGATACTAATGGAAGATGTATAGGTCTATATTGTCTAACACTGTTAGATGGTACATTAATATTAATTTTGTTCAAAAGTTAAGGCCATCAATCGTCCCGGATATTATATTTAATAAATAAGTTACATCGGCAATTACTCGACGATTAGTTAAGGGAAGGTATGGAATTTTTTGCTTAGTTCTAAATAGTTTTTTGATTCATATCTGATATTTAATTTGTAGCATAAATATTTTATGAATTTTCGTTGGATATTCTCGATGCGAAGGATATATTCTAATTTGTTTACTGAGCAGTAATCTGTTAAGCGTGAAAGATCAGATTGAAGTCCAATTACATCGAAAACTGTGGAGAAGGCTGAAAAAAATTTAATATCGTCTGCGAAGCATAAAATTTGAGAGTGCTGAAAACATTTATCTATGTCATTAACAAAAATAAGAAATAATAAAGGTACAAGAAGAAAACCTTGAGGGACTCCGCTTGGTACCATTACCCAGCCTGACATGTGCGATTAGATATATATGATGCAAACCAACGCAATAAGTCTCCTCTTATCCCTATCGATTGTAACTTGGAAATCAACACGGTCTGATCAATTCTATCGAAATATTTTGGGTAGTCTGTGTAGATCACGTCAACTTGCTTACCTTTATTCATGGACTCAGTGATATAGTCATTTAGTAAAATTAGATTGGATGTTGTAGACCGACCTTTGAGAAACCCGTGTTGAAAACTATTGAAACTATTTTTAATGGCAGGATATAATTGATTATAGATTATTTTTTCCAAGATTTTAGATAGAATACATAATTTGGCAACTAGTCTGTAATTGCTTACCTCTGATTTTGATCCTTTCTTGTGAATAGGAGTAATAAATGCTTTCTTCCATATTATTGGTACAGTACTTTCGGTAAGAGATTTGTTAAATAAAATGCTGATAGGTAATGCGATGGTGTCTGCACACTTGTACAGGAAAAGAGGGGGTATAAGGTCGGGCCCTGCTGATTTGTCGAGATCGAGTGATTTTAAAAGTTTCGTTACTGCTTCTATATCTATATTTACCTTATAAATGTCAGAAACAGCATTGCTGTCATTATGGGAAGTTTCGGTAGACACGATAGGTGACTGGGATGGTTGCAGGAAGGTTGAGAAGAAGTAGCGAGAGAATGCGTCATATATAGTGTCACCTGTATTTGCAACAGAGCCGCCATATGTGACGGAACCTGGTATGTTGGATGACTTGCGACGTGCTTTGATGTATGACCAGAAATATTTCGGATTGGACTTATTCGAATCTTCTACTGATTTGATGTAATTATCATAGCATTGCTTTTCTAAACGCTTCACTCTGTCGCGTAATAATTTAAACGTCTCATAGTCCGAGCGATTACCGTATATTTTAAACTTGCGATTATATGTATGTTTTTCTTTAATACTTTTTTTCAATGACGGTGTATACCACAAAAGAGTTGTTACAGCCAGACTTACATTTTGCGATATGATTATCAATCTGTTGCATAATAAATGAATAAAAGAAATCAACTCCGTCGCTAATTGACATATTTGATAGTATACTATGCCAGTCGGTATTTTGAATATTGTTATTTATTTCGGCGTCATCTCCTTTTGTAAACAAAAAGTTTAGTTTTAGATGCTGATTTCAAATAAGGTAACTTGGATGCTGTTAATTTCACAGCGAGGGCTTTGTGGTGAGGGTCGATGGGTACTAGCGGATCGTCACATTCAGAAACGCATATGGAGTCGTTTGATAGGACTAGGTCGAGAATTCTACCATAACTGTTGGATACGTGATTAAATTGTTGTAAATTGTGATGGTGTAACGTGTCAATCAGGTTTTGCTCGTCGGGGGTGTTCGCATTATCTCAATATCCCACTCATATTAAAGTCACCTAGTATTAAAAATGTATCATTGGCGTGGTTTGTTATAATTTCGCCCAATTTTGATATATAATTGTTAAGTTGACATGAAAAAGTAAGTCCGCAGTTTTGTTTACACATGTATTATATACTACTCCTATATACACCGCTATTTTTTAATTAGTACAAAAAATTTAACAGGGCACTAAGTATCTTTCACTGATCATAATTATGTAGTTGAAAAATAAAAACACTAAGTCCCAAAACTGTCTCAAAACTGTCCACAAAAATACGTCATAATTGGTAAATGCAATACTAATACTATGACCGACCCGTGTACTATCATACCATTGATAAATTAGCCCCCCCCCCCGCCCCTCAGCGCCTGCGCCACGCCCCGACGATACACAGTACTAAATTACTAGTGAAAGTCAGCGTATCTAATTTCGTTGCAAAACTTAATTGTTTGTCTACGTTTGCCCGACGCGATGGCCTATCATATCAGTTCATATCACGGGAGTATGTAGCTATGCTTCGTGCGTACTTTTTGAGTGGAAAAATCGCGAGTGCAGCTGTGTACCCATGGACATCGTATTGTGAGTGTACAAAAGTGACCGGGTCAGTGTCAAACAATTAAAACAGTGCATATTGGATGCTTTTGACAACGGTGGTGGACATTTCGAAGGACAATGGAAATACTTGTAAGTTTAGTAAATAATACGTACTTAAGTAAATAATAATTTGATGCAGGCGCCTCAAAATCGGTCTGTGTTCTCCACACACCTTGAGGAAGGCCTATGTCCAACAGTGGACGTCTCTAGGCTGACATGATGATGATAAAATAATTTGTTAATAGCAGATGATTCTAACTTCATAAATACGCCAAAATTACTCTTTTCTTTTAGTCCAGAACACCATCTTTTATTTTGATATTTGTTTGCTTTCTAATTACATACCTCCGTATTTAATTACTTGTTAAACGATAAATTTTATCGGTCCTACGCCCGAATGAAGCATGAAGGAGAGGGTAGAACTAACAAAATTAAAAAATAACTACCTACATTTATTATTTTTCTTCATTTTATTTTCTATTGCTACCTACATCATAAGTGCGACAGAGAGAATGCGAATGAGCAGGATGGAATACTATCAATGAATTAGTGAGATTTGAGTTTATATTATATATATATATACAGTGTGTTTCATATCCCCCTGTCCGATACCGAAACCACATATTACTGACTTGTGAGGCATACTAGGAAAAATAATAAAAAAAATCTAGGTCTACATAAAACCTCACAATTTATTTCCTTAGTATAGTATTAACGAGAAACATTACCCCGAAATTAGGGAAAATTCCCTAAACTAGCAACACTCCACTCAGCGGCGGTATCCTTTATGATTCTAATAAAAAGCCGCTCGACACAATACCGAAACGCGGTAGAGATGTTTACGTTCGATAGCAGCGAATGTCGATTTAATAAATTTTAACATGAAATGTGACACAACATTCATTTTTCAAAGAATTATTACATTAATGATATTACGATATCGACACATTACGTAAACAAGACTTAAATAATACTTTTGTGTTACAGAACTTAGTCGATCATAGACAAATGACTATGATCTACTATAATAATTTAAAAAGAAACAACAATTTTGCGTTGGATACGTGCCCATCTCGTACGGGGACAATAATAACATATCGATAAAAACAGAACTCCAATAAATATCATTGGTTACATCCCTAGCTGGCTAGTTTTTACGACTTCAATTTACCTACTGATCACTCACTCTTGCCCTAGGATTAGTTTCGTTCGGACTTCCGGAATAACTTACGTTATGAAAGAGTTACGTCGTCGGTCGTATTCAAACTCTGAATACTTTAACATTTCGATGTGTTTAGGTAGGAGTGAATGCAATTCATGCAGGTGCACGTAGTGATAAGGAGGAACAGTTCGCTGGACCACCAGGTCTGCCAGTGCCTTTGGAGCGCGTTGTTCAACGGCTTCACCACCTCGTGAACTACAGTGTGCTAGTTAGTGTGCTTTCAAATAGGTACCTTTGATGAAAAGGTACCGTAAGTGTCTTAACCTTTACGGTCGACATGTGGAGCATGATCGTCGTACGCAGCTTACAAGTTGATGTTTTTCGGAATTAAAGGTAACCTGCCTAAGTAAGATTTAAAAAATTGGTAAATACCGTAAATACTGCAGCGCTCATAGCGTGACTAAGCTTTTGGATCGTAATAGTTTGGCAAAGTTAAGCAACGGTTGCACAGGTCATCACTTGGATGGGTGCCCACGTACTCAGAAGGCACGTAAAACTGAATCTAAGAATCGTAAGGCCATGTCGTGGGCCTTCGGGTGATCTGAAATGTCTGAATACACGGACACCAAAGTTGGCTACGCACTCTTACGAAACAAACAAACAACGTTAACAATACCTTCCGTTTTACCTAATAATGCAATGAACCAGCTGTTGCAACAAACTCATAAATAAAATGGGTATACCTACCTAACTAAAATGATGGCACGTGTAAAGTTGACGTTCGGCTTTTGTCAAAGGATTAGGTAACTAGACGCGGGCCGCCGACTGCGGCCGATGCACTCAACGACCTTTTATGAACTTTAGGTAGATACCTAGTTATTACGATTTATGATTCTTCAGTGTTGCCATGGGTAATCTGATATGATATTATTTAAAGTTAATTAAATTTACCAGGGAAAATTTTATCTCGAATTTCCGTGAATTAATGACAAATCCCTCATCATTTTACTCTACCCTACAACCCCTTCATTGATCGGACGGGGGGTTCTGAAACAGGGATGTCTTTCCGCACTGCTATTAATACTCCCCCGCCGCGGGTTTGATTCGTAAGCTGGTAGTTTCTGTAACAACCCCACACTACGTATCTGTTGTCGAATAACTCTGAATCGCTAATACTAGAAGTTAACCACGTTTCTGTTAAAACTACGATATCATAGGAATTTAGACATAGATTTCTATAGAAAAGAGATGTCTTGGAGCGAAGACCTCGTACATTTTGATAAAAAATTGTTATATCAGTATTATTATTATAGATATTATTACTTTAGTATTTAAGCATACATAGGGACAGAAGACAGACTTTGTTTTATACTACATAGTGATAGATAATAATATCATGATCACATAATCTGACTCCACACTACGAAGCTCATAATACGGTCGTAGATGAGCGCGCGCAATAACAAATGCGACTAACAAGCGGTCGATACAAACGTCTGACTGACGCTAATCCTAAATTATAACGCCCAACTCCAACTAATCACTCGTCATACTAGCACGCAGCTATACAGACTTCTCACTTCATCTCCAACTTTACTAAAAATAAAAGCCTGTAAAAAGATAGGGTAGTTTGTTATTTGTATCTCAGAGTACAATGTTGGTAGTTTTAGAGTGTAATAACTAGAGATGCCACGAATAGTAATTTGGCCGAATACCGAATACAGAATATTCGGCTATGTACTTGGCCGAAGCGCCTAATATTCGGCGGCCGAATGTTCGGCAAAATATGTGCATTTCGCGCGAGAGGTTACGACTTGTCTCAGTGCGGTACGTGCGGGAGCGACGCGATCGGGCGTATTTGTTTCATTTCCATGTAAATCGTGGCACAACACGCATCATTTGTTCGATTATGTGTTAAAATATCTTTGTTCGTTTGCCAAAAACTACAGAATGGCATCTTTAAAAAAGAAATCACCCATTTGGAAATATTATGAGATTTTTAGTATAACATTATGAGGTTTTTAATATAGGTACTTGTAATTTTCAAAATACAGAATAAAGTTCTGTGGCAAACAAGATTGATATTTATTTGAAAACTGTTCGCCTAAATAGGACGGCAGACCCTTACAAGTGGTGGTCACAAAACGCAAAAGTGTATCCAATCCTGACAAAATTTGCTAAGATTTATCTATCGTCTCCTGGCAGTAGTGTATATAGTGAGAGGCTATTCTCAGAAACCGGTTTTATTTATAAAGAAAAGCGTAATCGTTTGCTATCAACAAATGCTGAAAAACTTTTTCTTTCATCATAACTTACCTATAATAGATTTTAAGTACTAAAGAATTATTTTATGAATGAAAATTAACCATTTGTGATTGAAATAATATTTTTTTTTGAATAATATGTGCTTTTTTTACCGTAATTTGGTATTCGGTATTCGGCCGAATACTGCATGCTATTCGGCCGAATACCGAATATTTAAAAAGTGGCCGAATAGGCAGAATACCGAATAGTAGCCGAGTATTCGTGGCATCTCTAGTAATAACTACTAAAGCTAAGAAAAATTTAATCATTGCTATTTAAATTCCGTCCGTGTGGTGACGGATTAAGAGTACGGAATGTCACCACCCAATATCATCCCATGGTTGTCGTAAGAGCCGACAGAGGGAGCATATTATGCAGAGAGCAACACTGTAAGAGAAGGAAAACTTAATACAAACCCTATACCAACCCGTTTGGCCAGCGTGGTATAGTAGGCCAATTCGTGGTATAGTAGTGGAATGTAAATCATCATCAGCCTTTAACAGTCCACTGCTGAACTAAGCCTCTCCTTTGAAAAGAGTTTCAAAGGAGAGGCCTAGTTCAGCAGTGGACTGTTAAAGGCTGATGATGATTTACATTCCACTACTAACTGGAGAGATCTCAAGTCTTTTACTTAATGCAGGTTTCACGTAAATGTAGCCATGTCCATCTTCAAGTGCTGCCGTAGGGACTTACTTCTGGTCAGTACTTAAAAAAAAGATCTTGGCATTTTGTCATGACTTATCGAGATATCGATACCACGTGAAATCTGGCCTATTGATTAAAACTATGGTATGCTTTTCTTTAACCAAGTGCCGAACATTATCTCCCACTATTATAGTAATGGTGAAGTATTCATCAAACTTATAGACTTTTACCACTCGTAACTAATAAGCGAACATAAAATCAGTCTTAAGCATTATAAACAAAACAACTAAGTAATTACTGTCAAAGGTTTCACTTCCCAACATTACAACAATGTTAGCGTAATAACTCCTACGTTTAAGCACTAGGTCAAAAGCATAATGACGAGGAAAAATATCAAAAGCGGCAATGAAAGCTAGCGACACGAGTAAGGAATTAAGTTTGACAGTAAGTAGGGGTGTAATTCAACGATGTTCGTGCACTCGAGTCGCGGTATCGACAAGATAATAGGCGAAGCGATAGCGGCCAATACTTGAGCACACTATCGCCATCTACCGCCGATTGCTTTACAACTTTATTAATCGTATCGATTACCGATAGCACGGTTTGCTAAGTTGTTGATCGAGGGTTAGGTTATGAAAGTTAGTTTTGGCAATATTTGATTCAAACTGAATTAATTTACTTTTTCATGTGTCACTAAACTTTAGTCAATTTATTCGAACCCAGCTTCACCCATCGCCTCCCATAAATCGACATAATAAAATAAGAAAAATTGGTTTTAAAGCACCTTGCTAGCTCATGGCTTTTTAGATTTTTGGACTAAAACTACAAAATCCATCATAGTTCGCTTTAGCCAGCACATTGACATCCTTATCCGAATACTGGTTAAAGGGGCATTTTTGTTACGGCAGGTAATACGTCATGACTTGGCCACGTTTACTTCTGAGTTTAGTTAATTGTATCCACAGTCATTTCACACGAAACGTGCGATTGGCTTTTGCGACTCTGCTAACAATATTAAAAAGTAAAATGCTACGCATCCTACATTTTTATCTCCTTACCCATTACCGGTTTGCCCAACTCTAATGTGTAATTGGCATTCGACCCTTTTTTATTTCTCTTTTACCGTTTTTAAATTATCAGTGCTCCCACTGATGTGGCAAGCATGATTGCTTGCCGAGTTAAAGTTTTATATAGGTAACACCTAGACGTACTAGTTATCCATTAACTACAGCATTGGTCGCACCTCGACTTCGTGCTATCACTGAGAATTTCGTAACAGAAGAGACTAGGATCAAGAGGCTAACAAGGTCTTAGTGCTCTTAAAAGTAACGAAGCAATCAAAAGTCTCGCCATTTTATTATTTCTGACCAAAGGCAGACAAACGGAGCAGACTTCAGAATATTGCTTAAGAAAAATAAAAATAATCTCTGAGTGGTCATAATTTCGGGCGATCTAAAATGTTTCGCAATTCCGACTGTCTAGTCCAAACATCTATTCTGTATCGACACTAATCAATAAGTCATAGGTCAAAATATCGGCTCAGGTGAAATCGTGAGGTGCACTAGAATAACTTTCTATTTGTTGTCGAGACGCAGCCCTAACGTCGGGAACTATTTCAACGTGTTGAAGGCTCACTCATCGAGTTCAAAAGCCAACATCGGCTATCTGTTACCGCGGTATAATGTCGGGGTTACACAACCATTGCTACAATTTCTTAGCGAATAATGCTCCTTTGTTGTTACTATTCAAACACCCTGTATACATACAATGGGTAAGGTGAGTAATATTGGCTAGTTTATATGGTGTCCTAAGAAATTGCAATCTTGAAAACTGATAATTTTCTACAATAATTTACAGTACAGAGTTTCAGTATAATTAAAATATTCTATTGTCAATGTAATGTATTAAGTCTGGTCTTAAAATCATGTAATAGAGCCATAATCTATAGTATTGTTTACCATTTATTTTAACACATAATTACAGACCACAGTTTAGCTTAAACTCTAGTTAAAATATTAAAAGGTATGCCATGGCACCTATTACCATGGATTTTTGTTCAATAAAATCAGTTCCATAAATCTTATGAATAAGTAATTCTGTAACAATGGTAATTTTATACCACCAAGTGTGCTTTATTTTTCTACCGGGACTAGAACAAAGGTTTATAATAGCTTATATAAAGTAAGTAGGTAAGTAATTCCTTTATTGTCACATCTTATCAACGTACAATCAACATGTTATCATCAAAGGTAAGTACCTACATATAAATATAACCTGTTACGAGTAAGTTCATAGGCACGTAGGAATAATCTTATTAATACGGGTAGGTAAACATTACACAGGTTCACATACATTTTACAGCAATACCCACATTCAAAAATATAACAGGATGACAGATTAAACAACTGTACGCCGCCGATGTGACAACGAGGCAGGCATTCAGCGTTGCGTCGTTCGTGACGTTAGCCGCGACACGACTTGCTGGTTTTCAATGCCTGCCCCAAGTGAAGTAACGTATCAACATTAAAAATGTGTTTTAAAAAGATAATCCTCATTTTGCCTCTCTCCTTAGTAACGTAGTGCATCTGGGATGAAAGGCGCTCCGGCGATGCAAAATCGCCCCTTGTTATACATATAATATATACTTACGCCTATATCCTCGAAGGCTAGGCAGAAGTGTAATAAAATACGACGTTTCGGTATGCTATGAATTTTTAGGTCCCACGTAAAAAAGGAGAGATCTTTTCGCCGTTACCGCGCATTGCCAGAAGCCGTGTAGCTGCTGGCTATTCGTAAAAACTCAGTAATACCCATTTTTACCGACTCGGCTATCGAACCCGAGATCTCCAGATCAGCTGCCACATAAGCTATCCAATGGACACAAAGGCAGTCTTATGTGTAAGATCAAAATTATAATCAAATCCGTGTGTAGCCTGTTTCACTCTTGTACCGCTAGTACGCTGCATGCCGGTATAACAGTAGAGCCACTTCTATGGTTCCGTTGCAGAGGTGGGCTGTGGGCCGAATATTGTGAGAAAGAACGCGTTAATTACTATATTCTGTACAGAACAGTGCCCAGAGTCCCAAAAAATATGTAGAGTAAATTATTTATTACTAAATTATTTCACTTAATAATCAGCAATATTAATAATTAATCTGTAGCACCAATGTGATGTCATATCCCCGAAAGTGTTTACCACTGCGCTGGAGGATGTTTTCGAGCTTTTGGACTGGAATGGACTCGGCATCAACATCAACGGCAAGTACATCACTCACCTTCGATTCACAGACGATATCGTCATGGCATGGATATAGTCATGGCAGAGACCATGGAAGACCTAGGCACAATGCTCGATGGCTTTTCTAGAGTCTCCCAACAAGAAGGTCTTAAGATGAACATGGACAAGAAGAAAATCATGCCGAACGTCCATGTTATACCTGCTCCTATTCAGGTTGGGAACTCTACGCTCAAAACTGTTGACAAGTATATCTACCTGGGACAAGTAGTCCCATTAGGTAGGTCAAACTTCGAGAAGGATGTCAATCTTCGAATCCAACTCGGTTGAGCAGCGTTCGGGAAGCTACGACATATCTTCTCGTCCGCTATCCCGCAGTGTCTCAAGACGAAAATCTTTGACCAGTGTGTGTTGCCAGTGATAACTTACGGATCAGAGACGTGGTCGCTCACTATGGGCCTTATCAGAAGGCTCAAGGTCACTCAGAGGGCGATGAATAGACCTATGCTTAGAGTTTCCCTGTGAGATCGAATCAGAAATGAGGAGATCCGCAGTAGAACCAAAGTCGCCGACATAGCTCTCCGGATAGCCAAGCTGAAGTGGCAGTGGGCAGGGCACATAGCTCGAAGAACCGATGGCCGTTGGGGCAGCAAGGTTCTGGAGTGGCGGCCACGTACCGGACGACGCAGCAGAGGTAGGCCCCTCGCAAGGTGGACCAACGATCTCGTCAAGATCGCGGGAGGCGGTAGGATGCGGGCGGCTCAAGACCGGTCTGTGTGGTCCTTGGGGGAGGCCTATGTCGTTTGCCTGAAGTGATGAGTACCAATGTTATTTTTAGCAGCCAACTCCAGCACTAATAATAAATCCTCTATCGCGGGGGACCTCACACAAGGACCTCAACAAATATTCAATCGACGGTCAGAACGAATAGAGTCGTAACAACAATTTGTGGTCTTGTGAGGGAACCCATGACACCCAGTGTAGTTTCAAGCGGCGTGGCAAATGCCTTACCCCACTAGGCTAACTGTGCAATATTTTTAGTTCTTTTTCTTACAATATCATTACCAAAGACCCACTAGAATCACCAAACATCTTATCCATAAGCTCTCCATTACAATATATCACAAATATACAGTTGCTAACAATTACCGTCCATACAAGAAAAACTACATCTACATCTTGATAATTCATATGATCGGGTCGAAAATTATCAGTTGGATAAACCAGTATGCGTACGGCTCGCCGCGGGTGATGCGCGCCGCCAAAGAGCCTATAATAGGTGCCTTTAGGACAAATAACAAACACATTACCCACAGTAAGGTGCATAGAACGACGCGTTATAGAGCCTTTTAGAGCTTATAAAATAGTACCCGAACATGTACAATATTTTTTTAGTTTTCGTAGTAGTTGCTCTTTTAAGGTTGTTAACAGGCAGGTATTTTACCGGTAGGCGTCTATTCACCTCTAATCCACATGTCAGATCAGTAATATTTGGGTAATAGTAAAATAAAAGTATATAAAAGACTGCCTCCGTGGTCCAGTAGGTAGCATATGCGACTGCTGATCGGAGGTCCCGGGTTCGATTCTCGGGTCGGGCAAAAGTGTTACTGGGTTTTTCAAATACTCAGTAGCAGCCCGGAGTCTGGTGATGTGCCCGGTAACGGCAATAGGCTCACCCTCTATTACGTAGGACCTAAAAGTTCAAGGCGAAATGTGGGTGTAATATTTACACTTCTGCCTACCCCTTCTGGGATTCAGGCGTGAGACAAAAAAAAAAGACTTGTGAAGTCTGCACTCGTGCAGTTGGCTAGCGTGGTGGACTAACAATTTAACGATCCTCATAATAGGAAGAGGGCTGTGCCCAGCAGTGGGACAGATTGTGAACAAGGTTGCTGATGACGATGATGGTAATGACGAAACTGATAGTCTGACAAAGGACATTAGCTCCAGTTTCTAAGGTGGCCTGCAGGCTATTTTAACTTAGTACCTAAATATTATATCCTTAAACTGTAGGTTCAAAGAAAAAAATAAAAAGCCTTAGCTCCAGTGCATTAGATTTCGTCGTCTACAAGCCTAATGTAAGCTTCTAATCTGCAGCTCGCGGCTAGTGATCCGCTCGAGTGATCATCTTGCACTCATCCAGGCTCACCCTAATCCATTATCTAAAACAAAACCTTATGCACATGCCTTTAAAGAACATAATCTTCAGACATGTGTAATTAATTATCCTCACACTATCTCAAACTCAATTCTATTTTAAGTCTTTAACTTAAGGTATGAATTTAGTTGATGGCACTCCTAGGTGGTAAACTATAGGTGCATATTATCCAAGGATTAATCAAAATCAAACGAAACGTTCCTTTGTTGGTGTCAAGTTTACAAATCGCAGTCTTTACCGTAACTCGCTTGACCGTAATGACTTGCAAGTTGGCGCTAACTTTTGTTCTTTAGCCATGATTAATAATACCTTTATTTGGAAAATAAAACGTCTACATTAGGTACGGTGATATACACCTGCGCATAATATTTATATTTGTGATGGGGCAAAATACGTTTTAGGTTTATAAGATTTGTAGCTTTACGCGTACATGGAGCAAGCTATAAGTAGAAAAATAGTAAAGTTTGTTTTTATTGTCTCACGCCTGTATCCCCGTAGGGGTAGGCAGAGGTGTAATATTACACCCACATTTCGCCATGAATTTTAGGTCCCACGTAATAGGGGGCGAGCCTATGGCCGTACCGGGCACATTACCAGACTCCGTGCTGCTACTGAGAATTTCCTAACGGAAAAACCCAATAACACTTTGCACGACCCGGGAATCGAACCCGAGACCTTCCAATCCCACGCGCACATTTATGCCGCGAGACCAACGAGGCAGTCAGTCAATAGTAACTTCAATACTTTATTGTGCCTTTCCTTAATATGGTTACAGGTGATACTTATATTCTTAAGCTAGATACAATTATGGACCCTGTTGGTCACAGCATAGTTTATAATAAAATCATTTGTAAATAAATAACATTTCAACATTAATAAATAAATAGGTCTTAAAACAGGAGAGAGGAATATGTTGTATGTATTTCAATGTATATTTCAGTCAAAGTACACTCATTAGTTGAATAAATATTGTAATTGTTAGGGTAGGTAACTATTTAGGTATATTTATAAATTTAATTGTTTATTTTTAATATAATTAAATTATTTTGTTTTTGCTTTTTAATGTTAGGTATACTAAATCATTATGTCAACGATGTACGTGTAAACGATAATTATTTTTTTTAAATATTAAGCAATGGATTAGATTATTAATTTTTGATTGTGGTGTCATTCATAAAATCTGACATTATAATAGGTTTTTTTTTAACCTATACTGTCCCATTGTTGGGAAAAGGTCTCCCCTACACTTCTACAAAGGTCCCTGTCTCCAGCTGTTACTTTCCAAGTATCTGAGAATGCATCCAGCTCATCTCGCCAACGTTTCCTGGGTCTCTCGACTCGACCACGACGTCCCTCCGGTGTCCACCACGTGGCGATATGTGCTCATTTTTCGGGATGCATTCTGCAGATATGACCTGCCCATAGGTTTTACTATGCAGAAATAATTTTAATTTATTTATAAATGAATTGTAATTAGTTTCCTTTTTTTATATTTTCTGGCAGCTTATTGTAAAATTTTATTGACATAACATGCGGGCTTGTGGAATGCATAGTGAGGTGTGAAGATGGTAATACCAATATATCTTTGTGTCTAAGAGTTATTCTAGATTGTATATCTTCTCTTCTTGTGAAGAAGTCAGGGTACTTTCGAACAAATTTACTTATTTCTAAAATATAGATGCAAGGTAAGGTTAGAATTTTAAGATTATGAAAATATGATTTACATGAGTCTGTTATTTATATGTTAACTAATATTCGTAATAATTTCTTTTGTAGGGCGAATATGGTGGCTGCGTTGGTACTATTTCCCCATAGGATTAATCCATAGGATAACCAAGAGTAGGCTTAGGCGTAATAGGTGGAGAGTGCAGTGGTTAAATCAGTTTTCTTTTTTATATGTCGTAACATGTAATTTTTATACGTCAACAACATTTTTATAAGTTAACATTTATATGTCGTACATTAATGATATATACAACCTATAACAACCCTTGAGCCACTCTTCATTATGAGAAAGGCTAGACCATAGTGCGCCGCGAAAACAGAGACTTTACGAGCATCACACGACGATGCAAAAATGCCTAGATTAGAGGACCTGTCTAAGTATAAAACATTGTTCCATATTATAATCAGCAGTACTCGTCTCCATCGTCTCTAAGTAGATGGCGTAGCTGAGGAACTGCAGAAGGACCGAACATCAAAATCTGTGTGGAGGTCCGTGGGAGAGACTAATGCCCAGCAGTGGGTGTCTCTAGGCTGTTACAGAGACCTCAACAATCGCATAAAAAGTTAAAAAAAAATAAACTACTGTAACGTATGTCCGGTACTTACCGCGTTGCGTCACAGTACCGCCCATACGCTCGGCCAATCAGAGAAAGCCATCGTCCGCACTCGCAAAGCCTGACCAAATATGGTCATAAACGGACTCCCAGCCTGATGGAGGGCCCGGTATATAAAGGGGCCGACAGAGAGGCCGGCACCGCTACTCTAACGTCGCTTCTACTATAACTAAGCGTACCTACTGACCCTACGTCGTATTTACGTGTATCCTGGTCCCAGCTACGGGTAAGCACTACATTTACTGCGTTAGCGTACTGCCCATCTCTCTACCTGCTAGCTGAGGCCGGCTGACGCCGCCTGCCTGACTCTATTGGTTGTGGCTCTCCTAATGCTGCTTTCCTTCAGGTTCCAGGTTCACGTTAAGACTCCGGCTACGCTCCTAGACCGCTACACTTTCCTGCATCGCCTTCGGCTTCACCTCTGGCGAAGAGTCTGGCCTGCCCTGCTCATCGTACTCACACCGCCGGCGTCTGCCAGCTGAGCCAACGTCAGCGAGGGCCTGTACCGCTACGCACAGCCTTCGAGCAGCCTGCCTACACACTACCGGAGGGAACAGCGTGGGAGACTACAGCCCTTAGTGTTCAGGCCAGTGTCGTGTTGTTGGTCGGCCATACTCGTGGCAAGGGAAGTGAGACGATACTCTGCAATAAACGCATCTAAAACCTCTACTGCGTTTTTACTACCAGAACCCGTTACAGTGGCGCCCAACGTGGGGCCACTACCCGTCACAAGAAAACAAAACGCCTACATCTTCGTAGTAACTTGTTGTTTTAGTAAATACTGTCTACTTTTTCCTATCAGGCGCGCAACTGCTGAAATAATAACTAATATTTTGGAAGAAAAAATATTTTTAGTTCATGGTATACCATCTACAATTATATTGGACAATGGTAAACAGTTTGTCAGTGCTACTTTAAAAGCTATGTTGCGCAAGTACAAAATCCCTAATCTTCATTATACTCCTAAATATTCCCCACATGTCAATACGGTCGAACGCTATAATAAAACCATTGGTTCTACCTTAGCGGCGTTTGTAGGAAATGACCAGAGATTATGGGACACTCTCGTACCTAAGGTGCAGTTTGCATTAAATACTGCAGTTAATGAAGTCACGGGCTATACACCTAGTTTTTTAGTCTATGGACGTGAACTAGTTCCATGCGGCTCACACTATGTCGACACAGACGCTGATGATATAGTATACATACCTAGGGACGATTACGCAGAAAACATAGGTCACTTATCAGGCATATTTGACAAAGTTCAGGCACTCCTCATTCAAGCTCATGCTAGGAATTCCCAAACGTATAATTTACGCCGTAAACCAGCTGAGTTTAATGTGGGAGACACTGTGTGGAAACGACCTTTTTATCAGAGCGACAAGGATAAGTCCTTCTGTAAGAAACTAGCCCCTAAATTCGTGAAGTGCACAGTGATTAATAAAAAGTCACCTCTCGTTTACGAGTTGTCGGACGCGTCTGGAAATTCTATTGGGTTTTGGCACATTAAGGACCTAAAACTTATACACTATGGTGCCTAACTATTTGTTACAAACCGTAGAAGACTTTCCCTTCCTTCTCTCTATATGCCATCTTAGCTTGGACAGTAGCGGACTCATAGACCTAACGCAGCTAGTCGGATTTTCCTTGTTAGCCACGTAAAATCCTCTCCTAAGGCGGGCGGTATTGTAACGTATGTCCGGTACTTACCGCGTAGCGTCACAGTACCGCCCATACGCTCGGCCAATCTGAGAAAGCCATCGTCCGCACTCGCAAAGCCTGACCAAATATGGTCATAAACGGACTCCCAGCCTGATGGAGGGCCCGGTATATAAAGGGGCCGACAGAGAGGCCGGCACCGCTACTCTAACGTCGCTTCTACTATAACTAAGCGTACCTACTGACCCTACGTCGTATTTACGTGTATCCTGGTCCCAGCTACGGGTAAGCACTACATTTACTGCGTTAGCGTACTGCCCATCTCTCTACCTGCTAGCTGAGGCCGGCTGACGCCGCCTGCCTGACTCTATTGGTTGTGGCTCTCCTAATGCTGCTTTCCTTCAGGTTCCAGGTTCACGTTAAGACTCCGGCTACGCTCCTAGACCGCTACACTTTCCTGCATCGCCTTCGGCTTCACCTCTGGCGAAGAGTCTGGCCTGCCCTGCTCATCGTACTCACACCGCCGGCGTCTGCCAGCTGAGCCAACGTCAGCGAGGGCCTGTACCGCTACGCACAGCCTTCGAGCAGCCTACCTACACACTACCGGAGGGAACAGCGTGGGAGACTACAGCCCTTAGTGTTCAGGCCAGTGTCGTGTTGTTGGTCGGCCATACTCGTGGCAAGGGAAGTGAGACGATACTCTGCAATAAACGCATCTAAAACCTCTACTGCGTTTTTACTACCAGAACCCGTTACACTACGTAACTCTATGTTCAAACCGACCAACATCTGAACGACTGTACAGAATCATATCAATATTAAATCGATATAAGTAGGTATAAATAGATCTATAGATGGCTCTCACGGCTCTGTTAAATTTATTAGCACAAGTCTCGTTTTATTCGAAGTAACTACTTACTTTCGCAGCAGTTTCCTCCCTGAGATATGGCCCACTTATCACAGGATGATGTTTATAAACCTTAATACTCCTTATTACGCGGAGCGAAGGCGTAAGTGAAATTAAGTGAATTACGCACTAAGTGCGAGCAAGAAGGTTTAATGTGATTTCGCCTCTAGTTATCATGTATCAAACATTGTCCGACATCCTTAACCACCGCTTAGCTTTTAATAAGAAGTCGTTAGAGTGGGTCACAGAGTAGTTTGACGTAGACACAATCGTTTACTATTCATTTAAATTCAATACTTATTTATTTAGACTTTGTTCAAGTTTTAGAGTGTTATTTTAATAACAAAAGCTATCACGTACCTACTTATGACGCAGGTCTTGCAATATGCTCTGCCATTTCTATCTGCAATCGCTGCTTATAGGTATTAATAAGCCCATCAAACGCAAAGGCAACGGCCAAAAATTAAAATCCAAATTACTTATTACTTATGTAGGTATAAATAATATTAATATATTCAATAACAAATAAGTTAGACTGACCACGATAACAGCGGCTAAAATAAAGTATGTCGCACAAACGAGTAATAGGGAAAACCTCAACTACATGGTATAAATCACTGACTCAAATAAGTCAAACTTCGAATAGGTACCTCCTTGGAAGAAAGATGCAACACATGAACACACAGCATGACTTTTAGTACAAAAATAAGCGTGACACGTGTAATATCCCATTTGAATCTTCTCCATCATTCACCCCAAAACCAAAGGCAACGAAAACTGGCTTCCTCATATCAAATTCGAATATTTCATCCATGCAGATTAATCTACATTCTCGCAGCGCTCTACGAACCTCCAGCGTAGTCGGTGCTCCATAATGATTGATGGCTCCCGAATCCCGCGCCGGCGGCAAACCCGGGATTTATCGGTGCGACTCCCAGCTCTGACGTTTGCATCCGTTCCCGCGTCGAGTCCGCATTCAACGTCACTTGGCACATCACTACATATACACCATGACATTATAGACAGCTACGTCGATTTTGTGCTTCTCTTTCTTACTGATGTTATGAGACAAGGATGGCAAATAAAAGCTTGGGAGATATAAACTGTTTTGTCTAATATTTTCACATTTGGCTTGACTCTGTTATTCCAATTTTTGCTGATTTTAATTTAGAACACCTTAGAACATAAGTCTGGGGATACTGCTTACCAGCCATGTTATAAAATCTATGACCATTTCTATTCCAACGACGCAAAAGATGAAAAAGTTACAAGATCATCACTAAGCTGAGCCCAGTGTTTTGGATTCTGCCCTTTCGTAAGACGGAGATTTCGTGGTCAATAATCAAATAGATAACCCAAAAACAGAAATGTTTTTGCGACCGACTTCTCAAGTTTTTAATACCCCAACTACTCAAGGATGATGGCTGTGACGGACACTGTCTTCAATATAGAGATGACCCTGTAAGAGAAACACAAATACAAGGAACCAATGAATCGCAGTCTGCTAACAAGCTGTGTACGTGGTAAACCAAACGAGGATATCCTTCATAAATCAAACATCTCCTAATAAATTCCTCACCCTACACATTACAGCGATAATCTGAACCTTCGCAAGTGCAGTTATTACATAAAGATTTATCGTTTTCGCAGCGATTATATCCAAAAACTGTGATATTTGAACCCTTTTGTTCCAAACAGCCGCCAGGCAAACAACGGACAGGTGAAACAATCATCAGCGGAACACATCGGTACAAATCAACCTTTCTTTACACTTTTTGTGGAGTTTTTTGTACCATAAGTAAATGGTGTCCAGATAAAGGTCGAACTAACACCAGCAGTAATTAGAGACGATTAATAATCGGTTATCTTGATCACGATTCGGATGGCCTAGTAATTCAACGCGGCCTCATAGAAATTATTACGATTTCTGACTTTCTTTTATAACTATAAATTATAATGTAAATATTAATTTTCGGTTAAGAACCGTTCCGTTGTAATCGAATAAAACCGCGCGATCAATCTTGTGCTCGCAGCGAGGTACATTTGAAGTTACGTGTCAATTGAACATGGCGTTTGTTCCATCTTACGTCGAGATCGGAGTCGTCGATAGGGCTTCTATGTTCAAAATCAATTTGTTGGAGTAAGGCTGAATAAAGGCATGGTTCATGTCATAAGTGGTTTTTATCTACGATCGGGTTGCGTCGGCGGCGTTTCGCGCATGCGCCGTGAAGGAGCGCGGGAATGCGACGTCCGCGCGCCAACTTCTCCGAACTGCATCACTTATCCATACCTTTATTATATCGCTTCAATGTTACGAGAGATGTGCAACATTGTTAATATAAACGACCTTATCGATCATTTTGAAGCTTAGGTACTTACCAGAACTTTGATAGCAACTGACATTAAGGCCAAAGTTCTTAAAAAATCATAACGCAGCATGCTCTGTAAACATATTATTATAACAACAAAGTACAAAAACTAAATTGTGCTACAGGTAAACGAAATAATACTTACCTACCTATTTGAAGTCCAAGCTCAGCAAGATGGCCACCTAAACTACTCTGACGTTAATATACTTATGACAACATGTCCAGCTATAATAAAGCGATAGCACAATCCCAGAACACCTTTCGCTTGAAACGCCGGCGTCTGTTCCCAAACACATAATTTATGATAGTGCGAACCTTTTCATAAAAGCGCAATATTTTGAATGGTGCGGTGGCTACATAAATAATGCCGACAGTCGATGATTTCGTATATTGTGTATGAGTGGACATCGATATTAAGCGCGGTAAACATTGTCCGTTTGAAGGGAGAGTGACGTAAGTGACGTTCTCGACGGGTACTGTGGCGGGCGGCCCCTTGCCGCGATCAATTGATGCATCGGTTGCTCACCCACCGATTCAGGTTTGTACCCATAATGTAACTCTTAATACCCGAGGCATGATTTAACTTATATCAACCTTTTTTGCTACTATTCAATTCATCGTGAACGAACTTGAATGTTTATTTTTCTGTTACACTCGCATTATTTCGACAGGTTGACTGTGAGTTAAATGCGTGTTTAAATAAAGATTTTGTGTTGATACAAATTTATATTAAAATTAATAAAGATTGAATATTAATGACTGGCAAACTGACAAGCTGTGTCGTGTTTGCATATCCATAAAGAGTTTATAGGTGTAATTGACTCGAGTGCCCGCAATATCTTAAACATTTAATTTGGTAGGTACTAAAAGAAATCATCTAAAATCCAATCCTTATAATTAAGAATATTTAAAGCTAAGTAAGTAAATCATAGCCTACCCAAAACATTATCATTATCAATGATTGCCTAGAAGTAGCACTTCATAAAATAAAATTCCACATAAAACATTAGGCAGCTTAACATGTACTTAAAAAAATACACATAACTATCTACTACCAAACATTCCCTACATTCGGCAGTACATAGTATATCCCTAATTTATGTTAATTTTCCATAACAATTTTGGTTGTTAAGGAAACGTGTAACGGGCAACATATTGAGTTGTAAATATTCTTAAAGATAGCCAATGACGTCTCATTACCAAGTAAAGGGTGACAACTTTACAACTATTATAAATTGGGCGGTTAATTTATAGATGTTTTGCCTCCTGAACCCTGTTTTGTTCTGATAAAGGCCTACCATTTGTCCCAATTAATTTATTGGTGTTATAAAATAACATGGGAAATAATTACTGGGTAAGAAGCCTCTTTTACCTGCTAAGTATGTGGATGACATACCAAAACGTTAGATAAAATTAATGCAAGTACATGTCACGTAGAAAGTGCTCTGTTGTTGCATATAAGAGACCAATATTATATTGCATTTGCCACTACATCTTATATGCTAAAAAGTAAAATCAGGTTCAGCGATTATATTGTTGACAATTTATGTTCAGAATTTATCAAAACTGAAGTATAAAACGGACACTCGCTCGTGCCTCTCTAGTATTTTTTGCAGCTACATATTCATATTGTGAAGTTGAGCTTCTTAGTGCTCTAGAGTCAAAATAACAGGTCCTAGATTGTAGTTAGCAGGCTTATTTACTCCTCCATGTCAGTAAGCTAATAAGAAAGAAGAATATAATAGAATGAACAATCATAAAATCTCGTTTGTTGTAAGATAACTTAACCAAAACGCTGCCAAACTCATCAAGCAGGATAAAAATGTTCATACGTATAGTCGACCGTATTTATCCGACTCGTTAAGCAGCCAAACCATGTGCCAAAATGCTTCGAATGGCGTTGCGTATTTTGGTAAAAGTTTTTAGCAGTCGGGTGCCACGCGACACCATTTAAAAGGCATGCGGTTTTATTGTGGTTGCCGAAACTTTACAAAAGGATACACTCTTTTCAACCTTTTGATGTCAACTTGCAAATCTATTAAGGCTTTGTTTCACTGTCACCTGCTTCTGTTGCCTCCAATGTGTCTTTTGCCGACGGTTGCATATTAAAAAGAAAGTCTGGAGTTATTTTAAATGTTTCCCTACAAAGGAGAAACGTTTAATGTCTGTCATCTTTGGGACACATACGGTAGCACAAACTAATTAATATAATATGGTTTTAAAAGGAAAGTTTACAACGCAAATCATTTTTTATAAAGAGGGGCGAATGGTTTAAACCTAAAAATTATATTGACGTTTTGGATACAATATAATTATTTATTTTTAAGTTCTTAGTCAAAGCATGCATGTCATATTATGTTATGACATATACATATGTATGACAGCACACTTAAGTCTCCCACTTGGACCCATCAATGACCCTACTCATTTTAATCGTTGCGCGATTAGCAGTTCGAAAGGCCATGATTAAGCAGTAGGTACTAACGAAAATACCTAACATCGTTTGAGTTATCAGGCTCTATTAAAGTTAGACTCCGTGAATGTTCTGTAGTCGACACGCGATCCGCGCTTCACGGAAGCCTCAGGTAGGCAAGCGCCGCCGAGGCAAACGCTTAACTATGCTTTAGATGAATAAACAAATAATTATTTCTGTAGTCTGTATCCTACGATTTTTTATTATAGTGAAGACGCTTAAACCTTAATTTTGATGGTAAAAAAGTTATTATAGTGTCAAAAGCAAGGCAGTACAAAGATCTGCTGTTCCATATCATTAAGGTTAAAGTTAAATTATGCATGGAACAGCAGATTTTCCGACTTCGGCAAAGTCCCAGAACGAAAGGGAATAGAAGAAACGTTGTTCATAATCTTAATATATAAAATTCTTGCGTTACTTACTGACTGACAGACACGCTACAGCCGAAACTATTGGACGCAGGAAGCTGAAATTTGGCATGTATGTTACTTGGAGACCGTAGCGGTGCACTAAGAAGGAATTTCCCGAAATTGCCACGGGATCGGCCAAAACGCGTAAATTTTAAAATAACTAATATAATCAGCCCCTAAGGGGTTTGAATTACCTATACAAAAAATAACGTTGTCTTTATCTAAATGACTAGATCTGACTTTGAGATGTTGTGTATCATGCTGGTGATTTAATATTCTACCATAAAAGATATAAGCGAGGAACAAGGCACTACCGCTACAATACTTGCTACAATTTCCATTAGAAAAGTCTTTTGCAGCTATATTATTGCATTTTAGTCTATAGGAGCAGATTAAAAAATAAAAGCTTGCCAAACAACAAAAATCTGAGTATAAAACCCTGCAGAGTATCCGTTAACTCGCACTAGGAATGATTTCTGTATTAAGGTGGAACTGGCAAACGTTAAACCTATTAGCACAAAAGTATAAACCAGAGATAAGTTAGGTACATCGAATATCACACTCAAGATACTTTGTACGTCACTTGTTTCGATTTCATACTGAGCAATTCCTTTGTCTACACACAAATATTCGTGCTGTAGAGCAGTGGCATAACCTCTAATTTTGTCTTATTTATGCTACACAAAATATTGTCAACAAGATTACCCTCAGCATCTAGATGAATACTTCCACCACAGTTAGAACAGATAAACTCACCATCATATCACAACATAAAAATACCATATCTAACAACAAAATGGACTTCACTCCTCAGCTTTAACTAGCGCTGAATTAAATAAATTGTTACGTACGATTAAACACACGTATTTGCTTCAAAGGAATTCGGATGCCTTAAACATAGCTATGAGTTTTTTTTCGTCGGCGGCGGTAGGTAAGCCAGCAAACCATCAGTAGCTGCCTCCAACCGATATTTCATGCGCAGGTTAGTTCAAACAAATCGTACGGTGTCCCATCGCATCATGTCATTGTTTTTACGTCACCGCTCACGTTCGAGATGGATAAACTCGATACATCGAACCGTACACGACGTCTTGTTTAGCCAATCAAGTTTTTTATATATCCGTACAACTATAAGTGATGTACGTAATTTGAATAAAACGGCAGATTAATAATTACGGCTATACCCCTGTGGTCTAAGTAAAGCTAATATTCTGTCAAATCCAGGGTCAAATCAATGGCTCCAAAGAAAAGTCTTAGATGCAACCATGATAACGGTTGGACCACGATGATGTTGAGTCCCGTGGTCTAACGTTCTAAGCTTGTGATTAACACAAGAAGAATTCAACTTGCTTCAATGGATGTGGGATATTGGCCAGAATAATTTGAACCACGTTATGATTATTAGGTAACAGCGATATTTATAAACAAAATATTCAAATAAACTCCCACCCAAATGTGTATAGTAGTAACCTTTGATGGTGATAGAACGTGCCATCCTTCAAGTAGTTGTAACGTAACAACAGACCACCATGCCATCAGTGCGATCAAAAGGCCTCGGGCAATATACTAGCGTGAAACGATTTGAATTGCAATCACAACAACAAACTATCTTAAGTCAATTGCCTATCAAAGTATATTTTTTGTTCGCCATTTGAACAGCTTTTTCAAACCACATATTGAACAATCAGAGCTTATTGTATAATAATTTTTATAATTACGAAGTAATACCGACGCCGCGTGGCTTCCGACGATTAAAACAATTTCGTTCGAGGCTCGCTTTATTCTTTTTGTGAGAGGCCAACACGATATCACGTTTCCATAAAATCACCGAAGCGACTATTATTGTGTATTCTTTCTTTGTTTTAAGTCGACTTTATGGGTATATTGGACTGTAAACTTAAACGTGGAAGTAGTAAAGGCTATTTTAAAAAAATGCGTTTTTTGTGTTAGGTCGTTTCGCCTTGCCTATTCAGAGATGCCCAGTAGCCTAGGTAACTCGATAAGGTGGATATCGCTCTGCCTCCGCTCAAATATTCGGTACGATTAAGATGAAATTGCTTTTGTTTTAGTATTTTCAATTTTTGGGCATGTATTCTTTATTGAGCGACGATGAACTTTTGAAATGATGTTATTACTTGTGCATGCATATTTAATTCTGACACGCAGGGGCGCTGCATCATCTCACGAATATCCCAATCCTTTCTTTCTCTTTTTGGGGTGTTTTATCTTTGGGCTGACTGATTGATATATATAAAAAAAAATATTTAAAGAAAAACAAAAAACCCGACTGCGAAAAAAATAATTAAAAAAATACGTGAAAAATATAACTTAAATAAAAACTAAAAAGAAAGAAACAAGGCCAATAGTTTAGAATTCTAATGCAGAAAAGAACGACTCACAGTCGGGGCCCCTTAGGAACATTTGATTGGTAAAATTTGAATGGGCCCCGACTGTGAGTCGTTCTGTTCTACATTAGAATTCTAAACTATTGGCCTTGTTTCTTTCTTTTTAGTTTTTATTTAAGTTATATTTTTCACGTATTTTTTTAATTATTTTTTTCGCAGTCGGGTTTTTTGTTTTTCTTTAAATATTTTTTTTTATTTTATACTTTTTAGTTATTCACTTTTTTTTGTTTGTTTATCGTTTATACTTGAAGTAAAAACTTAAATCAATAAGTAACAACATTAGCGAGAATGATTGTTTTGTTAAACAACTTTAAATCGTTATATATCCTAAACTATTATTTAAAATGAAAAATGATAAAAAAAACCTAAATATGATTTTAAAATACCTATTCAACGACACGCCACATGACATAGTTCATCGACATTTATTTTTTTCATTTTGACAATATGGCGTCTGGTTTTCGCTGTAGTGAATTTTGATTACTGTCATGTCTTTAGTGACACTCGCAAGGTTAAGACGAATCGATTGACGTAAGAATCATTAAAATCGGCCTACGCATTTGGCCTCTAGAACGCCACATAGAAACAAACATACATACATACATACATAGACTGATAAACACATTACCCTCCTTTGCGTCGCGCAGTCGGGTAAAAAATACCATGCACATTGTATAGTTATTGCCGTGTATGTAGAAAGTATTCGTGATGGTTGCTTGTGCTTGCTTTACATATTTTAATGGCAATGGTCTTTTGCCAATTTTTGCAAAAATGTATTTCAAGAGGGAATACGGAGAAAATAATGAAGTATTACTCTAACCTTATTCCTAATCATCATCCTAACGTGTTGACTAAGATCTGAGTCAGAGGTCCAAGATCCTTTTTTTTTTTTTTTTTTTGGTATCGGGTTGGAAAATCCTCATGGAGTCCCTCCGCCCCGGGGGAAGGACGAAGGGGACTGTCAGACTCTTACTGACTAAAAACCAACCCGTGTTCCTCATGTACCCGTGTGTCGGAGGGTAGGGATTCGCATAAGCATTCGTCACTACCCCCCGACGGGTATTGGCCCGCCAGATGGTCAGGCGGGCTCCGAACAAAACCCCCTTGGCGGCGGATGAAGGTGTTGGGCTCCGCCGCCAAAACACTCAGCGGCCGCAGAGGATAGGGAGGACGGCAACG
The DNA here is from genome assembly GCA_944739405.2 of Euclidia mi. Lineage (NCBI taxonomy): Eukaryota > Metazoa > Arthropoda > Insecta > Lepidoptera > Erebidae > Euclidia > Euclidia mi. The sequence continues at coordinate 61,837,475 of OX123185.2, forward strand.
CAACACCGCATCTCCTCTTCCTCTGCGGCCCCACCGCGACGCAACGATGGTGCACCTCCATTTGGTCGCGGGAGATAGGGCGCGCGGCAACGCAACACCGACACGCCTCTCCTCCCGCGACCGCACCCGACTGCGAGAGACAGAAGAACTGTCCCTCGCACCCGCCCTTTGGACGCATCCTGCGCAGGCCTCCGTCAAGCCCACGCGGAGCGTCCCCTCCTGGATCCCTCTTAGCTTCCCCGCGGGTCACCAATCCACGGTTACTAAGCCCCCCCACCACGACAAGGTGGAGATCCCACGGGGGGGAGAGGTCCAAGATCCTCTTTCATGCCTAATCAAGCTTTTTTTAAGGACTTTCCGCCTAACCGTAACAATCCTATAACCCTAATTGCTACTATTTTTTTTTATTTATTTATAGTATCACGCCTGTATCCCCGAAGGGGTTGGCAGAGGTGTAAATATTACACTCACATTTCGCCATGAATGTTTAGGTCCCACGTAATAGGGGGCGAGTCTATTGCCGTTACCGGGCACATCACCAGACTCCAGGCTGCTACTGAGTATTCGGAAAAACCCAGTAATACTTTTGCCCGACCCGAGAATCGAACCCGGGACCTCCGACCAGCAGTCGCATACGCTATCCACTGGACCACGGAGGCAGACTTGATTGAGAATTGCTACTAGTGCCAGAATATTTGAGAGTACTGATTAATGTGATTTCCAAGGCACGGGGCAGGCGGCAAAAGCACTCCGGAAACCAATCCTTGGCAATCTTTAAATTGATCTTTCGTCTGGACTATCGCTGTTTTACACAAGCTTAGGTATAATCATCGCAATAATATTGAAACTTGCTATAAAGATTAGATAGTCGTTTGATATATTCTTACTGATCTCATTACCGTCGTTCTCACAAAACAAGTCGTTGCTTTTAGATCAATTTGGATTTGCGCAGTTATGACCTGTGCATCAAGTTAGGGCATGGTCAGGACTAAGATAGTTTTATGTCAATGTCAAACGTTTATGTGTTAAGTCACTATACCAAACCACGAACTTGCTAAACCACGCCATCGATACGATCTTACATCGACGCGTTATACTATTGCTTAGCATTCAGTTTATCACACTACATACAGTTTTAGTCTTTTATATAAAAAGTAGACTGTTATACCTAAAACACTCTTACTTTCAAAATTCACTTTGATACTTTAATAATGGTATCATCATAGACAAATGATTGGTCTCGCTCTGCTCTACACTAAAGGCCTTGCCACACGGCACAATTTTACGTCCAACTTGACTAAATCACTTGATGAAATCGTGACGTGTAGACGCCAGTCGTCCAACTCAAGTTCATCGGGTGGGCGGTACCACTAGATTTTAACCAATCGGGTGGACGGAATGAAAATCAGTGATTTGATTGTGTCGTGTAGACGTGCAAAGCCAATTCGATTGAAAATTTGATCAGTGGTAAAATTGTGCCGTGAGGCAAGGCCTTAATCATTTGTCTAGAAGTATCATTGTGAAAACCGAAAACTCGATGTCAAACCCTCTACCAATGCAGTGTGCGGTAGTAGGCAAAATCGTTCCATTGACTCACAGTGTATGAAACAAATTAGGAGAGGTTTAAGTCAAGAAATATAGTGCAAAATGCAGTAAAGGAAACACACAGTACAGCAGGAACATATCCCCAATTTCTCAACTAAAGTGGTAGACATACGGTTCTTTGCTCCACTTGGGGTTGCTGAAACATAGGGCCGTGATGTGACAGCTCCTTGTAGAGAAGCACTAGTAAGTACAAACCTTCCTAACCTTGGTCATTACAAAAAACACTACATCAAGTTTTATTGCTATCTTTTCGTCGTCTCATCTGAGAATGGCCGAGTCAATCTATTTATTTAAAACATTAAAGATTTTTAATTAACCGACTTGGTATTAAATGGATCTCACAACTTTTTACGGTCGCGAGTCTTGGTATTTTTGACAAGTATTGTTTCTATGGGATACAGATATTTACCAAATCAGTTGTCAAAAGTTTTAATGTATACTGTAGTAACTGTATTAGTACTAGTTTTCGCAGCGTTCATACACAAATTTTGAGACCAAAACTGTTTCTAAAACAGAGCATGTACCTCCTTTGTTTTGAGCCTATTAAATTGCAAACATATATAATGAGATCGCACAATAGATACACACATATAATGTGGAGAACAATACAATCATGATTCTCTACACAAAAACAGCTAAGATGTTTACTTTTCTCGGTTCTTTGCCAGTGAATTCCCAATTTTCATTGAAGCATGTATCATACGTGTCGACCATAATTATTATGGATGTGTCGAAACAAGAAAATAGACCATCTGGCAATTCGTAACGGTCTGACAGAAAAAAAGGCAAACCTTTTTCCGTTGAATTCAGTAGCTTTTACGCATGAGTGGAGTTGTTGTGGTGTTATCTAATGTAAGTACCTGTTGAACGAAACCTTGTTTACACGTTCATTTAACACTTTATCACTTGACACATTTGTGTTTGTATATTTGCAAGTTGTACGAAATGCGTAAGATTTGAATAAGTTATTTCAGTAGCAATACACAAGTTGCAAACTTTGGTGTTATATAAATAATCTTTATGTAGACCTAATATTATGAAAGATTGTATTCTAACAGGGAATAATTACATACTTGCACTTTAGGTACTAAATTGATGTTGACGTAGTTAATGTAGAATATGTGTAACTAGATACCGCTCTGGTTTACATTTTGTCATCATTATTAAGTAGGCAGTTCCTTGCATGATTGTGATGTCTTGGTATTACTCTTAACGTGCTAAGAGTACATAGTAATTACTACTAGTACCTGGCTCGTTAAATATCTGTTATGATGATGATAATAAAATCATGCTTCTGTGTAATAATGGCGCTAATAAAAAATGAAACATTTTATAATATTTTTATCCAAACCGTTTACTAGTTGTTAATCCAATATCTATAAAGTTATCAAATTGAGACAATTAAATATCTACATCTAAACAAAGACACGCAGGTACCATTCGGAACAGACAAAACTAAAATTAAACATGAACAATACAAGACGATCCCGACATTCAAAACGATTAAACAGTTTTTGATATACTTGATATAAAAAATAGAGCAACTTAAAGTAGTGTATAGTGGAAGTGGAGTGGATAGTGGAGTCTCCCACCTACCGTGTTCCCACTGGTTGTCAGTCCCTCACGTAACCAAATACAGGATGATATTATAGGACGCTTTATCAAAGCGTTTATTTTAATTCGATCTGTCAGAGATGAGACAAAAAATTTTCGTCTCGGGCGGCATGGCTACTGGGTGCGGCGCATCGCTCGCTGGGCGCCTCGTAACGTGATCACGCCATATGAATTCCAACTGTCTGATAGTGAGAGAATCGACAAAAAAATACACGAATATGTGATATATTGGTTAGTTTAAAATCTACAAAAATGTACAAAGTTTCGTAATCCTAGTGTAGGTATAACATTCGCTGTTGTGCTCTACACAATATGATTGTTGTTCATATTCTCAGATAAATACAGGTAGCGATAGCCGAGTGGATATATCAACAGACTATCATCCAACACTGGTGAAAAGTGGGCGTTTAATATGCCTCTGCCTACCCCTTCGGGGAAACAGGCGTGAGTCTATGTATGTATGTACTACCATCCAGAGGGTATCGGGTTCGAATCCACGGCGCGCACCAATGACTTTTCGGAGTTATGTGCGTATTGAATTGTTAATTATCGCTTGTCCCGTGCCTCGTAGGGCGCGTTAAGCCGTCGGTCCCGGTTGTCATAAAGATCTTTGACAGTCATTACAAGGCGTCAGTACCTTCTTAATTAACTGACACTAATCTAAACTTCGCAATCCCTTCGGATTGCGGAGGTCAGACAGGCAGTCGCTCTGTGGAAAAGCTAATATGCAGCCAAATCCGGTTAGACTAGAAAGCGGCCCCTTAGATTGAAACTGGGATAACTCTAAGAGGATGATGATTCTGAGATAAATATTCTTTGTGTCTACTTAAATTATGTATAAGAACAAAGCAACATACAAAATAGTAATTCTGTCATATAAAAACTGGAATTGTCCGACGATAAGCTCGCCTATTCTGCCGCCGTCTGTCACTAACGCATCAGTCAGTCACTGTTCTCGTCTCCTAGAGAACATGATTTAACTTTACTGATAGTCCGAACAGAAGGAGGTAAGCAAATAAATGTAGTAACAACAAGGCAAACTGAAGTTCGTAAGTAGGTTATAAGGCTAAAGAAGCTAGACAGTAAGAGGAACATAAAAATTTTGCTTATATGTATGTGCAAGTTCAAGCCTCGTTGAATATCGAGATTCATGATCTGCAGTGGTGTCCTGCTGAAAATTACCTTATGTAAAGCGCTGCTAAAACGATGAAAGATACAGTTTATACTTTATAGGCGTTTGACCAGACGTGGAGGAAGTTAGCTCACTGAGAGATGTATATTGAACAGACTTTTAAATGACTTAATCAGCCCAACATATATTTCAGATGCAAACAGAAGCTAACAAGTAGGTAATAAGATTAATGAAGTTAAACCGTAAGAGTAACATAAAAATCTTGCTTGTATGAGTGTGCAAGTTCGAGTCCCGTCGAATATCCAGATTGATGAACTTCAGTGGTGTTCTGCTGAAAATTGCCTTGTGTAAAGCGCTGCTAAAGCGACAAAAGATACAGTTTATAGGCGTTTGACCAATCGTGGAGGAGGTTAGCTCACTGAGAGATGTTTATTGACTAGACTTTTAAATGACTTAATCAGCCCAACCTATCTCTCAGATCATTTTACGTATGGTGGCGAATATGACTTTGTTTTCTTAAAAGTCCTTGCTGGCTTCCTGACTAGCACGTCTGCGCCCGTGCCGTTGGGTTTCGATTAGGTATTTGCAACAGCAATCCCATGTGCCTTGCCTTCCTCCACCAGCTCCTTGCCTAGCTTATTAGCAGCAAGCTATATGTTTAGATCAAAACTTGCTTTCAAAAATAATGTTCTATGCTCTATCTACTTAACTTTTAATTATTATTCAGTCTACCGCTCTACTGGACTCTGGCCTCTTTTAATTTGTGGAACCGTCCCAATAGTATTGTGAGATAATAGGACGATTTGGACTACTACAAATATCACGCTGATCTGACGGGACCTATGGTTCGAAATCGAGGCAGCGATCTCTTGCATACTATTTACTTCATGAATTTTCCTTAGTCTTTTAGTCACCTCTTGCGTCACACAGCGAATGAAATGGGATAGTGACAAATTGTATTCTTAGCCTGCCAGAACACGGCGGGAATCTTAATTCTTGCCAAAATGAATTTGCGGCGGGTTTATTGGCTCTATTGTCGCGGAGCACTCGAAGCTCACGTAACGCTCTCAATAAGTGGCGGTGTGGTGTCTTGGTGTTGTAAAGTGCACGCAGCTCCAGACGGCTCAGGTTTCGCGGTGGAACGAAGGCGCGCGCGACCGCGCAATTTCCTCGCCGCAACACTACGCCTGCGCCGCGACATCGCGTCGGCTGTCTGACTTAACTATTATCTAAGCATTATACAATCCATCCATCCATCGTATTTTATAAAATGTGTTGACATCGACACGATAAGTAAGTATTATACAATAACTTCTACTATGAAGGGGAAACTTCATAATACTTAATATACTTACCTACAAAAATTTACCTATATGCTTCGATGGTTCCGAACTTACATTTTGGCAAAATATTCACGTAAAATAAGAGCCACAAGTGCGTTCATTATTGAAATAACAAACAGAAATAAAGAACTTGACAATTACACTCACTTTTAATTAAGGTATTCATACCCATATAATAATATAACTACCAGCCAGAAACACATACCTAAGCATGAACTTGATTAAATAATTAGGCACCTATTCACAATTTTCTATCTTATAAAACAAGAGTCCGAATGCTACTGACTATCTTAGCAACAATAGAAACATGCCCGTAGCTACCCATTATTATTCGATACGGCTGTATAATTTATAAAATTGACAAAATTATATTCCGGTAGTCGGTGGCCAGTTATAATATTTTTTGTGCGTTACACCCCCGAAACACAAACCGAAAAAAAACACCCACAGCACGCGACACGCGATCCGTAGCTCCGAAGAAAAAATATAACATCGATAATCAAATCTCTGCGAGTTCGTTGGATATTAAACGGCTATAAATTATCCTAATAGCTTAAACTATTATATCTACCGAAAGCGGCATAACCTACCTAGAACCATTGTTTCGAATATTTTCGTGAACAGCAGCGAATGTAGAGACCCGTATCTAATGACTGGTTGACCACAAATATGGGTCCGAATATTTGGCAGGTTATTATGCCTTAAAATAGCCGTTTAAGTAAACGGTTTTGACCACAATTCGTCTAATAATACACTGTTTAATAACCTCGTATACTTAAAGTAAGGTTTCGCTTTCGCTAGTTTTTAACCCAGTTTATGTCGATTTATGCCGCCGACCTTTCATTATGAAGTCTTTGATAGAAAATTTTGACATAATTTATACTTTTTTTGATGGGCGGTAACTTTAAAACATAGGCTCTATAGGGTGGCAATTCGGCTAAAATCTATTAGTGTGAATATTGCAATTATAAACTGACGAAACCATTGTTATTCTTTTACGGCGAATACAATATATTAAGTTCTATTTTCAACGTAGTATGTGAAATCAGTGGCGGTTGCATGGTTTTGTACTTATTTAGGTTTAGTAGAGCTTCAATCTGGTGAAGGAATCTTTGATCAACCACTAAATGGAAGAATACAGAATCTTTTTACGAGGACTCCAGCCCTTTAATATAGGTAGGTACATAAGTTATTTACGACCCAAGCTGCTTTTTTCACATATTTAGTGTTTATTTCCAAAATTATACAGCTTCTAGTTCTTTTTTGGGTTAACGACGGCCTTAGTTTCTCGTAGGTGGACTATATATTGTGGTAAACTACTATAAATATAGTGGTATTCTACTATGTTTATAGTAGTTTGGACTACAGGTACATAGGTATAACTTACATAACTGTTGAATTGATTTTGATCTTATTCCAATTTGTAGATAATGATATGGCAAAAGGCAGTTAGTTAAGCACATTAAGTTGTCATTCTTAAACACTAAGGTCATTATTATTTATCCTTTCAGGATATATTTAATATCTTATCTTTAAGCACCATGAAGACGGCGGTTAATGCGGTCAGTATTAGTCGCTTTTGAAGATTTCTGGACAAATAATCCCAGTGATAAACGACTGGAGTGGTCACGAACACATAGAAAGATGAATACTTACCTAGATACCATTAGTCGTGAGGGAATTGCTACCAGCCCACTAACACTGGCTTATTGCGTAGAGGATGAACATCCTGCGATCCAATAGCGCCCAAATTCGGACCAGGCCCTTCGATCTTCAACAGTTATAAACTTAACATTAGACAGGTCCAACCTTTACCTAAAAGTACATAGGTAGGTAGGTAAGTAAATCAAGGACACACGACGGCGACGTAGGTACCTACGATAGAAGATAGTAGGTATATACTTTTTTTTTGGTGTCGGGTTGGGTTGGAAAATCCTCATGGAGTCCCTGCGCCCTGGGGGGAAGGACGAAGGGGACTGTCAGACAGACTCTTACTGACTAAAAACCAACCCGTCCTCCTCATGTACCCATGTGTCGGAGGGTAGGGTTTCACCGAAGCATTCCTCGATCTCCCCTCGATCTTCACTATTCTTCAGACTAAATTAAATGTGGGAAACTGGACATGTTACTTTGGCGAGTAGACCTATAATTTTTATTTTAATATCATTAGATAGAACCGGCGTCATTTTTGTTGAAATATTTCCTTTATGCAATAATTCTTATATTGGCAACAACTTCAAAGAATATTCATAAATTATTTCTAAGAGGCTTTTTTTGTCATTGAGGGTGATTAGGAAGGCACGTTTTTTAAGTTTTTATTTAATTTTGTAATAACGCGAAGAATCAGAAAATATTCAGCTAAAAATAGCTATTTTAGGGATGAGCAATAATTATTAGCATAATGCAAATATTTAGGTACAATAATAACCTAATAATACCTAATAGGTAATTATTAGGTAGGTATAAATATCTTCTTTATGAAGGTAAATAGGTATCTATAGGTTCAACGGCTATGACCTACCAATTTTATTACTTCATTAAACAAATTCAGTTTAAAAAAATCGGTATTAATTGTTATTTTTTATTAAGAGAGATACCTACCTATGTAAGGATCGTTGCGAATGGCGTTCCTTAGTCTCTGCCTAGCCCCCTGGGAAACAGACGTGAGTCTATGTTACCTGTGCATGGTATTAATTTTCCCATAATCAATCACTACATTTTATTATTAATTTGATTTGATGAAATCTATTTATAGATAAATTAATATTTTTGGCCATCTTGTAGCATGAATATGAAGTAGGTAATATAAGTAACACGTAAGTTTAAGCTGAGGTTGCTAAAAGCGCCATCTGTCTAAAATGAATGGAACTTTTATCATAAGCAAAGAACAAAGGGTGAGTAAACTTTTTTTCGATATACTGACATCTAGCGGAAATACCTAGCACTATAACGACCTCCACTAACAGGAAAATAGAGATATCCGGTAGAGTCCAAATTAAAACCTTTTGTTCAAGTTCACTTCGGTACAAGATTAAAACATAGATGGCAGCAATAAAGTATTGAAAAGTGAAAAGCAATGTGAGTTTGTTTCGGCTTTTCTTCTCAAGAGTTCAGCTAAGAAAAGACGGCATCATCTAGAACTCGTGTAGGTAAACAGCCAAAATGCGGAAACAATTAAGTATTTATGTTTTACGTGTATGTTGTGTTACAGTTTTACATGGTTGGTAATTAGAGCGCGAAACCTTCTTTTAAAGTAAATATTTGTATTCATTAGGTACTAGCTGACCCGGCAAACTTTTGCCCAATAGACGCTTATTTAATCAAAATAGTAAGTAAATACTTAGGTACTTTTTACTTAGGGTGAGATTATAAATTACGAAATGCTCAAGACTTCCACATATTATCTTAGCATCCCGTCACTGATCTAGGTATAACAAGCAAAATGATAAATTCATGCACTATTTTGCCACGGGTCTTTTTACACTGTTACAAATACCACCATTTTTTAAGGATATGTATAAACCGTCGCACTTTCGTAAGTCGAAAAAATCTTTTCCACGGATTTTATAAAAAGGTTAGTAACGGCTAGTAGTGGCCTCGGGGACGCTTTTAGAATTGAATAGATCCCAATTAGTGCTGAAATCGAATTAGGCCTCCTGACTAGGTTTTAGCCGCTCTCTACCTACCTATGTAAGATGGGGGGGAGGGGTCAGTAACAAAATTGCGGCAACCTTATTGTTACATACATACATAGACTCACGCCTGTTTCCCCGAAGGAGTAGGCAGAGGCATATGAAACTCCCACTTTTCGCCAGTGTTTTGATGCCACGTAATAGGTGGCGAGCCTATTGCCGCTTATCGGGATATTTTGTTTGCCAGAGCCTCGCCCGTTGATCGGCAGGTGCACCACTTGCAGGTGAGGTTGGCTTGGGACCCTAAGTTCTTGGTGGGAACCCTAGGCACCTTATTGTTAATCGTCCTTATTAGGGTTCCCTCCACTGCGGAACCCTTAATGCCTACCTTTTTATCCGAAATTAGCTGACCCAGCGAACTTCATAAAGCCACTCTCACTCAACTCATTCCAAATAGGTAATCATAATCATAATAATCATTTGTTTAGATACCTATGTTATATAACTATTACAGTGTCTTACACGGTGGTCTCCTTTTAAGATGCTCACAACAGCCAAATAGGCTTGTCTCAAACAATTTTTTTGCTAAATCTATAAAGTTTTTGGCGGCGGAAAAATATATGATAATCTTGCAAATATTTCTGAGAACCCTGTTGTATTCAAAACACGTTTTTGAAAAGTTTTCTCGATACCAACATATAGTAAAGTAACCTCTTAAAATGATATTCCAACAAAAATATCTGTGTTACAGTCTTATCAACGTACGTTAGTAAAATTTATAACAATAACTCATCGATATATATGTACTAACGTATCAAATTTAAATACAGAACTTGGTTGTTTCTTATTTCTCACTACTCAACTTATTTTTAAGTATTTAATTGATTTTATGGTTTGATAAAAGTTCTGAACGTCCCGTCGTCGTCGCGCTTCTGTTTCTTATGTATACAATCCGACAGTGACAGCAGCAGCTCAATTCAATAGCGGTTGTCAGCGCCTTAAATAAGATAATCTGAGAAAGGCGACATACGAATATATTGGATAGGAAATGTGATGATATAAGAACAAAAATGTGAAGTAATTTAGTTATAAAAAGAAGAAAAGTATCTTCAACAAAATCATATACCTACCTATGTACCTACTTAGTATACCTACTTACATAATTATGTCCTAATTTTGAGTATGAAGCAATCACGATCCCCGTTTTAATGCGACTTCCAGTTTTCCCTTGAAACTTTTTTCATATAAGTTCAACCACATGTTCCCAGTAAAAATAAAATTTAAATTTGTAATTGCCAGCCAGTTTCGAGCAAGTTATAATTATTACATACGAGGTAGGCATATTGCTATAATTTATCTGCACAAAGAAGGTAGTCATCTGTAGATAACAAGAAAAACTTGACTAAACTCAGGACACTAGTTCGTCCGTTGGGGGGTAGCGACGAATGCTTAGGCGATACCCGCCCCTCCGACACACGGGTACATGAGGAACACGGGTTGGTTTTTAGTCAGTAAGAGTCTGACAGTCCCCTTCGACCTTCCCCCAGGGCGGAGGGACTCCATGAGGATTTTCCAACCCGACACCAAAAAAAAAAAAAATACGGCACTAGTTCGTAGTCAGCAGTCAGCGTGCTATCTGAATTCTTTATAATATAGAGAGGTATTTTATTCTGCAGGTGAAGTAAAACCTTCATTTACCTGTGTCTCAGGACGGACATTAGCCCCAGGCTCTTAGACGAAGGTCTAAAATCGATATAGAGCTAAGGTCTGAAATCCATAGTTTATGTACGAATCGTATGGAAAGTCCACAACTTCTCGATTGCAACAGTTCTTCTAAACGGCTAAGCAGTATTGTTTCATCAGCTTTGTTTCATCTTTTGATTCCTATGGCTACAATATCTTAAGACAATATGCGTTCAGAAGATAATGGTATGATCTACCTCACGTGTGATGTCTGACACGCTTTGTTCAATCGCCTGTAGCCGTTCGCTATTGGCAGCCATGATTCTCTGACCATTGAACGATTCACTGGAGAGAACTAATTGTAGACCGATTGCAATTTTGGTGAATTGAGGCCTCTACCGTTTTACTAGCTACCACAATACCTGTGTACCTACAGAGTTTTTATTATTTAGTTTTAAATGGAAACACACATAGATGGATTAAGATACCATACAAATGTTGCACCTGAACTGAAATATGTTGTGAAGATGTTTGATGCTGTGTGTTTCTACAATTTCTAGGCATTCACATTTTAAGGCTGTAGAAGAAGGTTCGCATGTAACTTGCTTATGAGTTCTTATGACATGCGTAAGTTACGTGGCCTCGCAAACGGCAAAACAATTTCTTTATTTAGGTAGCAATGCTCCGCGAATATACATGTTTCTAATAGCAGAATCATTGAACTACTATTCAATTGCGCTGCAAATATTATGCTACAATCAGCCTATCTACCGAATTTATGTCACAGAAATCAAATAAAAATTTTAATATCACTTTTACGATAGGTATAGACCTTCGCAATACACTGCTGGACATAGGCATCTCCTGATATGCATCACAATATCAGATTTGGCTAACTATCGCACGCTGGCTAGACGGTTTGGTATAGGTCCAGGCTCCCGTCTCGAATATCTCCTTAGAATACATAAAAACTTAACTATACTACAGCGCGTACAATAACATCAACGGACAAAGGAACAAAGACCATCAATCATCTGTCTGGACGCTGTATTCAGCGCGGAACATAATATGAGTTCATTCCATTGCAAAATTACGTAAGATGAAAATAATTCCTCCGCTAGTCAACTTAAAGCAGCTTAGACAGTGTTTTAACTAAGCTCCACTAGGCTATCGCTGCCATTAATTTATTTCTAACTAGACTTTGATCGCGGTTCCACCGGGGTAAATTATACACCTTTAACCTGCCTCTGGAATCACAGTATCTAATGCTGAAAACCGTACAAAGATCCATTCGGTAGTTTTTGAGTGTAGTCCGATCAAACCGACAGACAGAAAGAAAGTTAGAGTTCATTTTGTGTTTAAATAATAAAGATTCCAGCGACGCTGAAAACACAGCCAGAAATTATGCATAGATATTTTATCTATTAGCGGACGCTCTTCCTTAATTGAGTTCGGGTTTTCTCCCGACAAATGTTTGATCTACCCTTCAAAATCACCATGGTTTCCTTGACTTCCATAATAACTATTACACTAAGCGTGACTCCGGGAATTATGTTGACACTGGCCACTATAAAAGCAATATTTTTGGTATTTCTGCCCTTCGTCTATAGGCTTTGGTTTTGGGCATTTTAGAGAAATATTCACTTAGCTAAACTTTATTAATTGCCTGGAGAGTTCAATGCTTTCTTTCAGTTCGGAATTTAATAATGTGGAACCAAATAGTAATACTTAGCATACGTAGTGGCAATCTACAGAAATTCGAAATTGCTTTTTAGGAAACACGTTATCACACATTGATAGATAAATTGCTAATGGCATATCACTGTATCTGTTCCTGAGGAGGGCATGTGATACATCCTACTTATTCGATTGCACTGATAGCGTAGTGCTTATAGAGATCACAATATGCCGAGTTTTCTGGGGCCGATCCCCACGCAAGGCAACATATTGTGTGATCAAAAAATGTTTGCTAAGTGTCTTTGTTTTTTTGTGTCCGTTGCCTTTAATATCTGAAGAGAATAACAAAATGACTATTATGAACATGTAAATGTTGACCGGAGTTTTCCAGTTCCAATTCCTTCAGTAGATTTTCCATCAAAGAGTCGTTACTCTTATATAATTAATATTAATTATAAGAAACTTTGTAGTACTATAATAGTTTATACATCAGAATAACACTTGATACGTTTTATTGCATTCACCAAAACGCGGGTGAAGGCACGGGCAAGAGGTAGAACATTATAATTATATCAGAATAGAAAATAAGCCACCTTAGGCCGGAATACCCGACACCCACGCGGATGAAGTCGCGGTCAGCACTTTCTGTTAAATTATTCTTTACTGCGAGCATCTGTTTTATTTTATACAAACAATTTCCAAAGGAACACTGTTTTCAATTTTCATACGGAAGCATGTTGTTTGGTTTTATTATCCTGAATTACAAAAAAGATCGTTGTCCGTATTGTGGTTTGCTTTTTAAGTTATCTCCGGCAATGGTATGAGTATCTGGCTTATTTAAGGCGTTTTGGTGGTAAAATTTATATAGTAGTACTCACTTTATACGTTACCTCATTGTCTGTGTCGCGGTATACATCTATTGCCGCAGGTCTTTCTTAGAAGAGTTAACCTCAAATTGGAATCTAAGAAAGAAAAAAGTATATACCACTATCGAAAAACATTCGGACCTCGCACTTAAACCAATTCGGTACCCGGACCCCTTTAGTGGCTACACCAAACGAACCCCTCTAGATATATAACACGACAGTGTTATATATCTACAGACCCTTATTGTAGGTCACTACAATAAGGGTCTCCTCTAGTTTTAATCCAAGATGTCCACAAATCAGCATTATTGGCTTCTCTCTATTAGGTTCGCAGTTATCAGGGCACATCTATCAGGTATATTGTCCCATTTATCTTGTTCTTTACGATTACCTACCTTCATTAAATAGCACCTGCTGACGTCATAACAAACAGCCTGGCTGCGTAACCTTTATTTATTTATGATTGTGATATAAATTGTATTTATCCAATTAGGCTACTAAAGTGCAAAGGGCTACAATAGTCTTGTAGACAATTTGTTACATCTATATCTATACCTACTTATATCTTAAGGCTGAAGAGTTTATTTATTTACTATGTTTGTTTAGTTGAAAATCTGAGGCACCATTATATGGATTTGAAATAATATTTATGCTTTTGATAGCCCATTTATCGAAGAAGGCTATGTAACAACTGGCTATGAGTCACGCGTTCAGCTAGATAGGCAGTAGAGTCTATGCTGTCTTTTCAAAATGTTTTGGACAACCAATAATATTAAATTGCACGTAAGGCAAAGTGGATTAAGCGACCGCCTCTTCACATATTACTTGACGTCTTGTGGATTCGAGTGCACGAAGTGGGACAACAATTTGTGTGTCACAAATTGTTGTTTCAAGTCTGGATTTTATTTTTGCCCGTTGCTTGCATCCCCCGAAGTTCGGTCGCAATACGGGACAAAACTTTGCGTGTCACACAAATGGTTATTTCGAGACTGGACGTTCTTAGTGTAAGTTGCTTGCTTCCCCCGTAGCACAGGATTTATTCATAATGCAGTCGCTATCATTAAACCAGTGCAAAAGAAGAGAAGTAATTTCGTGTGTCGTTTAGGCGTAGAAATCGATTGTGGACACGCGTAAAAATCTTTGCTTATTCAGTTTACGAAATTAATAAGCGATAACAATGTTGAGTTTCTACGACAAGACACATCCAGTATCTTATGTCAAGTTGGTGAAAACTCCGATGATTGAAGAAACCCCATTAATCGAAACATATTTGGCTTATTGCGAATGTAAATAAAAAAACCATAATAAAGGTAATTTTTCTGCAAAACTGCTACACTGACACCTAGTTTTAGAGTTATGTCCAATAGAGGTACCTATTATTGCAAAGTATAACAGAAATTTTCAGTCACAAAAGGCGATCAGAAATCAATTAACAAAGTAGTGAAACATCTCTATTAAGTTCCTTTCTATTAACGAATTCCTGAGATTTATTACTTATTTTACTCATTAATTTCGCTTTTATAATTAAATTGGTGTTCTGGATTATTGGTTCCAATATTGTGCTAGATAAAATACTTACCTATTCTAAATTTAGCGTCGCTGTTCATAAATTAATCCGAAGATAAATGTTGAGATTTCTCAAAGCTCTTCAAAAATGACGTGAAAAGGCCTTTGTAAGAGGTTCTTCATAGCGTGTGATTTTTAATTCATCAATCAGGTGTTACCCTTAATAGGTTTCGTGACCTTTTACACCCCATGAACGAAACAAAGAGGTAGGAGGCCTCGCTTGTTTAAAAATGTATCTTGTAGGTAACCTTATAATTACGTATGAAAGAGCGAAGTAAAATAAGTCTCCATTTTGGGTATAAGTTATTAAACTTGGCCCACGCTTTCACCCGCGTAGGCATCAGGTGTCGCGACAAATGTTAACGTAGGTAGGGGCTATTCTGATGTTAAGGCTATATTACCGCCAAGTTACATCAAATCATATTATGTTCACTAGCTTTCATCCTAACGTAATAGAGCCTTGCTGATTTCAGCATGAATGCGCCGGCTCGACCGGGGAAGTACTACCCTCTCACAGAAAATCGACGTAAAGTAACAGTACCTAAACTGTTGCGTTTCGTTCGGTGAGTGAGAGTGCCGGAGGCCCTATCCCCTATTCCTTCTCCCTCATCCCACTCCTCATCCTATCCCTTTGCCCAACCCCCCGGGGCGGCAAGGCACTTGTAACTCCTGTGGTGTTGCTCGTGTCCATGGGCGGCGGTAATTGCTTACCATCAGGCGATCCGTCTGCTCGTTTGCCGCCTGTTACTATTAAAAAAGAAAAAAATACAATTGTCTGTCCTCCCCCACACACTTTCGCATTTATAATAACTGGTAATAAGATTTATGTAAAGTCTCAGCCCGCATGGGTTATTTTAAACCCTCAGAATTTGAATTGCCCAAAATCTTCTTTTAGTGCGCTCCTACATGCCACAAGGAACATACATGCCAAATTTCAGCTTCCTGCGCCCAATAGTTTCGGCTGTAGCGTGTCTGTCAGTCAGTCAGTAACGCAAGGATTTTATATATTAAGATATATTGATACTATGTCATTGTATTGATACTATGTCATTGTATTAAAGCTGGCAGAATCTATGAAAAATATAACCATTTCAATACCAACTTAGTAACTGCTTAAGACAAACTGAGGAGGAGGTGCTGTAATATTAACTCAATAGCATAGAACAAAACTAACAGAAGCTTATCTACGACTGCAGTTATAATTTACATAAAATTAATAAAGTGCAACTATTTAATCTGTTGGATCAGCTCTTGCTAACTGCAGTTACCTGCATTGCAGTATGCGCTTGGAGCATTGTTTTGATGCAGTGCAGAGTGATGTATAAGGTGAATCTATTTTAATGTGTCAAGTGTCGTTGATCTCATATCTAATAGTAATATAAAAAGAGGAAGAGTACGTTTTTTTGTTTGTTTGCTTGAGCGCGCTAATCTCAAGAATTAATGGTGCGCTTTGAAAAATTATTTCAGTGTTAGATAGTCTATTTATCAAGGAAGGCTATACGCTATATAACATCACGCTAAGAGCCGCCGGAGTGGAGCAAGAGCTTAAATAACGCGGGTGTAACCGCGGGCTCATGTAGTATGATTATTATAACGTACACAAATATCTGTGCTAGCAGGCAGCGATAGCTTAGTGGAGGTACCAACCGACTACTGCTACGCAGAGGGTCTTTCGTTCGACCTACGGCGCACCAGTGACTATTCAAAGGTATGTGCGTAGTAAATTGTTAATTATCGCTTGCTAAAAGTTGAATGTGCGCGTGGGATTGGGATGTCTCGGGTTCGATTCCCATGTCGGGCAAAGTGTTATTGGGTTTTTCCGTAAGGAAATTCTCGGTAGCAGCACGGAGTCTGGTAATGTGCCCGGTACGGCAATAGGCTCGCCCCCCTATTACGTAGGACCTAAAAATTCATGGCGAAATTAATGTGGGTGTAAAATTACACCTCTGCCTACCCCTTCGGGGATACAGGCGTGAGTCTATAAAAAAAATAGACTATGAAAGAAAATATTGTCAGGAAACCTGCATGTCTGAGAATTCTCCATAATGTTATCGAAAGATGTGTGAATATGCCAACCGCCCGTCAGGGGGTAACGAGGACGCCCCGTGGGATCTCCACCTTGTCGTGGTGAGGGGGCTCAGTAACCGTGGATTGGTCACCCGCGGTGAAGCTAAGAGGGATCCCGGGAGGGGACGCTCCGCATGGCCTTGGAGGGGCCTGCGCAGGATGCGTCCGACGGTGCGGGTGCGGGGGACAGTTCTGTTTGTCCCTCGCAGTCGGGTGCGGTCGCGGGAGGAGAGGCGTGTCGGTGTTGCGTTGCCGCGCGCCCTATCTCCCGCGGACAAATGGGGGCGCACCATTCGATGCGTCGCGGTGGGGCCGCAGAGGAAGAGGAGATGCGGTGTTGCGTTGGCGTCCTCCCTATCCTCCGGCGCCAAGGGGGCTTTGTTCGGGGCCCGCCTGACCGTCTGGCGGGCCAATGCCCGTCGGAGGGTGGCGACGAATGCTTCGGTGATGCTCTAACCTCCGACACACGGGTACATGAGAAAGTCGAGGTGGTTTTTAGTGGAAACACCACATACTCCGGCTCTCATTTCCCCCAAAAGTTGGAGATCCGAAGGGATTTTCCACCTCGTAAAACAAAAAAAAAAACAAAAAAACGGGGGTAACGAGGAATGCTTCGGTGATACCCAACCCTCCGAAACATGGGTATATGAGGAACACGGGTTTGTTTTTAGTCAGTAAGAATCTGACAGTCCCCTTCGCCCTTCCCCCAGGGCGGAGGGACTCCATGAGGATTTTCCAACCCGACACAAAAAAAGATAAAAAAATATTCCAACCTGCACTTGGTGGACTATGGTGGTATTACCCTCCTCATGGTGAGATGAGGCCTATGCCCATCAGATGGGCAGATAATACATATTATATAGGGCCGATGATGCCTATTTTAAAATGAGCAACATATTTATAATATAGGTAAGTGCAATAAAACAACATATAGCAATATCACAATTTAATGGACAATTATTAAAAATACAGAATATTAGCTATAATAATAATAATATTTTCGTAAATATTTTTTTATTATTTTAATAAGATATAAAATTCTGTTTTGAAAGTTTATATTATTTAAATTCAGACAGCGATATATTTTTATCTCATTACACATTATATATGAAGGCGCATACTGACTTGCTTACAAAATATTCGCAAAGCGTAATTTACGTTATAACATTACTTTAGCCAGTGACAGGCCGCTGTGAAAATTGCTGTGCACATTGTGACGTCATAGTGACATTCTGAATATAAATTAACCGTGTCACAAATCAGTACGCATATTTAAATTGGAGCTAGTATATAGGCTATGACAAAATTCTTAACGATGCCGACAGCTACGTATATTTCTGATCAAGTTTATGAAACTCTGTAAATAGAATGCTAGCTGTGAATGCTGAAATACTGGAGACATCAATTTTAGGCGGGAGAAAATAACCAATAACTCTCTCCCGCAATGCAGAGTGTTCGCGCCGCATCATTTTACACGGAACAGGTGAAGATATACTTTTATTTGATTTTTATTTTAAAAAGCTATACATTATTCGTTTTTATTTTGTATGACTTATGATACATCCGTCTGTCTGTCTCTTTCTTTATTCTTTTTGTTCTTTTTTTGTTAGGATTCCTGAAATATGAGTCGTAAATAACGAACTTTGACTTCGTTGAGAATCTTGTTTGTAACCCTCTTTATATATCTTTGACTAAACGACATGAATATACACGTAATAAAATATAAAGAGATTAATAAAGTTAAGATTCGATTAGTAACTACGAGGTCTGCCTACCGCAGGCCGTTGAAGATCACGAGACTTTCGGACCTCACAGAATAGTGGGCAACAAATCGTCGGATATTTGTGACTTACTTTAAAATATCTTTTTTCTTAAGATATTGATGACATAGGTAATGTTCCATTGTTTTAAATATGTCTTTTATAGGCGAATAAACTTACGATAGATAGATATAATTATGGTTATCTGCTAAGTCGTGGTCGTGTCGTCATAAGGCTGAATCCCGGCGCCATTTTGGAAACAGGTGTATAAAATCTCACAGCCAAGTTCGTTGTAAGAGTTATCATAAGAATCTGTAATTGTAATAAATGTGGTGCCTAACGCTGTATTTTCACATATTTTTGTATTACAAATAACAGATTTTAAGCATAAAATATAATATTTACTAACTGTTGTCTTTCGTAATTTCTGTAAGGAGCTACTTCACTAATTGGTAGCCCGTTGATGGCCAGTTGTACAGAATTGTGTAATTTTCTATGGCTGTCTGTCCCCACTATTCCGTGACTATCGTCGTAGATAGACTCCAACTACATAAGGTATAGTGCATTAGATATTCAACAATGTAATGCGTCGTTTCTGGTAAAGATTGGAATGCATAATAATTGAGTATAAAGATATATATACGCTCTACTATATAATGACTAGAAACACGCTAAGACAGATTACTTTATTAATTGCAAATGTTATTAACAAAATATAGGTATCTAATCGCAGCTCCTCCTCCGCAATTAAGATGAAAAATTTATTTATAAGGAACTTTCTTTATTATAATATTTAACATAATTCTAATCTAGAATTGTTGCTGAACTATATATGGCAAATAGCACATTCTACACTACATTTATTTAATAGAAAGCAATGGCGGCTACAGCGAGTATACAATACAATACAAAGTAGTAGAGTAATCGGTATCATTGTTCCCATTTGTCAATAATTGATCGCGTCACGAAACAACATGACGCATTTAATTATAAATTTGTTCATTTAATTGCCGCTCAGTTCAGTTAAATTTTATATAAAATCACTATGATATTGACACCAATTATATATTTATACGATATTACATACAACAAACACAAAATAATTCATAATTTAGTATAAACTTCCGAAATGATTACTAACGAATCTTAGAACTATTACGAGCGTATCTACTTATTAACAAAATGTTTAAAATATGATAATTTTACCTATGTACCTAATAAACAATTCGTTCATAAATAATTCTAGATTAAATAACCTGCATCTGTTTAGTCGTAATTTCCAAATATAATCAAAACATATCAAACATTAGACGTAAACAACAAAATATTTTTTATACACACTTAGCTTTTAAATAGAAGACAGCTAAAAGAGTGGCGAAATGTGGTTGGAGAACAACATGAAATGCCGCTAGAAGTAGACAGTGTTGTCAGATAGTTTGCTGAGAGCCAAGAAGTGCACACCTGAAAGAGCCCACGCAAATAGCGTGCGCATCGCCTGAGATTCGGTTTGTTATAACCACATCATCGGTAGGGCCTTGACATGTAATAGCTTTCGAAATTTAATATTAAAATTTCATCAGGAAGTCGCACGAAAAGATGGACTTTAATCTTATATCCTCGTACCGGAATTTTTGCGAGAAGTATCTGACAACATTCGCCAAGAACTTGGGCAGTGAAATGTATGGTGATAGTTTTAAATGTCGCTCTCGAGCAGACCAGGTCGCCTACGTACATCATCACTGTCTATTAGAGCGATGTCTTCCGCATCATGGCCGATGCTCTCCCCCATCAAGTGAGCCTGACCGTTCGTATTACTCTTAACGACTGTACCTTTATCATCTTCCATTTTGAGGATTTCCATTTCAACACCGGTCTCATCTTTATCGACCGCCGTCCTACTAAGGCGACCAACGTGCGGTTCAGATCAACCAGTCCGTCTTTATTTATGTCCATCAATCGGCAAATGTCAACCAGTTGCTCTTGAGTCATAGGATTTGGCATGTACTTGCCGATTAGTTGACAAGCTTCAGAGAATTTCTCCAGTGTTATAAAACCTGGAATTAAAAGAGCCTTGTGTAAGCAAATAAAAAAATTCTGGCAAGTGCGAGTCTGACCCGCGCACCGAGGGTTTCGTACGCATTTTACCTTATTTGAGGTTGGTGCTAATTACGCTAGTCCTCTAAATCTGTATGAGCGCCCATACAACTTAGAGGACTATCTTAGATGGTGTCTACTATGTATGTATGGGGACACCCTTAAATTTTCCACTTTTTAGGGTTCCGTACCTCACAAGGTAAAAAAAGGAACCCTTATAAGATCACCTTCTTGTCCGTCTGTCTGTCTGCCTGTCTGTCCGTGTGTCACCACCGATTTTCTCAGGAACGGGTGGACCTAGGAAATTGAAATTTACACCAGATACTAAGGTCTATGTTTTCTATTAGGTGTTTATTAGTGTATAGATCAGGGTCCTGCGTCAACCCGATAAAAAGATATGGTCAAAATTAGATTTTTGTGAAAATTTGTAAGTACCAAAATTAACTTTAATTTTCAACTTTTTTTAATTTTCGGAATTTTTCCTTTACTTGTGCTGTAAGACATTGGTTTTAACCAAAATTGACAATTCTAGGTCAACCGTAAGTACCCTATAGGTTTTGGGTCGAAAACCTATATGGTAGTTCCCGTTGAACTAGAATCACGAAATTTGGCCAAAAGCAGTCTTACAGCACAAATAAAGGAAAAATTACAAAAAATAAAAAAGTGGAAAATTTAAGGGTGTCCCAATATATACATAGTAGACTCCATTTAAGATAGTCCTCTAAGTTGTATTAGCGCTCATACAGATTAAGAGGACTATTTTTTTTGACTCATGGTGGAAACCGAACAATTTACGGGCTGGGCCCCTAAAGGGGCTCAGTCTAGGGAGAGTGTGGTGACTCCCCGACGAGAAGCGCCGAGACTACCCACTAAAACCACCATGGTGTTCCTCTATCCGATTTCATTGAATGGCGGGATCACGGGATCTACGTTAGCATTACTACCGTGACCCCACCTGAGCTGGCCCCTGGTGGGCCCCGTCCCTCGCATGCATCCATCTGCATCCATCATATTTGCCCTCATGCATCCTCTTTCATACTACGAGCGGAAAATAAGAACGTAGTCTATTAACGCTACGAGAGGTGCACGCGGAACACGTGCGCCGCCTCTCGGGCCTCGCGGACGGTGGGCGGTATAACAGGCCCGCCGTCCACAGGCGTGTACTCACGGTGGCCGGAGATCGTTGAACGTCCTCCGGCGATGACGCCCGATTCTGCGGGTGGAGACAGGTCGCGTGGGCTCCCTATCTCGCTCCGCTGCCTCCTTGATTGACATCACCGTCTCACAAAAGGGGGCGGCGGCGTCCCAACACATCTCGCTTCGGACCATGGAACGAATCAAGGTCCGAAGCGAGAGTTCGACCACTCCTATCTCCGCGACTAGGTCCCGGCGCTGCGATGCCCAAGCAGGGCATTCCGCCAAGGTGTGCAGCGCCGTGTCCTCTACTGGGTCACGGCGATCTCCGCAGTGGTGACATCCGGGCGTCTCCTCCCGGCCAATGCGGTGCAAGAACCGGCCGAAACAACCATGGCCGGTTATCACCTGTGTCAACCGGAAGGTGACGGCGCCGTGTCGTATCTCAAGCCACTCGTCGAGTACGGGCCTCACTGCCTCGATGCAGCGAAGCCCCGCGCTGGGGTTCGTGAGTCGCTGTCGCCATACCGCCACTAGGACCTGTCGGAGTTCCGCCTTCTGCGCCTCAATCTCGCGAGGCGCAGGTTCTCCGCCTATTGACCGGGCCTCACGGCGCCACTTATAAAGCGACGCCAGCAGCCCAGCCTGTAAGTCCCAGGGCGGACATCCGGCGAGGAGGGTCGCGGCCTCAGAATAAGAGGACTAGCGTAATTAGCACCAACCTTAAATAAGGTAAAATGCGTACGGAACCCTCGGTGCGCGGGTCAGACACGCACTTGCCCGAATTTATTTTTATTTTTTGTAATATACTATAATTTGCAATATAATTTGTATGATTTTTACACACCTAATAGGAACCATAGACCTTAGTATCTGGTATAAATTTCAATTTGCTAGGTGATCTTATAAGGGTTCCTTTTTTTACCTTGTGAGGTACAGAACCCTAAAAACAACAAAACCTTTTAATATTAAATTACTAACGAATAGATATTGCACATTGGTTTGTTTCGAAACTGGATTTCATTTGAGTCATCCTTTTTTGTATAATAAACCTCTGGGACCAAATATTTCACAAATTCCAATTTAATTTTCGCTAAGCACTACAATAAACGAGATGTTATCAGTAAAATTGTTCGCCTTCTGCCAATCTTCGATTTTGTTACTTAAGTCATAGAGCTACTATACCTGAGTTATCTTTATCCAGTACTAGCTTTCACCCGCGGCTTCGCCAGCATAATATTTTAATAAAAAGTGGCCCGTGTACTTCCCTGGGTTTCAGACTATCCATGTCAAATTTCATCACAAACGGCTCTGCCGCCGTAGCCGTGTGGCATACATATAAACAGATTATACTGAAAAAATACTTTTGTTTTCATAAACGAACTTCAGGTAAAGATTAGTATGTAGGTATATTATTAAAGTTATGAAGAGCTTATATACCTACTGAACAGCAGCATAAATAAAATCTGAAAGCATTAGGTACCTCAAAGTACATATCAGACAATCAGACCGTCCGATCCCTCCGCCTCGCTGTGCTTAAGCGCACTAATTCATAGAAAGCGCTTTTAATGACGCTACGCTTAGGCCAGATATATCGTGATAACTTTTAACTATTAGTCCAAAATACTTACTGTAAAAGACAAAATTAATCTACATTAAATACTGAAGGCAATAAATCTATCAATTTTGTAAACAATTTTATAACTACTCTAGAATGAGCATTGTAAAATATATATATATATATATATATTTTTTTTTTTATCTTATACTGTTTTATTACAATAAAAATGATGTAGTTACGTTATGTACTAAAAGCTAAAAAGTAATTCGGTAAGTTCTAGCCAGCAGATCGCACCAATCTTCTCATCAATCTGGGGTATTGATCAGTCAAATATAAAATCGTTAGGCAAGTGAAATTTCTATCATAATATTTACTCTGGGTACGTTACGCCCAAAATTAATTTTTTCAGTAAATAATTTTTCATGTTTTTAGTTTTGTTATTAGTTGATACTTCTCATTCTATTTTCATAGTGAGCCCTTTTCTGCCAATCAAGCCCTGTCATTCAATACCCATATTGAGGTATTTGTGGAAAATAGGTAATCCACCATTTTGTGGCGGCAGCCATCTTGGATTTTTCATAGTGAGCCCTATTCTACCAATCAAGCCCTTTCATTCGATACCCATATTGAGGTATTTGTGGAAAATAGGTAATTCGCCATTTTGCGGCGTCAGCCATCTTGAATTTTTCATAGTGAGCTCTATTCTACGAATCAAGCCCTTTCATTTGATACCCATATTGAGGTATTGGTGGAAAATAAGTAATCCGCCAGTTTTTGGCGGCAGCCAACTTAGATTTTTTATAGTGAGCTCTATTCTACCAATCAAGCCCTTTTATTCGATACGCATATTGAGGTATTTTTGGCAAATATGTAATCCGCCATTTTGCGGCGACAGCCATCTTGGATTTTTCATAGTGAGCTCTATTCTACGAATCAAGCCCTTTCATTCGATACCCTAATTGAGTTATTTGTGGAAAATATGTAAACCGCCATTTTGCAGAGACAGACATCTTGGATTTTTCAAAGTGAGCTCTATTCTACGAATCAAGCACTTTTATTTGATACCCATATTGAGGTATTTCTGAAAAATAAGTAATCCGGCATTTTGTGGCGGTAGCCATCTTGGTTTTTTTATAGTGAGGTCTATTCTACCAATCAAGCCCTTTCATTTGATACCCATATCGAGGTATTTGTGGAAAATATGTAATCAACCATTTTGTGGCGGCAGCCATCTTGGATTTTTCATAATGAGCCCTATTCTACTAATCAAGCCCTTTCATTTGATACCCATATTGAGGCATTTGTGGAAAATAAGTGATTCGCCATTTTGTGGCGGCAGACATCTTGGATTTTTCACAGTGAGGTATATTCTACCAATCAAGCCCTTTCATTTGATACCCATATTAAAGTATTTGTGGAAAATATGTAATCAGCTATTTTGTGGCGGCAGCCATCTTGGATTTTTCATAGTAAGCCTATTCTACCAATAAAGCCCTTTCATTCGATACGCATATTGAGGTATTTTTGGCAAATTTGTAATCCGCCATTTTGCGGCGACAGCCATCTTGGATTTTTTATAGTGAGCTCTATTCTACAAATCAAGCCCTTTCATTTGATACCCGTATTGAGGTATTTGTTGAAAATAAGTTATCCGCCATTTTGTGACGGCGGCCATCTTGAATTTTTCATAGTGAACTTTTTATGATAAACAATTTCACCGTACATTATATTCAAGTAACTTTAACGGTTTAGGCAACGCACGCGAAGACAGCTTACAGAGCTCAGGATTTTTCCCGACTTAGGCTGGCCGCATACATACGTTCTCCGCATTCGATTTCCGAATTCGTTTTCCGTATTCGGACACCTGAATGCATGGAATCAGTACAAAATACATTAACTGACGCACACATTCCCTTTTTTTTCGAACGGAATAAATTTCGCACATACGTTTCGTGTGCAAGCCGGCGCGTTCGGAGAAACCTACTCGAAAAACCCTAATGACGTCATGCGGAACGCAGCGCTTGCATACATTTTGTTCGTGCCGGCGCACACGTTCGGAAATTTCTATTCAGTTTCGCGCCCGCGCCACGAGCATCGGATGTATTCTCTGTATTGCTTACGCATAAATTCGCAACACGAATGTGTGAGGCAGAAACATTAATATTGGCGGTGTGCTAGTAACTTAGCTCTCTTCAAATAATACGGACTTTCATAGATTCTTCGAGTATTTAGTGGATGTATCCAATACCGACGGCGCTTCTTTTTCTTGTTTACTAGTAACAGAAATGCAATTGATAATAAATCGTCGTCCTCCATCGTTGTGCGTTCGCCACGATCTGTACTGTACTGACATGGATACATTCCGAATGAAGAAAAACTAACGTTTGCGCTAGTCTCACGGAATTCCAATTCGAAATTACGCATTCTGAAAACGAATACGGAAAACGTATGTATGCGGCCAGCCTTAGTTGATAATTTTCCTTATATTATGGCAACATTATACAAAATCTTTATAAATTGTAGCCTATGTGTTATTCTGATGTATAAACTATATTACTGTAAAGTTTCATCCAAATCCGTTCAGTAGTTTATGCGTGAAAGAGTAACAAACATCCATACATCCATCCATCCATCCATCCATCCATCCATCTATCCATCTATACATACATCTTCACAAACTTTCACTTTTATAATATTAGTAGGATTTTGAATATCGCTTCTAAGCTGCTCTTATTTTTATATAATGTTTCCACGACGTTGGAGTCAGTTTTAGGACCAATTTTCTGAAAGGAACAATATCGGAACATTAGAATCGTGACATTCGAAAAATTCATGTGACACTCTTGGTCTAAAATTCGATAGGACTTTAACTTTTATCATTATCCTATAAATTGAGTTTACAGTCTTGAACAATTTTTTACGAAAATCATATACCTTGCCAGTCTTAATTGACCGCGGCCGATTGTGTTTTCAGTTTACTGCTGAACACAAATTGGAAACAAAATTGCAATGCGTGTTGCGTGGATGATTGATATCTGTCAACCTTTGTTACGGCCTACCGCGGAAAATAAAATTTTCGCCTGCTTTTGCTGCCCAAACCAAAAATGCGTGTCCAAATTTTACACTTGGTTTGAGTGTAGAGACTTGTTATTGCATAGATATATGATCTCTGGTTTATATGAAGTGTGCCTAATTGTATAAACAGATTTTGTTAATCTTGGTTAAAGATATCGCCAGACCACCAACAGGCAATCAAAAAAAGATATTGCTTCATTGCTCAGCTACTTTCTTTTAACTTTTGAAGCATTTAGTACTGTCTGGGACAGCGGCCATACAAAATCATGCAGTACGTTTAAACATTCACAAGTCCAGATTTCTTGTTCGTGAAAATACAAACATAAAACATTAAATAAAACTATCACACCGCTGCGCTGCTTCGAAACATCAAAACAAAACCACCCTCTTTATGTATTCATAGAAATTGGAACGGTGTTCGAAGTTGTTTCACAGCGCAAGCACTTTCACGTGGGTTGTTATTTCGTAGCATTATTTAAGTGGGTGAAAATACGAATAATATATACAAAGATTAACATACAAATAATAACACCGATTTGTATCCGATGGAACGCATAAGCGTATCCCTTCTTTAATTTGGACTTCGAAAAGAACGGAATTGTCGAGGTGGTCCCACCAAGTGTTTTAGTCCACCAAGATATTAAAAGCTATTCAATCTAAGAATAAGTACTATATGAATACGAAAGTCTTATTTTTCATAAACCCACACAAATATACCTTTATAATATTGCACAGCTTTATACATAGCGCGTAGCAAGGGGTTATTTCTGTATACTGGTGCCATATCACATTTATCAGCAACGCCCAAACAGAAAAAAATGCCTTCCAATTTATAACATTAGATATGGTTAGGCCCCCCGTTCCCCTAACCATAATGTTATGAATTGGACTCGGACTTGGTTCATAACACAAATAAGAAACTCACGCTTGTAGATAACTCGAACGTATCCATGTATCGGACCCGTCTCGAGTCCGGCTCGGTGCGGACCAGCTTGTCCTTGAGCATCCTCCAGGGAAGGCCCAAGTGGGTCGTCTCCTCCATCGCTTGGTACCAGTCACTAAGCGATATGTAACCTAGAAAACACATAAATTATTTAAAGGAGAGACCTTTAGCGAATGAAGTAAGTAGGTTAACAAGCATTTATAATTTAACACTAGATATATTGAAGCTCGCTTGGCACTAGGCGCTAATCGATGTGTAGCATACAATTTAGATAAATTAACGTGAAATAAGTAGGTTAACTTGCATTTTAATTTAAATACTAGAGATATTGTGTTATGTCGGATTCCAGTTAACTATAAAAGTGTGCAGTAGGAATTGAACTCGAGAAATATAGAAACTGTCATAAACACAGAACCTAATTAAAAATTGGATTGCGTTCAATCAAAAAAAAAAAGACGACGGACGAGCTAAACTAGCGAAGCGAACTAACTGTTCTCAGTTTAACTTGAAGAACGTCAGTAAAATCAGCATTGCATAGTGGCTAAAGTTGCAAACATATTAATAAGTCGGTTACAGCTGAGCATTTGTTGGAGTCTGGACCCAACCACTGGATAGAACTGCATCAACCACAAGTCTTATCCACCGATCGTCACTATTACTCCAGGGTAGTATGTAAAGCGGTGGAAATCAAGAAATATAACAATTTCAACCGGGAGGATGGATATAGATTATCGGCTACTTGGAATCCAGTAATCAGCAAATGTAAACACCGCCACAGTGATAAATCTCAACAGTGTGTAGACGTCATTAGTATAGTGTGTCGGAGTACCGACAGTGCGAACTTAAATAAAGACAAATGAGGGTAGATGGCGAAACCCGCACTGCCACAAGACGGCGCTGAGCTCTCATCAGTCTCTCCGCGACCACGCTTGGTGCAAGACGAGCGAAACGTCGGAAACAAATAGGTATTTATACCTTAAATAAATTAATTGTACGATAATGACCGATAATGACGATAATGCGATTAAGACCCGCTAATTTATTTTGTATGATATACAAATCGCGAAAGTTTCAAATCGATTATCCTTAATTTTAGTAAAATTGTGTGATATACCTACTGCAACAATAATAATCTTTCTGTATTTGTGTTCTTCCTTTCTAAATGTCAAGATAAAGTAGAATGAGATTACTTCTTAAACTTGATCTATTTCTTACCTGCTTGTGAATGTGAGATTCAAGAGATTCCATAATACAAACCTAATAGTTATATGAACAAATAAATGTCTCGTTAAAAGTTACCCTGCCATTCAAAAGTTATCCAAAAAGCCTGTGCCTTTAAATACAATTGGAGCCTACTTACATTTCTTACGAAGTAGACCCTAATACCGTTAGATATAC
The DNA here is from genome assembly GCA_944739405.2 of Euclidia mi. Classification (NCBI taxonomy): domain Eukaryota; kingdom Metazoa; phylum Arthropoda; class Insecta; order Lepidoptera; family Erebidae; genus Euclidia; species Euclidia mi. Next base: position 61,866,625 of record OX123185.2, read on the forward strand.
TAATAATGATCATTATTTCTATGAATTGACAAGTCTAAACAAATCCTTTCAGGATATTTTAGGGATTCTTCTAATCTGAGTGAATTTTTCTATTTATCTCCTCTTAACTTGAATAAATTTTCTCATATCTTTCAAGCGACACAAGATTAATGACAAATCTATTTAAGGTACGATTAGCATGTCAATTAGATTGCAGCATAGTGGTCTTAATTTTCTGAGTTGTGAGTCGGGTTCTTTCGGCAGTGCAATTAACGCTGCATTTAGTTTCATACTTATGACCTATTTGTGCCAAATAGGCAAAGCAAGTGCATTGTCTGCTGACTCAAGAGTTTTCATCATCATCAGACTTGACTTTAAAATTTAAAAAATACTCTTAACTATGACGAGGATTAGGCCACCACCACGCCAGCCAACTGTGGTTTGGTCAAGCGCATTATCACAACCAAATTACGCTCGGGTTAAAGCGGTAAGCATTACTTATTTACGTGACTGAAATTACGCCCGGCTGGCAGTCTAGCCTAATCGCAGCTAAGCGGAAACTACGCTACCGCTTACAGGTCACAAAATCACATCCGTTTCGTAATTTCCTTTGCCCTCATGCATTCTATTCATTGAAGTTTACATACCGCTTTGGTCCAAGTCCATGTTTCGGAATGTCGCCTCCAAAGACCTTCGTACCGTCTTGATCTGGTTAAGCAGTTCCCTCATTGCCGACGATTCCACCAAGCCGTCTCTCTGACGGAATGTCAGACGCCGGGTTCTAGACACAGCAGCCGTGTACTGCACAAACTGACGCTCTAAAGAGTTGCCGCAAAGCTTCAAGTAGGCGCCTTTGTTTGAGCCCAGCTCGTAGTAGTTTGATGCTGAGAAGATTGTTATTACCTGTTAAAAGAATAGATTTATTTTTAAAAGAGGTGATTTCATATCTTTTATTTATTTTCACTGATAGTATGGCGGTCAAGCGGTCGTCTCGTCATTTAGTTCTCGACGAGTGTTCGATCACCGCTCGAGACAACTGACAGTTTGTGTGATTTACAAATAGGTGTTAAGAGATTGGGTGTCACCTGACTGAGTATTTGTAAAGTCTCTCACGACACATTCTTTGTTCCTAAAGCGTAAGATGCCTTAAAAACGCTTTAATGTTATTTTTAAATGCTTATAATTTGCAAAGTGTACAATAGCATTAGTATCGTAATAATATGAGTCTTGTTGTGACGGATGCCAGGCATCGAACCTTAGCTGGTCCGCCACAGTGCGCTGGTGGTGTGTGACTGGCGAATGTTCCTAGGACGACGTGTGTTCTTCTATATGTGTGGACTGTATGGCTTCGATCTATCGGGGCTTCAGAAATAAAACATCTTCATACGTTGGGAGCGATGCTGTTCAGGTGTTCGGTGCTTGGTGGTTACATATGGTTACTTGGTCACAAGATGGTGGTTGGGACGCCAACGAACTGGCCGAAAACATGGTAGCTTAGGTACTTCGGAACTTTACGTAAACGACGACCACCGCACCGAACATATGCACAGCAAATCTTTATTTTTGATAAAGTACATACATGTAATTAACTTAGATACTATGGTACATGCATATATTTTCTATACATAGCCAGATAGGTCTCAAAAAGTTCTATCTATTGGTATACAATACCTAAACCTAACTGTTTGCGTCACTAAGTTATTCAAGAAAAACTATCGAAAAATGTCGTCACACAAGGGCCCGCCCACTATATTTTCTATTAAAAAGCTATTAAATACTATAGTTATATATGTAATTTTGGTCTTTGTGTGCAACTATATGGAGCATCTAATGAAATAAACGCCATGAAAATATCTTTATTCCATTCTAAGTTATTACAGGAAAACCTACGATGCATAAGTAAAAATACAAAATTTCTTAAGTAAACATTATCGTACATGAACAAAGTTTATGATAAACATGCAAATGTTTGTTATTATGTTTATTTTAACTATATAAGGTAATAACTAGCAATAAGAAAGTATCTAGACATGATTTCAAGCCTATTCGAAGCTAAAAAACACTTATAAAACTATAAAACGACTATGTAAACAAAACAGCTGTTTATCAACTATTAATTCTTATCTATTACAACTGATAACACTATTTATGATCGATATCTAAGTCCCTACGGTTAGCACAAGTTTAAAACTAATGTCCATGCACTACACAGTACTTCTTATTAACGATTTGCGAATTTTCACTATTCTAGCGTTATTTTATCACTTTGACGCGTCCGGGAACCGAACCCGGTGTACCGCACTATTTTTATACGATTTTCACTCGCAGTTTCGAATACACTATTCACTGTCATAGTTTTTAATGTCTGTCGCGAACACTTGTATATAAACTGTCCCTCTACTTGACAAGGTTCTTCTTACTATGAGAAGGGTAAGGTCGTAATCTACTTGAATTTATATATTTTTCGAAAACATTATAAAAATATCCCGGACATGTAGGTTTCCTTTTGATATTTTTCGTCGTCGTGTTAGTGTAATTAATATTATTTTCCTTGTCATTAGGAGAAGAATCCTATCTTTTGCCGCACTTAATGATACAAGGGTAAATATTTTATGTAGAGATAACAGGAAAAGCGGACGGAAGCGTTGCTGCGGGCAACTGACTTTGATGTTTGGTAGCGTGCCATATTTATAGCATAGAAATGCGTTTACTTCTCATTTCTTATTATAAAATAGAAATGTTTTAAACCCTCGTTGGAGACTGATGGCATACGCATCCCGCATCACGGCGAACGTACAAGAGCAGTAACAAGAAAAATAAGAACATGATACCAAAAGCACAATAAACACTGATTATTATATTGCTTCTAATTAAAAAAAATGTTTCGTCTATAGGTGATCCTTTAATGGGAAAAGATCTAATTCAGTTAGCAAGATTTGTAATCTTCTTCATCTGTTAGATTCATTGTTTCATCCAAGCTTGGACTCCTCAATGCCTATCCTGTCATAATACCTGCTTGCTTATTATACGAATTCGAATACGATAAAAGCATGATTTCAAAAGGTATTTAAATAAAATAATACTTTAGTCCAATATCGCCTGTCTGTATGTATAAGTAATCGGGATCAAACAAAGTATCGTAAAAGACTATAAATACCTATTCCGCTTTGACGTCAGATGTTTCAGAAATTTCAAAAGCACCTAGGTACTAACTTAATGTGAGTTTGCAGTTTACCGCTTTGAAAATTGAAAACTCTTCATATTTCATAAAGAAAATAAAGTAATAAAATAAAGCCTTCCCAAGCAGCTGCTAAGAGTATTTTTTAAATAGAGACGTAGAGGTTTTAACATGAAAGGCTAAAGCCCACAATCCTTTTACCATTAATGATTGCTTTTTAGTTTAAGCGGCATCATGTCTGAAAAATGTTTGATAATAGTTTGCAAAAAGTAATCCAAGACGGTATGATTATTTTTTGCAAGTAGGCTATTGCAATAAAAAGGCGCTGCGATTTTGTGTGAATTATTTTAAAACTACTTTGCTTTTCTAAAATTAGGTCACATTTCTTTAGAAAATACCTTAGTGTGTAACTAACTAAGAGAAATTCAAAACATATGACGTGAAAGAAGATATATTGTAGTTACTTACAAGATATGCTACAGCTTAACGTAGTTAGTAGCTTCAACCATAAAAATGAAAATCGATCAATTTCATAATTAAAACAATGTTATAAAAATATTTTCTATATATAGTTACAATTAGCTCCAGCTCCAATCCATTGAACAAACAACTGATAGCTTAAAACAACATAAAACTAAAGGCTAGCGTCCACTAGGCTCGCCGAGCCGAGCCGAATCGAAACGCAGAAAGTCACCTCCTATATATTTCTATGAACCTGCGTTCATTAGCGACGAGCCGCGGCGCGCCGAATCGAACCTACCGCGCGCATCGCTCGTCAGGCGAATTTCTGCGGCAACGCGTTTCGACTCGACTCGGCGCACCTTAGTGGACGTAGGTCAGCGGATGAGTGTAGACGGGTACTACATTGCGTAAATACCTACATGAAAAGTAATCGAAATGAAGAGCTGTTAATTTCCCTACATCAGAAATATACTAAACTTAATGATCATGACTGCCTCAATAGTCTCGCGGCATAAATGTGCGCGTGGGATTGGGAGGTCTCGGGTTCGATTCCCGGGTCGGGTAAAGTGTTATTGGGTTTTTCCGTTAGGAAATTCTCAGTAGCAGCACGGAGTCTGGTAATGTCCGGTACGGCAATAGGCTCGCCCCTTATTACGTGGGACCTGAAAATTCATGGCGAAATGTGGGTGTAATATTACACCTCTGACTACCCCTTCGGGGATACAGGCGTGAGTCTAAAAAAAAATTATGGTCATGAAGATACTCATTATCATGACGAGCAGCGTAGACAAAATATATGGAAAGAAATAGCGGGAATAATGAAAGAATTTGAAACAGAAACGAACGCGATTATGTAAAGAACGGATTTTTGCACTTATAGATAGTGAGATTCCTGAGGCGGTTTAGATGCTATACTTCACTGACGCGAAGTCTAACAATCTGATCAAATTGTTCCTCATTATTGCCTTAGATTTATTTTAGTAGATATATACGTTGGTAATCAAAATATACCCATGTTCAATAAAGTTATGATTATTGAACTTGGCAACAGTCGAAACTGAAAATTCTTCGAAAATTCTTTCGTATTAGCTTTTTAGTCATGGACATTTTAAATCACTACTCTTGAAAAGGCTTTAACGTGCGGCAAAAGTTTTTGTTAGATTAGTTCAATTACTGTAAAGACAATTTCGCCATCATCTTAATTAAGCGAGTTAAGAACTCGAATCTGAAACAATCTTTAGCCAGTAAAACTGCTGGCTTTGAATTATGTGCAGACAATAATCTGTAAAGAAGAAAGATGTATCACAATATATAATAAAATTCTGCAAAGCTGCTTAAAGCTACTTCAAGGAATTCCAAGGCTGCCTGCCTCTGGAGAAATTACCAGAAGAATATTCCAGTAGTTAGAGTCCTTTTGCACAAGATCATGCAAAAGTTCTGATTCAATCATACAGCTATCTAGAATTCCTTTTATAATACCAAGTTATTAAGTACTTTTAGATATTTCTACACGTACTTATTAAAAGGAATGGTTTATGCAAAGCTTTTTCTATTGTGTACATATATTATATTAATGAAAATAATGATACAGCTCTTTTAATTACTGGACTGAGATATAACAATTGAGGCCACAATTATGAAATAGCTCGGATCAGAAGACCACGAATGATTCACAAAGTAGTTGAATTGTTTTACCTACTATGGATATGATATTATGAAACAGAATTAAAAAAATAACAATGAAGAACAATGGCAGAATTTGGTCTGGATTTGTTGTAGCGACCTTAAACTTCAAATGAACAAAACAAATTGTTTTTTTTTCTACGATTTTTAATATTTTCACTTTGTCTCTTTAAAACCGGAGTATTTTATGATGATAAAAAGCATCCTAATTGATTACGAACTAGGCACCTACTTTATTATTTCATTGTTGCCATAGACAGTGGTGTGACAGAAATAGACGTGAGTGCTACTGATCCGTATCGATGCGATCGACCGTTGTAGGGTTGGTTTGGTTTAAAATATAATTATTAATATGCAGTTATTTAATATTTAATCAACATTATATCAATAGGCTTATATTTTTGAAGCAAAACAACTTTTAAATCAAATAAAAATGAAATTAAACGGCACAGCATCGTTTTAATGTTTTATTGATTTCACATAAAATCGATTTAAAATGGGCAGCTCTGATTTTGTCTTTGGCTGTGACAGTTAGATGCTACAGAATACTTCTAACTTCTGCGTTTTGATGTCAATCTGACATATTATGTCATTTGATAATTCAAACGTACCTATAGTTGGTGCCACGAGAAGATAGTCAAACTTTGCGGGAGCTGTTGTATCTTTTAAAAAAGACTTTTAACAAATAACTATATTTATTTTAATATACTTTTACAATATTTATATTAAGTCGCTTACAAGATTATTACGAGACGGACGAAAGATTACTCGACTACAACTCAAGACTGCTCAAGACTAACTGACTTTATTCAGTACAACAGTTCTTATACTAAGTTAAACACAAAGAGGTGTGCGGGCCACCGTAGGTGGGCTCACGCCATGATTCATTTCTATAAACTCATTAGTAATTGATCTACATCGATTAAGTTTATTAACAAAACAAAGGGGTATTAAAATAATGGTTGTCTCTGTACTTTGGTATGGGATGCGTCATCCATAACTCCTCCCTCCTTAAGATCGGAGTTCACCCTTAGTGAACTACGTTTACAACATTTAATAACCACAGTATAATACTTATAAACTAATGTACACAGAATAACTAATATTAATACGTAAAGTACTAATGTCCATATGCTGACACTTTTCACTGTTATTATAGTTGCGCGCGGGCGCCTAGTATCGCTGGACGCGTTGATCGCTTGACGCTAAACCGGTTTCCGTGCGACTACGATCTAACCGCTGCGAGTATTATGTTACATTTAACTGAGTTGTTTACTAATGGATAGCGACGCGTTAGATGATATTTCACATAATCGTAATATCACAACTGGAATGACGGAGAGAAGTAGTGCGTTGACAAGTAGCATGGAGGACGTAAATGAAGCGAGAGAAAATCGAGAGGAAGATACCCACAGTGTGATTTTGTCTCAGCGGCACTCCGCGATAGATATGAATAATAAGAGGTATCGAGCATTAGATAGCGACGAGGTGTGGACAACAGTCCAAAGGAGTGGGAAAAAGTTTGTTAGAGCGAGCGAGATAGATGACAGTATTAGAATACCAGAGGACAGGATAGAGGTATGCGTCACGTCAATTAACGTATTACCGAAACAATTTAAATTGGCAAAAATCTTAAAAGAACAAAACATATGCGACATAACTCGCATTAAATACGTCAACCCGTACAAAGTTTTGCTTGTATTCAGCAAAGAAGAGAGTTGTGACCGTTTGATTACCTCGCAATATTTCGCAAGTGAAGGATATAAATGTCAACGAACTTTGGACATTGTTCAGTCTTATGGAGTAGTCAAATCCATTGATCTGGACCTATCTGAAGAGGAAATTATGGAAGGGTTGACAAGCGAAACTCAGATTATAGGAGTAAAGAGACTGAAGCGCAGGAACAGTGTGGATGGGCGATGGGAACCATCTGAGTCGGTGCGTATATGTTTTAAAGGGTCGAAGTTACCCTCGTACATATACATTTTTAATGCGAGAACCGAAATTATCTCCTATAGATATCCGGTAACGCAGTGTTCACGTTGCTGGAGATTTGGACATACAATCAAGATGTGTCCATCCAACAAATGTATATGTCCTAAATGCAGTGGTAATCATCCTAATTGCGACACAACGGTTTACAAGTGCAATAACTGTGCTGGGAAACACATGGCTTTATCCAAGACTTGTCCTATATTTGTGAAGGAAAAAAGAATAAGAGAACTTATGTCCGACTCTAACTGTTCTTATAAGCGGGCTCTAACTATGCTACACACTTTTACGGTAGAAGATGCAGATCAACCCACTGTGAGAGATAATGAAAACACATTGAGTGGCGATTCTCGAAGGTCCAATGATATCCCTCCCATTATACCTGCATCTAGAAATAATGTCACCTACGCTGACGTAGTGAAACTTGACTCAGGTTTACCAACAAAAACAAATAATAAGGACAAGAAGAAAAAGAAAAAGAAGGCAAAGAAACCAAACGAGAAACAAAATTGGGCTGATATGTCAGAAGAAAGTGTACCAGCATCGGATACAAATTATAACATGAATGTAGAAGAGGATAATAGTGAGTCCAATATTGACAATGAAATACCATCGTCTAGAGGATTATGGTGCAAACTAAGAGATAAAATAGAGGATGCAAGATTGTCGTGGGACCAAAGATTTAGAAGCTGTGCATCTTTAGTTTATGAATGGGTTATTACTTTTATTATGAAATACATCTCGGATATGCCGTTTATTACATTTTTCAAACAATGGATCAACCAGTTAACAGAATTTCAATAATCAACATCCTGCAATGGAATGCCCAAAGCCTCCGGCCTAAGGCTACAGAGTTTGAAGCGCTTTTGAGTCAAGAGAAGGTGCACATCGCAATCGTCAACGAAACTTGGTTTGATCCAGAAATTTTATTTCGCATGAGTGGATATAATATCTTCAGAGAAGACCGCGATGACGGATATGGTGGTGTCGCAATATTTACCCACTGGTCTCTTAGAGCGAGTCAATGTAAAGTTAGCATTATTAATAGAGGCATCCAAGTGCTACACGTAAAACTTCTAAATTGCCAACATCTAGAGAATATAATAGCAATTTATTGCCCATCATCAGTGCACACTAGTAAAAGTGACTGGGATCAGATCTTAGGACTGAAGCAGGAAAAGACTCTAATAGCCGGAGACTTTAACGGGCACCATTCGAACTGGTCATCGCGAACTGACACGCGAGGGGTGCAGCTGTTTGATTCCATATTTGAAAATAATTATATCCATCTTAACGACGGTAGTCCTACGCGCGTTAAACTCGTAAACGGCGCACTCCAAAGCAGCTCTCCAGACCTGACTTTAACTTCCCTCGACTTAGCGTTAAACTTTAACTGGCAAGTTACGAATGAAACCCTAGGAAGCGATCACCTTATATTGAGAATAAAAACAGAAGTTAATTACGAACGCAGCTGCCACATTAAGAGAAACTTTAAGGAAGCAGATTGGGCAAAATATAAACAGATTGTCGAACAGGAACTAAGCAACCAATTTATACATTCCGATAATCAAATAGCGTATGACAATTTCGTCAGGTTATTGGATTCTGCAGCAGACAAATGTATACCTGTAGTAAAACTATGCAACAGCCCTATGCGGCGGCAAGAATTCAAACCCAAACCATATTGGAGTCAAGATTTGGCACGCGCGGTTGCGGAGCGACGGTTAGCGCTAGCCTCATTCAGGAAAAACCCAACACCACAGAATTTAGACAAGCTGAATGATAAAGTTAGAGTTGCCCAAAAACTTATACGAAAGAGCAAATACAATTCGTTCAGACAATTTTGTGACAGTTTGGATAACGAAATGTCAGCAACTGAGGTGTATAGGCGTATGAAGTGGCTGAAGGGTGATAGAGTAGCAAAAAATGTCGTGGATCAAGATCAAGCTGAGCAACTTCTCCGCAATTTGACGCCAGATTATGTGAGCCCACCTTTACCTAATTTTATGTCTGAGAATGAAAAATTATCTAGTCCTGTATCAATCCACGAACTGAATAATTGTATTAAGAAAAGTGATACGGCTCCCGGCGCAGACCAAATATCTTACTCAATGATAAGGCACCTTCCAGAACTGGGTAAAATAACCTTAGTATCTTTATATAATAGGTTTATCCACTCAGGGTTCGTACCCAAGCAATGGCGAGTTATAAATGTTGTGCCCATACCAAAGCCTGGTAGGAACGTTCGAACTGTATCGGGTATCAGACCAATTTCACTTTTATCTTGTCCTTGTAAAATATTACACACAATCATATGTTGAAGACTTGAATGGTTTCTTGAGAAAAATAACTGCTTTTCAAATCAAACAACCGGGTTTAGAAGGTCGCGACCTTGTACTGATAATCTTGCCAGATTGGTCTCATATATCCAAATAGGATTTTCCAAGGGCATTAATACGCTGGGATGTTTTATTGACATTGATGGTGCCTATAACAACATTAATGTGGAGGCTCTACTAAATATGTTAGATGGGTTTGGGGTGGGACGATTGCTGTGTAGGTATTTATAGGAATAAATATCCGTTTGTCTGATAAATTAAATAAATTATTAACATGCCTTAAGACTGATTTCATTTAAATAACATGCATAGTACCCTTCCTAAAAAACTAACTTATTAAAATTTACACATGGCGTTAATTTAATGTGTCATAAATAGTCGTCATGTGCTTGAAGGACACATAGCTAGTACTAAATGACACGGAATTATAATAATTTGTCCTATTTTGTGGCATATAGCTATTTAATAAAACTAAATTGGTTATACAAAACGTTTATTAAGTAATTTAGAGATTCAAAATGCACAATTAAAAATTAGAACATAGAATTTGAACACATAATAATATAATTATAAAACATCAGTCTCAAAAATCAGTGAAACCTAACCATTTTGTGTAATAAAAATTTTTGTACTTTAATATCAGAACGAGATCAACTTAATGAGACAAATTATCAAAGAATGGATGGTAATCACGATGCATGTATTGCTTTAGACTTTGTAGATGTTTATATTTAGTAGCATCGATTTTCAATGGATCATTGTAAAGCCTTACTGGTTCCGCGAAAGGCGTCGTATTTATTGGTCTTCGTGGCAAAGACTCCCAGTCATCGGAATGGCGTAATTTATATTGCACTTCACCATTGACATAAAGAAGTCCTCTTATGTCTGTCACAGTTGCATCACCAACTCTTCTACCAGGTCTTATAGTAGAAAAATTAACAAGTACTGCCTCATAATTTAAAAAGAAAGTATAGTCAAGGTAATTTACGATGTACGGCTGTGACGGTCTAGCTTGTCTCATTCGAGAGACATAGTCAGATGGAGAAAAATTGGTGCTTAAATTTTTTTCTCTAGGGTCGAATGCACACTATCCACCTCCATCATAGTATGGCCCTTTTCTAGTATAATTTGTTGTATGGTAAGTCCTTTTAAAGCATTAAGATTTGCTAGTGCACTACACGAAATTTTGTTTTTGTTTTGATAGGCACATCCGTCGGATATCAAAATCACATTCTTTTTACCGATGCAATATTTTGACAAGAAGTCCACAATACAGCTAGTAACATTATTCGCTGTTACTCCTCCATCACCTTCATGCCAGACGTATAGGTATACATCTTTGGTATTTTTTACGTGAAATGTGTAGTTATGAAGTGCTAATTTCATTTTATAATATTGTTCTGATACGAGAAGCTTTGGACACTTTGCATATCCATAGATACTACTATTACATCATCTGACATTTCTTCTATAGCAGCAGCTTTTGCTACGCGAGCTTCGTCCTTCTTTATAATGTGTAGCTGGTAGATATCTTCTGGAATATTGCCTTGCTTGTACCCACACCCGTATCGAACTGATCTTTACGTGGCTTGAAAATAGATATTTTCTGTTCTTTCAAAATCTCTGTAAATTTTTGTCTCTGAACGGCGTATGCATTATTTGCCTGGTACCAGGCCGTATAAATAGAGTGCATGTGAGTAAAAGATTTGAATGATTCTTCAATGTATATCCTGGTACTATTTGCTCGACAATAATGACTTGTTACTTTTGGTATACCATCAAGCCACTTCTTAACAGACTCGGACTTAAGATTTGTGTTTTTAGAAAGATTTGCAACTCTATCGATTTTTCGGACAATGTTATCTTCACCACTCTCTGTTAAATTTATGTTAGATCGGATCCATAGCTGTAATATATCTTTCTTTAAATCAAATGTTGCAAGAAATAGTTCTTTACAAACACGTACCTTCACACCGTTCGTGCCAGGTAAATAGCAATCAAATCCAAAGATTTTTTTTTGTACATTAGTAGATGTTTTTCATCGGCATATGACCTTTCGTGCCTGGATGAGTCCATTTAAGTAAGACTTTTTTGCTTCCCATGAGGGTAACTGCCAGAAATATCGAAAAATATCGGACCGTATTTCTTCATTAATAGCAGCACAGGAATAGCTTCTGTCCGTTTTCTTCCCAGCTCCATGGCCACAAGGTTTATCCCTAATTTGCCTACCCGGTTTTGACACTTCTTTTAATACGGTATTCTCGTCGACTTTCGTAACTTTATGGCCTGAATATTTTTTACCTAAAAGCCTCAATTCCTGATTCTTCTTTCTCTTTGTTTTCTTTTCTAGAACCACTACATTTTCCTTGTCAATGATAGGTTCAAAACAACCAGTTTGATCGTTCAAGTAAGGCATTACATTAGAACAATCCGGTATGGTACTACTGTATGGCTCAGAGTTATTTTGTACTTCTATGCAAGATTCAGTATCAATCAATCCTATAATAGCTGTTGTGGTTACTACACTTTCAGTTGTACTTGTTATTCCTGTGATTGGTTCCTGATTGGCTGTCGTAATAATATTAGTGAGGTCAGCAAAAGTATTAATGGCATCTGTGTTTTCACATACGCTCTTATTTTGGGCTGGCTCTTATATTGTAGTAGGTAGAAATAACATAGAAGATTCTGCTTCCAACTCTAAAGCCAGCTCACGTATCGAATGTTGTGGATCTTCTGTGCATAACGATACAAGACGTTTACTTCTCCAAAACTTAGACATTCTTATTGTTAATCCTAAAAGAGCAAAAATAAAGCGTTAGTTAAGCAATTAGCGTTAGTTAAAACGCATTTTGTTCGTTAAATTATAATACCAAGAAGTTATTAGGCGCTAAGAAAACAATGCACTCCGTTATTATATAAAATTATTAAACTAGATTAAAAAAAATCTTTTCATCTCAGTAAACCACTAGGAAGTTTAGTTTTGGGCACAGGCAAAGCTACGAGTGTAAACTATTAATTTATAACAATGACTGTAACTAGTACAAGCTTATTGCAGTTATAATCCATTCACCAACGAAACAAAACCAACTCAAAAATAAACCTTGTCTTAAGTTAATATAAAAAATCATAGACACAAATTATTGACTTACTTGTATTGATCTCAACTGGTAAAAACATACTCGTAGGTATCGACTATTAAGTGAATCAACAATTATAGCGTTCTACTTTACGTACGTACGTGTAATCTTGCTCACTATTCGAACAACACTGAACAATCCTATAGAAAAATTAAGCTATGTGACATTTGACCTGAGCGTTGCACGAACAAACACGTCTTAACGCGTACGAAAATATCGCTATGTGTCAAATTGACACATAGCGGGCGCAGTTGATGAGTATGATGTAATAGAGAATTTTTATAGTTATGTGATTTTAAGTACTTAGTGATTTTTAAGAGCATTCAAAGTATGAACGTCACATAACTATTTTTTGAAACTTCGTTATTAGGAGGTTTATTCACAAAACTGTTTTTGGACCTTGGGTGAAATGATTTAAGGATCAAAATAGCATCAAAAACCAAAAATAGAGAAAAATCACATAGCGACTTTTGCAGGCGCAACGACGTTGTGTTATATGTGAGTAGACAGCATATTTCAGACTCAGTTATGGATATACAAAATTCACTAAATTTATTTAAGACCTCAATAGAAGAACTAGGTCTAAATATAGCTGTTAATAAAACTAAAATATGTTTGTTTAGTAGGGGCAGAAACAGAAGAAACCTTACCATAGCTTTTAATAACCTTAATATCCAACAAGTTGACACTGTAAAATATTTAAGTATGTGGTTAGACGGATCTTTGAAGTGGAAGAAACACATAAACGAATTACAGGAAAGGTGCTCTAAATTACTGAATGTTTTTAAAATTCTAGCCGGTTCTAACTGGGGAGTACATCCTATGCACCTAAGACGATTATATATTGCAATGATCAGAAGTAGGCTTGACTATTGCAGCTTTTTGTTTGAGAACTACACTAGCAGTCAATTGAGTAAGCTCGATAGGATGCAAAATTTATGCATGAGAATCATTGGAGGTTTTATTAAAACCACACCAATACATATTATGGAAAACGAACTATGTTTACCGCCGCTACATATTCGGCGACGTTACTTAGCGGGCAAGTTTTGGCTCAGATCTAGATCTTTAGAAGATAATATCACCATCAATACTGTTAGTGAGTTGTCAAGTATGTGTGACGGCCAATATTGGAGAAATAAGAAGATTCCTTTGCTGGTAGAAACTCATAGATCGCTTAAAGACTCAGTCATTTATTCTAGCCCTATACTCCAAATATTCTCTTTGAATACGTGGCTGTCCAATATTGATTTGTCTCAAATTATTATTACGGAAATCGATTATGTAACTGCTCCAAAAAGGATGGCAAATATATGTGATCTTAAGGAAAACTGTTCCAAGTATTTGGTTAATAAATATAATCTGTATTATCAAATTTATACCGACGGATCAAAGGACGGGATCGATGCAGGAGCAGCTGTGTTTGATCCACAAGTAAACATGTCGTTTAAGTTTAGAGTTGAGGCCAATATCTCTATAATGCACTGTGAGCTGATAGCGATTCTGGAGGCTTTGTCTTACGCGTCTAGTCTCAAGGCAAATTATATTGTGATTCTTACAGACTGTAAAAGTGCTCTATTGCACCTGGCTCGGCTACCCTCGAAATATCGAGGTTCCCCGATAGCTATGGTTATAATCCACACTTTAAATGAGCTATGTAGGATGAACAAAACCATAATTTTACAGTGGATTCCGTCCCACGTTGGTATCATGGGTAACGAGGAAGCAGATCGAGCAGCAAAATCAGCCTCGTCAGAAGGGATATTGTACAGGTGTCGACCCTTACCGAGCGACCTCGTAGGATCGATCAAAAAGACTTGCTTGGATATGTGGCAGGAATATTTTGACGAACGATCGCGTACTAAAGGCATATGGTATAAGACCATACAGTCTCGAATTTTTCGTTGCCCATGGTTCCAACAGATGAAAACACGCAGAGAATATGTAGTGACGCTGTTCAGACTTCGATCTGGGCACATCCCATCAAATAAATTTGTGCATCTAATGGGTAAAACTGATTCACCAAACTGTTTAGAATGTAATCAATTAGACGATGTTCATCACGTACTACTTGAGTGTGCTTTTAACGAGTCTCAACGGCGTCACATATTGGACAGTAGACAGTGTAATATAGGACTATGCAATAGCTTCTTGGCCTCGCCTTGTTCGGAAGAGGCCAAAAAGCTATGTGCGCTAAACATGTATCGATTGAGGCAGGGAGATACGGCCCAATCAACGCGGTTGGGCCGTACATCCATGCCTTCATCTTAGTTTACTTATTATAATTAAGTGTAAAAATAGGATACAATTATTGTATAAATACTATGTAACTCGAATTACGGGGCGCCATCGTCAATGTTGACAAAGTCCCTTCAATAAAGATTAAAAAAAAAAAACTGTTTGGTTGTTGGATAAGACAGGTAAGGGATATGATCTATAATATATGTAAGTATCTTGCTTAACCAACGGTATTTCCAGTACATAGTGAATACAATTTTCTTTAAAATAAGCTTTTAATATAATACTTCTTTCTAATTTAATTAAGTTATCTAAACTAGGTGAATATATTAACTTTTCAGTTTTACTTATGTTTTGTAATAAATGCACTAAACTATCTTTGTCTACAATTGACTGATGTAATACACCTAACTTACTTAAAGCTATGCTAGTTTCTATCTCATTCAACTTAATATGGATTGTCTGAAAATTATTCATTAATAAATTGTATGTCTTTAAAATATGAGTTTCAATGTGATTTAACATTTCACTTCTAGAAAGATTATTTAATTGATTTGTAAAATTACTTATATCCGTATTTATTTGAATGAGGTTATCATTTATTTCGAATGTGGAATTTGTTAATGTTTGTACCATTGCAGTGATCAAAGTGAGTCTTTTATTTCCAGTGTTTTGGTTTAATTTTATTTCATTAATAATTTTATCATATTTAATAGCATCATCATTATCAAGATTTCCAGTTATTAACTTAATTAAAGATCCTATTGGATTTACTATCAGGTGACGCCTGAAGTTGAAGGGCCTGGAGTCGCATCATCGTGCTGACCGCCAGTGCGATTAGGATGTATCTGCGGAGGACGTTTAATATTTTTTAATGGTGCTTTGGTTTCGCGATTTTTAACTTTTATTGGAACTACATTTCTATTTGTTTCGCCTATTACTTCCGCTTCAACAAATCTGGGTTTATCTTTACTACTTCTTTTGTTTATATCTTTAGCGTAAACTTTATCACCGATATTTAATTTAATATTTGTTGCTCCACCTTTCTTTTCTATAATTTTCTCTTTCGTTTGTATAGTTTTTTCCGTTAAATGTTTATAAAGATATTGTGTTCTTTGGGCATGTTCTTTAATTAATTGTTGCATATATTGTTTTTCGAAATCATTATCAAATACGTGTCTTGAATCTGTATGTCCTAACAAAACTTCAAAAGGTGTCATTCCTGTAGTGGAATGAATACTATGATTATATGCCATAATTGAATAAGTCATTACAGACGCTGCATCAGTATACTTATGTACATATTTAGCTAAACGATATATTTCTATAATAGTAGAATGGAATCTTTCAATAAGTCCCATTGAGTTTGGATTATTCGGAGTTCCTATGTGTATTTCTATTTTATATAAAGACATAAGTTCTTTCATTAATATATTATTAAATTCTGTACCAGCATCAGCACTAATTTTAGTGGTACGCCGTACAACAAAAAGTATTTGATTAAAGCTCTCACCACTTCAGGTGTAGATCTATTAGGGATTTCAATAGCTTGTCCCATTTTACTAAAAGCATCTATAATGGTTAAATAATATTTACTTTCTATATTAAATAAATCAATAAAAATGTCTTGTAAGGGTTTATTTTGTGTTTGAGTTAACTGAAGTTTTGGCTCTATTGGTTTCCTATCATATTTCATTATTTTACATGTTTCACAAGAATTTATAAGACTTGAAATAGTTTGTGGCATATTATACCAAAAATATTTTCTCTTAATATGTGCTAAAGTTTCTTTAATACCTCTGTGACAAGTTTTACCTACATGATATTTCTTTATAATATCTATTTGCTCATTTTCATCTTCTACGTATACTACACGCTTAGTACATTCATAAAATTTAACAAGTTCTTTCTTAAATAAAAATATAATAGCTTCTGTAAATTGTGTGCGATGTATGTCATCTTCAAAATAAATAAAGTATGTAGTTTTATTTCTAACATATTCTTTCAAAAATTGTTTAACTAAATCTGGTCTGTTAGTAGGTAAATGAACTTCTAATACTCGTTGTTTTTCCACGGGTAATACTTTAACTAATAACTTATCTATCAACCAAGTATATACTAATATTTGGTTAGGCTTCGTATCTACCGCTTCTTGTAATATAGGAATGCCTTGAGATTCAGTGTCTTCGGCTGAATGAATAGTTTCAATATTTTCAGTTTCTGAAGCAGTTAAAGTTGAACTACCTATGCTGACTGATTTATAAGTTCTATCTGAATCTGAGTCATGAATACTTATTGGTTTATCTGAATCTGTTTTCATCTTTTCTGGTTTACTTAAAGTTTTAATATCTCTCGTTAATTGTTTAACATATTTCTTTAAATTTTCATCCTTATCTTTATTCGCTTGAGTTGACAAAGTGTCTTCTTCAGTAGCATTTATTCTTATACGTGATAACGCATCTGCGTTACTATTTAACTTACCACTTTTATGTATTATCTCAAAATTATATTCAGCTAAACGTAAACGCCATCTTGTTAATCTACTATTTGTTTCCTTAAGGGAATTAAGCCAAGCAAGGGGCTTGTGATCAGTAACAATAACAAATCTTTTACCGTAAAGATATGGGCGAAAATGTTTTACGGCCCACACAATAGCTAAAAGTTCTTTCTCCGTAATACTATAACGTGACTCTGCATCATTTAATGTTCTGCTAGCATATGCTATTGGTTTATCATTGCCTATTATTCCTTGAGATAGGACAGCGCCTAAAGCAAACTCAGATGCATCCGTTGTTAAAATAAATGGTTTAGTGTAATCTGGATATTGAAGAATAGGTGAATTAGTTAATAATTCTTTACATTTTTGGAATGATTCTATATATCTTTGGTCAGTAAATGGCATTGTG
Organism: Euclidia mi; assembly: GCA_944739405.2. Taxonomy (NCBI): domain Eukaryota; kingdom Metazoa; phylum Arthropoda; class Insecta; order Lepidoptera; family Erebidae; genus Euclidia; species Euclidia mi. The sequence goes on from OX123185.2 coordinate 61,884,539, forward strand.
CATTTCTTCTTTAATCTAGCTGTCATTGGCTGTGTTATTTTAGCAAAATATTTGATAAACTTTCTATAATATCCTATCAATCCTGGGAAACTTTTTATTTCCGTTATATTACGAGGTAGTGGGTAATTAAGTATAGCATTTATCTTATCATTATTTGGCTTCAATCCTTCTGGAGTAATTGTATGACCTAAATAAAGTACTTCTTTACGAATAAATTCTGATTTATCTAGTTGAACTTTTAGATTCGTTTCTCGTAATCTATTAAATATACTTCTTAACTTATCTATATGCTCATTTAAGCTTGATGAGAATACTATAATGTCATCTAGGTATACCAGGCAATGTAGTCCTTGTAACCCTCTTAAGACATTGTCCATTGTACGCTGAAAAGTTGCGGGTGCAGTTTTAAGTCCAAACGGCATCCTTGAAAATTCATAATGACCTGATTGCGTACTAAATGCAGTTTTCTGCTTATCTTCTTCAGCTAATTCTATTTGGTGATATCCACTAGCTAAGTCTAAAGTAGAGAAATAGCAGCTTTTACCTAGCTTATCAAATAAATCATTTATATTAGGTAAAGGATATTTATCATCTATTGTTATATCATTCAATTTCCTATAATCTATAACTAACCTATATTTCTTTTCATTAGATGCGTCCATTTTCTTTGGGACTTTCGGTGCACAGGAGCACTCCAAGGAGAATGAGATTCTGATATAATATTATCTTTTAACATTTTCTTTACTTGCTTATTTATTTCTTCATTTATAACTTGTGGCTGCCTATAGGGCCTAACAAAAATTGGATCTTCATTCTGTGTTCTTATATGATGTTTAACTTTATTTGTAAAAGTAAGAGGTATTTTTTCTGAGTAAAATATATCTTTATACTCTGTACATAATGTTTTAATCTTATCACGTTCCTCGTCGTTCATATGATCTAATCTTAATTTATTTAAATTTTCGGTTAATATTTGATCTATTTCTAAATTATTTATATTATCATTAAAATTTAATTCGATTTGAGAATTATTATATTCTGTTACAATAAATGGTTTCGTAACTGTTAATCTTATTCTTTGTCTAACGTGTTTTGAATTATCGTAGTAGCATAACCATTCTCACACTTAACTAATGCACTAGGCATCCTAACACCTTTCATAAAACAAACATAATTCATTATAGCATTTCCATTTTGTATATTTGTTGGCAATTTTACACGCTGTTCACATCGCGGTGCAATATTTATTTGGTATGTTGGACTATATATTAAAGGTATCTTACTATGTTGTGTATATATTATATTATTTTGCATATCTATTTTTGCATTTAAATATTTTAATAAATCACTTCCTATCAACCCATCGTAACGACTGTCTACATCGTATACGTAAAACTTATGTATATCCGAACAATTAAAAGTTGGAAATAAAGGAATATAAATAACACTGTTATGTTGACTCGAAGCATGAGTACTAATAACTTCAAATGGTTCATAACAAACATAATTCTTAAAATACTTTTCCACCTTTTTAGGGCCAATAAATGATCTAGAACTTCCCGTATCTATCATAAATGTAGCATTTATTTCTGGTATTTTTATATGTGGCAATCTTAACTTTGAAAAACAATTAATATTTATTATCTCATACTTTCGTCTAAAGTATCCATCTGAAAATTTCCATTTTCATCGTATAATTCATTTACACGCGCTTGTTGCACTTTCGGCTGCGGAGCTGTGCGCATTGTCACATCATCCGATTTATTTGGCTGAGGTTTAGCATTAAGTTGATGATTATTAAAATTAGGTTTATTAACAAGCTGATTTGCATTAAAATTTGGTTTCTAACCGAATTGCTGGTTATTAAAATTGGGTTTATAACCAAACTGATTATTATTATAATTTGGTTTATATCCGAACTGATTGTTGTTATAATTAGGTTTATATCCGAACTGATTGTTATTATTAAAATTTGGTTTATATCCAAATTGATTATTATTATAATTGGGATTTACTTGGTTTTGACCGTGTAAATTAAATCTACCTGACTGCTTAGAAGCCGGGTTCTGCATATTAAATTTGTTTTGTGGTATTTGTGGAATACCAAATTTAAATTGTTGATTATTATTATTATTAAATGTATTTTGAAATACTGGTTTCGTACCAAATTTATTTGCTAAATTAAAAGAATTCTGAGGTTTATATTGTGAAATCTTCATTTTATTTTGCGCATTATATTGGTAATAAAAATTAACTTCTAAAACTACACTTAACGCCTCTTCTAAAGGATTACATGATTTTAATCTAACAATTCTTAACAAGTCTTCCGTTAAGTTATATAAAAATACATTCATTGACATCTTATTATAAATTATAACTTTACTCGCACGGAGAGTTTCGTCTAAAGTTAAGTTGACTTTAGCGATTAAAGTACTCCTCACGTGTTGAATTCTATTACAGAAATCTAAATATGATTCGCCATTATTAATTTTCATTGTTTCTAACTCAATAGCAATACATTCCTCTGACCTTGGATCACCAAAATGTTGTTCTAAGGTACGTTTTAAAATATGCCAGTTATCTAAGTCCCTACGTTCACTTATCAACGATGCTGCTTTACCTATCAGCTTTGAAGTAATTACATGCAATAAGTATAAATCTTGCTCTGGATTTTCTTTAATTCTACAACACTCTATAACATATTCACATTTTGTGATAAACAAGTTTAATAATGTGCTGTGTGGTTGACGGCATAGAATACAAGTGTCACCACCCCCTATCTTCCCGTGGGTGTCGTAAGAGCGACTAAGGGATAACACGATGCAAATACCATCTTTGCGTAGAGACGGAAAACTCGACATCAAACCCTATACGACTGCCTCGTTGGTCTCGCGGCATAAATGTGCGCGTGGGATCGGGAGGTTCCGGGTTCGATTCCTGGGTCGGGCAGTGTTATTGGGTTTTTCTGTCACGAAATTCTCAGTAGCAGCACGGAATCTGGAAATGTGCCCGGTACGGCAATAGGCTCGCCCCTTATTACGTGGGACTAAAGTATATCTGGCGAAAAGTGGGTGTTGAAATACACCTCTGCCTATCCCTTCGGGGATAAAAGGCGTGACGATATGTATGTATGTATGTAAGTTTAATAATTGTGAATCGCCATCGAACTTTGGGATCGCTGAAGTTAATTCCTTAGAATCTTACAAATTTTATCCATTTTAATTAATTTAAACTTACACTAACGTCTTATAAAAATTCTACAGTATATTTCGATGTTTGGAAATAACGCTGCTCAAATCTTTTAGACACTTACAATATTACAGTGGAATAAGGTAAATAGAAAGGAATAGCGATTTGGGTCTACTCACAGACTACGCATGCTCCACGGAGTTGAGTCTTGGGTCTTGATCTTCGTCTCTGCCGCTGCTTCGTTGACTAATTTGTTTGGTTCGTGGATTTCCGTATTACCGCAAGAAAGCGATCGACGTATTTTACTGATTTGAAGTTAATTTACGACGCGGAAATCCTACCGGCTGCGCCAGTCAAACTTTGCGGGAGCTGTTGTATCTTTTAAAAAAGACTTTTAACAAATAACTATATTTATTTTAATATACTTTACAATATTTATATTAAGTCGCTTACAAGATTATTACGAGACGGACGAAAGATTACTCGACTACAACTCAAGACTGCTCAAGACTAACTGACATTATTCAGTACAACAGTTCTTATACTAAGTTAAACACAAAGAGGTGTGCGGGCCACCGTAGGTGGGCTCACGCCATGATTCATTTCTATAAACTCATTAGTAATTGATCTACATCGATTAAGTTTATTAACAAAACAAAGGGGTATTAAAATAATGGTTGTCTCTGTACTTTGGTATGGGATGCGTCATCCATAACTAGATAGACTTTTTGTAAACAAACATTCAGGGTTTCACGACCTTTTTTCAAACAGTTGTGTTTTAGATTTTATACTTTTTGAAGAGTTTTTTTTGTTTAATTTGTATTGTTTAATTTTACTGAAATAAAAATATTTGATTTTGTGTTTGAATGGTTAAATGTTCATAAATTTGCCGATACTTTTGTCATTTTACACATAATTTATTCTGTAAATTAAGGAAAAATAGAGTACCATGTAAGTTAATGATAGAGTACATATTACATAATACGCTATTATTGACATGTTTTTTTAAATCATAGGCAATAAATCATTTGCTCAAAGTTGCCTATCTACCCTTAAATATTAAATTATTGACCAATCATTAATAATATAACAAATAACTAGCTTGTACATTGCATTATGGAGATTTTACGTTCTTTGTGAATAAAATCGTCAGAATGAACTTAAACAAAATCTATTATATATATTTCTTTTTTAGGTATAAATAATTTTCTGTGCGACTAATAGTTTGCCATCTGCTATTCTGCACCCGCTTTTTCGGGATGCCGGCAGCGGGAGGAGCGTTGCGATCCTGCAAACTTGTATTTAACTTTACATTTAGCCCTTCTTGACAGCTAAAAAAAATAATTTTGTCCTCTGATAAATGCATGTTACGCCCAAGAATGTAACATTTCAATGAACTAACTCCAAATCACAGAATAGATAGTTCTTACGAACAGAAGCACCACTTCGCAAACCAATTTAAAGAAATGGCGACTCTTTCTACTAAGCAAGAAAGTGCAATTCAGCTCGCATGAGCATTCAGTACCTAACGCGATATTGACCTAACTGTTCCCGCTCTTTTCTAACACATAACGCTGTCGCTGTCTGGCGCGGAGCGGTGCGCTAGGGTTGTCGACTTGCCGCTGCTACTATAATATTTATTCATCGTCTATCTACCTACTTGACCACGTACCTAATAATAAATATTTATACTATAAGTATGCTATCCCACTATTTGAGTCGAGTCACACGAGTCAGTAGAGTCCACTCGTAGAACGAAAACCACAAAAATTCTGGTGGTTTACATTTTCACTATACTAATTCTTAGTTATTTCCTAAACGCGTAGACCGAATTACATGACTCAAACAGATAAAATGGTTTTTGAACTAGACCTTTAATTTGACACCATAATCGTTGAGATATCTCAACAAATAAAAAGTACAATTTTCAAGTTGCTCTCGTAAAAAAAATAAAATCAAAATTTTAAGTTGTTTCCGACACACATCCGTTAAATGAGCAATACTTCGCACCAGACTTGTGATGTGAACGTTTTTGTTGTTCACTATTAAAATTCACGTTATTAGCTAGCCCTGCGCGCGAGCGGTAACGACGCGGCGTGGCAACCGCGCCAAAGTGTAGGCACTTATCGCTGTAGGTACGGCCGAGTGAAGGAGGCCTGTCCAAATGTTGACATTCTAGGCGTTAGTAACTCAAAACATTAAAAGATCCTGTTGACAGCGCATAACATCGATAAAAACCCGATCCATTAACATATTAGTTTCCAATGACAGGTATCTATGTACCGTTGCGCTCATTGGATTTGAAATTATTTGTTTTTGACAGAACTATCGCTAAGTCACTTAGTAGAAATTCTTTGTTTACAAAAAGTCTATGTTCTCGTGGCACGGACTATACATTGTTCATTCTTCTAGAAATTAAAAACCGATATCTTCTTTTTCCGGCTTTCCCGAGTGAAAATAGAATCATTTATAGACTGACTGTCCGCTTCAATTTAATTTCAGATATTTTGATGTACGGAGATCTGCCATAGTCCTTTATGAATAACTAGAAGATGCTCGCAGCTACGCGTGCAAATATATTTCTTTAATTTAACTGTTTCCTCCCGCTCCGTAGGAATTTTGTAAAATCCCGTAGGAATTTCGGCTTCTTGTGCCCAATAGTTTCAGCTAAGCGCTGTCAATAATTTATTCTAAATTGGCAAAACTGTCTCCTAATAACTATTGATAAAAGGTTATAAGAAATCGTTTATTTCACTAGTTCCAAACCAACTTTCTAGTTCTCTATTTTGTCAACAAATTGACCAATTTAAAAGAAAATGACCTAGAATAAACAACTTAAAGTCTATTACGAAAGAATTTAAAGCGAATAAGTACCGTTCCTGAGATTTCTATACAAAACAAAAATTGTAAGTATCTTCTTTGGAACTTCACAAAATACTGATTTATTTATTGCCGAAGCCGGAGGCTGGATTGTTTAGCTTATAAGCAGTGTAAGAAGAAAACACCACTATGACCAACACTAGAATCGCTTTTCCTATAAATTACTGCCTACATAGGACAAAAATATTAAACCGAGCGTATGAAAGACACTCTACCACCATAATTTGAACTAAATATCCAATGACAGAGAAACGATGCTGTCAAAGTTTCAACATAAATTTTTGCAAAGTGATTTTTAATGAACACCACGTAAATTCCCAGACGGTTAGACGGTAATGTAATAGCTTCACAATTAACAAGCTGTTTAGGTCCCACGGCGTTCGATATTGCACGGTAAAGCTATCGGCCCCGCTTACTTCAGCAAGCGGGGAAAACCGACGACTGACATAAAAAGGATAAAATAAAAATAACAGACTAATTTGGTAGATAGATATGCAGTCCAGCATAAAATATAAATAAGAATAAAGAATAATGTAACGAGTAAGCGTAGAGATAATGAAGATAATTGACATTATAACAAGAATTGAAAAAAGGAGACAGTTTCTGATAGTTTCGAATGTTAGATTCTTCTAGACAATTTGACTACTCTAGAAAGTGTGCAGTCCGCTCATTTTTGTAACGTTCCTACTAATATTTATTTAATAGTGAGCCCTAACAGCAGGGCGGAGATTAAAATTGAATTCCTTTCTTCAATCAAGTTCTCACACCGCCGGCGCCGGTTGGTCTATTGCAAAAGCAATCTCAGTCAAAAGTTTGACTAAAATCAAATTGTTTTTAACAATGGAAAGACTTTAACAGTAACTTTTTAAAAACAGCTCTGAAGATAATCAAAGTAATTATGAGTAAATTCTGAACTTAATTTCTCAAGATATCTTAGTTATTAAAATCTTAAACATCTGACGGCGATTAATTCAGAAAGTCTTCGGAATAATATACTTTTTTATATTAAAACCTATCTATGTTCACACGAAAATTGGGAATGAAAATAAAGAATTATTTTTTAAATACTCTAGTTAGCGTAGCACAAACGAGTAGGACAACACTTGTGCGCGTAGGGCACACCTACTGTTTTATTTGCATTCATTTCAAAATAAATGTATTTTGCATCCCTTAATAAACCAATTAGGTATGAAATGAAATATGAAACAAACAGTCATATTATAAAACACACCTATACAAATTCTATAAATGGCGATGGTGGCAATTGAAATCTTAATATATATATTTCTTGTGTGCGTGTGTATGTCACTGAACTCCTCCTAAACGAATGGACCGATCTTGATGAAATTTTTTGTGTGTGTTCAAGGGGACTTGAGAATGGTTTGGATTCACAATTTGGTTCACTGGAAAATGTTTTTTTTAGTTAATTTGTAATTTGTAAGTAGTTGTGGATTTTGGAATGTTTCACATTGGAACCGACGGGCTGCGCTGCTATCGCAGTGTCAAATCTTATATTAATAATTTCGTCAAGGAGTACATCGAAACCTTACCTGAATAATAAAACATTAAAAAATAAAGATTTCGAGTTGACAACATATATCCGCAAAATTCTGATTGTCGAGTATTTCGTTAAATTCTAATGGTTCTGACAGACAAATCGCAGTCGCCATATTGGCCACTCTAGCGAAACGTCAACATAACATTTTGAGTAGGTATTACTAAGTTTTAAGTAGTACTAAGAAGTTTGTATGTTTAAATACTTTTTGCAGTTATATTCCTTAAACAGTATTTGTATTACCCCAAACATAGATGATATACTATACCTAGAGAATCCCGAATTTACGTGAGCGAAGCCGCGGGCAAAAGCTAGTGAAATTATAATTGTTAAAAAGGGTGACAGATTCAGGGAAGATTGTTCGTTTTTCCCAAACTTTATAGTAAATAGGGACATTGCCAGAGGCGATGCTATGGAAAGATATCGGGCTTGAAAACGAATTCGGTAGTATTGTTCAATGTAGTTGTGTTTACATAGATAGGTTGGTACTGGTTGGAATATTTTATCTTCCTTGCCTGTCGATATTGGCACTGTGGAAATACGGCAACGGGGCGCGTGATAAGCGCGGGCCTGCATTGTCCAACCAATCTGTTAACGAAATTTCAGGTCTCTGCGCGGATTGTTTAAACGAATGAATCTGATGACTATGTTTCAATTGCTTTTCTGTGTTAGTAGCAATATGCAAATTTTAGATAAATGTTAGTAGGTACTACTGAATTCATCTTTTTAGACATCATGTTGAATGTTTTTGCCATCGACCAGTTTGAATTATGATTCAATATAAGTTTATCATTTATTTTTCTTTCCATATAGGTATATGACAATCATGGTTATCTTAAACTTAATCTCTATCTAAAGGAAACATCAAAATAGACTTTATATCTCAACCTTTCTTATAAAATATCACGAATTGTGGGCACAAGTAATTCAAAAAGGATAGTATCTATCTACTTTATTATCTGTTTCTCCTAGATAATCCCCTAGCCACCTTGTACCGTAGGTATGGGACCGACGCGCGACACGGGGTGAATTTTCTAAGTAAACTTTCATAGGCGTGCGTCGTGATTTGATTTACATTTGCCTGCCGACGACGAAGGGGAGAATTGATTGAGAGAACGCCATCTGCGTCGTGTGACGTTTAAGATCGGGCCTTAATTGTATTGAGTTATGGACGTGTTGGTGAGACTTTATTCTTAGCCTTGTTGTATGGGTAGATAATCATACGCCTGTGATTGGTTATGATAAGCCGTCTTAGATTCTTTGGTAAGGTGGTGTGGGTGAATCAATTGTCCCAAAGTAAAAAAATAATACAGGTACAAAAATGGCTGCGTCCTTCACCTTACTGGAAAGATATATATATAAACCACTCTTCTTTATTTGTGCCAATAAAAATGGGTACCTTAAGCGCTCATACGGGGAACATGATAAGTAGGCTCATATATTTGCGTACCGGATAAGCAGTTTTCCTGTCAATCTACGTAAATCCTTTTGCATTTTTGATATGTTTATATAAACTTGGTACAGGTAGCATTCGAGTACGGAAACGTTAGATACTGGATTAAATTCTCTCCGGATTAAACTCCTATAACATTTGCATTTTCATAAAAGTATTAATTGATGTCTTATTATATTATTATTATTATAGACTATGGGAGATTTTTGTGACCTCTTTTTTGTAAAGACCTACAAAGAAACAAAGTGATAAAATAAATCTAGGCTTACTTATAAAGCGGACAAACTGCTACTTACTAAGCACAGTTTAGCTACGAAAAAGTTCCATGTTATTTTTATAGGGTTGACAAAAGTTAAGCGTGACTCGACTCGATTACAGAAATCTGCTTGTTATCAGGCAGCAGTAAAGTTGCTTGCTTTTTAGGTAATTACTTAGTAACTAACAGTATGGCCTTACCTTTCACGTAGTTAGAATAGGCTGTCCGGCAGAGAGACAGGTTATATACCTACATGGCTATTGATGTTGATGAATGTTTACTTACATTGCCATTGTGGAGTATCTCATAATGGCTTGCACTCATGACTTCTGATGAGGAAATTGAGCTTGTTTTTCTGCAGAAAAGTCGCGGTGACGTCAGGACCGAAGTAGGTGCCGGCGCCGCGTAGCGCATTCGCGACGCAGCCTCCGGTACATTGCGGGTCCGACCACAAGATGTCAAACACCTGTGACAAAAGAAAATCAATTTTCAGTATAGGTATTTAGAACTCTTCCGCTATTAATTGACTGACAGACAGCGCACAGCTCAGTGTAGGGGTGTACACAACGGTATATGTAAAAGAGTAATTTTGGAAGTCCCGTCCTCTTAGCGAGTAAAACTCCACGTGTGTATAGCCGTGGGCGAAGTCTAGATATGTTATTAACTGAACACGTTTGGCGTAGTGGTTAGTGCTTCGAGTGTCCTGGGTTCAGTAATAACATGAGACAAAACTGTGTGCTTCTTTTCTTTGTACCTACCGATTCAAAGCGAATGAAGAATGTTTTGTAAAGGCCCTTTGGCACAGGAATTTATCCCAGATATAAATATACATAGTAAGGTCCAAAAGTTTCCGACCTACCCAACATGAATTAAAAAACCAGACTTTTAGTGACTTATCCACAATTAAAATTATTGGTCTATTTCATTTATGTTCAAAGTTGTAATCTTTTTTAATCAGAGAGTCGACAGATTATTCGAAATGGATAATATTGAGAGCCGAGCCTTGATCAAATTTTTCACAAAAGAGAAGAAGATCAGCTGAAAAAAACTACGTATGGATGCTGTATATAGCCAATCCTCCTAATCGTATTCCACAGTAAAAGAATGGTCGAAACAATTACGTTTAGGAAGACAATCGATTGAAGATGACCCCGCCCGTCTTTCTGAGGCCATTACGGATGAAAACATTAAATTTTTTGAACAGAAAGTATTAAAGGATAATCGGTTAAAGGCAAAAGAATTAGCAGCTACGTTAGGAATTGCGAAAACAACTGTATTTAGAATCCTACATGAACATTTGGGTATGAATAAGGTCAGTGCAAGGTGGGTCTCAAAACTTCTTTCCGCTGTTCAGAAGCAAGAACGTGTGAAGTGCTGTGTTCTCCAAGGCTACCACAAAGAATGCAGTTTCATTGAGCTTGTCTATCTACTCTATAGTCCTGACTTGGCCCCTAGTAACTATTATTTATCTTCATCCAAAATTTAAATTCGATTTACAAGGAAAAAAAGCATGGATGAAGAAGTGAAGTCAGCAGTTTTACAAAATTTTGAGGACAAAATTTCAGACATTTTTTTTAAGTTATTGAAATGTTAATAAGGCGATGTGAAAAATATTTTTAAATAAACGGAGACTATATTGTAAAATAATAAAAGTTGTTTGAGATTTATCCTTCATTTTGTAATTCAGGCCGGAAACTTTTGGACCTTACCTAGTACATACAGGATTTGTCTGGGTTATCAAAAAGAAATAGCTCCATTGATTTGAATGGTTGACTTAGCACCCGCATCCGATAAAATAAGAAATGCAAAAGATGTAATTGTGATGTGATTAATAACACCAACCTAGTAGTTAAAACACAATTTTATTTATAAATCATTTCCTAATTAAGTTACAAGAATAAATACCAAATCAACTCATGTATATCTATCTCATAAGCTAATTTGTAATAGATACATACGCGTGATTCTTAAATCAATAATGGTAACATGTCGTCTGAACAATATGTATCTATAGTCCTACATACATATAATATAATATAGATGGGTATCTATATTGTGCAATTATTGATTCCCAAGTAGTCTTGGATAAGCCACCTACTGATAGTATTAAACAAGTTAGAGACCTCAGAGTCTGCACGCACTCCTAATTTCTTGAAGTGTACCTTCAACAAAATAATTAATGATCGCTAAACCAGTGTGTCTTAAAGTGTGCCATATTGTTCTTAAAGATTATAGTCTAACCAAAACTCTAAGTTGGTGAGAGATCTGGGCAACAACTTATAAGAAATTATTTGGTGCTTCCCTATCGTACACAATGACATGATAAGCAATTGGAGATACAGTTATCTACACTGCCTCACAAAATTCTTCGGGTAGGTATTCTATGAGAAAGACAGTTTAGTAATGACTATATGACAAGAGTAGGTACATAGCTACGTAGACAAGTAATTCTACACAATCTACTAATGAGAAGAGAAAAATAAATATTTCTTAATAATCCATCCAACTCGAAATTACCAACTAGACAAGGGTAGCTACTTTTACCTACATATTTACCGCTGACAGATTTTGTATATAAAGTCGATTCCCCAAAAACAATTGACTACAAACAAACAAATGTTTTTTCGATTTTCTTATAATGGTACTGAAGCATTACCATTGAAAAGTCAATATTATTATTCACTAAAGTCTATTATTCTGTATCAAAACAAAATAGTTTGACATATCGTGTATCCATCACCAATGTTAATCTACTTTAAACCACCAACCAAGCGACATATATCGAAGCGTAACTGATATTTACATTATCACAGACATCAATTCATTTAGTAATATCGATTGTGGCACAGCGGCGATGTCACGGTAATCATATATAGCCATAATTTTTTTTTTTTAATTGTAATAGGCGGCAAATGAGCAGACGGATTGCCTGATGGTAAGCAATTACCGCCGCCCATGCACACATGCAACACCACAGGAGTCACAAGTGCGTTGCCGCCCTTTGGGGTTGGGAAAAGGGATAGGATGAGTAGTGGGATCAGGGAGAAGGGATAGGGGATAGGGCCTCCGGCACTCTCACTCACCGAACGAAACGCAACAGTTTAGGTACTATTACTTTACGTCGATTTTCTGTGAGAGAGTAGTACTTCCCCGGTCGAGTCGGCCCATTCATGCTGAAATCAGCAAGGCTCTAATATCAAATTAAATAAATTAAATCATTTCGATTTTCTTTTAATGAGCCTGTGACGTCTTCCTGCAGGGCAAAGGTCTCTCCACTCTTTTTCTACATATTTTATTGCCCTCTTTGAACCATTATAGCTCATTTAGATATTTAGATTTTACGAGATTAAGTATTGACATAGCTTACTCCGAATGAAGTCATCCAGTTTCAGAGTACTAGCTAAATAGCTTAATAAGAAAAAATATTTCAACCCATATAAAAAAATAAAATATTTCATAGCCGTGTGGTTGACGGCATAGAATACAAGTGTCACCACCCCCTATCTTCCCGTGGGTGTCGTAAGAGGCGACTAAGGGATAACACGATGCAAATACCATCTTTGCGTAGAGACGGAAAACTCTACATCAAACCCTATACGACTGCCTCGTTGGTCTCGGGCCATAAATGTGCGCGTGGGATCACGGGTTCGATTCCTGGGTCGGGCAGTGTTATTGGGTTTTTCTGTCACGAAATTCTCAGTAGCAGCACGGAGTCTGGAAATGTGCCCGGTACGGCAATAGGCTCGCCCCTTATTTCGTGGGACTAAAGTATATCTGGCGAAAAGTGGGTGTAGAAATACACCTCTGCCTACCTCTTCGGGGTTATAGACGTGAGACTATGTATGTATGTATGTATTTCAACCCATATTATCTTAAGAAATAGTTGTTGAACAATAGTATACGGTTGTGTCAAAATATACTTTTATAAATAGTGATTGATTTGACATCTTTTAAGTTAAAACTTACCATCTACCGGGCATAAGATCCGGGTACTTATTGGATTTGCATCAGTAATATGCACGTTTATGCTACTTAATCAACAAACTCATCGGTGAAATACAAACGAAAAGATACTTATGATTGATTGAGTAATTATGTATGCAAGCGTATGATGTCAATGCTTGCGCAATCATCCATAATAATAGCGAAGCTGTAGCATCAAAATGCCGCTCCAATAGTGTTCACAATTCCGTGTTCGTTTATTAATTATCCAGCCTCGGACCAGTATCGTTCTCTGGATTAACGTTTATTGATGGCGAACACCTCGGTTTAATTGTTTCTATGTGTTGTGGCTGTCTAACTATCTAGCAGTCAGGCAGCCGACTCTCTCGACAGTTGTGTTGGGATTACTGTGGTAATACTAATTATTTTGGATTAATATGTTATTCAGACATACGCTCGATTTCGGAGCTTTCCTAGATATATTGTATCAAACTATGTTGCTTTACGTAAGAGCATTTTGTTTTAATGTTTGGGTGTAGTGTTGTAAGACTATTGGCAGATCTTACTAGACTGATATGACAACTGACAAAAAATATATTAAAATCTACACAATATAAGACGAGAGAAAAATAAACTCTTCGACTATGTAAAATAACTGCGTTACAGTATTCAAAGCTGAAAAAAGGGAAAAAGACTTCCTCTCGTTTTGTCGAGGAAAAGGTTGTAAGCAGGACGTAACATAAATGGCAAACTTAGTGAGAACAAAAGTGTGATACGTGATGGCAATGAAAACGGAGACATGATAGAATAGGGGCTTACGAAAGTAGGTTCTACCTCAAGCAGATACATAGCCTAAGTATTTTATTCTCTTTATAGTATTTGATTTTCTAGTCTTAAAATCCATATTTTATGGTAAACTGACTAATAATAATAAAATTATCAAGCGGATTGTTGTCGACAATCAATTCATACTATAAGAAATTTTTCTCATAATGATACTCTTAGTGCTTGGCCATAGTAGAGCGGCGGCGCGCGCGTCCTCATGTGTCCGTAGTGGCGCGTTTGTGGGTGCGGTGTACAGTGTTTGTCAATTTTAGTATTGTGACGGATCGCGGCTAGATTAAGCCTGGCCGCAGACATCCGATTTTCAGGACCGATTTTTCATGGCGGAATTCAGTGAGACTAGCGAGCTTCATATGTCGACTGTATCAAATGTATTTTGTAAAATAAACGTACTTACCACCGCAAACGATAGATTTTGCTTTGATCGGAAAGCACGCAAAAGTTTCATTCCGTTCCGGACTGAAAAAATTCAGTGCCCGTTTTCAGGGACGACTTTTCAGGTTTGTAATATTTTCAGGTTCTCAAAGTCATCTAATTAATAAAAAATGAGCTTACTGACTACCACGAACGTTTGATTTTGCTCTGAACAGAAAACATTCCGTGGACTGAAAGAAATGAAAATCAAGCGCGCGCGGAACGGCTCGTGACGTCATAACTGAATTTAGCGCATGCGTACATCTTGTCATGTATCGATATATAGCATTGGTTTGAAGTTTATTTTGTCAGAATCATACGACAATGTATGCGTAGTAGACGTGTATAAACTCTTGTCTGGGGTCTTCAAATTTACGCAAAAATCACATACCTACGGACAAGAGGATAATATAATAATATAAGTTATTTTAGCATTTTCGTCAGATCATCATAATATGTGACGTGAAAGGTTTATATTGGCTACTGAATACCACTCTGCTTAAACTTTGTCTCTCTATATGACTAGCCTATTGGTTAGTGACCTTGACTTCTACGCCGGAGGCCATGGATCCTAGATAATCTTTGTGTGATAGGCACGATGATATTTGTTCAGTGTCTGGATATAATTTATCTATAATATGTACCTATATGTTTAGAAGTATATATTTATCAGGTGTCTGGTTACCATACTATAGGCTCCGCCTATTTTGGGATCACATGATTGGGTGTAAGTTGTCCAAGAATATTATTATGGAATGTACACAATGGCAATTTCGGTCGTACAAAAAAGTTGGTCTGAGACCCGTTATGCAACTAGGTTTTTGAAGATTGGTATCCTGTATAAAAGGGGTAGAGGGAATAATATAATGATTTATATCCACATATATACTCTATGCGAGATGAAAACAATTAAAGAACGTAAAACAAATCATACTCCTCAAAGTGTATTGTTTGCTTTGAAATTGTATGATGCATTCACATTAACACATTAAATTTGACAATATCATAAAACTTATTCTGCATAAATCAGACACTTGTTAGAGTGGTCGTCGCTGTTTCTGATGGACAGGGTTGCGACGCCGTCGCCATACAAAAATTATAAAACGTATCATAGAATCCACCAAAATACCGAATATAGGGCCTAAATATTTTAAAAATGGGTAATGAAATTTTTTATTACAGTTGTCCAACTAAAATTCTCTATTAAGGCTAGCGTCCACTAGGCTCGCCGAGCCGAGCCGGATCGAAACGCAGAAAGTCGCCTCCTATATATTTCTATGAACCTGCGTTCATTAGCGACGAGCCGCGGCGCGCCGAATCGAATCTACCGCGCGCATCGCTTGTCAGACGAATTTCTGCGGCAACGCGTTTCGACTCGACTCGGCGCACCTTAGTGGACGCGGGTCAGCGGATGAGTGTAGACGGGTACTACATTGCGTAAATACCTACATGAAAAGTTATCGAAATGAAGAGCTGTTAATTTCCCTAATTTAGAAATATACTGAAGTTAATGATCATGACTGCCTCAGTAGTCTCGTGGCATAAATGTGCGCGTGGGATTGGGAGGTCTCGGGTTCGATTCCTGGGTCGGGTAAAGTGTTATTGGGTTTTTCTGTTAGGACATTTTCAGTAGCAGCACGGAATCTGGTAATGTCCGGTACGGCAATAGGCCCTTATTGCGTGGGACCTGAAAATTCATGGGGAAATGTGGGTGTAATATTACTCCTTTGCCTACCCCTTCAGGGATACAGGCGTGAGTCTAAAAAAAATTATAATCATGAAGATACTCATTATCATGACGAGCAGCGTAGACACAATATATGGAAAGAAATAGCGGGAATAATGAAAGAATTTGAAACAAGAAACCAACACAAGCAAAACCTACAGCAGCTAGTCGCCAACTGCTGGCTTCGGTTCGATTCGTCTGTAATGAACGCACACGGATAAAATGCGACTTGGCGCGATTCGACGCGGTTCGAATGTAGTCGACGCCAGGCTTTATAGACCTCTGACGCATACGTGACAGGATTTTACGCAGACTATACCCTACTTGCATATTTTTTATAAATAATAATCTACTTTGTCAATATAACCCTTTAAAAAGTTTTTAATAACAAGGTAGCAAAAAGGTTTTGTATTTTTAATTAAATGGGGCTATCGTAGTGGCTGTATACTGCTTTATGCAACCGATGCTCAAGCCGAACACGTCCTCTCCTCCGTTGAGTATACTAACCAATGCACAGAAAAATATCGATACTCTGTGGTATCGAGTATTTTTCCTTTCGATATCCATAACTTTGTACTGGATACTTTGCACTCAATGCTTTTACTCAATAAGTACTAAATGGCACGGTAGTACACGTAAGCAAGGGAGTCTCGGACAATAATATAAAAAGGTATTGTTTATTTGTCGAAGTGACGGGTCTCTCAGACCCACCAGGCGCCCGAAGAGTGAAAATACTACCTTCAGATTAATCCCTACTAATATTATAAATTTGAAAGTGTGTATGTATGTATGTATGTATGTTCCGTTTTCACGCTAAAACGGCTGAACAGATTTTGTTGATATTTAATATAGAGATATATTGGACTATGGAGACGGACATAGGCTACCATAAGTTGCAAAAATTAAACTGGGAGGGATTGTAGGGAGGGTAGAAGTTTGTACGGCACAAATTTACCTCTTGGAAGTAAGAACGCATGCACTAATAATTGAGTGTTGCGCATGTGCTAACATATCTGTCAGTACTGTCACGTCATACATATTGTCATATTGTGCACGTTGAAAAACCAGCCAGTTACATTCAGTACAGCCAAAGAGGTTTGATTACTAATAATACATTCGAAATAATAAAATACTTTTGCCCCGACCTATTACATAAAATTGTTCGCATATATAAACTATAATAATTATATAATAAGCTTAAACGGCTGAAACGATTGTCCCTACTAATATTAAAAATGCGAAAATGTTTATAGAGATATATTGTGATGTTATTATGTACCTTTCAGTAGATAATGGTAGATAATGTCATGGATACTGACCGAGTCACTTTGTACCCTATAGAGTTTCTGGAGTCTTTAGAATAATCAGGAGTGTCTTCACATATCTTGAGACTGAAAGTAGATTTGTGTTACCCCGAATTTAACGCGCGCGAAGCGGCGGGCAAAAGCTAGTTGATTCTTTGAGTATTTAATGGGTGTACCCAATACCGACGATTCCTTTTCTTTTTCATTGATGGTAAAAATGCGATTGCAATTAGATCGTCGTCCTCCATTGTGTCCGTTCACTAGGCTATCACTACTTGTACTGGTAGAATAATACTGACATAGTTACAGGGAAAATACTATATACAAAAAGTAACGAGTGTCACAGCGACGAGGTTTCACCCATACCTGTGACAGTTATTATACATATGTATCTGGCATTACGTACCAGATATATGTCATATATATCTGATACGTAATAAATACTCATTTTATGAATGACATTTGACATCTTGGCTCTTCAGAATAAAGTCTTCCTCTGTATATGCTGCTGCAGTAACTATCAATTAAATTCTACCGAATTTCGTTAAATTCGATTATGGTGCAAAATTAATTGACCACGAAATGTAACCGGTCAAACACTTATCCGTTTTCCTAAAATCTTATTAATCTCCGGTAATTTGATTGATGCTGGACTAGGCCTCTCCTTTGAAAGGAGGAATTGGCCTACTATACCACGCTGGCCAAACGGTTTGGTATAGGGTTTGTAGCAAGTTTTCCTTCTCTTACAGTGCTGTTATCTGCGTAATATGCTCCCTCTGTCGGCTCTTACGACACCGATGGGATGATATGAGGTGGTGACATTCCATCTTCTTAATCCGTCACCACACGGTCACTATTAAACATAAAGAATCTGTTTTTTACTTCGGATTAGTTTAAGGGAGGAATTTTCTTTTGTTGAACACGTAATAAATGGTACCTAGGTGAATAAAAAAAACCTTTTACGCTTTGTCTATGATGTCAACTGCGACATGGAGACTGCCGTTCAGACCTATAATTTCACAACTTTAAAAATAATTGATGCAACCTATTTAGATTGTATGTGTGCGCCTGTATGAGCCGATAGGCCTACTATTGGTACTGTACGTCGGCAATCACTACAAGAGTCAACGTCTTGCGTTGATATTTTAAAATTTTTGTGCAAAGCTCAGTTAGCACTGAAGCTTTATCAATACTGGCAGGTGTACTTTCGGTTGATCTTGAGGTCCAAAGACGTGCATCAATGTATTATACCATACGAGAAAGCATGAATCCAAAATTTCCTAGCACCTCGTGATAGAAATAAACTGCTTAGGTTGTTCAACCAGCACGCCGATGTCTACGTAGGCCTTGTCAACGAATAGCAGTTTCGTTGGAATACATCAACCAAGTATAAAAAATCTTTTCACTTCAAAGCTTGATATTTGACAAACCAATCACTTGATCGAAAAATGATTTGAGCAAGCTAATAATATTTTTTTAAAACCCATCCAATGATACCCCACATAATGGGGTACTCAACCAAAAAAAAATTCAACCCCACTATATATGTAGGGGAGATACCCTTAAAAAAATATTTTCCTAAATTTTATTCTACAGTTTAGTTGCAATATGCTTTTTTTTTTTTTTAAATAACCATTGCTGTCCCAATGTTGGGCAAAGGTCTCCCCCACATTCTTCCACTGGTCCCTGTCTTTTACCATATCTTGCCAGTCTTTAGTAAAATTGTCCAAATCATCGCGCCATCTTTTTCTCGGCCTGCCTCTTTGACGACGACACTTTGGTTTCCACCTTGTGGCAATACTTGTCCACTTTTCGGGATTCATTCGGCAGACATATCCCGCCCAGTCCCACTTCAGTTTAGCAGCTTTAATGCCCACGTCTATGATGCCCTTCTTGGAGCGTATTACGGTGTTGCGAATTCGATCACTAAGTTTTAAACCTATTACGCTCCTTTCACTTGCGCGTTGACAAACCCCGAGCTTGAACTTTTGTGACTCGGTCAGGGACCATGTTTGAGCTCCTTAAGTTAGGACGGGCAAGATACACATGTCGATGAGTCTGCGTTTATGTGTCTTTGAAAGATTGCTCTTTAATAACGCTTTTAGGGACCAGAAGGTCTTCCAGGCATTTTCGACCCGGCGGTCGATTTCTTTTTCTTGCCTGTTCTCGAACGAGACTATCTGGCCCAAGTAAATGTACTCATCGACATAATGTATTACTTGCCCGTCTACCTCGACCTTACGTTTGCTGCTGTTAGACATAACTTTTGTTTTTGACCGATTCATCATCAGTCCAACCTCAAGGCTTGCTATGCTTAGCTCTTGAAGCATATTCTGTATTTCTTGGGCAGATGATGCGAAAATTACAATATCGTCTGCGAAACGAAGATTTGTGAGCCTTTTGTCACCAAGCATAATACCCTTAGCAATGCAATATCTTATGTCTATATTTTTCTTCGGTATTCAAAGACAATCTCATCCAGGTATTTTGTTTCCTTAATTTATCACATATTCCATTATGAACTTCATCAAAAGATTTGATAGACATCCTATAGAATTCAAAGAATTTGTCTGGGTGTGCCCGTAACTTAACTTGCTTTAAATAAAATTGACTCTCGTTGATTTTTTGAGTATTTAATGGGTGTACCCAATACCGACGATTCCTTTTCTTTTTCATTGATGGTAAAAATGCGATTGCAATTAGATCGTCGGCCTCCATTGTGTCCGTTCACTAGGCCACGGTAATATAATCTAACAGTATTGTAACTCGGCCGTCTTCGTGAGTTATATACCTACTAGACGCACCGCATGCGAGCTGCGGCACGATCGCGGCTGTGGGTACTCTTGGCACAGTCCGCACAGTCTAATGGGTACTCTGCTCGAGGCGCGTAGGTATAACTCGAGTTTCGTGCGTTTGTATGGAGTTACAATACTGTTAGATATTATTACCGTGACTAGGCTATCACTACTTGTACTGGTAGAATAATACTGACATAGTTACAGGTAAAATACTATATACAAAAAGTAACGAGTGTCACAGCGACCGTCACCTCGACCAATTCTTTCCAGACGTTCGTGAGCGACTGGCCGGACCTGGTTAGGGGGGGATCACTGTGTTGCTCAATTTCGTACGGGGCATGGTAATTTTTGGAGGAAGTTGCTTTGGGTTTTAATTCGTTTATTCACCATTATTCAAAATCTGACAACAAATGTGAGTAATCTGCTCATCATATTTTGTGTGTGAGTGTGGTCTTTGCCAATCTGACATTAACAATATGCCTAGTGATTTTCATAATTAATCACTTCTGGTCTAGCGTATTATGCGGCTCTTGCGGCAAGCAATCGAATATCAGTGCCTCTCTGCCAAGCATATTACTGAAAATAGGCACAGCTCGAAAATTGTCGGTAACAGAGGCATGTTAATTTCAGCACAAATGGGTTGGGTCGACCGAAGAAGTACTACCCTCTCACAGAAGATCGATGTAAAGTAACAGTATCTGTTATTTTGTGTTTTGTTCAGTGAGTGAGAACGCCTGAGGCCCAGTCACCTTTCCTCTCCCGGTCCCCATCCTGATCGCTTTCCCTTCTTCCTTCGGGTAGGCAGCAACTTGGCTGTACTTATTTGATATTGCTCCTGTAATGCTAAGTAAACACAGCTAAGTATGAGCCACGGATACCACTTACCATATCAAGTGGGCCATTGGCTCGTCTGCCAACGGTGAAAGCAATAAAAGTTTCGTAGTAACATCGCAGCGCCAATCAGCTTGTGACCATGGGACTTGTAATCGTTCCGAAACGTCAAGCCTTTCATGGTATGTAAATACGTATAAAAGATCGCGTTAATTCCCGTGTCTTGAATAATTAATCATACTTAATGCACTTTCAATGAAAATTATAAGGGCTCATTAGGCTTTACAATTAACTAGTACCTAATATTCGATTAACTTAAACTTACGCAATTAAGCGATTAAATTAATAATTGTGCTTGACTTCTTTTATCCTTAGGATACTAATACGGGACCCTACATTGTGCGTGGCTCGATATACATTTGTCCGGATTTTTTAGTAGGTACCTAATATTTTGTCACAGGTATTTTTCACACAAACATTTAAATCGCAGTCATGTAATAACTAATATATTAATTACCTATTTAGCCCATGTCTAAGCCAAAGGAAAATAAATGAAAATCGCTTTGCTCACGGAATGAACTGAAAACGGTTCTGAAAATCGGACCTGAAAAACGGGCCTGAAAACGGATGTGTGCGGCCAGGCTAATATGAGTTTTCAGTTAGATGACGTTAGCACTCACCATATTGACACTCTGTCAATTGTTCGCCAAATCCGCAACTAAATGATAACAAGGCTATAGCCGTGTGGATGATACAACCGTCTCACGGTCTGAGGGCGTGGGTTCAATTTGGCAAAAATTAAAAAATACATATATTTTGAATAAAATTTGGAAAATTCTAGTAACTTCAGGAATGAATGGCAAGGCTAAAAGGAGATAGATGGCAAAAGGAGATGTAAATAAATAAAACAACTTAGAATTTATATAGATACTTTTCATTTCTATGTTCATCATTATATAATACTAGCTTTTGCCCGCGATTTCGCGCGCGTTGAAGTCGGGTTAACATAAATTTACTTGCAGTCTCAAGTTGTGTGTGACTCCTGATTAGCCTAAAGAGTTCAGAAATTCGGTCAGTATCCATGACATTATCTACCATTATACCTATAAGTATACCGAATAGTATCCATGACATTATCTACCATTATATATACCGAATATATTGGTATCTATAAACACTTTCGCATTTATAATATTAGTAGAGAAAATCGTTTCAGCCGTTTAAGCGTAGTTTATAATTATTTGTTTATATGCGTGAATAATAATTATAATCACCGTGCACGATATGACAATATGTATAATGTGACAGTACTGACAGATATACTATATACAACATGTAACAAGTTTAATGCACATCCTGAAAGTACTTTGTTCAGAATCGGCTACTGAATCCATTTCTGACATTTTTGATATAATTTTTTTTAATCCTAAAATAATTAAAATTACGTAAATTATAGTCACTCATTGCCTTGAAAAGTCGAAATATACGAAAATAAACCTTAAGTCAACGTAGAACGGCTTCTTTTTAAATGCATTTGTTTAATGGTTCCACGTATAGGAACGCACACATTAATACAACATAACAGTCGGTACAAGACAATAACACACAATTGACCACCAAAATATCTATCATCTTTTTTTCGCTTACGTATTAACAGCGGGAAAGAGCGAGACGTAATGTGTCTCACTTGTCACCGTCGCGTCGGTCGCCAGCGCTGGTAGGTACAGCGCCGGCCGGGCGGCCATTGTTGCGCTTAGATAAATAAAATTAGTCATCTACCTGGATTCTCTGTGAGTGTAGTGAAAAAATATTTTAACAAGTTTACTTGTTTATTTACAAAATGTGTATTATCAACATGATGATGACCCCGCGCTTTTTAGTAGAACGTTCGAGATCATCGTGATGTCGAATACACGGAGCGCTGGATCGATCGCGGCGGTCCTGTCCAGTAGCCTCCTAGGTCGCCTGACTTGATGCCCCTGGACTTTTGCTTTATGGGGACATACCTATTAAACCACTAGTTGATTGTGGCGAGACAACAAGTGCCGGGGAGTTAAAATAAGATATCAGCTGCTTTTGAAACAGTTAAGAAAGTCACAATAGCCACTAACGATGTTAAAAAATAATAGACCGTATCGTATTTCGCTGTCGTTTGTTTACCACAGCAAACGTTTCGTGTGATTGTGTGCGTACTGCGTGCGCAGGTTTGTAGTGACCACGCATTTTACTTATAATCAAGTTTATACTTTAGATAAAAAAACAATGTTTAGGCTAATAAAAAAATATTTCAATGCATGCATTATGATTATAAAAAGGTTTTCTAATTGGGGTGTCTGAGGATGTGCGTTATTTCCGTTACACGTTGTATAGATAGCACATGCGCAGCACTCAACTTACAGCGCATGCGTTTTTACTTCCAAGAGGTAAATTTGTGCCGTAGGTACAAACTTCTAACCTCCCTAAAATCCCTCCTAGTTTAATTTTTGCAACTTATGGTAGCCTATGTCTGTCTCCATGGTTCAATATATCTCTACATTAAATTTTGACGAAATCGGTTTAGCCGTTTTAGCATGAAAACGGAACATACATACATACATACACACTTTCGAATTTATAATATTAAAGTAGGGATTCCTAGTTCTTAGTTCATCCAACTCGTGTGAACTCTCGGATGCGTTACACGTTCCCTATACTCTTGTCATATATCATCAACCTTTTATTCACGGGTTATTTTTCGAACTAAAAATGAAGTCATGTGCGGTCTGTAATAGTCAATTCAATGATGGAGTGCAATGTGGTATCTGCAAAAAACATCTTGATTTCGGATGCGCAGGAATTTCGGAGGGTGGTTGGAGGAAACTCGGCGTAAACAGAAGAAACCAGTGGAAATGCTCCACGTGCTCGACTCTCTCACCAGCAGTGCAAACATCTGAACCGGTGACACTCGAGACCGTCTTAAGTGAGATTCGAGACATGAAGCGGCAGTTGCTTGATCTACCTGTGCTAATGGAAGACTTACGGACAATTAAAGATGAGCTGTCTGAGGTTAAATCGGCGTGTGACTTTTCTAGCAGTAAACTGGATGAACTAGGCACTAGAGTTACTGAAGTAGAAGCCAAAGTCCTGGGACTCGAAAAACTTAAAGAACAAGTGAATTGTCTGCAAACCGATCTAGACAGGACGAAGTACGAGCTATCTACCTATGAACAACGATCTCGGCTCAATAACGTTGAGGTCAAGATCAAGGTCACTTAAGAAAGAAGAAAACCTGTTTTCCATCATTGAAGCCTTGAGTCGCAGGGTTAATTACACTTTCGCTAAGACACAAATCAACTATATATCGCGGGTGCCTATGTTCAATTCAAGAGAGAAGCTGATAATTGTAAGCTTTCTAAACCGATATGTCAAAGAACATTTCATAGCGGCGGCTCGCGCAGTAAAGGACCTCAATACCACTGACATAGGTTTCCACGAAACATCCCAAAGAGTTTATGTAAACGACCATCTAAGCGCGGAACACAAGAAGCTATTAAGTAAGGCGAAACTCATTGCTAAGGATAAAAATTACCAGTTCATATGGATAAAACACGGCAAAATTCATGTACTCAAAGATAATAACTCAAAAGTCATAATTATCAGAAAAGAACTAGATTTAAACATGATAAATTAATCTATTATTTATTTACTCTTGTTGTACTATTGCTTTGTAATGACTTTTTTGCACGTAGTATCATGTATAAAATAATTACTTACAGCTTACTCATAAGGTTGAGCTTCCCTGCCGGTGACATATGCGCAATATGTCCCGCTCGCTCATACAATTGTACTCATTATCGCGCTGTTTGCCTAGAGCGTGTAACTGACGCTTCTATTTGCTTCTCGCTTGCACTCGCATGTACTGCATTTCTATGTTTCTCGCTTCACTACAAACTTGTTTCCACTTATTCATTGTTGCTTTGCTCGACGAAATTATTAAAGCTTTACCCGCATTTATTAAATACTATACGTAGCTTAGCAAAGTTTATTCGGCCTTGTGTTTTGCATTATCGTATAAATATTCCTACATTACCGCGTTCATTATTGTTCGTCTGTTTATGTTTACCTATTTTTAAACACTATTATGAGCCTATCTATTGGCAATTCTATGACTATTATA
Source organism: Euclidia mi (assembly GCA_944739405.2). Classification (NCBI taxonomy): domain Eukaryota; kingdom Metazoa; phylum Arthropoda; class Insecta; order Lepidoptera; family Erebidae; genus Euclidia; species Euclidia mi. The sequence continues at coordinate 61,909,886 of OX123185.2, forward strand.
CAAGTTTTGAATATAATATAAAATGATTGTTAAAAATAAACACAACCTATGTGTTTTTTATCAAAATGTTCGCGGACTACGTACAAAAACACATACTTTTTATCGCCAAATGCTAATAAATTGTTACGATATAATTGTCTTAACAGAGACGTGGCTAACCGATAGCGTATACAACTCAGAGTTATTTGACAGCCGGTACGTCGTCTGGCGGCGGGATCGCGATTATCTATCGACTGGTCAATCAAGGGGTGGAGGCGTATTACTAGCAACGCGAAAGGAATTGTCAGTAACCTCTCAACCATTGTTTCATTCCACTGCCGAAGACCTTTGGGTGAACATACGACTAAAAAAACCAAACTCTCGCGAATGGACTAATCTATATTTATGTGTTATTTACTTATGTAAGCAAAACCAAGGTCTATCTTTTTCGTCCCAACTAAACAATTTCCTTACTAGGCTGAATCAAACTGTAATCAAACACTCGTCTAGCACTTTTTTGATCGTCGGAGACCTTAATATGAGTGGAACCGAATGGTTACCCTCTGAATCATCTCATACCATGTCACTTGTTCCGAGCAACTTCTCCTCAAGTGATGAATACTCCTTTGTTGATGAGCTGTGCACATTAGAATTCTTTCTTTCTCTTAGCGTTATCCCAGTATCGATCTGGGGTCCGCTTTCTAGTCTAACCGGATTTGGCTGAATATTAGCTTTTCCACGGAGCGACTGCCTGTCTGACCTCCGCAACCCGAAGGGATAGCGATATTCCGTGGTTTAGACTAGTGTCAGTTTATTTAGAAGGTACTGACGCCCTGTAACGACTGTCAAAGATCTTCATGACAACCGGGACCGATGGTTTAACGTGCTCTCCGAGGCACGGGACAAGCGATAATTAACAATTCAATACGCACATAACTCCGAAAAGTCATTGGTGCGCGCCGTGGATTCGAACCCGATACCCTCTGCATGGCAGTCGGTTGGTATATCCACTCGGCTATCGCTGCCTCGCTGTGCACATTAGAATTAAAACAGTATAATAGAGTAACTAATCAATATGGTAAGATGCTGATTAATATAGATTTTGTTGCAACACCCATGCTGCGCCAGGCACCCCGAACCTCCGTTATTTGTATGATAAGGGCGACTTTGAGTCCATAAACAATGAACTCAAGAAACTTGAGTGGGAACGTGAATTCACAAGCCTCGGTATGGACGATTCAGTAAAGTTCTTTAATGAAACAGTTTCGAACTTACAAAAATGTCATATACCACAAAAAAATTGGTTGCCTGTAAAGTCGGTATACGGGCGAAAGTTTTACGTGACAACGACTTTGAGTGGTAAAATAATTTTAATGTGAATATTCATTCGTATAGTAGGAAGAAGGATGAAAGACGCGTGCCTTTCACTTTTTATGTCTGTCTCTCTCGCTCTTAGGCGGGACGCGTGCCTCTCACTCGCTCTCATTGTGAGCGCATAACGTGAGCGGAGCGTAACGCAGTTTCTTGAAGTGTCACCCGGCAAACCAATTTATAAGACGTTGTCACGTCAAAATTTCACGCAATAAGTCCTACCCGTCTTGGTATAGTTCCTCCCATATAAAATTAATTAAAGAAAAATATAGATATTTTAGAAAAATTAAAACATACAACAACTTAGCCGATAAATTAACATATAAGTTACTTCGCGAAAAAGTTAAAACGATGGAAACTGATTGTTACCAAAACTATTTAAATTTAACTGAACAATCAATAAAAAATAACCCAAAACATTTTTGGACTTTTGTAAAAACTCGTTATAATACAAATGCAGTTCCCAGCTCGCTGACACATAATGATGAGATATTAACAACCGGGGAGAGCATCTGCGAAGCTTTTTCTTCATATTTTCGATCTACTTTTATTAACTCGGCGCAAACTTCCTCTGCCTCCAGCCCCTGTACCAGTTCTGATTCTGTTTCTGATATTTCTCATGTTGTGGTCAGAGTTGATGAAATCACTAATCTGCTTCGCAAATTGGACACAACTAAAGCTGCAGGTCCGGATCATATATCGGCCAATCGTTGTGCCTCTTCCATCTCTCGGCCAATTTCAAAATTGAAAATATGGAAACAAGCTTTTATCACTCCTATCCACAAAAAGGGGCCTAAAACAGAAGTCACTAACTATCGACCGATATCGAAGCTATGCATAATAGCGAAAGTGTTCCAAAGGATAGGTCACAATCAAGTTTATGCTGCTCTTAAAAATTCGTTCAGTCCTTCTCAACACGGCTTTTTGAAAGGTCGGTCAACTGTTACAAATCTGGTACTTTTTAATGACTTTATAACAGACGCGATGGACAAGGGTAAACAAGTTGATAGTGTGTACACTAACTACAGTAAAGCATTCAACCGCATTGACCATAACCTACTAATTATGATGAAGCTTAGCAACATGGGAGTGCGCGGGGACTTACTCAGGTGGTTCTCCTCCTACATTGAGAACCAATCACAGGCAACAGTGCTGAGCAACTACATCTCGAGCTGGGTTACTGTCCCCAGCGGTGTTCTACAAGGCTCTTTGCTCGGTCCGTTACTCTTCGTAGTGTATGTTAATGACATATATTCTTGCCTTGAATCATCGAAATTATTATGCTTTCACAGATGATATGAAAATCTACACCACTATATCATCACATGCAGATGTACTAGCTTTTCAATCAGACCTATACCAACTAGAATATTATTGTAAAGACAATAAACTCGATCTTAATCCTAGTAAATGCTCAATAATAACGTACACCAGAAAGTGCTCAACAAATGCAGCAAATTACACATTGGGAGGCCAAACATTATCTAGATCATACTCTGTCCGAGATATTGGCGTGCTTCACGATTCTAAATTATTGTTTGATGCACAGATTGAAGCACTAGTCAAAAAAGCTTCCAAAGCCCTGGGGTTTGTGATGAGAATGTCTAAATGTTTTACTGAAGCGAAGACACTCAAAATTTTGTACTGTACCTATGTCCGCAGCCATCTTGAGTATGTGTCGCAGGTCTGGAGCCCTTGCTATTTTAAATACGTAGACCGTATTGAGATGATCCAGAGGCGCTTTATAAAATATCTATGCTACCATCAAAAAATACCATATGATTCCAGCAACTATCTTTACCTTTGTAAAAAATTCCACATATTGCCTTTAAAAAACCGTCGCGAGATCGCTGACTGTGTTCTGTTAATGAAGATAATGACCAATAAAATTGATTGTTCACATTTACTATCAAAATTTTCATTAAATGTCCCACCAAAATTCACGAGGTTTAATTCACCAATAAATGTACCATTCGCATCTATTAACTACAGACAAAAATCGTATGTCGTGAGAGTGAGCCGCAATTTTAATAAATTATGCAAGGAGCACGATTTTGATGTTTTTACCACCAAAGTATCGTTAGCAAGGGGAAACTTAAGCCTTAAACTCTTTAATCCAAAGATTGATTAAATGTTTCAGTAATACGCTTAATAGAATAGACCGTATTATAGTGCTATTTTTTTCGGCCTTTGTGTACAAACCATTGACATATTACATATATATCGATGGTACAAACCAATTATCTATAATATATTATAACTATAGTTCTTTCTTTCTTCCGAGACTGTCCACACACTTTTATTTTTTATATTGTCTTCTAGAAGTGAAAACATGTAATTGGCTGTCTAGTTACTAGAATGATCACTGTTATGTTATCTTAGCTGTAAGTTTTCCATGAATATAAATAAATAAATAAATAAATAAACTTTCTACATTTACATTGTTGTTCCATTAATTATATTAAAATTTTACTGTATTGTAAAATGAAGATAGCTCGTGATCATGGGCTGTAAACTAACGATTTGGAATTTTGTGTATACATATACCGTCACTTCTGTAACATACATTTGCTACTCGGGTTTCCTTGCAATCCTTTCACCCCGTCTGTAACAGTATGAATGAAACACGGACACTTGTATGAAAGTCCTATGGTTTGAGTTGCAGCGCGGGGAGCACGCGGGCAACTCAAACCATAGGACTTTCATACAAGTGTCCGTAGTGAATGTGCGGGCGGCAAGCAGGAAACAATGCGGAGCGTGCGGATCTCAAACTTTTATGAGCAATAATATTATGAGTAATTATGAAATTAAGTGCTAGTCGAACTCGCTCATCAAGGTTAACGTAGTAGAGAGATTCACTTAACATAAGCATAACGTAGCCCCCAGCCAAATATCACTATCAATTTTTGGCCAGTAAAAATAACTTTGGTTTCTGTAGTGTTTGTGTATCGATATTGTTTATTGATATTGAGCACCAATAGAATAGAATAATTATTTATTTGCTAGAAACATGGTAGATACAGATGGTACAGTTATAGTTCAGTCATTTAGTACAGCATGTTTCACCTCTCAATAGGCATGCAAAAATTACACTTAAAATTACATAATGCGAGCAGGCAAACTATTTCTGTTAAAATACACTTGTTAAAGATACCAATTGAAATGTAAATTGCTTCGAATTAAACTTTATAATGTTAATCAATTACATAATACATTAGAGGGTTTTGAGAAGCAAAATTTAAATTTAAAAATCTCCATAGGCACCCCGATAGTATAGGACAGATATTTTTTTTTATATATAAATCATAAAGCGGTTCACAGAATACATCTACTTACCAATTTTGAAATTTGTAGTCTTAATAGTTTCGGCATAAGTTGGCTGTGACATAGAAACGGATACATAGACAGACATGGCGCATCTATCAGGGGTTCAGTTTTAAGCCTCCTAGCCTTTGGCTAGGGAATCCTACAGATAGGTTACTTACATATCAGTCAATCTTCAGAAATACTCTACTAATATTGTAAATGCGAAAGTGTTTATAGATATATATTCGGTATATATAATGGTAGATAATGTCAGGGATACTGACCGAATTACTTTGTACTCTATAGAGTTTCTGAACTCTTTAGGCTAATCAGGAGTCTCACACAACTTGAGACTGCAAGTAAATTAATGTTACCCCGACTTCAACGCGCGCGAAGCTGCGGGCAAAAGCTAGTATTATATAACGTTGAACTTAAAAATGCAAAGTATCTATATAAATTCTAATTTGTTTTCTTTATTTACATTACCACATATCTCTTTTTAACCCTTCCAGTCGTTCCTGAAGTTATTAGAATTTTCCAATTTTTATTCAAAATATTATTTTTATTTTTAATAATTGCCAAATATTTATAAATATTTTTTAAATATCATAAAAACCAAAATTATTATAACAGTTAAGAATGTGATTTGAACCCACGTCCTCAGACCGTGAGGCAGTTGTATTATCCGCACGGCTACAGCCATGTTTTCAGTTAGTTGCGAATTTGGTGAATAATTGACATAGTGTTGCTATGGTGAGTGCTAACGTCATCTAACTGAAAATTCAAATTAATCTAGCCGCGATCCTAAATTTGACAAACACTGTACACCGCACCCGCAAACGCGCCACTACGGACACATGAAGACGCGCGCGGCGACGGGCGCGGCCCGCGCGCTGGCTGCCCGCGCTACTATGGCCAAGCACTCAGAAAGAAGCCATAAAAGTATTCTAATGATATTGCTCTAGAGGGCGCTGAGTAACCATTCTATGAACGCCTTAATTATTATTGTAAACAAAAGGGAAGTTTTAAAAGGCAACTAATTTGTAAGGTATCTTTGTATTAAATACTCCTTTAGAAACTTTGCTTTAAAGAGTAATTTAAATAGAACAAAGTGAGCATTAATAAACAATCCACGAATCGATATTTACGTTGAAACACCCTCTGTAGTTATTAATAATTCGAGTTACGGAAGTCACGACTTCCTCAAAGTCACGGGATTAGAGAGAACTCTAGGACCATGTCCCGGGACTTCAGATAATAAAATCTGAACTTTAATTAATAATTAGTTTGTTTAAAATCTGAATCTGTTTTTTGATAAGCCGACTCGGAAAATCTTCATTTGAGTAACTATAAAATGCAATTGCATTTTTGCAATTGCCTTTCACTACCAACATGAACTCACCTCCAGCGTTTATTTCAATTGGAACGGTATACAAGAATATACTGGTAATCTCTTGCCCTAATTAAAGGTAATCTAAAGTGAAATAATAATAACCCAGATCACGTGTTTATTTAACTGAATAATTAATCATTTCCCTTTCATTCCCATAAACTGTCAAAATCATTTTTTCACTTTGACCTCACTGTGACGCTTATGAAGGGTGAAGTAGAAAAGAAAATCTTTCCATTATGACTTTTAAAAATAATATTAATAGGCCGCGAGTATTTGAAGTTTCAATACTCGAACCGAAAGTCCCGGGACTTCAGGACACATTATGTCCCGGGACCCAGAGCGTATTGCTTGTATAAATATGATTTATCACTAGTATGACAAAATCAAAACAAAATATCATTACAACGCTGGATATTGAACCTTCCGTAAATTGGTTCACTTAGTAATATTATTTATTTACCAAATGAACATAATTTATTGCTTGAGTATGATATCAATTGCTATTAAATTTTGCATTAGTAGATAACTCACAATGTGAAACAATTGCAGCTCCTTACAAAGGTAACATGTAAAACCATTATAATGGCAGTTAAAAAGAGTGGCCACGAGTTTGATTGCCCGTTCTTTCTCGTGGTTCTACCTATTGCTTTGCGAATGTGGCAGTAAATGTAAATGTAGAATCATCTAGTAATTAACTTAAAGTTTTGACGTACATAAGCGTCACTTTGTGGGCTAAATGAATAAATGATTTTGACTTTGACTTTATGATGACGTAATCGGTTTATTATATTATCTTTATTCGTTATATGACGCAAGAATTAGCGCTGGCAGTAGCCACTAAAGTATGGGTATGGGAATCGATTGTCTTTATTGCCTTAAGCAGCTTGTGTCAGCTTAATCAACATAATAAAAAAAAAAAAACAATTTTTCGTTTGTCCGGTGACTATTGACGATAAAGTGTGCCATGCTGCAATACTGGCTGAGACCGCTTTTAACTCGGTTGGATTCTAAGTACTTAGTCCTCTCTGGATTTAATATTATACCATTGGTTCATTGAATTAGCTACGGAAATATAACAATTAGATAAATACATAGCCTGCCTAATATCACTTAGGTACCTACATACTAATCTGCAAAATGAGTAGGAAAATATTTACCTAACAGTTTAGATACATATCGTAATGGTATAGTCGTGAAGATACAAAATAAGTCGTTCTAACTGTGTGATTGATTCAGTCATCACGCGTCGAAACAGCTGAAGCTATAAATAAGAGCACACACAATGAAATTTTATTACATTGAGCTCAGTCGCCGTAAATAGAAACGCCAATATTGAAACGATGTCGGATAATTTGTAGTACCCCGCACGTCAAGACAGAGACAGTTGACGTATCAGTCTTATATATATGTAACTTCTTGGTACATAGTTGTAGGCAATAAGAAAACTAATACCCATAACAAAGTCAAAGTCAAAGTAAAAAAACATTTATTCATCTGGGTCACAAAGTGACGCTTATGAACGTCAAATTTTTATGTACATTACTTAATGCTTCTACATTTACATTTACTGCCCATTTGCAAAGGCGATTCAAATTTCAAAAAATTCGTGGCCACTCTTTTTAATCGCCAGTGTTATGTTACATATTTTGTTTTTGTAAGGAGCTGCAACTGTTTCACATTGTAATTAATTACTTGTAAATAGTAATTAGGAACATACATAATACTTAAATAATTAATGCAGTTACCAATTTAACTGCTGTAGTAGCCTTCCAGTGTGAATATTGTGTAACAGGAGCATCCACTTACGTCTTATAATGTAGGCAACTCGCGACCATGTTCATAACTATATGGTGGAAATATATGTTACAGAAGTGACTGTATATGAATACACAAAATTACTAAACATTAGTTTACAGCCCATAATCACGAGTTATCTTCATCTTACAGTGCAGTAAAACTTTAATAAAATTAGTGGAACAACAATGCAAATGTAAATGTAGTACCTAAGTTGAATGACCTAATAATACATGAACAGTAATTTAAAAGAACTAGAAATATTATATAATGATTAACTGAAAAATGCAAAGTATCTATATAATTCTAATTAGGTATAAAGATTATGAGTTGTCTAGCGTAAGTGACCAGCTATCCTTATCACTGAAATAATCATTATTGGTATAGTAACCTTTCCTAATAAGGCAGTCTTTTATTTTACTTTTAAACGTACAAAATGGTAATTCTAAAAGACTAATTGGTATTTTATTGTATATACGAATACCTAGCCCTACAAAAGAATTATTAACTTTATGTAAACGATGATAAGGGGCATATAACCTATGCCTGTTTCGAGTATTTATGTTATGTATATCGCTTTTTGTGGTAAATAAACCTATATTTTGCCTAATGTACAAAATATTAGCAAATAAAAATTGCGAGGCTACTGTAAGAATTCCTATAGACTTAAAGCGTTCTCTAAGAGTATCTTTTGCACCTAACATGTATATTGCTCTTACCGCTCGTTTTTGTAGAACGAAGATATTCTGAATATCCGCAGCTTTGCCCCATAACAAAATGCCGTAGGACATAACACTGTGAAAATAGCTAAAATAAACTAAACGAGCCGTGTCGATGTCAGTAAGTTGCCTAACTTTTCTGACGGCATACGCAGCAGAGCTTAGCTTTCCTGCAAGACATGCTATATGTGCACCCCATTGTAACTTATTATCTAGTGTAATACCTAGGAACACTGTAGAGTCTACTGTGTCAAGTTCCTCCCTATCTAGCATAATATTAGGTCCCAGTTGTCTTACATTAGGTAAAGCAAATTTAACGCATTTAGTTTTCCTAGAATTAAGTACTAGGTTATTTGCTGTAAACCATTGTGTAACTTGTAATAGTGCATTATTTACATCATCAAATTGATTTCTATTCCTATCTACTTTAAAAATAAGTGACGTATCATCTGCAAAAAGTACAACATCACAGATGTTTTTTAAATAAAAAGGTAAGTCATTAATATATACAAGAAATAGAAAAGGACCTAAAATTGAGCCTTGTGGAACGCCTAGCTGTATAGGTAATTTAGAGGATGTAGTCCCATTTACATCGACACACTGAAATCTCTGCCGCAGGTACGAATCGACAACACTAAGTGCGGTTTTCTCTACGCCATAGTGGCGGAGCTTACGCAGTAGCGTGTCGTGCTGAACGCAGTCAAATGCTTTAGATAGGTCACAGAACACTCCCAAGCACTATAAACGTGTTTTATGAGAGCAACACCCGCATCAGTAGTGGATCTACCTTTAGTAAATCCGTATTGATCCTTGTGAAGCAGACTATTTAAATTAAAGTGGTTTAGTAGCTGCTTTAAAAGAATCTTTTCAAATATTTTACTAAATGCTGGCAAGATAGATATGGGCCTTAAAATATTAATTTCATTTTTACTGCCAAATTTGAATAAGGGTATAATTTTACTTAATTTCATCAAATCCGGAAATACGCCTAGGTCAAAGCTTTGATTAAAAATTATAGATAGGTAAGGCGCAACAGTCTCAACTATAGTACCTAAAATTTTAATTGAAATGCCCCAAAAGTCACCGGTATTTTAAATATTAATTGAATTATATGCGATCAATATATCTCGCGGGGTAACGTGCTCGAATCTAAACACGCTCTTGCATTCAGGTACACTGCTAAGCAAACAATTTCCAGCGTCTAAAGATGATGATTGTAAACAGCTAGTAGTTGTTAAAGGTATGCTCGCAAAGAAACTATTGAACATATGTGCTACTTGAGTTTTATTGGTGACAAATAAATTGTTTTCTTTAAGTTCAAATTGGTTTTCCCGTGGTCGTGCTCTTCCTGTTTCATTATTTATAATTTTCCAAGTTGCTTTAATTATATTTGTTGAATGCTTAATTTTACTACTAATAAATTTAGATTTTGCCATAATACAAACTTGTTTAAAAATTTTTGAGTACTTTTTTACATAATCTCGAAAAGGTGTGTCAAATCTATGTTGTTTCATACCATATAATTCAAACAACTTGGCTCTACTTTTGTATATACCTATAGTGGCCCACTGGTTAAAAGATCCCATAGTACCCTTTAGTGTGACTGTTTTACTCTTGAAGGTATTTTGAAACTCATTATTTACTAGTCCAAAAAGTGAGTTATAAATTGTATTTGGATTTTGTGAGTTCAATATTGAGGTATTGAGTTTAGCAATAATATTGGTTTTGAAACGTATTAGACGATTGGTAGTCTAAGGCCTACATTCTACTGTACGTGATTTATCATATGTTGAACAGGGAAAACTAGCTATCTGTCCACGGTGATCAGAAGGGAGAGAACTAATTACTACTGGGTTTGTGGCAGCACAAGAACTAAATATGTTATCTAAACAAGTAGAAGATGTTGCAGATACTCTAGTAGGTTCACAGAATAGGTTACTTAAATTAAATGACTTGAAAAGATTCAGAAATCTAATACACTGTGAAGAGTTCTCTAAAATATTAATATTAAAATCGCCACATACTATAATATTCTTATTACTACATTTAATTTTATTTATAGCATCTTCCATAACAGTCTCAAATAGATTATAGTCACCAGAAGGAGGTTGATATACACAAATTACTATATATAGGTCTAATTCCACACAGGACAACTCAATAGTGCGCTCAATAGATAAATTAACAATATCTTTACGTTCCTTACATTTTAATAAATTTGAAGTTATTATGAGAGAACCGCCTCTAATAGCCTGCATTCTTATATACGAACTCTGCACTGTATAATATTGATTTATAACAATAAGCTCATGGTTCTTTAACCAATGTTCAGTTAAGCACAAAACCTTAACATCATATTTTTCTAGAAATAAACTTAACTCTAATTCTTTGCCAGATAGGCCCAGCATGTTTTGGTGTACTATATTCAAATACTGCAGCCTAACTGTTGTCCTATCTTAGAGTTTAAATCACAAGACGTGTCAATAAAAACGTTGTTAGTACAAGTACTAACCCTATCAAATAAATTGTCAACACAAGGCTCTCTGCCTTGTTGTAAATTGTATGCTAATAGCTTAGCAATCTGTCGCTTAATATAAAATGGCAGATACATTGTATCTCTGGTTAAAGTAAATTTACTAATAAATTTATTAGCGTCAAAAAACAATATTGCGTCACTATGACGACAAGTTATATTATATAATAACATATTTAATGTGTGTATGTGCATGTTTTGTGTATGTGTTAAGTCATTTGAGTAAGGCAAAGCACATAAAATAAATTTACAACTAAACTTGGAATTAAGGTCTAATAACATTTCAACACATTCTATGATATGCTGTCTTTTTACCGTTAAACTGTTACCAAACAACAATATGGCCGTACTACTCTCATCTAAGGGGTGCAACTTAATCTGATTAACTAAACTACTGTAACTATCCCCTGGCCTACAGTAATTTATAACACTCTGGTTTGTATTCTCACTGAGAAGACTACCAAAATTATGACCTAGCCTATCAGAAAAAATGTAGGTTTTATTAGTTGATGTTGAAAACCTAGATTTAATCCTATTTGATTGTGAAGAGGATTGGTTTTGTGAATTATGAGAAAAGTTCTCAGGTAGTATGGTACTCAATGGCTCTGCTGGGGTTGGAGTGTGAATGTGAGCACACGGACATGAGAGCTTATTGGTAAGAGACTCATACATTTCTGCATTACATCTCACCAAGTCTACTAGCTCACCTGCCTCTACTATACGCTTGCTCAGCTCTTGTTGAGAAACTTGATATTTGTTAAATATTTCATTTAAGGTGCTCTCCCTAAGTACTAGCTCTTCCCTCAAGCGATGAGTGTCAGTATCATACACTACCCTACTATGTTCTAAACTTCTAGAGTACTTAGACAGTTGATCAAGTAAATAAATGCGCTCCTTTCTGAGATTTAAATTAACTCTATGCACTTTATATTTCTTCATAGATTTATGACATTTTTTAATTAGTTTATTAACTTTAATATAGCGTTTAAGTTTTTTGTGACTTGAAAAGTCACAAAAAACTGGTGGTATCGTCCCTGGTCAGGTCTATTGTCACAACAGGCTCCCTAATACACACATGATCAGGCTCACTACTAACCAACTCATGATATAGACTGCAGGTATTCGCTATCTGTTCACTGCGTTTAAGAGTTTCTAAGTTAGAGATGGTGTTATGAGCTTCACTCAATTCTCGTTCTAGTTCAGCAACACGCCTCAGAGCTTCTTCATGGGTGTTCATACACTGTTGAAAGTTGGACACTGTCAATCGAAGTTGTTCATGTTGCTCAAGTATTTCGAGATGGTGTGTGTGCATTTCAGCCAACTGTGCCTTGAGTTCAGTATTTTTGTTTACTATTTTCTGTACTTCTTCTTCGCTGTCCTCCCTTTCCTGTAGCAGCTGGTTACACAGGATTTTAGAGCATTCCAATTCCTTAAGCGTGGTCTGTAGTTTGTCCTCCAGAACTGCCATCCTGCGGGTCATCATTCCACAGACCTACCCCGTAGGCACCTGAAATATAAGGAAGAGTGAGTGAAGTGAGCTGAGGACAACTATGAAATAGGTGGATAGAAGGTTGAGAAGGAAATATTGAAGGTAGATCATAAAAAAGAAAAGAGACTAAAATTGAATAAATTTAGGAACAGCTTATTTTAAATAGGTACTAAGTATTGGGGTATTTGATATTCTATTCATAGAAAAGTAATGAACATAATAAGTTTGATATATTTATAAAACAATGATATGCAATTAAGAAGATGAGTATCACTTATTGGTAATTTATTGTAATTCACTATAAAAATACAATGAATCTATGAAATATCAATAAAATTGGAATGTAGGTACTTATATAAATGGGTCTGTGTAACACTACTGTACTATTAATATATTTTATAATAAATAATTATGTATTGTGTATAGTGTGTCATGTAGTATATGGTGTCTGAGGCAAATGTTTTTCGTCATCGATTTTGCTTCCACAATTTGTCAAGCAAAAGGAGACAAACGGTGCCGCTGTGTATTGTAATTGACGTCGCTCACATATAATGAGCAGTGTTTATGTGATGTATAGTGTATTTTCGTAGTAGTTTAAACAATAAAACAGTACAGGATTATGTAAAGAATAATGAAAACAATACTCCCCGGGTTTCCAGATGATTTTAAATCTCGTCTCCGTTATCCGTTACTTTGACAGATAGTCCGCCACAAATTTTCTAGCGAGATTTTGTCAGTAGTCCTTTTATTTATAGATACACCAACAATTATTGGTCAGGTTTATGGGTATATACTTCACTTTCCACATGGAATTTTTACTTAAAATAACATTAAAGTATTTTTATCACTTAAAATTATATACACGTATTGAAATGACAACTACTCGCTAGTGCTGCCAGCGAAGCGTATATCTTACGTTTATATCTTACATAACGTCATGTTCAATTCCTTTGTGGAACTGAAATATTATCGCAGACCCACACTAGGCCTTGTAGGGGTTGCTGGAGTGATAGTTGTATGATTATACGTTAATTAGTCGTATGTGAAAGTACTAGTGCCAGGCAACGTTATCAGACTAAATTCTGTCACTGGGAATGATTTAATAGAAATTTCAAATATCTCACTTTGAATTACCTAATTTTGTATTAATTAATTATTTTCTACCTGTTTAAAATCTTTAGGTTGCTAGTTATAGGTATTTTAATGAATTAGTAGTATTTAACTTCTGGGCACTCGTATCGTAGGTATTACTACTATATTATTCTTTTACAGGTCATTTTAATCCAAAAAATATTACATACTCCCTTGAGTAAAAAATTTCGGCAGAGGTATAAACAATGTAAAACCAGGTCTATTAGGAATATAATTGCAACTATAGTTGCTTAGAAACTAAGGGTACTTTATATCTATATGTTGAATAACGTCAAGTAGTGGACGGGAAACGCGAGCGCGGGTGACATATCGTGTAAAATTCATTGAAGTAAAAGTATCTAGTCTGTACTGCGTTCCACATTAGAAGTTAAAATATACCTTCTTTAGTTCTAAACTTTCATTCCTTATTCAACTTCCTTAAGGACGAAATATATCCTTCCTTATGGGATGGCTACGTCATAAGAAGAACTCACTGTCCATAGTCCGTGTTTCTAACTGCAGGTAGCTTAAGGCTGCGATAATTCAGTCAAGACAAGTTATTTTATACATAACATCATGTATAAAACATTATGTATAAAAAAAAATAACCATTTCCATCCATCTATAGATAGATGGATGGAAATGGTTAATTTTTAGTCCTTTCAAAAGTCAAAATCATTTATTCATCTAGGTCACAAGGTGACGCTTATGAACGTCAAATTTTAATGTACATTACTTAATGCTTCTACATATACATTTACTGCCCATTCGCAAAGCAATAGGTAGAACCACGAAAAAGAACGGGCAATAAAACTCGTGGCCACTCTTTTTAATCGCCAGTGCTATGTTACATATTTTGTTTTTGTAAGGAGCTGCAACTGTTTCACATTGTTATTAATTACTTGTAAATAGTAATTAGGAACATACATAATACTTAAATAATTAATGCAGTTACCAATTTAAGTGCTGTAGTAGCCTTCCAGTGTGAATATTGTGTAACAGGAGCATCCACTTACGTCTTATAATGTAGGCAACTCGCGACCATGTTCATAACTATGGTGGAAATATATGTTACAGAAGTGACTGTATATGAATACACAAAATTACTAAACATTAGTTTACAGCCCATAATCACGAGTTATCTTCATCTTACAGTGCAGTAAAACTTTAATAAAATTAGTGGAACAACAATGCAAATGTAAATGTAGTACCTAAGTTGAATGACCTAATAATACATGAACAGTAATTTAAAAGAACTAGAAATATTATATAAAGATTAACTGAAAAATGCAAAGTATCTATATAATTCTAATTAGGTATAAAGATTATGAGTTGTCTAGCGTAAGTGACCAGCTATCCTTATCACTGAAATAATCATTAATGGTATAGTAACCTTTCCTAATAAGGCAGTCTTTTATTTTACTTTTAAACGTACCAAATGGTAATTCTAAAAGACTAATTGGTATTTTATTGTATATACGAATACCTAGCCCTACAAAAGAATTATTAACTTTATGTAAACGATGATAAGGGGCATATGTGCACCCCATTGTAACTTATTATCTAATGTAATACCTAGGAACACTGTAGAGTCTACTGTGTCAAGTTCCTCCCTATCTAGCATAATATTAGGTCCTAGTTGTCTTATATTAGGTAAAGCAAATTTAATGCATTTAGTTTTCCTAGAATTAAGTACTAGGTTATTTGCTGTAAACCATTGTGTAACTTGTAATAGTGCATTATTTACATCATCAAATTGATTTCTATTCCTATCTACTTTAAAAATAAGTGGCGTATCATCTGCAAAAAGTACAACATCACAGATGTTTTTTAAATAAAAAGGTTAGTCATTAATATATACAAGAAATAGAAAAGGACCTAAAATTGAGCCTTGTGGAACGCCTAGCTGTATAGGTAATTTAGAGGACGTAGTCCCATTTACATCGACACACTGAAATCTCTACCGCAGGTACGAATCGACAACACTAAGTGTGGTTTTCTCTACGCCATAGTGGCGGAACTTACGCAGTAGCGTGTCGTGCTGAACGCAGTCAAATGCTTTAGATAGGTCACAGAACACTCCAATAGCATTCTTTGATGACTCCCAAGCACTATAAACGTGTTTTATGAGAGCAACACCCGCATCAGTAGTGGATCTACCTTTAGTAAATCCGTTTGGTCTTTGTGAAGCAGACTATTTAAATAAAAGTGGTTTAGTAGCTGCTTTAAAAGAATCTTTTCAAATATTTTACTAAATGCCGGCAAGATAGATATGGGCCTAAAATTATTAATTTCATTTTTACTGCCAGATTTGAATAAGGGTATAATTTTACTTAATTTCATCAAATCCGGAAATACGCCTAGGTCAAAGCATTGATTAAAAATTATAGATAGGTAAGGCGCAACAGTCTCAACTATAGTACCTAAAATTTTAATTGAAATGCCCCAAAAGTCGCCGGTATTTTTAATATTAATTGAATTATATGCGATCAATATATCTCGTGGGGTAACGTGCTCGAATCTAAACACGCTCTTGCATTCAGGTACACTGCTAAGCAAAAAATTTCCAGCGTCTAAAGATGATGATTGTAAACAGCTAGTAGTTGTTAAAGGTATGCTCGCAAAGAAACTATTGAACATAATTATGCACTACTTGAGTTTTATTGGTGACTAATAAATTGTTTTCTTTAAGTTCAAATTGGTTTTCCCGTGGTCGTGCTCTTCCTGTTTCATTATTTATAATTTTCCAAGTTTCTTTAATTATATTTGTGGAATGCTTATATTCTTTTTTTTTTTTTTTTTTAGCCTATACTGTTTCACTGCAGGGCAAAGGCCTCCCCTAAGTCTTTCCACATTTTGTGGTCATGCGCAACCTCTAGCCAGCTCTCGTGGTAGGCATCCAGCTCGTCTCGCCACCTTTTTCTGGGCCGGCCTCTGCGGCGTTGTCCATCCGTCGGCACCCATAGTGTAGTAACTTTTACCCAGTGGTCTTTCTGACGTGTCCCGCCCAATTCCATTTAAGTCTGGCAACCTTTTGACCCACGTCTTTTAGCCCTGTTTTAGAGCGCAGTATACTGTTCCGTATCTTATCTTATAGTGTGACACCCAGGATGCTGCGCTCCATCGCTCTTTGGCAGACTCCAAGGCGAGTCCTTTGCGAGTCGGTAAGTGACCAGGTCTGAGCACCGTAGGTGAGAATGGGCAGGATACACATATCGATGAGTTTTCGCTTCAGGGCGATTGGCAGATCTCCCTTCATTAGCGTCTTCATGGACCAGTAGCTTTTCCAGGCGTTTTCGATACGACGATCGATTTCCTTTTCCTGCCTGTTTTCGAAAGAAACTAACTGGTCCAAATAGATGTACTCATCGACGTATTGTATTGCCTGCCCATCCACCTCGACTCTGTAAACGATTAATTTTACTACTAATAAATTTAGATTTAGCCATAATACAAACTTGTTTAAAAATTTTTGAGTACTTTTTTACATAATCTCGAAAAGGTGTGTCAAATCTATGTTGTTTCATACCATATAATTCAAACAACTTGGCTCTACTTTTGTATATACCTATAGTGGCCCACTGGTTAAAAGATCCCATAGTACCCTTTAGTGTGACTGTTTTACTCTTGAAGGTATTTTGAAACTCATTATTTACTAGTCCAAAAAGTGAGTTATAAATTGTATTTGGATTTTGTGAGTTCAATATTGAGGTATTGAGTTTAGCAATAATATTGGTTTTGAAACGTATTAGACGATTGGTAGTCTAAGGCCTACATTCTACTGTACGTGATTTATCATATGTTGAACAGGGAAAACTAGCTATCTGTTCACGGTGGTCAGAAGGGAGAGAACTAATTACTACTGGGTTTGTGGCAGCACAAGAACTAAATGCGTTATCTAAACAAGTAGAAGATGTTGCAGATACTCTAGTAGGTTCACAGAATAGGTTACTTAAATTAAATGACTTGAAAAGATTCAGAAATCTAATACACTGTGAAGAGTTCTCTAAAATATTAATATTAAAATCGCCACATACTATAATATTCTTATTACCTACTACATTTAATTTTATTTATAGCATCTTCCATAACAGTCTCAAATAGATTATAGTCACCAGAAGGAGGTCGACATTTACTATATATAGGTCTAATTCCACACAGGACAACTCGATAGTGCGCTCAATAGATAAATTAACAATATCTTTACGTTCCTTACATTTTAATAAATTTGAAGTTATTATTAGAGAACCACCTCTAATAGCCTGCATTCTTATAAACGAACTCTGCACTATATAATATTGATTTATAACAATAAGCTCAAGGTTCTTTAACCAATGTTCAGTTAAGCACAAAACCTTAACATCATATTTTTCTAGAAATAAACTTAACTCTACTCTACTCTCTCGTTTTTTCCGCTAGAGGGCGTTGTTCAGTAAATACACATTCGTATGTGCTCATTCTTCAATAAATTTAAAAAATAAAATCAATGTAATTTAAGTTGTTAAAAGTGTATAAAAGTGACAAATATAAACTAATGTGACAGTGAAAAAGTTATCTTCATCGAAATGAACTTACAAACTGTTATAAACTCGATAGTTCAGTGACAATTTATATGACACAAACATTCCAAGAACCAAGACTCCATGCGAAGTTCTACATGGTATTTATCAGGAACTCCACAGAACTACAGTATGTACCAACTAAACATACACTTTAATCATAATTAGAATTAATTAACAAAGATCAAAGTATTTATTTGTTTGAAAACGCTCAGTACGCCCCTTGTGTCAAGTAGTGAAAACATACAGATTCAAAACCAAAATCGTTACAGAAATACTTTCATCATCGACGCCAAAAGATGGCATCTGTTTCTTTGACTCATCATATATAAATTAAAAGTGACATCTACGGGCAAATAGCAGCACCACGTCATATACGAAGGCACTACCCATAGTTGTAGCTCCAATAAAAAGAGGGCAGCACTTTCTATACTAATAGCTGAAAGTCAAATATACACCATCTAGTGACAAGTAGTAGTACCATTCTCTTCACTGCAATCTGCAAACTTCAATTAGTTTCGTGGTGGTTATATAGAGGGCGACTTTAAATAGTTGTGCATCTGTAATATAGAGTGCGCACTGTCTAGTTGCTGATCTATAATATAGCGGTGCATTAAAAATGGAAGAAACTATTAATGTAACTCAAAGACGACCTATGAAAAAATGTAAATCCCTCGAAACAATAGACATGAGTATCTCCATTAATTCATCTTCTTCAGAAGAGTTTTTAAACAAAACGTCACACACGCCTACGTATATTACTTCATTATGCCGAGATGAAATGAACACAGAAATAACTAACTTAAAGACAGACTTACAATCCACACAACAAGAACTAGAAAACGTCATACTTGAAAATGTTGAACTTAAAGCTAAAATTTCTCATCTATCCCAAGAAATTGAAATCTTGAAACGAATTTGCAGAAGCCCGTTAACGACCTCACGTCAGTCATCCACGCAGAATCTCAATGTTAGACGTCGACTTACTGACTCTTTTAATAACACTCCGCTTAAAAGGTGTGACAAAATTAATACGCCGAAACATGATGTTCAACCAATAATTCAAAACGAAAAATCAATACATGTAAACGTCAAAACTACAACAGAAGAATCCTCACTGAATACGCCGTGCGCTAAAATGCCTTGTGCAACAATAAAGAAAGTAGAAGACAAGCAAAAATTGCAAAACACCGAGCAGCGTAGGAAACCTGAAGAGTCGTCAAAGAAGATTACAACCCCAAAAATCTGGATATTAGGTGATCAACAAGTACGCGGTTATGGTACACAAATTAAACTGCAGCGAGAAGAAAACAAATGGAACAACGTATATTCTGTGTCCGTAATATCCAAACCACACGCTACCAGCTCAGAGGTAGGTATTAACTGATTTAGATTCCTGTATAAAAAACTTCAATAAACACGACATAGTTATATTAGGAATAGGAAGTAATGACAGAAACCCTTATATGTTTTTATCAGAATTGTGTACCACGCTACATAAACTAAGACACCACCATGTTTTTGTGATAAATGTTGTAAATAACGCATATATAAATGCAAAGTTACTAAATTCTCATATAAAATTGTACCTTAAGAACTACCCTAATTGTAAATTTATTGATACCACTGCAAATGTATATAGCTACAATAATTACAACTATCTATCCAAAAAAATAATATGCTTTAAATTAAATATAAAAATTGATAATATAAACTATAAGAAGACGATAGAGACGGCGCTTATGTCAAGGCACACGCATTGTACGACGAATAAGAATTTTAAATGTTATAAAAAAGGGTACCATCCCATATTATTTTGGGGCACTCATAAAAAATAATGATACTAGTCTAGCAACAAATATAGTTACATCAAATACAAATATAAATACTAAACCAACATTTTTTCGAGCCTAAACGTAAATGTGTTTTACTCCACCAAAATATTGCTGGTATTTTAAACAAAATTGACTTATTAGAAATAACACTTTTGGAACTAAATACAAAAGGTATAAATATCGATATCCTATGTTTTTGTGAAACTTTTATAAGACGAGGTTCCGAAAATAATATTATACTAAAAAACTATAAGCTCGTCTCTTCTTTCTCAAGGCCTCATCAACGAAGAGGTGGAACATGAATAATGGTAAAAAAGGGTTTAGAATGCAAACCTATCCATAATTTGTCAGAACCTTTGCTTTATCATTTTGAGTACTGTGCCATAGAAATTATCTCACTTAAAATATTTGTAATTTGTATATATCGAACACCAAATTCTAATGTAAATATATTTTTAGAAAACCTAGATAAAATTTTAAAAAAATTAGCAAAACGGACCAAAAATAATATAATTTTATGTGGGGACTGGAACATTGACGCCAATATGTTGAATAAAAATTATAGGGAATTAGAATATATTTTGAAAAATTATAATTTATGTAATCATATAACTAGGCCCACTAGAAAGCTGTCATGTATTGATCTTATAGCCAGCAATATTTTAGACGCTCAGTCACAATTACATACACTAGGATTATCAGATCATGAGACTGCTCAATCCCTATGTTTCAATTCTGCTGTAAACAGGGATAAATATAAAAAGCAATTCTGGTTTGAAAAGAAACGAGACTTAAGCCAGAGTAACATAAATAAGTTCATATCGAGCATATCTTCACTATCGTTTTCTGAAATATATGAGACTAACGATACTGATGTGGCATTCAATCAATTCCATGATACATTATGTCTTTTTTATAATCTCTGTTTCCCCATTTTAAAAGTAACTAAATGAATCACTAAAGGGATAAAAAGATGCTGTGTTACTAAACGCAGTTTATACTTAAAATACCGTTTAACAAATACCTGTAAACAGCAACAATTAAAAATATACAACAACTACACCAAGATCTTAAGACGATGCATCTTACACGCTCAGAAAATTGTCAATACGCGTTATATATCTCAGTCTAATAACAAGTGTAAGGCTGCTTGGAATATTATCAAGAAGAATTGTGTAGAAAATAACAATGCACCCGAAATCATTTCTATTAAGGTTGACCAAAATACATACACACATGGTCATATGATAGCCAACCAATTTAACGATTATTTCATTAATTTGACAAATAAAACAACTGACTATTTAAATTATAACAATTCCATTGACTATAGACATGCTCTTACTGACATAGAAAATAGTATTTACCTGACCCCAACTAATGACATTGCTGTTTACAATAGTATTAATTCACTTAAATCTACTAATTCCACCGGCTATGATGACATTAATACCAAAATTCTAAAGTACTTTTCTAAATTTATATCTCCTCCCATTAGCCATATTATTAATTTATCATTATCTCAAGGTATATTTCCTTCAAAACTTAAATATTCTATTATTAAACCATTATTCAAAAAAGGAGATAGAGATGACATGAATAATTATCGCCCTATTACTCTTATACCCGTAATTTCCAAAATTTTTGAAAGGGTCTTGTATGATAAGCTTCATTCTTTTGTAATTAAACACCACATCCTTAAAGAAGAACAGTTTGGATTCCGTAAAAATAGGTCAACATCTCTTGCTTGTTTCACTCTTATAAAATCAATTACTGCCAGTCTTAATGACAGAAAGCCTATTTTATCTGTGTTCCTTGATATGTCAAAAGCCTTTGACTTTGTAGACCACAGATTGCTGCTGTTTAAGCTAAATCGGTATGGTATAAGGGGTATAGCATTGAAAAAATTTTAAGACCAACCAAACATTTGTACGCTGGAAACGGCAGAATATTATGGACATATTATTATTATAACATCCTTGTAACTACAATATTCTTACAAATAAATGATTTATTATTATTATTATTATTATCTAATTCTTTTCCAGATAGGCCCTGCATGTTTTGGTGTACTATATTCAAATACTGCAACCTAACTGTTGTCCTATCTTGGAGTTTAAATCATAAGACGTGTCAATAAAAACGTTGTTAGTACAAGTACTAACCCTATCAAATAAATTGTCAAAACAAGGCTCTCTGCCTTGTTGTAAATTGTATGCTAATAGTTTAGCAATCTGTCGCTTAATATAAAATGGCAGATACATTGTATCTCTTGTTAAAGTAAATCTCTTGTTAAAGTTAAAGAATCTTTCAGGTAAATGGGGGATATATTGAGGGAGAGTCGATCCGCATACTGACCTTTTAACCCGTCAATAAACTGAATAATTCATACGTCGCATATATGGGTAAGGTGTAACTACTCTATCTTCGGATAGTGTGATAGACAAATAAAAATAATAATTCCTGACAGAAACTAACCTACGTTGCTTGAATAATTTCATAAAGCATTTTAGAAGAATGCCGGGAAATTTTAATAGACACATATGATAAAATATTACAGTACACTAAAGACTGAAATTATCGCCCTTTTGAGTATATCTTTGTGTTATATTACAGAAGATATGGCAAAGCTACTAATGTAAAGGGTTTACACCTTCATAAAGTTGAGAATACGTGCCGAAGCGACGACGTGGCGTTCTCTCGTTAGGGCGGTATTGCAATAAAGTTTAAATTTTCGGCATAAAACGTAACGATACAACGATAAAGTAATAATATTATTTTTACTCTGTAACAGTTATATTCAGCATTGGTTTAAATAAAGGCTAAACTAGCGGTTAAAGCTTCATCGGTCAGTACAGTCTCTCAAAAGTAACGAGTTCCTTCATGCTGCCCACTCATGTACTAGAATACAGGGAGGAATCAAGAGGGAGAGCTTTAACAAGGTATTATTGGCATTTACTTTTTTACAAGGCATTAAAACTATATTTCAAACGAACGCGCCATAGGTACACTCAGGGCGCGTCCCTTTAATACCCAGTAAAAAGTAGAACAAGAAAAGAAGTTTAATTACTATTAACATCTTCGTTTAATGTCAGCACTCTGCGAAAATTACATTATACATTCTAAAATATGCCATTGTTATAAAATGTGCTGTGTTTTACGTCAACGCTTAACAAAGTACTCTCTCCACTTATCGATGTTGAATGTGCATTTATCGAGGTACTTGTGCAGTTATGGTGCAGGGATATGTGATTTGTAGATCAGATTACCTTGACCTTGTAACGGCCAATTAAATGAAGTAACTATGTATGCAAGACCATCTACCTGGTCTTGCATACATAGTTACTTCATTACCCATACCTATTTTATTAAGCCCTTTGATATAGCAGTATTAGTCAGCGCGGAACTAAGAAAGAAAAAACAAGGAAAGTCAAGCCAGGTCAATTCCCCTAACAAAATTCACCACTAAACTTTAACATCTAAGCCACTGAATTATTATCGTAAAATGGAAGGAAACAGTCGACATTTTCATCAATGACTAGTTTCTACCCATGGCTAGGCAGACGTGGGTATTGTTCGTGTAAGTTTTTGCGTAAAAGAGTAACAAATACACATAGCTCCATCCATCCCTATAACCTTTCGCTTTTAAATAGTAGGCGAATCCAAAAGGGTAAGCCGAATAAAATAAAAACAGGAAATAAATACTCGCAAATAAATGAGAAGGGCTTTTAACATTAAATGGACTGTTGAAAACGCCGAAGGAGGCACCTTCCGAGATGACGTCATTACCTCAGCTGTAAATCTCAAAGTCAAGGACAGATGTACTGAAAGAAAAATAAGAGCCCTCTCTTATACGTTTATGGGATTTCAAACATCTTACGGCTCATTTACAATTTTATTAATGAACTGAACTTGGTATAAGAAAATGTTTGTAAGATTTTCAGCTGAACTTTGTTTATCCGTAAAATCTAAAGCCAAGCTACGCTGCGTTGTTCATCCGTATTATCTAAAGCTAGTTTTATTGTTATTTTCGTGTGAGTATGTAGCTACTCCGTACGGTGTTGTCATTTATAGTCTTCGACATAGCCCGTCTCAAAACAAAAACCGGAAAAATGCCTTTACGTGTCCTCTGAAGCACGACAGTGCTCTAATTTGAATAATTAGAAGGCAAACAAGCTGTGACCCACCCAATTAATGGCCTGTGCAAACGTCGCTTTATTTACCGAGTCTCGTTCTGAGCATAAAAGGCTGCGTTTTCATACAAAAGTGATCATAATTTATCTCCATAATAGACACTTCCGAAGCCCAAGCCCAAGACGTGTACTGTCATACGATTTTTCGTCTAGTATCTATTGTTAAGTTGCAGTTCACCCCAACTATGTTATTTGAATACTTAGAAAGCTAAGTTCTCTTGATCGCGAATCGAAATGCCTGAGAGCGCGTTGCCACTGTATCGTGAGTTTTATATAACGTTGGACGACTTTCGTTGCTGTTCCTATTATAATGACTGTTTATCATCCAGGTGGTATTATTTTATCGTTGTATGACTGTCGTATCTCGATGTTCCTATTGTACTATGGTGGCATTTTTATGATTTACAGAAGTTGCATTGTCGTTTGCTGGATTTTTATAGTACTTATGATATACAGTCGCAACAACAACACTCGATTTACCATCGCAATAATTTATCGTTTTACGACTCTTGTGCTAGCCGTTTTCATTGACTTGACAATTTATTTCGTCACTGCAAAATAATATCTTGGACGATAGACAATGGTGTCGTCCTATTAAATTAAGTCCTATTAAAGCACATCTCCATTTAAATACACGACACTTGGAACGACATGATTATCTGTCGTCACGAAGTAGTGGGCACGCGCTCTTACAGAGAGTTACACAGTTTAGTCTCCCGTCAACTCGAACTCGAACGTCATTCGGTGCATTGATTGGTAACCTTAAAGAAATTATCGAGTTATTTCTTGTGGACACAAGAAATGATTCGAGAGTCCTGTAGTATGATTTTGCACTTACCCTAACACCGCTAATAAGATCCCATGTTTGCTTCCGGATCAGTGATCGCGTAAATGAGCCACTGGTGCGTACCGGCACACGCATTGTGAATGTTTATGCTCGCGTTCATCAAATATATTTCCCAAGAGCCTCCACATATAGCTAACTATAATGCAAGCCTGGCACAGGCATCAAAGATTTTTGTACATTTAGTTTTGCAGAGATATGTAGTGAGAAAACCCTCAATTACCTTATGACACTCGTTTAAGAAGTATAGAGCTTTTTACACGATTACCTAATTTACAAAATCTTCGAAACTTAATGAATTCCCTTACCGAGTGCATTGTAATGCGACAATTCAGATGATTTAAGAAAAACCGGACTATAAGTGAAGAAGCATTGGTGCGTATAACTAAGAATCGTACCTTGCATTGTTACATTAAATATGAAACCTCAGTGTGCGAGCTCCACTAAATTGCACCTAGTTTTCTACGAAAGACTAGTAAAAGAATAAATACTAAACTGTAAGAAATAACCCTCACAAAATCAGAAACACTCGGCAGGCAACCTTTTCAAATATCAAATTCTATAGAATCCGTTGCAATAGTTCAAAGAAAACTTCATAACTTATACACCTTTCAAGGTAAAAACGTAATTTATTTATATGTAACATCTAATTGTTCGGTTCACTCACACACCTTCATATATTATCGGAACAACTTCAATTAGTACTTAAAGAGCTATGTGATAAAAAATATTGAGCAAGTGTGAGATATTTATACAGTAACCCTGTTAGAGAAAACAGGTGATGAGACTTCACTGATATGTGTGAATCGGCTCTCAGTTCCGGCAACGTATCCGCACAGGTCAGTATCAGTGCTACAGTAAGGCGGCAGTGCTTCAATTCACACATGTATCAGTGCGCGGATCGGAAGCACTGAGAACGGTGCGACGATAGTTGGTGATGATGTTTGCTATGGATCTATTCAACAATACGGAACTAGCAATGATAGCCATTACTTTAGATGAAGAAGAAGAAGAGCCGCATCAAGGAAAAAAAAAGAAAATGGGTGCATGAAGCGTGGAGATAAAGAGAAACAGAAGGAGAGTTCATGACATTATACAAAGAATTTATTAAAGACGAAAAGAAATATTTTCAATATTTTAGAATGTCGGAAACCTCTAGCTGTTTCGATAGTCTCAAAATGAGAGAAATCATACAAAACATAATTTTCACGAACCAATTCTATCAGTCGCTCGTCCTGCATTTTATTTTACGGACACCGGCGTCCGTGATCCGACAAAAAATATCGTCGCCACAGATTACGTCCGTGATCGCCGGTGCCGGCACTGTCACTGAGAGTACTGTGTCGTCTGACACTGACAGGTGTGGATACGTTCATAGAAAATGTATTAAAGAATAATTATCACGGTGCCGGTACTGTGCCGGAACTGTGACTTCACTGATATGTGTGAATAGGCCTTAAGGAGGAGAACATACCACCCATAGATTAGTTCTGAATAAATTATTTGACAGATAGTACTTATTATACAAATAGCGTTTTATTTTTTACTCGTCTGCGGCGAAGCCCAAAAGGGAGGGTTATGTGTTTGACCTGTATGTACGTATGTATGTATGTTTGTATGTATGTATGTCCGTTCTTATGTCCCCTCGTAACTACTCAACGGCTCAACTGATTTTGATAAATGATACGTCATAAGATTCGTCTTAATGGCGCGAGTGTCTCTGGGCATACAATTAAAAAAAAACATTATAGTGGATTTTTGGCACCAAATAGTAAGTCTTCAAAAAAAATTTCGTCCAAACTTATCGAATGAGGTATAAAATTAAAGGGTTTTAGAAGGTGATCTCAAAAATATATGCAACATATCTGTTTAAATGCAATTTGTATTCATTACAAGAATTAAATCGTTTGCAAAATCTTGCACAAGCTGTGAATAATACAACTTAGTTTAAAACTAAGCATCTACATCATTCGATCAATTTACAAGCTTCATCGTCGTGATTCCCTGACATAACTTTTTAAGGAAATCAACATTTTGACAGTGCCTTGTCTAATTGTATTTAAGATGTAAAAAAAAAGAATTGAAATGATGATTGAAAGTAGCCTGGGCCCTGTGTCTCTGGGTTTCTTGCTTCTTCCCATTGATTATACAGGTACGAACGCGGCTATAGTTTTAGATACAACGTATGACGTGCAAAAGAGATTTGTAATGAATCCAACTTGAATAAACATAATTATTTGACTTTAACTTTAACTTAACAGATTTTTCGTCGTGTTCAACTCAAAAGCAAAAAATAAAAAAACGTAATAAAAAAACTAAGAAGCCCGACTGCAGTGTGAAGTAAATTAATAATTAAAAAATTAAAAAAACACGACTGCCCTGCAAAAAAAAATACGGACTAAAAAGTTTACACTGCAGTCGGGTTTTTTAGTTTTTTTAATTACGTGTTTTTTTTGGTTTTGATGGTAAAATGTTTTCTACACAGAGTATCACTCTTTTTGGAATACGTATCCTATACAGTTAGATAAGTAAGAGTAAAGTCAGTTATGTAAGAGTTGGCAAACTGAACGTGTATAATATGAACTTAATATTACGCTTATATACTGGAAAAGTGGACAGAGAAAAGATATTTCTATTATAAACTATCAAAATTTCAATTATCTTTATTCATCAATTATCAATAAGTCCAAACGGAACAACCACTGTACATTTTGTGGAGCACACAAAAGTAATGTCATGTGTTTCATCATTGATTAATAATTATATTAGCAAGTCGTTGGCTTTATGATTGTTCGTTTTTATTCCGGCTGTTTCTATAGAGTAACTCGAAAAGACATGAATTCAAGTGGCAGTATTTTTTTTGAAATATATAGATAGATATAATTTCGCTTTGCATCTACAAGAAACGATATTAATTCCAATTTGACTAGATCGTTGGTCAAATACTAGAAGTTTTGTGAAGAAATAAACAGTGCAATTCATTGTGAATCATTGACATATATATTACTGCGTATAGTATTTAAATCAATGTTGTGAATATCATTCGGTGGTCAGATACATTAGACTAGTTCGTGCAAAATCAAATCGCGTGGAATTGTGACCGCCAATTAGTCAATTTCATTAATTTAGTCTGAATGCAAATGGCGCAAATTATAATGCGTTTATATGTGTGTATTGACTACTATTGACATTATTATTATGTCATTGTGTATTGAAACTCTCTCATCTTTAAAACACGGACGTCCGCAGCTACTTACGTCCGCACTATTTATTTATTTTAATCGTTTTTTCCTGATCCCATGGGAATTTCAGGAATCCTCTTCTAAGTGCATCCATACAGTCCTAAAAGAACACCTATGTCAAATTTAAGCTTCTTGCACTTAGTAGTAACGGTAATCTGGTAAGGGTTATTGGTCTTAACCATAGAATATCGCTATCCCTTTGGGTTACGGAGATCAGACGGCAGTCGCTCTGTGGAAAAGTTGATATTCTGTCATATCTGGTTAGACCAGTTAGCGGACCTCGGGCTCCAAGGCTCCAAGGGTGATGATGATGATGATTATGGTAAGTTTTACTTAAATTACACAAATAATGTTATATTGGGTAGTAATTTTAAAAAAAAGTAAGACATAAATCAACAGATTTTGAATCGGCAAACTGTTGTCTCGAGTGGGGCATCGAATTCAAGCCACTAGACGCACAGTTAAGCAGCGAGGCGAGTGTTTAAACCACTACACCATCCGTGCAGAAAGTTTAGTTTTAAACAGTAAATAGGCAAGCGTTAAAGATTAGGGCAAAGTTTACCCTGTAGAAACCTTCAGTGAAAAGGTGGTATGTATCCTTTCCCGAGTACCTTATAGCTGTCGACCGAATCAACAAAGGTGTGTGCAGTACAAAGCAAGTTTAAACAGGCGCCAGTCGGCTACACCTACAAATATACACAGCTGAGAACACACATACGATGGACTCTGTAAATTCGCGTACATTTGCAAATCCTTCAACATTTTATCTTCATTAAACGTTATTTCAGAAATGCCTCGGGGTTGCTATATATACATTTGTGCAGGCGTATAGCTGCTTAGTAAGTACTGCAAATATGTTTAGGATACTTGATTTACCTAGTGTGATTACTTGATATTAATTTCAAACTCCTACACTAAATTGAGTCCGTTTAATAATAAATAATAAGCTTGCTTTTACACGCAGCTTAGATCACGTATAAAAGATGCCTTCTCTCTTATCAAAGAACCAAATTTTAAAACAGCTATATTTGTGCTTAGACCGAATTTTAAAAATATATCGTCTTTCTTAAATAATATTAAACCCAAAATCAACACGTTCAAATTGATTGTCGCAGAAAGTAGCACATCTAAGGTCTTTTCTATTTCTAGCTAAGTTCGTCAAATTTCGTTTCAAACAGAGATATTTTGAGATATTCCTTAGTTTAAACAATTCGTCTACCTTTATTTAAATAGAAATAGCAAGAACGATAATGATTTGCTCTACAAACGGTGTCACAGACATGTGTATTTCCAAAGCGTATAGACAGCTACCTGTCACTATTTACATATTATAACGACCATTAAACCTGACATATTATTCGAGCACATCAGCAATGAATACAGATTTACATATAGAAGCACATTTCTTAAGGATTTCGTGTGCCAATTCCAAGTGGCGAGTTGGCGGGTGTCGTCAGTTCGTCTCTCTTGCACTCATAGATAGAGACAGCTGTCATAGCGCGACTGCCACGCCGCCAAGCGGCAATTTGGGTCACAGAAACTTTGTCTACAGAGCGCCCTTATGAAATGCGCCTCTATGTAAATATCTATGCTCTATGACATCAGGTCAACATGTATGTTCCCCTTAGCCCTTAGGGTGAGCATGGCTTATATTTTGTATGAATTAAACTAGGCTTATTTGGACATTTAATTTTGAGAGTTCTAAGTCTTTGTTTTTACATTAACTTACGCCGTACGCGGCTTTTCTTTAAGCTGAGCTCTGTGGAGTCAATATTTTATTTGTTAAATGGTCAACTTCTTAATGTAAGGCATGATTGCTGTGTTTGAGGGTCTTTACAAACTTTAAAAACGTCGTGAAAACGAGAAGCACCGGTAAACAGATAATATGTAGGTATATTTATTTAAGCTGTAGGGAAATATGACTTTTTAACATTTTATCATGTTAAACTAGATGCAAGGTTAACTCACGAGAAAGACGTTTCAAATTGAGTTCAATTTTGTAGCAATGATTGAGAAAATATGCATTATTTAGTTGAATTGTTTGGATAATTATCAGAAAGCTACCTCTATTTTGACATTTACATAGGACAACGGTGGCATGAAGACAACATTTATTACATTATAAAAAGGTTAATGTAACATAACAATCTCATTGACATCTTCAAAATTATATTCATAACGATTACTGATCCTATAAAAGGGTCATCTTATAGTACAGTTTCCTACTTACTTATAAACATTCACGCCAAATTCCTTAGTAGATTGTGACAAAACTTTGCAGTAATATAGGCTAAATACTAAAATACTGGTGCGATTCCGCGATGGGCTGCAAGCTGCAGATCGCAAACTGCAACCGCAGACCGCAAACTACACCACTAGTCTAGGGAACATAAGCAACCGCGACCGCAGGTACTACAGTGAACAGTCCCTAGCCGCAATGTCATCTGCGAATGCAGTCTGCAGCCGAAATCGGACTTGTACCATAGTAAAAACAGAATAGTAGGTTAGCTAAGGCCGCTCGGCGAGTTAATTGCCTACTCTTGCGTTGACGCACGGGTTGTCACTTGTTTACACCGCGGCGCCGGCTTTGTCGGCGCTCGCGCTTTTTCGCCGCTTTTTTAAGTGATCGCGCTGAATACTTCACAATTTAAGCTTGAATTTATTTTTTCTCAAATACCTACTGACTACCTAAGCGTTATATAACTATCTAAATGCCTTTTTTAATGAGAAAAAGTAACAAGTTAAATTTACTGTCGTTTAACACATTGTATATTATTAATAACGTTTATTACAAAACTGAATATATATAAACAATTCAAGCGGGCGAGCAGTAAAGTACCCACATGAATGCGCTCGATCAGACGCGCGGCGCATCCCGTACTGAATCCGCGCCGAGCTTGCCGCGCTCGTGAGATTGTGTGCGTGAGAAGTGCGTGCGTACACGGCGCCGGTGACTCACGCGTACATTTAAACCAGCGCGGACGCGCGGTTGCCGATTTGTATGAAGCTATCTTACTATTCTGTTTTTACTATGCTTGTACTTTAAGAGCTTTTGTCGCAACTAACACTCTTGCGGGCAGATTCTAGTCTATCTAATCTTCTGAGACCGAGAGTTAATTAAATACGATCTGTATATACCTACGTGATGTAAATACCTAATATCATAATAATTAGAGCATAAACAGTTTCTTCTGTTCTGTAATTAATTAATTAATAAACGAAGAAAGTAAATATAGATCCAGATCAAGCAATTAAGTACGTACGTATTATTAGACTGATACCAAAGTGAATTAGCGAACTAATGTGCTTTGTTTCACAAGAATCACTCAGTAGCTAGATTATTTCTAATATTTATCATCTCCAACGCAGCTATACGGCTATCAAGTTATTCCGTAAAAAAAGTATTGTATTCTTGTTTTAATGAGAGAGCGTCTAATGAAAACTGTTTCACGATTTACAGCTTTTATGTTACAACTGAGAGTGTTATGGACAAATAGAATCCTGCTTCTGTTAAAACGCGAAGGTCTGTCAACTTATCATTCTTTAATACAAAATAAAAACTAAACGGCTTCTTATGACACTCTGCAGTAATATTACATATATTGCTCAAACATCAGAAAAGCACATAGGCTACACTTTGGCAAGCATAATGTGTCCGTATACGCAGCAGGACCCTACGTTTAATTCGATTGAAAGTTAACTTTTTACGTGCGTGGTATTTAGTACTTTTCGAATTGTATAAGTAAAAAAATAGTACCTTCATTGCTACAGCGAAATCTTGAATTATTACCCAGCAGGACCCTCCGCTGTTTGAAGGTTTTCAGACCAATAGTATATGTCACCGTTTAGCGATGTATTAGTACCTTTAAAATACCTTGGTTTCATTTTAATATAATTATTAGTTTATGAGGAAAGCGCCTGCAAAACTTTTATCATGCCAGCAGGACCCTTTTTTGTTTTGACGCTTTCGGCCCCGACAGTCATATTTCTTGTTAGCATTTTAATAGTACTTTTCAAATAACCTTACGTTCAAATCAAATACTTTGTAGTTTAACAAGCAATTTGATTTAAAACTTTTTTCACGATGACCTTAAGATTATACCATTCCAATGATGCTATTATTTTTATGGCACTTAAATATTATTAAAATTGAGGGTAAATGCAAAATAAATAATAATCATATCATAACGGATTTTTATTAAATTGTGTTCATAAAAATTAAATATATAAGTTCATCTAAAAAAGCCGGTTTAAATTAATAAAAATCTCTTTGATTAATGCCACCATGCTAAAAGTTATGAAAGCTCATACCTACATTGGCCAAACTAAACGTTAAGTCGCTGAAAAAATATTTAAAAGTTTTAAAACAATTTTTCTGCTATAATACAAAATATTTGAATTACACGTAAGGTTATTTGAAAAGTACTATTAAAATGCTATTAAGAAATATGACTGTCGGGGCCGAAAGCGTTAAAACAAAAAAGGGTCCTGCTGGCATGATAAAAGTTTTGCAGGCGCTTTCCTCATAAACTAATAATTATATTAAAATGAAACCAAGGTATTTTAAAGGTACTAATACATCGCTAAACGGTGACATATACTATTGGTCTGAAAACCTTCAAACAGCGGAGGGTCCTGCTGGGTAATAATTCAAGATTTCGCTGTAGCAATGAAGGTACTATTTTTTTACTTATACAATTCGAAAGGTACTAAATACCACGCACGCAAAAAGTTAACTTTCAATCGAATTAAACGCAGGGTCCTGCTGCGTATACGGACACAAGCATAATGGCACTCGCGCGGGCGTACTCGCGGACAGAAATTACTAATAGATTTGCTACGAACACGAATCGATTTTAAAGTATACAGTAATCGAATCGTTAAATAGTTTCGAAAATATTATGCTTATCTATGATAGTGCATGGATGTCATAAAAATTAAAATTGACTGTCTAATAACTTCTTAAAGAAAAGAGCGGCAATTTGGAGAACTTACTACGAGAAAGAGCGATAAAATTTCTCCCTCTGGGCAATCGATTTTAGTAGCAAATTAAGAAACTGTTCAGTCACGCTGTCAACTAACTAATACTTTGAGTAAAACATTACTGCGAGCGTACGTTTCGCTCGTCAATCACATCTATTTATTTGGAAAAGTGGGTAATTATAAGATGTTACTGTCAATCATTGTTTCTCCACAGCCAGCCATGGCATGCAAATATGAAAAAATGGGATAATTAATCAAAATTAAATTAAATAACACATATCGTCACGCCTTTTATTCCCGAAGGGGTAGGCAGAGGTGTATTTCTACACCTACTTTTCGCCAGATATACTTTAGTCCCACGTAATAAGGGGCGAGCCTATTGCCGTACCGGGCACATTTCCAGACTCCGTGCTGCTACTGAGAATTTCGTGACAGAAAAACCCAATAACACTGCCCAACCCAGGAATCGAACCCGGGACTTCCCGATCCCACGCGCACATTTATGCCGCGAGACCAACGAGGCAGTCGTATAGGGTTTGATGTCGAGTTTTCCGTCTCTACGCATAGATGGTATTTGCATCGTGTTATCCCTTAGTCGCCTCTTACGACACCCACGGGAAGATAGGGGGTGGTGACACTTGTATTCTATGCCGTCAACCACACGGCACTAGAAAATAACAATTTGACATTTATAATATTACAATAAGTAGGTCAAATGTTTGATATACCTTATATTCTTTCCGCTGTATTTTTCTGTTTGATGGCAGTGCCATCCAATCATACAATTAGAAATTGTAAAGCGGGACAAGAATACATTACTGAACGATCAAACCAACTTTAACGGGTCCCCATTGCTGAATATATTCGCATACCGTCATAATGACGAACATCAGTCGAGCGGCGGAGGGAATTAGAAAGTACAATCGTTTATAAGACACGCTCACGGTAGGAAAGCGCTCAGTCGTTGCCCATCGCTCCTGAGGATGCCTCGTGCAGAGGCGAAACACGTGTCGAAGAATAGTCGGCGCATACAGCGGGATACTGCAAGTCAGGTATCTTCCTGGAACCCATACCATTCCTATATCCCTTATCCTTTTAGAGGAGTTCGGTATTGTCAACCTTTTTCTATTGCAATAGTTGGGGTAGTCAATCCGAGGGTGCGTGGTGGGTTCCTCTTTCCTTCCATTAGGTTATTGCATTAGTGTCGAAACCCTTTTATATGATATCTAGCTCTACGCTATAATTTGAGTAATTTGAGCTCTATTGTAGCATTCGTGATTCTGATTAAATGCATGCAACCCACACACTTCAAAGTGTGTACTTATTGCTTGCCTTTGTGGATTCTATAATTTATATATCACCTTTTCAAATGGTTGTTTATTTAGTGCTAGCTTTAGCTCCCAGCTTCAGACGGGAATAATAGGCAAAATCAAATATAAAATAACCGTGTTGGTAACTACCCTAACTTAACAACGAAACAAGCTTTATTCTAGCAACAAAAGATAGCTATCTATCTCCAAGTTGTAATCTATTAGTACGCTCAAATTCATAGAAGTCGAGAAGGTTCTGCATTTAGATGTAAAAGTGTAGCATTGATTCGTACTCCTTTTGCACTTGTATTATTAGGAAAGTGAGGATTTCACTAGTATACATTTGTAGTTTTCAGAGTTCATGTTTCAATTACTTTCAATCCTCGAAGTATAAACTTGGTATCATAATAATAATGCACAATCTATGTTTTCAATTTAGAACTTCCGCCCATATTGCCCTTAAAGAAGCTCATATTTTTCGCACATTATAGGTACACCGGTGGTAATAAATTATTACTTATAAAAGGTTATTCAGTAAGCGAGTGTTTTCATACCTAACAAACCCACCCATCATTTAGAGCTACTTTCAGCAAAAATAAAAGGGTACGTCTACATACATAATATATGAATGTATGAGATTGAATGAGTGAGCAACTCTGCGGTACCACGCTTGGAACAATTTCAGCAATGTCGGTATTTCATATTATATGCGTTATATTTCATTCTGTCCTTTGTAAGTGCTGCGGCAAAATGCATTGTCGCTCGCCTGTATTATCGAAGTGTTGTGTTGTGTTGTTACACTACAAAACTACATTTATTATATTAGGTTACTCATACGACCGTTTTTTTCATAGTACGCAGTAACTACAAGACATACGCAATTGTGTGCAAGCTGAAATATAAATTTTCAAGCAACTCTTGGAATCCATTTGAAATTGCCCAATGATAGTGTATTGCCTTGTACCACTATGATAACACGTTCACTGCAACAGCATTTTCAAAGAACTTTCAACTGGTGCTTAGGAGACCCAAAAGATCTCGAAATGAACCTATCCTTTGGTGCGTTTGAGACCTAATCAGTCTCCTAAAGATACAGTTTTGAAAATAATTTATATCTTCCAAAAAAACAATGACATATGTTTAAAGTTTTTGTGGGTGAAAGATAACATATCTTAATATATATAAATCTCCTGTCACGATGTTTGTTCGCGATGGATTCCTAAACTACTTAACCCATTTAAAATTAAATTGGCACACCGGGAGCAGTCTGGTCCAACTTGAGAGATAGGATAGCTTAGATCTTTAATTTTAGTCGCAATTTTATTTTATTGCAAATTATTTGTCTATAATTAATTGACAGTCACAATTATCTGTTAACTCCAAAAGATTCTAACAGATGTCGATACTTTTTATTTCGTCAAGGATTACATCGAAACCTTACCTGAATAATAAAACATTAAAAAATAAAGATATGGAGTCGACAACATATATCTGCAAAATTTGGATTGTCGAGTATTTTGTTAAATTCTAATGGTTCTATATTATATTATAGTCTAAGACAAATCACAGTCGCCATATTGGCCGATCTAGCGAAACGTCACAGATACCCACAGAAGAATAACTAAAGCACAGATACCGGATAACACAGTCTTTACTAAGTAGTTTGTATGTGTAACTACTTTTTGCAGTTATATTTCTTAAACAGTTAAAACGACAACGATAAAGGCGACGACATGGAGATTTGTATCAAATATAAAAAATATATTAAATTATCTATACGTACATAATCTATACTAATATAATAAAGCGGAAGAGTTTGTTTGTTTGTTTGTTTGAACGCGCTAATCTCAGGAACTACCGGTCGGATCTGAAAAATTCTTTATGTATACGATAGCCCAGTCATTCCGGAAGGCTATAGGCTATAATTATAACATAACGCTTCGATCCTTTGGGGCCGGGCAAAAGGCTAAAAAGGCTAAAAGATAATGTCGGCTAATCTCAGGAACTAGCAGCCGGATTTTTAAAAATTGTTATTGCCTGTGATAGCCGAATTATTCCGAAAGGCTATAGGCTATATAAAATTACGCCACAACTTTTAGGGGCCAGACAAAAATAATAAAATGGTCAAACGAGAAGGGGGAGGGTTGGGTCAAAGGCAAAAAAAAGATAAACGAATAGGATACAATCTATATGGGTACCGTTTTCGAGATTTTCGGGACGCTGATTAATAATATGAAATTTATTTAGTGATCCAAGATGGCGGACGGGAAATCAAAGATGGCGGATGAGAAAATTTTAAAAATCAATATGGGTATCGCCTTCGATATTTTAAGGGGTGAGGAATCGAAATACAACATCTATTTCGTGATCAAAGATGGCGGATGGGAAATCAAAGATGGTGGATGGGAAAATTTCAAAATATCAATATTGTTATCGTCTGCGATGTTAAAAGGGATGGGGAATCCTAATACAACATCTGTTTCGTGATTCAAGATGGTGGATGGGAAATCAAAGATGGCGAATGGGAAAAATTTAAAAAGTCAATATGGGTATCGTGTCTAATGATTTAAGGGATGGAGAAACCAAATACAACATCTATTTCGTGATCAAAGATGGCGCATAGGAAATCAAAGATGGCGGACGAGATTTTTTTTAAAGTCGATATGGGTATCGTCTCCGATATTTTAAGGAATGGGGAATTCAAAAACACCATCCATTTCGTGATCAAAGATGGCGGATGGGAATTTTTTTAAAAATCAATATGTGTATCGTCTCCGATGTTTAAAGGGATGGGGAATCCAAATACAAAATCTATTTCGTGATTCAAGATGGCGGATGGGAAATCAAAGATGGCGGATAGGAAAAATTTAAGCAATCAATATGGCTATCGTCTCTAATGATTTCAGGATTTTAAGGGATGGTGAATCCAAATACAACATCTATTTCGTGATCAAAGATGGCGGATAGGAAATCAAAGATGGCGGACGGGTTTTTTTTTAAGTCGATATGGGTATCGTCTCCGATATTATAAGGAATGGGGAATTCAAAAACACCATCTATTACGTGATCAAAGATGGCGGATGGGTATTTTTTTTAAAATCGATATGGGTATCGTCTCCAATATTTAAAGGGATGGGGAATCCAAATCCGACATCTATTTTGTGATCAAAGATGGCGGATGGGAAATCAAAGATGGCGGATGGGAAAGTTTTAAAAAATCAATATGGTTATCGTCTCTGGTGGTTTAAGCGATGGCGAATCCAAATACAACATTTATTTCGTGATCAAAGATGGTGGATAGGAAATCAAAGATGGCAGATGAAAAAAAATTAAAGTTAATATGGGTATCCTCTCCGATGTTTTAAGCTATGAGGAATGCAAATACAAAATCTATTTCGTAATCAAAGTTGGCAAATGGGAAATCGAAGATGGCGGATGGAAAATCCAAGGTGGCGGATGGGAAAATTCTATTAAATCAATATGCGCATCGGCTCCGCCGTTATAACGGATGTGGCAATCGTATATAACATCTGTTTCGTGATCAAATATGGCAGATGGAAAATCAATATGTTATTTTATTGAAATTATTATTATTATTAGGTATTTGATGTTCGATGCAAATAATGGCAATGTTCAGTGGATACATGGGCGAGTCAGACTACTTGCACTTGATTTAATTATTTAATAGCCAAATGACTAATTTTATCATATCACTATATCAGTTATCAGTGTTATCACTCATATACCACGTCCGCATCTTCTTACAATAAGTTACTTTTTCTACCCTAGAAATAATTTATACGGCAAAACAACGTTGCCTGGCAATCAATAGATTAAACACTGATCTTCTTGGTAACTTTGTTCTGAATTCTTTGGAGAAGAGTTAAAAAAGAAAATGAAAAAGAAAAATACTTTAAAAAAGCGATACGAAGTTCGCCGGGACAGCTAGTTGCTTTATATTTTGCTAGGTTCGCGCGGAGTTATGACATTTGAATAAACTACAAAAACCAAAAATAAATTGTTTCGATTGTATCTCGTACCGCAACCGAAGATAGTTCAATATGACTGTGTAGTAAGTAGTGATGGGAATAAAATAATGTCTCAAATGTCGATTTAAGAAGTTTTATTAATTATGCAATGTGTTTTTTCAGTAAAACATGGTAAGCACAACGATTGCTTGCGTTGCGCGCAAATGGTGTCAAAAAGGCTACTAATTCGGTACTAGATTATATTGAGGATAAAAATGCTTGGGATTAACTTGTTCAGTCCCAAGGACTATTTCTTTCTTAACATTTTTAAGTTTTTTGTAAATGTGAGCTGTTGTGTCTGTATTGTTATAGTCTAGTTTAGTGCTTTTATATTATTTTTAAAATAACCATATTAATTAACGACACCATTATGGACAAACCAGAAATGCAATGTAGTTACTTAGTTATTTAAATTGTATAAAACAAGACGATGAAAATTGTTCTCATGAGGCTCTACTTTTTGAACAGGCATTTTTTGCAATGTCGATGTTAGGACAACACTAAAACAAGTTACGCAGCGCCCGCGCCGCCGCCTACACGGTTTCTACGAGGCGTACGATTTCACGAGTACCGACATATCTCCTAACGCAAGGAATGAAAATGATTACAGTACTTACTGTGCGTTAGGGACCTAATCCATCTCAATTTCTTTTTTAATATCCTTGAATTCAGCT
This sequence comes from Euclidia mi, assembly GCA_944739405.2. NCBI lineage: Eukaryota > Metazoa > Arthropoda > Insecta > Lepidoptera > Erebidae > Euclidia > Euclidia mi. The sequence continues at coordinate 61,949,269 of OX123185.2, forward strand.
TTAAGTAGGAAGCAAATATGTATATATTATGTGTCCTATCCATACTTAAAGAACTTTACGCGTTAGCTGCTTCCGCAAGGAGTCAAACAACACGATTATATGCAACGCACAATATGAAAGTCCTGCAAGAGATCTGATAGATTTCGTAATGCAGCGAACGTGTTAATAAGTAGATATTATTAACAAACAAATTAAAAAGCACATTCCAAGAGAGGTAATATAATATTCTACCACTTACACATATCATCATCTAGTCCTAAACTAAGCAGAGCTTGTAATATGGGTACTATATATAGATAATGGATAAAGATACATAATAATTATATACCATTTTTCTTGTAAATACATACATATTATACATAGAAACACCCCGACCATGATGATACAAAAAGAATACTTTCAATGCTCTTAAGAACTTTTGATCTACAATACAGAGAGCGTTAAACCTAAAAATAGCTTTGCACTTGTTTGAAGTATTTACATATTGGTGCAGATCTTTATTCTAAAGATTACAGCTGGATCTAAGGGAATATGCAGACAATTTCATAAATAAACTTTTTAAATCTTGAATTATAGTTGTCGCCATTTTTAACTTGAACAATGTGTTATGAATTCAGAATGTCTTACGAGGGATATTGTGGCGCCGTAGTTGGATCGTATAAAACGTCTGAAGGAGACGACAGACAGCGAGCACAACCATCCTTCTGGGACGGAGCTCATATAAAGCCGTTGCGAAACGTATCCAAGTTTATCTCGCGACAATCCGCGGGGATCCGACCCACAGTATATTGTATTACCGAGGATGGTGGCTGCTGAAATTGCTTTCAACCGAAATACGAAGATAGGTTCATTGATGTACCTAATAACGGAGACAAAGCCACTCAATGAGCTTTATACGATAAAAACGAATATCGAGACGAATGCGCCGAGCGATGGAGAAACAAATTATCTTGGACAAAAAGAAAATGTTATAAAATTTTCGCACCCAAAAAGGTCTCACAGAGAGCTACAGGGCTCTGATTAATAATAAATGTTGTATAATATTTTCGCATATAACAAAATGTTTTTCTAGGTTCTTCTTTTATGGTTATGCTTTACGTTTTGCATGACGAAGTGAGTAAGTATGTGAGATCTAGGTGAAGGTTATGTTGTTTTACGTAGTTATTACCGTTTCTCTTAGAATTGCGGTATTTCATTTCCATGCAGTTTGTTTCTAAGCTCGAAATGATGGGCGCTTGCAGAAGCAAGTAGAAACTAACGCTGACATCACATTGATTTTACGTAAGTACAGGTAAAAAATATATTCGGGGAGATGGGCCTCGTTAGCCTTGGTTGGCAACCTGTCTAGGAGAAGGAAAACTCCGAATTTAAACCAACTTTCAGGGAGCATACCCGAAACAAAACCCCGATCTAAGGTGTGAACCGACCCGTGCCGAGGGATTCGTGGCCAGAGGGCAAGCTGGTCGTAAACGGAGGGTGCCTGTGTTGGTGGTCACAGGGCACAGCTGATATTCCGCCTTACCCCCGTAAAGGGCTCTGCGGGGATGGACCGTCTAGATCCCTAAATCTCGTGGGAACGCTATGGGAACAAAAACTTATTCTTCTCCATAAGGCGGCGACGCGGTTCGCAACCCGTCACGTCTCGTTTTGCGCGAGGGCGAAAAGCGGCCTACGGAAAGCAGGTTTGCAACATTGAATGTTGGTGGAGGAATGAACGGCAAATTGGATGAAGTATGTCAGATGATGGATGATAGAAAGATTGATGTTCTTTGTGTGAATGAAACACAAAGAAAAGGGTGTGAAACCACCAAGCATGGTGCATATACGGCGTATTGGTCTGGGGTAGATAGTACCACCAGAGCCTGCAAGGGAGTTGGTGTAGTACTGTCTGCGCGAATGAATGAGTGCGTAAAAGAGTTTGAATGTGTAAATGCTAGGCTACTGTGGATAAGAATGAAAGTAGGACTTACTCGTCTCTTTATTGTGAGGGTGTACGCCCCGGTCAATATAGTTACGGGTATGTCACAACATGAGCAAGACGAAAGGCAGGAGTTTTGGGAGAGTTTAAGAGAGATTTTGAGGAACTGCAAGGATAATGAAAGATTGATCTTGTTAGGGGATTTCAATGGATGGGTGGGAGTAAAGCGAGATGGATTTGAAAGGGTGTTAGGTGCATTTAGTAATGAGAGTGTGAACGAAAATGGAAAAGCACTGCTTGAGATTTGTTTGGAGTGGAGCCTTTGTGTGACAAACACCATGTTTGATCATAAAAGGATACATATGTATACGCGAGAGGCGAAAAATGTTAGAAGAAGTATGATTGATTTTGTGATAGTAGATGAACGATTGAGAAAGAATGTGTTGGATACAAGAGTAAATCGAGGGATCGGCATCCACACAGACCACTTCTTGGTGTTGAGCCGGATAAGTGGGCTCTTTAAAGGATGGCGACACCGAGAGCGTAATGAAAATAGGGTCTTGGAAAGAATAAAAGTAGAAAATCTACAAGAGAAAGATGTGAAAGATGAGTATAAACGAAAATTGATAGCAAGATTTGAGAGATTCGATGGCATAAATGATATGGAAGAATTATGGCAGGCCTTTTAAGAAGAGGTAGTATGTGTAGCGTCTGAAGTATGTGGTATGATCAAGAGAAGGAAAATACGATACGGAATATACGGTCAGATTGGTTGGCTGCCAGAGCAAATGAAAGAATGGGAAAAGCAACGAGTGTAGACATAGATGAAGCAAAAAAGGAGTTTGTGAGGTCAAAAAGAATAGTGAAAGAAATGGTTAAAAGGAAAAAAGAGGAAAAGAAAGATGAGTTTGATAGCAGATTATCTGACGATTTCCAGAGGAACATAAAGTTTTTCTGGAAATTCGTTCGTGCAGTTCGAGGAAGAACTCAATCCTCAGAACACACATCCATCAGAGACGAGAATGGAAGTGTAGTAAATGGTGAATTGTGCGTGCTGAAGAGATGGAAAGAGTATTTTGAAAGTTTATTCGAAAGAACGACGATAGAGACACCGATAGCTGAAGTGAATTGTAATGATAGCAATGATGAAAGCGTTATTGACGTGGATGAGATCGTGAAGGCACTGGGAAGTATGAAGGTAGGTAAGGCTGCAGGATATGATAGGATTACAGTCGAAATGCTGAAGGCTGGACAGGGCATCATAGTTGGTCAGTTGCAGCGGTTATATAACTTGTGTTGGAACACCGGCCGAATACCTAATGACTGGACCACAGCTGTAGTTGTGCCTCTTTATAAAGGAAAAGGCTCGCAACAAGACTGCAAAAACTATAGAGGCATTAGCCTTCTCAGCATTGTTGGCAAATTGTATGCAAAGGTACTTATTGAAAGAGTTATGAAAGTAACCGACAAGAAAGTATGGGATGTACAAGCGGGATTCTGAAAGGGTATGGGATGCACGGATCAGGTTTTTTCCTTGCGAAGCATAGCCGGAAAATTTTTGGCCAAAGGTCAAAAGGTCTATTGCGCATTCGTGGATTTGGAAAAGGCTTACGATAAAGTGGTGAGGAATGAAATGTGGTCGGTGCTGTCAATGAATGGGGTGGACAGCAGCCTCATTCGAGCTCTGAAATCCCTTTATGAGGATTCTAGAGCTTGTGTGAGGATAAACGGGGCATACACTGACTGGTTTACCATTGATAAAGGTGTTAGACAGGGATGTGTAGCGTCGCCGTGGCTGTTTAACCTCTTCATGGACAGTTGTTTGCAAGATTTAAAACATAGTGACTGCGGATTAAGGATGAATGGGTTACTCGTCAAATACCTCCTTTATGCTGATGATCAGGTTATACTTGCATCTTCAACGGAGGAGTTGCAGGAGATGGTAACAATCATGCATCGTGCGTTAGAAAGGAAAGGAATGAAAGTGAATGTAAGTAAAACGAAAGTTATGGTTTTTGAAAAGGAGGAAAGCGTTACGGCTTGTAATGTTTTGATCGATGGACAGCGAGTGGAACAAGTGAAAGAGTTTGTTTACTTAGGTACGTTATTTACAAGAGATGGTAAGAATGAAGCAGATATTGAAAGGAGAGTTAATGCAGGTAATTGTGTGAATGGAGCTCTGAAGGCGTTTATGAACAGTCAAAACGTGTCCAAAAAGGCACGTTTGGCTGTACATAGAGGTGTGTTAGTGCCTACCCTTATGTATGGTAGTGAAAGTTGGGTATGGCAGAAGAGATTTGAAAGTAGAATAAATGCTGTAGAAATGAGAGCACTAAGAAGTATGTGTGGTGTGTCTTTGACCGACAGAGTAAAGAATTGTGTGATACGAGAGTGGTGTGGGGTAAAAGAAGATGTAGTGACAAGCATTGAGAAAGGCATGTTAAGATGGTTTGGGCACATGGAGAGGATGGATGACGATAGACTGACAAAGAAGATATATCAGGCTAGTGTGAATGGGACAGGACAAAGGGGAAGACCTAGGAGAACGTTCTCTGACCAGATTGGAGACATCCTGAAAAAAGGACAAGTCAGAAGTACCCTTAACAGAAGAGCATGCATGAGAAACTTGATGGGAGTGAGTGAAGCAAGTGAGGTATGTCAGGATCGTTGCAAATGGCGTTCCGTAGTCTCTGCCTACCCCTCCGGGAAACAGGCGTGAGTCTATGTATGTATGTATGTAAAAAAGATACAGCGTTTGTACATCTTATAAAGTTGAGTTTAATATAGAAAGTTGGATGTGTTGAAGATCCAATGTTTCTGTACAGTCGCTTAGCGTTCATGTCCTTCACAAAATCTCTCTTCCATATAATTTATTCCAAGCGGTATTAGGGTCAGGCCTAAATGTTTGGCTTCTATATTGTCCCTTAAGCCTTATTCAGAACCTGTACCTATCTCAAGGCTTTCCTTGATCTTACTACAAGAACGAACAGTACCACACAAGACAATACCAAATAAGTGGAAAAGTGTGTCCTTGGCAATTGTTTGAATTAATTTTGGACAAAATTCCCAGTTTAGCGCTACAAAAGTTGAAGTGTATATGTGAATACATGGAGCGCTTAAATTGGCTTTTGTTTCAAAAATATGTAAAATACCAAAATAATGAATGCATTTGGCTAAATTTCCGAGTCTTACCAATGGACAATTCACTTATATTCTTCACAAGATAAGGCTTGATAATAAAAAGCGAAGCACTACAGCCCAGGACCTCGTTAAGATCCTGGAGCTTCGTAAGCCACCCCTATAAAAAGAATAAAGCTATGGCTCTAAAGATAAGCTTTCAAATGTGAGACTTGAACATTTGGTATCATAGTGCATCGTTTAGGTGCTGAGTAAGAGTAGATGAGTGAGCATACCTATCTGCCTATGCAAAGTGAGAAAGAATACGCAAATTCGAAGAAGCATTACATACTTAGAAAAGTAACACTTATGAACCTTACTTGTCAGTTGAAATTTGACAAGTAGGTACACCACGACTACAAAATCTTCTGCTAATGAAGAAAACTCCTACATTAAATTTCACATAGAGCATTAAGTTCGATGCAGAATACAATATACCTACCTACACGGTAGGTATATTGTATTCTGAAACGAAATAACAATTAATAAAGATGTTCTTTATCTTTAGAAATAGATTAACGTCTTTTGAGACTTTAATCTATATCGGTTGGCTGCTAAATCGATTCCAATTTAGAAAGCATTTCCTTTTACTGCTAATATCTTTTCGATACTGGCTTAAGAGGCCGTTCCAAAATTCACGGACTGCGTGAATAGGTATTTTACGCCAAGCGCGCGGGCAACGCGATCGAGGTGTCAATGTGTGCGTCTGTGTAGCCCAACAAAATCTACCTTGCAGTGAACTCACGGAGACAAAACAAATTGAAACTTTGACATAATACTATTTACGATTTAACACAATAAATTTTATGATCGTAATACAGAATTATTTTGGCTAACGTATTTTGATGTTTGAATGTAATAGGTAATTCCAGGTAGATTCCATTGATGTTGTAAAAAAAAGCCGACTTCAAACAGTCGTAGAAACATGCAATCTCATTTACCTACTTAGATTACAATAAATACTAATTCTAGTTATTCTGTTATAAAATCCAAAATACAGAACCGATTTCGGAAAACTTTCTGAGACAAAGCTGGAAGTAATATCATTATGTACTATGAAATAAAAATAAATTCAAATCGGTCCATAATTGACGCATCAGTGAGGTAACAAACATTAAAAAATATGAAAAAATAATACAACTGAATTGTGAACTGCCTCCGTTTTGAAGTCGGTTGAAAATATTAATCTTAATATATAAAATCCTTGCGTTACTGACTGACTGACAGACATGCTACAGCCGAAACTATTGGGCGCAGGAAGAAATTTGGCATGTATGTTCCTTGGGGACCGTAGAGGTGCACTAAGAAGAGATTGCCCGAAATTCCCACGGGATCGGCCAAAACGGGTAAATTAAAAAAAATAGCAGGCGTAATTGCTGGCATCCTCTAGTATACAATATAAATGAGATGTTACTTGAGCTGAAAAAGTAGCCGACATTTTTCAGGGGTATCCATCTCCTCATTTATCGTACTATTACAAATCAACTGATAGCCATCATCGCCGCTATACATAGCGGCGAATACATGGCAAACAGTACACTGTTTGCTAAAATAAATAAGAAAAATTGAGCACGTGCGAGTTAGACTCGCGCACGAAGGGTTCCGTACCAACATTTATAAAAGAAAATCACGTTTTTTGTATGTACATAATTAAATACTTTTTAAGTTTCTACCTATTTATTGAGATCGAGTAACAAATTGCTTAAAAATTACGTTTGTTGTATGGGAGCCCCCCTTTATTATTTACTTTTTTAAATGAAATATACAACTACATATTCTGTGAAAATTAAAAGCGTCTACCTGTTACAGTTAGTAATTTTGAGCAAAAAATACGAAAAAACACGTTTTTTGTATGGGACCCCCCCTTAATATTTTCATTATTTTTATTTTTAGTATTTGTTGTTATAGCGGCAACCGAAATACATAATTTGTAAAAATTTCAGCTTTCTAGCTATCACGGTTTATGAGATACAGCCTGGTGACAGACAGACAGACAGACAGACAGCGGAGGCTTAGTAATAGGGTTCCGATTTTTACCTTTTAGGTACGGAACCCTAAAAAGTAACGTCTTGACACTTTCACGGAAAGTAAACGCCTAGGCGTGACAACAATAAAACTTCAATTGTGTCTCGTTTACTGTCCGTGAAAGTGTTAATGTTTTGTCACATGTTGTTTTCAATACCATGCTGTCACCATTTATAACTAGTGATCGATGTTTATAACACAAGAATCATATACCTACGTACCAACATTTCAATTTTTTTCTGGCAGGAAGTATTTAGATTCGAAACATCATTTTACCAAGTTATTAATGATTAATGAACATATACGTTTGTTCCACGCAGGTCAACAGCTGCTGTTAGCGTCAGTGCGTGATAATTACTGGCCTATCGGCGGAAGATGTTTAGCGCGGCAAGTAGTTAGACAATGTATCGTTTGCGTTCGCCTACGAGCGAATACGATGCAACCAATAATGGGTCATTTACCTGAAGCGCGTACGAATGCTTGTTTTCCTTTCTATTCGTGTGGAGTTGACTTTGCTGGACCTTTCATGATTAGTATCAGGAAAGGTCGTGGTAACCGTATCACTAAATGCTATTTATGTTTATTTGTTTGCCTCAGTACAAAGGCAATTCATTTAGAATTGGTGAGTGAACTAAGTACTCAAGCTTTTATTTTATGCCTAAGGCGTTTCATATCACGTAGAGGAAAATGTCATGAGATTTTTTGCGACAACGGCAGGAATTTTGTGGGTGCAAATAATGAACTGGGCAGGTTGCTTAGATCCAGCCGTCAGTCTGTTAGTGATTATGCTACTTCTGAAGGAATAAAATTTGTATTTAGCCCCGCATATTCCCCCCATTTCGGTGGTATATTTGAAGCTGGAATTAAATCAGCTAAATTTCATTTAAAACGTATAGCTGGAAATGCTGCTTTGACGTTTGAGGAGCTAGCAACGCTGTTTACGCAAATTGAAGCCATCCTTAATTCACGTCCGCTGACTCCTCTCTCGTCCAATTGTACTGATCCTTCTCCTCTGACCCCAGGCCACTTCTTAATTGGGAGACCACTTACGTCTATTCCGACGAAGCCCATCACTGCTACTAGACCAAACAGATACGAGCTCATTGAGAAAATAAGGCAGCACTTCTGGGAGCGATGGCGCCGGGAGTACATCTCCGAGTTGCAGCAGCGCACCAAATGGCGCACCGGGCAACAAGGCCTCGCCTGCGGGGACGTGGTGGTACTGAAGGAAGACAACTTACCGCCATTACAATGGCGGATGGGGCGCGTGTGTCGTCTCTACCCAGGGGCCGATGGCGTCAGTAGGGTGGCTGACGTCACTACTTCGAAGGGCATTATTCGAAGGGCTATCAATAAACTATGTCTTCTGCCCACTTCAGAATCTCAAGATGAAAATGACCCGAAAGAGCCGTCTCGTCGACCTCGTCTACTTCTTGAAAGCTAAGGCTTTCAACGCGCCGGAGGATGTTCACGCATCGAACATGTAAACAACAGCGGCGGGAGACGCGGCAGGCGGGGGGAAGCACCAGCTGATCGGGCTCACCGACACACCGCGCGCGCCTAGCCTACTGATTCGGTCAGCAACGGACGTTTCGTACGCTCATAAGAATATTTATAATATTTTTGTAAATCTGTATTAAAGTTAAAATTAATGTAAAGCGAGTCGTATATTATTTCTCTAACAAACTTAAATACCTTAGTAAGAAAACAAAAAAAAATGTTATCTGTAAAAGCTACTATGTCATCAAAGAATATCAAAACGTTATTAATCTATAAATCGTAGCTACCTAAAAGTACAATGTTCTTTATTATATTCCACAAAAAAAAATGTAACTTATCATAATCAAAATTGATATCTATGTATATTAATAATACACTAAAATGTTATCAATTTAGAATAATAAATGCAGCAGACCCTATTAAAGCATGTTACTATAATACATCTTTTAACTATAATAAATCAAATGCACCTAGGTATAATATATAGACTATTTTAGTATATTACTAAACTGCTCCTCTCTCCTAATAGTGTTCCATAATAATTGTTTCCTAATTGTAAGTCTACCACCCGTAAATGTACAGTATGGAATGCTATAAACTGAATTGACCTAAATGTATTGCAGGTACAAACAGTACAAAAGTATAAATAAATAACCAGTAATCAAGAATGAACCAATTTAGTTAATAGCTTATTTATGTTACCAATAGTCAGTGAACTGCCTAAAGTTAAACTAGACGCCAATGCCAGTAAAAGTACTCTTGGTAAGAAACGGTATAATAAATAGTCGTTTAGAAAGTCAAACCAGACACTAGTTAAAATAAGTTTAAATTCAGACCAGTCGGTTAATATTTCAATATCTATAAGTCAAATATACATACCTAGATTTCTTCATTTAGGTCGCAACACTTAAAAACATCAATGTACTTATACAAATACTTATTATATTAAGCAGAATATCTTATTTATTTTCATCAATTTCAGTTTAATTTATCAATTGTATCATGTGATTGTGGCTATTTTCATTCTATTTACACAATCAGAACACTGACATCGTTTTAATTCGTTTGTTTTTTTTACCCATTTTACGTTAGGTATCTGGTTCATTAAATTTCATTATAATTAAGATTTGACGATTCGTAAGAGGTTTGGTATAAAAATAGTAAGCTTACATGTAAGTATTGTTTAAAATAAATACACAAAATCCTTCAAGCCCCTAGAATGATTAAATCCCATTTTAATCATTATTGCCATGGTCTCCTACAATTGAACCACACAAAGTACATGTACACATGTATATCTTTGCATAAAAAATATCTCTAAATAGCTTATCTATCGCAGTGTTTATACCAGAGTACTAAATTGATAAGATACTCGTAGTTCATTACCGAGAGCTAATCCTAAGATTGACTATTACTATATGGTCTAAATAGGTTTACAGTTTAATACATGGCACTTCATAATAAAAATACATAATTTCAATGAATAAAAGCAGATAAAAATAAATACAGTCTCATATTTTATTAATTTATTGAATTTATTTGTATTTAGGGGTGCATAGGGTTCCCACCAAGAACTTAGGGTCCCAAGCCACCCCCCGTGGGATCTCCACCTTGTCGTGGTGGGGGGCTTAGTAACCGTGGATTGGTGAACCGCGGTGAAGCTAAGAGGGATCCAGGAGGGGACGCTCCGCGTGGGCTTGACGGAGGCCTGCGCTGGATGCGTCCAAAGGGGCGGGTGCGAGGGACAGTTCTTCTGTCCCTCGCAGTCGGGTGCGGTCGCGGGAGGAGAGGCGTGTCGGTGTTGCGTTGCCGCGCGCCCTATCTCCCGCGACCAAATGGAGGCGCACCATCGTTGCGTCGCGGTGGGGCCGCAGAGGAAGAGGAGATGCGGTATTGCGTTGCCGTCCTCCCTATCCTCTGCGGCCGCTGAGTGTTTTGGCGGTGGAGCCCAACACCTTCATCCGCCGCCAAGGGGGTTTTGTTCGGGGCCCGCCTGACCATCTGGCGGGCCAATACCCGTCGGGGGGTAGCGACGAATGCTTATGCGAATCCCCACCCTCCGACACACGGGTACATGAGGAATACGGGTTGGTTTTTAGTCAGTAAGAGTCTGACAGTCCCCTTCGTCCTTCCCCCGGGGCGGAGGAACTCCATGAGGATTTTCCAACCCGATACCAAAAAAAAAAAAAAAAGGGTCCCAAGCCAACCTCACCTGCAAGTGGTGCACCTGCCGATCAACGGACGAGGCTCTGGCAAACAAAATATCCCGATAAGCGGCAATAGGCTCGCCACCTATTACATGGGATCAAAACACTGGCGAAAAGTGGGCGTTTAATATGCCTCTGCCTACCCCTTCGGGGAAACAGGCGTGAGTCTATGTATGTATGTATGTTATTTGTATTATTTCCGAGAATGGATAAATAAACTATGAGAATGTTTTCGAAAAAAAATCAATGATGTAATTTGGAACTATTTTCAAATTGAATCAATTTAGTTGAATAGCTTATTTCAGGTCCATTAAATTAGACAGATGTCTGCATTTATTACACATTTCCTTTTAACTATTTTATCTGCTATTATCGTTATAAATAACAGGAAATTATCAACCAAAATAACACTACTTGAAAATATTGGATACACTGCCATCTAATAGTGCCAGGCATAAGCAAAATGATGTCACTTTCTTTAACAAGTCAATTTAATCCTATGTAATATAAAAACATTCTTCAATAACTACTTTTAAATAAAAATACCTTGAGCTATATATTTAGACGTAGCATATATGACCCTATATATTCTACCTACCCTCAGGCCTCAGGAACATGAGATATGTTTAAAAAATAAAAGGAAATAGTTACTAAACGAAACTATCATTTTATCGATATGATCTAGCTAGACACAGACCCGCTTGTTAAAATATAGAATATTTCTGTACCTACACAAAAGTTCGCTTGTAGTAACATTTATACAAAACTCATAGGTTATCTTTACAATATGTCATTCAAATGTGGTACCTCTGAGACAAATGGAAGCTATTTGGTTTTGTTCTTCCAATAGAAATCAAAGTGACAAAATCATAAGTATGTCTATTGCAAGTAAACTGGTGGAAATTATCTGGGTACATGATAATTACTCACTACACAATTATAGCAAGTGCATTATTTGTAATTCGATACACAATTTTTTGTAACATAAACAATTATTAACCAGTTAAAAATACGAGTATATTTCAAAGATATGTTGAAGATAAATATACAGTTTCGTAGTCTTATCTCCAGGGCGACACATTCAAGAGCTTAACATTAAAATATTCTTTTTTTTTTCTTTCGTTATAGTTTGGATCCGATTTAATAAAACTATATAGCAAGAACTGATTAATTTGGTAATTGTGGCGAAATTTTAACTACAGCTTATGGAACAGAGCTAAGGCACATTCCTACACCGCAATATTGATGTAATGAATACACAGCCAACAAAATTAATGAAGAAATCTCTGAAATGTATTCTAGGTACCTACCATCATTTCATATTCGACTTTTAATGAAAAGATTCGTCAGAGCACTTTATTCTTGGAATTCAAATATGCAGGACGATTACGCTAATCAGTACTTACACTAGAAAGAGTTATCAACAAAGCACAACACAGCCAATGCTCATACAGTCTCGGTCAATCACTACAAGTGTTGCCTATTTAAATTCCAACAGATTAGAACAATATCGGCTACTTTAAAAATCTATTGTACATTTTCTGTAACTTTTTCGCTATTACCTACATAGTTTTATACTCAGATACATTTTTGATGAACATGTTAAAATAACCTGGTACCACATAAACACAATAGTCATATTTTTCTACCATTCATGGCTATAATCTTGGTGGAAGTACATTACCAGCGTTTGCAGTTTTTTGTTGCTGTTGGCTTCAGCATACTGTTGCAGATCGATACGATATGTAGTCGGTACTCATCCACCGGCTTGCTCTCGGCAACGTTGCAACTGGATCGTAGGGCAATCGTTCTCCGTCGTCAGAACGGTGCAGTGACGGGCTTAGGCAGAATCATAGCATTACGATGAGGAGACTCTGGAACTTGCAATTGGATGTATTAGTATTGTGGGCGCAAATTTATCACACTTCTGATATCAGAATCAGGAAAGCTTCCTATAGTGTAGAGACAGTTTTGATAAATAAAAGAGACAACTATCAAATCATACTTTCATTTAATCAGTTTGGCACAAGGATATATCTTTAGATTACGTCGTGATTCTACATTTACATTTATAGCCCAGTTCGCAAAGCAAATGCATAGAACCAAGAGAAAGAACGGGCAATAAAACTCTTGATCATTCTTTTCAATAAGTACCTAATAATTAACAAACTATACAGCCAATTTATATCAAATATCAATGTTGTGGGTAGTTTTATATTACTAGAAAGGTCTTTCTTACAACAGAACATAATAAGCATTATGTAGCATCAACACAATCTACTAAATGTATACCACAGGTATATAATGAATCTCATTGATACAACTTGATCCACAGTAGGTATATTATTCTATCCTATATTACTAATATCTCACAAACTATCAAACTACCCACAATATCAATAAGATAATAATTACACCATCTTACATTGTTTCCTAGATGATGAAACAAAAGAACAAGCAACACAGAATATTAAAACACAGTGGCAGTTAAATAGTCAGAACCATATCGTACCTGAGCAGTCGTCGAAGGAGAATAGGACGAGCTAGCCGAGCCTGCCGACTTATATATCCAGCTTACACCTTATTTACACGTTTGACAGTTTAACTGTCAAAGGTCATGTCAGTGTCATTTAATTGCAACTATCCTCTTACATATTATGTATAAACACTTGGATATCAGTAATTTCAGCCCAAAGCCTAGATATTATTACATATCTCTCAAGTGCTTTAATACAACAATTAAGTATAATGTTAGTTAGCTACCATTATACTATATAATATACTACAAGGGTTACGCTACAAATGCAATCAATAATAGTTAGTTCATTAATAACAATTAACTGCCACTCCAACGTTCCACTGTGTTCGTTATGTCTATAACATTATGTACCCATTATGTACATTATGTATCATATTATGAACCTAATCATAACATTGCCATAGTGCAGCATTATTTAAATTACAAACTAGGTGATCCTCGCGATTTCACCCGCGTTATTTACGGTATCTTGACATTAGCGCCACCTACCGGGTGGTAAATTACATTACCTATGTGTCAAAAAGTCTTCTATCTTAAAGTGAAAGTCCCATTAAAATGGGTTTATCCATTCCAGTGATTACAACGGATATATAGAAAGTAAGACAGACAGACGGACAGATAGACAACAGACATTTTTTTTTTAATGGTTTCTATTGAACATTTTTTATATGGTTTCTATTGAACTTTTTTTTAATGGTTTTAATTGACATGGTTTTCTAAAAGGTATGTGCCGTGGGATTGAACTCGACACCTTCTGCGTAGCAGTCTGTTAACTAAGAATAAGTTATCTACTATATTTATTTACTTAATTCTTAATTAACGTTCTTCTAAGGTCTAAGCCAACCTTTCATTGAATGTATAGCAAATAAACTGATTCACATGTAACCTAATGAGTAGTCATGTGCAGAGAACCATAAGCATCAAAATTATAAATGGTTTCCATTTCTTATTTAGTGAAAGGTAACGTAAACGTTCGCTCTTTAGGCGTAAAATACTAAATGAAGTTCTATTCAAGTGCGGTTTCTTTAGGGTGAGTAATTAATATTTTATTTAATATAAAAAAAGTATATTACTGGTTATGTCGGTTACCATTCATTTCCTTTCACCCCTTTTACTTGTTTACGGCGTAATACTGTGTTGCAAAAATTCTATTAGAGCAACATTTTGAGTTGAATTATATAATTACGGAGTGGAATAATTTTACCTTAGTAATAATATTCAGATGCAAAGTACACGCTATTAAATCTCAAAATAGGTAAAACCTGTACTATGCCAGTCAGGTAACCATTGATCATTGGTACATATCTATTCTTAAAAACATGTAATATAGGTATGTACCTAGGTCATAGGTACAACAAGATAAGTTACCCAGACTTGGAACAAATAATTTTGCTGTCCCAAAAAAAATTGTCGTGGGTGGAAAACGTAGCCACCATTGATTAGCAGTCAGTAACACTGTAACAACAAGCCTGTCATGTAAAGTATTTAGTCCAATATTGTGCTCTTATTTTTTATAGTTGATTGAATCAGGCGTTACTTGGCGGAACTCCATTGTAACCTAATGGAAGGAAAGAGGAACCCACCACGCACCCTCGAATTGACCACCCCAACTATTGCAATAGAAAAAGGTTGACAATATCGAACTCCTCTAAAAGGATAAGGGATATAGGAATGGTATGGGTTTCAGGAAGATACCTGACTTGCAGTATCTTATTTTTTAAAGAATACTGTATAATATGAATTTTAGTCTCGAATTAAAAGATTAAATAACACCCCAGTGTCGCGTAGGCTTAAGTATATCAGAGGCAATGAGATTTGTTGCTTATTTTTCTGTCTGGGCGCCGAGGATTAGATACACAATAATTGCTTTAAGCCAGTATCGAAAAGATATTAGCAGTAAAACGAAATGCTTTTCTAAATTCGTATCGATTTAGCAGCCAACCGTTAGGTACGTTAATCTATTTCTAGAGATATTAGTTATTTGTGCAACAAGAGAGCAAAGTTGTTTTTTGTTTCGAGTGCTGATTTTGAGTCCCGAGCAAGCGAAGGATTCTATGATTGATTCACGAGCGTAGCAAGTGAATCAAAGTTAGAATCCTGAGCGTGGTGAGGGACTCAACAGCACGAGATACAAAAAACTTTGCTCTCGTGTAGCACACATAACTTTTCACCACAGCAGTGAGAACACATATTACTTAGGAGACATAGAAATGAACAGGAATAGATTGAATTATGCATAATCACGTGTTCTTCAGTCATCATCGCTAGTTTCACTCATCTTTTTAGATTATTTTATATATTAATATAATTTAACACGTTACGCTATAGGTACCTACTGTATCAGCATCAGCGAAATTTTTATTCCCGCTACTTTTTTAAATCGCGTTTTAATACCGCGTCCCTGATGTTTATTTTTCAAATGTATCATTGTTGTAATTCTAAATAAAAATGTATTGGTATTGAACCAATACATTTTTATTTAGAACTAGAGGACGCCAGCAGCTACGCCTGCATTTTTTTTAATTTACCCGTTTTGGCCGATCCCGTGGGAATTTCGGGAAATCCCTTCTTAGTGCACCTCTACGGTGCCCAAGGAACATACATGCCAAATTTCAGCTTCCTGCGCCCAATAGTTTCGGCTGTAGCGTGTCTGTCAGTCAGTCAGTAACGCAAGGATTTTATATATTAAGATTACAACAAATTTTTAAGTATTAATACCGCATCCCTGATGTTTATTTTTCAAATGTATCATTGTTGTAATTCTAAATAAAAATTTATTGGTTAAATACTAATTTGAAACTTTTAATTAGACTTATTTTTATTAAAATCCAATAATAAATTAAACATGTAAACAATAACATATAAAAAAAAGTAATTTCTTTATTACAAATATCTTTTTTTTGCGTTGCCGTAGGTGTTTTCTTTGAGGTCGAATTCCAAAATCGAATTTCGAATTCGAAGGGGTTTGTTTTTTCACTCACTTTTTATATGCATGTGAAAGAGACAGAGCACAGTAAAATTCGAATGTTTCAAATTTGTGGCTGAACAATGTCAATTCGTGGCACTGAAGATTGAAAAATTAAAAAGCTACTTTACCTCACGCTCGAATCAAAATCGCGTTTTGTTCACTGTTGTCTCGCAGCAAAAGCGGCATGTTTGAGCTGCTGTGGTGAAAATAATATTTTTATAAATTGTTATTTCGTTTCAGAATACAATATACCTACATTGCATCGAACTTAATGCTCGTTGTGAAATTCAATGTAGGAGTTTTCTGCATTAGCAGAAGATTTTGTAGTCGTGTTGTACCTACTAGTCAAATTTCAATTGACAGGTAAGGTTCATAAGTGTTACTTTTCTAAGTATGCATATTTCTTCGAATTTGTGTATTCTTTCTCGGTTTGCATAAGCAAAAAGTTATGTTCACTTTTTTTAACCTATACTGTCCCATTGTTGGGCAAAGGTCTCCCCTACACTTTTCCAAAACTCCCTGTCTCCAACTATTACTGTCCAAGTTTTTGAGAATGCATCCAGCTCATCTCGCCAACGCTTCCTTGGTCTACCCCGACCACGACGTCCCTGCGGTGTCCACCACGTGGCGATATGTGCCCATTTTTCGGGATGCATTCTGCAAGCATGACCTGCCCAATCCCATTTTAATTTTGCGGCCTTCTTGCCAACATCACTGATGCCAGTTTTAATGCGTATGGTTGTGTTACGGATTCGATCTGTTAGTTTAATCCCCAATACGCTTCTTTCAATAGCTCGTTGGCAAACCTTGACTCTGTACTTCTGAGAATCGGTCAGAGACCACGTCTAGGCTTCGTAAGTTAGGACGGGCAAGATACACATGTCGATGAGTCTATGTTTGAGTACCATTGGAATGTTGCCCTTCATAAACGTCTTGATGGACCAGTAGCTCTTCCAGGCGTTTTCGATCCGCCGGTTGATTTCTTTGTCCTGCCTATGTTTGAAACTTACCTATTAAATAATAACTCAGCACCTAAACGATGCACTAACATATCAAGTGTTCAAGTCCCACATTTGAAAGCTTATCTTTAGAGCCATAGCTTTATTCTTTATATAGGGGTGGCTTTCGAAGCTCCAGGATCTTAGCGAGATCCCGAGTTGTAGAGCTTCGCTTTTTATTACCAAGCCTTATCTTGTGAAGAAAATAAGTGAATTGTCCATTGGTAAGACTCGGCAATTAGCCAAATACATTAATTATTTTGGTATTTTACATATTCTTGAAACAAAGGCCAATTAAAGCGCTCCATGTATTCATATACCTATACATTTCAACTTTTGTAGCGCAAAACTGGGAATTTTGCCCAAACCTAATTCCTACAATTGCCAAGGACATATTTTTACTTTCCGTGTAATCATAAGGCTGCACTTATTTGTTATTATCTTGTGTGGTACTGTTCGTTCTTGTAGTAAGAACTAGGAAAGCCTTGAGATAGGTACAGTTTCAGAATAAGGCTTAAGGGACAATATAGAAGCCAAACATTTAGGGCTGTCCCTAATACTGCTTGGAATAAATGATATGGAAGATAGATTTGGAGAAGGACACAAACGCTAAGCGACTGTACAGAAACATAGGATCTTCAACAAATCCAGCTTTCTATATAAAATTCAACGTTATAAGATGTAGGTATGCTGTATATTTTTTTACTGGTCGGTAAATTCAAAGTGATGTTAGCGTTAGTAGGTGCAAACGCCCAACATTTTGAGCTTAGAAACAAACTGCATAGAATTGAAATACCGCAGTTATAAGAGAAACGGAAATACCTACGTAAAACAACATATCTTTCACCTACATCCCACATACTTCTACTACCTCACTTCGTCATGCAATACGTGAAGCATAACCATAAAAGAAGACCTAGAATAACATTTTGTCTTATGCGAAAATATTATACAACATTTGTTTTAATCAGAGTCCTGTAGCGCTCTGTGAGAGCCCTTTTGGGTGCGAAAATGTTATAACATTTTCTTTTTGTCCGAGATAATTTGTTTTTCCATCGCGCATTCGTCGCGGTATTCGTTTATATTATATAAAGTTCATTGAGTGGCTTTGTCTCCGTTATTAGGTACATCAATGATCCTTGCTTCGTTTTTTCGGTTGAAAATAATTTCAGCAGCCACCATCCTCGGTAATGCAATTTACTGTGGGTCGGACCCCCACGGATTGTCGCGAGATAAACTTGGATAGGTTTCGCAACCGCTTTATATGAGCTCCGTCCCAGAAGGATGGTTGTGCTCGCTATTTGTCGTCTCCTTCAGACGTTTTATACGATCTAACTACAGCGCCACAATATTCCTCGTAAGATATTGTGAATTCATAACAGATTGTTCAACTTATAATAACCAGCGATGAAAATGGCGACTACTATTAAAGATTTAATAATTTTAATTATAAAATTGTCTGCATATTCCCTTAGATCTACCTGTAATCTTTAGAATAAAGATCTGCACCAATATGTAATTACTTCAAACAAGCGCAAAGCGATTTTTAGAGTGTAGAGTTTGACGCTCTTGTGTTGTGGATCAAACGTTCTTAAGAGCATTTAAAGTATCCTTTTTGTATTATCTTGGTCGGGGTGTTTCTATGTATGTATTTACAAGAAAAATAGTATATAATAATTATTATGTATGTTTATCCATTATCTAGTACCCATATTACAAGCTCTGCTTAGTTTGGGACTAGATGGTGATGTGTGTAAGTGGTACATTGATATATATGTACTAATTGTCAATGAATTGGTAAAATATTATATAACCTCTCTTGGATTACGCTTTTTAATTTGTTTGTTAATAATATCTATTTATTAACACATTCGCTGCATTACGAGATCTATCAGATCTCTTGCAGGACTTTCATATTGTGCGTTGAATAGAATCGTGTTGTTTCACTCTTTGCGAAAGGAGCTAACGTATAAAGTTCTTTAAGCATGAATAGGACAAATATACATATTTGCTTCCTACTTAAAGCTGAATTCAAGGACATTAAAAAAGAAATAAGAGATGGATTAAGTCCCTAACGCACACTACTGTAATCATTTTCATTCCTTGCGTTAGGAGATATTTCGGTACTCGTTAAATCGTACGCCTCGTAGACACCGTGTAGACGGGGGCGCGGGCGCTGCATGACTTGTTTTAGTGTTGTCATAACATCGACATTGAAAAAATCATCATCAGCCTTTAACAGTCCACTGCTGGACTAGGCCTCTCCTTTGAAAGGAGGAATTGGCCTACTATACCACGCTGGCCAAACGGGTTGGTATAGGGTTTGTATCAAGTTTTCCTTCTCTTACAGTGCTGTTCTCTGCATAATATGCTCCCTCTGTCGGCTCTTACGACACCCACGGGATGATATGGGGTGGTGACAATCCGTATTCTTAATCCGTCACCACACGGACATGAAAAAATGCCTGTTCAAAAAGTAGAGCCTCATGAGTACAATTTTCATCGTCCTGTTTTATACAATTTGTACGAGCCACGTACAACGTAGCGTTCATTGGCCTAATTATTCCTTTTGTAATGTCAGCAATTTACTTCTTTCATTATTATAGTTAATCATATTACAATTTAGTTCGCGTTCACGTCTTAGCATCAACTGACGTACCGCGTCTCACCTATCATTTCGCGTTCGATAATCATTGTAATCGCGTATCATTATCATATCATCTTTTATCTTATTTTTCTATCAATATAGTCAATAAAATTTATTTCTGAGTTTTACTGCTTATACCTTACTACCCCGGGTGTACGGACCGTACATCCTTTTTTTAAAATTTAATAGTTTTTTATGACACAAAACAGCAATAAAAATGTGTATATAAAATTATATAAACATGGTCTCATTGAGTTTCTGACAGTCGCCGAAGCGGTGATATTTTCCTGTTTCTGTTGAAACTTAGTGTCTTGACTGATAGTCTCACTTTCTCGAACGGGTAGCTTGGATATTTTTGTGATAGGTCTTTTGATGATACCGTTTTTCGTTTTTAAGCTGACAACGCGTACGAAGTCGTCATTGCCTGGATGTAACGTAATTATTCTACCCAAGGCCCATTTCCCTGGAGGTAGATTTGCGTCATGAATAATGACGATATCGTCGATGCTTAAATTTTCCTTGGGAGAACGCTATTTGCTGCGGGCTGATAGTTGGCTTAGATATTCTGATTGCCATTTCTTCCAAACATTTCCGAAGATCTTCTGTGTGAGCTGCCAACGTGTTCGTTGGACTCGTTCAGTTTCTATGATAGTGTTCGTTGGACCGCTAGCTAGGAAAGGAGCTGGAGTAAGAAAGTCCAGGTCATCCGGGTCTTCAGTTAGCTGACACAGAGGTCTCGAGTTTAAGCAAGCTTCTAACTGAGCCAGTAGTGTGATGTATTCTTCAAATGTCAATTTCTGGTCACCGATGACCCTTTTCAGGTGGTATTTAAGGCTTTTCACCGCAGCCTCCCAAAGACCACCAGCACTTGGCCATCCAGGGGCGTTGAAGTGCCACAGGATCTTCATATCGGTGATTGATGAAAAGAAGTTTTCGTCTAAAGTGGCTCGGAGATCTAAATATTCCCTGTTGAGATTTTTGATTGCGCCTACGAAGTTTGTCCCATTGTCACTATAAATGTGACAGGGAGCCCCCCGCCGGTATGCCATTCGACGCAACGCGGCTAAGAATGCAGATGAACTCAGGTCAGACACTAATTCGAGATGCACGGCTTTGGTCACCATACACATGAACACTGCTATGTAACCTTTCGAAGATTTTATGCCACGACCTTTACTAGATTTGACCTCGTAGTATCCTGTGTAATCAACGCCGACGTGATAAAACGGTCTAGTAGGAACTGTACGAGCTGCTGGTAAATTACCTATGATTTGCTGATGCTTGACAGGATCGTGACGCCTACAAGTGACACATCCTCGAAGATATTTCTTTATGATCTTATTTCCTCCTACGAGCCAATACTTTTTTCTCAAAAAAGCCGAAGTGAGGCGGGCTCCGTCGTGATAAGTTGCATTATGCGCTTGATTTATGAGTATTTGTGCTAATCGACAAGAGCCTAATATGATGATAGGATGTTTCATATCGAAAGGTAATGTTGAGTTTTTTAATCGACCTTGAACACGTAGGATTCCGTTTTCATCTTATAGCTTGGTATAGAATAGCTTGGTAGATTTTTCACAAGATTTTGCATGATAATGACGTCAGTTTGAAACTCAAAGTTTCGGTTCATCGATACGCATTTGATATTGATAGCTCCTTTACAGTTCGTTTGCTTCGCACCTACGCCTGTAATAACTCCCTGACATCTATGACGCGATAACCCCAACCGTTGAGCCGCATTTTCAGTGATAAGAGAAGTCTGGGATCCTTGATCGATAAGTGCGCGTAAGTTAAGGTAGGAGCCATGCCAGGTTTCAACCCTGATTATCGCTGTTGCTCAAAGGATTTCTGGTACTTCCGATTGCATTGACACGTGCAAACTCCGGGCTGCCGGTCTTTGACCCTGTTTAAGACTGCTGATGATACTATTGTTAGACGTTGACGGCCCAGCCTCGTTGTCAAGTTGTGTAAATGAATCGTGTAATAAAGTATTATGAGGCAGGTTGCACTCACGACAGCGTTTTTCTGAAATGCACTCATTGCCATTATGACAATAAAGACAGTTTTCGCATAACTTTAGTTTCTCTGTCGTCCTAAGTTTTGCCGACGAATTCATTTGACGAAACTTAGTGCATTGGAAAATGACGTGATTATTAGTTTTGCAGAGCGCGTATTTGTAGAATTTCGTTACATATACGTTTTTGTCGCTTGATAATTGCGTAACATTGCGTCCGGTCGACGATGGTTTGGTGTTGAAATTGTTGTTGAAAGCATGGGCCCTAATCAAACCAAAGCATAATTATCAAATTATGCTTTGGTTTGATTAGGGCTCATGCTTTCTTTTTGAAGTTTCCATGGTCGTAAAGGTTTTCTCCAAAAATGATAAGAAGTCCTCTAAGATAGGCACCTCCTTAGGGTCTTTTAGCGAACTTAGGTATTCACTGTTTCAAAATCCAATTTTTGGCTAAGAAGATGAATGATGATGATGTGATATTGACCTAATCTGAATCGTAGGGACATTGAGCATTTGATCAAAGTGGGAACTCATAATAAGCCGTTTGTTATTGTACCTATTATTAAGTAAATCCCAACAAATAGAGTAATTGTCAGAAGAAATAGACAAGTGTTGGATGAGTCTTTCTGCTTCACCTCTCACCTTTGCTTTCAAAACTTGCATCTTCTGAGCGCTGGATAATGTTGGATTCGCATGAATAGTCTCAGTGAACAGATCTTTGAAGCTGGACCATTGATGATAGTTGCCAGAGAAAGTAGGGATATTTTTGGAGTAGGTTTCTCCATATGAGAAACAGACCATAATTTCTTATTTATGGATTTGATCATATCGTTAAACCGTTTCTCCGCGAGAAAGAAATGAGATTCGTACTCGGGATTTCTCTGGCCTAACTCGCTATCTAACTCCCAATGTAGAGAATCGATGGTCGTCCAACGGCGAGTCTGGATAGTGCGTAACACGTAATCAAATTCCCATTTTTCCGATATAGAATCTAAATTGATATTTGAAATCATATGCTCAAACGCCTTGAAATTGCTACTTTGTTTCCGTAGCATCTCGTCGGTTTTGCTGTCGCTACCGCGGCTTTGACTGGTAAATTCTGATACAGGGGGGTCTGAAACTGGCCATAGGTGTAGCTGATCGAACGAGTGGAGAGGGAGGAACCTTTTCATCCCTTGGCTTGATAGATACTTCGTAATTTTGTATAGCAGCCCTGATAGTATTGTACCGATTTCTAGTATACTCAAATTGGTTGTTAGTAAAGTATGGATGAGTACTAGTACTATATACGCTCAGATTCCTATGATTAGACTGAAATTCACTCCAGTAGCTGTCTAGAGTAGATATCTAGTCTACGCTTGATATAGTCTGGAGTTTTCCTATCCAAACCATCTTTCTTAAAATTCGAATATAATTGTTCAATCGCAGTAGAAATTTGCTCTTGAGTCGATAGTAAATCTTCTATGCTAGACATGTTGATTAATGATATAAGTATAGGCGCTAATATGGAAAGATCTTACTTGATATCTTGATACTTAGTGACGATCTCGAGCAGCTTCTGCCTCCGGTATATGATATCTGTTGATGCCTTGCTGATAGGTGAACTGCTTGCACACACTAATATGATAGTTCCACTTGCTAATGAGTTCTCACAAATGTCACAGAGCCGTGATTGCTAAATACGATAAAGTCACAAACACAGTTCACTGAACCACTCGCGAGGTTAATATAGTCAGAGTATTAACACCCGTATATGGCTCCTATCAAATATCAAATTTTAAACATAGTCAAGGTTTCTACTTAGATCGCCTCACCAACGTGCGTCTTGAACGAGATCAGTGGAAATTAGTAATTTACTATGACATGTCTCCCTATTGGCAAAGTTATAAATCACTTGGATAGTATTTGTCACAACAAAACAAAGAATACTATAGCGCAGTGTGATGTCATCTTACTCCAATTACATCACGGACTTAATGAACTCGAGCATTACAACAATATTTTGATAGGTAAACAATACACTCGGCACGAGCGACACACGCGCGGCCTTATCAACGGTGTCGGGTTCGTTGCAAACAAATTGTTCGGCGTACTCGATCAAGAATTCGCAGAACAGTACGAACGAGACATTGAGACTATAAGAAATAATCAGAAACATCTTGCCCTACTATGGAGAAACCAGACCTCGGTGGTCGAGGGTGAGTTTAATTTGATAAAGAGAGTCGAAGCTTCTATCAACAAACAAAGTAAATTGTTCAACCAACACTTGAACAACCTTGAAAAATCGCTGAACAGGCAAAAGGAGACTGTAGAAGCTACATCAACCACTTGCGATTTCACGTTATCATCGGTTATCGCCCAAGGTACTCTCGTGAACCTACAGAATATCCAAAATATGATCATTGACTCTTTAACTAATATTTACTCGGGTAAATTCAACTTCCATCTACTCACTCCTAAGCAGCTCCGAGACGAGATGAATATCATCACGAGTTTGTTATCAAGAGACGTGACATTGCCGTTGAATAACATGGAGAGCATATCACAGTTGTACCATCTTCTGACCGTGAAAGCAAGAGCTACAAACAAATTTATCATTTTCGAGATACTGATTCCTTTAGTGAGCAGGGACAACTTTGAGTTGTACAGACTTCTAGCAGTCCCACAACAAACGGAAAAGGCAATGACCAGCCTGGTACCAGTATCAGATTACGTAGCAATCAATATACAGCAGGATTCTTATGTAGGGTTATCCGAGGAAGATGTACGAAATTGTATTCATATTGAAAACGATATACATTTGTGTCGTTTGAAACAGCCCATATACAAAATGAGTTCGCAAGAAACTTTATGTGTAAAAATCATGATCATAATGGGTGCCAAACCACTACAGTAGCTTGTTTAGATTCCTGGAAGGAGTTAAATAGTAGAAACACCTACCTGTATTTCTGTTGCGGTCATTGCTCTATACGCATAATGTGCAGGAAGCAAATTACCGTAGAGTTGTTACATAACTCTGGTATAATAACAATAAGCGAGGATTCCATTATCAAGAGCGATAATTATATTATTTACGCGCATAAAACTTCGTCAAATGTCGTACAAAAAGTGGCTGACGTAATGAAAATTGAGATTCCCCCTATCAATCCTCTCCTGAATATATCTGTACCAGCTTCTACTTTCGAGAATCAATCTATACGCTCTGATCATCAAAAATATTTTGAGAAAATCGACAAGCAAATAAAACAACTAGCAAGCAAGTACGGCGGATGGAGTGTTGACCGAAAGGCCATTCACGACGTTCATCACTATGTCGTTATCTACGGGATGCTGCTGGCGGGAGCGGTCACGCTGGTGGTACTGGTGTGGTGTGGCAGGAGAGCGCGGGAAGGTGCCGCGCTCCTGCCGCGCCCGGAAGCACACGCAGCAGCACAAACTACTACGGTGGTGTCGCGCCGCCCTGGAGAACAGGATATCGAACTCCAAATTACGAACTGCGAACTTTCTTCACTCAGATGCGTTAGTGAAAGTGCGATAAACCAGTGTAGTGTTCGTAGTGAGATTGATGGTAAATCGCGTAGTGCAAATGTGATCAAAAAGTGTAGCTCGCCTATAATTGTGCATAAGGAATTCGATCGTACTTCATAATGGACTAGCATCATCTATAATTTTAAGCAAAAATATTGTTCCATCACCTTTTAACTCACATCAGTCACATAATTATCATTGCATCAATCATGACATCCACATACCACTGTCCCTCATTTTCTGGCCCGGGAGTATGTACGAGCCACGTACAACGTAGCGTACATTGGCCTAATTATTCCTTTTGTAATATCAGCAATTTACTTCTTTCATTATTATAGTTAATCATATTAGAATTTAGTTCGCATTCACGTCTTAGCATCAACTGACGTACCGCGTCTCACCTATCATTTCGCGTTCGATAATCATTGTAATCGCGTATCATTATCATATCATATTTTATCTTATTTTTCTATCAATATAGTCAATTAAATTTATTTCTGAGTTTTACTGATTATACCTTACTACCCCGGGTGTACGGACCGTACACAATTTAAATAACTAAGTAACTACATTGCATTTTTCATATATGAACCGGTTTATCCATAATGTTTTCGTTAATTAATATGCTTATTTTAATTCAAATAAATAACATAAAAGCACTAAAATAGACAAGCACAATACAGACACAACAGCTAGCATTCACAAAAGACTTAAAAATGTTATGAAAGAAATAGTCCGTGGGATTGAACAAGTTAATCCCAAGCATTTTCATCTTCAATATAATCTAGTACCGAATAGTAGCCTTCTTGACACCATTTGCGCGCAATGCAAGCAATCATTTTGCTTACCATGTTTTAATGAAAAACACTTTGCATAATTTTATTAATAAAACTTTTTCAATCGACAACTGAGACGTTATTTTATTTCCATCACTACTTACTACACATATCACTACTTAATATCTTCGGTTGTGGTACGAGACACAATCGACATCAATTTTTTTTTGGTATTTGTAGTTTATTCAATGTCATAACTGCGCGCGAACCTAGCAAAATATAAAGCAATATGTTATCTTTCACCCACAAAACTTTTCAACTTAACAAAATTCAAACATATGTCATTGTTTTTTTGGAAGATTTAAATTATTTTCAAAACTGTATTTTTAGGACACTGATTAGGTCTCAAACGCACCAAAGGATAGGTTCATTTCGAGATCCTTTAGGTCTCCAAAGCACCAGCTGAAAGTTCTTTGAAAATGCTGTTGCAGTGAACGTGTTATCATAGTGGTACAAGGCAATACGCTATCATTGGGCAATTTCAAATGGATTCCAAGAATTGCTTGAAAATGTATATTTCTGCTTGCACACAATTGCGTATGTATTGTAGTTACTGCGTACTATGAAAAAAACGGTTGTATGAGTAACCTATTATAATAAATGTAGTTTTGTAGTGTGCTGCCAACACTTCGATAAGACAGGCGAGCGAAATTGCATTTTGCCGCAGCACTTACAATGAAATATAACGCACATAATATGAAATACTGACATTGCTGAAATTGTTCCAAGCGTCGTACCGCAGAGTTGCTCACTCATACAATCTCATACATTCATATATTATGTATGTAGACGTACCATTTTATTCTTGCTAAAAGTAGCTCTAAATGATGAGTTGGTTTGTTAGGGATGAAAACGCCCGCTTACTGAATAACCTTTTATAAGTAATAATTTATTAACACCGGTGTATAATGTGCGAGAAATATGAGCTTCTTTATGGGCAATATGGGCGTAAGTTTTAACTTGAAAACGTAGATTGTGCATTATTATTATGATACCCTGTTTATATTTCGAGGATTGAAACATGAACTCTGATAACTACAAATATATACTAATTAAATCCTCACTTTCCTAATAATACCATAAATAGACTGCCTCCGTGGTCCAGTGAATAGCTTATGCGACTGCTGATCGGAGGTCCCGGGTTCGATTCCCAGGTTGGGCAAAAGTGTTACTGGGGTTTTCCGAATTCTCGCCCCCCTAATACGTGGGTCCTAAAAATTGATGGCGAAATGTGGGTGTAATGTTACACCTCTGCCTATTG
This sequence comes from Euclidia mi, assembly GCA_944739405.2. Taxonomy (NCBI): domain Eukaryota; kingdom Metazoa; phylum Arthropoda; class Insecta; order Lepidoptera; family Erebidae; genus Euclidia; species Euclidia mi. The sequence goes on from OX123185.2 coordinate 61,976,887, forward strand.
CCCCTTCGGGGATACAGGCGTGAGTCTTTAAAAAATAAAAAAATAATTCAAGTGCAAAAGGGGTACGAATGTATGTTACACTTTTACATCTAAACTGCAGAACCGACTTCGATGAATTTGAACGTACTAATAGATTACAACTTGGAGATAGATATAGCTATCTTTTGTTGCTAGAATAAAGCTCGCAAGAATTAAATAGGAAACAAATACAATGTTAGTTGTTAAGTTAGGGTAGTTACCAACACGGGTATTTTATATTTGATTTTGCCTATTATTACCGTCTGAAGCTGGGAGCCAAAGCTAGCACTAAATAAACAACCATATGAAAAGCTTTTTTTTTAATAGTAATAGGCGGCAAATGAGCAGACCGATCGCCTGATGGTAAGCAATTACCGCCGCGCATGGACACAAGCAACACCACAGGAGTGACAAGTGCGTTGGCGCCCCTTGGGGATGAAAAAAGGTATAGGATGAGGAGTGGGATGAGGGAGAAGGAATAGGGGATAGGGCCTACGGCACTCTCACTCACCGAACTGTTACGCGGGACCGGGAAAGTGTCTTTTTAAAAAAAGATATTTGAACTAGCTAAAATTATTTATTGGAACACGGTACACACACGTAATGTTAGATATAGTATAAACTGATTTAGAAATAGAACAAAAATTTAGGACTTGAGACTGGCACACTAAGGATATGGTAGAACTGTTCGCGTTAGATGATGGATGCAGACTGAGGTTGAAAGGGACTGAGTGGATAAGGAAGGCAAAAGTGCTGACACGGAGATTTAGGCGTTGGAAGGGGTTTATGCTGAGCAGTATAGGTTGGGCAACTATGTAAGCGTTTTAGGGTAAACTTCACGGTAAAAATGAAGTTTACGGGAAAGGAAGGAAATAGCAAGGATTAAGAGTTGCGAATACGAAGAGTAGGTGGTGTTATAGTAGGAAGTTCGATTTCATCATTTTCGGGTTCAGGTATAGGAGTATCGCGAGATTTTAAAATCTTCCTGAGTTTTACAAATTAAGAAAATGGTACAAATTAAAACTAGAATTAGGATGACATAGATTGTGAATGTATAGTACTTCTCATAGAGTACAATATGCGGTTTTTCAATAAATTCGTTTAATTCTTTAAGTAGTTTAGGATTTTCAAAAGCAATGGAATCTAGATTTACATTTTTCAAGTTAACAGGAGGTAAGTTGGATACAATACTAGTATATTTATTGAAATTACAGCAGGAGTCGTTAAGAATATTAAATTTAGCGATTATAGGTTTTAATATAATATTAATATTATTCTTAGAGACTAGCCGTGTCTCTTTACAATAGGTGACACACCCTTGGGGTAAGTACAATAACCCGCTACCACTTATATCTAGGTCTACAATAGAGGTATTACATTCTATACTTTTTTTTTTTTTTTTCTAACCTATACTGTCCCATTGTTGGGCAAAGGTCTCCCCTACATTTCTCCAAAGCTCCCTGTCGCCAGCTATTTCTGTCCATGTTTTTGAGAATGCATCTAGCTCATCTCGCCAACGCTTCCTGGGTCTACCCCGACCACGACGTCCCTGCGGTGTCCACCACGTGGCGATATGTGCCCATTTCTCTGGATGCATTCTGCAAACATGACCTGCCCAGTCCCATTTTAATTTTGCGGCCTTCTTGCCAACATCGCTGATGCCTGTTTTATTGCGTATGGCTGTGTTACGGATTCGGTCTGTTAGTTTAATCCCCAATACGCTCCTTTCAATAGCTCTTTGGCAAACCTTGAGTTTGTACTTCTGAGAATCGGTCAGTGACCACGTCTGGGCGCCGTAAGTTAGGACGGGCAAGATACACATGTCGATGAGTCTGCGTTTGAGTACCATTCTATACTTAGCTTACTTTTATCGGACATGACAAACAACCATTTGTTGTTTTGTAAATGTTGCCAAATGTTTACATTTCCAGTGAAAAACTTAGTGTTACATAATTCGGGAATTTCGGTTAGTACTTTAGTAATAATTTCTGTTTCACAGGATGGAGTTGCGACAGTAGAGTAGGATATCGGAGTGTTACACAGGTAATGTTCATGGTTTATCATTTTACAGTCATTCAGATTATTAAGTTTACAATAAGTGGACTTATCTTTACTTATGCCTATATACTTGGTAGAAGGTTCATAGGGAACTGGACAGGGTAAATTATGGTACAAGTGGAAATTAGCAGGATTGACTAATGGAATATCTAAGATGAAAACTATTTTGTTTTCGTTTTCATAACAAGACATTGAAGATACATTTATAATTGTTTGTATATTACTTAGGTTTAGAAGGACTGGAAGGCGTTTAGAATTTGGTATGAATCTATAATTATTAATCAACTCAGTATAGAGTTCTTTAGGCGTTAGAATAGAAGGGTAAAGTATGTTTGATTTACTAAACATTATTGAGCTTATAATATCTTCAACTTTGAAGGATAGTGTTAAGAGACTATTTTCTATCATGGAAATTAATTCTAGGATACGTGATCTTATTCCTAATTCTCTGGCGATAAAAGTTAGATTTTTAATGTCTTGGTTAAGACCGTCGATGGCGACATTTAATTCATGCTCGTTATGATTTATAGTATAAATGGTTTCGTTAAAAGATTTGAGGGTTGAGGTAGTAATGAGGATATTCTGTTCTACTAATGACGCTAGTTTCTTTTGATCGGACTCAACTTCTTGGATGGCATTATCATACCGGATAGCGTCATCTTCGTCCATGGTTCCGAATAACTTTTTCGAAATAGATCCTATAATAGATAGGGGTGCGCCTCTCCGAGATTGATGAGGGACATGGTAAAGGATAGATTCAGTGTCACGATATAGGTCTTCAAAGCGAGTAATTAGGGGTTGAAAGAGATTGAAACTTTCTACGTTATCTAATGCATTATAATTTTCACAAAGTGATTTAGAAATGTTGAGAATATAGTATAAATTATCTATATGTGGGAACAGGTAAGATATGTCTACTGGTATATCTACGCTAATGTAACTATCAACTAAATTTAACGATCCTAAGGGGTTGAAATATATTCCTGAACTGTTTGTCAGGGGTTCGACGAATTCTTGACCCGTTGAAGGGTTGCTGTAAGAGAATAGAATAATGATATAGTGAATTAATCTTCAGTACTAGACCTAGAAGCGAGTTTCACCTCATCATAGGGATGGGTGACGTGCCTACGGTTTATTAGAAGGGTTAGTGTATTTCTGCCGTTTATCTTCACGACTTTGTAAGGGCCTTTCCACACTGGCGAGAGGGCTCTGCGCAGTCTTATGTAAGACTTGAAAAATCATGTGATTTTTCATCATCAGCCTTTATCAGTCCACTGGTGGACAAGGCCTCTCCTTTGAAAGGAGGAATTGGCCTACTATACCACGCTGGCCAAACGGGTTGGTATAGGGTTTGTATCAAGTTTTCCTTCTCTTAGAGTGCTGTTCTCTGCATAATATGCTCCCTCTGTCGGCTCTTACGACACCCACGGGATGATATGGGGTGGTGACATTCCATATTCTTAATCCGTCACTACACGGACATGATTTTTCAGGTAAACGTAATCGCCTACTTTATATTGAATGGGACGTGAGTTATTGTCATAATATTCCTTGGATCTTTCGACCTTTGAATATTTTCGAGAGCTTTGTCTCTTGAGAGTTTGAGTCTATGATGTAGGAATTTTACATATTCGGGGTATGTTAGTTCTGGACGTAGTTCGCAGATAGAGTCAGGGATGAAGGCTTTGTGGCCGAATAGGAGTTCGTAAGGGGTAAAATTGGTTGACGCATGAACAGAGGTATTATAGGCTAACATTGCCCTGAAGACGAATTTGTGCCAATCGGTATGATTCTCATTGACGTAGGATTTGAGGCACTCCTTAAGGGTAGAATGACTACGCTCTAAGGCGCCTTGAGTTTGAGGATGATACGGGGATGACCATATTTGTTTGATTTTGAGAAATTCGCAGGTTCTCTTGAACATATCTGCGGTAAAGTTGGTACCTTGGTCGGTTAGGATAGTTTTAGGGATGCCGAATAGAGAAATAAAGTGTACTAGGCACTCGCATGTATCTTCTGAGGTAGCATTAGCGATAGGATAGGCAATTGAGAATTTTGTGAGGTCATCCTGCATAGTGAGTATGAATTTTAATTGTTTTAACCCTGCTTCTGGCAGAGGGCCTACGAGATCTATGCTAAGCCGTTCAAAGGGTTTGGTAGAAGTGGTAGTTATTTGCATAGGAGCTCTATTAGTTTGTGTGAGGGCTTTATTGCTTTGACACAGTGTGCAGTTTTTTATATAGGTCTCGATATTTGGACGTATGTTTTTCCAATAGTATTTTTTTTTAATTCGATTTAGCATTCGGGCTGTGCCAAGATGACCGGCAATATCATATATATCGGATATCATGATTTTCACGAAGGATTTTAGGTATTTCTGAGAGGGTTGGAAATATGAGAGTATTGTGATAGACATTGATGCTTATTTTAGTGTTATTAAAGATATAGCAGAACATATTGTATATTCTTGACCAAATATGTTTATCGAAAGGATCGCGGCAATCAGTGATAGCTATTTCTAAGCTTTCGTTGGTTAGAGATAAGAGTTTAGCAAGGAATTGATTTTTAAGATAGATTAGGCTTTTGTAAATAGATTCATAAGAGCAGTTGTCAAAATGGTATACTTTGGTAAATAGAAAGTATATAGTGGCTCCTTTGTGCTCATAGGATATAAACGTATATAAGGTTCTTTCTCTATTTAGGAATTCGCTAGGATCTGGGACGTTGCTTAGGATTTCTTCAATATACGGGTTAGAAGTATCAAGGTCGATTGAGGTAGGAATAACGATGTTTGCTAGGAGTTTTAAGAATGCTTTCGTTAAATTCGAGGATTTTAGTATTACTATTAAATTGTTTTTCTGACATGATTTTCAGGAATTTGCTGTAGTTTTCATCAGAAGGAGGAACGGGATTAGCAGGAGAAGCAGTGGAACCAGAAGGTGAGTGAGGAATTAGAACGGATTCAGTGGATTCAGCGGGATCAGCGGATTCGGTGGGAGGAAGCAGAGGATTGGAATTATCAGGTGTGTGATTATAACTTTCAGGATTTAGGATATCTGATAAAGCGTCGTCGTTTTCTAACAGGTCTATCGAAGGGACTTCGTTAGAGCCTAGAGGAACAGAGGGTATCTGGATATCGAGGTCGTCAAGAGTTATAGGGCTAAACGCAGGTGATGGATATTGAATATCATGACGGGAGGTAGAAGGAATAGGATTATCGTATGGATTTTCTATTGAGTCTTGAGTTGGTCGTACAGGATTCACTGGGAATCTGGATAGAGCATCAGCATTGCTGTTGATTACGCCTTTCTTGTATTGGATTTTGTAATCAAACTCTTCTAGTTTTAGACGCCATCTGACTAAACGGGAACCTGGGTCTTTACAATTGAAAAGCCATTTTAATGGCCTATGATCAGTGACAATAGTGAATTTATGACCATATAGATAGGGACGAAAAGTTTTTGTTCCGAATACGATGGCTAAGCGTTCTTTTTCGGTTGTGGAATAGTTAGTTTCGGCTTTATTTAGTGTTCTCGAAGCATAAGCTATAGGGCGGTCTTTACCTATATCCCCTTGAGATAGGATAGCGAAGATAGCATAGTTAGACGCGTCGCCGAGTAGGACAAAAGGTTCAGTGAAATCAGGGTAAATAAGGATAGGAGCAGAAACGAGTTTTTCTTTTAATTCGTCAAACACTTGTTGTTGCTCGTTTGACCAGAAGAAAGTGATGTCCTTTTTTAGTAAAGCAGTTAGGGGTTTGGCGATTTTGGAGAATTCAGGGATAAAACGACGATAGTAAGAGACTAGACCTAGGAAGGATTTGGTATCTTTAGGACATTTGGGAATAGGAAACTGTGTTACAGCCTTGATTTTGTCTGGATTTGGGCTTATGCCTTTGTCACTAATAATGTGAACAAGATAGCCAACTTCTTTGCGTAGAAATTTGCATTTATCGGGCTGGAGTTTGAGGTTATGTTTACGTAATCTTTCGAAGATTTTAGAGAGCTTTTCGCAGTGATTAGGGAGGTCGTGTGAATAGATAACAATATCGTCGAGGTAAATGTAGCAATGAATGCCTTGAAAGCCAGCTAAGGCTGTGTTCATGAGACGTTGGAAAGTCGCGGGAGCATTTTTAAGTCCGAACGGCATGCGTTTGAACTCGAAATGTCCTTGCGGAACGGTGAATGCAGTTTTAGGAGCGTCCTTTTTTGATATGGAAATTTGGTGAAAACCAGAACAGAGATCGAGAGTGGAAAAGTAATTGCTTTGACCTAATTGGTCTAGGATTTCGTGAATTTGTGGAATTGGGTAACTTTCCCCGATGGTAATATCGTTAAGCTTTCTGTAGTCTATAACGATGCAACATTTCTTTTGGCCGGAAGAGTCAATTTTCTTTGGGACTACCCATAAAGGGAATGACCATGGAGAAGTAGAAGGTTGGATAATGTCTTGAGATAGCATTTTGGAGATTTGGGTTTCAACTTCCTTTTTGTGGATTTCTGGGAATCTGTAGGATTTGACGTTGATAGGCTCAGAGGGATTAGTATTTATCTCATGCTCTAGTAAGTCAGTGGTAGTAAGATCGGAATGAGCATCTGTGAATAATTTTAATTGGAAGTGGCCTATAGTAGACACGGTTTTGTCACTGGTATTAATACCTTTTAATTGAATGGTTTCATTTTTCAGAGCTGGCATCACGTTCATTGAAGATCGTTTTACTAGACTGACACAGGAACCGGTGTCAACTAAGAACGACATTGAATTGGGTTCGGATATTGACGTGAGGTAGGTATCGTTTATTAGAGCTGATTTCGTATATAGTAGGGGTTGGAATGGAATTGGCTGAATTAGGAGGTACAGAAGATGTAGTAGATGCAGTGAATTTAGAGGAGTTGGTAGTCGCAACGGATTGGTAGGTCTATTGGTAATTGGAGGTTTAGCAGGTATAAAGCAAGATTCAGTGGGCTTGGTAAGTGAATGGTAAGGTTTTGAGGGTACAGCGGATGCAGTGGGAATAGTGGATCTGGTATGTATATAACGAGACGTAGAAGATGCAGCGGGGACAGAGGATACAGCGGATGTACGAGGCACAGTGGATGCAGAGGATCTGGTAGGTATTTTATAGGATACAGAGGGAGCAGAGGATACAGTGGATGTAGGAGGTCTAGGAGATTTGGTAGGATTATCTCAGGATGCAGTGGATACAGAGGATGCAGTGGATGTACGGGGCACAGCGGATGCAGAGGATTTGGTAAGTATTTTATGAGATGCAGATGATACAGTGAATATAGAAGGTTTAGAGGATCTAGTAAGACTATCTCGGCATGCAGTGGATACAGAGGATGCAGTGGTAAAGTTTCGCGGTTGAACTCCTGATACGGCGGAGTATTACCGGAGCGAGATACGGAGACGGACCGGGTATTTCTGAGGAATCCCTTTACGATGCCACCAAATGTAACGCGAGACCGGGAAAGTGTCTTTTAAAAAAAATATATTTTAACTAGCTAAAGTTATTTATTGGAACACGGTACACACACGTAATGTTAGATACAGTATAAACTGATTTAGAAATAGAACAAAGATTTAGGACTTGAGACTGGCACACTAAGGATATGGTAGAACTATTCGCGTTAGATGATGGATGCAGACTGAGGTTGAAAGGGACTGAGTGGATAAGGAAGGCAAAAGTGCTGACACGGAGATTTAGGTGTTGGAAGGGGTTTATGCTGAGCAGTATGGGGTGGGCAACTATGTAAGCATTTTAGGGTTCAAAAGGCGTTTGTAACAGAACGAAACGCAACAGTTTAAGTACTGTTACTGTACGTCGATTTTCTGTGAGAGGGTGGTACTTCCCCGGTCAAGCCGGCCCATTCATGCTGAAATCAGCAAGGCTCTACTATCGTGTAATGCTACACTTTTACATCTAAAAAGCAGAGCCAACTTCGATGAATTTGAGCGTACTAATAGATTACAACTTGGAGATAAATATAGCTATCTTTTGTTGCTAGAATAAAGCTTGTTTCGTTGTTAAGTTAGGGTAGTTACCAACACGGGTATTTTATATTTTATTTTGCCTATTATTCTCGTCTGAAGCTGGGAGCTAAAGCTAGCACTAAAAAAACAACCATTTGAAAAGATGATATATAAATTATAGAATCCACAACGGCAAGCAATAAGTACACACTTTGAAGTGTGCAGGTTGCATGAATTTAATCAGAATCATGAATGCTACAATACAGCTCAAATTATAGCGTAGAGCTACATATAGTATACAAGGGTTTCGACACTAATGCAATCAATAATAGTTACAGTTCATTAATAACAATTAACTACCACTCCAACGTTCCATTGCGTTCTTTATAGACATACCTAATCATAACATTACTATAGTGCAGCATTATTTATAGGTATTACTAACTAGGTGTTCCCCGCGGTATCGGTCGCGTTATTTTTGGTGTTTCGACAATTGCGCTACCCCTGGTGGTCAATTTACAGCTTAGACGTAGTCTTACATTCCTCTATCTGCCAGTGAAAGTCACGCTTAAATCGGTTCAGCCATTCCAGAGATTACCCCGATCAAACAGAAAGATTGACAGACGGAGAGAGAGAAAGATAAAAAAAGAAGGTGAGTTATGTCTTGGTATCTAGTAAATAACTGCACACAATTGGAAAACCATAGTTTGAAATCACAGATGGATACTCCAATTTTATTAATACATATACCTAGATATATATTGAAGTACTTATCCATCTTGCTCTCTGTTTTTCAAGTCCGACCAGTACTAGAAATGAGCATGTACAGCCAAATAAACAATCGCTTCAGCTTTATTATTATTATACCTCAGGTAAATAGGTGTATAAGCCACGTGATAATGAGCGGTCCACTTACAATGTCAGGCACAGATCTAGACTCCCTGCTGATACTTACTTTCTGACAGGTTTAAACGAATTAAATGGCTCTAATTAAGTATTTCGTACGTGTGGACACGAATAGAAGAACGTAAGAATAGAAGCATGTTTGAACAAATTACTTGAACGTCTATGGCGGCCATAAGATACGCCGCAAACTCAAACTAAAACACACTTTGTATTAAAACGAGTCTCAATTTATAATTTAGTCGAATTTAAGTTTAGTGAAGCCAAAAACTGCTCTCATTGAGGTCAATTATGACCTCTTTATTCGTAGCACGTAGGTTTAGTATTTAGACATGACAAGAGACAAGACATAAGTGTCGTTTGTCGCTGGCGATAAGTACACTGCCATCAAACAGAAAAAGACAGCGGAAAGAATATAAGGTATATCAAACATTTGACTTACTTATTGTAATATTATAAATGTCATATTGTTATTTTATTTCATTTTGATTAATTATCCTATTTTTCATATTTGCATGCCATGGCTGGCTGTGGAGAAACAATGATTGACTGTAACAGCTTATAATTACCCACCTTTCCAAATAAATAAATGTGACTGACGAACGAGACGTAAGCTCACAGTAATGTTTTACTCAAAGTATTAGTTAGTTGAAGCAGCGTGACTGAATAGTTTCTTAATTTGCTATTAAAATCAATTGCCCAGAGAGAGAAATTTTATCGCTCTTTCTTGTAGGAAGTCACCAAAATTGCCGCTCTTTTCTTTAAGAAGTTATTAGTCAGTGCATTAAAATTTTTATGACATCCATGCACTATAATAGATAAGCATAATATTTTCGGAACAATTTAACGATTCGATTACTGTATACTTTAAAATCGATTCGTGTTCGTAGCAAATCTATTAGTAACTTCTGTCCGCGAGTACGCCCGCGCGGGTGCCATTATGCTTACCAAAGTGTAGCCTAAAAAATAAACTATTATACTCTTAATTATTATTTTATGATAAGTTTAGTATTTACATCATGTTTATACAGGTCGTAGTTAATTAATTCTCGGTCTCAGAAGATTAGATATACTAGAATCTGCCCGGGAGAGTGTGAGTTATTGCGACAGACGCCAAAATATGTCTTATTTTGGTATAAAAGCTATATAACTGCAGAGTTTTGGAGATTGGCATGAATCTCTATAAGTAAGTAGGAAACTGTAACACAGGATGGACACACTCTTTTATAGGAACAGTAATTGTTAAGCAGGTAGTTGATTGAAGGTGACAATGAGAAGGTCACGTTACATCAACGTTAGTACGTTACTGTCCTCTTGCCGTCTTTGTCTTACGTAAAAATCAAAATAGCGACACCGTTCTCATATCCAAACAATTCAACTAAGTAATGCATCTTTTCACAAACATTGCTATGAAAAATTCAACTCGATTTCAAACGTCTTTCTCGTGAGTAAACCTTGCATATAATTTAAAGTGATAAAATTTTGAGAGGTAATATCTCCCTTTGTGTGTGCTCAAGTATACCTAGTAACTGTTAACCAGTGCTTCTCCTTAATAAGTCATTGTTTAAAGGTTTGTTAAGTCCCCCAAACAAGGCAATTATTCCTATTAAGAAATTGACCATTTAAAAATTATATATTGACTTCACAGAGCTTAGCAGCTAAGTTTCAAGAAAAGCGGCAAAAGTAGGTATATTTACAAAGACCTAAAAGTCTCATAATTATATGCAGAATTAAGTCTGGTTTAATTCATACAAAACGTAAGCGGTGCTCACCGGTTGTAGAGCAAATCATTATCGTTCGCATCTATTTCTATTTAAATAAATATTTAATTAACATAAACGCTCAACAAAGTCTGCTGTGTGTGAACATGTGGAACAAGGACCCAACCACTACCTGCGATTTGATGAACCACAGATACTCGCAAAAGAACATCGATTTCTTCCAAGGATGATACGAGAGGCTATTGAAATTAAAAAACACCCTAATTTCAATAAGGAAGATGGTTGGAATGTTCCTCCAGCTTGGGACCCTGTCATAAGGCTAATGAAACCCAAGAAGGACAAAGTCACCAGAAGACCTAAGGACACTGTGAGCTCATTCTGCGTAAATAGTAACACCAGTAGTTGAAAAATGTTCGGGTACTTTGAGATAACTTATACATTCAAGAAAAAGACAAATATCACCTCAGTCTGCCGTGAACATGAATTCTGTAAAGAATTCGAAACGTCGGCTAGGAATAAATTAAAAATATAGTTTCTAGATCTTTAGTTTCAAATGTAATAACTTAGTGAAACCAATACAACGCGATAAAATCCGTAAACTGTAGTTTAATTTCAATACCAATTTTGACTTGTACCGGTGTTTATTCTGGTACGCGATACGAGACGATAATGATTTGTAAACAAATGAATAAGTTTTCGCTAATAAATCTTTGATTTTAAAAAAATATTTAATTTTATGCTTGCAATAGCAAGCTGATATATTCAATTAGATACATTTGTCGTCGCCATAGAATGCAAACTTTAGTTTAGTAATTACATGACATTTAAATTACAATACGGATTCGTCTTGTACCGCATCACGGCGGTAGGGCAAGGTTTGTTGTGTCGATAGTTTTATAGGGAAGGGAAATATAGTGAAACAAAATATCGACATCGATGTTTATAATTATTCAAGGAAAAGCAATTAACAAAACCTAAATATTCTTATGCGATTTTTTGTAGCATTCCAAACATATCTTTTTGTCGTATTCTTTGCAGTACGTGTCAACTCCTCTTACTTTCTTGTCGGCATCTCTGCTATTCATTGTTTTTCTTAATTGTTGACTTTTTTCCGACAGTAATTTTATCAGTATGTTTAGTTTTGGTCAGAGCTTCTATTATAGATTCAGTGAAATTCAGCAAGTGAACTCTTTTATCGCATCTTGTGTTATAGACGAAATACGTCAGAATGTACTGACTGCAATAGCCTATACTGACTAGTTCCTGTGGTGCGATACAAGTCGGTAGCGTACAAGACAGTTATGGCTGGTACTGCACCGTTTGTATTTTTTTATCATCTGGTGTATCAAGTCGAATTTGTCTTGTATACTTTAAAACTACCTATTATATACAATTTAAAGTAACAAACCTAAATGTATACTTGTCTCTTTCTGTATTAAAGGATTTCAATGGGAAATCACTCCCGCACCTGACAGAAAACACGTACTTTCAATGCCGCACCAGGCGAAAGTATAATTCAAGTCAAAATTGGCTTGAAGCGCATTCAACGTGTTAATGAAGATAAAATTTTGAAGGATTTACAAATGTACGCGAATTTACAGAGCCCGTCGTATGTGTGTTCTCAGCTGTGTATATTTGTAGGTGTAGCCGACTGGCGCCTGTTTAAACTTGCTTTGTACCTTTTTAATCATTTGGATACGAGGAAAAGTTCTGTTCAGGGTCGCTAATAAATCAACGAGTTTGTAACCTTTCTACGGAGTTAGGTACATCGCTTGCTGTTCCCGACGGGGTTGTGGAAATGTATGGTATGGTTACCATACTTCGCCGCGATTCCGCCCGTGACGCGCATACCCGCGCTGTTGGACGCCAACCCGGACCTCACGGTGGTGGTTTAATTGTTAGCGCTAAACGGCTGTAGAGAGACTTCACAGATTCTCTCTACTCGACTTATACATATAGAATAATTATATAAACATAGAACCCTATAGATAAATCCGTAATATAAGTTTCTATCGTCTAGATCTACGCTACGATCTACGCACACTCGAAGACTATTATGAATTGCTAAGCATGACATATGTGATGCTAGGGAGGAACACGACCATTATACTTTAGATAAATTCTGTATTTTATATAAATAACAAAGATAAGGACATCATATTATTGTAAATACCCCAAATTAATGTCTACTACGAATATGAATTAGCACTAGTTAAATAAAATCGTTGATTACAAAAACATTTTAAAGTGACCAACAAATGAAATCTAACATAGAGCAGTTTTTCGGATGGCACTAGAACATTGATTCAATGTGCCACTAAACAATAGGAGAATATTAGTAAAATAAGTGAAAATATTAAATTTTCTTAGTGCGTATTTGGCGTATTTTAATAAGGATTAACGGTGCCTATACAGAATGGTTTGATATCTCCAAAGATGTCAAACAGGGCTGTGCAGCCTTGCCCTGGTTGTTCAATCTATTAATGAATAACTGCATGAATAATTTAAGAGAATTTTAATGCGGGATCGATATGGTAGGATTGCGTGTTAAGTGCCTGTTGTACGCCGATGATCAAGTCATTCTTGCATCATCGGCGAATGAGTTGCCGCAAATGATGGACTGCATGAACGAGAGCTTTTATTTATTTATTTATTTTTTTATTTATTTATTTATAACACTCTTACCTACATTACAGATCTATGATCCAATGCGACAGAGTGGCCTTACTAACTAAATCCTAAATCTACACCTTATACCTAGTTAAAAAAATATCTTAAACTAAATAACTTATTACATATAGTGTAATATTATATTATTGTATTACATATAGTGTAAAATTATAGTTCAAATGTACACCTTATACCTAGTTAAAAAATATCTTAAACTAAATAACTTATTACATATAGTGATATCTTATATTATTGTACTACATATAGTGTAAAATTATAGTTTAAATCTACACCTTATACCTAGTTAAAAATATTTTAATCTAAATAACTTATTACATATAGTGTGACTTTTACGAATTCACTTAAGTTGCACCACAATACATCAACCCTCCCGTGAACCTCATTCACCACGCGTATGGCTCTAGTGAGGGGAGTTCTCGCCAGCAGGTTGGTCCTGGCTGCAGGCACAGCGAGCAGGGGCGGTCGTCGCCGCCTCCACACGTACCGGTCGGGCACGTACAGCTGTAGGTGTCGCAGCACTCCCGGGTTATGCTCCACGCCACGTAGTAGTCTCACTACATACGCTACGAGCGAAAACTCCCGCCGTACTCTTAGAGTGTTGTACCCTACCATACCTAAAACAAATAGTGTAGGGTACATCAATGGGTATAATGGATATACCCCGTACAGCTTGTAATACAAGTGTCTCGTGAACTTATTTTGAATACGTTCCAACATAACACTATATTTCGCCTCATGAGGAGCCCAAATGAATGCGCTATGTTCAAGGTGACTTCTGACTAATGCGTCATATAGTACCCTTAGTGTCGTGATGTTGGTGAATCCTTGGGACTGCCTGAGTACGAAACCTAGGTTTCTGTATGCCTTCTTACATATCTTATTGATATGCTCACTGAAGGTTAGTTCCTGAGAGAAGACTACCCCTAAGTCTCGTACCTGAGACACTCGTTGCATCGGCACATTCTCAACCTTGTACTGATAACTCAAGGGAGTTCGCGCGCGAGTGAACGACATCACTAAACATCGTTATCCAGCGGGTAAAAATGGTGGCGCACGACAATAGGGTTGTCATACGTATGCATCACGTAGGTGCATACATTTAATAAGCTTTTTCGATTATGTTATATCGTACAATACCTTTACTTAATTAAAATATATTATAGTTTTAAATGTTTTTTTAAAAGTATAGCTATATAGTATTGTATTTTTTTTCGTTTTGTAATAACTTTTTCACTAATTACTCTTAACTACTTCAATGTAATTTGAAAGTTAAGGCAAAATTATTTTCAAAAATATTAAATAATTATTTCGCAGTCGTCATTAACTCATTATATTGGATCAAATTTTTACAAGCATCTATGTTAAAAATATGTTTTAATCTATTCTTTACTTTCATATTTTTGTTGTAATGTTAAAAAGTGTTAACATATTTTTAAAATTGGCAACACTAACATTAAGTGAAAAATTAACAATATAAACTTGTCAAATTATTTCACAAGTATAAAATAAATACGTCTTTGTTATGTCAAATGAAGTCGAAAGGTCATTTTCTTACTTAAAATGGTTTTTTTCCAGCAGACGTCATAAACTAACAGAAAGCAGTATAAACAAGTTGTTGGTTATTTATTCCAAGTAGACCTAACGATCTTCAAGGAATATTTTAACAAAAAATATTCAATAAAAAGCAATTGTAAAATATTTGTGTTTTATTTCAAAATTATTTGTAACGAAAAACCTACATGAATTATTTTGTATTGACTTAGTTACGAGTGATTATTAAAATATAATTTAATTTTGATATTTTAATAAGATACACAAGGACAAATTGAAATATAGATTCTTAATTACATAAAGATATCAAGTAATAACATTAAACTATTATTAAAAAAATATGTGCATGCTATATGGGTACGCGCGGCAACCCTAGGCGTCGAATGCAACGCCACGACCTTGACCCCCTCGATAACGATGTTTAGACATCACCGAAGCTTTAAAGCGAAGGGTATGAAATTAAATGCAAGAGAGACGAAAGTGATGGTGTGTGACCTTTGTTGATTCGGTCGACAGCTACAAGGTACCCGGGAAAGGATACCCACCACCTTTTCACTGAAGGTTTCTACAGGGTAAATTCTGCCCTAACCTTTAACACTTGCCTGTTTAAAACTACATACATATTTTTTTTTTTATAGTAATAGGCGGCAAACGAGCAGACGGATCGCCTGATGGTAAGCAATTACCGCCGCCCATGGACACAAGCAACACCACAGGAGTCACAAATGCGTTGCCGCCCCTTGGGATTGGGAAAAGGGATAGGATAAGGAGTTGGATGAGGGAGAAGGAATAGGGGATAGGGCCTCCGGAACTCTCACTCACCGAACGAAACACAACAGTTTAGGTACTGTTACTTTACGTCGATTTTCTGTGAGAGGGTAGTACTTCCCCGGTCGAGCCGGCCCATTCATGCTGAAATCAGCAAGGCTCTACTACCTATAAACATACATAGACTCAATCCTGTTTCCTCGAAGAGGTAGGCAGAGGCATTTTAAACGCCCACTTTTCGCCAGTGTTTTGATCCCAGGTGGCGAGCCTATTGCCGCTTATCGGGATATTTAAAACTAGACTTTGTTATTTAAACGATTTACTGGAGTGGTTTAAACGCCTTGCTGCTTAACAGTGCTCCTAGTATCTTAAGTTCAATGCCACACGAGACAACTTTTTGTTATTCAAAATCGGTTTATTCAAGTTTCGGTGATCCCCTATCCAAGTAGGTCAGCAATCCAAGTGTGGACCCCTGCAAACGCAATTATTTCACATTTATTTATGTTAAGTACTTTACTTTACTTTTGATAGGCTAACGTTTGACTGCGATCTCACCTGATGTAAATCGATGATACGATCGGAGATGGAGCACGCTTGCCAAGAAGATAACTATTCACCCGCGACTTGAAAACACCCAGTTTGTACTCATCAGGCAACACGGACTCAGGCAAGGAGTTCCATACCTTTGCAGTACGCATAATAAATGAGGAAGCAAAGCGTTTCGTGCGTATGGATAGGATGTCAACCACATAAAGGTGACGATGATTAGTTTGTCTGGTCGTCCGATGGTAAAAAGGAGATGGAGAAATCAGGTTATGTAGTTCCTCTGCACACTCTCCGAAATGTAACCTATAAAAAACTGACAAACTGGCAACACTGCGAAGATGCTCCAGGCTTTGGAGTTTTGTGTTAAACAATTGGTCATCGCCAATGAGGCTCCTAGCTTTCCTCTCAATAGAGTCCAAAGTCCCTAGCTGGTATTTCGCTGAACCACCCAAAGGTGAGAAAAGTACTCCTTGCAGGATCACACTTGTGCTTTGTAAAGATTAAGCAATTGATCCGGCGTAAAGTACCGTCTCACCTTGTTCAGGATACCTAGTTTCTTGCCAGCCAGTTCGGATTTTGACTCTTTATATGCACCAAAAGTTAAATTAGAGGTCAACGTGACGCCAAAGAGTTCCAAGCGATCGTTGATCTGCACAGGTACATTTCGGAAAGTCGGAGTCAGATGAAATTGACTCCGTTTCGTGGAGAAGAGATACGCTTGAGTTTTGGAGGTATTAAACTTGACTTGATTAGCATCGCCTCAGTCGGAGACCGCCTTCAAAGTCAAGTTCAAACGCTCAATCATGCCTTCCCTGAGTGACTGTATTTCTGCTACACGGGCCCGAGCACTGGACATATATCTCTCTACAACCGTGCTGTCATCTGCATATCCGAATGTTGAGTAGAAGAAACTAACCTTCCATAGTATAATAACTCCCCAATATAACGTTCTTCTTGTTATAGATATAGACAATAATTACCATAATCTCTTTTAAAAAATCTTGAATTAGGTACTGACTGACTGATAGACAACGCACAGCCAAAACTATTAGACATAGTCCAGTCTTCTTAGGCCAAATTAGGTGCATAATTCGGAAAATCGACATACCCAGTATATTACCACGAAAAAACTTGTATTTTGGTATCCTGAAACTGTTCTCAAAAGTCACATATAATTGGATGGCCGCAAGTTTTAAATTCAGGGGTCAAAGGTCTCAAAAATCGATTTACATTGTTTGCAAATATCTCGTTTTCTATGGTTTCTCGTTTCGCTATTTGTATTTATTATTAATAGTGTAGAAAATTAAATTCTCTAAACTTTTCCATTTAACATTTTTTATACCTTGGACTGTTTTCAAGATAGAGGGCGCATAGCGTGCGGTCAGAGAATAGGGTTGTTTCCAACTAGTCAAATCAAGTACTTTTAATGAAATGTCAAAAACGACCTTTAACAAGGGTTTTGTTTGAAATATGACGTTGTGACGTCATAGTGTTTTGCTGTCAAGTAGAATACTTATTTTAAATTGTCTTTCGGGATATATACCACGTACCTTTGTACAATTTAAAATAAGTTTAAATGACCATGAAAGTTTAAATTTCTATAAAATACTTATTATCAATAAATTGACGATAAAAATGTTAAATAAAGTTTTAACATCAATTGATGAATGAAACTAATATTATTTTGACATGTTTCACTAGATACAAATACTTGTATAATTTATTTCACTTGCAAGAAACTTCCCTATTATCTAAGGTCAACTGGTAGTCTCGATCAAAAACTCGTAATATTAAGGTTATAATTTATTGGTAAACATATAATTGTTATTTCTTATTAACTTTTAGATTAAATTATTAGATTTTTTAATTATCTATTTTTAATTAAGTGTCAATTTATTTAATAACACTTACCTGGCCATGTAATTAAGAAATTGTTGAGGAAAATACTTAAATTGTATTTTAATTCTAATCTTATTTATACTGGAATGTCGATTTTCTGAGGTCAACTCCATATAATGAGTGGACTAACACTAGAAGTTGCAATTTGACGTGTATGCTTTTGGGCATCGTAGGGGTGCAATAAAGAGGTATTTCCTCAAAATGCCACGGGATCGGGTAGAAACGGTTAAATTAAAATAATTTTGCGGCCGTATCTGCGTGCATCCTCTAGTATGTTATAAATAAGTCATAATGACACAATGGTAATGTCAATACACACGCGTACTCTATTCGAATTCAGACTAAATTACTGCAATTGACTAATTGGCGGCCAGACGGACGCTCTCAATTCTACGCGATTTGATTTTGCACGAACTAGTCTAACGTATCTGATCACCGAATGACATTGACCATGAATATGTTTATTTATTTCTACATAATATGATTTGACCGACGATCTAGTCGAATTGGACGTGATACCGCGTCGTGTAGATGCATAATGAACGTTTAACTAAAAAAAAATAGATATTTATTCAAAAAATGTACCGCCGCTCCAATGCTTCGACTTACTCTATAAAAACAGCCGCCATAAAAACGAACAATCTTAAAGCCAACGTATTGCTATTATAAATCAATACTTAAACACATGACATTATTCTTGTGTGATCCACTAAATGCATAGTGGTCGTACCGTGGCGACTTAATAATTGATGAATAAAGAAAATTGATCAAATTATGTTGGAAATTCTGTTCGCCTCTCTAGTAAATAGGCGTTATGTTACCAACATTAAGTTCATGTTATAGACGATTAGTTTCTCAACTCTGACATAACTATAACTTTAGGCCAGTGTCACCATATCTAGAATAGGATGGTATTTTAAAGAGAGTGACACTCTGGATGGAAAAGATTTTACCATCCACATAAACCAAAAAAATAGAACGCAATTTGTGTAATAAGAACTATCTGTCAAATAATTTATTCAGAACTAATCTATGGGTGGTATAACTGCTCCTTTAATCACCTGTTTTCCCTAACAAGGTTACTGTATAAATATCTCACACTTGCTCAATATTTTTTTACACATGGCTTTTTAAGGCGTAGTACTAATTGAAGTTGTTCCGATAATATATGAAGGTATGTGAGTGAAACGGACCAATTAGGTGTTACATATAAATAAATTACGTTTTTACCTTGAAAGGTGTATAAGTATTGAAGTTTTCTTCGAACTATTGCATCGGATTCTATAGAATTTGATATTTGAAAAGGTTGCCTTCTAAGTGTTTCTGATTTTGTGAGGGTTATTTCTTACAGTTTAGTATTTATTATTTTACTAGTCTTTCGTAGAAAACTAGGTGCAATTTAGTGGAGCTCGCACACTGAGGATTCATATTTAATGTAACAATACAAGGTACGATTCTTAGTTATACGTATCAATGCTTCTTCACTTATAGTCCGGTTTTCTTCAATCATCTGAATTGTCGCATTACAATGCACTCGGTAAGGGAATTAATTAAATTTAGAAGATTTTGTAAAGTAGGTAATCGTGTAGATAGCTCTATACTTCTTAAACGAGTTTCGTATGACACTCGTTTATTGAGGGTTTTCTCACTACATATCTCTGCGAAACTAAATGTACAAAAATCTTTGATGCCTGTGCCAGGCTTGCATTACAGTTAGCTATATGTGGAGGCTCTTGGGAAATATATTTGATGAACGCGAGCATAAACATTCACAATGCGTGTGCCGGCACGCACCAGTGGTTAATTCAGGTACGCGATCACTGATCCGGAAGAAAACACGGGATCTTACTAGCGGTGTTAGGGTTAGTGCAAAATCATACTACAGGACCGATAGGGATATATAAAGATATAGATACGTTCATTCATCTGAGGCATAAGTAACTCTGGGGCTTTTGTAAGCTTAGCATACGACACTAGTCGAGTCAAAACTACGGAGTTCTGCGCATTCATTGGTCCACAAGGCCATAATATCGAATCATTTCTTGTGTCCACAAGAAATAACTCGATATTTTATTTAAGGTTACCAACCAATGCACCGAATGACGTTCGAGTTCTAGTTGACGGGAGACTAAACTGTGTAACTCTCTGTAAGAGCGCGTTCCCACTACTTCGTGACGACAGATAATCATGTCGTTCCAAGTGTCGTGTATTTAAATGGAGATGTGCTCTTAATTTAATAAGACAACACCATTGTCTATCGTCCAAGATATTATTTTGCAGTGACGAAATAAATTGTCAAGTCAATGAGAACGGCTAGCACAATAATCGTAAAACGATAAATTATATCGCGATGGTAAATCGAGTGTTGTTGTGCGACCGTATATCATAAGTACGATAATTATGCAGCAAACGACAATGCATCTTTCGTAAATCATAAAATACTATCATGGTACAATAGGAACATCGAGATACGGCAGTCATACAACGAAAAAATAATACCACCCGGATGATAAACAGTCGTTACAATAGGAACAGCAAAGAAAGTCGTCTAACGTTATATTAAACGTCATGATACAGCGGCAACGCGCTCTCAGGCATTTCGATTCGCGATCAAGAGAACTTAGCTTTCTAAGTATTCAAATAACATAGTTCGGGTGAACTGCAACTTAGCAATAGATACTAGACGCAAAATCGTATGACAGTAGGTACACGTCTTGACTTCGAAAGTCTGTATTATGGAGATAAATTATGATCACTTTTGTATGAAAACGCATTTTTTATGCTCAGAACGAGACTCGGTAAGTAAATCGACACTTGCACAGGCCATTAATTGGGTGGGTCACAGCTTGTCGTGCCTTCTAATTATTCAAATCAGAGCACTATCATGCTTCAGAGGACACGTAAAGGCATTTTTCCGGTTTTTGTCTTGAGACGGGCCATGTCGAAGACAATAAATGACAACACCGTACACAGTAGCTACATACTCACTCGCAAATATCAATAAAACTAGCTTTAGATAGTTCGGATGAACAACGCAGCGTAGCTTAGCTTTAGATTTTACGGATTAACAAAGTTCAGCTGAAAATCTTACAAACATTTTCATATACCAAGTTCAGTTCATTAATAAAATTGTAAATGAGCCGTAAGATGTTTGAAATCCCATAAACGTCTAAGAGAGGCGCGGCCCACCGCGACGCAACAAATGGTGCGCTCACATTTGGTCGCGAGAGATGGCGCGCGGCAACGCAACACCGACACGCCTCTCCTCCCGCGACTGCGCCCGACTGCGAGGGACAGACAGAACTGTCCCCCGCACCCGCGCCTTCGGACGCGTCCTGTGCAGGCCCCTTCAGGCCCACGCGAAGCATCCACTCCCGGGATCTTCCTTAGCTTCACCGCGGGTGCCCAAGGCACTGTTACTGAGCCACGACGAGGTGGAGATCCCACGGGGGGGTCGGTTTGACCTGGCTTGACTTTCCTTGTCTTTATCTTAGTTCCTCGCTGACTAATACTGCTATATAGAAGGGCTTAATAAAATAGGTATAGGTACCTGGTCTTGCATACATAGTTTCTTCATTTAACTGACCGTTACAAGGTCGATGTAATCTGCACTACAAATCACATATCCTTGCATCATAACTGCACAAGTAGGGGAAAGGTGTACGAGATGATTCCCTTAAGGGAGAATGCTTGTAGTATAAATGATATTCTACTTATTGCAGATATAAATACGTTTATCCGTAGTAAATTTATCTATCTAATTGTTGTCATCCTCAAAAAATATTTTTTTAAATGTTTTATTGTTATAAACACCGTTTTTTTAAAACATTATGAAAGGATCGTCTTGTACACCCCGGTGTCCAAGATGATCCCTGCGGTAGGGGCAAGATGATCCCAGTATCATGTGCCCATATGCACCCACTAAATTTGAGATTATCATAGGTTACTCTCTTTAATAAAGTCTGTTAGTCTCCATTATAATTAAAGAAGGAAAAAATAATCACATTGTATGAGATCTGTGGTCAAGTAAAGGTTTAAAAACATTAAATAATCTTTAAAAGTAGGTAGGTAAATAATTTATCGTCTAAAACAGCTAATCTAGTCAAGCAAATTCAACATGAAACTTCTCAAAATCAACATGACGGAAAAAAATCCTTATCAATTTTAACAAATAAGTATAAATGAAATAAAAATAAAAATGTATAGTTCTAAGCGCCTGTTTCCTGGCGTTACTTTATAACAAACCCATGTGAATTCATACGGATAATCGCTTTAAAAAAAAAACAATAACACAAATGGTTAAAATGTTTCTGTAATACATAGTCAATATGATGATGTTAACGTTGTACAAGATGATCCACACGGATCGTCTTGTACACCAGTAACATAATCATCTTGCCCCAACATAGACTTTTTTATTCAATGATCGATAACTTAACATGTGTGGTTTCAACTGTTTCCATGCTGCTAAAAATTCAAAATAGAGTAGTATACAAAGCTAACTAACGTCAATAAAGTACGTTAGAACACTTTACACAATCTTAAATAGAACCTTACCTTAGATCACAGTGGCGAAATTTCTGTTTTCGTCCTCAAAAAATTTGACTGTCGCTCAAGGCGTCATTACGATTGACTAAGGCGGGGGAATATTAGGGACTACACCTAATTGTGTTTATTGGTAAAAACCAATAAACACAATTAGGTGACACTACTAGTTTCGTTGCAATATAAAAGGATCATCTTCCCTCAATGGATCATCTCGTACACCTTTCCCCTACCTCGATAAATGCACATTCAACATCGATAAGCGGATAGAGTACTTTGTTAAGTGGTGACGTAAAACACAACACATATTATAGCAATGGCTCCATTTATAATGCACAATGTAATTTTCGCAGAGTGCTGACATTAAACGAAGATGTTAAAAAGGTCCTAGGTTTATAGGCTGCGATATGTCAGTCAAGACAAGTTATTTTATAAATAACATCTATAGATGTATGAAAATTGATAATTTTTAGTCCTTTGCATTATAAACCAATTGGTCCATCATTCACAGGTCGATATACCGGTCGATATAAGCAGTCGGGATGGTTGCTAACACAATTGGACTTAAAAATGTCGCACAAAATACAATGCTTAATTAAGTGCACGTGAAAGGCAGATACAAATGTATTAAAAACCCTTAAATGTAAACTAGGTTAAAATAACTAAATTAGACTAAAAATCTACTACTCACTTATGTGTTAAATAAAAATGCTAAGTGCTCTCGAAAGGCAGACACTAAGTAATTAATGAAAAACAATTAAAGAAAAAGCAGTCAACAACATCATGCTCGCTACTCATTCTTTACAATTAGTAGGTACGCCACGGTATATGAAAATTATTTTTAGGCTTCAACAATGAAATTGCGAAGAAATAAAGCGAAATTAAATATGAGAATCTAGTTTACATAAAATTAATAAGTCAAGTACAGACTCAAAGTGTAGCGTAATTGATCAATCACTGAAACAATTTTCCTCTAGACTTCTACACGTTGTACGATAACAACGAACATTGATTTATTATACAAAGTGCTCGCCAGTACTCTTTTGACTTTAGATAGACATGTTCACACTACCCATTTTTTTTAATTGCTAGAAGATAAATGAAGAGACTTCGAAAAGAGATGTGTAGCATTTTATTTTTTGAGTTCATAGACTCAAAATTCCCATTGTTTTTAGTCAAATTGTAATTTCTTGTCAGCTACTTTAAGTTAAGCGAAGCCCTGGTGGGAGTGGACTGTAGTCATTATAGCAATAATTCTAATCGACACCCGTAAGTAGGAGTATAGATTTGCTGCGAGACGAAGTTAGTTACACGACGCGTCAAACTTAGATTTTTGACTGCTTCGTCTTATTACGTGGCTTATCAGGCCAAGAAATATTAACCAACGGATTTACAATAAAAAGAATCTCCAAAAGTGTTTTGTTTATTCATACCCATTGCACTACGCAAAGGCATATAACACATATTTCTCAACCCAAAAAAAATGGTTGAAGGTTGAAAAGAATTACACGGCTTACAAATTCACAGGTATATCTACAATAGCATTCGTTATCTAGCGAACTGTGAAATAAAAGAAAACGTAGGTACTGTCGGAGAATCGTATCCAAATATACCCCACGGTTCTGAATGTTTCTGTCCTACTCGTACATACAAATATATATGACGTTCCACGTAAAAATACAATAGGCTTATATGTTTAGCCTATAAAAGTACAATGTTATTGTATATTAAAAACGTACCTTCAACTAGGCAAGCTGTTGGTTTTTATTATTTAATACGGACCTTTTTCTATAAGTTTAACCCTTGTCTGTACCGACCAAATCATATTGTGGAAGATTTTAATGTTTGGAATTTATTTGGGTAGTTTGACAACGATTACGGCTCTGACACCTAGGTGTGTTAATAGTTGAAAGGTGCGCAATACGGCAAAATGAATCTTTCAGGTAAATGGCGGATATATTGAGGAAGAGTCGATCCGCATACTGACCTTTTAACCCGACAATGAACTGAATAATTCATACGTGTGATAGACTAATTAAAATAATAACTCCTGACAGAAACTAATCTACGTTGCTTGAATAATTTCATAAAGCACTTTAGAAGAATGCCGGCAAATTTAAATAGATACATATGATAAAATATTACAGTATAATAAATACTGAAATTATCGCCCTTTTGAGTACATCTTTGTGTTATATTACAGAAGATATCACAAAGCTACTAATGTAAAGGGTTTACACCTTCATAAAGTTGAGAATACGCGCCGAAGCGACGTGGCGTCCTCTCGTTAGGGCTGTATTGTAATAAAGTTTAAAATTTCGGCAGAAAATACGATATAAAACGTAACGATACAACGATAAAGTTATTATTTTTACTCTGTAACAGTTTTATTCAGCATGGGTTTAAATAAAGGCTAAACTAGCGGTTAAAGCTTCATCGGTCAGTACAGTCTCTCAAAAGTATCGAGTTCCTTCATGCTGCCAACTCCTGTACTAGAATACAGAAAGGAATCAA
This sequence comes from Euclidia mi, assembly GCA_944739405.2. Lineage (NCBI taxonomy): Eukaryota > Metazoa > Arthropoda > Insecta > Lepidoptera > Erebidae > Euclidia > Euclidia mi. The sequence goes on from OX123185.2 coordinate 62,002,074, forward strand.
GAGGGAGAGCTTTACCATAGTACTGAGATACCTGAGATTGACTTCTTCCCGCTTGCAACATCCCTACAGCTCTTTGCATTTCATCTGCGTTCAAATGACGTCGCTCCATGACGTAAAAAATGTCTCAAAATCCAAAGGACAATGGCAGATCTCCATACATCAAAATGTCTGAAATTAAATTGAAGCGTACAGTACTAAAAAATATATCAAAAAATTCAGCGTAAGTAACAGAGTCTATAAATGATTCTATTGTCACTCAGGAAAGGCGCAAAAAGAAGATATCGGTGTTTGAGTTTTTAGTTAAGAATTAACAATGTAGATAAATGGAAAGTTATTGTATGAAAGTTAAATAATGTAGGTAGGTACGTTTGAATTATCAAATGACATATGTCAGATTGACATCAAAACGCAGGAGTATTCTGTAGCATCTAACTGTCACAGCCAAAGACAAAAGTAGAGCTGCACATTTTAAATCGATTTTATGTGAAATCGATACAACATTAAAACGATGCTGCGACGTTTTTATTTGATTTAAACGTTGTTTTGCTTCAAAAATATTAGCTTATTGATATAATGTTGATTAAATATTAAATAACTGCATTTTAAACCTAACCAACTGTATAAAGTTCGATCGTATCGATTATTTATTTAATAATCGATACGGATATAGCACTCACGTCTATTCCTGTCACACCATTGTCTATGGCAACAATTAAATAATAAAGTATTCGTAATCAATTGGAATGCTTTTTATCATCATAAATTACTCCAGCTTTAACGAGACAAAGTGAAAATATTAAAAATTGTAGAAAAAAAAAAACAATTTGTTTTGTTCAAATGAAGTTTAAGGTCGCCACAACAAACCCAGACCAAATTCTGCCATTGTCCTTTGTTCAAAACTTTTTCAAATGATTGTTTAAATCATAAAATTGATACAGAATACTAAATTTAAATAAGCAAAGAAAACGCTATAAATTTCTGACAAAGGCATTCGCTTTTGAATTTGTGAAAAAAAAAACAAATATGATACTCGATTTTTTTTACGACCAGCCAGTATGTCCTCTAGATCAAAAAAGCTTACATAGGTATTACTCCGTATTACCTACTTAGTTACTATTGGTAAGAAATGATATAATAATTGATTAATAATTTGAAATAGTATGTGTTGCCTTGACTTTTTTATGTGTGTATTCGTCCTTAAGGAAGTAGAATAAGGAATAAAAGTTTAGGCCGAGCAGACCGCGGCAGAATAGAATAAATATTTTTTATCTGGTCGAACTAAAGACGGTATCTTTTATTTCACTTCAAATGTGTAACGCAGTACAAACTATAGTCCGTGCCACGAGAACATAGACTTTTTGTAAACAAAGAATTTCTACTAAGTAACTTAGCGCCAGTTCTGTCAATAACAAATAATGTCAAATCCAATGAGCGCATCGGTACATACTCGTAGAAGTCGTAGATATATGTGTCATTGCCAAGTAATATGTCAAATAATCGGGTTTTTATCGATATATGCGCTGACAACAGTATTTTGTGGTACTGGAACATGTCAGACGCCTGGAATATCAACATTTTACGTTAATCCATTGAAATGTTACATTCTTGGGCTTAGCGGGCATTTATCAGAGGATAAAAAAAAATTTTGGATGTCAAAAAGATGCTAGTTTAAAATGAAATGCAATTTTATGGTATAGAATAGAATAATTGTTTATTAGCAACAGAAAGGGTACAGAGCTGTATATATGATCATTTTTAAAATAAATTAAATAGTTCAGCCAGATCTTAAGTATACAATATGAGCAATGGTGTCTCAACGCTCGTCCTGCGGCCGGCATCTCGGAAAAGCGGCTGCAGAATTGCAGACAGCAAACTATTAGTCGCACAGAAGATGTTTTTTAAATATTTTAGGATACCTTAGCTATTTTTATTGCCGATGATTTAAAAAATCAAGTCAGCATTTGAATACCATATTAGTACTTTATCATTAACATATATGGTTCTAATCGATTTTATACTTTCGCGATTTATATACATCATACAAAATAAATTAGCGGGTCTTAATCGCGTACAATTTATTTATTTAAGGTATGTATTTACACCTGTGTGACCCTGAACAGTTAAATAGTGAGCTGTCACATGTTCAGTTAGTACTTAGACGCAAAGGATACAAGAAGAAGATACTCCGTCTGAAGATGAAAGATCGTAGACCTGAAGTAAGCAGAGTGCTGGCTTACATGCCGTATCTAAAGGGAGTGACGGACAAGGTTGGAACAGTACTCAAGAAATACTCCATCAAGACTGTATACAGTCCGCTCTCTAAGATAGCACATAATCTGCGTAACCCAAAGGATGTCATTCCTCTCCAAACACCTGGCGTCTACAAAGTCGATTGCAGCTGCGGTAGTTCATATATCGGACAGACTAAGCGTACAATCGCTGAAAGAGTAAAGGAGCATATCACAGCTGTGAAAAACCGACATATTAATAAGTTGGCTATAGCTAAGTATTTGTTGGAGTCTGGACCAAACCACTGGATCGAACTGCATCAACCACAAGTCTTATCCACGGATCGTAGTAAGTAGTTCGCTCTGACATACGGAGAGGTCTCCCCATCACTTCTTCATCGCAAACTGGGACAGTGATTGCTCAACAGCAACATCTTAATTTCGTCCATGAAGAGATAGATGACGAGACTTCTCATGTAAGTACCCAGTACAATGATCAATTAAGGAGCACTTTGGAATGTGCTATTGGGGAATACCGATCCATGAATCCCAGTATTCGGCCTCGTTTGCCTCGGTTGCCCATGCATAAGAAAAACATAGCGCTAGTGAGTGCCTTGGATTCACTATTGTCAATCTATTTTGACAAAAGTGAAAATCTCAGCGATACACAGTCAATCCTGTATTGTGCGGCTGTTACGGCATGTCGAGTAGCAGGAGTTAATTTTCCTATAAATAATACCGCTACTCGACATTCCGTTATGGTGCCAGCATGGCAATGCAGGATTGAGAGTCGTATCGCTGAGACCAGGGCACTCATTGGTAAGCTGTCTTCCTTTAGAGCCGGTAATACACGACCGAGAGTGATGCGCTTTGTGACTCGGGCCTTAGCGGGAACTGGTATTAGTTCCCAAGATTATTTGTCTCGAGTTACAGAGCGCATCGACTTTCTAAAACAAAAGCTTTATGCATGGGCAAACCGTATTCGGCGATATAAAAAAAGAGTGGATCGATATTGCCTATATCGCACATTTCAGAGAGACGAAAAGTGTGTGTACCGGGGATGGGAGCACCCTGATTCCTCGGCCAGTAATGGTGATGAGTGTCGACCAAATGATGATTCCACTGTTACATTTTGGCGCAGCATCTGGTCGATGCCCGTCAACCATGAAGAGGGTGATTGGATTGGGGATGTTGAGCGAGCATGTGAACGAATTCCATCTATGGAGCCAATAAATATAACAACTGACGACATAGCCAGTGCAGTCCGTCCGTTACAAAATTGGAAGTCAGCGGGACCGGACGGACTGCACAATTTTTGGCTTAAATGGCTCCGATGTTCACATGCTTGCTTAGCATCTCAATTTCAATCATCATTGGAATCAGGGTCGCTGCCTGATTTTTTAACATCCGGCGTTACACACCTACTTTTTAAGTCTGGTAGTACCACGGGCCCCAAGAATTATAGGCCAATTCGTTGCTTACCAACTTTATATAAACTCCTTACATTCATTTTGAGAACGAAATTATCTAAACATATATTTGACAATTCAATTTTATCTGTTTCTCAAAATGGATGTAAGAGTGGGGCTCGTGGTACTAAAGAGCTCCTTCTGATAGACATGGCCATTAGCCAACAGGTGCGCCGTAACCGGAAGAATCTATCGACATGCTGGATAGATTACAAAAAGGCATACGACTCCGTGCCTCATACGTGGCTTTTGAGGGTGCTAGAGTTGTACAAAGTAGATGCAACTCTACGCACCTTCTTAAGGGCGTGTATGGGGCAATGGAGTACTGTATGGCGCTATCTAGGGTGTCGATCGACCTTGGGTTGCGGCGCTCCCATAATGATCGAGCGAGGTATATTCCAGGGCGACAGCCTGAGTCCTTTGTGGTTTTGCCTGGCTCTGAACCCCCTAAGTACCTTATTAGAGGCTTCAGGGCTAGGTTATCAGTTGAGGAGAGGAGGTCATGTTACGTCTCACCTCCTTTTCATGGATGACCTGAAATTATTTGCCCCCAACAAATTCCAACTGACTGCATTACTTAAGGCAACTGAAACCTTTAGTAATTCTATCAGGATGGAATTGGTGTGGATAAATGTGCGGTCATGCATGTGAAGAGAGGCAGGATTATGGAATCTGCAGGGATACAACTCTCAGATTCCATACAACTTAGATCCCTCTCCCCAACTGAGACCTACAAATACCTGGGTATGTGGCAGTCTTTGAATATTTCTGAGACTGACATGAAACAGACGTTGCAGGCTCGGTTCTTTGGCCGCCTGAGAAAAGTACTTAACAGTCTTTTATCAGGTGGCAACAAGGTGCGGGCCTGCAACGGATGGGCCATGCCAGTCCTTATGTATTCCTTCGGCATACTCAGGTGGACCCAGACTGAACTAGATGCCCTGGATAGAAAAGTCCGTTCAATGCTGACTGCATCTCGTATGCATCATCCACGCTCATCGGTAATGAGGCTGTACATCCCGCGTAAATGTGGGGTCGAGGCTTTTTATGTGCTAAGACCTTCCATAACCGCGAGGTGTGCAACCTCAGAGATTATTTTCTGCAGATGAGTGTGGATGTGCATCGCGATGTAGTCACTATTGATACCGGACTTACCCCGCTCGCTCTGGCTAAAGAGAACTGGCACAAACCTGCAGTACTTAGTACTGAGGACCGACGGGAAGTATGGAGGGGCAAGGAGCTGCATTGACGATTCTACCGGGCCTTACATGGGCCCGATGTAAATTTTAAAGATTCTATCTCCTGGCTGCGATTCGGTGATCTCTTTGGAGAAACCGAAGGATTTGTCTTTGCAATTATGGACGAAGTTGTCATGACAAACAACTACCGGAGGTATATTCTGAGGGATGGGACGGTTGACATATGTCGGGCGTGT